>JAQMRL010000004.1:64935900-67335900 GCA_035578175.1 Catonia carolina | reverse complement strand
ATAAAAAATAAATTTTTTAAATCTATTTTGCATTTCATTTTAAAGAAACATATTCAATAATTAATAATGTAAACCATTCATTGTAAACTGGTATCTAAATTTACATTTAAATGCCTCTTCTGAAATAAAATGCGAATATCAAACCGACGACAAAAGATTTTTTTCGGTTTCCACATGAGAGAATCGACACGAATTATTATTAAACCGTGTTTAAATGAATAATAGCATAACAAAGTTGTTCGAAATGTTTGGAGGGGGTGAATTTCAGTTCGAATAGGCTTACCATTTGAACAAAAATCTGATAAAAAGTATTCAGAATGGATGTATAAACATAAAAGAAAAAGTATAATACAAAAGTGATTTATTTATAAATGTGTATAGATTTATTTTACATAATGTATCTATACATTTTTTTACAAAAGTATGTGTATATGTGTGTGTTTGTTTATTTGTAGTAGTAAGTAGTCCTTTATGAACGAATTTGTCATTTTTCGGCTTGTAACTCTATTCATACGTGTGTGAATTTATCAGGACGTCAACAATTACTGAACTAAAAGTAAGAGTATATGTGTAGATATATAATATAGAGCATGTCTGACGGTTAGTGACGGCTGCACGAATAAAAATCTGGTTTGAAATACTCACACGACTTTCTTTTGCTAATGCAAATAGTTAAAAATATAACCTAACATTAGAAATAAACAAAAACTAACCTCAGAAAACATAACATTATTTTAATCATGAGTGAATGATGCAAAATGAAAATGAACCTTAGTTTGGCTTAATAATATGAAAAATCACTCTTTCACGCTAAACTAGGCTTGTAGAGAAAAATGCTTAAACAAAAGTTGTAGATTTTTTAATTTTCTATAAATTTGATTCCATTATACTTTTGTCGTAAAATGCATAATAAGGCCGAAATCTTAAGAAATTCATTTTTTACAGCTTTTCATGAAAAAAAAACAGAAAATCACAAAATCCGCTAAACTAAGGGTTATACAAAAAGATTAGTTGAACTATAAGAGTTGTAGATTTTTAAATTGTCTACAACTTAAATTATATACTCTTTTACCCCAAAGTGCATATTAAGGCCGCAATCTGAAAAACCCAATTTTCTGTGCAAGAACAGCCTCCCCAAGAATTTCAGCAAACATGGTGCCTACCGTATCTTGTTAAACATAAAAAATGTAGTAAATAAGACAATTTTAAAAGAACATCGTAGGAGCCGTTTTTGAGAAAACCGTAAAAACGTCAAAAATTACACAAATAAACTACTAATTCCGGTTGAACGATTTTGATGAAAGTTGAGTTCTCTAGTGGTACTAACTTAAGTCAATTTTCAACTTTGTACAATATTCCGTTCCAAGATATTTTTTTCATACACAGGCACATACAGACAGATACACACACAGACCAATCGCTAAAAACATGTGTTTTGGGTTTAGGGTTAAATACTTCAAACAAAAATAATTTTTACAATAAAAAAACGGGATCGCAATTTCTTTCTTTCACGTATGAAATTAAATAATGGTTAGAGACAATGCACAGAAATACAAAATGGCTTAGAGACAAACAGCTATACAAACCTTAACATAAAATATTAAGAAAAATAACCATTAAGATAGATAAAATTTTCATGGTGCAGCACTAATTATGAATAAACTAATCAATATAGTAACGAAATAATATACATTAATGCTTGAAGGACGAAGTGAGGGGCTTTTCCATTCACAATGCAACCGACTCTAGTAGTCAGACAAGCTATACATACATACGCCAAATCTGTATTAAGGGTGAGAGAAACGATAGAACGAAGTTTGGTTTGTAGTGAACGCACTCTTGCGACAAGTAATGTAAACTGTTTTATCCACAAAGTACCCTCTCATAACCAACCCACAATTCTCTTTGAAAATTTTAAGTCTCATATCATTCCACAACATTTGTCGGCCTTATAACAGCAACTTTAGACTAGTGGAAATACTCGTTTTCATCTAACCTAGTAACTGTTGGACAAAACATTAATTTCCTCTGTTATTATAAATTTTCTCTTTGATCAAATTGTATTAAATTTAGTTCGTGGCAGTTTTGTACAGTATATGTAATAAAATTTATTATATCATAAACTTTTCTTTGTTAAATATGACATGTGTTACGTTAAATTTTGTTAATACATTCCCACAGTAAATCGATCCTATCCCGATCTCATAAAGGAGGCACACTAAGATTCTGAGGTGGTGACGAAAGAGATGAATGAAAGTGAGAGACTGAGTGTTGGTCAGTGACAGCGAGAGCTGAATCAGGCTACGGTTCCCTTCCACGCCCAGCTGACAGTATGTAAATTTTTAACCCGATATTTCCCTTCTAGTATTGTATAAACAGTTCCGAGGGAGGTGGAGGGTTCTTTACTGATGTTGGATCAAGTGGCCAGGCGGCGAGATTTTGGTTGGTAGGAGGTTGCAGCTTCCTTGGGGCTGGACGAGGACGCCTCAATTGAGTCTAACACTACTTCCCCCGTCGTGAGGGAGTGAACATGAATTTTTCTCGCCGCCTCGGATAAAAGAAAAAAAAATGCATTCCAATATTGTACAATACACAACAAGCGAGGTTCAAACTCCTCCGTTTCCTTCAATCTAATGTTATTCGTCAACGGGTGAGAGAAAAAACTTTTTTGTACTGCAACAAAAGAGCCGTCACAGACTTCTGTAGGATTATTCAGTAGCAAAGACAGTTCGTCATACCAACTCCTCCTCTATTAGTTATAAATTTACGTATTTGAACGTAAATTACTTCCAGAAAGTTTCTGGAACCATAAGGGTGTTATTCTTGCTCATTTTTTTCCAGCAGGGAGCTACTGCCGACGATAACCGTAGTAAAGTAGCCAACTCTGGGGCTGTACCAAATCCAGCAATATAAAAAACATAAATATTAAAAAATAAAGGGTTCAGGAAAATGTTGATGCTCCATGATTCATTCAGAATGATAACTTCTATCGGGTTCTGAATTTCCAAGCATCGTATTAATCTCAATTCAACTTTTCCTTTATCAATTTACATTCATAAAAGTTTTTGAAACCACAAGGGCGTTATTTTTACTCAGTTTTTCCACCGAGGAGTTACTGCCAACTACAACCGTTATAAAGTACCCAACTCTGGGGCTGTACAAAATCCAGTAATGTAAAAATCATAAATATTTCAGAATAAATGGTTAAGGAATCTGTTGATGCTACGTGGTTCATTCGGAATGATAACCCCTATTGGGATCTGAACATTGAAACATCTATTTTTCTCGATAGAAATCAAACTGGACATTAATAAATAAATAAAAATCTGTAGTGAAACACTCACACAACTTTCTCTTGCCAATGCATATCATTAACAGTAAACCTAACATTAGTAATGAAACATTAGAAATAAACAAAAAACTGACCTCAATAAACATAACCTAATTTTAATCATGAGTGAGACACAAAATGAAAATTTATCTCAGTTTGGCTTCAAAGTACGGAAAATCACTCTTTCACGCTAAACTAGGCTCTGTAGAGAAAAATTATCTAAACAAAGGTTTTTCAGTTTTTTCTAAACAAAGAATTTCAGCAGAAATGGCGCTTACCCTATCTTGTAGAGTATAAAAAATTTAGTAAACCAGACGGGTTTTAAAAAAATCGTAGGACCCGTTTTTGAGAAAATCGCAAAAAAGTGAAAAATTTAGCAAAAAGCTAAAAACATGTTTTTTTGGGTTCAGGGGGTTTGAAAACCTGTAGATCCGGTGAAAACTCGATTTCAAAAAATCGACATGAAAACAATACTGTCCTTCTTATTCATATAGGCAAGAGAAAGTAAAAAATTACAAACTCAAGGTTCTTAATAAATTACTAATACTGTACAAACAATCTGCTTTCTTCCGCGTAAATTGTTTTTTATTATTATAAATGTTGAAAGTACGGTTCCGAAGCCCAGAAAAAGAACGCCCGTGTGACCTAAGCTTTAGAGGACATTAAAGTACGCATAAATATATATAATATGAAAAGATTTAAAAGTTCACACATAATGGTTTTGCGGTTAAAAAGAAACGTTGCCTATTTTGATAACGTTCTCATTTATGTCATACGTAACGGAGAAATATAAACTGAAAAGAACATATTTAATACAGCAAAAATTCAGTGAACCAAGAAATGAGGATGAACAAATAGTAAGTGGTATTCATAGTTGATTCAAACCGAACTGGGTTGGAAAAATTGAACCATTAATGTACAACAGTTTTATCCTTGGTAAAAGTATCATGTCAAAGTTTAAATCAGGGGAAATAATTTTTCATAACTTATCGTAAAACTGCATTGCATTTCTGCAGTTATTTTTTTGTACCATGCTTAAAATTTTTTAAGAAAATTATATATTTGTTACTTTACATCAAAAATATTCCACTTTAGAATTCTCTATATCGAAAATAATAATGATTTAGTTTTGGAAATTTTATTATCCCGAATGAAAATGTAATTAAATAAATATTTCTGTACAGTGTGATGTGTTCAATTTAAAATATTAGGCAATCGCATGACCAAATATGAGATGAGTATGGTTTGTATGACGTGTAAATGAGGTGTAGTCTTTTACCGACTTAGATTAACCATTTCCAAGAGAGTATGGTTAATTGAACCCCAAACATCAAAGTACATCGTTACCAGTGTCCATACTATTTTTCAGGGTTGATAAGTTCTGAACGTACGCATTGCCTCCTACCCACTTCATAGCTAGCCAATGACTTGCCAGCAACGTTGCCAACACTTGCTCTCGTAGCTCTGTTATAATATAATTTGTCAGCCATTTTTTTGGTCTTTCAATTACAATTATAACCTATGAACATACAACCAGCTGGTTATATTATAAATTATTGCATGATAACGCGCTCTATAATCGATGTGTTCAGTACGAGATGCGACACGAATGAACTACTGTGGCTCTTATAAGCATGCGCGCGTAATGATTGTCAGGCTGAAACGTTCTACAAACTGACAACACTGTCAAATGTTTTAAATGGTCTAAACGCGTGGAACAGCAGAGCTCATTCACGGTGAAAAGCATTATAGTAATAAAATCCGCATAAAAGTAATTACCTTTACTGGGATTTGAACCACGGTACCTAAATCTCCGGAAATCAGCTGTTAAACAGCTGACTCACGTTGGCGACTACCGTTAGACCAAGTAGGCTACTGATATGTAATGACGAGATGAACCCGGGACTCAGTGTGGGCAATGCGCTGCTGCTAACGTAGTACGTACATTTCTAAAAACATGCAACTATGTAGTATATATCGTTTATTTTTTGCTTCTTTACAACACTTAAAACATTTAAAATAACATTCTGTTCCGAACGTCGAATTGTTTTACCCTGCTTTCGAACGGTCAACATGATAAACTTATATTACACGGATAGATAACTAATTTATAACAACACTACAGAATTATGAATAAAATGTGAAGAATTAAAATGAAAAGAAACGAAATGAGTTGTAACGTATTAAAATACTTTTATTTGTATAATTGTAGCCTAAAACGTGAAAACTAAATAGCCAAATCAAAACAATATTTCCTGTACCACTCGTCCCGTAATTAAATAAGGACTGTGTATTCCAATGAAATACGAGTGTCAGTATTATTTTAGGATTGTAATAGAGAAACTGGGCATGCACAGTAGCTTGTTCTCCTCTTACACTTTGTCTCAAACAAAGTTTATTCCGTGACTAACCATCGGTAGGTGGCTTAATTTTAATAGTTTGATATCTGACATTTTCAAATAATTTCCAAAAACAATTTTTATGAGAACTATTAATTATATATCATTCATATGAGAATGAAAATATATAATTTACGTGAATGTTGCTGAGCTGAAATGAGGATTATAAAACCGGTCAAATACTGAAGATTTAAAAAACGTTATGCAGACATAAAAATACATAAACATCCTTTATAATTTAATTTTTTATACAAGTATAATAGGAATTAATTAATACCTGTACATTTAAAAATAATCCGTAATTAATTATCTCATAGAAATTGTACTTCTGTAAGAACAAAGAAATAAGTCTACCAAATGGAACACCTTAAATCAATAGAAGAACGACTAATTAAATTGGGGGCGGTAGAACTGCCTTCTGTAGGGACGGACAAGAGCTTAAGTAGAAGACACATTCAATTACGGGAGAAAATGAAGGGGAATCGGAAATTCAAGGAACCTGAAAAATTACAGGAAGCTGAAACGATTGCTCAGTTTGAAATGATACAAACTTGCTTTGAGACAACTTAAGTAACATTGTAAATTAAGTCCATATACTATAAAGAGAAGAAACTTTGTAACAGGATTTTTGCTTTTGTTTTATTATCTCATATTGCTTTGGATGAACTTTTATATTAATTTACTTTTATTAAAAACATATTTTCGGTTTTTCATGTAATTTTTTTTCTTATTAATTAATATTTCCCGTAATTTTTTTGGTAAAGTATTTCATAGGTAACTTTAAAGAAATTTATTTCAGTTGTTTGTTTGCTACTTGATCGAAAATGGTTTTTTCTACTGCGATTTCTTCGTCGCTTTTGATCTCCTTCACAGTTCCTTCCAGTAGGTACATCATATCTGCAGATTGTAATTAAGAGACATCCTGTTATGTTTATGACACACTTCCGACCCCGACACACTGACGTTATTACTGATTAATCACAGAATTGCCTTTACTTGTTCTTGCCCTATATGAATAATAATAATAATAATAATGCTTTATATAATTTTATGACCACAAAACACATTAGATCGCGGAGTTTAGTTACGAAGTATGGCACCATAAAGAAGGTGGATCACTTTAAATACCTAGGTGAAATCATTGAACCCACAGGTACAGAAAGGCTATCACAAAAAACTACGTGAACTGAAAATGCGTAGAGCATATGGAAAAGTTGCAAACATCTACAACAAAAAATTTATGAGCATAAACACCAAAGTTCGACACTACACGACTGTCATTAAACCTGAGTCTCTTTATGCCAGTGAGACCTTGAACCTCAACTTTAAAGGGGATCTTGAAAATATTAAGAAAGCTGAGAGAAAAATCATTCGGAAAATTCTTGGCCCAAAACTCACAGATGAAGGATATCGCCTGCAATCACACACAGTGACGGAAAAATACTCAAACATTGAAGTTGATTTCCGTAAACGACGGCTGAGATTTTATGGTCATATAATGAGACTGGATGACTCTCGGCTTATAAAGAAGATTCTGATGCACTCACAGAAACTCAAAATTACAACGGTCTGGATCAAGCAAGTGCAATCCGATCTAAGAGATGCAAATATCACACCTTCAGACCTCAAAGACCGTAAAACCTTCAGGCATAAAATTCACACCTGGGAAGTTGTATCAGAGGGTAAGCCGAAGAGACCTAGGGCAAAATGGACGGATGAACGTCGTGTTAGACACCGCGAATTTATGAAGGAGTACTGGAGAAACAAGAGGAATGGCGGCAACAGTTCATAATTGACTTTATGTGATCCTGAATGGGTCTAAACAATCTAAATAAATAAATAAATAATGCTTTATTCAATAAAATTAAATACATCCGTTAAACAGAACTGCATTGTTTTCCGCTTAGTCTCCCTATATGAATATAATAAATAGAGTAGAAAACTATTGTTTCTATGTCCATTTTCCAAATTTTCTTTTTTTCTCTATTTAGGAAATCATAATCTGAAATTCATAATCTGTTGAAAACAATCAGTGAATGTGATAACACAAATTTTGGAAAAAAATAACATGATAATTAAACGTGAGTGGAGACACAGTCCAGTGACAGAACTCCG
Organism: Catonia carolina; assembly: GCA_035578175.1. NCBI lineage: Eukaryota > Metazoa > Arthropoda > Insecta > Hemiptera > Achilidae > Catonia > Catonia carolina. The sequence goes on along the minus strand of JAQMRL010000004.1, from coordinate 67,328,055 downwards.
ACGTGAATAGATAAGTGAAGCATTAAGTGCAGCATTTAGAACACTGTAATGGATAGTCAATTACAGTACTGCCAGGTCTAGGCTCCATCGACGTTTTAGACGTCTTATTGGATTTTGGGAGAGTCTGCGTAGCCGATTTGAGATCAGTGGGGTTATGGTGGTTCACGAGTTTCTTCATAAGTTTTGTATAGAGTTTTAAAAAAACGTCATTTATATAAGGTACGTTTAGGTCTGAGTGTAGCGTTTTATTGGTTACATAATAGGAGGCGTTAACTATCTTCCGTAAAAGCTTTGATTGGAAACGCTGAATACCGATATACTTACCAATACTTTTGCTAATACCGATGCGTTTCGAAAATTTTTCACATTAAAAATACATGTTTTCAGGCCTCCTGACCCAAAAAACATGTTTTTACCGATAAGTTCTTGTGTTTTGGTGTTTAAGTGGTTGGACACGAACTAGTAATTACTATTTTAAAAACTTTCATGGAAAAAGAAGAACAATTATATATAAAAAAGGAAGAATAATGAAATTTAGGGCATCAAAAAGAGCTTCCAGAAGTACGTAACGTTATTTATGTGGTCAAAATTGGCGCTGTACTAATGCTAAAAGATGACAGTGGAATATGAGAAGAATATACTAGAACGTTGAAGTGTACGGATTGACTACACTAATCTTGTTAAGATGAGACAGGAAGATGTCTGCATTAACAAGTCACAAACAAACAAAATCTAAAATTAAAATAGGGAGCGATCCACCAACTAATTTTTCTAACGTACCTAAAAATTATGATCAAAAATTGGCAAAAACTCCTCTGGGGTAAAAAACGTAGCTTCATTTGGAATCGCACATTTGTATTACTGCTTGGTTGAGAAATTATCCGGTTCAAAGGAGACATACGAGGAGGTGTGGCTATTAAATAACGAGACTAGCGTTGTAAAAAAATTATCTTTTTATTTTATACATAATCATTTATTGGCACCTTTAATATACACTTTTTCTCTATCCCTACTGTTAAAGGACTGTTTCCATTGTTGGAAACAGTGCTGGAAGTCATCTTCTGTCAGCTCCTTCAGGACACATCCCGCTTTCTCTTTTACAGCTTCCCCACACTCAAATCTTGTCCCTTTAGAGTAGAGTACAGGCGGCAGAGAAGTGATTCCTGCCAACAACAACTGGTTACAGTCGTAGGGACCAACTAAGAAAAGAGTACATAAGAACAGAACTGGATGTTTACAACCTGAATGGGAAGATTGCAAAATATCGAAATCGATGGAGGGAGCACGTAGAGAGAATGCCTGAGGGAAGGATCCTCCTCAGTGTTTTGCAATACAGACTGGTGGGGAGAAGAGATGTTGGGAGGCCACGCAAAAGATGGCAATAATTCAATAATTTGTTGCTGTTGTAAGACGGAACAGGAAGAAGTCTACCCTTCCACAATCCTGCACGATTGTAAGAAGACGAAGAAAACGATTTTTGAGGAATTAAGCCAGATGACCTAACTTAAAAGAACTAATTCCCCAAAGAAGCAAAAAGGATTGTTCTTGCATTTGCCTGGATTAACCAACAAAATCTTGATAAAAATATTAACAACTATAACAATAAATAATAATAATGTAAACAAGCAAAAAGCTAATCTGTTTTTATTCGATATAGTAAAAATCTGGTGTGAAACACTCACAGAACTTTCTCTTGCCAATGCAAATAACTACCAATAAACCTAACATTAGTAATAAAATATTAGAAATAAACAAAAAACTAACCTCAAAAAACATTAGTGAAATACGCAAAATTAAAATGACCTCAGTTTAGCTTAAAAATACGGAAAATCGCTCATTCACCCTAAACTAGGCACTGTACAAAAAAATGCTTAAAATAAAAGTTTTAGATCTCTTAATTTCCTATAAATTTTATTTTTATACACTTTTATCGTAAAATGCATTCTAAGGCCGAAATCTTAAAAAAATCGATTTTTCACACGTTTTCGTGAGAAAAAAACAGAAAATTGCTAATTACCGCTAAACTAAGCGTTATACAAAAAAATGTTTGAAATAAATGTTGTAGAATTTTACATTTTCTACAACTTTTATTATATACCGTTTTGCGTTAAAATGCATATTAAAGCCGCAATCTTAAAAAGAAAATGTTTTTACGTAAAAACAGCCTCACGCAGAATTTCAGCAAACATTGCGCCTACCCTATCTTGTAGAGAATAAAAAATTGAGTAAACCAGGTGATTTTTAAAAAAATCGTAGGACCAGTTTTTGAGAAAATCGGAAAAAAGTGAAAAATTATACGAATAAACTACTACTTCCGGTTGACCGATTTTGATGAAAATGTTCGTGTCGGGTTCGGTAGTGGTATGTAACTTAAGTTTCAAGTTCGTACGATGTTCCGTTCTTGAGATATTTTGTACACACACACACACACACACACACACACACACACACACACACACACACACACACACACACACACACACACACACACACACACACACACACACACACACACACACACACACACACACAGATCAATCGCTAAAAACATGTTTTTTGGGTTCATGGGGTCTGAAAACGTATAGATCCGGTGAAAACTCGATTTCGAAAAATCGACATGAAAATACTTTCCTTCCTATATATTCATATAGGCAAGAGAAAGTAAAAAAGTAAAAATCTGGTGTGAAACACTCACACAACTTTCTCTTGCCTATGCAAAAAATTAATAATAAACCTAACATTATTAATAAAATGTTAGAAATAAACAAAAACTAACCTCAAAAACATAACCTTATTTTAATCATGAGTGAATGACGCAAAATGAAAATCTAACTCAATTTGGCTTAAAAAAACGGAAAAACACACTTTCACGCTAAACTAGGCTCTGTAGAGAAAAGTGCTCTAAATAAAAGTTGTAGATCTCTTAATTTTCTATAAATTTTATTATATACACTTTTGTCGTAAAATGCATACTAAGGCCGAAATGTTAAAAAAATCAATTTTTCTCACGTTTTCGTGAGAAAAAAACAGAAAATCGCAAATTACCGCTAAACTAAGCGTTATACAAAAAAATGTTTGAAATAAAAGATGTAGGATTTTAAATTTTCTACAACTTTTATTATATAAATTTTTGCTTTAAATTGCATATTAAAGCCGTAATCTTAAAACAACTATGTTTTTACGTGAAAACAGCCTCACCCAGAATTTCAGCAAACATGGCGCCTACCCTATCATGTAGAGATTAAAAAATTGAGTAAATGAGGCGATTTTTAAAAAAATCGTAGGACCAGTTTTTGAGAAAATTGCAAAAAAGTGAAAAATTATACGAATAAACTACTACTTCCGGTTGACCGATTTTAATGAAAATGTTCGTGTCGGGTCCGGTAGTGGTATGTAACTTAAGCTTCAAGTTTCAAGTTCGTACAATGTTCCATTCTTGAGATATTCTGTTCACACACACACACACACACACACACACACACACACACACACACACACACACACACACACACACACACACACACACACACACACACACACACACACACACACACACACACACACACACACACACACACACACACACACACACACACACACACACAGACCAATCGCTAAAAACATGTTTTTTGGGTTCATGGGGTCTGAAAACGTATAGATCCGGTGAAAACTCGATTTCGAAAAATCGACATGAAAACAATACTTTCCTTCCTATACAGGGTGATTCATGAAGTTCTCCCCCCACTTCTACAGCACATTGTACTAGTAAAAATAATGAAAAAATGTTATATAAACATAGGTCCGAAAACGCTTCGTTAGCGAGTTACAGCTAGCGAAAGTTTCGCCTGGATTTCAGTTCACCAGGTGAAATGAGGTCTTCCTGGAATTGTGGTAAGGTAGATTAAGGGGCAAATTCAATCATTTCTTATGGTTTTTGATCTGATAAATTGAATAAAACAGGTCCCAGATCTGTAAGTTAAATAGTTTTTGAGAAAACCCGTGTCAAATGCAAAAAATGGAGTGAAAATCACATTTTTTCATCTTTGGGCAAGAATAACTTTGTTATTTCACCAAGAAACAGTTAAAAATTTTCAATAAAAAATGTAGAAAATTTTATTCTGAACAAACCGGTGTAAATAAAGTACACAGAAAGCGAATAGTTTTTGAGAAAACCAGTGTCAAATGCAAAAAAATGGAGTGAAAAAAACACATTTTTTCATTTTAGTTTTTCCGGTTAATTTTACTTTGTACTCTTATGAATAAAAACTCATTTAATCAAACATCTATTCGCTTTCTGTGTACTTAATTTACACCGGTTTGTTCAGAATAAAATTTTCTACATGTTTTATTGAAAAATTTTAACTGTTTCTTGGTGAAATAACACAGTTATCCTTGCCCAAAGATGAAAAAATAAGTTTTTCACTCCATTTTTTGCATTTGACACTGGTTTTCTTAAAAACTATTTAACTTACAGATCTGGGACCTGTTTTATTCAATTTATCAGATCAAAAACCATAAGAAATGATTGAATTTGCCCCTTAATCTACCTTACCACAATTCCAGGAAGACCTCATTTCACCTGGTGAACTGAAATCCAGGCGAAACTTTCGCTAGCTGTAACTCGCTAACGAAGCGTTTTCGGACCTATGTTTATATAACATTTTTTCATTATTTTTACTAGTACAATGTGCTGTAGAAGTGGGGGGAGAACTTCATGAATCACCCTGTATATTCATATAGGCAAGAGAAAGTAAAAAAGTAAAAAATGTTTGCTAAGTTTTATACTGAATTGTAATTATTTTATTATAATAGGTGCTCAGTAAAACAGAGTTGTAAGAAAGCACAAAGAAACTCGTTTATAAGCCACATCAATATTATGTAACAAAAGCAATTGAATCGACTTTGTTAATGATGCTAACAAGATTATTTGACACTATAAAGTAGGTAAGCCTTTTTAACGGCAGCAGTCAGCGTAAATTTGCTTATCTTTCTATTAATAAAGAGCGCCTTTGCATTCGACCTAACGTATAATGAAAATCACTAAAAGATTAAAATTTCTCATTGCCTTTCAAAATAAATCATGTTAAGATTAATGAACAGAAAAGCCTTTAATGAGGATTTATTATTTATTTTTCTTTGACACTGTTAATATTAGTTAATAAGAAAATTCAATTAAAATCTTCCAATTTATTTATAAGCATACTGAAAATAAAGGGTTGCTAAACCCTACGTAATACCATCCTTAAACATTGCTTACGTTACATGTATAAATACTATGTCGTCACTGAATCTGGATTAAAGAAAAGGTAACGATTTTGGTATGGTATTACATAAATTTTTCTTCCAATTTTCCTTTTCTCTTCTCAAGTAAAAATAACTTCTACACTTTATCAGTATCGTGTTTTTACATCCATTTTTAAACTTTTCTAATAATTTACGCTTCGTTTTTCTTTATGATACGATGTTCCTTTGTAGGCATTCAATTCAAATTTTTTAAATACAAAGTTGTTGAAAATTGTATTTTATATTTATTTAATTGGCAGTCTTATTACAATGAAAATAATTTTATTTAAAAATAATTAATGTTTTTCTAAAAAAGCAACAACAACACAGTACATGTGCATTATGTATATTTTTACAGTAAATATTAATCACGCGATAAAAACCGTACAAAATAAGAAATCATTCGTATTAGATTATTTACACCGTAAAATAAACCCATAAGATTTTATGTCACGTAAAATAATATACTCGTAGTATATAAGAACAATGAATTTCCGATGAATGGGATTCTTGGAATAGCGGTCAAACTAGGTTTATATTTTATGTTGTCACTTGAAATTCGGCAAAAAGGTTATTATTTGCCTGTTATAGTTACTTGAGTGACGATTTTGCCTTTGTTTGCAACGAGGTGTAAAGGGGGAAAGCATCAGTGTGCATGCGCGACTGATTGAATTTCAGTACAACAAACATAACAACTTGTACTATACCCAGATCATATACAGTATATCGTGGAAACTTTTGTAGGTTAACTGTACGAAAAAAACTGTTTGTTACCATAAACAAAAACGTTAGTTTCTCGAAAACGTGGGCAGACTATTCATAGTGTTGAACGAAATTTATATGCAGTTTAATAATGCTGTGAAGTTTTAGCTAAACAAAAATGTCATTCCCTGCCTCTTAACAAAAGCCATGTGTGAGTGGCTCACTACTGTGATGTTTCTCTTTCCACAATTCAAAAAATAAAGAAGGAAATTAAAGACTTGAAGAAGGTATCCTTGAACAGTTTTGTTGATAACTGGAAATAAAAGGGAACGGTTAGGTAGATACGAGGTCTGTTCAGAAAATAATAGGAATATTTTAATTTCGCGGGTTTTGAGAGTCCGATTGTCAAGATTTCTTTTTTTTATGTTGGTATAGATGCCCCTGAAGTATGATAAAATTTTCAGCTGCATTCACTATTTACTATGTCTGTGGCAGCCGCTAATGTTAGACGTGTTTTTATGAGCTCAATTTTCAATGAGTTCAATTCTCGGCAAAGGTTTAGTAAATTTAACAAGTTAACACTGTTAATTACAATCAGAAATTCCACTCCTTCTTATTTTTCTTCTTCTCTTCTTCATTTACGATATCCTTCAAGAAAGTTGGTAACCATCACTACAAACTGCAAATTACTGGTAGCAAGTTTAAAAAGCTTACTCATATCTACAATATACCAGTCGCAATGTCGTTACAATGTGTTACGACGATTTTCTTCGATCTGGATCCAATATTAACCTATTATTTTTCCTTGCGTGATATTTCGCGATAATTATACTACATCTGAACTCTCATTGCGAGTCCAAAGTACACTAATTTTATATTTTAATGGTGCTTATATCTTAATATTCATATCCAAATGAAGTATTTTGGAGTTGGAAACTTTTCCCATCCAAGAAACTTTCAACATCTTTCTGTATCACCACATTTCAGACGTATCAAATCAAATTTCATGGCATAAATGTTCAAAGACAAACACAGTTGCGTAATGGTTAACGAACACCAACTAGAACTTGTGGAAAAATTTAAACATCTCGGAGAAATCATAACCAATTGTCTCAATGAAAGACCCATATGGCAAGAAAAAATTAATAAACTCAAGAAATCTCTGATAACCACTCAAAACATCTACAAAAAGAAATGTCTGTAAACGAAAACTAAACTAAGACACTACCGTGGTTCTCCCAGGTATCCACTATTCCAGAGAAACGTTATTTGGGCCATATCGCTTAGGAGACACCGATAGAACTGAGAAAATAGAAAGAAAAATACTTAAGAAGTGCATGAACAAAAGGCACATGGTGGAAGAACAGTGGCAGTTAATCCCAAACAAAGAAATCTACAAACTAATCCATCTACTAACAAATAACTTTAGAAAGAAAAGAATAGGACACATACTCAGAGCCGAAAAGTCCAGACTTGTGCACCGGCTGATCAACCATTTTTGGAATGAGGTGTCGAGACCTAGGTGGCTGAAGGAGGTACAGCGGGATGTGGAAGAATTTGGAATCAGTGAGCAAGACCTGCTAACAAAATCACCTAAGTACAACCAACTAGCCAAGACTAATATGGTAACATTCGAACCATAGTACAACCATTAGTACAACAGGGTGTTTACCGACGAAGACCGGAACGTTTTAAGAAAATGTGGGCCAAACGAAAGGAAGCCACGCTTAGGAGAGCGCGCTTTTCAAAGAAACCCAACACTGGAACGGACCGAAACTTGAACTAGAGTGAACCTATGAGGTCTCAAAAGTAAAAAAAAAATTAAAAAGGTGGAATTTCTTTAAATCTAACAAACGGGAATTTCACTACATAATTTAATTCCAATTTTATTAACCTCACAATTAGTATTTTACGAAATTATTCTAGGTCATTTCAAAATATATTTTAAACAAATTTATTAATTTATCCAAATAATTTATGCAATTTCAATTATGTTATTTAACGATTAATTTAATGCTGGTATTTTTATGACTTATTTATTTTAATAATTAGGTTGACTATATTGAAATCACCTCTATTTTAATTACATTTAAATACGTAGAAATTTATGGTGTAATAAATAATAAATATAATAAAATTATTTATATTGAATAAGTAACTATGCATATCGTTATAAAATATATGAACGATAAATACTGTTAATTGGAATACAAATTATTCGGAAATTATAAATAATTTAGGTTTAATACGAACTGTTGTATAATATTCAATTATTAAAAAATCCTAGTTTTTGTAAATTAAATAAGCATGTGAGTGCATGGTCATTAAGTTTCGGTCAATACTAGTAACTTTGTAAGGTTTTTTATCATTCAAAACTACTTAGCTTTTTAGGTGATCAATACCCATAAAACTCATCCCCTTTATCTTTTCTAAAAAAAACCTTAAAGCTATATCGTTCGGCAGTAAAACTAAAGTATACAATGAACTTTAAAAATATTCTAAGATCCCGAAAACATAATTCAAATCATGAGTAAAAGCAAAAACTGCAATGAAGTCGAACTTAAAAAACCTTTTTGCAGCTTGTAATTATTCCATTCCTCTGAGCAAACATTCATGTTAATTTTGATTAACATTAATACATAATTTGAACAGAATTGTTGACGAAAGGCATTCCTGTCGAAACTCCTCGTTCAGTAAGTAACTTTAACCATTTTCTATCAATGGAAAAATGTGTTGTTTAGATCATCAGCCGAAAGGCAGATTTGTAGCTATAGAGGATTTAATAAGAAAACGAGAAGTGAGGTGGTTTACATTTATCCCTTCCTCATTAAATGGAAAAGGTATATTTACCAGCATGTCATGCCCTTCAGAAAGCACCTACTTTTCAGTCTGCAAATAATACGTTCAATTCATTCACCACAGGATTTGGCAATACAATGAAATTCATTACTCTTAGAGAAGATGAAGATGTAATTACAGAAAAATCATTTCTGTTATTTATGTACAGTAATTATAAATTGTATCCCAGGTGTCCCATGGAATTTTAACCATAAGGAAATAGCATTGATTTTCATTAGTTTGTTAATATTTTCTTCCCACAAATAAAAATGAACACTTGTTATAGTCAGGAATCATGAGAAAATGTTTAGACCTTTTAAAAAATATAAATTTTCATACATTTTAAGCTGTATTTTTGCTTAAATACTGAAATACATAAATTTGTAACCATTTTCTATTTAAGTATTGTAAATTTTATCAACTACTCGCACTGTTATGTTTGGAGTAATGGTAACGTTCGTGTCAGGAAATGTAAACATAGATGAGTCAAATCCATCAGCGGTAAATTTTTTTTATTGTTCAAAAAATATTGGAAATATTAAAAAAATTAATTAGGCATTTATTTTTTAATTTTTACAATTAATATTAATTAATTAATTTTGAACCACCATAATCCATTGATCTCAAATCTGGCAACGCAGACTCTCCCAAACAATCCCATAAGACGACTAAAATCTCGATGGAGCCGGGACCTCATCAATAACGTTTTTTTTTTTTTTAATAACTGTAAATCTACGATCTGCTCTCATAGAACAATGAGTAGATGTGTTGTAAGGATAAATCTTGAGTAAGTAATACCCCTTGGTATTACTCTATAAAATTTCCCATTTTGTTGAATTGATCTTGCCAGGAATGTAAAATAAATTACACAATCACATATTAAAATAAATCTGTAGGGTGTAGTCTGCATAGTCTTCTGTGTGTTCCACTGTTGTCTAGGAGATTGATGGCTTCTGGATTCTGATGATTTTCAAGTCTTGTTTGGTAACTGGTGCAAAATTTCTGTATAGCTTCGTGTACCGTGGGAGTGTTCGTGTCTCTGTGCAATATAGTGTTGGATATGTACCAAGGTGAGTCCATGATGTGTCGAAGTATTTTTGACTGAAACCGTTGAATTATTTCAATGTTACTGTGACTTGCTGTGCCCCAGAGTTGTATCCCACATGTCCACACAGGTTTAAGTACAGTTTTATAAATTAACAATTTGTTTTGTGCCGATAATTTGGATTTTCCATTAAGCATCCAATACAGCTGTTGGTATTTAAGATTTAACTGTTTTCGTTTGTTCCATATGTGAGTCCTCCATGTTAGACGCCTGTCCAGGTGGAGGCCAAGATATTTTGCCGTATCGGATTGTGGAATTTGTACGTTGTTCAAAAACACTGGTGAACATGTTTCCCGTTTTAGTGTAAATGTGACGTGCAGACTCTTGTGTTCATTTGTTTTTATACGCCATTTTTTTTGCCAATTTTGTACGCTGTCTAAGTGTTGCTGCAAGTTATGAGATGCAATTTGTGCATCTTCGTGTATTGCCTGAATGGCTGTGTCGTCGGCAAATGTTGCCACTGTAGTGTTGTCATTTTGTGGAAGATCAGAAGTGTAAATGGTGTACAAAACAGGAGACAGCACGCTTCCTTGAGGAACACCAGCTTCAATTAATTTTAGAGATGATTGTTCGTCCTTATATTTCACTGTAAAGTATCGGTCCTCCAAATAAGATGCAATAATTGAGTAATACTGATGGGGAAGATTTTGTTTAATCTTAAAAAGAAGACCCTCATGCCACACTTTGTCAAAGGCTTGCTTGATGTCAAGAAATGCCGTGGAGCAATATTTCTTTTCTTCAAGTGCTTTGTAGATGTTGTTTACAACTCTGTGAATTTGCTCAATCGTGCCATGACCTTCTCTGAAACCAAACTGGCAATTCGGAATGAGATTTATGGTATCCAGTACTGGGCGTAATCTCTGAAGCAATAATTTTTCAAATACTTTTGAAAGAATTGGCAACAAACTTATTGGTCTGTAAGATGATATTTCATGTGGTGGCTTCCCAGGTTTTAGAATAATTATAATTTGAGCAACTTTCCAGTAAGAAGGAAAGTACTCCAGACGTAATATTGCATTAAAAATTATTGTAATCAGCCTAAGGGCCTTGTCAGGAAGTTCTTTCAAAATTTTCCCCATGATGAGGTCAAAACCTGGTGCTTTATTCGAACTCAAATTTACTTTAATGGTGTGTTTTATTTCAGACAATTTAAATACTTTTATTGGAGGACTCATTTGAAACGGAGAACTAAAAAATTCAAATAATTCTTTTTCATCGTCTGGATTGCATTCAGATGGGAAAGGTTTAAAAACCTCTGATAGGTACTCGGCAACCGCTTCAGCCTTGTCATGATTACTTTTAGCCCAACCAGTTGAAGTTTTAAATGGAGATGTGTGTTGCTTCGGACGTTTAGCTTTCTTCATTTGCTTCCACAAAGAATAGTTTGTCGTGTTGTCAGGAGACAAGAGTTCCAAATATTGTTGTATTGAGTCGTTAGTAAAATTCCGTAACATTCGTTTCAAAGTTTGGGCAGCGTTATTGAAGAGCCTTTTGTCATGCGGGTTCCTAGAGCGTTGCCAATTTCGTCGAAGTCGTCGTTTTTCAGTAATGGCCTGTTTTAAGTAACCTGGTAGATATGCGGTTTGTTTTGAGAGCCTAATAACCGGTGTAGCTTCCCAGCCAGCATCGTCATTAGATGTCAGCCAGAATCGTTTCATTAGATGTTCTACAGCTCTGTCGATATCGGTCGTGTCTTGTAATCTCAAGTTGCAATCAAGATTTGCTTCCACTAAAGTTCTAAACGAATCCCAATCAGTATGTTTATTGTGTAAGGCTGGAAGAGGCGATTGAGTTTGCAGGTTTTGACTGAGCGAAACGATGACCGGTGAGTGATCGGATGACAGGTCGAAACTTGATTCAATGTTCGCATAAACGTCTGGAATACCTTTCGTCAATAACGTAGTAGTGTAATTTACTACTATTACAGTGTTCTAAATGCTGCACTTAATGCTACACTTATCTATTCACGACAGAGTTCTGTCACGGACTGTGTCTCCACTCACCTTTATTTATCATGTTAATTTTTTCCATATTTTGTGTTATCACATTCACTGATTGTTTCTAACAGATTGTAAATTTCCTAAATAAAGAAAAAGAACAAAAATTGACAATTTTTTTTATCATTAACAATCTAGATTGTTGTAATAAACTAAAATTATTGAAACAATCAGCTGTCTTTAAAATTAAATGTTGCTGAAGGAAATATTTAGGTACCGGCCGCATTGGCGTAGTTGGTAACGGGCTCGCCTCTCATCCTGCGGTCTTGGGTACGAATCTCACTCAGGCACGGCATTTTCATACGTTACAAAAATCATTTCATCATTCACAGTTACAACCCAACGTCGTCGCTAATGACCACAGTAGTTGATGCGACGTTAAACAAACAAAGAAAAAAAATTTAGGTATTTAAAATAATACTGAATTTGCTTCCAAAAACAAGTAATTAAAATTGTATGTTTTTTAAGTAGCTAGGTCACAAATACTGGTAACAGTGACTAGTTAATTTTTTTCAAGTGGATTTTTCGTAACTAATTTATAAAAACTTGAAGGAAATAAATTATTAATATTATTATTTTAATTTTGATTATTGTCTTTTACATATTTACGTCATCTGTTCTTAAATTCTTTAGTTATACTGACCATGTGATAAGAAAGAGAACTATTTTTTGTAGCTCTTAAACTAGCAGATCGGGTGTAATTAATTTAATACTCTACCTTATTGTTATGGGCGTAATGAAAAAATCAAAGTCTAATTAAATGCAAAGGTATCCTTTTTCTACATTAATAACAGTCGATTCTTCTAAACATAAAGCAAAATAAACTAAACTATTTGAAAATATAAATTATATGTACCCTTTATTAATTTCTGACAGGTTTTTGCATACTTTTCAACAAAAAAAATACATCATATTATTCTGTAGTGGAATAAATTAGATAGGAGAGTTTATTTATTTTAAATTTAATATCTTTGGAATGTAATTGAATTCTTGATAAACATATTCTTACATGAGTTATTTTCAACGGGACGAGGATGATTTTACTTAGGTAACGACATGATGGAAACAGAAATTTATTGCTTTTTTCCTGTAAAATTAACAGGTTCATAACAGTTCAGTCCTAATTGATAATAAAAACAATGTTTTGTCATTTCTAATACCTAATGTAAAAAGAAATTAATAATAGAATAAACGTATGTAAAAGATTTTGAAAAACCTGGTGTAAGTCCGCGTGTTACTCCTTAAGTGGAGGGCCCAACGGGATTCATGAATTATCTCACTATTTCCATTCACTAAAGGCTATCTGATTAATATTAATACAGTACTGGTTTGCTTCCGGCAAAGTAATACAGCGTATACAGAAACAATAGATACAAGATGCCTATGGGGACGGGCTGAAGATGTCTGTTTATACCTCATAGGAGTCTTCAAAAGACTTCCAAGGAGACTTCCAAGGAGTCTTCAAAATCAGTGAATTCGTTTGTATAAGAATGAATAACGATTTTACTAAAATCATTCCAAAATCACTTAACATTTACAGAAAACTAGACTAAAATATTGATATCAACCAGTATTTAAATAAATTTTTACTTTCTCTTGCCCTGTTTTAATACACAGTATTGTATTATTTATTGTATTTATTTATTTATTTTTTTATTGTATTTATTTTCATGGCGATTTTTCGAAATAAATTTTTCATAGCAAATACACGTTTTCAGGTGGTCCTCTGAACCTAAAAAAAACATGTTGTTAGCGATTTGTCTGTGTGTGAATAAAATATCTCAAGAACGGAATATCGTATGAAGTTGATACATAGATTTTAAGTTAGGTACAAAAAGAGGACCCCACACGAACATTTTCATCAAAATCATTCAACCAAGTAGAATAGTTTATTCGCGTGAATTTTCACTGTTTTGCGATTTTCTCAAAAATGGCTCGTATGATAATTTTTCAATCGCCTTATTTACATTTTTATGCCCTACGAGGTAGGGTAAGAGCCAAGTTACCTGAAATTTTTCTGAGGCATTGTTTTCGTGGTAAATGAAAGATAAAGATGTAGTCTTAAAATGCATTTTAGAGCAAAAATGTGTAGTGTAATTAAATTGTTGGAAATTTAAAACCTACAACTATTATTTCACTTTTTCTATTTTAAGAATATAACCTTCGTATGCATTCTAAGAATTAAAATACAATTGTATACAAAAGTGTAATATTAACATTACAGGACATAAAACTTCTGCAATTTTTATTTAAAGATTATTGTTCTACAAAAAATAGTTTTAAAGTTAATTAGTGATTTAAGTCTTACAGAGGTTGACATTAATATTGCAGCATTCAATCATGATTAAAATCAGGTTACGTTTTTTCTTTACATTGTATACTAATGATTAAACATAGGTTATATTTTTCATTATTTACATTAGCAAGAAAAACTCGTATGAGTGTTTCTCTCTAGTTTTTTTTAGTACGTTTTCACAGATAAGTTTTACTAAATTCATTATTGTTAAAACACAATACTTTTCATTTCTGGGAAATTCAAAATGAAAGTTAGAAAATAAAAAAAGTTATGAATTTTAACTAATATTTTTATTAGCTATTTTGAAACTTCCCTCCTTTCTACAAGACAGCAGTAATAATTTCGCCAACAGATGAAATTATAAGCGCATAATTATAACATTTAACGATTGTTCGATTTAATTTAATATGACCAGATTGCAATTGCGCTGACTTTATAAAAAAATGATAAAATTTGTTCTCTTTTGCAATTATTAGAATTAAACATAAACTACTATATATCTGATCAATTATTAGGCCAAATTAAAATAATTCTCCAATTAAGAGGAATTTAACATTTTAAAAACTTATAAAATTTACAATTAAATGTAAATCTTTAATATAGTCAGTATAACTAAACCATAGAATAATTACTACAAAATAGTAGTATACAAATTTGTGTGGATCGAAATCCTTATCAAAACTAATGAAACAAATAGAAGTTCGGTTTAAGAGCGGGCCTACTATTTAACAACTAAACCAATCAGTGACAAGTTTGTAATACAGTAGTTAAATTATTCTAAACTTTTGATAAAGTTAGTGTGTTTAATGAAGAAAGTTAACTAAAATTACTTGAAAACTAACCTATTTTGGAAGTTCGATTAATTAATTTATTACTGTTGTTACAAATTAATTAATTAATTTAAGTAAAATCCTTTAAATTTCTTTAATTAATTATTTTTAAAACTATAGTAGTTTTTAAAAAGAAAAATATTTACCATCCTTTTTCCCCTAAGTTAAATTAGAAATTTTGTTTAACGAAGCAAGGATTTTCAAAGTTATTTTTTCCTGTAAGTAAATTATTCAAACGGGAACAACTAATCACATCTTTTGTCGAGAGTTGTTTGCTAAACCAAACACTTGTTTTGGTCGTAAGTTTCTATTGGGGAGAGTTTGAAAAGTTGAATTCGAGGTTAGAGAAAAGTTAACAAGTTCGCGAACGACAACCACAGGCAAACATTGGTGAGTGGTAAACAAATTGTAGACTAATGACTAAACCACTATGACAAATACAGACAAACTATTTTCTACTATAATTAAGTGCAGTAAATTCACTTCAATACAACAGACTATTAGTTTTTTTTGTTTTATTTCTTATAATCTTAACGACAGATAGACAAAACAATTCACATAACTGTTATATCAGTTAAAACCCAAATGTACAACTAAGTTTAATAGAAAAATATGTTTGTGATGGTAAAATCACATATAAATTAACTGAACATGTGGTAGTTCTTTGTTAAAATTATTGTAGAATTTGTAGAGTGAATTAATAAAAATATAAATAAATTTTATTTACTTTAACGTAAAAAAATATACATTTTATATTTATATCACTGGTTATTAATCAAATTTGATCTAAGTCCGTTGAACTTTTTTAGACTGCCACAGTTCGACCAACTTTTATTTGGAAATCATGTTAAATATTAATACTAAATTGGGTGGCCCATATGTAGGTTTCCCCAAGAGATGGGATATTTCATTTTGATAAGATGGTAATAGTTTAGTGTTGGCAGCATCACGTACAACATTCATTAGTTGTCTGTAACAGTGGCTAGTGTGAGGTACGTCTACGTGAAGTTACTATTTGTTTCCTTCCTAACGGTACTTTTAAAATGTTAACAACAAAACAACGAGTTTATATGCTTCAGTTGTGATAGGAGCATAAAAATACTGCTAAAGTACTAGAAGAATTTAGTGATAAGTATCCAGGTGTGTCGTTACCGACTTTCTTCGATTATTCTTCTTATTGTGCGCTCTCCGACCGGAGGTTAGCAATCATTATGGCTATTCGGACTTTGGACACCGCACCTCTGAACAGCTCCGCTGAGGTACAACGAAACCAGTCACCAAGATTCTTCAATCAAGAAATTCTTCCTCCTCCCACATCTGTTCTCCCCTAAATCTCTATATCTTGGGTATATGATTAGAGGTCCTAAATATCACATTTTACAATTAATCATGCAAGGGAGGATAAAAGGCAAACGGAACGTTGGCAGACGTCGGGCATCTGGTTGAAGAACCTGAGGGACTGGTTCGGTTCCAGTAATACGGAACTGTTCTGTGGAGTAGAATAAGATCATCATAATGTTAATGATTTCTAACCTCCGATAGGAAAGAGACTTTAAAAATAATTAACGAATATAAATAGTGTTAATATTTACACCTATCTTTTTTATCCTCACATGTTAAATATTTTGAAGTTAAAGGATACAATCGTGAAAAAAAATCAAACACCACAAACATAACTGCTAAGAGATTCCGTCAAAAATAAAAAACATTTTTTTCTATTTTATGAAACGTGAAATTAATGTGAAATCTGAAGACAGAACTTTTTTTGAATGTTGACAATACTTTCCCAATCTATATTATACAAAGTAAAAAAATAAATAAGAAAACAATAGAAAAAGCTTTGTTTTAATATTACAATATACTGAAGGTTACACAATAGAAAAAGATGAAGTGTGCCCCATTTCTAAGCTTGATTAAAATGTAACGTGATCGAAAATGTATTTCCTTTTACCAATTCTAAAACCAAGAGCAACTCTCCACCATATAGTTACTTATCGATAGTTAGTTAGTTTCCTTATAATGTTACTTCGAAAAGACTGAATTAAAACTAGTACTGTAATAAAAAATTCAATGAATGCTTTAAAAGAAAACGAATATAATGTAAAGTGCAATCAAGAGAAAGAACTCTTGCAATTAGTAAAAATAAAAGAAAATAACTTTAAAGAATGCAATTCATTGAACAGAAAATGTAAAAGAACAATATTCTAATATTCAAAAGATAATTATTCCTCTCTTTAACTACAACTATAGATTCTTTAAAGATGTATAATATCGCCATTGATATTTGATTTGATTATGCTCTGGATTTTCTTTTTTAAAAAATTGCAAGGTAATTTTTAAGTTAGTTACAATTTCCTTGAACAAATTTACATGCCCTACTTAATTTATTATTAAATTATTTTTAAGTTCAGTTAATTGGTTTTTAATAAACTAAATTGTTTTTAAGTAAAATGACTCATAATATACCTACTTTTTCTTTTTTTTTAATATAATTTGAAAGCTTTGCTATAAACACTGGACTAAGGCAAGGTTACGGGCTTTCCCTCGTACTTTTTAACTACGCTCTCGAATACATCATGACAGAATGGTACAAACTAAATCCATAAAACTTCAAAATACGCAACAAGATAGATAACATTAAACCTGGGGTTCGCCGACGATTTAGCATTATTAGCAAACAACATCGCAGAGGCTAGGAACCAACTTACAACGTTAGGAAAAATAGCAGAAAAAATTTGATTCAAAATTTCATTTGAAAAAAATCAAAATAATGGCAACAGACCCGCTATGTATAAACAAGGTCCAAATTAACGACCAATATATAGAACTCGTAGAATCCTTTAAATACTTGGGAGAAAACATCACTTACAACAACGAAAAGGAAGCATGAGAGGAAAGAACCAAGAAACTAATAACATCATAACTAATCACCAAAAACACCTACAATAAAAAAATACCTATCAATCAAAACCAAAATAAAACACTACAAAACAGTAGTACAACCAAAGATAACATATGGAAGTGAAACTCTATTCATATTAACCAGGAAAACAGAATAGATAGAACCCAAAAACTTGAAAGAAGGATCCTTAGGATTTGCATCGGATAGAGATACCAAGTAGATGGAGAATGGAAATTACTACCAAATGAACAGGCTGTCGACCTGCAGACCAAATCGGTAATAGATACGATGAGGAAAAAGAGAATATACTTCTTTGGACATATTATAATCAGAACACCCAAAGATAGAACCACAAACCAAATAGTCAGAAAACTCTACCAGAAAAAGACAGAAGTAATGTGGTTAAGAGAAATCAAGAAATATATGGAAGAATTAGGCATTCCCTTCGAAGATCTAGAAAATAAAACTTAACAGCTGAAATTATTAAAAGATTAAATTATTAGATTACAAGGAAAAGTAGATAAAAAAGAAAGCAGGAAAGTTATCTTTTCGGAATCAGAAAGGCAAAGAAGATTTGCCAGAATGAAAGAATACTAGAGGAAAATCAAAGAAAAGAACCAGATGAGAGTGCCCAAAAATTGACTCAAATGATCCACTGCGGTCTCAAGAGAAAATAAAGGAATGTAGACTATTGCTTTATGTCCATTTTTTGAAATCAATGTTTTACCGGAAATACACGTTCTAAGGTCCTCTTAAGGTCCTCTGAACCCAAAATACGAATATATTTTAGCCATTTTGTGTGTGTGTGTGCGTGCGTGCGTGTGTGTGTGTTTGTGTGTGTGTGTGTGTGTGTGTGTGTGTGTGTGTGTGTGTATGTGTGTGGGTGGGTGGGTGTGTGGGTGGGTGGGTGGGTGTGGGTGTGTGTGTGTATGTGTGTGTGTGTGTGTGAACAAAATATCTCTAGAACGGAATATTGTACGTAGTTGAAAATTAGTACTTAAGGAGCCTGCGACTAGAAATCAGGCGTTTTGTTGCATTACGGATATAACATGTAATACGAACAAGAAACAATATTGGAAACAGTAGCGGAAAAGAAAATTAAAGAGTACGATTCCATCTTAAGTGAAGTGTGTAGGGTACTCGATTACATAGGTACACCATGTAGTGTCGTACCCCTTGTTTAGATCTAAAGAAGCCATTCCCATATTTAAAGAACATCTCCGTGCCCTAGGAATTTATTCCGAAGGGTTAGTAAAGACTTCACCTGTGATATACCTTCGATCGTCTCTGGATATAGTCTTGAGGCATATAGAACTATGATCGTTGAGATCTATTTACTCTTTTGTTAAATTGTAAATAAACTTTGTTTTACTAAATTTTAATTTCTTTTTAATTTATAAATAAAAATAAATCCAGGTTGCGGGAGATAGCAGTAAGTTAGTCTCTTCTGGAAAGGAGAAGCAACCCCCTTTTTCAAAAAATAAGTTTTCCATTTTATTTTTGTTAGATGCGATCTGGCCAATATTCAGCGTAGGATCCCATACGTTTGGGAAAACCCTACTTGATAAGGAGTCCAGCCACAGGTATGACCTCATTAGTGAATTTTTCACTCAATCTTTCTTCAATAAGTAGCAAAGAGTTTGTTTACATCAATTCCAAAGATAAGTATAACATACTATAGTACGAATCTACAGAAAAAAATTATTTATAGTGGAATAAAATATTAGTATATTGTTCAAAAAGTAATTCTTTCGATGAACGATAGATTAAAGCCCCGTAAATCCTCATACATAAATTACTCCGTTTATTCAAAAGGGTAAAAATTGTAATGCTTTGCTATTAAAATAAGGTTAAATTATTAAAAATAATATAAACTTGGTTGCTTTATTTCAAATAGAAACATTGTTAACCTCAAACAACCCACATACGAAATTGTTCTTTGTCTTTAATTTTTATTACGGTACTGCACATTTTCTGTATATGATATTGGTGAGGAATTTACTTTAAGGAGAAGAGGTACCCAGTGGTATATTCTCCATTTATAACTACGGATGTTGTCCGTTATTCAGACCAAGATGTCTCTACTCCATTTTCGCTTTAGACGTTGCACAATTGGGAAGTTTCTTGTAGCTAGGTTACGGGCTAGTTGGTTTGGTTGGTCGTCTAGTCGTTCATAAAATTTACTTTAAAAGGACGCGGTTAATTTCTTTACTGTCGGAATTTTGAAATCGTCGTGAATAGTTTTATTGATTATATAAAAACGAGCGCAAGAATGAAGTCTTAATAATTTTGATTGAAATGCCTGGATCGACTTTAAGTTACTCTCGGTCGCTACTCCAAAGATCTGGAAAATATATATCCAGATTGGTCTCAAAAGAGTTTTGTAAATTAAATTTTGGAACGGACGTTCAATTTTGATCGAGGGTTGATTAAACAGAAGAGCAGCTTCTGGCGACGGTTAAGTTCTAAATGTTTTGAACCCAGATGATGCTTCCAAATTAGTCGCCTGTCAAGCTACAAGCCAAGATATCACACCACTCTCGCCTGTGGGTTGTGAACGTTATTTAGAACCACAGGTAGAAAAGTTTAACGTCGTAAGGATAACGTAACCTCTGTTGATTTATTTGGGTTTACCTTATTACGCCAACGGGTAAGTCAGTCCTGTATCAGTAAAATATATTGCTGCACCGACCCGGAAGCCGATCCGCACTCTTTTACCGTACAAGAATTTCCGTGTCGTCAGCATACGTCGCGGTTACCTATGTATCCAAAAGAGTCATATCCGATGCAAATGCGCTTTATAAAATATGGGACAGTATTGCACCTTGGGGTACTCCAACATTATTTTTGTACAACTCAGAGTATTCAGCACCACACTGTACCTTAAAAAAAATCTATCCTCTAAAATCGATTCTATAACTACTGTAAATAGTACAAGTCACTTAAAATGAAACATTGTAAAACAAATAAAACATTGTATGAGTCAAGCAGAAGCATTTTCAACTCAAACAGATCCCATATACGAAACTTTCTTTATGAAATTTCTTTAAGATAATGTTTTCCAAGCGTCATTTGAATTGGATAGCTACATTTATTAGGTCTTAACCAACAAAATTTATTTTTTTTAATTATAAATAACAATTAATAACACCAAAAGAGAGGAAAAAAAGAAAAAATTGCACAAGTAAAGTAAGTAAAATATTATAAATGTGCATTGTTTCCATTTGACCTTTATAAGTTCAATATAACTCTCTTGAGGACATCCTTTTGTTCTTTGTAACGGTTCGCTTTTATCTTGTGTTATTCTTAGTAAGCTTGCAAATCCATCATCTTTTATCATCAAATGCTGTATCATTTTTCTTACACTACCCCTGTACTCCTTCAGACCCACCCCTTTCCCCTCTTTTTCTAACTATTTAGGCCTCAACATGGTATATCATTTTATATTTTCTTTCTTCGCATAAGATAATCTCTTAAAACATTACCTCGACATATTGTAAACGAAACCTCGTATCACTATACATCTTTTTAAATTTTATGAAAAAAACATATAATTTTTTTAAATCCATTTTTCAATCTTTTTAAATTTACTCGAATGGTGACACAAATTTTCTCATATTATTCAGTAACTGGTATAAGTTCGTGATTAAATTCCTCCTTAACATATATAAATTTTATTACAGCATAATCTTTGTTAATATTTTGGAAATATAGTCAAATCAGGTAAATACTGGTAATCGGCCGTTATTCATTCGGCCGAATAACCGCGCGCGGCATGGTTTATGATAAAGGAAATAATTGACGTGGTCTTCGACCATAATTGTTTTAATGTTTTTTGTTATATGTGATTAGTGTGTTTATTAATTCCTGATGATGTCTCCGAGAAAGACGAAAGATCTCGAATAAATGTAATACTCTGAGGTGAGTTTTATATTTAATTTGTTTTGTTTTGGCTGTTCATTATCATATATATATATATGTTATATAATTTGAAAATCATATATATATATTTATATATATATATATATATATATATATATATATATATATATATATATATATATATTATTTTATTTCGATTTCTTGTAATTTTACAAGCATTAAATAAAACGAAAACTACAAAGATTAGACCAACACGTAACACTTGCATGACTACGAATTGGTCACACTGTAACCTATGATGAAAGAAGAACCTAAAAAATCTAGACACTTACCACAAAATTAAATAAGAATAAAAAAATATTAATAATAAGAATATGTGAAGATTTATGTAGGCCTAAGGTAAAATCAAAATTGAAAATTCAAATGTAAAGCGAAAACAAAAAAGGTAAAATTAGTGAAACGTAAGAACATGCAACGAAATAAAGTTAAGAAAATGAAACAATTAGGTCTATATGCTACATATTTTATAACAAGAATATTAAGTTGAGTACATTTTTTAATTTGAAAAACGCTCTTTTTTCAGTATGCTAAACAAAATGAAATCAAAATAAAAAAATGTATTTGCATGAGTAACAAGAAATGATATTTTTAAATGTGAACAGGGCAAAATAAAATGAATTACAAGTTTTACAACCCTGTTATACTTCTGTTACATTTATGTTTTTTCAATGTATTTACATCATGTGTTTTCTTCTGTTTTGTAAGCAATTTTAAAAATACTTTAAATATATTGTTAGCAACAGTTATTTTATTTAAGGTTTCTCTTTCTATAATACATTTCAATTTATTCAATCATAATTTTTGTTTTTTATTATAATTTATATAAGTTGCCATGTTATCATTAATGCAAATACTTGTGTACTTAGTAATGTTGTTCGCAATAACTGTGTTGTTGATGAAAACATAAATAAATACATTTAGAAGAAATAATTTACAAAAATTAAATAATTTTATAGTTTTTCCAAACCCGTACAATAAAAGAAATTAAATATAATACTTTAGAAAAAAATTTTACAGCTCATCGTAATAACGGTATGTTTATACAATACTGAGAAATATTATCTATTGACTAATCCTGAAAAAGAAACCTAAGATTATGTTTACAAAAGAATGGATACGAACTGTTGTATTGGAAAGTAAAATCTATAATCACTTACTTACCAGTATACCAAAATTTTTCGTAAAAAAGTAAAAACCCCTACAGAAAGAAACTGCAATATTTATTTGTATTCAAAGATAGACTTTCTTTGATAATCAAGAAATAGGTAAAAGAAAAAAGAATCTAGCTGCTTAAAAAAGCAAAATTTAAATCCAAGATGATCCGGAGATTTTTCGTTATTTTCTCATTTTTCCCTATTCTTTACTATAAGCTTCTTCCATTCAGAAAAAAGGAAAGAAAATTCACATCGTCTATTACTGAACACAAGCTGCTAGGTATACATAAAGGTTTCTTAATATTTAATATTCCCTTGTAGATCGCACAGGCTTTCAATATGAGCTCAAAATAAATGTAAAGTACTGAACTGAAAATAAATTCAGTTTCAAACTTTAAAATATTTTAAAAGTAAGCACATTTAATTTATGGAACTCTAAAAAAGTATAAATTATTATTAGACTAGTACTTTAAGTAGTATTAATTACTACTTGGTTATTTTAAATTATTATTAATACTTGCTAATACTGCTAATATTACTATTAGTGTAATTTTTTTTATGTAAATTAAAAGCGTAATCTAATTTCACTCGTGAGGTAATGACGCTAAATGAAATCAACCTCTGTTAATCTTTGATATTTTTATACAGAAAACACTACTTTATGCTAAACTAAGCTCTGTAGAAAAAATGCTTGAAGTTAAAGTTGTAGGTTATTAATTTTGTACAACTTGAACTTAATATACTTTTGCCTAAAAATGGATCTTAAGGCCGCAATCTCAAAAAATAAAACGGTTTTTTACCACGGGAGTATAGCTCCACAAATTTTAGCAGATATACCTCTTACCTTACCTTGCAGAGCACAAAAATATAGTAAATGAGGCGATTGAAAAAAAATAAGTTAGGGCCATTTTTATGAAAAATCACAAAAAAAATTGCACAAATTCTGATTAACTGATTTTGATTTTGGATCCCCTTTTGGTACCTAACTTGAGTTTCAACTTTTTATGATATTTCGTTCAAGAGATACTTTGTTTAAACACACACACACACACACACACACACACACACACAAACTCACAAGCCAAACACACAAAACACAACACACACACACACACACACACTCATATAACCGTACTCACCCACTTACAAACACCAGTCACTAAAATATTCTTTTTGGATTCAGGGGCCTGAAAACGCGTATTTTCGGTGGAAACTCAACTTCAAAAAATCCACAGAAAAACAATACCTTTCCTTTCCTTCATATTCATAAAGGACAAGTGGAAGTAACAGGTTAATTATACTACTAACAATATAAAGTATTTAACTTCTACAAACAAACCATTAGAAAATTGAACAAACAAATTTGAATAAGTTTGTTCATAAACTTATAGACTTAAATGCCTTATCAAGAAAAAAAAGCATCACCACAAACTTACTTGATGAACATACATACAATAAAACGAGACAGTTGAATCAAATTTTTCAGGAATTGATTTCAGCGGTAACTAAAGAATTCATAAGGTAAGCTATAAAAACCCCATAACATTATAAAACTAAATTACAAATAATTATATTATTAATAATTAAATTTTAATTTACTATGCATTTAAAAGTTATTTGTAACAGCTTTAAATAATTAAGCAGTGCAGAAAAATTCAATTATATGAATGAATTTGAATTTTTTTTTTTTTTTATTAAATACAAAATACATTTACATTAACATATATACTAATTCCCGCATAGGACGAGCCTGTGCGCGGGAATGAGTTGTACATTATTATATATAAATTATATCAGTAATTATTACTAAAAATATTTTTAACAATTATTATTACAAAGCTTACTGAAACTTATCTAGTTATAAAATTTACAATTCCAAATAATTAAAATTTACTAGAAACCAATATTAGTATTCCTAAGTTAGAAAAATTACACTATTATCTACAAATAAAATCCTCTCAACTCACTAAAACACTATGCAATATACAAACATTTATTTATTATTATACAACATCGTTAATTAATTATTTTTAGGGATCACACCTTAATTAAAAAAAAATAATACATTTATAAATACAGAAAAAATACTGGCAAAATTCTGTTTAAAATTTAAGTTTACAATACCCATTACAAAATTTACTTTCAACCGAATAAAATTTACAAAAGCCAGGAAATGTTCTTACTTTAATAAAAAATAAAAAACAATGACTACACAGGTTACAAACTATTATACAAGACCGTTAATCAATTATTTTTAAGGGGTCACAGATTGAAGTTTACATGAATAAAACATATACATACAAAAGAAATCATGGCAAAAATCTGTTTAAAGTTTATTGAGAATTGATAGGATAATTTTTATAATTTTCTACTTACTAAATGACCAGCTTAAAATAATATTTATTCTTTCCCCAAGCCTCTATTTCTTTTTCAAGTTTTTTTGTTAATCTGCTGGTAATAAATTCTTGGGGAATTTTATTTATTAAAATACTGCTATAGTAATATACCTGCCGTCTACAGACATTCAATTTTATGTTTTTTATACTGTAAAGATTAGTTTTTGCAGGGCGAGTATCGTAAGTTGTAGTTCTACATTGAAAGATATCTCTGTTTCTGTTGATATACAAAATTATTTTTTTAATATATGTTTCTCTCAGTGTCATTACATTGAATTGGTCAAATAATAGTTTACTCGGGTATAATCTTGGTTTATTTAAGGCAGCTCTAATTAAATGTTTTTGAAAAGTGAATAGTTTATTCATGTGTGTATCATATGCCGCACCCCACACTTCAATACAATATTGAAAAAGAGAATTTGCATAAGCATAATAAATGGTTTTAATTATATCTTTATTTTTTATTTTGTTTATACTATAAAAAATGTATATAAGATATTTTAGTTTTGTACACAAATTATCTATGTGTACATTCCATTTGATATGATCATCTACCATGATTCCTAGATATTTTATGACTTTAACTTTTTCTATTTTTGGGCAGGGGCAGTTATCGTCATTTCCTTCACCAAGTTTATGTGAATGTATTTTTAACTGGAGTAATGGTGATGGCTGCCCAGTTTCACTGGCTGAAAAAGCCATAAATTTGGTCTTTTTAAGATTTAGTGTCAGAATATGAGCATCAAACCACTCTTTAACTATTAAAATACCTAAATTAGCATTGTTATATGTGTCAACCCACGTTTCACCAGAAAATACTAAGGCTGTGTCATCAGCAAATGATAATACTGTACATTTCGGTATGTTTAATTTTAATAAATCATTTACGTAAATAAGAAAAAGAATAGGAGAAAGTACCGTACCTTGTGGAAGACCGAAATGAGAATTTTTTGTAATATCTGTTTTATTATTTAATGTTAATTCTTGAGTTCTGTCTTTAAGATAATTTTTAAATAGTTTTAGTGCTAAACCCCGAACTCCACAATTCTCCAATTTATATAACAGTATATTGTGAGGTACAGTATCAAATGCTTTAGCTAAATCTAAGAAAACAGCCATTGTTTTATGATTTGCATTTAATTTTTTGTTTATTAATGTTACCAGGTGAATTACTGCATCTTTAGTTGATTTGTTAGCTTGGAATCCGTATTGGTTACTATCGATCAATTTTATTTTGTTTAAAAATTTAATTAACCTCTTTTTGATTATTTTTTCCATTACTTTTGCCAAGTTACTGAGAAGACTTATCGGACGGTAGTTTTCAGGTTTACTTGGATCACCTGTTTTATGTAATGCTTTTATCTTCGCTATTTTAAATTTTTGGGGAAAATAACCTTCAAGAAGACATTTATTAAATATAAATTCGAGAGGTTTAACAACATAAGATGCTATTGCCCTGAGACAATGTCCAGTAATATTGTCAGTACCCGATGATGCGTTTATTTTTAAACTATTTATTATATTTCCTATTTCAATTGAATCTGTAGGTTCAATGTAAAAACTTTCACAAGGTGAAGGAACTGTTGATTTATGAATGCCCTTTTTATTTTTTGATACATTCAGCAACTTTTTTGCGTAATTTTCACCAACACTTGCAAAGTAACTATTTAAGATTTCGGGTTTAATTTTTGGATTTATAGTGTCTTTTTTTATGTCCATGATTTCATTTATGTGATACCAAGTTTTTTTAGCGTTACCCTTACTCTGATTAAATTTATTATTAAAATATTCAATTTTTGCATTTTTTATTAATGTATTTAAAGAATTCCTATACTTTTTGTATTCTTCCCTTAATTTAATGTTTAATGGTTCCCTATTCATTCTCTTGTGCATCCTGTCCCTAACTCTAATGGAGGCCACTAAGCTTTGGGTTATCCAGTTCTTTATTGGTTTATTTTTATGAGAGATCGTGATAGAATTTGTATTTTTGTTTATGTAGTTGGTTAATTTAAAAATAAATTTATTAAGAAGCGAATCAATGGTATTGTTGTTTTGATTATAAATATCATGCCAATTTTCCTTATTTAGTTCCGTCTTTAGTTTAACAAAATTTACTTTCGTTTTAGTTTCATGAGATTGATTCAACGACTGAGTGTCGTGATTTATATGAATTGAAGTACAATAGTGATCGGTAATACTTGTCTTTAAAATTGCAGCCGCAATATTATCTTCCTTCAAATCATAGCTCTTAAGGAAAATATGGTCTATACAACTATTGCTTTTATTTTGCAATCTAGTTGGTTTATTAATATAGGATTTGTATCCGTTTAAATGCAGGGTACATAAATATTCGTTTGCTAATATATTACTGTTATCTAGAATATTCAAATTAATATCGCCCATAACCAAAATATTTTTATTCTTTTCTGTTGTTTTCAAGCCGGAATCTAAACTATTTATGAAACTAGTGGGGTCTAATGAGGGGGAACGGTAGATCGCTATCATAGAATAATCTTTATTATTAAATTTACAACTGAAACTAATCGAATTTGCTTGTTCAATTTTTATATCCAATAAATTATATTCAATATTTTCATCTAAATATACACACAAGCCGTCACATTTAGTGAACTTACATTTTTCATTAATAAATTTATATCCTTTCAAACCAACACCACCGATCATCTCCTCAGTCAACCATGTTTCAGTTAAAACAATCACATGAAACCTAATACTGCTATTTCCTATATAATTCAGAAATTGATCCATGTTTTTTTTAATGCTACGAATATTCAAGTTAAGAATATTCAATAAATTATTGGCACTACTCTTTAGATACATATGTGGCTGAAAATCAAAAAAATCATTTACTTCAATGGTATTGTAAGCTACGGAATCAGTCAACTCACTGACACCAATATCAAAAGGCATAGCGTTTCAATAAGCTGAAAGTAAGAAAGAGAAAATTCAGAAAAAAGAACTCCTTCCTGGAAAACTAAGATGAATCAAAAAGCACATCCACTCCCGACGAGCATCCCAAAATGATCAAATAAATACAATTTTATCATTTTGACTATAATACAAAAAAGAAGAAAAGTCAGAGATAAAAACCCCGCAAAAAAAAAAAAAAAAATTTTCTTTAGAAATAAACAAATATTAAATTACTAATTGGCTTTTAAAATTACATTATTAGCAGCTTCTTATACATAAATAACCTTACGTAACTATTTTACAGAAGACTTTACATTGTAATTCCGCAACAGAACAGATAAGCAAGCAAAAAGCTTATCAGTTAAATTGAAACTTCATTACATTACGCTAATTACAAAATTCATTTACCAATTCATCATTATATATTTATATGGACTATATTATATTCAAAAATTTGTAGGGAAAAAACAATAATAAATTAAAACTAATAGGCACATGATAATACAACTAAAATAGAACTTAACTTGTTAGAACGAAAACAGTTAGATTATAAAAACTGACAAATTGTTTATGCTGTACTGTATTAATAACCAAAAAAAAACTTTATCTTTTTCAGAATCAATCCGAAAAAAAAACTTTCCTATAATTAATACAAAAAGAGCAGATCTAAACAAAAATATTGAACTCATGCAAATGCGTAATCAATGTTAAAAAGATTTTTAAAAAATTTTACAAATATTTCTTCCCCTTTATTTTTAAATCTGATGGTAAGAGTGATGAACTAAAAAAGTAAAAATATTTATCTTCAGTTGCTCATAAAAATTCAATTATGGAACACCCAAAATAAGCAACCATAAAATATTAAAATAAATAACTAAATAAATCCTTACAACTTAGTAAAACCTTAATGAAAACGAAACGAAATACTCAATTTTTCACTCATGAATATAATTAGGTATCACTACTCACCCACAAAATAAAAGAAAAAAGACCATGCCCATATACCTTTATACACAAAAACAACACACATAATTATACTCCTTGTAGCAGCTCATTCAGCTGGTCCTGTGAATGTATCACTATAATGGGGCCATCAGATGTTCTCTTTATCTTCACCCGACCATTCCTGTCTACCCAGGCATCAGTCACACTACCCGCCTTCTTTGCCTTTCTTGCGAGGGCGAGTAGAACTCTTTTACCCCTGGACAGTGACCAGTTAACAAAGACCGCTGAGTCACCGGCCAAACCCAATTGTCTCGCTGACAGGTTACGATTTTGTTTTTTCGCGGCCATCAATCCGTCAGCAGTAGACCTTCGTATGAACCGAACTATAATACTGTTAGTAGACGAAACTCCAGGAGGACCCCCAAGCCTGTGGCAGGCATCAATATCCCGTTCATCCACATCAAAGCCGAGCACCCTACCTAGATTACAAACAACCTTACCGATGTTCTCCCCAGGAATTATGGGCACCCCCTTAATCTCTAATGTATTACGTCTGCTGTACTGTTCCAACTCATCACAACGTAAAACAGCAGCAGTCACTGACGTTTTTAGAGCGAGAGTCACACCTTTTAAATTCTCGATCTCTCCTTGCTGTCGTTCAATAACCATCGATTGTTCAGTAACTAACTTTCTTAGGTCGTCAATTTTTTCATGGCAAGACTCCATTGATTTGCCCAACTCCGCCTCAGACTCTTTCTGGCCCCGCAAAATATCAGCGCGAAGTTTACCGAGCATATTTTTCATCATCTCGACTGTTAGTTGGGACGTCCCAGCCGAGGTTTCCATAGGCTGGATATTTTTTACAGGTGTATTCTCAAATAAACCTCTACTCCGTTTACGGGTCGCTATGCAAACCTCGCATATCCACGGATTTTCTTCCGAAAAGCATTCCAGGTCGGACTTTTTTAGATTCGCACACACAACATGAAAATAACATCGGCAATCACCGCATAACACTTTTTCTTGTCCGGTACGGTTTACCGACTTGCCACAGGTTTTACACATGGACATAATTAATAATTATAAAACCAAAATCATATACAGACGAAAACAGACTTCCTTCACTTATTACAAAAAGAATACTATTGCAGGACACGTCAGGAGTGACACGCTCGATCACGCAAACATTTAGTAGGTATACAACCTTTCGTAACGAAAGTCAGATAACAACTGAATTATTTATATGAAATATAATTTCACGTGGAAAAGTTATTTTTCATTGATAACAGTTTTAATTAATACAGGTTTTTAATGTTAACTATTTGAATGTAATTAATGTTTTGCCACGCGGTATATAATGTCAATATTTGAGTAAAATTTAACGGTACTTAGAGCATAAATATAAATACAACTGTATTTCTCGACGTTTTTGTAACCTTTGTACTGAATTACTAACTTAGTAATAACAAAATTGTAAATAATTTGAAACCATATTACTAATAAGAGTTAAATAGTACCTATCATTTATTTCTATAAGTACAATGTTTTTCTTATCCTCTAAACCAAGGACAGAAAGAGTCTTATTTTCTTCCTCTTGTCACAGATTAGGTTTTTCGACCTGTTCCGACTTTACCTCTTTCACGGTCTACCTACTTCTCTTTGTTCAAAATGAATGAAGTTCGATGTCTGTTTCTCCTATAAATCTTAGCTCATTCTTATCAAATTAAACTTATCAAATAGTTTGGGAAGAGCTCGGAGGAGCTGTTCCGCAATGCAACAAGCAGGGTGGGAATTGCTATGATGGTCATCAACATTCGAAACGGATAGGCATCTAAACAAGAACTAAGAGTATATTATTATTTTTAGTCTAGTAATAGTCTATGATAACGCCGTTGCTACCCGGTCTGAACGTAAATTCGCTGCATTGTTTTTGATTTATTTATTCGGACCCGCGCACCATATATCGGGTGTTGATCTGTGCGTTCTATCTGCATTATCGACCAATGCCTGCCTTACCCACGATCTTTAGTTCCGTTTTACATCCTGCTATTAACTCACTTGTACGGTGGCTGTGCTTACATTCACATCTTCGTTTGAGGCTCTTATGTCGGTCGCATACCTAGCGGGATATGTTGACCAAGGCTTATGTAATTCTGTGTCGCTTATTTGATCTAATGCTTGCAAATGTACTCACCTTTATTGGTTTAATATTATGCGGTATGTGTGCGTTTAAATGTGCTGTGTAATTTAGTGTCTTTTCGCAACGTTCCCCATCCACAAAATCTCCATCGTATATAGATCCGCTATTCTCTACTCGTCTACGTTCAGTATCAAGTAAGTGCCTTCTTTTGTTTGTAACCATAAGTTTAACTGCAGAAGTGAGTGTTCCACACCCTTCTCCATTTTTCTTTTCCATCTGCTGTATTTGCCTGTTAACTAGTTTCACTCCATGCATTCATTTTGGTCGTAGACAGGACCGCGATAAACGGTCTTGGTTCTCCGGTATTTATTTTGGTTTAAAACACGGGTTGCACTTCAGAAACTTCTCAACAAAAGGTTTAACAGTCTATGTTATAATGAAACAACTATACAGAATGGATGGGGAACGAAGCGAGGGGCTTGTCTCATTTAAAACGCTGCTGACTCGAGCCTCAAACAAGCTCTACATGAAGTTGCCAACATTTCCATATTTTTTCGTGTTTTCTTTTCAGGTGACATATGGTTGTTTTGATGTTTGTTATGTATTTAGTTTTTTAAAGGAAATCTGAAGTCCCAATTTGTTGAAAGTAACGGATAATTTTTTAACAAATGTGACCTCTTTTTGTTTCTTATCGTATTGGAAAAATCATGATAGAGAAACAAAATCTAATTTCACTTCTAAGAAGAAGTTACAATCATTCGTTTCTAAACAAAAAATACATGTTCGGTCTTTTCATTTGGTTGGTTAGGAATTGTGGGTTGGTAGTAGTTAATAAGGGAAATGTCAAGGAAGGACTTTTCGTTGCTCTCATTGTAGGAGTTCTTTTTCACTAGGATGTGGATATTGTCACCGGGCCAAGTGATTTATTCTCTTTCTTCCGTTAGCATCCACGTTGTAAAAGACGTGTTTAGAACATTGTAATAGGTGTATTGTTTTTATTACAACTCATTCCAGTGACACTTTCTTGTCGTTTTCTTTTAGTTAAGACTTTCAATTTTTATTTATGTGTTTCGTACTACTGTTTTGTACTTTATTTCGTGAAAACATCAAATTGTAACAAATTATTCGTTGGCAAAAATAGTTCCATTGGATTTTCTTACGTTGTTCCATTTCTTCAAGATAAAAAGGATATTGTAAAATAACCTATAACAGTATTTGAATTGTAATTGGAACATTCTGAAAGTTTTCCTCATAATTTATGTAAATTTTAAATTTTTCAAATTTTATGATCTCAAATATAATGATTATATATTTAAAAATTTATTTATTTAGGTTTCCACTTTCATTCAAACATAACTCTAACATAGTTATTAAAATCTATTAGTATTCTTAATAATTAAAAAAACAAGCATCATCATCATCATCATTTGTCAAGGATTATGCTCAGTGACCTGTTCCGGCATCCATCTCGTTTTAGGTCTTCCTAAGCCTCACTTCCATCTAGGTTTATATTTCCATGCTCGTAGAGGAAGTCTGTGTGCTGGCACGCAAAGTAAATGGTTGGACTTGTTTCTCTTGTATATTTTTAATGTTTCACACAGTGACTGAATATTTAATCGGCGCGTAATGTTTCATTATGTAGTTTCTATCTAACCGAGTACAACCTTTGACTACCCACAAAAATGTAATTTCAGCAACCTGGATACGAAACTCCATGCTCCTCTTTAGTAACACCCATGTTTCACTTCCATATTTTATGAGTTGCTCAGACTTCTCTCTATAACATTTCATTTGGGTGTCCGGTCTCGTTTTCTTTCCTATTATCCTGCAAATGGTACCGCGTAAAGCGCTGTATTTTTCCACTTAACGTCTGTATTTCTCACTCACGATATATCTTTGTCATAGGGAATGCTATAACAAAGTTAAACCCAGTGCTTTTTTTATAAAAAAATTTCATAACAAGCAGTCTTGAGACAAGCAATACTATGATAAAAAATCAGACATTACAATACTGTGATAAAACCTACTTGGCTTTACAAGAGTGAATGTCTTAGAATAACTGGGACACTGGTATGAAAGTAGCAGAGCAATTTGAGAGAAAGATCCATTGCAAGATAATGGATCAGAAGGTAGTAGACGGACAATACAGATTATGAGGATAAGAATTACTGTACAAGAAAAACGAACAGTTAATGGAAACGATAAGAAAACGAAGAATAGAATTTTACAGACACTTGTGTAGAATGGATGGTAATAAAATGTAAAACACTAAACAATAGGTCTGAGAGTTCGATGAATGGTTTAAAGAAACGAAAAGGGCACGGAGAAAATGGAAAAACGAGAAAATATAATCGATCGAACCAAATTCAGACAATTTATTGCTGACTTTAAGGGCTTCCACGAAGAGTAGAAATAGAACAGTAATGGCGTGATGGAAAAAACAGAAAAATCAACAGAGAAAGAATTCTGAGAATGTGAGCTACTAAAAAGAACTTTCATAAATTTCTATTATTACATTATGATCTGAAATAGCCCTACTTAAAAAATAAGATACTTTTTAAATGCAAAAAGTTGACAGTTGAAAAGGGGGAGATACACTACTTCATTGAAGACAAAAAGGATTGTCTCGCATTTCCCTGGAGGAACCAAAAAAACCCCTCGATTAAAATGGCAAACAATCAAAAGCAACAAACAATAGTTAGGAACACAAGTAAAATCTTTTTTTTTTATTCAACGTGATAAATCCAAACTGGAAAGATGCCTGCCTCAAAGAAAAAAGCCTGGAGTGATAGAATGGGAAGATGTGGGCGGCAAAAAGAGCTTCCATTAATATCTAAAGTTATTTGACCGAAATGCCCCTATACAAAGAACTAATAATAAAATAATATTATTTACACAATACAACTGCGAAAATAATAATAAAGATGTCCGGCGAATAAGAAGGAAGTAAATAAAATTCAAACTAGTTTTTTATTAATAGTTTTCCCCTTTTGAATAAAAATGTGGTAATCCTAAGTTATAACTGGCCGAAGATTAATGAAAAAATTTACAAAAGGATATTACTTCCTATTGGACCAAAAATGAATAGGTGTGTCTTTTAGTCTCTCATTTAAGAAACAAGATGGCTTCCGTCCTAAAGAAAACCGGTTATGATTAACAAGTAAAGGTAGCCATACACGAGTGAACAGTATATACAGCCGTACTTGAGGGGACCAATATTCATATAATACAACAGCTATATTTTAAACATGTTTTTGGCATTAAACAGTCCCCTAAATGTAGTGAAACATCTCAATGGCTGCAACGGTGGTTCGGTGGCAATGTGCTTCATTTCATCCAACTCACGAATCTAGTTACAGCACGTGTTCTCACCGCACGCCCTTTTCGCACAATTGGTTCGTGTTCTCTTCTTAGGGTACCCAGACTTCAGGCTATGAATCATTGACTGACTCGGAGTTCTTTTGGCTTCATTCACAACGTAAAAAGTAATACTAATAACACCACCAGCGTTTAAAAAAGAGAAAAACAATTCAAAATAAAACTTTTACAAAATTGACGATAAAATGTTACTGTTGAAAATTTGTGAATCAGTTTCAAGTCGCTATATAAAGTGTATAGAGAATCATGGTGGACATTTTGAACACCTGCTATAACATTTTCAAGGTAATATAATTTACAGTTCATATAATAAATTTGTTTTATTTTTACTTTCTCTTGCCTATATGAATATATAGGAAGGAAAGTATTGTTTTCATGTCGATTTTTCGAAATCGAGTTTTCACCGGATCTATACGTTTTCAGACCCCCTGAACCCAAAAAACATGTTTTTAGCGATTGGTCTGTGTGTGTGTCTGGGTGTGTGTGTCTGTGTGTGAACAGAATGTCTCAAGAACGGAACATCGTACGAACTTGAAACTTGAAACTTAAGTTACATACCACTACCGAACCCGACACGAACATTTTCATCAAAATCGGTCAACTGGAAGTAGTAGTTTATTCGTATAATTTTTCACTTTTTTACGATTTTCTCAAAAACTGGTCATACGATTTTTTTTAAAAATCACCTGGTTTACTCAATTTTTTATTCTCTACAAGATAGGGTAGGTGCCATGTTTGCTGAAATTCTGCGTGAGGCTGTTTTTACGTAAAAACATTTTCTTTTTAAGATTACGGCTTTAATATGCATTTTAGCGCAAAACGTTATATAATAAAAGTTGTAGAAAATGTAAAATTCTACAACGTTTACTTC
This sequence comes from Catonia carolina, assembly GCA_035578175.1. Taxonomy (NCBI): domain Eukaryota; kingdom Metazoa; phylum Arthropoda; class Insecta; order Hemiptera; family Achilidae; genus Catonia; species Catonia carolina. The sequence goes on along the minus strand of JAQMRL010000004.1, from coordinate 67,292,345 downwards.
AAACATTTTTTTGTATAACGCTTAGTTTAGCGGTAATTAGCAATTTTCTGTTTTTTTCTCACGAAAACGTGTGAAAAATCGATTTTTTTAAGATTTCGGCCTTAGAATGCATTTTACGACAAAAGTGTATAAAAATAAAATTTATAGGAAATTAAGAGATCTAAAACTTTTATTTTAAGCATTTTTTTGACCAGTGCCTAGTTCAGCGTGAATGAGCGATTTTCCGTATTTTTAAGCTAAACTGAGGTCGATTTTAATTTTGCGTATTTCACTAATGTTTTTTGAGGTTAGTTTTTTGTTCATTTCTAATGTTTTAATACTAATGTTAGGTTTATTGTTAATTATTTTCATTGGCAAGAGAAAGTTGTGTGAGTGTTTCACACCAGATGTTTTGTCTATAGGTTTCTGATTCCATTAACCTTTCTTCCGATTTCCGTAAATATTGGGTAAACCGACATATGGGTAACTCTGTATAAGTTTATTTGATTAGTTTACAATAAGATGCAAAGGAAATAAAATAATATCACTGATACTACAAAAATAAAATTCTCTATTTAATGAAAAAAATGTATAAATGAGTCGGCATTTAGTTAAACGTTATTGAAACCTTGATAGGGTTAAACACTTAAACGAAAGTTATAAAGGTAACTAACTGTTACATCAGTCCATTGTTCGATTCACCCTCTATTGTTTTAAGTGACTAAAGGAGGGGGTATTGTAACTTAATTAAATTCAAAATGCAGTAGGTTTAGACAGAGAGCTTTAAGATGGTCTTTAGGGATTTTCTGAATTTTGATTTCCACGTTATTACTGATTTACTTTAACATTTATATTATGATTTGAGACATGAATTATTAATGTTTAATAAGATTTAACAGTTTAGTGAGTAATAGTTTACCGTACCTACAAACAGCTTCAATAATTTTTTATACAAATTAACAATAAAGTCTGTTGTAGTAGCATCATAAATCAATGTTTGAATTCGTCGTTGATGAATATGAACTGATTTCAAGGATGAAATTCAGTCAATTTTCCAAAAGTACTGTAATTTTTTATAAATTATTATACAAAATTTGGTCGCCTCCATAGTGTAGTGGTTAGCGTAATAGCCTACAACGCGGAGGTCCCGGGTGTGATTTCCGGCTGAGGTCTGGAAATATATACGAGGTGTGGCTAATAAATAACGAGACTGACGTTGTAAAAAATTTTATTTTTATTTTATACATAATCAGTTATTGTCACCTTCAATATAGACTTCTTTTCTATCCCTACAACGCTCCAAGCGAATTTTTCATTGTTGGAAACAGTGCTGGAAGTCATCTTCTGTCAGCTCCTTCAGGACACTTACCGCTTTCTCTTTCACAGCTTCCAGAGAATCAAATATTGTCCCTTTTAATGCAGATTTTATCTAAGGAAACAGTAGAAGATAATAACATGTGATGAAACGTGGTTTTTTACTTATGATCCGGAAATGAAGCGCCAATCCATGCACTGGAAGAGCCGTACTTCACCGAGAGCCAAAAAAGCTCGAATCAGCAAGTCAAAATTTAAAGCAATGATGATTGTTATTTTTTATATGAATGGGATTGTGTACCTTCACTGGGTTCCTAAAAGTCAAACAATTAATCAATATTACTACTTTGAGGTACTTTCTAAACTACGTCAAAGCGTAAGGAAAAACGCCCCGAAATTTAAAAGGAGAAATCATGGGTTCTCCACCAAGACAATGCGCCAGCGCATTCTGCGTTATCTGTCAAGAGGTTCCTAGCCAAGTACAGCATCTCAGTGTTAGAACATCCACCTTATTCACTAGATCTTGCATCATGTGACTTCTACCTGTTCCCTAAGGTGAAATCTGCATTAAAAGGGACAAGATTTGAGTCTGTGGAAGCTGTAAAAGAGAAAACGGCACGTGTCCTGAAGGAGCTGACAGAAGATGACTTCCAGCACCGTTTCCAACAATGGAAAATTCGCATGGAGTGTTGTAAGGATAGAGAAGGAGTGTACATTGAAGGTGACAATAAGTGATTATGTATAAAATTAAAATTAAATTTTTTACAACGTCAGTCTCGTTATTTAATACCCACACCTCGTATATATCCTACATACATAAATATTTCATTCTGACTGAATGACATGTCGTCAGAAGTGCATTGTTAAGCTACACACCATTGGTTCATTCCTGGAAAAATTCCTTTCAAATACAATGTCATCACATTTTTTTAATGTTAAAAACAAATATTTGGTCATAAGTGAAACTAAAAGTCACATCTCCATTCCATCTACTCATTATCAAACGAAATATTTTGTCATTTTCCATCTTAACAAAAAATGCCTCATCATCTGGTCCAAAAAATATACCCTTTATCTTCTGCAGTAACCAGGAGATCATACAAAATCAACGTTCCTATTTTTTTTCTTTTTATAATAATTATAACTGCCCATAACGGACAGGTGGAGTGTCAAATTATTTACACTCACTCTGTTCGTTGCAGGGCTAAAATAAATAGTTCTGTTTCTTATCACATGGTCAGCCAATTAAATGACTGAATCATTTAAGAACAGAAGAGGTAGAGGTGCAAAAGACACTAATCAGAAATATCTCCTCTGAAAGTAATGAATACTAAGTAATGAATACTCATTATACAGCCAGACCCTGTGGTGAATGAAGTGAAGGTGTCGTTTGCAGAGTGGAAAATATGTGCTTTTCAGAGGGCCCGGTATGCTGATAAGCGTACTTTTCCACTTAGTGAGGAAGGCAACTGTAAACCACCTCACTCCTTGTTTTACTTAGTAAAACCTCTACAAGTTCAAACCAGCCTTTTGGCTGATGACCTAAACAACAATAATTATAACTTAAAAAAAAATTTATTAAAAGTTCATTAAAATGTAAATAATTCTGAACAGTTATTAAAAATATTGAACTATCCAAAAAATATATAACATTAGTTTGGATACCATCTCATGAAGATATGCAGGGCAGAGAACTTAGCCAAACAAGCTACTACACTTACACAAGAAATTTGCACCACATCATACAGAGATTTAACATATTTCTCAAAAATAAATTTAAAAAATTCTAGAACACAAAATGTTGGAATAGTACACCGACAAAATTACACCATGAATCACGACAAAACATTTTTGGGAAACAACCTACTCAAGAAATCGTGAAGTCAGTCTCACGAGGATACGCGTAGGACATAGCGTTTAACACATAGTCATATTTTATCAAAAACAAACCCTCCAAAATGTAACTTTTTTTAACCGTAACCCTTCAATTAGGCATCTGCAGATGGAATGCAATGGTTTACAAATTGTAAGATACAAATTAAAATTCCCTAATGATATGCAAAAGTCTCTAAATGAACCAAGTGATGCGTCTCAAACAATTTTTTTTTAATCGATTACTTCAATAATATCTTATAATGACAGTGTATTTTTCTTTTTTGCGCGTGTGTTTTTGTTGAACTTTGAGAAACTAATGCTCCAAACTTCACTAAGTTCATGAACTTTAAAAAATTGTTTTTCTGTTTTGTGCTTAATGTTCTATTTTTACAAAAATTATTGAAATTTTATTTCTGTTGTCACAAATAACCTTTATTGTTGAAGTATTTTTAAAATAATAAATTTCATAAAAATATACTTTATAATTTATGTACTTTAAATTTATAAAGTTGTTAAGATTTCTTTTGCATCATTGCTTCAGATAGGCCTATTAATAAAATTTCCAGCTCGTTTCAATCTTTAATAAAAGCGTTAAAATAAACTAAAAATCTTCCAGGAATTTATCAAACAATAATTTAAAATTAATTATGAAATGCTAATTAAAAATTCAAATTATTACATTCATAAAAATCACTAAGGACGTTTTGTAATATAAATTAGGCCTATAAGTTATTAAAAATAGAATAATTATTAAAATTTCCTTTAATAAGTTCAATATCACTTTTTTTCTTTTATATGCATGCTCATTTTTTATGCATTAGTAATTCTTAAATTTCTTTCTGTTATTTTTGTTTAAAGGGATGTAAAAAGCGTTGACCGAGATAATTGAATCTTTTGGTAGAATGCGCCGACAACATGTTCGGTAAAAATAGAGTACAAAATATTCTAAGCTTCAATAAAACTTGAATGAAATAACTTGAAATTCAGTTGACTTTTATTTTTAGTTTGCATAAAAACATGCAACCAGATTGTATGTAATATTATTATTACAACTACTACAACACAAAAACTACTCGGTGAGCAGAAAAATTGATGAATTTTCTCACGTTTCCGCTGTTATAATTTTTATAAAACATTTATTTTAAAATAATATGTCGTAATGTAGCAAATTAATATATTCGCTTAGTACTACATTGTAAGTTACAGTTAATATTTAAACAAAAAAATGTTAATACTCGTATATCATTTCCAGAACATCCTCGTGATACCCGTTCAGTGGAAACAACAAAAATAATTTTTATTTTTTTTATGGTTTAACGTCCGACTGTTCTGCAATTACTGCTAATGCAGACGGTGAAGGATGAAATGATTTTTGCAACGTATGAAAATATGCCGTGCCTGAATGGGATTCGAACCCAAGACCGCATGATGAGAGGCGAGCACGTTACCAACTACGCCAATGCGGCCGGCGAATAAAAATAAATGAAAACAAAAACAAAAATAAATGAAAAATAAATGAAACGATTTTTCAATAAAAATAAATGAAAAATCCCTAGTTAAAAAATTAAACTTGTGCTAAAGACATACTTTTTTACTAGAGTACCCAGGTAGGTCGTTACCTGGGGTATGCCGAAGGCAACTATCCGCCAAAACCTCTCCGTCCTTTTCTACCCCATCCCGACTTGCCGCGGCATCACCGTTAGGCATTACTTCACAAGTCGGTGGTTCTTTATTAGCTGGATAATGTTATCTTAGCGATTTCTCTTCTTATCACCCACTTTCTCCCTTTTTGAGTGATTTCTTTTGGGAAAAACGCAGCTGGGCTTTTCTTCATCACCTTCTGGATGAACTCCTCACTGGCCTTCCAGCTTTCTTCTTCTGCAGTCATAAAATCACAGAGATTTAGAAAAATATGAGTAAGGTTAATCAATTTCTTTAAATAAATATGTAACAGAAATAGTGTAGCTGCTAGTCGCTGTACACTCCAACGTACACACACACTCGCACACACAAAACGACGATTTTTATTATTTTCCCCGCGTACGTCTCTAGCAATCATCCAACCCCTTCATCTACTTCAACATCAATACCTACTTACATGTACACACAATCACACACACACACACATACATATTTATAAAAATCTTCATTAGAGCTCTTAGGATTATCATCTTTGAAAATTTAAAAATAAAATGTAGCTGTGAATATAAATATGAATATGCTGTCAAAATTTCATGAAAATCCGTTCAGTAGTTTTGTTATTAGCCTGCAAAAAAACACGCTTTGTCTTTATAATATTAGTATAGATAAATTGTTATATTGAAAGACCAAAAAAATGGCGGACAAAATATATAACAGAGCTACGAGAGTTAGTATTAGCAACGTTGCTGGCAAGTCATTGGCTAGCTATGAAGTAAGTAGGGGGCAATGCGTACATTCAGCGCTAAACAGCTTTGAAAAATAGTAGCCTATAGTGTCTTTTACACTTCTACCTCTTCTGTTTTTAAGTGATTCTATAAATGGCTGATCATGTGATAAGAAACATAACTATTTTTGGTAGCCCTGGAACAATCAGAACGAGTGCAAATAATTTAACATTCCATCTGTCTGTTATGGGCAAGAATGAAAATTATAGAACTATTGAAATGAATTTAAAACTATTTTTACAAAGGAATAACAAAAAAATTATTATAATAAATAAATTATTTATTTAAACGAAGAGTAAATATAAAGAAACAACATGGATACGGTAGTCATATGTTTTTTAATAAGCATTCTAATGAAATATATCAAACAGTACCCTCTTCATTATAATAATAATAAACAAAAAAAATAAAACAACCTCTCACAAAAATATTCGGAAATGTTTTAACAATGAACTGTTAAACAGTACAGAGTACTAATTCATTTACCGTGTTATTCGTTATCATTTCATCTCTATCCCACATATAGAAAGAGTAAAAGAGAGAGTTAAAACTGAGACTCATCTCATCTGTCTTTTTTACGTTTCAACATCACTGTTTATCGGAGCATTCTCTCTCCCTTCTTTTGCTGTCAGTTTTTCCTTCTATGTACGTCGACGCACCCAGGTTTTGGATTTTATGTTTGACGGATGCGGGTGGAACCCTAGTAGAGTCGGTGGGTTAGATTAGAGTGTACGGAAGGGTTATAATATGACTGGGTGAAAGGAGAGCATCGGGGGAGTGAATACAAGAGCATAGGGAATGAGGGAAGGAGAGGTTAGTTTAATATCACTTTGACACGAGCCCTAGCACTTGTTGTTAATGGCTGCATTAGCCCCATTAAATTTAGACAATGATGTTTTGCACCATTCCCTCTCTCACAAATGAAATTTTTTAAGAAGGTACCCTTGTTTAAGGATACCGTATAATGGCCGTTAAAAAGAGAGCGTAGATGGTGGTTCGAAGAGCGTTTGCGCCTATTATATCATCTGCACATGACGGAACATCATTCATTGACAAGAAAGTCTACATTTAATTAAACGAAAACGCTAAAAAAATTAAATTTTAAATAAAAAATGCATAAATTATATTCATAGCTTATTTATTCTCTTCTATAAAAATACAAATTCAAATCCATCTTCTTCCAGTTTCTTAGAAAAAATTAATTGCCTGTCATAACGCTAAACAAAAAATAATGATATGGAAATATTTTTAAAATAAAATTAAGTCAAGAGATTTTCATCTCCATTTATATGACTAAAAATCTTTAGAATTGGCCAACATATTTTTTAATAGAACTCTTAAAAATTATTTACAAATAGTTTAAAAAAAATTACAAATGCGTATGTACGTGTAGCTGCGGTGGTGCCAGCACCAACAAGTCTCTACAATTGTTTAATTTAATTCAACTAATTGAACTTCAAATTTGCTAACTGTTATTCTAATAACAGATTGTACGAAAATAGATAAAACAAAAATAAATTCTTTAATAGTTTAATTATGTATTTCTGAAGCTGTATCGTAGATGTAATATTAAACTTCAATTCAATTGAAAAAAACTAAATCTCTCTTCATAAGGGATCGACAATTTGAAAGAATAATTATATTATCTTCTCATAAGAGATTAAATATTTGTAGTGTGATCACTGCCACTACTGTCAGTTGCATCTGATAGAAAGTTATCAACAGTTAATTTATTACTGTTAACATGTCCAGTGACACCTATTTTCATTTCAACCATACTAACATTTGTTGGTAACGAATAATAATAATAGGCCTATAGGCTGGAAAAATGACTTCAATGTTATAAATGACAATGAAATACATAAATAAAACAGTATAATGTAAAATATTTAAGACTCACTTGTTTATTAAATATCCCGAATATCATAAACTAAACAAATTCAATACATTTAATGGATGAATGAGGGACCTGCCTATTCGGTTCGCCATCTTGTCCCTCACTAAAATAATTTGTACAAAATCTTTTCTTCTTCTTTAGTTGCCTAGTAACTAAAATAAATAACTCTTTTAAATAATTTTGTCAATGTGAATTAAATAATTTTAAAGTATTAATTTTTCAATCAGCTGGAGATGTTTATTATTTTAATAGACTCAAAAAATAAACAACTCCAGATGTCCAATAAATTTGTCATATTACACAATGAAAACCCACTTAACGTGATTTGCTTTTTTGATCAGTATATCTGATCAGCTGATTTTTGGAAACGAAGGTTCCTGGTTCAAATCATTGCAAATGTAGTTTACTTTTATACGGATTTAATGACAAAAAAATAGTGTAAGGCTTTTCAACAGTAGATTTAAAAATGTGGAAAGAAGACTATGTCTCGTACGCGATAAGAATACCAGTATAACCTCATCTCTACCATCGCTTGAGGTGTCACTAAAAATTAATACACAACCAACAACAAAATAATTGTTTCTGTGTCACTAACCTATTGCAACCAGGACTGTTGAATAAAGGATTATTCAACGGCCCTGATTGCAACGATCTAAACGATACATATTTTTATCAAAAATACAGGCGCGAAGAACTATCTATGAACTTAATCAAAAATCTGTAAGTGGCAGATATTATTTATTAAGAAACTGTCAATATTATTTGCTCTAAACAAAAATAATTTGTATAATCTTGTTCTAGTAAAGGTAGTTACTTTTATACGGATTTTTATACTAAAGACAGCCATATGTAATACTATAAGTTAATGCGCTTTTCACGGTTGATGAGCTCTGCTGATCCACGCGTATAGACCAATGAGAACGTTTACCAACGTTGTCAGTTTGTACGAATGTTTCAGAGTGACAATGTTTCCTGTAACAGACACAATGCGCAAAAGACGGATCTTTTTCCTTGGACAGATCATAAGAACTCCACAAACAAGAATCCTCAGACAACTAATAGAATATATGTGGGACCTTAAGTCGGGGCCGGCTTAGATTCGTGAAGTGAAGAAGGACTTAGTGGAGCTGAACCTAACATTGGAGGACCTTGAAAAAAAATCCGATAACCTGAAAGCGATCAAACGCACAAATATCAGGTTCAAAGAAACGGTTAGAAAAATACAGAACCCTAGAGTTTTTTCCGATGCTGAACGGGCTGCTAGATCCCAGAGAATGAAGAACTACTGGGAGAGGATTAGGAGGAAATTGAGGAACTGATATTATTTGACTAAAGTGGTCCAATGGAGTGTTTTACTTCTCATTAGGTTGAGTCTTGTATTCAATTATGATTTTAAATTGCAAATTTAGAGGTTCTTTTTTGAGCTAAGGCTTATATTGATTATATTTTTAACTTTGAAGGTTAATAGCTTTTTTACAAGAACAAACAATTACCTTACAAGAAAAAAAATTACCAAATTAAAATATTATTAATAGTTTATTTACAAATACATTTCGATAACAAGTGAAAGTGTGAAAGTCTCTTTATCTGTTTACGAAACAATGATTACTTATGAACCTCTAATGAAATAAATAATTAATTTTTAAAAAAGAACAACAATATGTTTATATTTAAATAACGAGAGGTCAATAATTAATTTAGTCTTAATCTTAGTCTTGATCCAGTCTTGAGTTAGTCTTAATCTAGTATTGTAGTAATCAATACCTTGTAATAAGAAGTTTGTAAATTGTAAAATAAATTGTTCCTTTTTCAAAACGTACTTGACGTACCAAGTTATTTAACTCGTGCGTATAAGAGCCGCAGTAGTTCAATCGTGTTTTGCATCTCGTACTGAACATATCAATTTATAGAGCGCGTTACCATGCAATACTTTATAATATATTAAGCTGGTTGTGTGTTCATAGGTTATAATATTGTTATTGAAAGACCAAAAAAATGGCTGATGAAATATATAAAAGAGCTATGAGAGCAAGTGTTGGCAACGTTGCTGGCAAGTCATTGGCTAGCTATGAAGTGGGTAAGGGGCAATGCGTACGTTCAGAGCTCATCAGCCCTGAAATATAGTATAGACAATATTTATCTGCGTACTTTGATGGTTGGGGTTAAATTAACCATATCCTCTCAGAAATGGTCGGCCTGGGTCTGTACAAAACTACACAACACTTTTTCACGGCATACGTATCATCCTCATTCATTTCATTTGATCATATGGTTGCTTTTTGTTTTTATATTGAACAGATTACAACGTGCACACAAGAGCAATAAAAAATATCTTAACATGAAGTAGTTGAAGTTGAAGACGATGATGACCATGATGAAGATGATAAAAATCCCTTTCATGTGACGATGCGTCTCATGGCTGGTGGTAATTTTTAAAAAGGCTTAGGATCTATCTTTGATTTATGGCAAAAAACATTAGTTCATGGCAAGAAACAATCTGCATTTCTACTCTTTAAAGAGGAATCGAAAAACACTATTATTATTTCCAAATTCCGACTTTGATTTCTTAACTTGTGGTTTTGGGCCACTTCTGGTCAAAACCAGAACTTCAAATACAATCCAGGATCAATAACTTTTTGTTTATATTACAAATCCGAAACTCGTTTATCATGCTATCTCTCGTAGCTTTTGACATCTGGATTTGGCGGATGGACGGAAAAACGAATGATGCCGATTAAGAAATGACGATGATTAGTAGTAGAAAAATTTAATTAAATACATAATTAACAAAATCTTAAGTGTAAAAACAATGTTTTAAAACGTTTCAGTCTGTTAGTCTCTTCACTGTTGTCAAGGAGGTTGATTGCGAAAGAATTTTGATGATCTTCTAACTTTTTAAAGTTTCTAGCTACGTTGTTTAAATAAAGAAGAATATAAAACAGTAAATTTTTCCTTTATATTTTGTTTTTATCGATTTCCTATTTATCCTGATTTCCGATCTTATGGATACACAGATAGAAGGCTACTTTGTTCGGAAATATGTACAGGTAAGAGTGTTACAGCCACTCTTCTTTGCAGAACACCTTTACAGGTGTTAACAATCAGACAACGTGGTATCGGGCAACCTCAGAAAAGATGAACACTTTAACTCTTTAAAAAATAGCAGATTACAAAGTTTAAAGTTGGAACAATACATGAGACCTAATTCAATTCATATTGTATATAATGATAATACTGTTGATTACTATCAGATCCTACCTGGGAATCAAATCTGGTACCCTCAGTCAAACAACACGTCTGAACCATTAAACTTCCAGAATTTTATCACAGTATTTTAAAACAGATGAAAACATTAAAAAATGAATCAGTCATTTCAGAAAGCCCATAAGTGAAAATTTTCCATTTTTTCTTCAGTGAATTTTAGAACTAACCAAATGTAAACACCATCCCTACAAAAATCACGTAAGTCTGGCTTTCCTTAAGTATAATATAACACTAATAAAAGGCTTATCCTTAAGGATATAAAGTGTTTCCTTCTAATTAAAAAATGAAAGTGGATGTTCTTTTGAACCTTACGCTCTACTTTCTAGTGGAAGAGGTCATACAAAAATTCTATGCAAAAATCTTTTGAAGGTGTATAACTACTGTTTATTATAACGATGAAGAATGGCTGAAAATCAACATTTTTCTTTCTTTAAGCTAAGAATTTCAATTTTTATTATTTCCGAAACCTGTTTTAAGTCGTAATGAAAACTACTGAAATACATAAATGAATACTATTGTACACCACAATTTTCTTCTGGTCTAACAACATATTTTACAGAAAGCAACGTAAGTTAACATTTTACTCCAATTTATTTCAGAAACACCTTAAGTCTAAATTTTCAATTTTTTTAAAAAAAGGCTTGTTTTTAAAAAAACAGAAGTATATTTTTCATTAAAGGGGACAGCCCGCTGAACAATTTATATTTTTTTAATTGAAGCATGATAAATTACAAGTTTTTTAATTTTTCCAAAGTTAGTTTTTTGACTTATGGGCTTTCTGAAATGATCGATTCAAATGAAACATGGTTATCTAATAGGTTGTACTTGTAAAAATTTCATGTGGTAAATGAAACGGGTAAAAAGAAATAGTATAATAATTTCTTCCAGAGAGAAAATACAATGACAAAAATACTATTAATGAATGAACTATAGAGTAAATTGATGAGGTTAGACTGTGAAATCAAATATCTCACAAGGCCGGGATTATAACAACCTATGCTGGTCAGATCGTTTAATTCAACAGGTTGCTAAAATTGTTTATGTTAGCTTTATAGGACTACTTCCCTTTTATTTTATAACAAGTAATAGCGTTATTATTATTTTATAACAAGTCCGTGCTTCAAGCAACGATATTTCTCGTAGATGAATTCCTGCCGAGCTTCTGAAATTACTACCAGACATTTACTGAATTTTTATTCCGAATGGGATATCTGTGTAACAATATTCTAGAAAAAAATTTTTTAGTCGATAACTAAAATTATAATTCTGTTCATTTCTCCTGAGCGCAAGTAATGAAGTTCCTAGAAGTAGGCCTAACTCTTTTTTTTAGCTTTAATTTGTTATCGGGAACTGCACATTATTGACAACTACCCAACTTGATCGCTGCTTTGCTGTACTATTTCACGTGAATTAGGCATGAGTTTGAACAGGGACTACCAGTAGAGTTTGCTCACGGATGGCTGTCCGCTGGTCACCATACAAGTCGCTTGCCCAACCGGTGTTACTTAACAAATAATAGTGACTTTCTACCAGCTGACTGACTGGGGTGGCCCGAAGACCAAACTCATTTAACTTCTTTTTTTTTAAATTTATTTATTTAACGTCACATACAATGGTCATTAGCGACGACGTTGGGGTGTAGCTACTGTACAATGGAGAATGAAATGATTTTTTTGTAAAGTATGAAAATATGCCGTGCCTGAGTGGGATTCGAACCCAGGACCGCATGATGAGAGGCGAGCACGTTACCAACTGCGCCAATGCGGCGGGCCATTTAACATTTTATTCCTTAACAATTCATACAAATGATTCTTCCTCATGGAGACTCTAACAATTCTTCGTTCTTTTCCACAGGTAGTTTTCTTTACCTTTCTTTTGAAGTAAATGTTTATTGTAACTGTTTCTCTATCCCCAGATGCTATTTGTGTCTTGTATGATTTAATGATCCTATTGTATTTGTTTTCCATCGGCACTCTATGTTTCACATCTATTTAAATAAATCTTTGCCAAAATTTGCATTGTTCTGTTTGTCCAAGTACTACCATTTCAATGTTTCAGACATTCACATAAATTTTATATCAGTAAAAATATTTAAGTTTTTCTTAAAAAATGTTCTCTTTACAACATTGTACCAGCGCGTTTTGAGTGTACTGTTTATGTTTGAAAACATATACATTAATGAACTGTAGAAGTACTACATGGATTGGAATTGAAGAGAAATTTGAAACCATAATAATACGGAGAAAAGTGTATTCTATATAATATGAGAAGAATTATGGGCGTACCCAGGAACGAAACTAGGGGGTCAAGTCATCGTCGTTCAGACTGTAACATTTTATTGGGCCCTCCAATAAATTGTTACAGTGACTTTAGATATTTCTCGATTTTTACACCATTTTGTTTTGTCATAAACTAAAGATTAATAATTATGTTTCGTATAATCACTTTATAACCACTTTTTTTCCTTCTAAGGGGTAGCTGCCCCCTTGTCCCTCGCTGCCGATGAGAAGAATGTTTAATTAATACTATTTTAGAAGGTCCAAAAACCTCTTAGAAGGTTTGTTGATCATCTTGGTAACCATGAACTTAGATTCTTCACTGTTACACATATTAGTAAAGTTACATCTTTACTAGGTTTTCAAGTTGTTCAGTAAAGATGCGTCTTCTATCCCAACCTCTTTTGCCCTTAACTTCCTCTGAACTATAACGTGGAGTAAACTACATTTTCTCCTCACATGACGCAAATATTGCAATTTTCCAGTTTTTATGGTCCTTACAAACTCTTTTTCCTTTTCTACCATACTGATAACACTCTCGTTTGTGACACAATCAACACAGCTCAACTTCAAAATCCTTCGATACGAATAACACTTTTAACGCCTCTAATTTATCGGTAATATTCTTCTTCAAAATCTAGACACCATTCCGTAAAAGAAAACTGAGAACCATAACCCCTAAGAAGTTGAATTCTTTACTTAAATGTAAGGCTTTTACCGCATAGCTCTCTCTCTCTCTCACACCCACACTCGCTCTCTCTCTCTCTCTCTCTTTCTCTCTTCTCCATTTTTCCTCCTCTGTCCATCTTTCTTTCTGCCTTCTTTTTCCCTCTCTCTCTCACATCCCTTTCATTTTCCGCCCATTCTTTAGTGCAGTAGTTAATTTCTTTAATTCTGTTTCCCAAGTAGGCCTATTTGTATTTTTGGACCTTTTCGGCTTTTTCTTCAAAAATGTTCAAGGTTTACTTTTTTCTGTTCTAGAAATCACCATGGATTCAGTGTTTTTGACATTCCGCGTTAAACCATTCTCTTCTCTTACGTTGCTCTTGTTTTTCTCTTCCCTTAGTCTAGTATTCACTGTAGGTCTTGTTGGCAATCTTCTAGCAGTATCGTGTCGTCAGCAAATTTGAGGTTTCTTTTTAACTAGGCGTTAATTAGAATATAAAAAGGAAAAAGGTGTTGTAGAAAAAAGGTTATACAGTATTCATAACAAGGTATGAGGTTTTAAGAAATTGAGAACCTGACTGAAAATAGAACAAATTAAAGACAAGCTTGATGCTTAAGGCCACAAGGCAGATAACTACATGAGAACACACACATGTCCCAAACATTAAAATATAAGCTAATGACCGTAACAGAAGAAGTAGGCATAAACATCCACATCAAAAAACAACCAGCCCATAAATTCTTTGGATCCGATTACCAGATTTTAATAACTTCAGAGCGGAGATAATATAAAATTAAGGTATATTTTTTAACATCCTACGATTTCTTGTGTAGGCAGTACATTCGAGATCCGTTTAATATATTTTATACATGGCATGTGCTTTACCTTTGGAAAAGATATTGAATTTCCGTGTCCGGTACAAAAAAGTAACGAGGAAAAGCCGATAGAGAAAGAAAGTGTCTGTGAAAGGTAAAAAAGGAGGGGGATGATAAAGGAATGAAAGAGAATGATTAGGAGGTTCCAGATGTAAGAATAGACGAGGAAAGTAAACTGAAACGGCCTAGCTTCTTGTCTTTATCTGCTACATACCATCCTCTTTCTTACTCTGCCGAACTGATGTATGTGTGTAAGTATTGGTGCAAGTTTTCCGCATATGTATGTGTAAGCGCCTCTCTCAATATATGTTGTATAAAATAAAAGAGCTGTAAAAGAAAGGAGATATGAAAGAACGAAAAGATTGTGTAAGAGAAAGATCATGTATCAAAATTTTACCCTAAGAAGTCTTTTTGAAATACACTAAGAAGAATACTAAGATAGAGCTTAGGATTACCACGAAATTCCCTTTTGTATCCTACTATTTTCTTTTAGAAATTGAGGATAAAAGTTTCCTTTCATATATGTTTTTACGGTAAGTAAAGATACTTTAATTACTCGAATAGGTCGTATCAAAATAATAAAATATTATCTATATGTGTTTACAATATACCTCATACGTCAAAAGTTTGTAAATCTTCTTAAAATCGCAAAATCCAAAGATACTAGAATATCAAAACGCATGTAAATAAACTACTTTATAGGAGGTTTAAAATTTCTTTCGGCCATTTTGAATTGAACTTCATTTCGATACAGAATCCGAGCTTTATCAAGTAGGTATTATATATTGAACTTTCCGAATGAGCACTGAACTTCCTTCTTCTTCCCCTTCTCCTTCTTCTTCTCCTTCTCCTTCACCTTCTCCTTTCCTTCTCCTTTCCTTTCCCTTCCCCTTCTTCTTCCCCTTCCTCTTCTTCTTCTTCTTCTTCTTCTTCTTCTCCTTCTCCTTCTCCTTCTTCTTCTCCTTCTTCTCCTTCTTCTTCTTCTTCTTCTTCTTCTTCTTCTTCATCTTCTTCATCTTCTTCTTCTCCTCCTCCTCCTCCTCTTCCTTCTCCTCCTCCTCCTCTTCCTTCTCCTCCTCCTCCTCTTCCTTCTCCTCCTCTTCCTTCTCCTCCTCCTCCTCCTCCTCCTCCTCCTCCTTCTTCTTCTTCTTCTTCTCCTCCTCCTCCTTCTCCTCCTCCTCCTCCTCCTCCTTCTTCTTCTTCTTCTTCTTCTTCTTCTTCTTCTTCTTCATTTGTGAACATTTGTGATCATTCTGGCTGACAACCTTGCTGACAGTTTCTCTAAAAAGCTCTGAGCTCTGTAGTTGTTTTGGAGAACCACACTCTAAGATTCCTGAGCCAGGAAATCAGTCTTCAACCCGGCCCACGTTTCCCCCGATTTTCCCCTGAAGAATAGATTGAAGAAGCTGTTAATTATTCCCGTTTCTCATCACAAATCCCAGATATTCAAGCAAATATCTTTTTCACTCTATTCACAACTTTCATCTCCTTCCTATTCCGTTACAGCTACACAAGAAGAGATCAGCAGGATTCTTTTATACAACCACATCTTTAAAGCTTCTACAATTAAAAACCGAACTGAAATATAAATAATTGAACGTCATCAAAAAACAAAATTAGTTACTCAAAAATCCAGATAGGAAAGTTTGGTTAATTGAACACCAAGTATCAAAGTACACCTGTAACCACTGTCTAGTATTCAGATCCGTATAGAAGTAATTAGTTTTGAAAACCACAAAAAACAAAGTTTTTTGCAAACCACAAAACATTTAGAGGGGAAGTAAGTGAAGGAATAGAAGGTTCGAAAAGCTAAAAAAAGAAATGGCAAGGCAATTACTAATTTTAGATTTAGTTTTTAGATAGTTTACTACTATTTAATAAATACCTCGCCACGTCTCCTTCATTGCTTTTTGAGCCTTCTACTACTACACTCATTTCAACTCCAAACGTTTTGTGGTTTGCAACAAACTTTACCTAAACTAAGATTTGAACCAGGAATTTTTGTCTCCGAAAATCAACTGTGAAATAGCTAACTCACTACAAGGACTTTAACCCTTGGCCAACCCTTTAGACGAAAATATTATCATATAAAAATGTACTGTATTTTTTTAAAAATTTCAGAAAATAATCAGACTGGGACGAAATGATTATTACTATTATAACTGTTTTAACTTACAGCGTTACTTTACTTTTATGAAGTGAATAATTACTAATTAAAAGTGACCAGATAAAATTTGTTTCAATTAACTAATAGTACTTAAAATGTCATTTTAAAAGAAACAGCAAGTAAACGATCATGAAAGGGATTAAATGGTATTCGAAAACGAAGCAAACAGAATGTAAGTGCTTAATAGTAATTACTACTAAAAATTTTACCTTGTCACAAATAAAAGTAGTATATGGATAAAAAGGGATTTAGCTTATTGTTTCCATTTTGCTGTTTTTAATTAACAAAACAAGTAATAAATATTTTGTGATTATTTTCCTGGTTTTTATATTTTCTCTTTTGAAACTTTTGAACTTTTGAATCCATAACTATAGTACAATATCAATAAAGGAATAAACTAGTCTTAAGTCGGAACAGAAATTTTCTGTTCATTGTACAATTAAGGAATTGTTACTGATAAAATGTACTTGATATTTCTTGTACTTAGTATCGATACAGAAATATCAAGTGAACAAAGAAAAATTATTATTCTTGTTGTACCTAGTTCAAATTGGAACTATAGTGTTCTAACTATACTATCTAAACTATAGTGTTGTAACTTATAGTGACGAGGCGAGACGTAGGGGATTAACATTTTGAACCTCGTACAAAATAAATAGAATAAATGTTCAAAATATTTTTATGACGTTCTAAAACCATTTTATTGGTTAACGATCGAAGTCTTAAAATAAATAAAGTATTACAGATAAAAAATCTTTTTAATGATTTAGTGTTGTTTTCTATATATACATTAAAAAAATATTCAAATTTTTTGGGGAGATTTTTTTGTATTCTGAATGCTTAAAAGTAGTACTTTGGTGGGAATATATATGTAGAGTTATACATCCTACTTCAGTAATTTATAATTCTACAGTGAAATGAGAATGTAAGTTATAAATATGTTACCCTCTTGGGAAAAGGATCCTCAAAGTTTTTTTTTTGTTCACTTTCTCACTCCATTCTCTGCTTCATTTTTTACATCCACACCCACATATGCATTGACTTCCTTTTTTAGTTTTTAAAAATATTCAGTTATCATTTTTTTCCCTGATGGTTTTCAGTTAATATTTTGCCTAATTTTACAATTTTTAATCTTCATGACTCTTAGATAACAAATTTATTTTAAATATTTATTCCTTTTTATATCCCTACATATCAACGGTATTTTAAAAATATTTTATGAATTTAAACTTAAATAAATATATAATAATAATATAGAGATAAATATACACCTATAGTCTAAGAAATTATTTCAAGTTTTCCCGATTGTTTGGTATTACAGTATATTTTTATTTTCTTAAATAACCTTATGTATTTACCCCTTCCCAAACTTTGGTGCTTCCTACCATCTTATCAATATTGTTGACTAATGACGTTTATCGAAGGAACATACAGTCTGACCTCCATAAATCGAAAATGTAGGTTCCTTATAAAAAATTTGATATACAGAAACTTCGATAAAGAGAAACGCTGTTTTTTTTTCTCATTATTATGACTGCTTATTTTATTATAAGAGAAATTACTCAACCGTACCATATTGCCTAAAAAACAGTAGGCCTATTCGTTTAAAATAAAGTTCGTTTTATTGTACAGTCTTATAAGACTACGCACTATACGTAAATAATACTGTATTTTGGTTAAAAATAATAAAATAACAAGAGTAATGAAAAACATGCATCTGTTGGATATTCTGCTACAATACCACCTTCTTCATCTACCCTTAAAAATTTACTGAGTGAAATATCGTCGTTGATCGTATCTCTGCTAATGGACCCAATATTCCTTAATTTGCGGTAGTACTTTTACTTCTTCCCCAACAATTTTTTTCGAGAAGCCAGCTTTTAAAAAACAATTTTTTATTGTAGATTCCGCTCCATCATTTTGCTACACCTTTACTAATTCTGATATAAACATCCTAAAGTTAACAACATTTTCAAAAGGTTTCTCATTTTCCAACGCAAGAATAAGTCTCATGAGAAACTGTTTTCTATAATACATTTTTAGAGTTTTAATAACATCTTGGTCGATAGATTTTAGTTTCGACGTGGTATTTGAAGGTAAAAAACAAGATTTACGTTTTCTAACTTTGTTGAGACAGAAGATGGATGTGCAGGGCAATTGTCTACAAAAAGAACAACTTTTCTCTTTTGCTTACGCTTGTTTTTATCTCGTAATATTTTTACCCATTTGAAAAATCTTCGTCCACATCATTGTATTCACTTATTTTTGAACGTACACAACGTACTCTATTGTCAGTTTGCTCTCTCTTAATGTTTCGGATTGACTAGTGTGTAATGGGAGGGCTATATGCAGTTCTATTAATATTTTCACTAAAATTAAGTTCGATATATAGAATTTGTTTTCGATATACAGAAACATTTTTCCATTAAAATTTCACGGGACTCAGAAAATACTTCGATATATAGAGAATTTTGATGTATAGAAGTTCGATTATTAGAGATCCGACTGTAGTTAAGGACTGCTAGACGGTTTATACCTACAGCCAAATACTTCTCCAAGGCGTCCGCCCCAGCAGATACCGCAGGAATCAGTTCACCGAAGACTATGGTACTGTTATTCCAATTTTAATTTGTTTCTATATTTTATTTTTTGCTATAACCATACAGTCCACTCTTTTTTTTATCGAAATCCAAGTTCAACAGAGGTCGATTTTCATTAAGCTTCTTCACTCATGATTAAAACTAGGTTATGTTTTTCATAATTTAAATTGACAAGAGAAAGTTGTATGAATGTTTCACACCAGATATTTTAGAAACAAATATGATAATCATCATGTATCAAGGTTTTCATCATTTATTTCCTCCTTGGTCGACAAACGTCTCTTCTTCCCATCAGTTCATAACGCTAAACTTGATCGTATATTTTAACTGTATTTAGATTTAAGCTCAAAATTACATCAAAATACCAACGAATTTTGTAATGCAAGAAAGTAATTTAGTTTTTGAACTTATACCCATAATGGGTAGGTGGAATGTTAAATTATTTGCACTCCATCTGCAGTTTCCAGGTCTACAAAAAATAGTTTTGTTTCTTATCACGTAGTCAGCCAATTATATGGCTGAACTATTTAAGAACAGAAGAGGTAGAGTTGTAAAAGATACTAGTCAGAGTTATCTTATCTGAGAGTAATGAATTTCACTATACAGCCAGACCCTGTGGTGAATGAAGTGAAGGTGGTCATTTGCAGGGTGGAAAGTGGATGCTTTTCGGAGGGCCTGGCACGCTGATAAGCATACTCTTTCAATTCACTGAGGAAGGCATTGGTAAACCACCTAACTTCTCGTTTTTACTTAGTAAAACCTCCAGAGGTTCAAACCAGCCTTTTGGCTGTTGACCTAAATAACAACAGTTTTTGAAAAGTGTAATTTATATGTGTATTCCACTTCTAGATTATTCAAAATCAATGTGATATTTTAACAATTTTTCATACATTTTAAATCAGTGTCAAGTTATTTTCATAAAAATGTTTAAGAAGAAAAATGACGACCTTTTAAACTGTGAAATAAAACTATATACTTGATACTTTCCTCAACATTTATTTTATATTTTAAGGGAGTTGTTAATTTGTTTTTTCAAGTATAGGTATACGCAAAGGGTAAAGTAGGGCTTGTGCAAAAGAGAGATCTGAACTACAGCGTGGGTTGAGTTTAATACGGAAGCTAGAAGATCAAAAGCCAAGGATTCTGTTACAGATAGTGTAAAAGGAGATGTCGGTTATTTGAGCTGATAGAGATAGCTATCTTTAGGGCTAACTACAGTGGCAAATGATTTTGAGGACCTACGAACCTTCTTATGGATAAAACATTAAAATTATTTTAAGAGCCTGTAATTTTAATCAAGAACTTACAGTAACAAAAATAATAACGTGTAAATTAATTACTTTCTCTAACTAATGTTGATAATCAACAATATAACCGATGTTTAATCATGAGTAAACAATATAAAATAAAAACATAATCTAATTTTAATCATGAGTGAACGACGCAAAATGAAAATTAACCTCTTTTTAACTTAAAAATTCGGAAAATCTATAAATTGCCACAATACTAGGCTCTGTAGAGAAAAATGCTTAAAATAAAAGTTGTAGGTTTTTACATGTTCCACAACTTTTATGATACACTTTTCTCGTAAATGCATACTAAGGTTAATCTAGGTCATCTTATTTGTTTAGGCCGCAATCTTAAAAAATCCAATTTTTTTACTAATTTTTAAGAACAACACAAAATCACTATTGCCGCTAAACTAACCTTGTACGAAACAAAATGTAGGTTTCTTAACGTTCTACAACTTTGGTTACATAAACATTTGTTGTAAAATAGACACTAAGGTTGCAATCTTATGAAAATCCGGTTTTTTACAGATTTTGATGTAAAAATACAGAAAATTAGGTATTAATTACCGCTAAACTAAGCGTTATACAAAAAGAAAATGTTGAAATAAAAGTTGTAGGGTATTTAATGTCCTGTAACATTAATTATATATACAATTTTTCCCTAGAATGCATAAGTTCAGGCCGCAATCTTAAAAAACCAAATTTTTTCTATGAAAGCACAGGCCCCCTAAAAACTTCAGCAGACATGACAGTTACCTTATCATTATAGAGCATAAAAAATGTATAGGTAGTAAATAAGGCAATTTTTAAAAAAAATCGTAGGAGCTGTTTTTGAGAAACAGGGCAAGAGAAGGTATAAATAGTATATAATAGGCCTATAAGAATATCCCGTTTTACCGGAAACCGTTCCTTTGGGCTTTCCAATTATCCGGACTGATATTTATATTTGTTTCAATGATGTTATCATTATCATGACAAAACTGCGACCAGATAATATTGCTTTTTCTTCTTTCACCATGGGTAAGCAAAGATGTATTTTCTGGTCCATACCGTCCAGAAAATCAACTTATATCTCCTTGAAGGTCTACCCATACCCTACCCATATTTTCCTCAGGTTTCCAATACTGAATATACAAGTGGTGAATGTACATGGATCAGGAATTAAATTCTCCCTGACATGAAGAACAGCGATTGCCAGTAGTTCTAGACATATGAACCAAGAGCTCGTATACGTTAATTAGCAGAAGATCACAAAGATTTGAAGATATTTTATAATTAGAAAAATTGAAAGAATTGAAACTAACACATTAGTATTAAGTTTTTTAAAATAATATTACCTGAAGTACATCTTATATGTTCAGTATTTTTTTTCGGAATAGGCTAATAAATTATATATAAATATGTTATAATAACGATTTGTTTCAAGTCGTGGTAAACCAAACGGGTTGGTTCAGCGGTTGAGTCGTCGCCGCGAGTCAGCTATTTAATAGTTGATTTTCGGAGACGATGGTCCGCGGTTCAAATCCTAGAAAGGTTGTTTTTATTACCTTGTTTATTTTGCAACTGTATAAGAACAGCCAGCAAAAACGTTTACAACCAATAACAAAAAAAATTAAAAAAACTACGTTAATGGCTTTGAGGAGGACACCACCCAGCGATAGCTCTTCAGAGAACGATACATGTTTTCATTTTTAAATTATATATTTTTATACGAAAAAATGTAACACTTGCTGTAATGTATCATATTTCTACTCCATCGGCGTTTCAGTCGTCTTTGTGCGATTCCTGAAAGGTCCGCAGAATTCATATTGCATATTAAGGAATTGTTATGATTGTGAAGTTTGTCTCTGAATCTACGGTACAGTTTTAGATATGTGTCGTTAACGTAAAAAAACGTGTAAGCTATCGTGAAGTGTTTTATTGTATACGTAACTCGGGTAATTAGTAATCAGTTGTAAGCATTTACTTTGAAAACGTATTCGTGAAATTACTGATAGCTTTGCTGCATCATAAATTTTACTACCATACTTCCAGATCGGTTGAAGCATCACCTTGTAAGTCAAGAGTTTTGAAGCCATGGGTAGTTTTGACCGCTTGGCTAATAGCCTTCTAGAAAGGTAAATTACTTTTATATGAATTTTAAAAATAGAGAGTGGTTACCATCTCATTGGATCAAAGGGTTGCTTATTGTTCTTAATTTAACAGATTGCAACGTACACAATATATTAAGAATAAAATGAAATGTCACTGTGGAAAAAATTAGGTTTTCATTTAAATTGGAAAATTCTTCTTTATCTTTTTCCATCACGAACAGGTGAATATGTTTGTTCTGGTTCACACTGATTATACAACAGTCTATCTCCTCCAAGGAGATCTCCTCCAACCACACTTCTATTTACTTCAAATCTGTGCCTCGGTACTTTGAGGGAGATTTTTCCTGAAGGTTTCCGTTAAAAATTATCCCTCCATCTTCTTCTACACATACTGATTTTACTATTCAGAGCTCAGTTGTACTCCCAGCTCTGCTTAAATATTTTCATCCTAAAGCCTGTCTATCTAAAACAACTTCTAATACCCAAAAGTAATCTCAATCCTTCAAGTGAACATAAAATTACTGTATATATTATAGATTATCAATTATAAAATTTCATGCAGTGTTTTAAATAGTTTAAACTTACCGTATATTAAAAATAAGATGACCACCAGAAGGTAGCACTTGTCGGTAAATCGATGGCGCTCCATCCGATTAAATTTTATCGCACTTTTTTATGATAAACATAACAAAAAAACTTTAAATCACACAGTCAAATTGTCATAATTTTATTTTATTAATTTTAATTACATGAAATCACACAGTGTAGTCCAATATGATGCTAACTAAAATATTTAAAAAAATATTAGTAACTTTAAAATAATAAAATTATTTTCTATTCTAAAAACTCAATAGAAAATAAATTTTATTAAAATATTATGTAGTAATATCAAACTATTTATTTATTATAAATAAATAATTCTAACTATTAATTTTATGAAAATCAAGTATTCGGTATTTAATAATATGATTAAACATTAAAAAATAACTTTTGTAAACACGTGTCTGAACATTTGAGGTATTAATTTAATGTAATAATGTTTAATGTAATATATTGCTACCAGGAAGTAAAACATAATATTAAATATCTATTATTTATTTCATGGAAATATATTGAAAAGTACTAAATATCTCTTCATAAGGGATCGACAATTTGAAAGAATAATTAAATATCTGCTCATAAGAGATTAAATATTTGTAGTGTGATCACTGCCACTACTGTCAGTTGCATCTGATAGAAAGTTATCAACAGTTAATTTATTACTGTTAACATGTCCAGTGACACCTATTTTCATTTCAACCATACTAACATTTGTTGGTAACGAATAATAATAATAGGCCTATAGTCTGGAAAAATGACTTCAATGTTATAAATGACAATGAAATACATAAATAAAACAGTACAATGTAAAAATATTTAAGACTCACTTGTTTATTAAATATCCCGAGTGTCATAAAATAAAAACAAATTTAATACATTAAAAGGATGAATGAATGAATGAATGAATGAATGAATGAATGGACGGTGGAATTATAACGTGTTACTCCTTTGGTGTTAAACCGTCCATTAAAATATTTTATACAAAAATCGCTTCTTCTTCTTTAGTTGCCTAGTAACTAAAATAAATAACTCTTTTAAATAATTTTGTCAATGTGAATTAAATAATTTTAAAGTATTAATTTTTCAATCAGCTGGAGATGTTTATTATTTTAATAGACTCAAAAAATAAACAACTCCAGATGTCCAGTAAATTTGTCATATTACAATATGTTTTTATTAATGATAAGTGTTGTTATTTATATGCTTCTAAATATAAGTAAATATAATTAATTTTGAAAACTCTTTTGAGTTATATGGCAGGTTGCAATTGTGGGCGCTCCGTTCAGTATTGTGTCATCAAAAGTAATTTAAATTAGAAGATTTTTTTGTACTTTCACTTAAGTAATGTGTGAACATTACAGAACCATCAGCCTAACGTACCATGCATCCAAGATACTGACAAGAATTACACAGGAGAATAGAACACCGAGTAGAAGCAGTGTTGGATGATGACCAACTTGGATTTAGAAGGAGAATGGGAACTCGAGGAATAAAAATTTAACGAGAGACAATAAAAATGCTGAGATTCTCCGATGATATTGTAGTATTAGCTGAGACAAAGAAGGAACTAGAGGATATCTTAAACGGAATGGATCAGATCATGAGAAAGGATTACTTCATGAAAATGAATAAGAACAAAACGAAACGGTTGTGCAGCAGAAAAAGTGGTTTAGAAGAGATAATAAATTTAAAAGTAGGTAAAGAAAACATACAGGAAGTTAAGGGATTCTGTTATCTAGGGATTAAAATAAAAAAAGATGCTAGAAGCACAAGTGATATCAAAAGTAGATTCGCTCAAACTAGAAAAGCCTTTGAAATGAAAAACAGCTTACTGACTACAACAAACAATGATTTAGAGATTAGGAAACATTTCTTAAAACACTATGTTTGGAGTTTAGCGTTATACGGGAGTGAAACATGGGTGATAGGGGCTGTAGAAGGGAAGAGGATAGAAGCTTTTAAAATGTGGTGTTATAGAAAAATGTTAAAGATTAGGTGGGTGGGCCAGATAAATAATTTAGAAGTTCTTAGACGAGTGGATGAAAAAAGAAGTATATGGAAGCATTTTATCAGAAGAAGGGATTGGCTAGTGGGGCATATCTTAAGACATCCAGGTCTATCAATAATGGAGGGTAATATTGAGGGACTGAATTGTAGGCAGAGGAAAGGTTGGAATAAATAAAGTAAATTAAAAAAGATGTAGGGTGTTACAGATATGTAGATATGAAACAACTTGCGCAAGATAGAACAGCTTAGAGAACTGCATCAAACCAGTCGAGAGACTGACGACAAATAAAATGTATTTTATAGTGTTCAAAAAAAATGTTTGTTTTTTGTTTACTATTTTAAAAAGGTATAAATACAACTCATAATATTAGTACTGATTAAAAATTTTTGATTTATATATGTATATTTTCCAATATATTAAAAATACTCTACGTCACCTCCGTGGCTAGTGCGCTAGCTTATAAAACGGAAGGTCTGGAGCTCGATTCCCGACTAGGATCTGGAAATATTAACAAGATAAAACCCACCGATACAGTACCGAAACTCATACTTATTACTTTTACTGCCACGTGGGCCCACTTTAAATCAATCTTTGGAGTTATTTTTCTGAGTTGCTTTTCTCTTTGCCCAGTATCGTTTCATATTTTCAGATCTTGTTTATCCATCGTCATCCGAATAAACCGAACGACCGGGTTGGTCTAGAGGTAAAGTTGTTAGTATGAATCAGCTGTTAACAGCTGATTTTCGGAAATAAAAGTTCCTGGTTCAAATCCTAGTAATGGTATTTCATTTATAAGGATATGAATACTAGAAAGTGGTTACCGGTGTACTTTGATGGTTGGGGACCAATTAACCATACTCTCTCAGGAATGGTCGGCCTGAGTCTGTACAAGACTACACATCATACACATCATCCTCATCTCTTTGGGCCATGGGGTTGCTTATTGTTCTGAATTGAACAGATTGCATTGTACATTCATTAGGGACAGAAAAATCTAAATAAACTCTCCCTCTTCTTTAGATTAATGCGACTTTAAATAAACTAAAAAAAAAAAATTACCTAATAATTTCTAAATTTAAATAAAATTATCATGTGTTGTAGTAAATTTTAAAATATTTTTATGGACTCAGCATTCTAAACTATTTCTCTATACTCATTATTAAATAAAACAAGAATTTCACTAAATTTTCAACCTTCTATTTTAAATAATATTATTTAACCACTTTTGTAAAATTACAAAACAGGATTTGTTTTGTAAAAGCATATTGAAATATTTATTGATTTCATTATATAGTAACTTTAAATTTAACGGTAAAATAATTTCAAAAGAAAATATAATTTAGTTATAAAATTATTTAGCTTATACGTTCGTTATTCAGTATTTCAAAACATTAATTATTTACTTATTTTGATGAATTTAATTAACTTCAATAAATTTATACCAATGATACTACGGAATAGATTTTGAAAAAACATAAAAATAATAATAAAGTTACCTCAGTTAATTGTTTATAAGTGATCAAAATTTAATTTAAAAGTTTTCATAAAACAGTCCTTGATAAAAAAAGGAAAGTTATATTGAGAGATGTATTACAAAATGTTTACCTACTTTTTAATACAATATTCGTCAATTTAATTAGTACTTTTTTAAAAAAGTTATTTTCTGTATACAGGAAAATGAGTTTCAGTGGACCAGAAAATTATTTTTTAAATTAAGTACTATTAAAAACCGAGAGAATTACGTTAAATTGAAGTTGTTTCGTTTTTCATTCATGTGTATTTTTTTTTTAAATATTAATATGCGTAGAAGTACAAATCAAATGTTTGACTGTATTCAGAAATACGTTACATCACGCATAACCTACATGAATATCATTATGATTTTGTCTAAACCATTTTTCAAAATTTCAAAATTTTGTTTCTACTTCAGATCTACCTAGTAAAACCTGAAAATAAATTAAGTTGCGTTTTGTCTGATTATATGTTTGTCTGTTACTACAACAAATCAAAAAAAATCTGGTGTGAAACACTCACACGACTCTCTTTTGCCAATGCAAATAATGAACAATAAAACATTAGAAATAAACAAAAAACTAACCTCAAAAATATGACCTAATTTTAATCATGAATGAAAGACGCAAAATGAAAATTAACCTCAGTTTGGCTTAAAAATACGGAAAATCACTATTTCACGCTAAACTAGGCTCTGCAGAGAAAAATGCATAAAACAAAAGTTGTAGACCTTTCAATATCCTATAAATTTGATCATATATACTTGGTCGTAAAATGCATACTAAGGCCGAAATCTTTAAAAAAATCAATTTTTCACACGTTTTTGTGAGAAAAAAACAGAAAATCGCTAATTACCGCTAAATTAAGCGTTATAAAAAGATTTTTATTTTTTATTTTCTACAACTTTTATTATATAAATTTTTGCGCTAAAATGCATATTAAAGCCGCAATTTTAAAAAACAATTGTTTTACGTGAAAACAGCCTCTCCAAGAATTTCAGCAGACATAGCGCCTACCCTACCCTGTACAGCATAAAAAGTTTAGTAAACCAGGCGATTTTTAAAAAAATCGTAGGTATAAAAATTGTAGATGTAAAAACATGTTTTTTGGGTTCAGGGGTTCGAAAAATCGACATGAAAACAATACTTTCCTTCCTATGTATTCATATCGGCAAGAGCCACATACAAACGCCACATTTTTTTTAATACTTTAAGGCCTAATTGGACCACTTTAGTTCATAGCCTGGTAAGCTCATTTTCTGTTTTTAATCTTCTTGCTGCATTTTTGAAGTTCTTTTGCTTATCTCTTGTTCCGCCAATATTTCTTCAAGGCTTATGATCTGTGATTTTCCGCTTTGGAAAACACTGCTTTTCTTGCCACATTTGCTTTCTGTTGGAATCTGGTTATTGGGTTTCTGATTTTGTGATTTATGTTTCCTGATTTAGTTTTTTCGTCATTTATTGTGATATTGAGTTCTGTCATGTCATTCTGGACCTCGTTGATCCATTTTGGTGTATGTACTTTATTACATTTATTGCACATTTAAAATTTCATTAATGATACATTCATTGTAAATATACTCGTGTATTGTAAAGGTGATTTCACATAGAACGCGAACGTCGTAAACAAAATTCAATGAATGTTTGAATTGAAACTCAGATTATGATCGGGATGAACATAGCATATAAATGTTCTTAATATTAGTTGAGTCGGAGAGGGTTCAGATGGAGGGTTAATAAAATCCAATCAGTTTTTACGTTGTGATTTAACATTTTATTCGTATAAGATCATTGTCCATTATTTTAGTGGAATTTTTGTAGTATTCTCTCTTTAATTTCGGTTAATTGATACTACCATTGGTAAATTGCTGTTTATGGTGTCTATAATGTTACTGTTTGTCCTTAACAGGCAGATGGATTGTTGAATTATTTGCACTCAATCTGTTAATTTCAGGGCTACAAAAACTAGTTCTGTTTTTTATCACATTGTCCCTCAATTATATAACTGAAGCATTTTAGGAAAGTAAAGGTAGAGGTGTAAAAGACACTAGTCAGAGTTATCTCTTCTGAGGGTAATGAATTTCATTATATAGTCAACCCTGTGGTGAATAAAGTTAAGACGTCATTTACAGGGTGGAAAGTAGATGCTTCACAGAGGGCCTGGCATGCTGATAAGCATACTTTTTTACTCAGTAAGAAAGGCAATGGTGAACTACTATTCCGGGAACTTTTTGAACGCCCGTCGTAGTTTACTATGTACCAATGTTAAAGTTTCCGATTTGGTTTTAGACAACACAACTGGAAATAAATTAATCTTAAAACCTGATATGACAGTAATCAAGCCTAGTTTAAGTTTTTTAGACATAGGAATATATCACGTAAATTTCATTGAAATGAAAACTTTGTTTATTGGTTTTAAAACACTGACATAAATTTTTTTTTTGTTTTTCAAATAGGCCTACATTACATTCATAAACAAAATAATAAAACATATATTTTTTTTAAAATGAACATCGGAGGCTTATTTAAATAATCTTTTCAAACTTTATAAAAAGTTTTATGTCAGACGAAAAACCGGGCTGAATCAGTTATAACATTATTTCTTATGTAATTTACTTCACAACTTTTTGATATGATGGACTAAAAGTGTAAAACATTTTCCCGAAAGAAATAAATATTATCTCAATATACGGGCGTGAGATATAAAGTTTCAAAATTATAGACTTAAACGTGTAAAAAGTTTACAATATTTTTTGTCGTATATCTGTCGTATTGATGAATTTAATTTTCTAAAAGTTTAATCGAAATTATTAAATGGAAAACAATAAATTCGCAAAAATTACTACGTGTGGAAGTTGGAAATGTAAATTCTACTAACCCAAAAATCCTTGGCTTTCGTATTTTTAATTTTAAGAAAAGCATAACCACTAGTGAATTACCACAAGTTTTAATCACTAGTGAATGACGCTAAATGAAAATCAACCTTTGTAGTACTTAAAACTACGGCAAATCACTAATTGACGCTAAACTAAGCTCTGTAGAAAAAAACATTTTTCCCGTAAAAAACATATTAGGGCCGCAATTTTTTACCACAAGAGCACAGCCCCCAAAATTTCAGCAGTCATGGCGCTTACCCTATTATGTAGCCCATAAAAAATGTAGTAAATGAGACAATTTTTAAAAACAGTTAAGAGCTTTTTTCAAAATATCATAAAAAGTTAAAAATTGGACGAATAAACTATTACTTCCGATTGACAGATTTTGATGAAAATGTTTGTGTCGGGTTCTCTAGTGGTACCTAACTTAAATTTTAAGTTTCAACTTCGTACAATATCCCGTTCCGGAGATATTTCGTTCACACGCACACACTTTAAAAACATGTTTTTTTGGATTCAGGTGGCCCTGAAAACATGTATTTCCGGTAAAAACTTGATTTCAAAAAATCTACAAGAAAAGATACTTTTCTTCCTTATATTTTACTCATACATGACTGTTATGCTACACCAACTACGAGTTTTTGTCAAAAATTCTTCTAAATAATAAAAAATTTAATGCTGTAAAATTGTATTTTAAAATACTGTAAATATTTACAACATTAACATTATATAGATAAAAAATTTCTTTAAAATTCTGTAAAAAAATTGATGACAACACGATTTATCTGACCACGTAGCAGCTATATATTATTTAAGAGTAAAACGTAGGGACATTTTCTTGTGAAATTTATCGGTCAGTGACATTTTAACGTGACCTAATTCGTGAAGTTTCGTACGCTATACAAGTACTTAACAGATCTATGAGAAAACCAAGGGTAAACCACCTAGGAGAAACCACCTTAGGTTTAAACCACCCACTGGGCTAATGACCAAACTACAACACGATTCCATCGTGTCGTAATTCAGGCTCAATAATACATTTTCTATGTTTCTATCAGAACGAATTGATTTTTCACTACATTTCAATTTATTTAATTTATTTGGTACAGTGAATTTAAACTAATTAGTTTAAATACATGATAAATTACTTTGAATTAATTTGTAATAACCTTTCAAAAATCGATTTAAGAGTAATTTACATTGAAAACATGTTATTGTTAATTTAACTCAAACTGTTTATCGTGCAATTTCCTGCTTCATCATCAAAAGAATTTTGTCCAATATGTGGTCTAGGAATTGGAAAAAAAAATCGGGTGTGAAACACCCATATGACTTCCTCTTGCCAATGCAAAAAATGAACACTATATCTTAACATTAGAAATAAACAAAAAACTAACCTCAAAATTATACTAATTTTGTGAGCGAAAATAGGTGAAGAGGCACTTCACCTACATCACCTGAATACCCACCGCTGGTCTAAAGCAAAAATGGACCAGTGATTTCTTGGTCTGAATATGCCAAGAAATTATCTGAATATACCACTGAGTACCTCTTCTAATTAGACTAAAATTTCCCATCGCCCATTAAATAACCTTTAATATCATTGAAAATTTGCTGTTCAGAGTACCCAACCAAAACAAAAACGAATAAAAATTATCTGTTCTAAACATCCTTTGATATCTGTGCTCAGTAATACGTATTCTTGGTTAAGTCCTTAAGTAGAGAAATATTTTATGTTTTTATCATATGCACTAGATTTAACTTTGTTGAACAGTTTTTTTTACCTTTATTCAAGAAATTCACAATCTGTTAGATACAATCAGTGAATGTTATAACACAAAATATGAAAAAATTAATATGATAAAAAAACGTGATTGGAGACACAGTCCAGTGACAGAATTCCAACGTGAATAGATAAGTGCAGCATTTAGAGTCTGCGTAGTCAGATTTGAGATCAATGGATTATGGTGGTCCGTGAGTTTCTTCCTAAATTTTGTATATAGTTTAAAGATAACGTCATTTATGTAGGATACGTTTAGGTCTGAGTGTAGCGTTTTATTGATTGCACAGTAGGGGGCATTACCTATTGTTTTTAAAAGCTTTGATTGAAAACGCTAAATTTTTGCTAATACCGATGGTTTTGCATGGCAGTAAATTTGACTGGCATAGCTCTATGTTGGTTGAAGGTAGGAGCTGTAAAGTTGAACAGTAAAAATAGAATTTTGAAAAGTTTAAAAAATTGATATTTTACTTAATACTCACAAAACGTAAATATTTCCACAGCAGACTTTTATGAAAAACTATAAAAAAATTTGGTTGAATATAACTGTTCATTGAAGGTAAATGAAGATTATAAATTTTGAAGAGTAACTTATCAAAAGCCCAAATTTTTCAGTGTATAAACTTTACGCATATTGAACATTATTTTGAATGAACGGATTTAGTTAATATTGTAAGTAATGTTTTGTAGAATTTAATAACGATGACACTTTTAACATTTTACGATTTGTTTTTTTTATAAACGTTTATTTAAAAAAGACATTGTACTGTATTTAGTTCTATAGCGCAAAAAAGTACTGTACTATGAAAATTGATTAAGAATAAATTTAATATTTACGTATAATCTATAAAATTTGAATTATTTATTTTAATTATGGTTTCAACCCACCGGATTGGTCTAGAGGTAAAGTCGTCGCCAAAATCTGGTGTTTAACAGTTGATTTTTGGAGACGAAGGTTCCTGGTTCGAATCCTAGTAAAGTTAGTAACTTTTATTCGGATTTGAATGCTAGACAGTGGTTACCGGTGTACTTTGATGGTTGGGGTTCAATTAACCATACTCTCTCAGGAATGGTTGGCCTGAGTCTGTACAAAACTACACCTCATTTATACGGCATACATATCATTCTCGTCTAATTGGGTCATGGGGTTGCTTATTGTTCTTAAATTGAACAGATTGCAAAGGATACACGTTAGCAATTAAAAAACAAAAATAAATATGCTTTTGGGCCAGCCCAGTCAGTCAGCAGGTAGAAAGTCGCTATTATTTGTTAAGCAACACTGGTTAAGCAAGCGACTTTGTATGGTGACCAGCTGATAGTAATTCCTGAACTAACTCCACTAGGAGGCTGTTCAAAAAATCATGACGAATCACGTCAAAAAATACAGCAAAAAGCAGAAATCAAATTGGGTGGTTGTTAATAAATTACAGTTTCCAATAATAAAAGCTTAAAAAGTATATATTAATTTATGACTGCGTCGAAAGAATTTTTTCGTCAAAAAAATTTATATTTTATTATACAACTTTTTAGGTACGCCCCAAAATTATTATTTGGGGGTACTCCTCATTATCAACCGAATTAATTCAGTTGTAATTTTTGGTTCAAATAAATAACAACCGGAAGTTTACGTTCCTTTGTTGAATGGGTGTGCTAATAAAGGATATTTTTTACTAAAATTTTTGTTCGGGTTTCTAGCTAATTATGCACAAAGTTTTCAATACAAAAGATAAATTAATTTATGTTAACTTTGACCTGAATACACAAACTTTCAAAAATTTATTCGGTAGAGTTTTAATATTTTTATAATTACTTTTCTAACAATATTAAAAAAATTGATGTTTTTATTCGCCTCTACAAAAGCATTAAATTAGGAAAAAATACAAACGCCTACTTGTTTCTTTCTTCTTTTTTTTGTTTACTTTCTTATTTTTCTAACAACAGTTACAACAAAAAAAAACCGCTCGCGTTGCTACTACATCCCAGCATGCAGACCCAAATGTTGTAATGCTTTCATACCAGAATGAAAAGAGACCAGAGAATACCCACCCCACAAGAAAAAAACATAAATTATAACGTATAAACGAATTTCTCCAATCATATTTTTGCCGGGTTTTTCTTTTAGATTCGACTAAAAGTTCCTTTATTTTCTTCCCGTCGTTTTTTTCCGAATGAATCTAATCAATATTTACGCATATATCGCGGATTTTTATGTTCGTTCGCTTTGAAAATTCTTTTAAATAGATTTAATTCTCTGTTTTTACATTTAAATTATTAAATTAGGAATAACGACATTTTTATAAAGCCTTCCTACGTAATTACATTATATAAACGTAATAAATTTCCAAATAACATTTGGAGATATTTTTAAATATTCCTGTTCGAATTTCCCAATGTTCCGATTATCCAAAACATGTGAGTAATAACAAAAATATAATCCAAAATTAGCTAAATTAAATAAAATCCGTTTCATCAGACGCGCGTCTCATGGCTGGTGACAATTTTTAAAAAGGCTTACCTTTGACTTACGACAAAAACCATTAATGATTTCTGTATCTACGTTTTAAGAGAAATCGAATGACACATGTTTTTCCAAATTCCAAATTTAATTTCTTGACTTCCGGTTTTCGGCCAATTTCGGATGAAACCGGAATCAGACGAAACTCTTAAGAGGAATCGAATGACACTTTTTGTTCCGAA
Source organism: Catonia carolina (assembly GCA_035578175.1). NCBI lineage: Eukaryota > Metazoa > Arthropoda > Insecta > Hemiptera > Achilidae > Catonia > Catonia carolina. The sequence continues at coordinate 67,258,148 of JAQMRL010000004.1, read as the reverse complement.
TTCCGACTTTGATTTTTTTGACTTCCGGTTTTTGATCATTTATAATCAAAACTGGAACTTTAAACCCAATTCAGGCCCACTAACTTTTGGTGTAGAATATGAATCCGAAAACCATTTGTTGCTATGTGTTGTAGTTTCTGATTTTGATTTCTTGACTTCAGGTTTTGGGATATTTCCAGTCAAAACCGTAACTTCAACTCTAATTTAAACCCAGTAACTTTTTGTGTAGATTACGAACCCGAAAACCGTTTATTGTTATCTCTTGTATTTTCTTATATCTGGTGTGACGGACGGACGGTCATAGGAAAATAATAGACGACAATAAAAATTGCCACCAATGAAAATTATTTTAAAACCAAAAAAATCTCCTCATGATGTATCATTGCATCGTCCAATTAGTTTGTTGCCACTATGTTCCAAGATGCTTGAAAAATTATTACTTCGTGGAATGATTCCTTTTGTCCAGAAAGTAGGAATCATTCCTGATCATCAGTATGGGTTCAGACAGAACTATTAAAAGTGTTATTGGTTATCTTGCATCGGCCCTTGAAAGAAAGCAGCAGGTTTTTTCCTGGATGTTATTCAAGCATTTGACAGAGTTTAGCTTGATGTCCTTCTTTGCAAACTCAGGTTCCTTCACCCCACTTATTACCTAGTTCTAAAATCGTACCTTTTAGAAAGATTTTTGACATATCGTATGGGTGTGCCCAATTAGGGATGTATCCAATTTTTGCTGGTGTTCCACAGAGATCAATACTTGAACCTTTGTTGTACAGTATATACACAGCGGGAAATTTCATTGACGCAATACGTTACCGGCTTCTTTTGCTGACGTTATCGTCATGCTTAACTCACACGAAAGTTCACACAAGACAACGCTGAACTTTAGCAACGCTCAAGCAACGTTATTGTATTATTAGTATGATAAAAATGTTCTATGAAAGTTGTAAATAATATTATTGAAGTAAAATAATTTTTTTTAAATCTCATTTCTTATACTTTAAATTATTCATACAAAAATCTCCATTACGTTTCTTAATAAGAAACATTACATGACTGTAGCTTTAAAAGCTGTTTTATAGCATAAAAAATACATTAAAATACAAATTACGAGACATAAAAACATGCAATAACTATTGTACAAAACACATTTTTCAACATACTTTTACAATAAAAACTTTTTTCATATTATTTAAAAAGGCAAAACATAAAGTTTAATTGTTGATAAGTTTTAAAACTATTTGAATGATACAAATAAGTACATTTTACTTGAGTTTTGTATTTATTTTAGTTTATTCTTTGAAGTGTACTTCACGAGTTAAATACATAACATGTTTTCAGATTGATAAAGTTGGTTACTTTGATAAACTTATTTAGAATTAAATCTGTTATTTCTAAGCTATTAATACTACTTTTTTATTTGATATACAATAGTTATCTCAATTCAATTAATGTTGTAACAAGAAAATTAAAGTTTCAATTAAGTTGTATACTAAACTTACCTATTTGCTACGTTAAATCAAATTAATTACTTAATTAATAGTTTCACAAATAGAATTAACTTTAGAGATTTAACTAATTAATATATAACACCTATTTTATCATATAGAATTCAATATTACCTATTTACATCAAAAGTTATGAATAAATCAAATAAAAATATGTGTAATAAATTGCAACCATTGAAAAAGTAAATTCGAAAATTTTTATAACAAAATATAAATCGGATTTCTGTTTCAGTCTATTGTATCAAAAGTTAACTTTAAATTATTGCAGTCAATACAAACAATCCATTTCGTGAGACGACACGTCTCATGGCTGGAGGCAATTTTTAAAAAGGCTCACCTTTGACTTATTTTCTCAAAAACGGCTCCTCCGATATTTTTTTTAAATTGCCTCATTTTCTAAATTTGTTATACTCTACAAAATCGGTAAAAGATTGGGATTTTAAGATTGCAGCCTTAGTACGCATTATTATGACAAAAGTAAATATAAGCTTAAGTTATAGAAAGTTAAAAAACCTACAACTTTTTTTCAGAGAGAATTTTTTCTACAAAGTCAATATTATGATATTCGTATTTTTAAGTTCTACGGAGGTTGATTCTCATTTTCCGTCATTAACTCATTAAAATTCGGTAATATTTTTTATTATATACAGGGTGATTCACGAAGATATGCAGAAACTTTAGGAGCTCATTTAACATGTAAAAATAATGAAAAAAGTTTATATAAACATGGGTCCGGAAATGCTTCGTTTCCGAGTTACGGGTAGCGAAAGATTTCGCCCGGATTTCAGCTCACCAGGTGAAATGAGGTCTTCCTGAAATTCTGGTAAGGTAGGTTAAGGGGCGAATTCAATCGTTTCTTATGGTTTTTGACCTGATAAATTGAATAAAACAGGTCCCAGAACTGTAAGTTAAATAGTTTTTGAGAAAACCAGTGTCAAATGCAAAAAATGGAGTAAATAAAAAAACACATTTTTTCATCTTAGTTTTTCCGGTTAATTTTACTTTGTACTCTTATGAATAAAAATTCATTTAATCAAACGTCTATTCGCTTTCTGTGTACTTAATTTACACCGGGTTGTTTAGAATAAAGTTTTCTACGTGCTTTATTCAAAAATTTCAACTGTTTCTTGGTGAAATAACAAAGTTATTCTTGCCCAAAGATGAAAAAATGTGTTTTCACTCCATTTTTTGCATTTGACACTGGTTTTCTTAAAAACTATTTAACTTACAGTTCTGGGATCTGTTTTATTCAATTTATCAGATCAAAAACCATAAGAAATTATTGAATTCGCCCCTTAATCTACCTTACCAGAATTCCAGGAAGACCTCATTTCACCTGGTGAGCTGAAATCCGGGCGAAACATTCGCTAGCCGTAACTCGGAAACGAAGCATTTCCGGACCCATGTTTATATAAACTTTTTTCATTATTTTTACATGTACAATGAGCTCCTAAAGTTTCTGCATATCTTCGTGAATCCTATTGTTTACTACTGATTAAAAATAGGCTATATTGTTCATTATTTACACAGGCAAGAGAAAGTCGTGTGAGTGTTTCACACCAGATATTTTTATATCTCTCCTGTAAAAAGTGTTCAACCTGATACCACCTGTATTATTCTTTACTACATAATGCAATGCATTGTATAAAACTGGTTACATTCAATAGAACAGATAGATAAAAATACTATCTTTCCTAACAGATAAAATAAACAGATATTTCTTTTTATCAAACACATTTTTTTTCAAAATTTAAAAACTACATAAAATCAAAATATATTCTGTTACCCAGGAATCTCTAAGCTTGGAAACAATGAAAGAGCATTTGAAATCGGTTGGGTAGTTTCTAAAATTATATCGTTCAAACAAACGTTAACTATATAGTAAAATAGACTGTGTATAGATTAGACTAAATTATTTTTTAGTTTTTATTTTGGGTACAGTTCAACACTAAGTGCCACAATTCTCACATGCGATATTAAAAATTTTATTTAACGTGTAATGAAGAATTTCACTGCCACGAGAAAAGGTATGTATTATTTTAGTTGTATATTCGCCTCTTAGGACTATCTCTGTTTCGCCAAAAGACTTGTTTTCGCTATAAATTTCATACAGATTTTTTTCTGCCCATAGCAGGTAGGTGGAATGTTAAATTATTTGCACTTTATCTGCTAGTTTCAGGGCTACAAAAAAATAGTTCTGTTTTATATCACATTGTCAGCCAAGTATACGACTGAATCATTTAAGAACAGAAGAGATAGAGGTGTAAATGACACTAATCAGAGTTATCTCCTCTGAAGGTAATGAATTTCGTTATACAGCGAGACCCTGTGGTGAATGAAGTTAAGGTGTCATTTGCAGGGTGAAAAATATATGCTTTACAGAGAGCCCGGCATGCTGATAAGCATACTTTTTAACTCAGTGAGGAAGGCAAATGTAAACTACCTCACTCCTCGTTTTACTTAGTAAAACCTCTAGAGTTTCAAACCAGCCTTTCGGCTGATGACCTAAACAACATAGATTTTTGTAACTACGTCAAAGGCCAGTTGTTTGGAACGGTTATCTAGTCAATTATATCAGAAATTCTTCCGAAAGCAGACATTAAATATTTTTAGTTCGCTAAATACATATAGACAAACTTCCAGACAATTTTCCTTGACAACCAAAAAGAGCATGGAGCCCTTCTTAAATGCTAAATAACATTTAAGCTAAAGAAACTTAATATTTTTACCACTGTAAGCCTATTAGGCCTATCGGAAATATCATTAATGGGTGATCTGTTTTTTCGAGTCATTCATGTCATTGTTTACCATCATTTGTCATCAATATACAGGATCAAATGAAGGTAAATAAAGAAAAAGGTCCTAAATGGGAAATGAATTAAGATTTTAAGACAACACTACACATATAACTGAAAATAGTAAACTTTTATTTGAATGAAACATTTTAAGTAGTAGCTTCGAAACACAAATAAGTAGTTCCGATGAACAAATTTTTTTTAGTTTTTATTTGTTATCGGGAACTGTTCATTATTGACAAATACCCAATTTCATCCCTGCTTTGCTGTACTATTTGAGGTGAATTAGGCATGAGTTTGAACAGGGACCCCCAGTAGAGTTTGTTCACGGACCAGCTGTCAGCTGGTCACCATACAAAGTCGCTTACCCAACCGCAATTACTTAACAAATAATAGCGACTTTCTACCAGCTGACTGACTGGGTTGGCCCGAAGGTCCGATAAACAAATAAATTTCAAAAATCTAACATGAAATGAATAACTTTAATAACCTTAAGGAGTTTAAAATAACTCAATCAGGGTCGATTGAAAATATTTTGTGGTTGTTGTATAATCATATTCCAATAGACAATGTTATATCCCTAAAGTCTAAAATTTATTTTTAAAATATCTATTGTTTGTAAAATTTAATAATTTATTTTCAAGAGCCTAATTAACATATTTATGCTATATGCAATTTCTTGAATAAAGCGCATAGATTACTAAAATAATTTGCAAGTAATCGATCCAAAACCTTTCTAATTCAAATCGAGTTTCTTTAACTAGTTTTACCATATAACTGAAAGCAATAAACTAACTATTTTAAAGAAAGTCACTTTAACTGACAATTTCGCGAGTCTCCAAAAGAATTCTTAATTAAAAAGAGAAAAAATATTTGAAGGAAGGATCACTCAAAGTACGTAATTAAAAATGTCGGATACAGTTGTTAATTACTTTTTACATTTTAACAAATTCTTTTTTTAGTGTAACAATCGTTTCTGTTTTTACTTTAAAAATAAAAAAAAGTTAAATAAATCCTCTGCATTTAAATTTAATTTATTTTCAAATGTATCTTTAAATAAATTTTTAACAATTTCGTTAAAAGTTTTCTGTTAATTAATCCATTTTGAATTTTGATGCAAGCTAATGTATTTCCCGGTACTTCAATTTAAAAAAACCATTTTTACGGTTTATGTTTCCGTCAACTCTATTAAGGTTATTATCCTTTTTTGTTTTAAATACATTAAAATTAGTCTGATGACTACCAATAACTTTAATAAATTTAATTGCCGGCCGCATTGGCGTAGTTGGTAACGTGCTCGCCTCGCACCATGCTGTCGTGGGTTCGAATCCCACTCAACACGGCATATTTTCATACGTTACAAAAAAATCATTTCATCCTCTATTGTAAACAGTTACTTCCCAACGTCGTCACTAATGACCGTTTTAGTTGATGCGACGTTAAATAAAAAAATTAATAAAATTTCAAAAAGTTTTGAGGTTTACGGAAATGTATACAAAATGCCTTTCTTACACGATGTTAAATTAGGAACTTTTGTCAAAAATGATAGAACATTTTCAACATAATAACAGCAATTTTATGGGCGATTTTCACATAAGCTGGTTCAACGATACAAACCTTTTTCCTGAAATATTTTATAAAAACTTAGCATTTGTGCACTTAACTTGTAAGTAAAAATTTCAGGAATTTATTTTAAGTTTTTCTTAATCTTTCTTTTACTTTCTCTTGCCCTATATAAATACATAGAGAAGGACAGTTTTGTTTTCATGTCGATTTTTAGAAACCAAGTATTCAACGGAAATAGTCATTTTCAAGCACCCTGAACCAAAAAAAAAACCTATATTTCTTATCAGTTCCGCTTATAGTTTAAGACCTCAAAATTTAAATGAATTTAAAATAGTAAATTCTAATTTACCAATTTAGGAAAAAATTAAAATACATTATTAAAAGACTCATCAACGATGTGCCGACTCAGCTGCTATTTTATCATAGGAGTCATAATGTAAATAAAGAAATGCTGAACTGAACAAAAGGAAATGTATTTTTACTTTCTCTTGCCTATATTAGTAGGCTACTATATGGGAAGGAAAGAATTGTTTTATATCGGTTTTTTGAAATCGAGTTTTCATCGGATCTACATGTTTTCGGACCCTTTGAACCCAATAACATGTTTTTAGCGATTAGTCTGTATGTGTGTCTGTGTGTGAACAAAATATCTCAAGAACAGAACATCGTACAAAGTTGAAACTTAAAACTTAAGTTAGGTAGCCTACCACTAGAAAACCCAACATCAACATTTTCATTAAAATCGGTCACCGGAAGTATGATTAAAATTAAGTTATGTTTTTTGAGGTTAGTTTTTTTGTTTATTTCTAATGTTAGGTTATATGGTCATTATTTGAAATGGGAAGAGAAAGTCGTGTGAGTGTTTTACACCAGATTTTTTAATTAGAATCGTTTTATTGAAATATTAGGAAATATTTTTTCTTGGTTTTATCTGATTGTTTTAAATTATTAGAGAAGAACAACACTCAATCGTAGGAATCATGGGGGATTTTTAAAATTTGGTCGTAAAAATTAAAAGTGATTATTAGTACAATACAGATTAGAAGTATTTTATATTTACAAAAAACAAAAAACCTATTGCCTATTAAGGTCTCTGCACCAGAGGAACTTGGCATACGTCAAAGGGGTTGCCAGGTTTTGGATGATAAGTTATGTACTAGATTAAAGTTTTGTAAAAGTTTCTTTCTGACAGTCGTAGGAATTTATCATTTAGGTTTGGACTACACCAGTTAGGTGATTTAATTTATTTTTTTTAAATATATAAAAATAGAAAAAAAACTTTAAGTAATTTTATAATGACTGTCACTTTGTAAGTCAGTGATCACACACTGGTGGACCGCGAGTTCTAGAGAATATTTTTGTGTGTATGCAGCTCTTATTTTTGTGTGATGTCAATTTTTTACGTTTAAGCTGTGTGCATACTGAGAGCAACTGGTGATATCAACACGATATATACCCAAAGTGAGTTGATGCTCGCTGTAAAAGTTAACGGCCGCGATCAGGGTAAAAGCAACTCGTGATACTGCCGTGCTACAAAATACAAAAAAACTATAACTCTTGTATATGGATCTACAGTATTTTGAAAATGTTATATTTTATAGCTCAAACCTTTTAAAAATCAAGAATAGTATTAAGATTTAGCATGATTGCCATGTCTAAACTTTAATAATCTGTGAGGTAGGTCTAAGTAAAAATTGGCCAGACTGTCGCAATATCATCACAACTTTAAACGGACGTTGATCAAATTTAGTTTATGTCTACTAATGTAGGTTATCATCAATAAATAATTACTTAAATTATGTCTGAGTAAAAGGTTTCAATTTTTCTTTAGTCTCCTGTGAGTTTGTTTTGTTTTCTAATAACTAAGCAGGCCGCATTTGCGTAGTTGGTAACTTGCTCGCCTCTCATCATGCGGTGATGGGTTCGAATCCTACTCAGGCACGGCATATTTTCATACGTTATAAAATATTATTTCATCCTCTATTGTATATAGTTACACCCCAACGTTGTCGCTAATGACCTTTGCAGATGCGACGTTAAATAAATAAATAAAACAGAAAAGGGCAAGTTTTATCGGCGTAGGACTAGCGTAAGTGCGGTGTAACTCGTGTACCACGGTCAGAGAACATTTTTGTACTTAATTATTAACTAAACATATTGCATTTCATTGTTTTAAACAGAATTCAAATATTGTAAAAAAATCAAGTAGTATTATTATTTTACAATTACCAAATGACAAATTCAGAAAATATGCTATTTTATAGGTGTGTATTTAAGGAAAACTTTTAAGTAGTCTACAGTCGGACCTCCATAAATCAAAATTGTAGGTGCCTTATAAAAGATCTGATATATAGAAACTTTGATAAAGAGAAACGCTGTTTTTTCTCATTACTGCTACGTATATTAAGTGAGAATTACTCGTCTGTCACCATATTGCCTTAAAAAACAGTATTTGTTTACAATAAAGTTTGTTTTATTGTGAGAAGATGGATGTGCAAAGTAATTGTTCACAAAAAGAACAATTTTGCTCTTTTGCTCAGGGATGTTTTTATCTCGTAACATTTTTACCCATTTGCAAACTGCTTCACCCACATCACTGTATTTACAAATTTTTTGATCGTACATAGTAGGCTATAAAAGTATCACACCACTCCTGTACGCTGATCACAGTGGTCAACTTACTGTATTGTCACGTTGCGCTCTCTCAGTGTTTCAGATTGACTAGTGGGTGATGGGAGGGCTATATGGAGTTCTATTTGTATTTTAACTAAAATTAAGTTTGATATATAGAATTTGTTTTCGATATACAGAAACATTTTCCATTAAAATTTCACGGGACTCAGGAAATACTTCGATATATAGAGAATTTTGATGTATAAAAAGTTAGATAAATAGAGGTCCGACTGTATTTTGATCCGCAATTAGAATTTAGCTATAATGATATGGTGTTATTTTTAATTTATGTTAAATTTTTTTTTAGTGTATTTAAATATTCGCACCGACAGTTTGGTCATTATTGATGACTTGGTTTTGGTACTATAACGGTGGGTTTTAAAGTGTTTAAATTTTCAGACCCTACTGGGAATCGAATCCGGGATCTTCTGCTTGTAGGCTAGCGCGGCAGCCGTTACCTTACGAAGGCGGTGATGTTTATATTGTTACTGAATCGTTTATATATAAATACTCTATATTGATCTGTCATATAATTATTTCTTATCCGTTTTTTTTTTTTGTTAATAAAAGTGTAAAATGTTAAAGAGGACCTGTAACCGTGTTTTTGAATTCTAATAAATTGGAATTCATAATACTAATATATGCCCATAATGGGCAGGTGGAGTGTTAAATTAATTGCACTCGATCTGTTGGTTCCAGGGCTACAAAAAAGAGATGTAAAAGACACTAGTCAGAGTTATCTCCTCTGAGAGTAATGAATTTCACTATACAGCCAGACCCTGTGGTGAATGAAGTGAAGGTGTCATTTGTAGGGTGGAAAGTGGATGCTTTTCGGAGGGCCTGGCATTCTGATAAGCATATTTTTTCAACTCAGTCAGGAAAGCATTGTAAACCGCCTCACTCCTCGTTTTTACTTAGTAAAACCTCTAGAGGTTCAAACCAGCCTTTCGGCTGTTGACCTAAACAACAGTACTAATATAAAATTTTAATGAATTCATTGAAACTGCTAAATAAGTCATGAATTATAAGTACGCCTAATTTTATTGAAACTGTTGAGATAATTTGTTTAACTTTTTTTCAATTGTTTTTTTTCTTTATTTAGGAAATTCACAATCTGTTAGAAACAATCAGTGAATGTGACAACACATAATATGGAAAAAATTAATATGATAAATAAACGTGAGTGGAGACACAGTCCAGTGACAGAACTCCGACGTGAATAGATAAGTGTAGCATTTAAAACACTGTAATGGTTAGTCAATTACAGTACTACGTTAATTGATGAGATCCCGAGTCCATCGACGTTTTATTGGATTGTTTGGGAGAGTCTGCGTAGCCAGATTTGAGATCAATGGGTTATGGTGGTTCACGAGTTTCTTCCTAAATTTTGTATAGAATTTTAAGAAAACGTCATTTATGTAGGGTACGTTAAGGTCTGAGTGTAGCGTTTTATTGGTTACATAATAGGGGGCGTTAACTATCCACCGCAAAAGCTTTGATGGAAAACGCTGAATTTTTGTGAATACCGATGGTTTTGCACAGCAGTAGAGCTGTATAAATTTCAATGCATAAAAGAAAATAATAAACTTAATTTTCACGTAAGATAATATAAACATTATTTGTATAAAACGTAGCCTTCTGGGAGGGTTGTCCGGTAAAGTAACAGAGCTAATCGTCTTAATTAGTTCGTTTTTATGTCCAGCTAATTTCCTGTGAAAACGTTGATAGTATTGTTTTATTGTGTCGAATACATAAGCAACGTTCAGATCATTTTGAATAATCTCGTTTCGTACGTACCAAGAGGAGTTCGTAATAACTCGAAGTACACTGGATTGACAGGACTGTAATCGAGCTATATTACTCGGTTTAGCGGACCCATAAATTTGGGAACCGTAAGTCCAGATCGGCTTTGGAAAGTATTGATATATCTTTAAATTATTGAAAAATTTAATTTTAGTTTTAAAAAACACCTAACAATTTATAAGTCAAGTTTATTGTGTTTTAATTTAAAATGCATATAAATTTGTTAAAGGGAATGTGATATAGCATTTTAAGATTGTTGAATGAATAAAACTATTTCTAAGTAACTTAATAAAGAGTTATGTAAAATCGGTTTGTAAATTACTGAATATACTTAATTAAACAACAGACATTAAAACTTAAAAACAAACATTATTTCCATATTAAAAGATTTTGTGTTATTTATAATATTATATGAGAGAACTAATCTATTTTATAAAGGATTTTTTGAAAATTTATTCACCATTAATTTTTTTTTTAAATAACTGCAAAATAGATTTTAATTAGTTGTTATTTTTAATCTATGTTTAATAAAATATATAATTTAGAATGGTTCCGGATTTAAATTTTAATATTATTTTAAGAATTTATTAAAAATATTTTCGTAAATATAAAACGGAGTATTGTTAAACGTAATTAATTATAAATTTGTTTTGGTATTTAAATATATAACCTTTTCTTTGCACTAAATTTTTAACATTTATTTATTCAGAAGTACTACTTTTATCACACATAAAACGAACAACACTTATAGAAACATAGTCCGTTATTAAATTTAATAAAATTCGGTAAAATGAAATGAGTTTTAAATTCGGTAAGGTTTCGAGTACGAACGACTGATATAGATTCACCGACGGCTGAGTGTAGACTGAACCGGACCACAACAGGAGTCTGCTTTCGAGAGACACTGGCGCCCCAATCGACAATTCTGCCACCTAACAAACCCAGATATATTTTTTCTCTCTTCTCTGAAACTAATTTCCTCCCTTAATGCTGTTACTAAAACTTTTATTCAATATCGCAAAACCTGATATCATTAAAGCCCTGTCGTTAAGAGAAAAATCGATTTAAAGACTTTATAAGGAAGTAACCATCATGTAAGCTGAGTTTATATTGTGTAGTCTAAAAGTATTTTGATATTTATCTCCTAACCTAAAAAAAATTAAAAATGTATTTCTTTTATAAAATAATCAGTTGTAACTAAGATAATATGCTACTAGCATGAACGTTGAATAAGAAAGATTTTAAGATGTAAGTCTAATGGTTAAAGAAGGTTAATAGGAGGATGGATTCAAGAAGAGTGTGGTGAAGAAAAATGGGGACCGAAACCAAGTTAGACAAGAGGCTTTAGATAAAGAACAGAGCTATTGGAACCTCATTACCTGATAAAAAGAGATTTAGGTAAAGTATTTTGTTACCGTTGTGACAGACATGTTTATCCGGTGTGTTTTTAACTGGAATCAACAAATGACAACTAGTATAATAAATTGCGTTTAGTTAAAATTATCTTTACCAATATGGACTTATGGGCTACAAATTTATGGTACAGATAAACCGAGTAACCTACAAAAATTACAAACCTTTCAATCTAAATTCCTGTGTAATTATTACCTCCACACCTTTTTATGTCAACCACAAAATTCTACATAATGACCTTACAATTCCACACAATTTTTTTATACAATTACAATTAAAATTACTTACAATTTTTTTAATAAGTAAAGTAGTTAAGTCCAGCTACAGCGTTTTTCACAGAAAATCGCATGATCACCCCAACGAATTGATCTCCAAATTATCGGATGCATCACTACCAGGAAATTCGCAACGCAGTTTGAAACGTCAATGGGCCCGAGATCTCCTATAAATGATTTTTTTATTTCTTAACTTCTTATAATATTGTTATTTATCATTTATGAATTATGAACATTATCTCGTAGAACATCTACCTATGTGTATCACTGTTATTTTTAAATTATTTTTCTTGTCATCCTTTCTTTACTTTCTTCAAGTTTGCTCATTGTGTGTTCGTATGTACAGTAGAGCGTCAATAATTCGGACGTCAACAATCCGGAACGTCTAAAATCCGGATTCAATTCTGGCGAAAAATGGGAATTAATTTATCGTAGGTTACTGCAGTTCAAACATCCATTAGTGATTTTTTTTTAAAGTCGAACAAACAGTAAATAATAAATAACGCTGTATAGATGTTGTAATTGTCTTTTAAAGCATTGTCTATTGCACAAATTAAATTAATTGTCTTAAATCAAAATAATAAGAGTCCTTTGAGTACAATATGGCGCCAAAGCTTATTATGTATCACTCTTTTATATGTACAATTACAAATTTCATTAAATAAAAATTAGTTCTTTATACATAACATATTTTCATAGTTTTACTAACCCGCTTCACATTTCTGTTAACAATTCATGTAAAATATAGTCGAATTTAGCTACTGTACTTTTCTTACTTTGAAGACGTATACTGGTAATTTTATCGGGTGTTTCGATAATCCGGATAATTTGATAATACGGATGGCGTCCGGTCCCAATTAATCCGCATTATTGGCGCTCTACTGTAGTTGCAAATACAGTTAGGTATTAAAGATTTTAAAAAAATTATAATTATCATCCGTTTTATTTTAAGATCCCTATACTTTACAATATTAACGTTTGTATCTTTTTCTCAGGAACTACATAAGATAGATACTTAATTTAAACAAAAGTGTACGTAATCAAATTTATAGCAAATTAAAAGATCTACAACTTTTATTTAGAGCATTTTTCTCTACAGAACCTACTTTAGCGTGAACGAGTGATTTTCCGTGTTATTAAGCCAAACTAAGGTTGATTTTCATTTTGCTTCTTTCACTCATGATTAAAATTAAGTTACATTTTTTGAGGTTAGTTTTTTTGTTTAATTCTAATGTTTTATTACTAATTTTAGATATTTTGTTCATTTTTTTCATTGGCAAGAGAAATTTGTATGAGTGGTTCACACCAGATTTTTATTCTTAAATACGAAGGCAGTCCAGAAAGTCTGTAATCTTTTGCGTTGTAGCCGCTAGGGGCGGAGCTATCGCGGCCATTTTGGTGCCGCGGCGTTTCTCCGTTCAGTGGCTATCCAGCCGTGCTAGTGAGAGAGGTCTGTGTCGCTCTTCGTTGTTTTTCAACAACAATTTAAAATGTGTGCCGCAATTCAAAATCCCGCCAGTTGTGAAGTACGGTCGGTAATACGGTATGGTGACTCACTACTCGATCGAATCGTTACAGGAGATGAGACTTGGGTGAAGCATGTCAATTGTGAAACCAAACTGCAGTCTACGGAATGGGGTCACACAAACTCGCCCAAAAAGCCAAGAAAATGCCTTCAAACATTGTCCGTAAGGAAGATTATGGCGACTGTTTTTTGGGATAAGAAAGGAGTTCTTCTTATCGATTTCTTGGAACGTGGCACAACAATAACCTCTGCGAGGTATTGTGAAACACTTGAAAAGTTAAGAAGAGCGATCAAAAACAAGCGCAGAGGAAAGTTGACTGAAAAAATTCCTCTTTTTGCATGATAACGCCCGACCACACACGCACGGCAAATCGAACACGAGAAGTCCTCGATGCTTTCAAATAGGAGGTTCTCCCACATCCGCCATACAATCCGGACCTTGCGCCCAGCGATTATCACTTGTTCCCAACAATGAAGACATGGCTTGCGACGCAGCGCTTTGACGACGACGCGGAGCTGCAGGAGGGTGTGACTAACTGGTTAAAATCACAGGCGGCAGACTTTTATGACGCCGGCATTTAAAAATTAGTTCACCGCTATGATAAGTGTCTTAATTTGTTAGGTAATTATGTAGAAAAATAGCATTTTAGTTGCACTTTCAAATGTATATAATAAATGTTTTTTTTTGTACTTAGTTTTTTTTATATCAAAACGTGACAGACTTTCAAGACTGCCCTCGTATGTAACTACGAATCCACGGAAACAGTCACAGATGATAGATATATTATATAGCCTACTCCTCGTTCATTACAATAATACAGTTGACTGAACCCGTTCTAAAATTTTATTTAATACGTATTTTAAATTATATTTAATAAAGTTATATAGAAACAAAAACATATACAAAAATTTTAATATTTTTAAAAACTGAAATTAATTGGATTTTAACTAAAATATCAATTAAAAGTTTTAATTATTGCAAAGCAAGTTATAAAATTCCACCATTCAATATTTGAATAAAGCAACTAGGTTTATTTATTTATTAGTAATTAAAACAGAGGTATTTTTATCAATAAGTGTGGATGTTTGGCAAAGTATTAAATTCAATTTATAATTTTTTATTTTTAATACCAATTAATTTTGTAGTTACCGTTTTAACAAGCAGTATTGCTTGTTTAAAACATTTAAAAAAAAGATAAAAATTGTAATATTATGTGATAATACGAGGTGTGGCTATTAAATAACGAGACTGACGTTGTAAAGTATTTTTTTTATATTTTATACATAATCACTTATTGTCACCTTCAATATACACTCCTTCTTTATCCCTACAACGCTCCATGCGAATTTTCCATTGTTGGAAACAGTTCTGAAAGTTATCTTCTGTCAGCTCCTTCAGGAAACGTGCCGCTTTCTCTTTTACAGCTTCCACAGACTCAAATCTTGTCCCTTTTAATGCAGATTTCACCTTAAGGAGTAGGAAGAAGATATTAACAATGTGATGAAACGTGGTTTTTTTATGATCTGGTAATGAAGCGCCAATCCATGCACTGGAAGAACCGAACTTCACCAAGAGCCAAAAAAGCTCAAATGAGCAAGTCAAAATTTAAAGCAATGATGATTGTTTTTTTTATATCCATAGGATTGTGTACCTTCACTGGGTTCCTGAAGGTCAAACAATTAATCAATATTACTACCTCGAGGTAGATTCTAAACTACGTCAAAGAGTAAGGAAAAAACCCCCCGAAATGTGAAAGGACAAATCATGGGCTCTCCACCAAGACAATGCCCCACCTCATTCCGCGTTATCTGTCAAAAGGTTCCTAGTCAAGTACAGCATCTCAGTGTTAGACCATCCACTT
Organism: Catonia carolina; assembly: GCA_035578175.1. Classification (NCBI taxonomy): domain Eukaryota; kingdom Metazoa; phylum Arthropoda; class Insecta; order Hemiptera; family Achilidae; genus Catonia; species Catonia carolina. The sequence goes on along the minus strand of JAQMRL010000004.1, from coordinate 67,242,728 downwards.
TATTCACTAGATCTTGCATCATGTGACTTCTACCTGTTCCCTAAAGTGAAATCTGCATTAAAAGGGACAAGATATGAGTCTGTGAAAACTGTAAAAGAGGAAGCGGCACATGTTCTAAAGGAGCTGACAGAAGATGACTTCCAGCACTGTTTCCAACAATGGAAAATTCGCATGGAGAGTTGCAGGGATAGAGAAGAAGTGTATATTGAAGGTGACAGTAAGTGATTATGTTTAAAATTAAAATAATTTTTTTACAACGTCAGTTTCGTTATTTAATAGTCATACCTCGTATAATTGTATTAATTCATGTACACAAATGTTATCAATTATAATATGTATCATACTATTGTGAGCTTGAAGGTTGAAGGAGTTAGCCACAGTATTGCCGGATCGTATTTTCCACGCGCTTCTTGTACGATTATTTCATTCACACTGTAGTATTTGCTTCTTTTCAATAAATAAGTTTTGTTTCTTATCACATGATCAGCCAACATGTACATAGGCCATGTAAATAATTCAGTCATATAATTAACCATGTATATGGTCAATAATAAAATTATATAATCATATATTATATAATATAATAATAATAATAATAATATAATTGGTCATGTACATGACAAGCATTTAAGAACAGAAGAGTTAGAGGTGTAAAAAACACTAGTCAGAGTTATCTCCTCTGAGAGTAATGAATTTCATTATACGGTCAGACCCTGTGTTGAATGAAATGAAGGTGTCATTTGCAGGGTGGAAAGAAGATACTTTTCAGAGGGCCTGGAATTCTGATGAGTATACTTTTCCACTCACTGAGGAAGACATTGGTAAACCACCTCACTCCTCATTTTAACCACCCTTTCGGCTGATGACCTAAACAGTTAGTTATTTATTTCTATTTAGATTATTTAAATTTATTTATTTATAACTTATTTTTTGTTTGAGAGAAAGTAAAAATGGATAACTGAAACAGAAGAAAACCTCATTCGATTAATTATTGGTGAAAAAACGATATGAATAATTGGAACAAATTTGAATAAGAAATCACAGTAATGACACAGGAAGCAAACAGACGATAAAAAGAAGAAGGGAACACAAAATATAGTGAACAAATGGAGAGGTTCGGGAAGAATGAAGGACGGTCAAGAAAACACATGGAACATGAAAACATGTAAACATGATATTCTTACACTCTCCTAAACAAGGAACAAACATAATTAATATTAATAATACGAGTAATAACAGTAATAAATTTATTAATTTTGGAGTAATGTATCATTTGATCAACATTGCTACCGTATATTTACATGAGGCAGATAAGCTGCAGGCGTTTTCACTTTATGCTGGTGATTCCATAAATGTCGGTTAATTGATTCATTTAATTGTCTAATTACTTTGAACACTTTAATACTGCATTTGACCTTTGTAAAGTGGCATACCAAAAATGACATAAGCAATGACTCAAAATAGAATTTAATTAATTACGTTATACAGGACTGTTCAAATATGTATTTAGGCATACATCGCGTAATGTTGGAAAGTTATTTTTTTACGCATTAGTGTTTGTTTCAAGAACAGAACATAGGGTACAAACACGATTGATATAAACTTAATTAAATGTATTCTAATTTTTACTTTCTCTTGCCTAAATGAATATATAGGAAGGAAAGTATTGTTTTCATGTCGATTTTTCGAAATCGAATTTTCACATGATATAGGGCTACACGTTTTCATAGCGAATAGTGTGTGTGTGTATGTGTGTGTGTGTGTGTGTGTGTGTGTGTGTGTGTGTGTGTGTGTGTGTGTGTGCGTGTGTGTGCGTGTGTGTGTGTGTGTCTGTCTGTGAACAAAATATCTCAAGGATGGATTATAATACAAAGTTCAAACTTGAAACTGAAGCTAGGTACCACTAGAGGACCTGCACGGACATTTTCATAAAATCGGTCAACCGAAAATAGTATTCGTGTCATTTTTAACTTTTTTGCGATTTTCTCATAAACGGCTACAACTATTTTTTTTAATCGCCTCATTTACTACATTTTTTATTCTCTACAAGATAGTGCAAGCGCTATGTCTACTAGAATTCTTCGAAAGGCTGTGTTCTCGTAGGAAAAAATGGTATTTTAAGATTTCGGTTTTAATACGCATTGTAGGACAAAAGTTTATATAATCATTCTGTATAACTTTGATTATATATATTTTTTAGTAAAATGCATACTAAGTTCACAATCTTAAAAATTCCAATTTTTTTCGCTTGTGTAGTTTAGGTCATCAGCCGAAAGGCTGGGTTAAGCCCCTAGACGCTTTAAGTAAAACGAGGATTGAGGTTGGTTTACCTCGCCTTCCTCACAAAGTGGAAAAGTATGCTTATCAGCATGCCATGCTCTGTGTAGTGTACCAACTTTCCACCCTGCAACTGATACATTCACTTAATTCACCACAGATACTGGCTGTATGATGAAATTCATTACTCTCAGAGGAGATAACTCTGACTAATATGCTTTTCACGGTTGATGAGCTCTGCTGTTCCACACGTTTAGACCAATCATAACGTTTGCCAGCGTTGTCAGATTGTACGGATGTTTAAGCCTGACAAACATTACGCGCGCCTACGTATAAGATCCGCAATAGTTCACTCTCGTCTTGCATCTCGTACTGAACACATCGATTATAGAGCGCGTTAACATTCAATACTATATAATATAATCAGCTGATTTTATGCTTATAGGTAATAATTTTTATTGAAAGACCAAAAAAATATCGGACGAAATATTTAACAGAGCTATAAGAGCAAGTATTGGTAACGTTGCCGGCAAGTCACTGGGTAGCTCTAAAGAGGGTAGGAGGCAATGCATACGTTCAGAGCTCATCAGCCTTGATAAATAGTATAGTGTCTTTTAAACCTCTACTTTTTCTGTTCTTAAATGCTTCAGCTATATGGCTGATTAATAGGAAACAGCTATTTTTGTAGCCCTTGAACTAGCAGATCGAGTGTAAATAATTTAACTCTACCTGCCTGTTGTGGGCACTTTTTCGATTATAACGAGAAAAATACAAAAAATTACTAATTAACGCTAAATTAAACGTTGTGGAAAAAATGTTTGAATGAAAGTTGTAGATTTTAAAATGTTCTACAGATTTACTTACATACTGTACTTTGCCCTAAAATGCATATTAAGGTCGCAATCTTAACAAACTCTTTTTATATTACAAGAGCACGGTCTCCCCAAGAACTTGAGCAGACCTTATAATTTTATCTTGTAGAGAATAAATATATAGTAAATGAGTCAACTTTCAAAGAAAATCGTACGAGCCGATTTTGAGAAAATCGCAAAAAAGTGAAAAATTACACGAATAAACTTCTGGTTGACCGATTTTGATGAAAATGTTCATATCGGGTCCTCTAGTAGTACCTAACTTAAGTTTCAAGTTTCAACTTCGTACGATGTTTCGTTCTTGAGATATTCTGTTCACACACACAGACGAATCGCTAAAAACATGTTTTTAGGTTCAGAGGGTCTGAAAACATATATATATCCAATGAAAACTCGATTTCGAAAAATCGATATAAAAACAATACTCCTTTCCTGTATATTCATATAGGACAAAATAAAGAAAAAAATAATATTTTTAAATCGCCCGTACATAGACAATAAATTCAATGACAAATTAAAACTTGGGACTTTTATTCAATAAATTCATGACTAACAATGCAAAATTAAAAGGTTCACTGAATTATTTTTTTCTAGTTAAAACAAGTAAATTAATTTACAACATTCGTACAAGTGGAAGATTGGACAATACGCTTTGTGAATTGTTGTTCATCGACACGCACTGGTACCATTATATCCGTTGGTTCTTCCTACGGTCAAAACATAAACATTTATGTAAATATATTCAAATTATGAAAACCTTGAATTAGCCTTCACCGTTCTCCAAAAAGTACTGAAAAATGTAAATTTGTTTTACTAAACTGTAATGTAAAATATTAACAAATAAATAGTTCGGTTCTCGCCAACTCTCATACAGTTCTATGTATTAGTTTAGACTAAATCATCTCAGAGTAAAATGAAAAGAGTTTTAAAAATTCTGAAAAAAGCAAATCAGGTGTATGGCGGGAATAATTCTTTTAGTTGGGAACCCAAAACCATTTATCTCGTACAACAATGAAACACACAGATGACTGTACATACTACACCCTACAACCCGAAGGTCCCAAATTCGATTCCCGGCTAGGGTTTGAAAATTTTCACACGTTCAAACCCACTGTTACGTAACCCACCGTAGTCGCTGATAACCGAGCTGTTGATGCGACTTTAAATTTTACAAAACGACACCCTACAAATATAATGTAACACTTTCACGTCAAAAACAACAATACAAATTTGTACTTTCTCTTACCTTATCTACACTAATATTATAAAGACAAAGCGTGGTTTTTTTGTACAGGCTAATTTTCAAAACTACTGAACGGATTTTCATGAAATTTTGACACCATATTCGTATTTATATTCACAGCAACAATTTCTTTTTGAATTTTCAAAAATGATAACCCTAAGGACCCTAATGAAGATTTTCATAAACATGTATGTGTGTGTGTGTGTGTGTGTGTGTGTGTTCACATGTGAGTGGTATTACTGTTGAAGTAGATGAAGGGGTTTAATAAAGGCGAGAGACGTATGCGGGGGAAATTTTCAAAATGTCGTATGTGTGAGTGTGTGTCTGTGCATACTATATTACGTTGTTGAAAGGGTAGACTAGTGAGAAATGTACGCGCGGGAATTTATCAAAACGTTGTGTGTGTGTGTGTGTGTGTGTGCGTTGGAGTATACAGTCGATCTAGCAGCTACACAATTTCTGTTACGTATTTAAAAAAAACTGTTTACACCATTTTTCGCGCGCGAAGCCGTAATGGGACATGCTAGTATGAATAGGCTATATAGGGAAGGAACGTATTGTTTTCTTGTCGATATTTCAAAATCAAGTTTTCACAGAATATACACGTTTTCAGGCCCCTGAACCTAAAAAAACAACACGAAGGTTTTCATCAAAATTGGTCAACCGGAAATAATAGTTTATTCCAGCGATTTTTAACTTTTTTCAATTTTCTAAAAAATGGCTCCTAGTTTTTTTTTAAATCGCCTCATTTACTAGATTTTTTGTTCCGTACAAGACAGAGTAAGCGCCATGTTTGCTGAAATTTTTCGGGGGCCTATGCTATAGTAGGAATATTCCAGGAACGTTCATCTCCGGAAAAACAGCTGTTAAACAGCTGACTCGCGTTGACGACTTTACCTCTAGACCAACCCGTAGTGTCACAAGATTATAATAAAATATTTTCGTTTAGAGCAGATAATTTATTGACAGTGACTTAATAAAAAATACCACTTTCAGATTTTTGAATTAGATCATAGATATTATGTCTCCGCATGTGTATTTTTGAAAAAAGAGATCGTTTAGATCGTTGTAAGAAGCTACTGACACAGAAACACAATTTTGTTGTTGGTTGTGTATTAATTTTTAGTGACACCTCGAGCGATGGTAGAGATGAGGTTATACTGGTATTCTTATCGCGTACGAAACATAGTCTTCTTTCCACATTTTTAATCCTATTGTTGATAAGCCTTACACTCTTTTTCTAATCGTCTTTTTCTTTGTACCCTTCTCTCCTTTTTCTTCTATATTCCATATCTATTCTTTCTATCTGGGTTGATATTTCTATTTGTCTTTAAACTTTTTTATCTTCACAATATTAGATAAAGGTTTATAATATATTTAAACAAGTCTAAGACAACACGGTTTTACATTTTGTATATTTTTTACTTTCCCTCGCCCTAAATAAATATGTTTTAGTTAAGGTCATCAGCCGAAAGGCTGGTTCGGACCTCTAAAGGCTTTACTAAGTAATACGAGGAGTGAAGTGATTTATCATGCCGTCCTCACTGAGTGAAACAGTATGCTTATCAGCATGTCAGGCTCACTGTAATGCACTTTCCACCCTGCAAATGACACATTCACTTAATTAACCACAGATACTGGCTGTATAATGAAATTCATTACTCCCAGAGGAGATAACTCTGACTATAATGCTTTTCACGGTTGATGAGCTCTCCTGTTCCACGCGTTTGCCAGATTGACATATCATAACGTTTGCCAGCGTTGTCAGATTGTAAATGTTTCAGTCTGACAAACATTACGCGCGTGCGTATAAAAGCCGCAGTAGTTCTCTCGTGTCTTGCATCTTGTACTGAATTCATCGATTATAGAGCGTGTTAACATGCAATAAACTTTATAATATAATCAGCTGATTGTATGTCCAAAGGTTATGATTGTTATTGAATAGCCAAAAAAATGGCTGACGAAATAATAAAACTAAGCTACGAGAGCAAGTGTTGGAACGATGCTAGCAAGTCATTGGCTAGCTATGAAGTGGGTAGGAGACAATGCGTACGTTCAAAGCTCATCTGCCCTGAAAAATAGTATAGTGCCTTTTATATCTTTGCCTCTTCTGTTATTAAATGCTTCACTCTTATAATAGGCTGATCATGTGATAAGAAACAGAAATATTTTTTGTAGCCTTTGAACTAGCAGATCGAGAACAAATAATTTAACATTTCACCTGCCAGTTATGGGCATATATAAATGTATGTTGTTGTTTAGGTCATCAGCCAAAAGGCTGGTTTGAACCTCTAGAGGTTTTACTAAGTAAAACGAGGAGTGAGGTGGTTTACCATGCCTTCCTCACTGAGTGGAAAAGTACGCTTATCAGCATGCCGAGCCCTCTGAAAAGCACATATTTTCCACTATGCAAATGACACCTTCACTTCATCCACCACAGGGTCTGGCTGTATAATGAAACCCATTACTTTCAGAGGAGATATCTCTGATTAGTGTCTTTTACACCTCTACCTCTTCTGTTCTTAAATGATTCAGTCATTTAATTGGCTGACCATGTGATAAGAAACAGAACTATTTATTTTAGCCCTGCAACTAACAGATCGAGTGTAAATAATTTGACACTCCACCTGTCTGTTATGGGCAGATATAAATGTATAGTGAAGAAAAATATTATTTTCATGTCAATTTTTTGAAATCAAGTTTTCACCAGAAATACATGTTTTCAGGCCTCCTAAACCCAAAAAAACATGGTTTTAAGCATTTTTTTTGTGCGTGTTTTCGGGGTCCCGAGTTTGATTCCTGGTCTGATCTGGGATTTTTTCATCACTCGTCTTCATTTATTATCTTTCTCACCGTCTGCATTAGCAGTAATTTCAAAACAGTGAGACGTCAAACCAAAAGAAAGTAAGTGTGAGTGTGTGTGTATGTGAACAAAATATCTCAAGGATGGAATATTATACGAAGTTGAAACTTGGATCTTACGTTAGGTACCACTTCGGGACTCGACATACACATTTTCATCAAAATCGGTAAACCGGAGGTTGTATTTTATTCGAGTGATTTTTCTTTCTTATGCATTTTTCTCAAAAATGGCTCTAACGATTTTGTTTGTACCTAAAATCGCCTCATTTACAAAAATGTTTTATTCTTTACAGGATAGGGTAAGCGCCACATCTGCTGAAACTCTTGGGGGCCTGAAATCTCGTGGTAAAAGAATGTGTTTTTTTTAAACTGCGGCCTTAATATGCATTACTCAGAAAAAGTGTAGATTCAAGGTGCAGGAAATTTAAAAACCTAAAACTTTTATTTCAAACGTTTTTTTCTACTATAATTACTTTAGCTTCAATATTAGTTGTTTTCTCTATTTTGTTCATCAAAATCGGCCCATTAACATGGGATTTATTAATATTATGGCCTTAGTATGATTTTACTAAAAAAGTGAGAAAACGACTTCGCCTTCTCCTTCTCTTTCTCATCCTCCTTTTCCTAAAGAATGTGACCGTAAATCCTGTTCTCCTTTTTCTAAACATGTTTCTGTGTGTTAGTAAATTTCTGATTATTGTCGTTTAATACATATTTCGGTTTGTTGACTTGTCCGAATATTTTCCTAATGACTTTTTCTTCTTGTTCTTCAATTATCCATTTATTTATTTACTTACACATAGTTTTTATAAAAAGAAACAATAAATTCCTGATTAAAAAATTCATCGTAGAAAAATAGATTACAAAAAATAAATCACAAAACTAAAATAAACGTAGTTAAAAAGGTAAAAAATTAATTCCAGATTCAGTGGAAGACAATAAATTTCCTCTTGTTTTCGTAAAAGATAAAAATTAACTAAGTGAATTGAGAGGAATGAAAAAATAATGATAAATACGATTTTTCTTTTATGTGTACCTATAAATTCCTTCTCTCAAATCATCAATATTTTTTTCTTTTTTGGGAAAACAATAGTACATCAAAATTAATCAACTATTAAAGTATGAGTTTTTTTTATAAATTTCAGCTACTTTTCCAAAAATAAAATAATAAAAAACGAATCTATGTTTAATGATCGCTTTGACCTGATTCTCTTCTTTAGCCCTCTTTAAAATGGATAACACTGTTCCCTCCTTCGGTGGAATGTTCGTAATTAACAAAAAAATTTATTGAAAAATCGTTGAAATACCTCTGCAAAATAAAGTAATAACAGATTTATTTCTTGAAAATAAGTTCAGATTTTTGATTTATTAGTTAGGTTAATAAGTTAAATTATGACTTTTTTTTATTAAATTTTTTAGATTTTCTCTGAAAATTATATCTTTAATAAAATATGTAACCGATAACCGGGCATCCAGATCCAACTTATTAAAATGGAGCCTACTTACGACCTATTTGCTCAAAAACTATCCCTACACTTTGAATGCAACGGACGATTTTGTCGTCCAAATAGACCGAATTGTGAGACTGCCGACAATGATCGGCGTCCAAGTAAACCTGGTTGTGTAACTGCAGACAACCATCGTTTTCCAAGAACAATGAGTTGTGTGACGACGGACGACGATCGTTTTCCCAAATTCAACAGCTACTTTAAAAGGGCTGGTGGGGCAGCCGTTGTACCTGCAGGTTTCTTTGTACTATTCAATCAGCTACAAATTATGTACTAATATATATCCCTATCAGTCCAGTTTCAGCAAACCTTATCTATTACATCTTTCCCTATATTTTTAAAATCCCTAATATGGACTTACCATCTAATTCGCAAATATAAAGTTTGATAATTTTACTTAGATCATAAAATACAGTAACAGCTCTAACAGCTAGTTTAAACCTGTAGAGGTTTTACTAAGTGAAACAACGAGTGAGGTGGTTTATCCTGCCTTCCTCACTGAGTTGAAAAGTATGCTTATCACCATATCCGGCCCTCTGAAAAGCACATATTTTCCACTCTGAAAATGACACCTTCATTTCATTCACCGCAGGGTATGTATGAAATTCATTACTTTCAGAGAAGGTAACTCTGATAATTGTTTTTTGCATCTCTTCCTCTACTGTTCTTAAATGATTCAGTCATTTGATTGGCTGACCATGCGATAAGAAACAGAACAATTTCTTTTTAGCCCTACAATTGACCAATAACGTGTAAATGAGGTGTAGTCTTGTACAAACTCAGGCCTACCATTCCTGAAGAGTATGGTTAATTGTAGCAAAACCATGAAAGTAAAGCTGTCGCCAAATAAGCTTGCCGACTTCCTGAAGTGCGCAGATTTATTTTGGTAATGTCACGCTCGGTTGCCTCAGCGAGTGGTGGGAATCAGTGCTGTACCAGCTGTGATCAGAGTCACATCGCTCTCGCAACGCTATATATCAGCTAATCTGAAAAATTAGTCCGTAATATGTTGTATGCAGTACGCGTTAATTGTTGTATACAATGTTTACAATTGAATGTTTGTAACGTGGCTAATAGCTGATAATTTAGATCGTTTAGATCATGTGATTTAAAACTACTAAGACACGAAATCTACCGACTAAATCCGAACTTTTCGCGCAGCTACGCTGGCAAGCTTATTTGGCGTCCACTCTACACCGGTAACCACTGTTTAGTATTCAAATCCGTATAAGATTACCTACTTTTACTAAGCTTTGATCTCCGAAAATCAGCTGACTCGGGGCAGCAACTTTACTAGACTAACCCAGTGGGAACCGATTTTTTAAAATTATGTATTAAGGTAATTAACATCTGGTAAATACATACCATCTATTTCGCAAATATTAAGTTTGATAATTTTACTTACACCATAAAACACAGCAAAATTTTAAGACACTTCAAATCCGCATAAAAGTAAACTTTACTAGGATTTAAACTAGGGACCTTCGTCTTCGAAAATCAGCTGTTAAACAGCTGACTTACGGCAACGTATGTAAAAGAGAGTTATATTATTTAAAAATAACTTGATCCTGAAATAACCTGGAAAATGTCACAACTCTTCAATTCATGAGTTCTAAATGTTTAAATATTGAGAAATTTAATTATAAAAATTCAAGAAAATAAAGATTCTTGTGTAGAGAAATTGAAATCATATACATAATTTTAAGTCATTCTATGAAATTTAAATATTTTTTCTGCGTCATTAAATATTACTAAAGGCACTTTACAATTGAAAAATTTAAGCAAATGAATAAAATATAGACATAGTTTAAAACTGAATTATATGAATCACTGATAATGTAAACATATTGTATAATAAGTAATAAAATTAATATATCATATTCCCTGAGGAAATTTAATCGGGGACAAAGCAATTAAATATAATGAATCTATTTATAACTACCTCAGGGAATACATTTCACTCGACGTTGTTTTTACATAGAGGTTTGCTAGCAATGAATTCATATATGAAAATTTTTTAATACAATTTAAAATTCTGCCCAATATTTACTTAAGGCTGATTTATTTATTTATTAATTTCAAAAAAAGTAAATATAATATTTGTACATGTTTTATTGTTTTAATATATATATACAGAGCGAGGAGGTTAGAGAGAAGGACAAAAGATATTTTTATTGTGTTCAATTTTAATAAATTATTATTCCAGAAGTTAAAATTTGTTTATAAAATTTTATTACAATCAGCAATACTCTGTTACCAATTAGGGTGTTGTTTTTTACCAACTTTGTTCAAAGTTTATAAATAAAGTGGTTAAGAAATTGAAAGCAAAATGTGCCGTCATGGGCGTGGATGTTGGTGAAGAGGTTTAACATATCCGTTATTTACAGTAACATAGATTTGGGGGCTCCACCATCCAATTTTTGAATCCAAACAGAAACTGAAATTGGATTCAGGATTCAATTGGCAACCCAGCGATTCAAATAACATAGCTCAGATGATGGTAGAACAAAACCTCACTTTTATTACTGCTGAGGTTTGGTTAAAGAACCACACAGGTCTAGACGCAATGACATTTAGGACTCAGCAATTTGAGATTTTTAATAGCACAATATTTTAATAAATGTATTAGTAGTTTAAATTAGTTTAGTTAAAAAGTAACTAACATGTAATTATAAATACTTATACATTAATAGATAACCGTAGTAGTTGCAGTAATATAATGAACAAAGAAACACTAAATTTATCTACCCTTTAAAATGGAAAAATACAGTTGGGTGGATTAATTTTCCCCCCACGAATTAATATAAATAGGTTTGATTTTTAAGTTGTAATTACAGAAATTAAATTTTATTGTAATGATATTTTTGTAAAGTTATGGAAAAATAAATAAAATAAATGCTATTTGAAACAAATCGTAGGAACCGTTTTTGAGAAAACCGAAAAAAGTAAAAAATTGCTGGAAAACAATACTACCCGTTGACTGATTTTGATGAAAATGTTCGTATCGAGTCCCCTAGTTAACTTAAATTCCAAGTTTGAACTTTGTGCGATATTCATTTCTTGAGATATTTTGTTTACACACAAACACCAATCACTAGAACACTTTTTTTTATTTTGTTCAAGCCTAAAAATGTGTATTTTTGGTAAAACTCGATTTTGAAAAACCGACATGAAAATAATACTTTCCTTCCCTATAAATTCGTATGGGCAAGAGAAAGTAAAAATTAAAAAATTAAAGAAATAAAGATATTAGTCATGAACTTGTGCTAGTGGTAGTTTATAAACTATCTAGAAATACAAGTTAGAGTAGTATAGTCATTTCTTGCAGATGCCACATGATCGTATGGCTAAACAGTTGTTTACTAACAAACCAACTAGACAACGTGGGGTTGGATGACCTCAGAAGAGATGAGCATTCCAATAAGAAATAGCAAATTGATAAGTTAGAAGTTAAAACAGGCCAGGAAAAATAAGTATTGTTTATGAAGTTGGTGACTATAATATTGCCCAATACGGTACTAAACGTCTATTCCTATGACGCTAATTTTCCTGCTGTTTGTACTAGGAGGACATACTAGTGTGTCAGTGACGTTTCCCACGATGCTAGTTTACTAGCTGCTAGTAGTAGCAGCTTATTAGTAACTAGCAACGTTTCCAAACACACCAATCTAGTTTACTAGCGCTATTCAATCACGTGACCTGTTTTCCCCTACTGGTTCTAGTAAGATCAAACTTGTTCAACGTCACTAGCACTGTAACTAAACTAGCTGCTAGTTGTTTGTTCCTACGACGGTAGTGCTAGCAGAACCTGCTAGTGCATCGGTTACGGTTCCCTCGGCGCTAGTTTAATAGCTGCTAGTACTAGAAGCTTATTAGTAACTAGTAATGTTTCCAAACGTTCACACTGAGCTAGTGTGCTAGTGCTGGTGCTCCCCAACTAGCGCTAGTACAATCAAACATGTTCAAAGTCACTAGCGCTGTAACTAAACTAGCTGCTAGTTATTCGCTCCTACGACGGTAGTACTAGTAAGACCTACTAGCACGTCGGTGACAGTTCCCTCGACGCTATTTTACCAGCTGTTAGTACTAGAAGCTTATTAGTAACTAGTAACGTTTCCAAACGTTCACACTGAGCTAGTGTACTAGTGCTGGTGCTCCCCTACTAGCGCTAGTAGAATCAAACATGTTCCAACTCACTAGCGCTGTAACTAAACTAGCTGCTAGTTGTTCGTTCCTACGACGCTAGAACTAGCTGCTAGTCTACTAGCAGTCTACTAGCAACTAGTAAACTAGTGTAGTGATAATAGACTTGAAAAAAATAATAAAAAAAATTAATAAAACTAAAAGTTTTTTTTTATTTAACGTCGGATTAACTACAATGGTCATTAGCGACGACGTTGGGTTGTAACTTACTGTGTATAATGGAGGATGAATAATTCTTTTGTAACGTATGAAAATATGCCGTGCCTGAGCGGGATTCAAACCCACGACCGCATGATATTTTCGTTACATTTTTTTATTACAAAAGTTTTTATTACATTTTAAATACAGAGTAAAAACAAAAATTATCTATAACAAATAACAATAGCAAAATTAACTTATTTATAAGAAAGAATAATAACTCAATTAACAATTTCTTTTGAAAATTATATTTCTGTAATCACTTATAATTTATTTTCAAAATAATTATTCTTTTATTTTCAGAATGTTAATATGATTGGCAGATATTGGAAAGTTTTAAAGCTCGTGCAACCGAAAGTTACAAACTGCTGGTGAGAAATCTGTTTAATTAAAGAAAATTAATTAACATTCCTTTTCTCAACCTCTGACATCGAATAAGAAGACAAAGTTCTTCTGCGTTCTCGTTTCCAAGATTTATGCATTTTATTAATTCTTTTTTTTATACTAACTATAAGTCATTCACTGCTAAATAATAATACTAATAATAATACAAAATTAGAGGGGTGGAAATCTATTGAATTCTTTCATCGTTCTATAAAAGATTATTTTTCGTTCATTTGAAATTGAAATTTTCAATTTTCTTCTGTTTTCGTAATTAATTTAATTATATAAAAGGATATTAGAAATATTATGTGTCACGAAACGCATTCCCCGTTTATACAAAAGAGAACGCTTCAACAATTGTACTAATATTTTCATAATTAAATTTTTCTTTAATGAGAAAATGTTTTATTAGTTTATCTTTTAATGTTTTACGTTAGCTTTACCCAGTACAGATTTAAATAACTAACTGCATTACAGTAAGATAAATAAATAAACTTTTATTGTCACGTAAAATAATATAGTAGGCTATACATTTTATGTTGTTTTTAGGTCATTAACTAAAAGGTTGGTTTGAACCTCTAGAAGTTTTACTAAGTAAAACGAGTTGAGATGTGGTTTTTCATTGGCTTACTCACTGAGTTAAAAAGTATACCAGCATGTAAGTAAAAGTATTATCAGCATGCTCTCTGAAGAGCATCTACTTTCCACCCTGTAAATGACACTTTCACTTCATTTACCACTGGTTGCATAATGCAATTCATTACTTTCAGAAGAGATAATTCTTGACTAGTGTCTTTTATACCTCTACCTCTTCTATTCTTAAATGTTTCAGTCACATAATTGGCTGACCGTATGATAAGAAACATTCTTTTTAGCCCTGGAACTAGCAGATCGACTGAAAATAATTAAACACTCCACCTAACTGTAATGGGCAACGAACGATTGTTATAAATAGTATTTTTCTCAAACAGGAAGATAATTGAACGATGATGTTGGAGATGTATTGATGGCGAGGTTAATTGCAAAACGGAAAGTTCCTGGAAGCTCTCCAAACCCCAACAGTTATTTGAAAATAACTGAACATGTTTATGCGACTTAAAAACTAATTAATTAGTAATAATTAATTAATAATTCTCTGGCATCTATAAGTTGAATAATAACCTAAAATGTAACTATTAAATAATTGTCTTTTTAAATTAATGATGATGATCATCATCATCGTCATCAGATTGCCCCTGAGGCAATCCTTTACATCAATTATGTCTCCAATTTGTTCTATATTCCGCCAACGTCTTAATTTCTTCATACCTCATACCCCGTTATAAATCGACTATATCCTTTACTCTTTCATGTCCTTTTTTTCTTTTTCCCTTCTACTGTCCTTATAAGATAGTTTTTGTTGAACCTTCTCTCATTACTTGTCTCAGCCAATTATCTTTCCTCTATCGGATGTTTTTCATCAAATTTCTCTTCTCTTCCACTCTTTGTTATACTTCTGCATGTTACTCCATCGATCCATTTGATTTTGTTTTTGTCTTCATAACCACATTTCACTTCTTGCAATTTCTATCGTTTTCTTTTAATGACCATATTTCACATCCGCAAATCAGTAGGTACGGCAGCCTCGTGATGTAGAGGTTGGTGCAACTGCCTTCTGCAACAGGGATTCTGGTTTCAACTTCTTGTTAGCTCTGGTTTCCTTCCAAAAATCTTCAGTTTTCCAAAGGCTATATACTCGATTCATGTGGACGGTCGAATCATAAATTAAAGTTAAGATGTTTAGTTTGGCGAAAAAATATTTTCAATTTAAAAATTAGTTATGGTCCAATTATTACTTTAACCAATAATTTTTTTAAAATGCATTTAATTTTATTATTAACTCTCATATTGTTGGCAATTTTATTCTAAGGTAGCATAAAATTATGTCTACAGAAACTTTGTTAAGATATTTAAGTTTTTATAAAATAACTTCGTTTTAATCTTATTATTATTTACAAAATTCCAATTTTAATTACAGTAATTAAACAAGCAACTCTACTCAAAAGTAGTTTTTTTAGTAATTTGATGATTAAATAGTTTCTAACAACTAACAAAGATGTACTTATAAACTTTGTAATAATATTGATAAAGAACAATTCGAGATTTGAAGAGTAATTTAGTTACATTTAATCAACTACCAGAACAAGTAAGTTAAATGTTCAGTAAAGTAAAACTAACAAAACCAATACAGTTGAAACTCTATAAGAAAAGTCAAATAAAATTAATTTATTGTAAATGTAAATCTCAGATTGTTAAATTCATCGTATTGAATTTTATTGACGTTTGACAGGCCATAATTTTTTTGGATGATTAAAAGTAGTACCTATTTAACATTTACAAATGAAGTGTTTTTGTGTGTGCTAATAAGTTAAAAGTCAGTTTGTTTGTTTCAAACAAAATAGTTCCTCATGAATTGATAAAAGCTTAATAAACTAGATTAAAGAAGTTTTAGTTAAGGTTGTCCAATCAATATCTTCACTCTATTTTTTCTATTGTTATGAAAATATTTCTAAGGTAGGTGTTTATTTTATTCGGTTTATTTGCAGGAGCTTACAGATTTCTCCGCTTCCCGTATAATTTTTTTTTAATGTCAGACTGTTCTGCAATTACTGCTAATGCAGACGGTGAAGGATGAAATGATTTTGTAACGTATGCCATGCTTGAATCGGATTCAAACCCAAGACCCCATGATGAGAGGCGAGCACGTTACAAACTACGCCAATGCGGCCGGCATTGGCGTATCCTAAAGTAGTAGGATTTTCTGTCTTCCCAGTTACCCTCCCTGAGAAACTGCGCTACCACAGCTACCACAACTATCAAATTACACTAGTAACCACTATCTAGTATTCAAATCCGTACAGAAGTACCTACCTTCACTAGGATTTGAACCACGGAGTGTCCAAAATCAGCTGTTAAACAGCTGACTCGCAGCGACGACTTTGCCACTAGACCAACCCAGTGGGTTTTTTCTATCAATAGAAATATTTACGATCAATCTGTTTTAACTGAAAAATAAATAGATTTAAAAAAAAATTTATCATGAAAAGGTACACTCAGTGAAGATACATTATTAGGTTGACACCCATGAGACACTTATACGTCTCTCACCAGATTTGTGCCAGCCGCATTGGCGTAGTTGGTAATGTGCTCGCCTCTCATCATGCGGTCTTGGGTTCGAAACCCATTCAGGCTCGGCATATTTTCATACGTTACTACCATTATCATTTCATTTCATTTCATCCTTCATCGTCTGCATTAGCAGTAATTGCAAAACAGTCGGACGTTAAACCAAAAAAAAATCACCAGATTTGTAAAATTTACTTGTGAAGAGTGATCCGTCTCTCACGTAATAGGGTTTTAATATAATTGTAAAACGGATTGGATTCTCGTTTGCATTGAATCATGGTCGTGATTTGCTTGATCCAATCGAGTCAAAAATAAGTCGGTGAACTTGACAGCTTATTATTACTTTTACATAATATTGACTATTATTAACGTTTATTATTGCAATATTAATCAGGTTTTAATAATATATAATGAAAAATAATTTTAACTTTTAATTTTTTATGGTTTTCATATTACAATATTGTTTTCATCGCGAAAGTTGACTCAGGTCGGTGGCTCATGTAGATAACGTACTCAAGTTTTCCACTCGCCGAACAACTGCTTGAAAGAGACGCATCATCAATATTTATGTAGTTTTATTGAAAAATATCCCAAAGTAAATTATTTATAAAATACATATAACATTTTATAGAAATACAAGTAAAATTTCAGTGAGACGCATCAGTTTTTCTCAGTAAATTATTGATTTTTTTACTCTTGAGTACTTGATCAGTGTCTCACCTAAAAAACAGCACCAAACATTTAAGCCTTACAATTCTCTGGACTTGAAAGAAAATTAATTAAAAAACCAAAGTAACATAAAATAGGTATGGATTTTTTAAGCAAAATTTCAGAAATTTCCTTGGGAGTCAACTTGTTAATATTTAACAAACATTCAACCATACAAGATATTTTCATTCAAAGTATACTAGACCCACCGAGTTGGTCTAGAGGGAAAGTTGTTGCCGTGAGTCAGGTAACTACAATATTCTAAAGGTAATATTGTAAGGTAAAGTACAATATTGTACAAACAATGGAAGTTATGGTAATTATTAATTACTATTACAGCTGATTTTCAGAGATGAAGGTTCCCTGGTTCAAATCTTAGCAAAAATAGTTACTTTTATACGGTTTTGAATACTAGACAGTGGTTACCGACGTACTTTAATGGTTGGGGTTCAATTAACTCTCTCAGGAATGATTGGATTGGTCTGTACAGACACCTCATTTACAAGTCATACACATCATCTTCAACTTATTGGATCATGGAGCTGCTTATTATTTTTAATTGAAAAAATTGCAACGTGCACACATTAGGGATTAAAGAAAACGTGTACTAATTTAATGAAACCTAATTTTACAGGCTTATATATTTTAACCCTAATGCGTGTACGTTCAAACCGTTTGGTTTAAAACAAAGAGTAACCCCTTACCCAATGAGATGAAAATTATATGTAAATAAGATGTAGTCTTGTATAGACTCAGGCCGACCATTACTGAGAGAGTATTGTAATTGAACCCTAATTTATCAAAATACACCGATAACCACTGTCTAGTGTACCATTGTAAAAGTACAATATTGTACAAACAATGGAAGTTATGGTAATTCTTAATTACTATAACTTCCATTACTCAGGTAGAAACCAAATAGATCATGTAAGGGTAAAACCCCCATTGCTAGAATAAGTTACATTGGAATAGTAGTTAGACAATAAGTTGTAAATATAGCCAACTTTCAACCATCTGGTATTCTTTGAATGGGTATATTGCTCCTTCTGTGTTTTTGGGCCTTTCTTACACCTACCAACTTTCAGACAATCATTGGGGTAGTTCTCCTTCCCGGTGGCCCTCCAGGTTGGTTGAGCAGTTGCTGAGAGAGGGATGCTTGTCAACCAGAGGTTTTCTGGTTCGAACCCAGGAAATTCACAATCAGTTCCCTTGGGACTTAAAAGTGAATCGGTTAAAGAAGGAGTAGAATTTTAAGAATAGACGTGGAGAACGAGGAGAGACGGAGAACGAAGAGAAGAAGAAGGAAGGGGAAACATTTAATTCGAGGTAATTCATTCTTATATTTTATTAAGGGTTTTTAATTTATTGTTTTTATATTAACATCGCGGCAAAAAAGGTTGGCTATAATTTAAAATAGGTTAGGGTAATTTAAGGATAATATTGTTAGTAGTTAGGTGATTTTAGTAGTTTATTATTCATTAAATATTTACTGTAAGGAGATATAGTCTTTTTTGTTTATTTCACATGCTCTGCTGACAGAACTGGCGCCCAACAATTTTTATTAATTATTTTTTTAGTTCACAATAAAATATTTGCCCACCGGACGAAGTTGAAGGTGGTGCATTAGTATTCAAACCCGTATAAAAGTAACTTCCTTTTCTATGATTTAAAGCACGGAACTTTCGTAATATAAATGAATATATATATAAATAAATAATATGATTGATAATATTTAATAAATGGTTTGATAGAAAATTTGCAAAGAATGAATACGGTGTGTTGTAAAATTATTTAAACTTAAATCAGAATTAATAACCATAATCTTATTTAATAATTTAAAATAATTTTTAATAATTTCTTTTGTAACTAATGATCAAATAAGCATTTAAGAATAATAGGTTTTCTTTAGGGAAAAACGAAAATAACATTATGTAAATTAAAATTATGATTATTATTTAAATGCGAAGGAAATCTTAAATGTCCGCGCTTTAAAGAACCACTAATTTTTCTTTTTGTAGAAAGAGAACGACTTAAAATAGAAGAAGAAGTAAAGTCTAAGCAGGATAGGGGTAAGACGTGTTTCATTTTTCTCCATTGTTAAAACCACAATAAGCCGTTTTGACAATGATGAATGAACGTGAGTACTAGGGGGGGAGGTAGTTTCTACCCCTAATCTATGCTTTCTTTTTGTCTTTTTCTATCATTTCTTTCTCTTTTTACAGCTAGGTTCATTGTGCTGCCATGACTTACCTTAAGGAATCTTCGTTCTTACGTTTTTTCTTATTCTTTTAAAGATGCATTCTTACCCCCTTTAAAAAAAATAGGGGATGATATTACTATTATTATTATTTTTATCATATCTTATTTTTTAAAGAATCTTAGTATCGTTTCATTTCTACGTGAGCTACATTATCGTATCAACAAAATTGGACAGATAACAAATGTTTCTCTATTAAGAATTCTCCAAAATACTACTTTGCTAGTTTATGAATTTATTCTTCTGTGTATTTGCTTAAATTTGTATTTTATCCCCTTCATCAATTAAATTCTTTAGCCTACATAATAATGCAAAGCTTCTTGAATGTTCCTATATAAGTTATCTTGTATTGTAATCATGTATTTCTCCTACATCCGGTCATTTATCATTTTGTAAATACAACTTATTTTGTATTCCGGTTACTTTTCGTTTTATATGTATTCCTTATATTTTTTATCTTGTTCTAAACTGTATTAAAATATCGTATCACATTATATCAGATTATAAAATTAATCTTTTACCTATTATAATATTAACATGATATATAAATAAACTAATAAATGTGGAGTCGGGAGTTGGAAAAGAAAATGTTTGCACGTTTTTTATTTGCTTATATAAAGTTTTTTATTTGCTTATATAAAGTTTTTTATTTGCTTATATAAAGTTTTTTATTTGCTTACAAATTATAAAATTGTAAAATTATAAAATTTTGCTCAGATTATAAAATTAATCTTTTACCTATTATAATATTAACATGATATATAAATAAACTAATAAATGTGGAGTCGGGAGTTGGAAAAGAAAATGTTTGCACGTTTTTTATTTGCTTATATAAAGTTTTTTATTTGCTTACAAAGTTTTCTTTGTAATCTTATACAAAATGTATTATTATACGACTTTTTCTATATTTTAAACAAATTTTATAAACAATGCTGTCAACTTAATTTTTTAAGTTTGGTTTTGAAATCGGAGGACTGCCCTCCGATTGGCTTAAGAGGTTGACTGCTATTCGACTAATGACTAGTCTTTCCAGAAATGCTACAACTTTTTTCATTTTAAGCAGTATAGTAAATAAATATTAGTCATTAATAAGAAAAAATTAATTTCATTCTTTAATTTTTAATACGAAGAAACAAATTGAGACACAAAATATGTCTCATAGCATCTAGAGGAGGATCAATCATTTTGAGACAAGAATACGACACGCATAAAATGGCAAAATAATTTTTGTAGTCGTCATGCATAATTTTGAACATATTATGGTCTCCATTATGAAAATACGAATTTGTTTTAAGTTGTATCAACATTTTGGTTATCATAGAATACTTTGAGATGAGAGAATACTTTGTTATCAGAGAATACTTCTTATTTATAAACCTTATCTCCGACCTGTTTGGGTGTGTGCCTGCCAAATCAATAGAACTGCTAAGACATCCGTAATTTTAAAAATCAAACGATTTCAATGAAAATTCTTACGACAAATTACAAATACTCCCTTTTACGTTACCAATGATTGTTTGCATACAAACGATAGAGTAGAGACATCATTTTGTAATAAGTAATTTCCGATAATACACATAATTATGTAATCCATTCTCAGAAAATTTCCAGCTGGGGCCCACTGTTGAATGGTGATCTCTAAGTCTTAAAGCACATTTTATCTCATTTCATAATCATTTCATTCACTCGTTTTTATGTACAGTTTTGAAATTTTCTAATAAAGTCAAAAAGTTTGGTTTTTAAAGTTTTAGATGTTTTGCTGCAATTTAGGTTAAAATTCTGTTAGCGTCATTTTTTTAATTTGTACAGCCTCCCTGCAAACATAAAAATATATTCAGAGAGTAATTTTGGCTGTAATTAAATCTATTTTTAAAGATCTTTCATTGGAAAAATTCAAAATTTATAAAAGTCTTTTAATGATATAGTACGCACAGTTCTCCCAGAAAATGTGTTTATTAAAAGGAAAACATTTGAATTTAGTGTTTATGAATATGTGGGACTTTTCAATAGATCAGCCATAAGGTATTGTGATGTACTTAATCTGATTTTATTTCTGGTTGCATTGCAACCAGAATTTTGATGGTTAACGCGATGAAGGAACAAGATGAAGAAAGGGTTCGAAGAGTACAAAAATCTATTTCAAAGTGGGAAATATTATCAAAAGTTACTAGAAGGATTGCAAAGAGGGCGTTAGAACATGATTTTAAAAATCATTGTGTTTTTAAAGTAGATCTCATTGTCTTATTCTTTTGCAACTCTCTGAAGATTTACTTTTTTGGCACATAAGGAACATTTTCTCAAAATGTTTTTCTTCTTCTCGTCACGGGTTAGGCATTTCTACCTGTTCCGGCTCCCATCGCTTACCCAACCGGTGTTATTTGACAAATAACACCGATAATTGCGACTTTTTACCAGCTGACTAACTGGGCTGGCCCGGAGGCCTTTGAAAATTTAAAAAGAAAATGTTGTGAATATAAATACAAATATGGTGTCAAAATTTCATCAAAATCCGTTCAGTAGTTTTGGAAATTAGCCTGTACAAAAATAAACACACTTTGTCTTTATAATATTAGTAAAGATAACAAGAAGGAAAACTTTCTCAACAAAAGAAAAACGAACAAAAATAATGAACTTAAAAACAATAAAAACGTAGGCAATAAAAACGACATTAAAAGATATAATGGTAAAATTTCGTTGTGATGTTCAAAGTAGTTCTGTTTCAAGATTGCTATCTCACTCTATTACTATAGTTGTTGGTATTTCGTAGAAATAGTAACAGTAGTAGAGTAACTTTGTAGTAATAGTAATATTACTGTTGCGGCTGTTACTTCTGCTGATCCTGTATGCAAATGAGTTTAAGGAAGTTGATCTGTTCACAGTAATAATGTAATTTACACATTCAAGCCATATGCAATGCTTGATATTATAGCATTTCCTAACGTACATAAGGTAGAGGAGCTCTCGATATTACCATCCTTCTCATACAACACACACACTCATGCAACTGTTGTTATTATTATTATTATTATTACTACTACTACTACTACTACTACTACTACTACTACTACTATTTCAAGTTCTAACTTTTAATATTATTTCCATGAAATTACATTTTCTTTACTTCAGTATGTTCCGTTTTATCATAATAAACTTTACTCGGTTTCATTTCAGCCTAGATTTACTAAAATATATTTGCGTTACATTCCAAAATTGTTGTTTTACCCCACACTTAATATTCCAACAATATACTTCTATTATTATTGTTAATAAGTTTAAAATTGTTTAAATTAATTTTTTGTTTTCATTATTAATTTCATTTAAACTCAGAATTTCAAAATCAGAATTCTATGTTCACATGAGTTAATCAATATAATAAATTATTTGGTTTTTCTTTCATAATAAACTACCGCGAATAAATTTAAAAAAATTAAAAGCAAAGTAATTGTGTCAAAAAGGAGAAATTTATACTACAATTTTTCTAACCAGAAAAGTTTCTCATAAAGGCTAGGTGGAGTATTAAATTATTTCCACGTGATCTGTTAGTGTCACGGTAACAAAAAATAGTTCTGTTTCTTATCACATAGTTAGCCGATTATATGATTGAAACATTTAATAACAGAAGAGGTAGAGGTGTAAAAGATACTAGTCAGAGTTATCTCCTCTGCGAGTAATGAATTTCATCATTATACAGCCAGACTCTGAGGTGAATGAAATGAAGGTGTCATTTGCAGGGTGGGAATTAGATATTTTTCAGAGGGCCTGGCATGCTGGTACTTTTTCTCTTGGTGAGGTAATGTATGGTAAACCACCTCACTTCTCGTTTTACTTAGTAAAGCCTCTAGAGGTTCAAACCAGCCTTTCGACTGATGACCTAAACAACAATCAATAAAAATTCTTAAGTTTCTTAATCAAAAAATGTCAGGCCTTCCAATCAAAATTTCATAGGTGGAGCTCCATTTTATGTCTCAAAAACAATGTTACATAATGAATGATCTGAAGATGCCTCTTGTACAAGATGTAGCCAAAAATATGTACGTTAAAATGTTTGACAAGTTTCACAGACACCCAAACGAATTTGTTAAAAATTTATCAGTGGAACAGTTTCCAAATCTTCGACGATTAAAAAACCATGAAGTGAAGTGATTATCTACGATAAAAAAACTTAAACCATAATTTACTACTTTCACTTCAAAAACTTTTTTTAGTTTATTTTAAAGTCGCATCAAAAGCTCGATTATTAGCGACTACGATGGGTTATGTAACAGTTGGTTTTAACATAAATATTTTTTATTTTCAAAACTAAATTAAACAAATTTTAGCATCTATATTGAAAATAGGTAACTCAAAGGAATGCTTCAATTCAAACCTCTTTCAAAACCACGTCGCACAAAACGTGGTGTACAGTTCTAGATAGGTAGATATAAGATAAACACAAAAAATTCTTCATGAGGTTAAGAGCAAAAATATTTTTAATATAACTACTTTTATTGCGTACTTTAATTCAATAATCTCATTTTCTTCGATTAATCTTATTATAATTTCTGATCTTCATTTGTCTTGAGAATGCTTTCTTCTTAAAAAGGTGGTGAATCTTCGAGTGCATTGGCCATAATTTTATTTCCTCGCCTTTTGTTGTTCGCTTCCTTTTCGTTGGTCTTTAGTTGTATTATCTCCCCGTTGTAACATTTAATATTTAGTTGTAACTAATTTAACACATAAAAACAAATGACAATCAAAATAAAACAAAAGAAAATCGGTTTTAAATAAAATTTTAATTGAATCTAATTTTAAGAGTTCTTTCAATATTCTGTTCGTATTTAATACATATTTCTTGCCGATTCAATTAACTAATGTTCTTTCACTTCAATTTTCATTTCATAGGTCCGTCTGTGACTTTATACTATGAATTATATAACAATTATACTTTATATTTACTTAACACATTCCATAAATCAAACACAACCATTCTCTTCAAACTGCCCCGGTCAACAGCACACCAAATCAAATATGCATTCACTTATTTTAAATACTTTTTGTTTGATAGTTTTTAAAACTTTCAAATAAAATATAAATTTGTGTTGTAAATATGTATTTTAAACTTATTTGATGATCTGCGTAGATGTTTCTTTATATTTCTTTATTTTAAAATTTTAATAAATGTTTTTTGTAACTTTTAAACACTTTTTGATTCATTTAAACATAAAAAGTTCCATCACTAAATTAACACTTGATTTTTAATTATTAGCTGAGATAATTAAGTTATTTAATTTAATAATTTAGAAAAAAGATTTTAATTATAATTAGCCAGTTTAATAATTTACAAAATGTAAGAATTTAATTATGAATGTTTACATAATTATCAATAGCAGTCAGGTTATAAACACATAGTTATTATCACCTTGTACATTTGTAATGCTACACCGTAGTACTCGAAGCTACTCACTATCCCAAATTTCTGTATTCTGTTCTCTAGTCAGTTGGGGCTATTCTGATGTTCGTAGTGTGTTTATTCGTAGTTGTTTAGGTCACAGCCAAAGGGTGGTTTGAACCTGTACAGGCTTTACTATGTAAAACAAGAAGTGAGGTGGTTTACAATTGCCTACCTCACTGTGTGGAAAAGTATGCTTATCAGCATGCCAGGCCCTATGAAAAGCATCTACTTTCATCCTTACAAATGACACCTTTACTTCATTCACTACAGGGTCTGGCTGTAGAATGAAATTCATTACTCTCAGAGGAGATAAATCTTACTAGGGTGTTTTGACCTCTACCTCTTCTGTTCTTAAATGCTTTAGTCATATAATTGGCTGACAAGGTGATAAGAAACAGAACTATTTTTTATACCCCTGAAACTAGCAGGTTGAGGGTAAATAATTCAACACTCCACCTGCCTGTTATGGACAATGTATTTATTTATAAGGAAGTAAATGTATTAATAAATGAATGAAATATTTCATGCTCAAGAGAAAATATGTAATGTTTTATAAAGACTTTTCATCGGCATTAAATAAAAATATACATGAACTAATCAATGATTGAAAAACAAAACAGTTCAAGAAAAGTTATTTCTAATACTTCAAAAATATATTTATTTCAAGACGTAAAAATTATTAAAAAGAAACTTAAATAATAGAAAGAAAAACGTGCTTTATATATTTATCCATTGTTTCTATATTGAAAGTTCGGGTGAAGAAAAATAAAAAGTGCACAAGAAATAACCGTTTATATTTGAAATGTAATAGACGTTGCAGGCTTTTCCTAGCGGACAGTATCAAAAGTCCATTGGGAAATCATTCTCAATACTAGTACACTACGTCATGTCATCCACCAGATGAACCGACAAAAAACCAAGAAAATAAAGGAAAAACTAAAAAAAAACTGGTAAAATAGAAAATGGAACTTAAAATTGCCACACATTGGCAATGGATTGACGTGAAGAAACCAAGTAAGAAATAGCCATTTTTAAAGAGGTAGTGTCGATTGAATAAATTCTATATGATGAATAACGACAAGTTTTAAAAAATAATAGAAAATAGAAAAATCAATTAATCGAAATAAAACCCAAAATAAAATAAAACAAAAATTATTTTTAAATAATTGAAACAAAGTACGTGAGAAAATAAAAATGTATAATATACCGGATGATCG
Source organism: Catonia carolina (assembly GCA_035578175.1). Classification (NCBI taxonomy): domain Eukaryota; kingdom Metazoa; phylum Arthropoda; class Insecta; order Hemiptera; family Achilidae; genus Catonia; species Catonia carolina. The sequence goes on along the minus strand of JAQMRL010000004.1, from coordinate 67,216,403 downwards.
GAAAGTTGCTGTGCACTTGAATTGTTTTTGTCATCAGTCTCTCGACTGGTTTGATGCAGTTCTCCAAGCGTCTATCTTGCGCAAGTCGTTTCATATCTACATATCTGTAACACCTTACATCTTTTGTAATTTTCTTTACATATTCTAATCTTTGCCTCCCCCTACAATTTACTCCCTCAATATTACCCTCCATTATTGATAGCCCAATACCTGAATGCGTTAAGATATGCCCACTAGTAGCCTATCCCTTCTTCTGGTAAGATGCTTCCATATACTTCTTTTTTTTTCATCCACTCGCCTAAGAACCTCTTAATTACTTATTTTCTCTACCCACCTAATCTTTAACATTTAACACCACATTTCAAAAGCTTCTATCCTCTTCTTTTCTACAGCCCCTATCACCCACGTTTCACTCCCTTATAATGCTACACTCCAAACATAATGTTTTAAGAAATTTTTTCCTAATCTGTAAATTAATGTTTGTAGTCAGTAAGCTGTTTTTTTTTATTTCAAAGGCTTTTCCAGCTTGAGCAATTCTACTTTTGATATACACTTGTGCTTCTATCAACCTTTGTTATTTTACTCCCTAGATAGCAGAATTCCCTAACTTCCTGTAAGTTTTCGTTGCCTACTTTTACATTTCCCATCTCTTCTAAACCACTCTTGCTGCTCCACAACACTTTCGTTTTGTGCACTTGAATTATAAAAGTGAAACGACTAAACTTTTTTAAGAAATAAATTACTTTAGTGACTTTTTTATTAGCTTATACGAGTGAACCCAAAAAATCCGGACTGAGATTGCGCTGCCATTCGTAGACTAGAAGAGAGTTCTCCCGCTAGATGGAGCTAGTAGAGATCTTCAACAAACAACTGCCCAGACGGCGTCAGTTTGTACGTTAACGTTTGATTATAGTGTTGTGTTTCTCTTACTGTTGTCGAGTTCCGTCTGCGACGTCTTTAAGGCAGATTTAAAAGAACAAAGAGTGTATACAAGAGTGTATAACAAAGAGCCGCGTACAAGTTTTCGAGAGGTTTAGGCGCTTTAAACGTGGTGAGGAGAGTGTCTCCAACTTCCGGTTGACCGATTTTGATGAAAATGTTTGTGTTGAGTCCTCTAGTTATGTTTTAACTTATGTTTTAAGTTTCAACTTCGTTTTATGTTTCGTTCTTGATATATTTTGTTCACACACACATACACTCGCTTACACAGACACAGACGCAGACACACACACACACACACACACACACACAGAGAGAGAGAGAGAGAGAGAGACCAATCACTAAAAACATGATTTTTGGGTTCAGGGAGTCTGAAAACGTGTACGAAGTGTAGCTATTAAATAACGAGACTGACGTAAAAAATTTTATTTTTATTTTATACATAATCTCTTATTGTCACCTTCAATACACACTTCTTCTCCATCCCTACAACATTCCAGACGAGTTTTTCATTGTTGGAAACAGTTCTGGAAGTCATCTTTTGTCAGCTCCTTCAGGACACGTGCCGCTCAAAAATGTTTGAAATGAAGCTCGCAAAAATGTTTGTACTGACACTTTGTACGCGGTTGAAAATGACCCAAATTTTTTAGAAACGATAATAACATGTGATGAAACGTGGTTTTTTACTTATGATCCGGAAACGAAGTGTCAATCCATGCACTGGAAGAGCCGAACTTCACCGAGAGCCAAAAAAGCTCGAATGACCAAGTCAAAATTTAAAGCAATGATGATTGTTTCTTTTTATATCCGTGAGATTGTGTACTTTCACTGGGTTCCTGAAGGTCAAATAATTAATCAATATTACTACCTTGAGTTACTTTCTAAACTACGACGAAGAGTTAAGAAAAAACGCCCCGAAATGTGGAAGGACATATCATGAGTTCTCCACCAAGACAATGCGCCTGCTCATTCCGCGTTATCTGTCAAGAGGTTCCTAGTCAAGTGCAGCATCTCAGTGTTTGAAAATCCATCTTATTCACCAGATCTTGCACCATGTGACTTCTACCAGTTTTCTAAAGTGAAATCTGCATTAAAAGGGACAAGATTTGAGTCCGTGGAAGTTGTAAAAGAGAAAGCGGCACGTGTCCTGAAGGAGCTGACAGAAGATGACTTCCAGCACTATTTCCAACAATGGAAAATTGGTTGTAGGGATAGAGAAGGAGTGTATATTGAAGGTGACAATAAGTGATTATGTATTAAATTTAAATTAAAAATATTTTACAACGTCAATCTCGTTATTTAATACATAAATAACCTCTGGTTTAGGTTTGTTGTCGTATATCGGGTGAAAACTTGATTTCTAAAAATCGACATGAAAACAATACTTTTCTTCCTACATATTCATATAGGCATGAGGAAGAAAAATAAGAAAATATAAAGATTTATTTACTTAATAAAGTAGTGCAGACTACAATAAAAAGTGAGAAAACATCTGGAGAAGTACCCCGCAAGAATAATTTATAAGCACTGTATCCAAGAACTGCAAAAAAAGTAGATCCAAATGAAAAACGAAAGAGAAAGGAAATGAAAGCCAAAAAAAGAAGGAGAGCTAGACATTTATAAACTAAGGGTATCATTACTTAGAAAAGGCAGTTTACTCTTGCGATTTCTTGATTACACTACCATTTCCCAAAATACCATGTGTTTTTTTCTTCTAAAACAAAACGACAATACAATAAATTCTAATTGGTTTCATGGGTTATAAAAAACTAATAATTGTTTTGATAAATATTAAATTCATGGACCAAAGTACAAAAATTAAGAGTATAAATTAACAAAAAATCAAGAAATTTTAAAAATTTTAAAATAACATAAAATTAATCAAGAGATTAAAATTTTCTGGACATATCTATAAAACAAAAAAACAGATTGACAAAGAAAATATTTTATTTTATTTTATTTTTATGAAAATGGATAACAAAAAAAAATCTGGTGTGAAACACTCACACGACTTTTTCTTGCCAGTATAAATAATGACACATACCCTACAACCTAAGTTTAATTATGAGTAAACAATGTAAAATGAAAAACATAATCTAGTTTTAATCATGAGTGAATTACGCTAAATGAAAATTAACCTTCGTAGGACTTCAAAATACGGAAAATCACTAATTGATTCCAGTTATTAGGCTCTCTAGAAAATAATGCTTAAAATAAAATTTGTAAGTATTTTATTTACTATAACTTAACCACCCTCAATTTCCTTGTTTCTCACCTTCAAAAATTGCCTCATTTACTACATTTTTTTATGCTCTACAAGGTAGGGTAACCACCATGGTTGCTGAAATTCTTGGGGAGCCTGTGCTCTCGGGGAAAAAAGTTTTTTTTTAAGATTCCGGCCTAAATATGAGCTCTAGGGTAAACATGTTTATAATTAAAGTTGTAGAGCGTTTAAAAACCTACAACCTTTAGTTCAAACATTTTTTTGTACAACGTTTATTTTAGCACCAATTATTGATTTTCTTCTTTTTTTTATCAAAATCGGTAAAAATATTAGATTTTTTTAAGGTGCGGCCTTACTATACATTTTACGACAAAAGTATCAAAGTAATTGTTGTTTTAATCAAAGTTATTGTTGTTGTTTAGGTCATCAGCCGAAAAGCTGGTTTGAACCTGCAGAGGTTTCACTAAGTAAAACGAGGAGTAAGGTGGTTTACCATTGCATTCCTCACTGAATGGAAAAGTATGCTTATCAGCATGCTCTGGAAAGCACATATTTTCCACTCTGTACATGACATCTTCACTTCATTCACCACAGGGTCTGGCTGTATAATAAAATTCATTACTTTCAGAGGAGATAACTCTGAATAGTGCCTTTTACACCTCATAAGAACAAAAGATTCTTAAATGACTCAGCCATTTAATTGGCTGACCATTAGTCAAGTACTGACAAGTAACTGACGATTACCTCAATGCATTGCTATTTGCGGATGACATGTGGATCATACAGGAGAGTGAAGATGAGCTTCAAAGAGCAGTTTATGTTTTAAATTATTTATGTAAAAAGTAGAATTTATGAGTTTCGGTTGCTAAATCAAAGGTTATGGCATTCAGAGGGAAGTATCCCACTCGTTCGAAGATTTTTTTAGACAATGTACGCGTAGTATTAGATCAAGTGTCTTACTATAACTATCTGGGCTGCGATGTGAGCTTTGATAGGGACTTGGATGTCAAAAATAAAATAAATAAATTTCAAGCTATCTGTGGTACCATTAACAGGACACTGAGTAACAGAGCTAGAACAGAGACAGTAGTGAAGTTCTACAAGATAATGGCAGCCCCAGTCCTTCTTTATGGAAGTAAGTCATGGGTTACCACAAAACGCCAAGAAAGTAGGATCCAAGCAGCTGAAATGAGGTTTTTAAGAAGGGTGAAGGGCTGCTCGAGGCTGGATCTAATACATAACGAGGAAAGATCCGAGTTGGGTGTATTTAGCTTGAATGAAAAAGTGGAGGAGTACCGGAATCAATGAAGGCAACATTTGGAACGGATCAGTGACGGATTTATAAATTTTTTGCCCCTAGGCACTATTCTGACTGCCGCCCTTTTGAAACATGCCACATCTGTGCCAAAGTTATTACTCAATTTAAAAAAAAGTAAATCTAACGAGTTCATAAACGGGTGTTGATAAAATCACCAAAAGATACTTAATTAGATTTTAATCACATTTTAAAAGGTTTATACTATAACAAACTAAAAATACAGGTGTTATTAAAAACACCGAGAGACAGAAAAAGCTGCTTCAATTCATCAACAGCATTGTTTCTGTTGCCCAACAATCTATCTCTTATTATTTTAGCGGCACCTGTCAGGTCGTGCCGCCCCTGAGGCGTGCCGCCCCTAGGCACTGGCCTAGTGTGCCTAGTGGGAAATCCGTCACTGGAACGGATGCCAGAGGAGAGAATACCTCTAAAAGTGATGGAATATGTTCCAGTTGGAAGAAGGGAGGTGAGAAGACCTCGAAGAAGATGGCAGTAGTCGAGTTGTACGGTGTTTGTGAAGACGTAAAGGATGGTTTGTGAGTTCGGAACAGGCTTATGCCTAATCCTTGATAGTAAGAAGAAGAAGAATTGGCTGACCATGTGATAAGAAAAAGAACTATTTTTTTAGCACTGCAACGTGTTCTGTTCCTCTACCTCCTCTGTTCTTAAATGATTCAGTCATTTAATTGGCTGACCATGTGATAAAAAACAGAAATATTTATTTTAACCCCACAATGAACAGATTGAGTGTAAATAATTTGACACTCCACCTGTCTGCTATGGGCAGAATCAAAGTTATAGGAAATTAAAAAACCTACAACTTTTATTTCAAATATTCTTCTCCACAATCTAGTTTAGCAGCAATTACTACTGATTTTATGTATTTTTAAATTTTGCAAAGTTTGATTTTCATTTTGCGTCTTCACTCATGATTAAAATTAGGATATTTTTTTAAATTTACATTGTTTACTCGTGATAAAACATAGGGTTATATTGTTCATCATCTACATAGGCAAGAAAAAGTCGTGTGAGTGTTTCACACCAGATATTCTACTCTCTTGTTTTCCTTTTTGAGTAAGTAACGTTTGTGTAGCACAATACCATTTATTTTACCGTGAGCATTTGGAATTTTATTGCATTTAATTTTAATACCACGATTTCATATTGTTCTAATTTTTAATTAATATTGACTTCCAAAAATATTCGTGTAATGAAACTTTATAATACAGTTGTGTATGTAAAACGTTTCCAGTAAAGTTTTTAATTAAGTTAAAAAAGTTTTATTTAGTCAAGTTCTTAACCTAAACTAATCATTTTGTAAAGTAAACAAAAATGGCCTCTTATTTTAATATACATTTCTTACAAAGGCTGTATATTTATTTAGGTATAAGTATTTTAAAACGGTCACAAAATAGAAAACAAATGGTCACTCGCAATATGGTAATGATGCAGAAACCTGTCAAAAAGAGACTGGTGTTTTTTTTTTTTTTTTGTTTCAGAAAAATACCCTACTGGGAATCTAAGAAAGGATAGAATAAGTAAAACAGAAAGAATAAAGATTTAGGCTTACAACAAAGTCAGAAAGAAGGCTTTTTTTAGCACATTCGGATATAAAAAGCTCTAAGTTATAACATGGAGAAAAAATCAGTAAGAGAATTTCCCTTAAGTGTAGGCCTACTTTAATCTTTTCCCTTTTAATATGTATTTTTTTAAATTAATATCCTCCGAAGAATGTTTTTATGAAATTTCAAAAATTTCATTTGCTTTGAATCATCTTTTGACATCGACGATGATATTCTCATTACGATCAAAAATTCCTTTAATAAACATTTAATTTTTCCAAAACCTAAAACGTTTCCCTTTTATATGAAACTGACGCAACATTAAAGAAATTCAAAATATCTTTAATAATGTTAACTTGACAATTCTCTTAAATCTGTTGTCAAAGCGGTCTATAACTACTTTTAATACATGAATTTACTCCCCAGTCTTCCAATATTACGGTATTAGACCGTAATTTTACGTACCAAACATATTGTAAAGTTTATTATAGGTTCTTTCGGGGTCTGGTTATTAATAAATGATAAAACTTCCGTTTATCTTATGACAAATATTTATTATTAAATAATTAGGCCTGCAATAAATTATTACGGATTGGCTTCTAGTAGAGTATATAATTAAATTACTTAACTTTATTGTAAACTGATTTTTTTTAGTATATTTAAAGTCGCTTCAATACCTTGGTTATTAGCGATTACATGTTTGGATGCTTGGATGAACATTTACATTTTGTAGAGTGCAGTTCCGAAACTCCTATACAAAAAACTCATTCAAAGAATCCCTTTCATAAGACGACGCGTCTCATGGCTGGTATAATTTTTTCTAAAGAAATTGTAAGAGATCGTGCCCACTTAGCGTTCGTAAGAAAAAAAGGCTTACTGTCACCGGATGGTGACATTAAGTGGCACATTGAAACCTTATTTGTTTGGTAGCCCTGAAAAGGGCCGTTTATGTGTGTGTCCGCCGGGGCGGACAGAGGTGGTTGATGGCCCTGAAAAGGGCCGGTGTAAACCTTAAAGACTTGGTCCTGAGAAGGACCGTTGTGCCGGTCTCGAAGGAGACCGGTGTAGGCAGCGCGTGGCTGTGGCGAGAGCCAAGGCTCAGGTTGATGGCCTTGAAAAGGGCCGGTTAAAACCTTAGTAAATTGGTCCTGAGAAGGACCGTTGTGCTGATCTCGAAGGAGACTAGTGTAGGCAGCGCGTGGCTGCGGCTGCTGCGGCTGCGAGAGCTGCGGTGACGGCTGCTGCGTTGCTGGCTGTTGCAAGTCCCAGAGCATCTTCCTTTATCTCTCGGATGAGTTGGTCGATCTTCGTCGGAGATGTAGAGCGTAATGACGAGCGGCCCAGTGCAGTGCGCTTATATAGCTACTGAGAGCGCTGCGGTAGGGGGCGGTTACTCGCTCGGCCTTGGAAACAAAGCCCTCTGTCAGTACGCAGCCGAAGGGTTTGTCGGTACGCCGCTAAAGGGCCTACCGCGCCGACAAGGGCCGGGAGAAGTATTGAAGCCCGGTAACACAGTAAATGATTAATTAGAAGGGGTGGTGATGACATTACTTTTGACCTATGCCAAAAACCATTAATTATTTTTGTATCTAGGCCTACTCTTTAAAAGAAATCGGATGACATTATTTTTGCTTCCATTCCGACTTTGATTTCTTGACTTCCGGTTTTGGGCTACTTCCGGTCGAAACCGGAACTTAAAACCCATGGTTTTTGTATCTACTCTTTAAGAGGAATCTAATGACACTGTTTTTGTTTCCGAATTCCGACTTTAATTTTTTAACTTCCGGTTTTGGGCCATTTCCTATAAAAACCGGAACTTTCAACCCAATCTAGCCCCACTTACTTTTTGTGAAGATTACGAATCCGAAAACTGTTTGTTGCTATCACTTGTAGATTTCTTGTTCACAAGTTTAACAAGGAACCTTCTGAAGTATAAATTTTTCATTGAATTGTACGTAGGTTATGTCCGTATTTTGGTAGTAAATTTTTTTTTCTATCGATAGTCGTTCGGATAATATTGACAGTTCTGATGACTGACGTTCGGATAATCGACGCTCCTGTGTATTTAGTTCCCCACAGAAGTGCACTATCGCACCCACTGGCTATTTCTGTAAGTATGGATGTGGCTTGTTTTGAAAATAACTTCAGAATTTCTTTGAGAATTTTCATTTGATATGGATCGTTTTGATGCAGATTCTCCTATTTACTATGTTCATAACAATGAAAACTTGTAAAAAAGAACAGAAACAATTTTTTTCTGGGTGCAGCTGGTTTTTATACAAAACCCCTCCTATGTAGGTTAAGTTATGTTGGCAATATGGCAGTAATTCGTGCCTAAGTGCAAGGGGTTTTTAACCTTCATCTTCTTTTATTTACGGATTTGGCCAACCGACCTGTTTCGACTTCATTGCCTATATTTTTCGAGGCCTACCTACACCTCTCCGACCATCAGGATTGTAGTTTAATACTCGTTCCTCTATCTATCCTCATTCATTCGTATTAAATGATCCCCCATTTCTCTCCGTATGCACCAACTTTTTTCATAAACGAGGAGACATTTAAATGGCCACTGGTTTCCTCATTGGTGGCATAATAATTTTCCTATGTCCGTCCGTCACATCCAGATGACAGAAACTACAAGTGATATCAACAAGCCGTTTCCAGATTCATAATCTAGGCAAAAAGTCGAGGACCTGAATCGAGTTTGAAGTTACGGTTTTAACAGGAAGTCAAGAAATCAGAGTCGGAATTTGGAAATAAAACTACTGTCATTCGATTACTCTTGAAGAGTAGCTTTCTTACATCGCTTTTTTCTTCGCTTTCTTAAGAACTAAGTGGGCTTGATCCCATTATAAGGAAGGATACCCCTTAGAACCCCGAGTTAAGTGAACACGCAATTTGGCTTCTCGGGTTAAGAAAATTGCCACCAGCCGTGAGACGCGTTGTCTCATGAAAGGAATTTTGTCTTAATGTAATCTACCAAACTACACCCTGAACTTTTTTCATGAACCGCATTCTTCTCAAGAATTACATTTCCGCCACCTGGAACTGGCTTTCATATTTATCTTTCCTCCTAAGTACAAAGAACTCTCTACCGTACAGCAATAATGGAACAGCCATAGTCTAGTCAAATTTCAACTGGATTTCTTTCCAAACTCTTTTACCCATCAATTTTGCTATTGTTTCACAGATATAACAAGTATTGGCAACGTTGCTGGAAAGTCATTGGCTAGCTATAAAGTGGGTAGGGGCAATGCGTACGTTCAGAGCTTGAAAAATAGCACAGTAATTTTTGTGTAATTTCTTGTTCACGAATGAATCATTAAAATTAGGTGTGCACAACTTTTTTGTGACGGTGGGCCAATGCATTACTAATTTTTCGAGCCGGGTCGCAGGAATAAAATTTCTGTTTTTCGCAAAATAAATTTCGCTAAATTTTAGATCGGGCTGCGGGCCTCAAAAACAAACCGGGGGCCACATGTACGAGTTGAACACCCCTGATTTAAATATTACAAATTGAGGAGCATATTTTTTTAAATTTTTACAAATTCTTTTATTATTTTCTCTTGCCTTAACCATCGTAACATATTCTCATGTCATTTACTAAAATATTATTTTATTAGACTATCTAAAATTTTATTAAATCTCCTTTAAAAATATTTTTTGTCAAGTTGTGTTAAGGATGTTAACAAATCCAATGTTTGAAAGACGAAGAATGGTTGGTTAGTAGAGATAAGAAAAGGTTATATACAGAATGAATAACGTCATTTCCTCCCCCCTCTCTTTTTGTTACCTCCCCTTTCTCTTCAGTGGATGTACAATACCACCTTATACAATATACTGTACACCCCTTTCTCTTATACTGTAGTAATGCTCCCTCTCCCCACTGATATCCCTTCACCACTCAAAGCACTCATGCCTCATTCCATCAGCATTAGCTTCAGCTTAATATCCAAGCTGCTCTTGATTATCAGACGTCAAGCTTTAATCTTGAATTGTTCACTCACATGCACTGAATATTGTCTCTCGACAACATTCTTCTCCGTCTTCTTTAGATAAATACATATGTACTTTTATTCTACATAAAGGTACACTCAATTTTTCATTAAACTTCTTTAAATTTTAAAACCGACTGTAATACATAAATTATACAAGTATATAACGGAATTTTATATGCTTCTTATACCTTCTGTATTAACATAATCATTTTACATTTCTTTTAGATTAATTTTTTCAATTTTAATAAACTTCTTATGTAAGTACACATAATAAGATTCAATTAATTTTTTATTATTTTTATTTATTTAATTTCATGAAATAACATTTTTATTTGTGTTCATGATATTAATTTTTGTGGAACAATTTTATTATTAGATTTCACTCGATAAATTAAATTTTCAGATTATTTAAATTAAATAGTTTTCAAATAGATTTAATTGATCATTTAAGAAAATTTAAATTTTTTTCTTAAATCCTCTTCCATTTCTTCTGATCATTCGATATTTTAATAGAATAATTTGCAATCCTTGTTTCTTTTTCAAAATTTTATTATCTCTTTTGATCTCTTTCTATTGAAATGTTCATTAAGCGAAGACAAATTTCGGTAAATCTAAATCACCTTCGTTTCGTTTTTTTGTTTTTGAAGTAGGCTAATTTTATATGTTAAATACTAGACTATATACACTAGCTATATATATTTTTTTATTGATTTTTTTTAACGTCGCATCAACTACAAGGTCATTAGCGACGACGTTGGGGTGTAACTGTACGTAATGAGAATAAAATGATTTTTTTAACGTATGAAAATATGCCGTGCCTGAGTGGGATTCGAACCCAGGACCGCATGATGAGAGGCAAGCACGTTATCAATTACGCCAATGCGGCCGGCAAATACTATATTTATTAATGTGTTGTTTAGGTCATCAGCCGAAAGGTTGGTTTTAACCTCTAGAGGCTTAGTAAAACGAGGAGTGAGGTGGTTTACCAGCCTTCCTCACTGAGTGGTAAAGTACACTTATCAGCATGCTAGGCCCTCTAAAAAGCATTTAGGTACTTTCAACCCTGAAAATGACATCTTCACTTCATTCACCACAGGGTCTGGCTGTATGATGAAATTCATTACTCTCATAAGAGACAACTGTGACTAGTATCTTTTACACCTGTACTTCTTCTGTTCTTAAATGTTTCAGTCAATTGGCTGACCATGTAATAAGAAACAAAACTATTTTATGTAGCACTGCAATTAGCAGATCGAGTGCAAATTATTTATTTATTATTTTATTATATACGAGTATATTTTATTATTTACAGTAAAAGTCAAGTGAGTGTTTACACCAATTTTTTTCGATCCAATATTTCAATGTATTTCATTTTTGTTTCTTTTTTTCGATTGTTATGATTTTTATACCTAAGTGTTAATGATTTTGATTTTTGATATGAAAGAAATGTTTACTTTATTGTATATAAAATGTTCATACCCACGTTATCTGTGTTAGTACTTTTTCACAAAAATTAAGATAAAGGCAAAGGCACTCATCAGTTATTAGACTAATCTTTTCTCTCCTCATAATGACATCCAAGAAACGTAACCAAGTTTTCAGATCACCTATGAGTCGTTTAATCTACTTTTATAAAGGTTAAATATCCAACTAGATCTTCATTACAGTGATAAGATTCATTATTGACCATTTCACGATTAACTTCAGAGTCTGGTCCAGAACAAAGAGCATTGTATACATACAGACGGTATTGTCCTCCATTACAATGCACGGCCCCACACCAAAGTTCACACAACAACCTTATTCAAGTAATTCTAATGGAAGATTTTCAATCACCTGTTATCTCTCTTGGTTTAAATAACTACCAACCTTTCACTGAAAGTCTAGATGGATACTCGAAACTACAGAATAATTAAATAAGTCATGAATGCTACTAACAAGTGGCAAGATTATGTTACTCGTTAAAGCACCGTATTTAGAAAAGGAATAAAAAGTGATACTACGTTAATATAAAAAACAACAGTATTTTTCTCTGTATACTACAATATTTATAAGCCCTATTCACCGGGTGTGTAAAAAGTCTGGAACTGGTGAATGTTTAGTCAAATAGCTTATTGTAGCGAAGAATAAACAATGAGAATTTGTAGGGATATTGTGCGGTTCCAAGCTCCGTGTAGTTGCGGGGTGAAGGGTACGGGTGAGGTATAATGAATGAGTGACGCATGCTGGGAGAACGATTGTTGTATTACTGTGATACAAAACATTCATTTTCAAACTTTCCGTTTTTAACGTATTTGTTTGTATTTATTACATTTATTTATTTGCATATTGTGATATAAATTAGCAAGTTAAATATTATGAATCCGACCAAGTTAATAACCCGGTAGGTATTTGTTAAATTAATGCGCCGGATGATAAGAATATTTTTTTAGTCTACTTAGTACACGCTACCACTACAAATGCATCAGCTGTGAAACACTACTAACTCATTCATTCTCCCACTTTTATAACAACGCACTGCATTCCTTCCAACTACATGGAGCTGGGACTCAAGCAATACAAAAAATGTACTTTTTACGTATCCGAATTTACGTCCGCCATACTGTATCTACCTTTTTACTTTCTCTTGTCTAAGTGAATATATAGGAAGGAAAGTATTATTTTCCTGTCAATTTTTCGAAATCGAGTTTTCACCTGATCTACACGTTTTCAAACCCCCTGAACCAAAAAGAACATGCTTTTAGTGATTGGTGTGTGTGTGTGTGTGTGTGTGTGTGTGTGTGTGTGTGTGTGTGTGTGTGTGTGTGTGTGTGTGTGTGTGTGTGTGTGTGTGTGTACGTGTGTACGTGTGTATGTGTGTGTGTGTGAACAAAATATCTCAAGAACGGAACATCGTACAAAGTTGAAACTTAAGTTAAATACTACTAGAGGACCCAACACGAAAAGTTTCATCAAAATCGATCAACCGGAAGTAGTAGTTCATTCGTGTAATTTTTCACTTTTTTACGATTTTCTCAAAAACGCCTCGTACAATTTTTTTAAAAACTGCTTTATTTTTTACATATTTTATGCTCTACAGATCACAGATTTTCATGAAAAAAACATAAAATCACTAATTACCGCTAAACTAAGCGTTATACAAAAAATGTTTGGAATAAAAGTTGTCGATTTTTAAATTGTCGCCAATATTATAATACACTTTTGCGCTTAAATGCATATTAAGGCCGCAATCTTAAAAACCATATTTTCTACTAGAGCACAGCATCCCAAGAATTTCAGCCGACACGGTGCCTACCTTATCTTGTAGAGTATAAAAAATATAGTAAATGAAGCGATTTTTAAAAAATCGTAGAAAATTGCAAAAAAAGTGAAAAATGGCACGAATAAACTACTACTTCTGGTTGACCGATGTTGATTGAAATGTTCGTGTCACAAACGCGCGCGCGCGCGCACACACACACACACACACACACACACCAATCGCTAAAAACATGTTTTTTGGGTTCAGGGGGTCTGAAAACGTGTAGATTCGATGAAAACTCAATTTCGAAAAATCGACTGAAAACAATACTGTCTTTCCTTCCTGTATATTCATATACCAAGAGAAAGTAAAAAGAATAACAATAGAAGAGCAGTATTTGATTTTAAGTTTTACTGAAATCACTTTTAAATCACAAAATCTGTATTTAGTTATCAAGAATGATAAATTGGATAGAAAAGAACAGAAATATGGAAATGTCAGAATTACATAAAAAGAAGTAACAGACAGAACTGTAGGATATTAATGTATAGCAAACGTTTGAGAAATAATTATGATTCCTTGATCACGATTTAATTATATTCATATTTTAAGAATATTAATTATATAGAAGAGAAAACAAAAGACAATTTCATTATTTTGTTCAAATTATTTTCAACAAAAATATGACAAAAACAGAAATTTCTACATTTTCACTATTTCTGTCAAAAAGAAGTAAAGGATCAAAAATAAGGAATATTTTCAGCAGGATTTGACCTTTAAAAGGACATGAATGAAAGAATATAAACTTGTTTTATTTCTATTACATCATGGAATTTTAGTAATAAGAAAATATTTTCTGTCATGAGTTGGCATAAAAATTTAACATCAACTTTCTTGTATCTATACTTTCCATATAGCCTATTTTATATCCATCATATAAAAAAATAGGTCATATGATTCCTTCCATATGTTGGCCTTATATGCGTTTGTAGAATGAACAAGTATATGATATAAATTTTTTCATAAAATTGTGATATTTATTTTGAGTTCTTCCAGGAACTGGTTGTGTTAAAACTACAAACCCTCCTTTTAAATTTATAGAAAATATTTATTTACAAATTAAATAACATATTAAATTTTATACAAAATGCTCAAAAACATATCTAAAAAATAGTATGGTCGTTTATAATCGTATAATTATTACCTGCTTACAACCCGATAATTATTGTACACTAATTGTCCATTATGAAGAAACTACTTCAATACATAAAGCTGTAATTACAAACCATTTTTAACCGTCACACAACACTGACTAACTTTAAAAATCTGGTGTGAAACACTCATACAACTTTCTCTTGGCAGTGAGGAGTTCAGGGGAATTATGGCCTAACTGAGAAAATCTTTTTTAGAGATATTGAGCTTTGGAGTTTTTATATAATTGAATTTGTTTTTAAATCCTTCTTTATGAGACACTTGGATAATTTTAAATATATTTCAATATTTTCTTGACCAAACCATTACCTTACTTTTTATATAATTTTACATCAATGTATAAAATTGATTTTAAAATATTGCAGCAAGGGCTCTTTTTCAATTGAATGACCAAATGTATTTGTAAAACTATACTTTTATTCATTTTAATAAATTTGTAGATATTTTAACCTTACTTATTAACAATAAAAATTCAAATATGAAAAATTCTGAATTATTTCAAGTAAATTTTAAACAAAGTAATTTAAATGTTAATATTTTCACGTGGTTATTATAAAAATCTACAAAATAAAATAAAACCAAAAACACCATTAAAAATTATGAGTGGATGACGCTAAATGAAAATCAACCTCAAGTTCTGTAGAAAAAAACGCGTAATTTTAATTATGAGTGTCCATATGATTGATTGCTGCCCATAACAGACAGGTGGAGTATCAAATTATTTACACTCAATCTGTTCGTTGTGGGACTAAAATAAATATTACTGTTTCTTATCACATGGTCAGCCAATTAAATGACTGAATCATTTAAGAACAGAAGAGGTAGAGGTGTAAAAGACAATAATCAGAGTTATCTCCTCTGAAAGTAATGAATTTCACTATACAGCTGGACCCTGTGGTGAATGAAGTGAAGGTGTCATTCGTAGAAAATTCTAGATGTGATTCTAGATACTCAGAATGGTCTTAAAGCACTCTTTATTTAATAACCAAGATTTTTAAAAAAAACTTAAATGTGGAAGTTATTGTGACCTCCTCAGTAACATCACCAACAAATTCGTTCACCATTTTTCTTGATTTTTACTTGATCGACAACCAGTAGTTTATTTTCATGGTTACCCAACAATTGCCTTACTCAGATGCAACTTGAAATAAATAAATAATTTAATTTAAAAAATTAAACTCTAGAATAATTTAATTCATAATATTCATTATTAACACACATGGTGTTTAAATAAAAATATATAAAAATAAACAAAAAACCTTCTATTCAAAATTGAAGTATTTTATTAATTTTTCAGAATAATTTTTTGTGTATATTAGTACATTAGTATGTATTAAATTATGCATAAAAGTTTAATTTGAAATTAAATTTTAACTTTAAAGTTTATTATTAATTAAGTTAAGTGCTTTTCAAATTAAATTAAATATAGTTATCTCTTTTCTTTTACAATTGTTAATGTTCTGTTTCAATAAATATATACCATACATTTATATTTGCCTAATTTAGTACTGCATACCACAATAAAAAATGAATATACATTACTCAGATTAAATTTTATAAATTTCTTAAAATAATTCATACAGATGGAATGGCTGAATAGTTATAGTGAAACATTTGGTATATGCGCATAATTAAATAGAACAAAATTTATGGTTGAATCCAAAACTAAAACTGATGTAGTGAACCTAACAATAAACAACATTCCGATTAAAGCGTAAAGAGATGCAGACATCTGGAGATAATAAATGAGAATAATGATCCAACAATAAAAATATGAACACGGATTGGAATGGCGAAGGCAGCCTTCATAAAAATGAACCATTTATGTAACAGAAGCCCACATTAGAACAGAGAAAAAGAACAGCCATTAATTTTAAACATCAAATTCATGGTAAATGGTGGATAATCCCAAACGACACAGTCTACAAAGAAAACAAGTTGATAATCGACACCATGAGAAAATGGAGTTGCCTTTTTCAGTCACCATTGCAGACTACCTGATACAACACTCACTAAGCAGCTTCTAAGATACCAACTAAGAAACAAGACTCAAAATAAATGGTTCCTGGAAATAAAGTCTGACATAAAAAACTTAATCATAACTGAAGAAATGATTCAAAACCGAAAAGAAAAGAACGCGTTATGAGATAGTAAGCTTTGTCGATTCCCCTTCAAGAATAAAACAACTCAACACTATCATAACAGAAAAAATGAGGGCCGCCAGATCAAAAAATGTGAAACTGGTATGGGAGTGAAAGAGACAGCAGCAAACTAACTCCGTAGCTAGTTCTTTGTAGACATGAACATGGAATGACTTAATGGCTCCAATTGGGGTGAAAACTAAAGAAGAAGAAGAAGCCTACATCAAAAAAAGAGATGAGCTCAGGAAAATGTAACAGAAATTTTACTAACTGTTTAAGAGAGGATCTTCATTATCAGTGTGCAACAAACTTCGAGTCTTATCTGTTAGACGCCCCGCATTCTGTTAACGCGCCTACAAAAACTCCAAATGCAACATGCAATACAACACATCATTGCAAGTTGCAGGGTGTACAGGGGATATTTATATATTTCACGTGCATTGTACCCATAGAACTCTATCAAGGTACCTTGTTTGTAACTGATGAAGTTACACATAAGCAGAAGGCCAGAATGCTGATAAAGTTCCACTTAAAAATATGAACACTTAACTATTTAACACTAATATTTACAGTGCTAATCTATTATAATATTAAAACATTCACCAATGTTGTGTAGTTATATCTACAATTTTAAATTGAAACAATTTTTCTAAAATGCTTAGTTTAGCATCAATGATTTTCTGTATTTTCATTATCAAAATCTCTAAAAAAAAAACGGATTTTTTTAAAATTGTGACTGTAGTATGAATTTTATGTCAAAAGTTTAGGCCTATTTAATAAAAGTTACAGGAAATTAAAAAAAAAACATATAACTTTTATTTCAAACTGTTTTTTTTCTGCAGAGCCTCTAGTTAATTGTCAATTAGTGATTTTCCGTATTTTTAAATCGTACAAAGATTGATTTTTATTTAGCGACATTCACTTATGATTAAAATTAGGTTATGTTTTTCATCATTTTATATTGTCCTAGGTTATATGGAGCTTTGCCGAAGGCAACTATCCGCCCAAACCTCTTGGTTCCTTTCTATTCCATCCCAACTTGCGGCGGATTCAACATTAGGCATAACTCCACAATAAGCCGGTGGTTCTTCATCAGCAGGATAACGTTATCTCAGCGTGATTCCTCTTCTTTCCACCCATTTTGTTTTTCCTCCTTTTTGGGTGGTTTCTTTCTAGACTAATGCAGCTGGGTTTCTCTGCTCTTCATTACCTTCTGGATGAACTCCTCAATGGCCTTCCAGCTTTTCTCTTCTGTAATCATGAACTCTCCGAGATTTTCAGGAGAGATTGGCGACCCAAGCAGGGTCCCTCCCTCTTCAGCACCCATTTTCTGCAGTTGAAAATCACTTGTTCTCCATTATCCTCTTCTGCGTCATAATCCAACCAGCTTGCTTGATCTGATCATCTGAATTGGTGGAGATACGCCCAAAAGCTACCATGCCCCGTCAATGCCTGAGTGAGGTTATAACCAATCTCACTATACCCCCTACTGAGCCATTTCTTTAGATCCAGAACCAATCTGTATCCATCAACTGGACACCTCTTCATCCCATCTCTCCTGCCACTTCCTGAGAAGTCTATCTCTGGCCTCTCTCCTTATTTGAGCCATTGTAACCTCTCCAACTTTCAGTCCCTCAAATATCTCACTTCTTTCCCAGGCTAGCAAATCTATAGAGGGTATGCGTGCTACCACCATTACTGCAACCACTGAAACTGTTCGGTGTGCCACCGTAACTCTTAGCGCCACTTGCCTCTTGACCGACAGCAGCCTCTTCTTATGTACCCATTTTGTCATCATGTCAACTCAGGCCAGCTCTGCATAGAGTATTATTGAATGAACAACACTCGCATACAACCGTCTTTTCTTTTCTCTGGGCCCACCGACATTGGGTATCAACCGTGATAGGTTCCCTGCGGTCAAGGTTTCCTTCTTTGACACCTTCATCACATAAGGTCGAAAAGAATAGGTTATAGTGTTAATTATTTTCATTGAGAAGAGAAAGTCGTGTGAGTGTTTCACATCAGATATTACAATTATTATTATGATTACTATTATTAATAGTGTTATTAAAGGCGTGTTGTGTCGCATGTTGCATTTACAGTTTTTGTAGGCGCGCTAACAGAGTGCGGGGCGTCTTACGGACAAGACCCCAAACTTCTGCTGTACAAAGATGATAAATGCTTGTCTAGACAATCAGTATGCAACTTGATGTGTATAGCAAACGAAGCAATATAAACATCATTAACACCCTCTTTATCAGAAACAACCTCCAAGAAATCTGCAAATGGCTCCAGTGAAATCCAAAGGTTTGTGCAGATACCATCATAACAAGATTGAAGCAATCTTCCAGCTGTTTGCCAATGATGATCTGGTGTGAAAGCTTAAAAGGAAGAAACCATTTGAACTGGAATAATGGCAGTGTTAAATTGAAAGCAGAGCAGTGCTAATGCATGATTATGATTCGTGTTAAAATATTAGCGCACAAGATAATGTAGTGTACTTTAAAATAAATTACAGAGCCATCAAGCGTCTCTGTAGTATTATTGTAAATAGTAGTTCAGGCTAGATTCATTATTCTTAAGACTAGATTGTTGTTTAGGTGATCAGCCAAAAAACCGATTTGAACCTCCAGTCTAGAGGCTAGACTAAGTAAAATGAGGAGCGAGGTGGTTTACCATGCCTTCCTTACTGAGTGGAAAAGAAGCTTATTCTTATCAGCATGCCAGGCCCTCAGAAAAGCATCTTCTATCCGCCCTGCAAATGACGCCTTCACTGCATTCACCTCAGGGTCTGGCTATACAGTATAATGAAGTTCAATATTCTCAGAGGAGATACTCTGACTAATATTATTTTATTAAACATTATTTTCCTTTGTTTGCACCACTACATATATGATTATGAACAGCCAAAACAAAATAAAATAAAATATAAAACTCACCACAGAGTATTATATCATATCATATGATATAATACTCTGAGGTGAGTTTTATATTTTATTTTGTTTTGGCTGTTCATAATCATATATGTACTCCGACTAATATCTTTTACATCTCAACCTCTTCTGTTTTTAAATGATTCAGTTATATAATTAGCTGACCATGTGATAAGAAACAAAACTTTTTTTGTAGCCCAGGAACTAGCAGATCAATGTTAGTAATTTAACACTCCACCTGCCTGTTATGAGCAAACTACTAGATTAGGCTATAACGTAAATAATTTTTAAAAAATTTGTTATGCAACAAGAAATTGAAGTATAGAAGTGCAAATCACATTCGTGAGATGCAACAACTTTTTTGTTTATTTTTTTGTAAGAAATGTAGGCTTGTACTCTGAAAAACAAGAAAAGGACTAATAAGGAAGTCTTATATCACAAACATAAAGAAGAAGAATTGATTAAAGTAAAAAGACGAAAACTGGTGTATTTTTACCATGCTACATGAGGAGAGAAATACCATCTGCTCCATTTGATTATTCAGAGAAAAATATAAAAAATATAAGGAGCACAGAAAGACAAAGATGTTTGTTATTGAACTGCAAGTTCAACATTATATTAAAGAAGTATTATAAAAAGTAGAGAAGTGGATGCATTTGTTCATTATAATAGCCTAGAGCATGTATAAACAGAGAAGTTCCTAGGAGTATCATTAGATAGATATTTTTCTTGGGATTTCTATACCAATCAAGTTTGTAGTAAAATATGGGGTATTTGCATTAAAACAAATTGCCAGATTAAAGGATAAAAAAATTACTAATGGTACAGTACCGCTCAAATTAATTGGAACACACAGGGAATTTCACTCTTTTTATCATGCGACAGTTGGCATCACTGCTACATCACTTGTATTGAACAAACTAACAACCTAACCTCAAAAGCAGTTAGTGCACATGTGATTCTTTGTGTTGAACACATTTTCAGTGAAGTATTGTGTGAATTGTGTTATTGTTGCGCGTTTTTGTGTTTGTTAAACAAACTATTGTAGTTTTTCAATAACTCAACTGATGGATACCACACCTAGAAAACGTAGCAAGATTATTACACTACATCAGTATGGAAATATGTCTCAGAGGATGATATCTAAAGAATGTAAGGTGGGTCTAGCTACTGTTAACCGAATTGTTAAGCAATTTAATGATACTGGCTCCTTTTCTGTTAACAGAATAGGAAATTGTGGTCGTAAAAGGAAAACCACACCACAAACTGACCGCCAATTAATTAGGACTAGTAAGATCAACCCCAGGTTGTCGGCTGTAGATTTGGCACGAGAAATTAACAAAAAAGGGGTTAATATTCATGTTAGTACTGTTAAAAGAAGGCTGTCTGAAGTTGGGCGAAAAGCTTACCGACCTAAGAAAAAGCAGCTTCTTACTGTAGCAATGAAGAAGAAACGCTTGCAGTGGGCTAAAACCTACAAACAGTTCACTGTTGAACAGTGGAAAAATGTCCTTTTCTCTGATGAAACACATTTTTTGGTTCAGGGACATAAAGTAAACTTTGTCCGCAGAAGTGCGAATGAAGCTGAGACATCAGCTCACATCCTTCAACAACCAAAACATCCACCCAAAAAAATGTTTTGGGGCTGTATGTCCTATAATGGTCCAGGTCCATTAGTTCCCATAGAAGGTATGATGAACTCAGACAAATATATTGCTTTATTAGAAAGAAGAGTCGTTCCACTCCTTTTGCAAATGTTTCCAGAAAGCAATGGAATTTTTCAACAAGACTCGGCTCCATGCCATACATCTAAAAAATGCAAGAAATTTTTTTTTGAGAACAAAATAACGGTTCTGGAATGGCCTGGCAATTCACCCGATTTAAACCCAATCGAAAATCTATGGGCTATTACTAAAAAAAGGATTGCCAAAGACGATTGTACTACAAAAACATCCATGATTACTGCTGTAATCAAAATATGGTTCCACGATGAAGAAATAAAAAATATATGCAAAAAACTAATAGAATCAATGCCAAAACGCTGTGAAGAGGTTATAAAACACAAAGGAGGACATATTAATTATTAGGGAGCTGTTTGTAATTTTTTTGATCAATAAATTGTCTTTCATTTAAGAATCGTAGTCGTTTACCTGGTGTTCCAATTAATTTGAGCGGTACTGTAGCTAATCACAGTCTAATTTTCTGTTTATTTTTTTTGTTTTTTCCGACAACCATAATTTTATAATAATTGAATTGATGGAAATTGTATCCACATTTTTTATACCGGATGGCCCACATGTCGGTTTCCTCATGAGATTGGACATTTCATTTTGATAAGTTGGTAATAGTGTAATGTTAGCAGCATCACATACAACATTCATTAGTTGTCTGTAACAGTGGCTAGTGTGAGGTACATCTCCATGTAGTAACTATTTTTTCCTTTGTAACAGTACTTTTAAAATGTTTACCATACTTTTAAAATGTTTTAAATTCCAAAGTTTATGAATGGATTAATCATCGTTGTTCAATCGAATGGCCTGCGCTCTTGCCATTCTTAACGCCATGTGATTTTTCACTGTGGGGCATTGTAAAGGAACTAGTGTATTCTTCTAAGCCACAAAACTGCACAAACTAAAAAGTTCAATTGAAATTGCATTTGACTATATAAATGATGATAAAATGTTACTGTTGAAAATTTGTGAATCAGTTTTAAGTCGCTGTATAAAGTGTATAGAGAATCATGGTGAACATTTGAACACCTGCTATAACATTTTCAAGGTAATATAATGGTACGTACAGTTCATATACCATAAACTTGATTTTTTTTTGTCAATAGCATAAAATCAGTTGTCATAGCCTCAGAAAAAGTAATGCCACCACCACAAGGAACAAGATATTGAAATGAAACTTTTCAGGTGTACCAAATGAACTACAGAGATTATAAAAAAGCGTTGAATGGAAAAATGGCAGAACATGAGTTAGGCCCCATTTCATAGAGCTCCTAAAATTTCTATTATAGCAGTTAACGTTTTTAAAAAAGCATTTATATTCTACTAAAAAACGTTTAATTCTTCAGACATTTGATGAAAAGAATCATAACTTCCAACAACTTTCCAAAAAAACTGAAAAGTAACTTTATAAAAATGTGTCTATATATACCATAGTTAAAAAATGTTTACCAAAAATATAACAAATTAGCATTGTGAAAATAGGAATGTGTGAATTCTCTTTAAGAAAAATTTCCTCAATGAAATAAAAACTTCACAATAAATGTAAAAGGAAGTTTGCGTAAATAAACAAGATTGACTACAGGCCTGTTCAAATGTAACTAATTTTCTTTATTGCTAAACGAATAAACTCAGTTACATATCTACTTTTAAATAAATATTTTTTTAACCCCAGTTAAAAGGATTCATTTGGAAATCAATACCAACTCGTTAAGTTAATAGACCTACCTTATTTAGTTCAGAGAATAATTCTGAGTGCATTAAATGGTTTTTAATCTTTTATAATTCAGTTTGAATTTTTTACTTTCATCTAAATTCATTGATAATAAAATTAAAAGGTCAATAGGTTTAAAAGGTACTTGACTGAGGCCCGTAGGATTTAATATTAGGAGTGATTCTATATTCAGCCAGCAGAGTGCATTACCATCAATGGATGAATAGCATAAAGTAACTGCGTTCACGCCCAATTAAACAATTAACTTAGATGTATATTTCAACTGTTTTTTTTTTTTTTAGTATTTATTTAGAGTTTATAAAAGGATAAATTTTACTTTCTAGTGAGTTTAAAACTGAAAATAAATGGTATTTGTTTATTTACATAAATAAATACATTAAAGTCATCGTAATTTATTTTTTCAATGTACACCTCACATTTTAATTGCTATGTACCAGCAGAACATAAAAAGATCATATAAAATATTAAAATTAATATAGGATTTATTAAAGCACTATACATGATAAATCTGTATATTTTTTCACTTTTTTAAAATTTTTAATCATGAAGTATGTTTGATATTGACTACTAAACGTTTTCTAGTTTAGAACTACAGTAGAATCTCAGTAGTCCGGCCTGTTCGCATTCAACCCTATCCTGCCACTCTTCCTCCCTCAAGTCCCTAAGCCTCATTACCCAACTAACATTCTCCCACCAAGACAACCTCAGTCTCACTCTACTACACCTCATTCCAGTCTTCCACTGCCATATCACTTGAGTTCATCTATCTTCAGACATCCTCCACATGTGCCCATACCAGTTCAACCTTTTAACAGGTTGGCTGCTGTGAGGATCGCTGATAATTCTCATGGGTTTGTCCGCACAGGCCATGAGAATCTATGCTGGTTCCTCAGATGCCATGTGATTCTTTTGTTATAACTTTTGTAGGCCTGCTAAGAATACATTGAATTTGTTGCAGGCCTATTAAGACTAGTATAAAATACATCTGTACGCAGGCGCCATCTGTGCGTGGCAAAATTAG
The DNA here is from genome assembly GCA_035578175.1 of Catonia carolina. Lineage (NCBI taxonomy): Eukaryota > Metazoa > Arthropoda > Insecta > Hemiptera > Achilidae > Catonia > Catonia carolina. The sequence continues at coordinate 67,192,352 of JAQMRL010000004.1, read as the reverse complement.
TTAATACTACACAAAAACTAAATCTACTGACACTTCGGTTATGTTTATTCGTATATTGTAATGTTTTCATCTTCATTAGTGATTATACAAGTTAATTAATGTTTGTAAATTATTTATAATACTGTTTATTTGTTCATATTCGTGTTTATTTTTTACTAACTGCTATTGTAAGTGAGGATCACATGCGATACATGTAGCCTGTTCTGAGAATATTTTTTCTGGTAGGCCATGAGGTTAACAGGTTTCCTCACCATTTTTTTTTATCTGACATTGTATTAACTTTTTAATATTATATATTCATTACATGATATGTATTATACAACCATCTTTTGACTTCCATGGTTATATTCCAAACATTTTAGTACAGAAAAGAAAAATTATCAGCAAAAATTAACTCGTTTAAGTTTTCCAGTTTTCCAATTTTTAAGTTTCTATCCCCAAAAACTGTAATATTTTATATTTTCAGAGATAAGCATACAATTTTTTTTTTATTTTTAATTTGTATGAGATACTCTTTTACACATAGATCAGGTGAATGAGATTAGGTACTTACTCGAATAAAATTGACAAGCAAAAGTAACATTTATTAAATAAATCTTAAGCCAATTGTACAGGGTCTTTATCAGATACAGAAACCATTATTTCAACTTTATTATTCAGTTTACTTTTAAGCACTTCAGCAAATACTTTAAGAAATCCACGTTCACTATCGCTATGATTAGTCATTATCACAGTTGCATTATTATGTATCGCAGCTAATATATCATGATGAAGCATTTCACCAGTAACATAAAGATCTGCTTTTACACTTGCTAATACTTTTGCACCAGAACCAGGACAAATTGCTGCTGTTCTTACCAAAGTATCTGAAACAAAGAGAACATTATAAAAATTTGATCAGTTTAAGTGTTTCTTCTGCTTTGGTAGCTAGTTTAACATTGTTTTCTCTGACAGTTAATAATTTTTATTAGCGCATTCAAATTAACGTTGCTTAAGAGGTGGTTCAACTCTTTCCCTTACTGTGAACGAAAATAAAATTAAATACATAACAGTATCGTTATGACCATTTACGGACCCAAAAAACAAAATCCTTGAATTTCATTCATGTCAAAAGAATATTATACCTTGTAACTGTTATGTCCTAGAACATGTAAATTCATACAAGTACCTCGGAATCTGGTTTGATGAAAGAATGAGATGGTCCATCCATATTCATCACTTGAAACAAACATCTGAAAATTCCTTTATATTTTCCCCACATAAATAGAATTTTTTTCACAAAATGACCTAAGAAAGGTATATTGTGCCTTGATGCAATCCTTGCTCCAATACAGAATCATCGCTTGGGGTGGGGCCATTCGTTCGACATTGGAACCACTCGTAACGGCGGCTCAGAAAGCTGTGATCAAAAGCGCATTAAATTGTCACAGACAATTCCCTCCTGATTTATTATACGGTAGATTTCAGGTACTTGACATTTGGCAAATTTACATAAGGAACTTATTACAGACATAAGATCTAATAAACTTTCTGTACTACAGAAAATAACGCATAATTAACATACCAGAGCTGTAACCCGTATTGAATATCAAGCCCCTAGATTGCATAAAACCATTAACAGCACTGCAGCACATTATACAGCCTCAATCACATATCTTAATTTACCAGAGGCTATCAGAAAGACTGATGTAACTCCTCAAATGTACAAAAGAAAAGTAACCAACTGGTTGATTAATTTAGGGAGAGGGCAGTCTGAGGATTTAATTAGTTCTATGTATTCAAACTAGTTGCTCTTCCTCCTGTGTCAGCTAAAAATTATTTTTGTTAACATTGTCATTGAAAGTCTGTTTCATCCTTTGCCATTACATGAGATTTTATTTATTTTTTATACTATTATCCTTTTTTTGTATATTTACGTAAGGAAATTTTGTTGTATGTTTTTTTTTTGTAAAGTTTTGTTTCTTTTCTTTTACGTAAATTTAGTGTAGATATAAAAAGCTATTACTTTATAATTATAATAATAGAATGATATTATTATAATAGAATGAATAAAATGAACTAACTCATACCCGCGCATAGGCTAGACCTATGCGGGTATTAGGAAATAAGATAGGATAAGATTCATTGTACTTGTTTTTAGCAATGGCAGATAAATAAATAATAATAATAATTAAACTAAAAACAAATAAAACCATCCGGCAAGTAAATAAATTAAATTTGTATTGTTTATTTATTAAATTTTTAAGTAAGTTATCTTGGTGAGAATTTTTTTATTCTTGAGTTTTCTATTTGATTTTGGCGTAGTGGTTAGTGCAACTGGCTTCTAAGCCAGGGGCCCCTAGGTTCAATTCCCAGTCAGGTCTGATATTTTTTCACCATTCAGCTTCATCTATCATACTTCTCACCATCTTCATTAGCAGCAATTGCAAAACAGTCAGACGTAAAATCAAAAACAAAAAATCTTTTAACTAAATAACCCCTGCGCAAATATTGTCCATTCTGAAATTTCAAAACAGAATCTTCAAACATTCTTTTCTTTTTCTCATACAAGGAATAGGCAACAGCCAGAAGAAATCCCTCTACCTTCTCCTTGGTGATACCAATCGCCTCCATCCTACAGGCCACCAATTCTTCATCAATACTTCAGAGATGGCTGCTCACCATACGTTTAATGTGAAAAAACCACTTTGGTTTCATTCCTTCCATACGATAGCCAAAAGAAGGTAAATTTATGTCAGTTATTATCTCAGTGCTTATAAATTTATCCCTTAAATAACACCCTTTTACAGCTCTCAAAAATTTCATCTCTTAGCTTTGAACACTCAAATGGTCATCAACCATTTTTTAATGTTATTCAATTTATAAAACCATAATATATCTGAATTTATGAGATATATAAATAAGAGACAATGCTTGTTACCTTTGTCATCATTTTAAATTGATGAATGATGACATTATAAAATATTTCGGTAACAACAGTTCAACACAATCCCTTAAGCTGAAAATAATGAAGAACCACTGAACATATAGTACAATTAAATTCCCCGATTCAACTATAAAATACTCACCAGGCCCAGTACCTACAGCGTACCCAACTCTGCAGTATTTAACACCAGTATGTTGTTTAACTCGTTTAATAGCTTCATCAATAGTAATTGGTTTTTCAAAAGTACAGAGCCGACCAATTCCAGTTTTAGGTTCAGGAAGCTAAACAAACATAGTAATTCCATTAATCCTGACCAACAAATTCTAGAGGAATCTAATACACATGTAGAATTTTATCATTCTAATCCCAAGAAGAACTGATTAATCTCGGTTGAAACATTCTTATTACAACTTGGTATAAGTACCTACTGAATGGTAGTTGATAGAACCTGATACGTTTTGTACCTAGTATTGATACAAAAATACCAACTGAGCACGGAAAGATTATTACATACCAGGGTAAATGAAATATAATCAGGATTTTTTTTTAAATTATTCATTAAAAAATAAAAGGTAAATATAATTTATTTTTCTAAAAAGTTTCCTGCTTTAGAAATACATTTTTTCCAGCGAGAAAGAAGGTTTTATATCCCTGCATCGTAGAATGAAACTGGTTGTGTCTGGAGCCAATCACGCATGATTCTCTCCGCAACCTTATCATCTACCAATCATTGCCCTCCTAGTGCTTCTTTAAGGGGCCCAAACAAATTAAAATCATAGGACGCTAGGTCCGAGTTGTAGGGAAGATGATCAAGTAGAGTCCAGTGCATTTCTTTCAGTTTGGGACAGTTAAAGCTGCAATATGGGGCCATGCATTGTAGTGGAGGAGGATGACTTCTTGCAGGGGTTGGCCCCGTCTTTTGTTCCAATATGCAGTCTTCAACTAATTCAACAGCTTGCAACTAGTAAGAACCATTGATTGTGTGTCGCTCATGCAAACAATCAATGAGCAAAATGCCTCACCAGTCATAAAAAAAACTGTTGAAAGAACCTTGTCAGCTGACAGTAAACTCTTGGCTTTCACTGGGTTCCTCTTTCCTCCACTCCACACTGGCTTGTTTCGACTCAAGCGTGTAATAGTGGACTCACATTTCATCGCTGGTGACGATTTGACTCAAAAATGTCCAATGGTAAACTTGCGAATGTGCAAATTTTGCGAATATGAGTTTGTTAGTGCATGCTGATGTATACAACCCAACACAATCATGTTGTAGTAAACTCGCAAATATGTATATTGTTCGGTTAGGGAGATACAGCCTTTGTAAAGTTACAAAAATACATGATGTGTGTTCAAGAAGAAAGCATTGAATTTGTTTTTTGCTCTCCTGTAAAACTGAGAATTTGCACATTCGCGAATTTACCATTGGATGGACGATATTACTACATTGTATTGTAGGCTTTTTTTTTTTTTTTTTTTTCAGCCGTGCGGAGCGGGGGAATCTTCAGGAGGGCCAAGCGGCTACCCCCACCGTCTCAATTCCGGTGAGGCCTGTAAGATACCATCGTGCGACGATGGTTATGTAGGATTTCTACCCACTAAACCTAACCGCCCCTTCTCTACACCAAGTACCGGACCCGCCTAAAGAGGCATTTACGCAGTACTCGGTGTGTCCTGGGTCAGAAGGACCCCTACCTGACAAAGAACGGAGAGCACACCCCCCTTCCCTATCCCTGTATTGGGTGAACTAGCCACTAGGCCTAAACCCAGTGACTACCTCCCCATGCCCCCCTTCCCTACATACCGTAGGCTTTACTGGCCGTTAATCTAGAGATTAACGACCACACCTTCCCTGGAAAACATTCATACTAGCACACAAACATTCATTCTATAAAAGAAGTTAACTCTAATATACGGGACCAGGCACCCGAGGACTATGTCCCCCTGTGCCTGTCACAAAAATGGTGGGACTCTACTCGAAAAGAGACGCCGGACTAGAAGATCTAGAAGCTCCCCGACGACGCCAACTCGAACTCCTCCCTCAGCCGCCGCCGTGGTCCTCCCTCCCATCCGACGCCTTCCCCCTGAGGATGTCGGTCACCATCACCCGCACTGCCTCCCAGCATCCTCCGGACTCCAACATCAGCGTCCCCACGCTGTCTGCCGCCAGCCTCGCTCCCACTTGCTCGATGCATCGCCTCCTCTCCGCGTCCCACCTCGGACACTCCAACACGGTGTGCTCCGCCGAGTCCTCTTCTTCGCAGTATCTGCACCGCGCGCTACCACGCCTGCCACGCTTGTGCAGATACTGCTCGAAGTCTCCATGACCGCTCAAAAACTGCGTCATCTCATAGTTGACTTCTCCATGGCTCCTTTCCAGCCACCTCTTCAGGACCGGGATGAGGCGATAGGTCCATCTGCCCGTTATCGCCACATCCCACCTCCTCTGCCACTTTTCGACCAGTGCCGACCAGGCCTCTTCCTTGGCCACACCTTCCCTTCTGGCTACCCTTTCCTCCAGCAACAGTTCCATTGGAGGCACTCCTGCTATAACGAAAGCAGCCTCCGCCGATACTGTTCTGTACGCCATACAAACTCTAAGTGCGACTCTGTATTGTAGGCTGGATGATAACAAGTGTTATTGTAATAACAGGTTACAGAATCCTGTTATTGGGTGGGCTGTTATTTTCAGTAACATATTATCACAAAATAGCTTTATTTCCCATCACTACTACCATGGAAAAATTATTAAGTGAAAACATTAAAATAAAACAATCTAATAAATAAATACTTACAGGTACTTTATTATAGATTTGAAAACTTATATTGTTATGATGTAAATACGAGTAGATCTGAGGTAAACCTTCCTTTTTACACGATCCAACAAATTCATGGAGAAGACCACTGAAATTTAAATTTTAAATTATTATCAATAAAACAACACTTAAAATTCTAGCATCTGAATGCAAGTAAATAATAACAAATGTCATGCAAACAAAGAGTGGTTTTATAATAAAATGTGAGTCAATTTTTTCCATCCCAAAAGAAATTTCTTAACTCAAGTAATAAAATTATATTTTCTTATACTACAATACTATTATAATAAATCTTCAAAAACGTTCTTTAATACATATAAATTTATTATAAAACATAAGCTCTTTCTGATACCCAAGTTCTAACTGGCCGTAATGAAAGAACTAAATTAAACAAACAATTTTCAATAAAAAAATTCATCAGCCACCATCAATGGTTTTATTAATATGAGTTAATTTTTTTTTTTGAAAAGTATTGTGACACTATCGAAGAAGAGCATGGTTCGCGAAATTTCTAGTACTTAATTCATAAAATGGTAATGAGTAGATAATAGTGAAAAAGTAACAATAGGGTCAGTTATAAAATGATACCTATTTATAAAGGGTCTTTGCTGTACAACTATTTATGAAAGGATCGGTTGATTACCTGTAACACCTTTTATTCTATTTACAATAGACCTATTTACTTGTTTACAATAGTTGAGACTTTTCCAGTAAAAAGGGTTTTTTTGTACTTTATTATTTGCATGGAATTTCTCTGCTTCTCTGGATTTATCTTTTTGAACCACCTATATAAAGAGACCCCCGAGGCGGTCAATGAGTTAGTATTCGTTAGATCTTTAACGAGTGTTGTTTGTGTGCTATCAGGGCATTAGATCACGTTAATGGTTCAGAGGTATTGTTATACTATCTTATTGTGTATGTGCATTATATTCAGTTTTTGTGTAAGTGCTTTGTGTGTAATTGTTTGTAAGTAGTTCTAAGTAAATTATTTAAGTTATTTATTGTATTACTTCATTATAATTAGTTTAATATTTATTTTGTAAATCTTTTAGTGTAATAAACTTGTAATTGTAAACTTTAGTGTATTAATTATTTAATTACCTAGATCCCGAAACGGACCAGCGATAAGTGTCACAGTATTATATATTTTCGATCATTATTCGTTTCCTTACTATCCCAAAATTTTCCACCAGTAAAGTTAACAGTTTCTTCCTCAAAATTCTTCACAAATTTTAAAAGTTGTATTTCAAAATGAATAATAAATGTAATTAGGCTAACTCTTTTCCGTAATCATGGAAGAAAGAATACAAGGGTGTGCCAATGTGGATGTTGCTACAACACCACTGCGGAAACTCATTTCTCATCTCACCATAATACAACACAAGATCATGCTCAATATTTTTCAGTGTTTTTAAGATATTTATCTGAGATTCATTGTAGATGATGTATCCATAACCGGTTGCTGAACCTGACCTAAAAATTACTGCCTGGGCATTATTTGTAACATCATTACAGTGCACAGATCCGACCAAATTGAGCAGTGAAACTTGCACACCTCTATAGTCTTCCCACCGAAGGATTCTAAGCTAGAAGTCCCAAGGTATGGTTTAGTCAGGCCGGGAATTTTTTCATCACTCATTTTCATATACACCTTTCACTGTCTCCACTAGCCTTAATGTGCATAATAATCTGTAGTAATATCTCAAACTTTATGCATTACTATCTGGAAAAAACTTGTAACTGTTTTTACTAAAGTGGTAAAGTAATAAAGGTAAGTGATAAAGTAGTTATACATAAAATAGTATTTGTTCAATTAAATTAATACTCACTGTTCATTGTGGTATGATTTTGTTACTCCCAATCCCTCCAATGTCTCTGTTACATTTTTAGTTTTATCATCATACATTACAACTAAAGAATAAATATGGTCTGGAGGATTATAAGAGAAATATGGCTGTAAAGGATCGCTTGTCAAAACATCTGTAAAGACAACCAATTTTTTTAACTCAATGAGACAAAATAACTAGAATTATTTTTACCATACAAACCAGTAGTTTTATAAGTCAATGTGGTTTAAATAGACATGGAACATCATTCAGGTTACACCTACTTAGTTTTTATGACCATATTTTCATTAATGTTTTTACTGACTATAAACAGAAAATTTTGTGTTTGAATAAGTAGAAAGGTGGTAAGTTGACGTTTTGTTTTATTTCAGAGATAAACGATTCTCGTGTACTAAGTAGATTCTCAAGTGAAATGCTACAAAATTATAAATTCTAAAAATAACTGCTTTAAAAACATTTGTTTTCACAACAGTTTCAGTTTTTTAAAATTTTGCTTTATAATCAATGAACCAACTTAAATACATGTTTCACGACAAATCATAAACTGCTGTTAAGCAAAGAATAATTAAAAATATTATCTTCTCTTTTCTTAATGTGCCCTCTCCGAACGGAGGTTGGCAATCATGATGGCCATTCGGATCTTGGACACTGCAGCTCTGAACAGCTCCACTGAGGTACAACGAAACCAGTTGCGAAGATTCTTCAACAAGAAATTCTTCTTCTCCCCTTGAATCTTCCCTCTTAATATCAACCAAAGCACTTCATATCTTGATCCACGCATAATATGACCAAGATATTCCATTTTCCTTTTTTGGATAGTGTAAACAAGCTCCTTATAAAAAATTTAAAGAATTCCTAAATATCTTGTATTTATATTTTATGTACTTGCACCCAAAGATTAGGTCAAACTTTGGCTTTAAGTTCTGTAAAGTAATTATTTGAGAGATTGAAGTACATTAGAAACAAAGTGGTGCTTCTTTTTGATGAATTATAACCAAGAACTTTTTATTAAATTATCAAAGAATACACAAGTAACCAAATTTCAAGTAATTCCTCCAAAGATACTCCATTTTTTAGTCCTCTAAACGAAGGATATAACACTTTTTATAAACATTTTAGCGCACCGGAAAACAAGCTAATGAAAATTTAAATTCATAAAATTGATACATATTAAGTACTTGATATCTAGAACAAACTGTTTATAAAACAGTTAAGTAAGAACAGATATCTAAGAAATGCCATTTTAAATTTATACCATAATCATCATAAAACCTTTGATAATATTTACCAAAAGCACCAGTAAGCCAATCACTGATTCCTCCAGGAACTGAATCCCACGTTGTATGTGGTGAATACACAGCGATTCTATTTTCTAAACAACACTGAATTACTTTTTCCTGGAAATAACAGAATAAATGATTAACTGTTTAAAAACTGTAAAAAACAAATTTAAGTATAATTTTTAGAATGAAATAATACCTGAAGAAGACATCTTATTTCCAGTTAATACAAATTTTTATCAGCTTGTAGAACAGTTGATACATACGTCACTTCTACTTTGTAAAAAATTTAATTTGTTGACTCTACAAAATCTCTGCCTAGAGATCTCACTAGAATATTTTGAATTTGGTTTTTCATTTTTTTTGTGACAATGTATGAGGTGTATTTTAAAAGTAAGTACTATTTTGAAATAATAAAAAAAAACAAGTACACTTTAACAACTTTATTTTTAAATAAAAACCTGTACCTTAATCTACTTTTCTACATAATTTCCACTAATATTAAGGCATTTATCATATCACACAACCAGCTTTTGGATCCCATCCTCATAGAAGTCTCCCACCTGATTTGACAACTACTGCAACATGGTCATTTTGACCTCATCACCATTGTTATGGTGCTGACCACCCAGATGCATCTTCAAATGGGGAAACAGGTGGTAGTCATTGGTCACTAGATCGAAACTGAATGGAGGGTGATCAAGTTGTTACCAGCCAAATGATCTAAGAGACCTTGAGTTTAAGCACCTCAATCAACATTTTCAATACCCAGCGAGAACACAACTTTCAATAATTTACTTGTTCAGTAACAATGTTATCATACAGAACATTTCTTGTTTTATACAGAAACTCTTAGATAACGATGAAATCATAAATTGTCTGTTCTCTTTCACTTTTTCATCAACTTTCAGTACCAAATCTTCAATAATGATTGAAGGTCATCTTGTCATTCCCCATCATGAACATTTATGCAGCCATCTTTAAAGTTCTAGCCCATTTCTGTACCATTCCACTGCACATAATGTTTTCTCTATAAACTTAACTGATCTCCTGATGAATTTCAGCCATTTTCACACCTTCAGCACTTTTTTGGCCATCAGTGACTGGACTGGTTTGATGCAGTTCTCTAAGCTGTTCTATCTTGTGCAAGTTGTTTCATATCTACATACCTGTAAAACCCTACATCTTTCCTTCAGCACTAAGGAAACAAATTGCAGCGTTTAAATACTCAAAAACAAATATAAACACAGTCGAATGTTTCCATAATAGCATCGATGACTTCATAACAGAAGTAGGTACACAGTGTGTGTGCACCAAATGCCAACGCAGAACTGCAGTGACCAAATTTCAAAACAGTAATTATTTTAAATTTTAAAAACACACCTCGTTTATTAATATCCCATACTAACACCTCTCAGAACCACTTTTTTTATGAAGTGAAGTGCTGCGAAATTTATGTTAGTACCATAATTAAATTATGATGCAGAATAAATTTTATTCTGCAGTGAAAAACAGTTTCCATTAAACAGATGTCCTTAAACAAAACTTGATCCTCTAATACACTGTCAAAGGCAAAATTAAGGTTATCTACATTTGAATAGCGACAAACTACCTTAAGTTAATGTGCCAGTAACTATCTCTACACAAAAGAACCACCAACTTAATTACAGCTAAACCAAAGTTACCAACACTATGCTGTACTAAATCCATTAACATGTAGACAATGGCTGCATTTTAAACAAGTTCTCTTAAAATGTGGTACCAATCTCATATGTCTGGTATCATGGATTATATTATAGAATATACAAAGTTCTTACATTCTATAAAAGTTAATCAACTTAAATGCATTTTGTTGGTTTAAATTAGACTGGAAAACACTTATAGAATGTGTTAACACACGTGTCAATCTTAATGGCTTTAACCAAAGTACAAGTCGCAAGAGCCTGTTGCTGCACCTACGAAAATGTCCTACACTGAAAAAAAGTTAGGCAAATATGTTAATACACTGCAGTGAATTGTAACTCAAGGTCCCAGGGATCTTTACCACAGTCCACGTGTTAATGATCGTTTTTCCATAATATACACCAATTTCATCAAAATTATGAACTACAGGGTCAAAAATATGTCAATTTGAATTAATCAACAACAATGATAAATTTCTGCCCATAACTGACAGATGGAGTGTCAAATTATTTACACTCAAATCTATTCATTGCAGAGCTAAAATAAATAGTTCTGTTTCTTATCACACGGTCAGCCAATTAATAACTGAATCATATAAGAACAGAAGAGATAGAGGTGTAAAAGACACTAATCAGAGTTATCTCCTCTGAAAGTAATGAATTTCATTATACAGCCAAACCCTGTGGTGAATGAAATGAAGGTGTCATTTGCAGAGTGGAAAATATGTGCTTTTCAGAGGATATGCTGATAAGCATACTTTTCCACTCAGTGAGGAAGGCAATAGTAAACCACCTCACTCCTCATTTTACTTAGTAAAACCTCTACAGATTCAAACTAACCTTTCGGCTGATGACCTAAACAACAACGATAAATTATCATTGTAAGAACAAGAGCGTAATCATTTCTTTAGCTTCGTTACATAGTTTGAATCAAGTGATTTTTAGAGAGAAAAACAATTTTTCAAACAAGCTGGTTCATTTTAATGCATTATATCATCACTGAGATTTCAGATCAGCCAGTTTTAAGGCTGGACATATACTGGAGCGCAGGTGGCTCAGTTCAGGACAGGCAGACATGTGAAGCACAGTAACATGTCTGTGTTCAACAACCACAGTTTGTAGTTGAGGCACAGTTTTAGTACACACGTTGAGCAGTTAACAAGTCAGTTCAAGAGAAGTTGATTGAACTTGTGCGTACCAAAACTACATTGTATGATACCAATCATCCTGATTACAAGAAAAACTGTTCCATTGTGAATCTAGTGCATTTCTTGAATGTAGTATCGTCAAACTCTGGTGTTAATTAGAACACGCCATGCGTTTTATGTTTTTCCATAAAATCACTTTGCCACAAACTTTTCTCCCTTCACTTTGAAATACAATACAGTAAATTAATTCTTCTATACCGGAATCAGACGAATCCAATACTAACCTATCATTCTCACTAAAATGATCCATCGCGCTAAATGGCCAAACACGAACTAATTTCTGAACCTGAAAAAAATATTCTCCTGTACTGCATCTCCAGTGTATGCTGGGAAAAATGTCTGCTCTACCTGCCCCGCACGTGACTGTCTCGAACACACTGTCCCATCTGTGCTCCAGTATACGCCCGGCCTAACAATTATTAAAATGTTTACCATTTTTGGTAAAACTATACTACATTTTGATGTGAAGTAAAAACTTTTGGTACAACTAAAAACACAGGTTTTTAAAGATTATTATTTAAGAACTCTTTGTTTAAGGTGGGCCGTTCAAGCTTGACTGAGCAAAGACAGGTTAATACTAATAACAAACAAAAGGCAACTTACCGTCCAGGTTCTCAAACTAAGTTTCTTAATAGGACTAAAGAGAGGAGGGTGATACGAGATGACCATATCTGTTTCTTTGTCCATACATTCTTTCATAACACTAACAGCAAGATCATTTGTCAGCATAATTCGTTTAATGGTCCTTTTCGTAAATGGTTCGATTAGAAGTCCTACATTATCCCAAGATTCGGCCAATGAAAGTGGTGCGTAATCAGTCAATATTTTAACAATATCATGAAGGTTCATTTCATCTTGTTGCGTTTGTTCTTTAGAATTAAGATCTTTAATTATTGCTGCTTCTCCGCTCATTATGTACCTCGGTAACATAAAAAAAATATAATTTTTCATTTCATGTCTTTTGTAGTAATTTGTTTTAATTAGATCTACCGTAACTCTTGAAGAAATACATCTCATATTTTTTAGTAATTGCAGCATATCTCGAATAAATTGTCTTTAATAAATAAAGACAATTTATTTTGTATTATCTGTACAGAAAGAAATGCAACACAAGACTGAAAACTGATATATTTCACTAAAACATTTTAATAATTTAGAACTGTAAGTTATTAAGTGAAATCAATAATACCTAAATATTTCAAAACAATTGGCCATTTTGTTTTACGTAACATTTATTTTCACAAAATAAAATTAAAACACCTGCAACTTTTTATTTTATTTAAGTATTTAAAGTCACATAAAAACCTCGGTCATTAGCGACTATGGTGGGATATTTAACGGAAGTTTTATTTTTTAACTCTGAAACTTTCCAGACGCTGGCCGGGAATCGAACCCGGGACCTCCACATCATAGGCTAGTGCACTACCACTACGCTACAGAGGCAGCGACTAGTAACTTTCATTTCGAACAGTTTTTTCTATAAAGCTTTCCGTATGTTCAACTAAAAACAGAGGTTGATTTTTGCATCATTTACTCATAATTACAATTAGGTTGTTTTTCATTTTACATTGTTTACTAATGATTATATTGTTCATTCTTTACATTGGCAAGAGATAGTCACATGAGTGTTTAACACCAGATACTTTAATTAAGTACAATGTAGCCTTTATTGTTATTGACAAATGAGATTAGATTTCACCTTCCCCACACTACTGTAATAGAGTTACATGTTTTCCTTCTTGAGTTTAGATTAGTAAGGTAAATTTCATGAAAGCATACGAGGTGTGGCTATTAAATAATGAGACTAACGTAAAAAAATTTATTTTTATTTCAGGACACGTGCCGCTTTCTCTTTTAATAATGAGACTAATGTAAAAAAATTTATTTTTATTTCAGGACACGTGGCCGCTTTCTCTTTTACAGCTTCCACAGACTCAAATCTTGTCCCTTTTAATGCAGATTTCACCTTAGGGAACAGGTAGAAGGTAATAACACATGATGAAATGTGGTTTTTCACTTATGATCCGGAAACGAAGCGCCAATCCATGCACTGGAAGAGCCGAACTTCACCGAGAGCCAAATAAGCTCGAATGAGCAAGTCAAAATTTAAAGCAATGATGATTGGTTTTTTTGATATCCATGGGATTGTGTACCTTCACTGGGTTCCTGAAGGTCAAACAATTAATCAATATTACTACCTTGAGGTACTTTCTAACTACATCAAAGAGTAAGGAAAAATCGCCCCGAAATGTGGAAGGACAAATCATGGGTTCTCCACCAAGACAATGCGCCAGCTCATTCCACGTTATCTGTCAAGAGGTTCCTAGACAATTACAGCATCTCAGTGTTAGAACATCCACCTTATTCACCAGATCTTGCACCATGAGACTTCTACCTGTTACCTAAGGTGAAATCTGCATTACAGGGACAAGATTTGAGTCTGTGGAAGCTGTAAAAGAGAAAGCGGCACGTGTCCTGAAGGAGCTGACAGAAGATGACTTCCAGCACCGTTTCCAACAATGGAAAATTCGCATGGAGGGTTGTAGGGATAAAGAAGGAGTGGATATTGAAGGTGACAATAAGTGATTATGTATAAAATTAAAATAAATTTCTTTACATCATTTACAACGTTATTTAATAGCCACACCTCGTATACTGTAATACTAACTTTATTCTGGTTTTACAAGAGACATGACTTATTTCCTACAGTTATGACATATCTATCAGCTAAAAATCACTTTTTATCACATAAGTGTAAAAATATTTCATAAAAATCTGAGATGGAGGGGTGCAAAGCCCCTCCATCTCAGATTTTTTGCGTTGGGTAATCTGACACAGAAATCCCATAATCATTACAACTGCATTCAAATTTGGCAACAGATATGAAGGATTTTTAGATTAGGATAGTACATCATTATACTTGAGACAAAAATTTGGTAAAAACTAACAGATAGTATTATTTTGAAATAAATAAGAATACATGATCACATAGATAAAATATATTTCTCTTAAAATATACATTTTTGGTAATTGATAATAACATAACATAGATCTGACAACTAATACGTTAAGACCACAAATTACAACATGTTGACAACAATATTGAACCAGATTTTCAATCTGATTGACATTGATACATTTATGACATCAATTACATATAACCATCAATAAATGGAGGACACAGCAATTGAACTGGAAGTACATTTTACGTGTTATCAGGTGACATCAAAGATATTTTTAGATCAACTAATTAGTATTCCTTAAGTTGCCATACATTGACTCTTGAATCGTCACTTGCTGATGCGAGTAAACCAGGAATCGCAGGATTCCAAGCGACTGTATTAACATCTTGAGTGTGAGCTCTATTAACAATAATTATAACATCAAACATCGGTTGATTAGGATCGGAATCGAATGCTTCTTTAAATACTCTAATAGCATCATCAGCGCAAGCAGTAGCAATAAGTTCTGTTAAATGGCACCATGCTATATCATAAATTGTTCTCGTATGATAACCACTTAACGTACACACACATTTCCACGTTGGATCGTTACTGGTTGTAACAACGCCTTCAGTATTACCAGGTAAATATTCTTTCCAAATTTTAACAGTTTTATCATCACTACAACTCGCTATTCTTGTACCGGTTTTATCAAAACTTAAACTCCAAACGGTTGATTCATGTGAACTTAATGTAGCGAAACAAATCCAATCATTATCAACAGGATCTTCTTTGAACAATTTAATTGTATTATCATAACTTGCTGATGCTAAGATGTCTAAAAATGGATGCCAAATAACTTTCTTAACATCTTGTGTATGTGCATTTATAACTGCTGCGCATTCATATTCATCATCGTCGCTTACTTCCCATACCCAGACTGATTTATCTCGACTACATGTCGCCAATAAACTTCCCGATTTCGCCCAACAAACTGATTTAACTTCATTTTCATGACCTTCTAATGTCGCATTGCATTCAAATTCGCCTGTCTTTTTATCCCATACCGCAGTTGTGCCATCAAAACTTGCTGAAGCTAGAAAATTGCCACATGGAGACCACGCAGTTTCTCGAATAGTCCGTTGATGACCATCAGCTAACACAGTCTTATTCACCCAATGACCAGCTCCTGATTGCCCCCATAACCGAACCGTTTTATCTTCGCCACAAGTGGCTAAAATACGACCATCTGGATGCCAACTTGCATCCCAAACACGACCTTGATGTCCGGTCAAACTCTCCACCAAATCCATCTGAGATGCCATTCTGAAAATATAAATTAAAAAATCCAATTGGTACACATAACACACCTTCTTATTACATAAAAAAAATATCAAATTACAGTAGAATCTCAGTAGTTCAGCCTGTTCAGGACCGAAAGGATGCCGGATTGCTGGATGTGTTGGAATTTTGGAACTATAAAATTTATAGTTCCAAAATTATAAATTTAAACAAAAAATGAATATGCATTGATTTCTATATGATTTTAAATTAAATTAACTAATTAAAAAAATTTTGCTGAGTACTTCTGTAGTCATTATAATAAACATAATTATCGGCTATTGACATCGCCTAGTGCGGTGTGGGGGTGCTCGTGTTCTGAGAATTACGTTTCGTTGTCAATTCAGCATGAAGTATAGAGTATGACCCAGTTCTGGGTTTTGGATAAAAGGCCAAAAATTATTCCATTTAACAATAATTAAGGTCTGCTTATTCATTTCTTAAATCAAATCCTAAACAAACATGTTATATTAAATCCGCCGTAATTAGGTCAAGTTGATTTTCCTAATTCAATTTAAATCTTTTACCAAAATCTGTCCTGGGTGAGGTTTCATACTTTTAGGCCTAATATTTTAAAGGCCGAATTACTGGAGGTGCCGGACTACTGCACAGCCAAACTACCGAGATTCTACTGTAATACAAAAACTTAACCAATCAAAATTGTAAAAAATAACCAAAATTGTATTAGAAATGATTTCCTGATTTGTGAAATGAATGAGTAAAAAAATTACGTGAACTATAAAAATAGCCTTATTTGTTGTTGCTTTAATCTCCCTTTAACCGATCAATCACATAATTATGAGGGTCATTTTCTTTTCCATTTTCGATAGGTCATAAGTAAAAGACAAGTGAACATGAAAAAAAAATGTTAAATTACTAAAAATTATATATTTATAACTACTTTTCGACACAATCACCTTGATGATGAAGGGATTTGACGCACCTGTGGACAAGGCTTTTTAATACTATTTTCATACCATGTTGCCACCAATGAATTTAAACAAGTCTTGATGGTTTCTTGGAGCTTCCTCGTGTTTCTTGTGGAGTTCATGTAACCGGGGACCACGATTAATGCAGCTGTTTATTGTAAAAATTTCTGAAAAGCCATTCAAAATAAAAGAAGAGACATGCTGACTACTGGAATTGTTCTGACCCATAATAACACCAATCCTCACAGTGCTGGTGCAACGTAACGATTCCTTGAGCAATTTCAATCATCCACCATACATTCCCAACCTAACACTGAGTGACATCCATCTTTTACCTGAACTGAAGAAGTGACTAGGAAGGCAGTGTTTCCAAACTAATGAGGAGCTATAAGACTCATTTAAATTTATTGATGGCAACAATTTATGAAGAGGGTATTGGAAAACTTGTCCTCAGGTACGACGAATGCCTCTATCAAGGTGGTTATGATGAAAAGTAGTCATAAGTGTACATGACTTTTTGTAATAAAACACTTTTTCTATAATCACTTGTCTTTTATTTATTAGCCTATTAGAAATTGAAAAAAATGGTCATCGTAGATGTTTCAGTGGATCCACCTGAATCACAATTTATAAAAAACTCAAAAACAGTAACTAATTTATGAAGGCTTTACAGAAGATGTTCTATCTCCAGTTACTCATATAAAAATTTTTAACTTTTATATACTCTGAAGGTAGATCCACCAAAATATATAAGTGTATAGAATAACATTTAAAAGGAAAATTAAAGCAGTAACAAAGGTTAGTAAAAAAATTGTAGCATTTTTACATTTGCATTGATTACAATCTGTGCAGGATGCATTTAAAATATTTATTCGCAAATGAAAAACTACTTTTATTAGGGTATTTTTTTCCAAAAATATACATTGGCTGTTTGAGAAAATTATTTTCAAAATGTAAATTTACCTAATAATACAACATTTAGTACGATACAATCCACTTAATGCAATTTGTTGTTATTCAATAAACAATATTACATCTGTAGATAAACAACAGAATGAAAATAAGATTACAGAACATTACAAATTCTATTTTTTAAACACATTTTTAATTGATATCCCTGCCTACTTGATTTAAAAAAGTGTAATACAATTTAGTAAAATGTATTTATTATCATGTCTTAAAATAAAACACACACAACTGATAACTTGATAATAAATTTTTAAATATTTGAAATTAACTCCAAATGTTTTTATGAACCTGATAGCAATCAAGTCTTAAAAAAATTTCTTTCACAGGTAGCTACCATCAAAGGTAGTGTTTAAGATAATTTTATGTAATCTTCAAACATTTTCACTAATAAGACCTTAAAAAAAATACTGTTTCCGATTCAGAAATTACATCACGAATTAACTCGCACTGTTGTAATTAAATAAATAAACACCTTATAATCCATACATCTTAAAATATTAGTTGAAAAAAACAAAACTGCCTACGATGTTTCATCATTATACTATTTTTCAGGGCTGATGAGCTCTGAACATACGCATTGCCCCCTACCCACTTCATAGCTAGCCAAAGACTTGCCAGCAATGTTGCCAACACTTGCTCTCATAGCTCTGTTGTATATTACATCAGCCATTTTTTGATGTTTTAATAATATACCCAATGAACATTTAATCAGCTGATTAATATTATAAAGTATTGCATGGTAACGCACTCTATAATCGATATGTTCAGTACGAGATGCAAGATACTACAAGTGAACTACTGCAGCTCTTATACACATGCGCACGTTAGGTTTGTCAGGCTGAAACATTCATACAACCTGACAACACTGGCAAACGTTCTAATTGGTCTAAACACGTGGAACAACAGCGGCTCATTATCAACCAAGAACAGCATTGTAGTCAAAATCTTAAATAGAACAAATTCAGAAAAAATTCAGTTTTGCAACTAAATTTATTTGGTTCAAATCACCGACTTAGTATGATAGGGACGGAGCGTACGTATCTTAATACACGCAACGAAACTGTGTCCAACTCCGGCCACTTGGAGAAAAGAGAAGGTTGTATAAATTTAAAAATCGAGCTAGGGTCGCCTCCCACTCCTTACAAGAGTATATACCTGCTGCGCGCATCTTATTAAATATAGCTCAGTCTTTGCTTTGGAGTGGGAGTTGGGCCTAGCTCACTTTTCTCTGTTTCTCTTTTTTCCGTATCCCCTCTTTAGACACAGATTTTTGAATTTACGCTCCGTCCCTATCATACTAAGTCCGTGGTTCAAATGCATACTCGATCAACCAAAGAGTTACAAGGTTTATAGATCAAAGCTACAGTTTTGAAATATGAAAATACACACGATGAGTTTTTTAAAGAGAAACTACATTTTGTGATCTATAACTTTAATTATTGTACGTAAAAAGTCACCTCTGTATAGAAATAAACTTCTAGACACCAAGCAGACTACACAAAAATATCAGAAAACAACCAATAACCAGGATAAATGATAATCATTTTGATTTATTCTGATGGTTTTTTTTTCATTTATTTAAAGTCGCTTCACAATCTTGGTTATTAGCAACTGCGTGAGGACAATGGATAAGAACAATTAATTTTCCAGACCCTGGCCAGGAATCAAACCCGGGACCTCCACTCTGTAGCGTACTATGCTAATTACTGGGCCATGAAGGTTGTCTCTGATGGTTTTTGTTGATCCTGAATTATGAATGTAATAGTAAAAATTGCAAATAATACACATAAATCAAAGAATAATTTAATAGTCCATTGAATATTTTTATTGAAGGACAAGAAATGTTTTCCATTTATAAACAACTACTACTTTAACCATAAAACTATAATACATCATTAAAACCACCACATAAGTTAGTCAAACAAACCAAAAACTTAAAATTACACAAAAAAACCCTTTAACAACAAACATTGAATAACTTCTTAATGTAATGTTTTTTTCCATTTTATAAAAAAACTTTTAATATTTACTTTTTTTACTGCTTTCTTATCTCCAACATGTTACAAGCACTTTCACAGTACGCACAAATTCTTCAGGTAATAAAATAAAGCCTTTATGTTAATATGCTTTTCACGGTTGATGAGCTCTGCTGTTCCACATATTTAGACCAATCACAACGTTTGCCAGCGTTGTCAGATTGTACCTGACAAACATTACGTGCGCATACGTATAAAAGCCGCAGTAGTTCACTCTTGTCTTGCATCTCGTACTGAACTCATCAATTATAGAGCGCTTTAATATGCAATAATTTGTAATATAATCAGCTGATTGTATGTTTATAGGTTATAATTTTTATTGAAAGACCAAAAAAATGGCTGATGAAATATTTAACAGAGCTATAAGAGCAAGTATTGGCAACGTTGCCGGCAAGTCACTGGGTAGCTCTAAAGTGGGTACGGGGCAATGCATACGTTCAGAGCTCATCAGCCTTGAAAAATAGTTTAGTATCTGTACTGTAATAACATAAGGCCTTTATGTTATTACCTGTAATGCAATAACATTAAGCCTGTGTTTTTACCTGAAGAAGCAGTGTGCACTGTTTGAAAAGTGTTTGTTACAAGTTGGAGAAAGAGAAAAGCAGTAAAAAAAGGTAAAAGGTAAGTTTTTTTATTAATTAAAAAAAACATTACATTAAAATGGATTCTGCTTCTGATGATAACTTAAATAATTATAATTGAATAACTTACCTAAACATTAATGCAGATTTATTTAGAAACTCTGATATGGTAAAGAAGTCGTTAATTAATTTTGTTAAATTAAACAAAGACACTCATTCTTTCCTTTCTCATCAGTTAGTTCTGTTATGAAATTAAGTACTCTTGGGCTACCTGAAAAGAAATTTCATGTTCAAGAAAAAATTTAAAATAGTCCACATTCAATTCAGTTTATGATCGAATCCTGATTAGAGAAAAGAATATAGCCTAATTTTACAAAATAAACTACCTAATAAACAAAGATAAAATTACAAATGACTTTTTTCCAACATGAATGAGAATTAAAATTTTTTAATTTACTTGTATGACCCACCGCGTTGGTCTAGAGGTAAAGTTGTCGCCGTGAGCCAGCTGTTTAACAGCTGATTTTCGGAGACGAAGGTTCCTGTTTCAAATCCTAGTAAAGGTAGTTACTTTTACACGGATTTGAATACTAGACAGGGGTTACAGGTGTACTTTGATGGTTGGGGTTCAATTAACCATACTCTCTCAGGAATAGTCGGCCTGGGTCTGTACAAGACTACACATCATACACATCATCTTCATCTCATTGGGACATAGGGTTGGTTATTGTCTGAATTGAACAGATTGCAACGTACATATATTAGGAATTTAAAAAAAAAATTTACTTGTTTGTATGATTAATAAATTAAATCATATTCCAAAATCATGGTAGTATCTACCTGTTCTAAAAACTGGGTGTAGATAACAAATTTTTTATTTTTCTGGCTCCTCACCGAAAAATGACATTACCTCGGTTTTTTAAGTGGATATTTTAGTCATATTCCTCCACTATCATGCAGAACCAGCAGGAATTACACATTTATACAGCTTTAATTTACACAGCAGGAACTGAACTTGATTTTCTGATTTCCCCAACAGAACCAGGTCATCAGCAAATAAGAGACAGTTCATTAATAATAATAATGTGTCAAAAAAAATTTGAGAGAATATGAATATTTTCAAAAACCTTTATAACAGAATTCGAGCTGTTATTTAATTTTCATTTAAATAAACCGATCAATCAAATAATATAACAGTAAAAACGATTAATAAGTCTTAAAAGTTATAGTCAAGGGATTAATTGACTTCCAAAACGAATGTAGGTAGCTAAATGTTAATGAAAACTAAATGACAACTAACCTAAAAATTTGGTGGCCGCTTTTATTATTCAATGGATCCTTCTCAGTCCTTAACAAATTTCTTTCTTCTTCACAGGAAATTAGTCACGATTGACATAAATTGCAACCTATATCACAGAAAATATTATGGAGCAACATATTTTCTGTAACAGAAACCTACAAAATCGGCATGAACTGCAAGGATTATAAATAAACTAAGTAAGCCCGAAGAAGTAACAGGAGTATAAATAAGTCAAACTAGAACTTAAATCAACAGGTTTCAAGAAAAACAATTCATTTCAACTTACCGAACCGGTATGAAATTTGAATTTCTTACCTTTCATAAGATATCACGCCTAGAAAGTTCAAAGCTTTAAATACTTGAAATAAATTTCTTTATTTTTATTAAGTACATAGGCTTTTAGAGAAAAAAATACCAAAATAGTAATAGTTTAGTAGTACTTACTTTGATAAGATCACTGAACAAAATTTTTAGCAGAATGTGATAATGAAGAGTACATCGTGGGTACAAACAAAAATTTTGTTACTATTAACAATAAACATACAATAAGAAAATCAAGTAATATTGTAGATTTTATTATAAAATAGATACCTACTTGGAAATGAAGAAAAACTACAGAAATCACTTAAAATAAGATTTCAAAGCAAAAACTGTAGTAATGACAACAGTTTTCATTCACAAAACAAAACACAGGTGATTGAATCGCGTTGTTTTTCCAACCACATTATCCACTGATTTTGAATGGCTAGTAAAATACAATAAAAAAAAAATAAATGTAAATTTTGGTAAATGTACATAAATACTTACAAAATATTAAAAATAATTGCATTATAGATTAACACTAACATTTTAGCACAATAAATATTGCATAATATTACTTACTGATAAGGGGATTATTAATGTGGGGCACATTAACTCTTGCATGCAGTTACATAAAACCCGATTCAGAAATAATATGTTAAAATTATGAAAAAATATAATGGTGAAATAAACGCAAGTTTGTTAAAAGAGCATGTTAACGAACTTAGGTAATGGAATAACATAATTACAATGAACGTCTATTACATACTTTCACTTTATGTAATCGAGTAACCAAAATTCAGAATGTTGTGTTGGCAGCATCGAACATCTATTTCCTCTGTTACGTTTTGTCTAATACTGCACGTGTGACAAATAAACGTAAGTGTAATTTTATTAATTTCTCTTAAAATTTTGTGTAGTATTACACTCTTAATTTTATACTGGTGCACTAAAAATAAATTATTTTATTTCAGGTTCAATATGGAAAACGATGCTGGAGAATTTGTTGATTTGTACTGCCCGAGGAAATGGTATGTATTTTAATAGGTTAAACTTTCATGTAAATTTCTTATTCAGGATACTGGTTAGTTATTAAAACAAAAAGTTTTATCGTGTGTTGCAGTTTTATGTGTAAACAGTTAAACTTGAATTGGCAAACTTAATTAGGTTAATTGTGTACCTGAGCATTAACACCTTGTGCTAAGCGGTTTTAGAGTGGGTAGCTACCCTTACAAATTCTTGAAAATTCCCAGATATCAGTTCGTTTGAAAATATTTTACCGTACCTGGTTAACAACTAGTATGTACCGTGCGTTCGGAAAGTCGCTGTGCACTGGAATTGTAACTATGGATTTATGAAAATATGTATAAAGAAATGACTAAGCATTTTGGAAAAAAATTTATTCAATACCTTAATTACATTGTTTATAGAAGGTGTTCGAAATGACCTCCATTGGCATCAATACAGCATTGCACTCGTTTCATTTTGTTTGCAAACACCTTTTGCAACTGAAGAACAGTGATTCCTTGAATGTATGCCGTTATTGCGGCTTTAAGTTCGTCAATCGTGTGTGGTCTGTTCCGATACACAGTTTGTTTCGCCAAATACAAACTGTGTATCGGAACAGACCACACACGATTGACGAACTTAAAGCCGCAATAACGGCATACATTCAAGGAATCACTGTTCTTCAGTTGCGAAAGATGTTTGCAAACAAAATGAAACGAGTGCAATGCTGTATTGATGCCAATGGAGGTCATTTCGAACACCTTCTATAAACAATGTAATCACGGTTTAACAATGTAATTAAGGTATTGAATAAATTTTTTTCCAAAATGCTTAGTCATTTCTTTATACATATTTTCATAAATCCATAGTCACAATTCCAGTGCACAGCGACTTTCCGAACGCACGTTATTTTGAATTTTTTTTGTTCATGGTTGCGAATGATTGCTCCCTGCCCCAATACCGTGTGTAACTTAACCTAACCTTGTGTAAACGTCTGCATCGTCTTAACAATTTTTAGCTATGAACTCTTTCTATTTTCTGTTTAGTGAGTTATGTACTAAACAATATCTTATATATATATGTGTTCATAGTTTATTCACGGCACTGCAATAGGACCTGAAAAATTTTTCTTATAGATTAATTCTTATGCCCTGCCAGATTGCATGTACCTACTAGTCCAAAGAATGGGAAGCTAAAATCCCTTTATTTTACTAGGTAATTTTCAAAAATTTGACCGAACAAATGTTTTACTATCATTTTTTACCCTAAATTCTGCTCATATAACTTAAATAGTAATGGAAAAAAGTTAAAATTGTTTCACTAATTTTGAAATGTTAAAAAAAAATTTTTCAGTGTTGGAAGAAGTCTTAATTTTTTTTTAAATTTATATCAAGAGAAACGGCTTAATTTCTTTAACCTCTTAACGGTTCCTGTTTTAGCCAAAAATGTTCATATCTTGCTCAATTTTTTTTTTCATAATTTTGTATAATATGACTGAATAAAGACGATCAATTTCCATGCACAAAAACATCGTTTTTAAAAAAAAACAAAAATTTTGAAATGCTAACTAAATAATAAACAATCCTACTACAATTAACGGAATTGAAATACCGATCTAAATACTATGTGTGAAATGAAACCTACTACTAAAAAACTAAATAATTTCGAATATCTTACAATTTCTTTTCGTTAACACTTATAACGAACTTATAACTTTACAATGAAACGCACCGAACTAACCAAAACATAACCTTTTACGCAACATTGGAGAGTACGACGTAAACAAATAAAATAGAGTCATCTAACCTATAGAAAGGAACCTTTACTAGCGCTAATATTAAAGTTACGGATATAAGATAAACTACTTTTAATGTTACGGCGAGATATTTTGACAGAAAACAGAATAAATCGAGACAAATTCAGTAGCGAGTTATCTCGTCAGGGGCACTTTTCTACAACATTTACGTTGCGAGATATCTAGTCATAAACCATTGTAACAATCTATATATTCAGCTAACACACAGTACATCTTTGAATAGACGTATATAATATGAACGCGATCTATTGAAAAATATAGCACGATATTTAAAGAGTCAATGGCTTTTGACAGTCTTTTGTAAAAATTTAAATCGGCTTTTTGGCGTTATATGGGTTAAATGAATTTGGAGGTCCCAGGTATTTTGTAATTAAGAGAACTTTATAATTGCAACTACAAAACAATTTTTGTCATTCTGAAAATTGATTTCATCCAGTGTTTACAAATATTGATAATTAAATGCTTTTTTAATGATATGGTATGTAGATTAAGACAATTGGGTCAAAATTTGGTGAGCTTTAGTGTCAGTTTAAAGGGCAAAGTATGTACACAAGTGGAATTAGTTTTTAATTTTAGTCTTTGCATTTCAGCTCTGCGAGTAATAGAATTATCCATGCGAAGGATCATGCATCCATTCAATTGAACATCGCTGATGTTGATCCACAGACAGGGCGCATTCTTGAATCAGCTAAGATGTACGCAATCTGTGGAGCTATCAGAAGATTGGTAAGATTTAACTTATTGTATATTTTATAATTTAAAACCCTCCAAATGCACAATTGATTGATTCTCATGTGATTGTAAAAATATCTACAGATCATCCTTTCTTATATCATGTATCCATCTTCAGTTGAAGTATAAATATATTAATGCCTGCACATTTTTGTTAGTTTTCATGGCAATGCCAACTTTTTTTTCTCTTCTCCCAGTAGGCCCTCATTCTAAGCGATCGGGCCAGCCTCACTTCATCTGATACGACACTCGTTTTATATTGTTTAGTTGGAGGAGGTGCAAATTTAAAGCTTTTAATGATGTTTAATTTTTTGGATATTTTGGAGGTCTTCAATTTTTAATCCCATCTGCTCCAGATCTTCATTTATTTCTCTCATCCATACCGGTTTGAGAGCGAGTCCACAACAGAAATTCAATATCTGTTTGACATATCTATTTTCTGGATATCTCAATATGTGACCGAGGTATGATATTCTCTTTTTCCTCGTCGTCTCAGTTACTGGATCAATAGTTATGTAAATTTCTCTATTGGGCAAAAGTCTCCAGTGTCCTTCCACTTTGTTTCTATTGCCTATGCAGGTTCTCACTATTTCTCTTTCCTTTTTGACAACTCTGTCAGTGTTAATCTTGGATTTTATTTTAAACAGGGTTTCACTGCAATAGGTAATTTTGGGTTGGACAACTGTTGTTTTATAGTGTTTTAATTTAATTGAATTGAGAGGCATTTTTTCTTATGTGTGTTTTTCACAATCTTATAGATGCTGTTTACCTTGGCTGATCTTTCAGCCCAATTTATTGCCTAATTATTATTTTTAGTGATTATTTCCCCTAGATAATTAAATTTCTCAACTAATCCCCCTTTGTTGTTATTTACCATTATGTGTTTAGATTTGTCCTCTCCTAAATTCATCATTTTAGTTTTTTCATATGATATTTTGAGTCCTATCTTTCCTGCTATATCTTCTAGAGATTTAACTTGGAAAATGCCAACCATTATATTGAGTATAAATAGATAACTGTGTGATCAGGTTCACCAGCTTATAGAGAGCAAACATTTAAACAGAGGTAAGAAATTTTGAATGAACAAGTTAAATTTAAAAATTTTGAAGTATTGACTACTGCATCTGTACAGAATATGAAAGAAGTTTAATTTGAGTTATTAAACAGTTTTATACAAATGGCCGAAGATGCATCTTCTGATGATTTTATAAGTTTAGTTTCAATTTTTTTAATTTATTTACTCTGATAGTGGGATCCACCGAAACTTATCAGTAAAAAGTAGGAATATGTAACGAAAAGGTTAGAACCGACTGTTAATAGCTGCTGTAATAGATTATTGGAAAAATTAAATATTTTACAATAGAAACTGCATTTTAATGCTTTTCACAGTTGATGAGCTCTGCACGCATTTAGACCAAAAAGAACGTTTGCCAGCATTGTCAGATTATACAAATGTTTCAGCCTGACTAAATTACGCACATATGCATATAAGAGCTGCAGTAGTTCACTCGTGTCTTGCATCTCGTACTGAACACATCGATTATAGAGCGCGTTAACATGCAATACTTTATAATATAATCAGCTGATTGTATGCTCATAGGTTATAATTGTTATTGAAAGATGAAAAAAATGGCTGACAAAATATATAACAGCTTTGAGAGCAACTGTTGGCAAGTTATTGGCTAGCTATGAAGTGGTAGGGAGCAATTCGTACCTTCAGAGCTAATTAGCCGTGAAAAATAGTATTGTTATGTCTTTTACAAGAGAGTAATCTCTTATTCACCTTTATGTTACTGAGAAACATCTTACTGTATTTTATTTTATAAAGCAACAATTTTTGTACAAAATTAATTATGTAAACTGTTTTGTTAGATGTTTGTCATCTCCCTTTCAATCTATTTTAAATGTTAGTACAGTAATTACCCAGTTTTGCTTACATTTAAAGAATTATTGGGTTGTAACTTTGTTAATGTTTTATTCTATAGGTTGTTTTGACGAGTGTACAATAAGAAAACCAATTTTTAAAAAAGTCGGGATGTTTTGTTACTTTACGCATCCACATATTTTTTTTTTTTTACTTTCTCTTGCCTATATGAATACATAGGAAGGAAAGTATTGTTTTCATGTCGATTTTAAGAAATCGAGTTTTCACCGGATGTATACGTTTTCAGACCCCCTGAACCCAAAAAACATGTTTTTAGCGATTGGTGTGTGTGCGTGTGTGTATACAAAATATCTCAAGAACGGAACATCGTACGAACTTGAAACTTAAGTTACATACCATTACCGGATCGACACGAACATTTTCATCAAAATCGGTCAACTGGAAGTAGTAGTTTATTCGTGTAATTTTTAACTTTTTTGCGATTTTCTCAAAAACTGGTCCTATGATTTTTTTTAAAAATCACCTTATTTACTTAATTTTTTATACTGTACAAGATAGGGTAGGCACCATGTTTGCTAAAATTCTTGGTCAGGCTGTTTTCATGTAAAAAATTTGTTTTTTTAAGATTGCGGCTTTAATATGCATTTTAGCGCAAAAATATATATAATAAAAGTTGTAGAAAATATAAAATACTATAATTTTATTTCAAACTTTTTTTGTATAACGCTTAGTTTAGCGGTAATTAGCGATTTTCTGTTATTTCTCATGAAAACGTGTGAAAAATTGATTTTTTTAAGATTTTGGCCTTAGTATTTTACAACAAAAGTTTATTTAATCGAATTTATAGAAAATTAAAAGATCTACAACTTTTATTTAAAGCATTTTTCCCTACAGAGCTTAGCTTAGCGTGAAAGAGTGATTTTCCGTATTTTTAATCCAAACAGGTCGATTTTCATTTTCCGTCTTTCACTCATGATTAAAATAAGGTTATGTTTTTTGAGTTAATTTTTTTGTTTATTACTAAT
Source organism: Catonia carolina (assembly GCA_035578175.1). Lineage (NCBI taxonomy): Eukaryota > Metazoa > Arthropoda > Insecta > Hemiptera > Achilidae > Catonia > Catonia carolina. The sequence continues at coordinate 67,163,732 of JAQMRL010000004.1, read as the reverse complement.
GTTAGGTTATATTGGTCATTATTTGAATTGGCAAGAGAAAGTTGTGTGTTTCACACCAATTTTTTTTTTTTTTTTTATAAAAGAATAGTTTTAATCAATACTAAATGAAGGAGTCTTTTAGGTTGAACATCGTCTTGTCCTCCCAAAAATCCATCATCCACCCCTATATTGTACCTTCTGGAGTTCCGAGTTCTCGGCTTAACTGCGCTTTCGGAATCCCGTGTTTACTATTAATCGATTGTATCTAAAATATATACAGTGTTGTATTTTTAAATTGAGTGAAAAAATTATGCGGGGACATAATTCAACCCGCATTATATCCGAAAGCGTGTTATAACTGGCAACCACTGTACTTGTGAATGTTTTTTGAGTGGGCTAATTAACATGCCCTTTAACATTATTCTGTCGTACACATGGAGCTGATGACAGTTCAGTATATTACAAATAAAATTATTTAAGTTTATAATACTCTACTAGTACAAAAAATTATTAACCATATGGCTTTTGTATTTTTACAGGGTGAATCTGATGATTGCATCAATAGGCTAGTTAAAAAGGATGGTATTATTCCTAAGTAAGTAAACTACAATAATATATATCTCTTTAGTCTAATGGAAGTTTTTCAGAATTTCTTTTATCTCAAAAAAGTTGAAAAATTTTAATGCACTGGAAATTCTGTGACTTTTTATTTTTCTATATAATACTAGCTAAAGTAACCATTCTTCGAACGGTTTTCTTGGTGCTGTGGACAGGTGGTTGGGGGTACTGAGTTCGATCCCTGTCAGATCTGATATTCTTAATCATTCATTGCTATCTTCATCCTTTCAATGTCAACATTATTATTAATGAAACGAAGAAAATAGTTGGATGTAAAACAAAGGCGAGATCTTAGTGTTTTTAAATTAAGATATGCATCGCTTTATTATGTTCATAATAAATGAAAGGTAAATCTCAATAGGAACACCGCAATGGTTAACTAACAAACTATTAAGACGACTGATTTTTTTTTGACAGTGTCCAAGAGTGGGTAGGTAAATAACTGACTGAATGAATTCGGGTTTTACCAGCGCATAGGCCTATGTTTATTTTTTTTAATTGGTAATATCTCCGTTATTATGCATGTTTGTCTTTAAACGTTTCGTAATTTTGATTATATAACATTTTTTTATGCATTAACTGTAACAGAGATTTCATATTTTTTTGTTTACCCCTCCCTTTGAACTTCCCCATCCCTGTGAATAATGAATACCGAAATTCATTGAATTTGGTTCAGCGGTTCTTGTCGTGATGCGTACAGAGAAAAAAAATCTGCTGAACTTATTTTCGGTGTTAACTTGGTAGATCTGGCGTAGAAACAGATGTGGGGCATTTTGGAAAATTGTACAGACAAAATCAAAATTTTATTTATATAGATGAGTAAGCTTATCCATAAACTTACAACATAAAACGTATTTTACAAATTTATTTTTGAATAATAAACAAAGAATTTGTAACAGGAGCGGCAGATTAACCTGACGATTTTTAAATAAAAACAGCATAAGTATTTATATATATTTTTACATGTTTATTATGTGTTACTGATTACAAAAGATGGCAATTAATAAAAACATAGTCATAATAAAAAATTTTGCTCTGCTTGACTTACTCTTATCACTTAAAGATAACATCAGTTAAGTGGTGTCCATTTCTTGCCATGCATTCTTCCAGTCTCGAAGTGAAATTGTCGAACACTTTTTTCAACATCACTGTTCTTATCGAAGCGATTTCTTGTGTTATGGCTTCTTTTAAAGCTTCCAATGTACGGGGTTTGTTTATATACACCTTTGATTTGAGATAACCCCACAGGAAATAGTCACACACACTGAGATTGGGGGATCGTGCGGGCCAAGCAATGTCACCAAACCGCGATATAACGCGGTCACGGAACTTTAACTTCAAATAATCCATGACGGCATGTGCTGTATGGGCAGTGGCTCCGTCTTGCTGGAACCAAATCCGTCTAATAGGTAGACGTTTTCGTTTTAGTTCAGGAATCAAAAAACTCTCCAGCATCCTCAGATAACGTTCATGGTTTACTGTAACAGTTAGCCCACCTTCCTCAAAAAAGTATGGGCCGATTACACATTTTTTGGTTACCGCGCACCACACTGTAACTTTTGCACTATGTAAAGGACGCTCGTGTAACTGTTGTGGGTTTTCAGCCGACCAATACCAAAAGTTTTGTTTGTTAACAAACCCATCCATGTGAAAATGAGCCTCATCACTCATTAGAATAACTGTCTCGTCTTCCATCATATCGATCATTTGCTCACAAAATGTCACACGTTGAGCGTAGTCACGGGGCAGAAGTTGTTGGACCATTGCAATTTTATAAGGGTGAAAGTGTAGATCGTAGTGTAAAATTCGTCTCACTGTGCGGTCTGACATTTGAAGAGCAGCAGCTTGTCTACGCGCCGGACGGCGTGGGCTCTGTAGCACAGCTTGTCTCACTCGCTCAACGTTAGCCGGTGTTCTTACTGTCCTTGTACGGCCTGCTGGCTTACGTTTTAAAGCGGATCCAGTTGACCTAAAATTATCCACCCACAAATTGATTGTGTTTCGGGATGGGATGCGTCCTCTACGAGGCACATTGAAATGTTGTCGAAACAGACGTTGCGTAACAACAACAGAATCGCCATTTTTGAAATACGTCTCGACGACAAACGCCCGGTGTACACTAGACCACTGCTCCATGTCTACTAAAATGGCATCGAGTGGCCTTGTGAACGCGCCGCTTCCCCTTCTACTCCGCTACATTACTGCAGTGCTATAAGCGATTACAAATCGTCAGGTTAATCTGCCGCTCCCGTTATATAGTTTCTTATTGTTTAAGCCTACTGAATCAATTTAGATTTTGAAGAATTAATACAAGAAAAATTGTATTGAATGAGGTTGAATACTGTGTAATGTTTTTGTTGAAGTAATTTTGTCAACCAAGATAACTGACCTAATACCAACCTACAGTGCTACATAAAATTGTGTACCCTTCTGAACACATTGCTTGTGATATGTCATGTGAATGTTGTTAACAAGTTGAGTGCGCGGATACACATTCAAGTTTAACACAAGCTTCTTATTCAGGTATTATTTTATGACTTCCTCCCAAGCAGCTTGAATTACTTATACTCTTGTAGGCCTTTAGTGACACTTTTCGTCAGAGTGTGGTAATACTACAATATCTGCTTATCAATTTTTTGTGGAATTATACATTTGCTTTAGTTTTGAGTCACAGTCTGGATTTAACTTGTAAATTGTAAATTATTATTTTGTTCATTTAGAATTATTTACGGTGAGTTTTCTCACAGAATGTTAATGGTTTTATTGTTTCAAATATTAACTTCGCTAGAGAAATTTCTTTATACTACATGAACAAAGGGAACATCAGTTTCCTGTATTTCACCAAGACATGATTATAACAAGTAATTTATATGACTACCATTATAAAATTTTATTTTGCTTTTTGAAAACACAGTATGTTAAGTTACTTACTGTCTACCTGCTAAAAAAATGGTTATAAAATAATATTTGAAAAGGACGTGTTAAAGAGTCCATAGGGCAACCGCAATGTTTGTGTCGACTCGTGTCAATAGCTGATCGTATTATTACCAAAAACTTAAAAAGCTGTTTTATGTTAATAGTAATTGTTGTAATTGATGATTTAAGGTACTGGATTCTAATCACGTAAAATGAAAGAGCTTAGATTCAGTTAACCAGTGTTTTCTACGGTTAGCAGAACTAGTTAGCTACCAATCTAGGGACATTATTAAAGTTATGAAATTGTATATCAAGGTGGAATTATTGTGGTCATGTATTGTTAAAAAACAATATTGAGCGTTTTAACAAATATTAGGTTGTGATATACGTTCAATTTCCTATACTGTTTGTAAGCATTTGCTTCATTACAGATTTGTAATTTTTACAAGTGCAGTACTGATTCCACCACCTGCCAAACCTATTAAACAAATAGATAAGAGGTCACTTGGTGGAAGGAGTCGTCTTGCCTTAGCCAGTACTTCTGTATAGCCATATCATGGAAGCTGTGGATCTTTTTGTATTATTCTTTAATGCTGACTATTTTTAAAATATATCATATTAATTGGTGTATTGGTTTTGTGTGTTACAGGAACTTTTGAATTAACTACATCAATATTAATTGTTGACAAAATTTTATATTGAACATAAAAATAAATAAATAAATTTAAAGTATTTCAATTGTCTTTTTTTTATCAGAACAAAGATTACCTTTCAATTCGAATGACAAAATTGAAGAGACCGCATCAGTAAGGAGCAAATTATTTCTAAATGAGCAGATACAACACTTCATCTTTTGTTTTTCTTGCTGTTTTAAGATAATTGAGTATAGATGTGCAGTTTATGAGTTGTAATAGTATGGCAGAATTAATGTATACGGAATATGAAGTTGATGAATTATCTAAAGCAGGGAATTTTTTGATGTTTCATATTCATTTGGATCAATGTTGATAATTAAGGTTACGTTTTATATTTTCCAACTTAATTATTCTCATTCTACAGTATTCAGATAAACTAAAGTCCCCTAGCCGTGGGAGTGAGAGAACGCATAACGCTCTCACTCGCACAAGCCATGCGCGCTGTTCCAATAGCGTTGTACAAATTTTATTCATTGTTGTGAGCAAGCGTTTATGCATGCAGTAAACTAACAAGCAAGATAATGACTGTAGTATGTTTTCAGATTTGGATTATAACAGTAAAGACCTTTAAGCACATGCGTATTTATGCCACATATCTCTCTCTCTCTCTCTCTCTCTCTCTCTCTCACACACACACACACACACACACACACACTCGCTCGGCTATGGGACATTAGTTCGTCTGATACCTATACATTATCATTAACATTAGTTAACAGCAAAATTTAAAATTGTCTTATACAATGAAATAAGAAATGTATATAATATAAAAAAATAACGCTTGAAATTATCAAATGAAAACTAAACATAGGCCTAATACACTAATAATAAAACAAAATGAACACCTTGCATCCACCTAATTAGCTTTTAAATTGTTCCATTTTGTACAAGTAAACTTAAAGGCAAACTTTATTTTAAAAAAAACATTAATGATCTTTTTGAACACAAAGTAGCAGCTAAGGATGCTGATTTATTGCAAACGCAATATTACAGAAATGTAACATTATTTGAAAGAAAAAGGGACAGTTTTCTCCGCAATTTCTGTTTTATTCTCCCTGCATTCATTTCTCGGAGGTGACTTACTACCATGCTATTTTGCATTAAACTGTGTCTGTTAGCATTTGACTTTGTAAAACAAATTGTGCTGCTCAGTTTTAATTTACTATGCAATTATCTTGTGTGACATTGAAGTTATTTTTACAAATTTTGGTAAGTGTAATTTGTTATCTATGCTAAATTTTCTGAAATTAAATTGACTATATAAGGCACACAATTGTTATGGAGAAAAATTAGTAAAATTTAACACTTTACATGTAGTTTGAGCAAAAGTACCATTAAAGTTTCTATTTTTTTCTTGCTTGATGCTGATGTAGGCAATCCACCTGAAGAAACTAGCAAGAAAAAAAATAAAAGCCTAAATGGTATTTGCCTATATTTAAACAGTTTTTTTAATCGTTCTATTACAGTGGTGTATTTTAAATTGTAAATTTGTTTGGGAAATATAGCAGTAAAAATTAATTTCACTTACCTAAATTTTAGAAAATGTATTTCACACAACAAACCGCAAACAAGTGAAGTGTAAAAAACAAAAATGTAAAAAATTTTCATAACTTAAAGTTTGTAAACCATTGGAAGATAACATTGCAGAATTGCTCGAATGTGATGGTCAATTATGTCCGGTTTTCTCACTAGTCTACTTTTTAATAGGGAATTTTTATACTGAAGTTTTAAATTTAGTCTAGGCTTTAAAATTTGTTTGGTCTTTAAAAGAAACAACTTGAAATGGTAAGTAAATTCGTTAGAAGTCCAGCATTTTCCACAACAGTATTCTTCCAGTGTTGTACAACAAAACCTACTGTTACCACTAATAACAACAAAATTAATTTATCTTACAAAACTATTTTTAACCCTACAACTGGCAGGCATCGATTTTTCAACGTGTGGATCGTTTTCTGTACTGGCAGCATCGATAAACCGTATCGATCAACAATGCATTAGTTTTGAAATTCTGACGTAAAAACTGTATTGCATAACCGTGGCAAGTAATAAAATACTTTTAATCAGAAAATTCAGCTTTATAAAATAAAAATATTTTTGTTTTTTGAAAGCGATTATTGTTGATGTACTATTTCAATGAAATTTATGTATAATTCTCATGGAAGTCAGTTGGTGTTACATCTTGTTGTCATCTGCTTTGCAAAGGTCGTTTGCATTTACTCGTGTTCCTTTGTTTATTAGTTATAAATTTATATTCATTTAGATTTATGTACGATAATCATCAATTATGATTTTATTATTAGTTATTGCTTAATTCGTTGTTTTGGTGATGTTAATGGAACTAAACAGATTTCGTAGTAACTCAACTCGTAAGTGTTTGTGTTTTATAGGTTTAGTTTTATTTATTATTATTTCATCATGAATTTCAATGTAAATAAAGAAATAGGCAATTTAGTGTGCTTGATGAAAGGGTTACTGATTAAAGCCCTAATATCAGCTTTTGTAAAGTGTTTCTTTTATTTGCTTTGAACTGTATATCATTTAGCATCGATATGAAAATATTTAGTTATGTAGTATTCTTGTATTATTGACTATAGAAAAAAAAAGTGTTCAGTGCATCAACACAATATTTACATCATATTTTGCAGAACAAAAAACTCTACAAAGTGGCTATAATGGAATTCTTATAAAAAATTATTATTTGTTTGTTTTAGGGGGTAAGAGAGGTTAATTAATAACCGTATTCGTATATGCAGTGAATTAGGGGGGGGGCCGCATTGGCGAAGTTGGTAACGTGCTCGCCTCTCATCATGCGGTCTTGGGTTCGAATCCCATTCAGGCACGGCATTTTTTCATACGTTACAAAAAATCATTTCATCATTCACCGTCTGCATTAGCAGTAATTGCAGAACAGTCAGACGTTAAACAAAAAAAAAGTGAATTGGGGGGGGAGTAAAAGGCAGGAACCCTAAATATTTAGTTTTTAGTAATAGTACATAAATATTTGAGATTTTCTGAGCATTTTGATTTATGATATGTGTTACCAAGATTATAAAATGATAGTAAAATAAATAATTTAATAATACGGTATATTTGGCACATTTTCTGCTGCTGGTTATGACAAAATAGGCCACCGGTCGTTGGGATAAAAAATTAATTAATTGGTAGTAAAAAATAACTCCGTTGCAAATTGATCAACTATTTATTAATAAAAACAAAATGAAATTAATAAAAATCTAAACAATCGATACTATGACATCTAAATTATTATATTACCATATGAAAAATATTTACAGAAATATGAAAAACACATCTAGGTAAAAAATACATTACAATGACAAACTAATTTGCCTCTGAATAATTACCTCTTTACATCAGCTTTAATATAATAATTTGTTAGTAATAGTACATATACTGGCCTTTTGATGAAACTGAAAAACTATTTTAGAATAGAATAGAATTTTTACAAAAAGTTGTTTACTGTAAAAGATTCATTTATTTACAATAAGAGCATATAATGCTGTTTATATTATGAAGATACTCTTTTATAAAAACTCAAGAATGTAAGACGTTATGTCATATTTTACAGTTTCAAAAAATCACATTTAAAAAAAATTTTAATGTACACTGTGTATAAATTTGAACAAGATAAATAACATTAAAATGAAAACATAAACTGCTGTAGTTTTGTAATACAATTATCCATTGTGCTGGTTGTATTCCAAATTGTGAGACATTCACGTGTGAAGAACAGAAAACAGATTACCACAGATTTGGCAATGAGTGCTAGACGAGAGGAAACGAGAATGTCCCAGAAAGGAGCGGACAGATGGCAATGTGAGAGCTACAGGTAAGGATAATATTAGAGGTCTAAGGGATGAAGACACCCCTCAGTAAAATTCAATAAGAATAAATGTCATTTTTCATTCCAATCAATGGTGTAGAGCTGTAAAACAGTGCTATAATAATAAATTTACAAAAAAACAATTTCTAGAAAGTTACCGAAAATTCACAAAATATATTTTGTACTCTTTTCAGCTTCAGTAGTTAAGAGTTATGACACTATCACTGGCTTCCTCTGCTGAGACATAGCAATTAATTATAAACAGGGTCATAGAATAACGCAAAGAGCTGGGTCTTAATATAAATGCAATAAAACAAAGACACTAAAGTACATAGTAGACAGCTTCAGATATCTGGGATGCCTAGAGAACAAAAAGATTGAAGTACTGGATAATACAACCCCAAGTAATCCACAATTAACCAGATAATCAAAACTCCCAAAAGAAAAGGTTGTAGTAAGGTGTTGTGTCTCTTATCACTGCTTTTCAGTAATTTGATATTTTTTTAAGTACTATACAATACAGAAATACAGTAGCAGAAGTACACTGACTCATGCTTTTATGTGTAAAGATAATTATTATATTATTTTCGTTGTGTAAAACAACAACAAAAAAATGTTTTAATCCTTGTATTCAATGGGCAACAGATTACATTTCACTGCACAAACTACTTATATTGCCTTAAATATGAAAAGACAGTCAAAAAATCTTTAACCTCAAAGAAACAGACAGAAATCACCGATATTATTTAAGAAACCATACCAAAAAATAAATGTGATTTTTTTTTCTAATATAGGGCTAATTTTAGACCACGTGAATTGGCGTTAGACGTTTCTGGAAGCTCTTTTTGCAGCCCACACTCTATAAAATAAATTTTACAAAAAAATGTAGTGGTGGCACGCGAGCCTACATGCAAATTTGATTCTAGTCATGGGTTCCATTCAATTCCCGGTTAGAGTTTGGAAATTTTCACAAGTTAAAACTCACGGTTATATAACCCACCTTAGTCGCTAATAACTGAACTGTTGATGCAACTTTAAATAAACTTAAAAAAAGTGTGATGTATGAAGAATATAATAATTTGCTGTACCCTACCAGGATGTTTGAAGATTTGAAAATATAGACTAAATAAGTTGAAGCAATATCAATAAAATTCATAGAATGATAACAAGACTAGAAAGTAAAGTTTAAAGGCTAATATCAAAAAATAATTATTTCTTTCTTACAGATGACATTATTGTAAATAAGTTATTACTGTACCAAATATGGACAAAACTGAGTTTTAAAATTTCAGAATTTTTTTAAAACATAAGACGCCTACAACACATTCAGTTCCATCTAGTCTTATTGAACAAGAGTATAGACAAACATTAACGTTTTATATAAAACTAATATTTAAAAATAATACGACTAAGTGACCAGATCAGAAAGAATCATCAAGATTAGACAATTAATTACTAATTGATAACTGTTCGACTTGTGTAGTAATAGGTCTTTCACATTCCTTTTTATGGGCGAACCAATGTAACCGTTGGCATTCTCTATCACAATACTGTACTTTTTTACACTTTGAACATTTTTTTGATGCTTTTTCTTCACCGCATGTTGAACAAGATGGTATTTCATTTTCTGTGAATGCTCGTTGGCCGTTTATAGCTGTCACGATTACACTTATTGCTGGTGGACAGTCAGAACCTTGAGCTAAACTAGTTACCATCTGTAAAGTACAAATTTTGATAAATCAGTTAAATACATTATAAATTAGTTAACATAATACAGTAAACTCCCTCTAATCCGGCATGTTTGGGGACTGTAAAGTGCCGGATTACCGAGCGCTGTACGAAAATTGTGGAAAACCGGTTTTAGACTTGCAAACAAGATCATGCGTGGTCTCCCGTGATTCAGTATAAGTGTTAAAATGTGTGTACTGAAGGTTTAAAACAAATAAAGAATTCTAAAGAATATGAATAAACTACAACATTTTTAGTTAGAACACGCATTTATTTTATATTATTTTCTCAAGATCGGTGCTAAATTATTGAAAGTGTCGTACCATCGAATGCCAGGTTTACTGTATTTAATGTTCAGAGTGAGGTTTCAGTCGGTAATCTATGGAGTCTAACACTCCAGGGGAGGTTCCACTGTTGTGCATAAATGCATTTCACCTTTTCCCTTCAAAAATATTAAATTATAACAAATTATTAGTATTTAACTTGTATTCTTCTAAATGCTGCTTTAATTTTTTCTATTTTTACTAACATGTTACAGTGAATATACAATCATCAGAGTATTATTCACCAAATTTAATTAATTATTAAAGGTTATAGTTGCTTATTTTTTTAGTTCATTTCAAGTCACAGAAAAAATTTCCAGAAGCGGCCATAATTATAGTTATTACATGATAGTTTATTTATTTAGTTTTATACATACGACTAAAAGAAACGCCTTCAGATTTAATAATTACTTGATTTTAATCTGAATGCTGTACAACTCTGATGATAGCAAATTCACTAATTAAAAGTTAAGAAATTTCAACGGATTAGTTATACGAAGGTAAGTCAATTATTATCCGCAATGTAGTTATAAGATTTTATTGTAATCAAATAGGAAACTTACAAGTACATCATTTTTCGACATAGTCCCCTTGCTTTTCAACGCACTTGGTCCATCGTTGTTCAAGTTTCCTAATGCCCTCATAAAAGAAGGTTTTTGGTTGAGATGCGAGGCAGAAATGCACCACTTCTTTCAATGCTTCGTCCGAGGTAAATCGACAACCCCTTAATGCCTCTATCAGTGAACCAAACAAGTGTTAATCAGAAGGAGCAAGATCAGGACTATATGAAGAATGAGCCAGTACTTCAAAATTGAGTTTCTGGAGCGTTTCAGCAGTGTTGGCAGCAGTATGCGGACGGGCATTGTCGTGCAACAACTCAACATCTTTTGACAGCAGTCCTCAGCATTTGCTTCGAATTTCAGGCTTTAGCTTGGCAGTAAGCATCTCACTGTAACGTAAACTGTTTATTGTTGCGCCCCTTTCCTGATAATGTTCCAGTACTGGACCTCGTGAGTCCCAAAAAACCGTAAGCATCAGTTTTCCTGCGGATGGTTGGATCTTAAATTTTTTCTTGCACAGCGAATTTGGATGTTTCCATTCCATACTCTGCAATTTACTCTCCGGCTCGTAATGATGAATCCATGTTTCGTCACCAGTAATGATCTTGTCTAAGAAGTTGTCCCGTTCGTTACCATAGCGATCCAAATGTGTTTTGCAGATGTCCAACCGTGTTTGTTTATGCAACAGTGTCAGTTGTTTTGGGACCCATCTTGCACAAACTTTATGAAACCCAAGTGTGTTGTGAATGATTTCGTAGGCAGAACCGTAGCTAATTTGCAGACTATGTGCCACTTCGTCAATAGTTACTTGTCTGTCTAAGAGAATCATTTCATGTGAACGCTCAATGTTTTCTTCATTTACGGCGGTAAACGGTCGTTCGGCTCCTTCATCGTGCGTAACACTTGTGTGACCATTTTTGAATTTTTTAATCCATTCGTAGACTCTCCGTTGTGGCAAAACACTGTTCCCGTACTGTACCGAAAGTCTTCTATGAATTTTGGCCCCTGATACACCTTTCGACCACAAAAAACGGATCAGTTAATCTTCTTTGGTGCAAATAGAAAGCGGAGGAGCCAAGATTAACAGCACAACATTGATAACAAAACTAACAAAGTAGCTTGAAACTTGCATACATATAACCAAAAATAAACAAAGCATGCGTCATCAATGCAAAACGACAGTACTGCCAACATAAACAAAAATATAACTAAATTGTGGATAATAATTGACTTACCCGCGTATAACCCATAACAGTTGTTGTTGATGTGACTAAATAAACTACAAAATGAATAATACAATACTTTTCCAGAAAACGATTCATGAAAATAAAGATAAAAAAATTATGCTTCTCAAAATATTACAAATTCACTGAAGTGTGAGTATAAGAGAAATAATAAGAATGTGAAGTATTACATTCCTCATTTTATACTGGAGCATTTATCAGGCCAATGCTTACGGAGATAAGGGTCAACCTCTTCTTTAAAAAAATTTCAAAATTTTTGAACTCCATCACAATTATCACTATACTTTAGAATCTAGCTAAAATGTAGAAACTAGCTTCCAAAAAAATGCAATAAAGACATAAGAAAAGTTTTTATCATAGTTAAATATACAAAGATGTATATTAGTTGATACTAACCTGTCTAAAAATAGTACATTCTCTGTAAGGAAATTCTCTTACACAATCTCGAAGAAATCTTTCTAGATATTCTTCTCCTCTACCACTTCTTAATATTTTTTTGGCAAACAATTCTACTGGATCAGATGACTTCTCTGGTTGTCTGTATAAAAAACAAAAAAGTGTAAAAAAAAATTAGGCGTAAATCACACACAACTTTCTCTTGGCGGTGTAAATAATTGACAATATAACCTAATATTAGTAATAAAACATTACAAATAAACAAAAAACTAACCTCAATAAACATAACCTAATTTTAATCATGAGTGAAAGATGCAAAATGAAAATCAACCTCAGTTTGGCTTAAAAATATGGAAAAATCACTCATTCACGCTAAACTAGGCACTGTAGAGAAAAATGCTCTAAATAAAAGTTGTAGATCTTTTAATTTACTATAAATTTGATCATATGCATTTTAGTCGTTAAATACATACTTTGCCTGAAATCTTAAAAAAATTGATTTATCTTAGATTTTCATGTAAAAAAACAGAAAAATCACTAATTACTACTAAAATAAGCATTATAAAAAAAAATGTTTGAAATAAAAGTTGTAGGACTTCAAATTCTCTACAACTTTTATTATATACATTTTTGCGCTAAAAAGCATATTAAAGCCACATTCTTTAAAAATAACAATTTTTTTACGAGAAAACAGCCTTTCCAAGGATTTCAGCAGAAATGGCGCCTACCGCATCTTGTAGAGCATAAAAAATTTAGTAAATGAGGGGATTTTTAAAAAAATTGTAGGAGCCATTTTTGGGAAAATTGTAAAAAAGTGAAAAATGACACGGAAAAAACTACTATTTCCGGTTGACCAATTTTGATGAAAATGTTCGTGTGAGGTCTGGTAGTAGTATCTAACTTAAGTTTCATGTTTAAAGTTCGTACAATGTTCCATTCTTGAGATATTCCGTTCACACACAGACTAATTGCGAAAAACATGATTTTTTTGGGGTTCAGGGGGTCTGAAAACAAGTACATCCAGTGGTGAAAATTCAATTTTGAAAAATCTACATGAAAACAATACTTTTTTCCTACAAATTCATATAGGCAAGCGAAAGTAAAAACTATATGCGTTCATATTCTAAAGGTTTCACCTAATTGCTGCAACCACAGCTTTTTTTAATAACCATTCATGTTCTTGTTTTTCTGGTTCCTTGACTTTTTGTTTCCTCTCTTACCATCAAAAATATTCACAATAATATGGCTGATATTATGACACCTAATATCAGATCAAGCTCACAACAAGTTCTCTTTTTATTCAATTCCCACTAATATTAAATAATTTTTTGCATCAGATTCCCAGTAATACTTTATTATTATCTCCTCTTTGCTCTAGCTAATCTTCTGCATTTATCTCCATTGAATCTTGCTTCATATTGCTTTCCCAACACCCATGTTTCACTTCTGTGTAGTAATACACTCCAGATAAACTTTTATGTTAATTTAAGTAGTTCAGTTGGTATTTGACAAGGCTGGAAATGCATTTCTCAACTTTTTGTATGAATATAACAAACTTCAACTATTTCAGCAAAAATACATTAGTTTAATTTTAGTTAGGTTTTTTAATATCTATTTATTTGTGTAGCCTATAGTTTTTTAATATCTGGATTTTACACATTTATACAAAATTAGATGATGAGGGGTGATAAATAGAAAAAAATGTCGAAACAATGCCAGAACTGACCAGGAATCAAACCAGGGACTCCTGGCACAGAAGACAGTTGCACTGACCACAATACCAATGACCCAGACCAATCAGTTAAGAGCTTAAATGATTCACAGATGTAACATGTTCATAATAACACAAAAAATAATTCCTGATTGTTGCATACCTTAAAAGCAAAGTATGGATTTGTACTTTCTTACAACAGAGTAATGTTAATTTCATTCAGCCAGGTTAATTAATTCAATTAATGTTTTCACTTATAAAAAAGACAAAGTGAAAGTTTTAAAAAAATCATCCAGAATATTATAATAATTTGACAAACGGTTAATTTAGTTACCTGCATTTTTGTACTTCACCAATAACGTACGCTAAATAATGCATCTTAAATGCCATCACTTCGTTTGTTTCCATGTTCCGCCTCATTTCTCTAGCACTCATCAATTCTAATACTTTCTTAACCGTAGGCATTTGTGTAATTAAAATAGGCTGTAAATTCAGTGCCACTCTGATAGGATGAATATTTACCTGAAAAACAATAGAGTGATAACACAATACCACTATATGCTTGTTAACCTCAACAATAGGTAAAAGTTTTTTAAATTTATTTTAAATCGCATCAACATCTTGGATATTAGCAACTACTTTGGCTTAAGGTACAATTGGATTGAGCTTGATACAATTTTTCAGATCTTGGCCGGGAATCGAACCCAGGACCTCCGCTTTGCAGCGAAAATAATAAAATTAAATGGGTAATTTTTAAAAAGTTCTAGTTTAATTTGTTGGTCAAAAATAGTTTGTTGTTGTTTAGGTCAACAGCCGAAAGACTATTTAAACCTCAAGAGGTTTTACTAAGTAAAACAAGGAGTGAGGTCATTACCAATGCCTTCCTCACTGAGTACAAAAGTAGCCTATGCTTATCAGCATGCCAGGCCCTCCAAAAAGCATCCCTGCACCCTGCAAATGACACTTTCAATTCATTCACCACAGCGTCTAGCTGCATAATGAAACTCATTATTTTCAACAGAGATTACTCTGACAAATGTCTTTTACACCTCTACCTCTTCTGTTCTTAAATAGTTCAGTCATATAATTTGCTGACCACGTAATAAGAAACAGAACAATTTTTTGCAGCCCTGAAACTAGCAGATCGAGTCAAATAATTTAACACTCCACCTGCCTGTTAAGGGCGTAAAAAAATAATAGTTTAGGATGCCAAAATTTTAAAAATTATTTAAATTTGGTTTAAAATTTTAATATTCTTCTTTGTAATCAAAAGTACAGCATCACTAAAGAGTGTAAGAGGGCATTCGCACCACACTAAATTATACTATCGTAAAAAACAAATAGTAATAAATAAATAAAAAGTTTAAGTAATCTAACAAGAAGTTGATTAATTATTAATTGAAAAGTACCAAATCTATAAAAATAAGATTTAAAAACATTTAATTGATGTTGATTTTTTATTTATTGCAAAGTAGCAAATCCTACAGTATACCTTGAACTTGCGAACAAAAGGGCTAACCCTTTTATATGCTTTTTAGATGAGAATAACAAGACAAGGTTGTAAATAAATAATACAAGTTCAAAGGCTTTCTTCCAAATTCTGGAAGCAATGATTAAAAGGTAGATGGTACGAGAAAGAGCAAAATAAAATGATTCCGAGAAATTTTGTAAATTAATCATAAATAACTTACAAAATTATTAACACTAGAAACTGAATAAAACTTAAATTACAAAAGAATACAAGAAATGCCAATAAAAGCTATCACCACTGCAGCACCCTTTCCAGGTAATAATGCTAGTCACATAACAATACACTTATTTCATACAATACTATAGGGTGATTCAAAAAGAGCGCCGGTTTTGATATATCAAATTAAGAGACTTATTTTATTGAAAAACTGAAAATAAATACATCAACAAGTTCATCTTACCTTCCGATTTCATGTATGAAAAATGATGTCATGCATGTGTCCTCCTCTACTGCGCTGGCACGCATCAACTCTGTCCATGAAATTGGATATTACTGCACGAAAAGTTTCGACTTCCATTTGCCCGATAACCCGTCGAATTTCCTCCTTCAAGTCATTGATGTTTCGGGGTTTATTGGCATACACCAATGACTTCAGATGACCCCAAAGATGAAAGTCACAAGGCGTCAAGTCACACGACCTTGGTGGCCATTGATGGTCGGAATTACGAGAAATGATGCGATCCTGAAACCGTTCACGGAGCAACAACATTGTTTCTCGTGCAGCAACTGAATTTCATACGGGTGATATTGGAGATCGTACCGAAGAATTCTCCGTACAGAAGAACATCGTAAACCCAATTGTTGAGAACGGCGACGTATTGATTTTGCTGGGCTAACAGCCACACTGTCACGAACCAACGCAACGTTCTGCTCAGTTCGGCCAGAACGACGACGTCCAGAACTTTTAAGATCGACTGTTGAACCCGTCTCAAAAAACTTTTTCATGAGCCTGCGAACTGTTGATTCATTCGGTGCTTCATTACGTCCTAGAGTACCGCGAAGTCGCCTGACAGTAGCCGCATAACTCTCTCCACTCTGGTAAAATGTTTTGACGATTAACACTCGTTGTGCAATAGTAAACTTCTCCATGGTTAGACACAGACTGCGAGAGTACTACACTGCGAACAAGAGAAACTACAACTGAAACTTCAATCGGAATGTTCTCCGAAATAGAAATGAGGTCAAACAATGTTGCCAACCGATAAACAAAAATTTACCAACCGTTTAAAAACCGGCGCTCTTTTTGAATCACCCGTTACATCTCTCCTAATTATCTCACATTAACCATTTCTACCCAAATGAATGTAATGACTTACCTGCATAATAAATTTATGAAGAGGAGATGCTAATACTGGAGGTAATTTTGGTTCTTTCTCTAATCCTTGAGGAACAGTATAATAATCTACGTCAGCTTTTGGCACAAAATTATTTATAACTGCCACACAGTGATGGTTTCCTGGACATAAGGAAAATAATCATGTTTTACTAATGTTTTACAAAGCCAAAACATGTATAAAGAAAATGTGTGTGTGCTTGAACACATTTATTTAGTTGTTTACATATTTGTAACTTGGTTGATGTGTACATAACTACAACAAGACAACAAGAAATCTGTGATTATAAAAGAAAATTCAGTAAATTACTAAATAGAATAATAATGCATATCAAAACTCATAGTTTCCTACACTAAAATACACTATTAAAAAACTCAGGTTGTTACAAGTAATGCTAAGCCAATCAATGTATTTAACAGAAACAAGCTAATCACTAGATATTAGTTTTCAATAAGAACATAAACTATACATATTTTTTTCAGGCATTGACTACCATAACCCTTTTCAAAATTCTTTTTAAAATCTAATAAATAAAAAAATAAATTAAATAAAAAGTTATCTTAGAACTAAAGCAGTATTCAATTTTCATTAAAATATTATATAATATTCTATTTTATATAATAAATTTCACTAACTTTTTTACGTTGCCTTGATTTCTACTATCCGTTACTTACACGAGTTTTAGTGGATCCACTATCGTCAGAGTATACAATATCATTTGAAACTACAAATTTTATTTAAAATCTGTAGAAGATATTACATCATCAGTCATCTATATAAAACTGAATTAAAATTGAGTTGTTCTAATCTATCCCTTCTCATACAGATGGCAGCATCAGGCAATATCAATTCATCATTCTTAAATTTGATTTGTTCATTTAAAATAATTTATCCTGCTTTTGCTCTTTTAAATGTTTATAAATATGGTTTCTCATGTTTTTCAATCTTACTTTTATTTTCTTCATTCCACTCTTCTATTATATAGAAATGTTTGTCTATTTTACCAAATTGTTTTATATTTTTCCTCTTCTATAAGATTGGTATAATTTTTGATATAATGTAGTTACACTTCAGTGCTTTATCATGTCCATTAAACCTCACTTGAAAAATACGACTAGTCATACCAATGTTAAAATTGTTACAATCCTCATTACCACAATCTATTTGATATACACATTTTTATTGTTTCGTTGATTTTAAGTAAAAATAGTAAAAATCCAGGCAGCTTAAAAAGGTCAGTGAAATGTATTACTTTCAAGCTACATGATGCATTATAAGGATTTATCATTATATAGAACTGAAATTCCATAAATCAATTTCTACTAAGAAAGCCGATATTCCATGAACTTTCAAAAACCTATAGACTTTCAGTGTCTTGCCAAAAAGAATGTTAAAAAATATAGACCAACATATATACAAAAATTTTCATTTGTCAGACATAAGTTATGATTTGAAACTCTAGATAAATCACAAAAGAGAATCCACAAAAAGTTTTATAGAAGTTTTAATGATTATTTAGCTTGTTTTATAAGATTATGATATTTGCCTTGAGAGTGATCTTTGCATCATGTTTGTCTTGTTCTGTTTTCCGCCGCCATCTAAATTTCTTGATAGTTCTACCTCGTTTAAATCATATATAACCTTTATTTTGTGAAATCCTCTTTTCTACTCAACTTCAACTGATTCTCCTAACATAGACTTTAAATAGTTTTATAAAAAAATCACTATCTAGTTAACATCCTACAAATAAAGTTAAAATACACTTTGGTATTGTTTAACTAACTAAAATATTAATGTTCCAGATGTTATAAAAATTACTTACCAACAAATGCAGCCATTTGTGATGCTGTTCTACCAACAGAATTTATCGCATGACTTTTTGCTCCAGCTTCTAAAATAATCTGACAAAGCTCCGCACTTCCAAACAGAGCTGCAAAATGAAGTGCTGTGTAACCATGCTCATGTCTTCCTGAGTTTACATCTGCACCCTAGAGAAATTATGCAATAATTAATATAGCAACCATTAGATAGATAATTAAGATACTGTCCAAGAGTTATTCCAATCTTATCAAAAGTATCAGTTTAAGAAAAAGCTATCTGGTTCACCTATCGCCAATAAAAGTCATAACAGTTATTCTTACAACAGTAAAACCTGTCATATCCTGTCCGGACCCTCCCATATCCAGATATATCTCCAAACTATTTTTCAATTTTGGTTAGTGAAATGGTTAGGAATGAAAAAGTGAAAGTTGTAGCTGGAATGTTGTTTGCACGTGCCTTAAAGAAAAGAGTCAGACTGCAGAGCTTGTAAAAAACCTGCCTGGATGTGAAGAAATTAATGATGATGAAGTCTAGAAGTGGTTAAATGATGATGAAGTCAACAAAATTACAGACAGTGACATAGAAATGGTAAGCAATAGCGTTTAGAAAATATCTGAGCCCAAAGTGGATGACAACAAGCTTATGAGTCTCAGAAGCATTCAAAACCATGAACGTGAAGAAAAGAGTCAGACTGCAGAGCTGGTGAAAAAACTGTCTGGGTGTGAAGAAATTAATGACGATGAAGTCTAGAAGTGGTTAAGTGACGAAGTCAACAAACTTACCAACAGTAACATAAAAATCTGGTGTGAAACACTCACACAACTTTCTCTTGCCAATGAAAATAATTAATAATAAACCTAACATTAGTATTAAAACATTAGAAATGAACCAAAACTAACCTCAAAAACATAACCTTATTTTAATCATGAGTGAATGACGCAAAATGACAATCGAACTCAGTTTGGCTTAAAAATACGGAAAATCACGCTTTCACGCTAAACTAGGCTCTGTAGAGAAAAATGCTCTAAACAAAAGTTGTAGATCTTTTAATTTTCTATAAATTTAATTATATACACTTTTGTCGTAAAATGCATACTAAGACCGAAATGTTAAAAAAATCGATTTTTCTCACGTTTTCGTGAGGAAAAAACAGAAAATCGCGAATTACCGCTAAACTAAGCGTTATACAAAAAAATGTTTGAAACAGAAGTTGTAGGTTTTTAAATTCTCTACAACTTTTATTATATTATTATATAAGTTTTTGCGCTAAAATTTATATTAAAGCCGTAATCTTAAAAAAACAACGTTTTTACGTGAAAACAGCCTCACCGAGAATTTCAGCAAACATGGCGCCTACCCCATCTTGTAGAGAATAAAAAATTGAGTAAAATAGGCGATTTTAAAAAAAATCGTAGGACCAGTTTTTGAGAAAATCGCAAAAAACTGAAAAATTATACGAATAAACTACTACTTCCGGTTGACCGATTTTGATGAAAATGTTCGTGTCGCGTCCGGTAGTGGTATGTAACTTAAGTTTCAAGTTTCAAGTTCGTACGATGTTCCGTTCTTGAGATATTCTGTTCACACACAGACACACACACACACACACACAGACCAATCGCTAAAAACATGTTTTTTGGGTTCAGGGGGTCTGAAAACGTATAGATCCGGTGAAAACTCGATTTCTTAAAATCGACATGAAAACAATACTTTCCTTCCTATATATTCATATAGGCAAGAGAAAGTAAAAATGGTAAGCAATAGCGTTAAGAAAATATCTGAGCCCAAAGAGGATGACAACAAGCTTATGAGTCTCTGAAGCATTCAAAACCATCAAATATCAGATCAGTTGTCTCCAATACCAAGATGAAACAAGTGAAACTGAAGTGATGCTGTAAAGTTGAGAAACATGGTTTCCAAAAAAACACGTGCAGTGTGTGAAGCAGACGAAAATGACATACAATTATTCAAGTATTGTAATCATATCTACTAATGCAGGCGTACTGTAAGTAAAATTTTTTAACTAAATTAACTTTTTGTATTTTGAAGTTTAGGACTACAGTGAACAAATACAACTGCTAAACCGACAGAAATGTCTAATATATCATTCAACAACAAACATGTCTATTTCATATAATGAAATAATACAATAATTTCACTAACCTTCTTTTTAAACTGCGTCACCTTTATTTTAATTTTCACTTACACGTGTTTCGGTGGATCCACCATCATCAGAGTAAATAACATATAATTGAAACTAAAAACATTATTTATTAAAAATCTATAGAAGATGATATATCTTCAGTCACTTGTATAAAACTCTAAAATAAAAATAAAAATTTTATACAAGTGACTGAAGATGTATCATCTTCTATAGATTTTTAATAAATAATGTTTTTAGTTTCAATTATATGTTATTTACTCTGATGATGGTGGATCCACCGAAACACGTGTAAGTGAAAATTAAAATAAAGGTGACGCAGTTTAAAAAGAAGGTTAGTGAAATTATTGTATTAATTCATTATATGAAATAGAAATATTTAAAACTGCAGGATGCATTATAAAGATTTATTTTTGAACAAACATGTCAATTATTTCTAGCCCTCTAGCGATTTATAAATGATCTTGTGATATCCAGATCGGCCATTCGCTATATTAGTCTGGATGTGACAGGTTTTACTGTACTGAAATCTTTTACAACTACAACAGTTCTATGTTAAAATACAAAACTAAGTTAGTTTCAATAGTACCAACCTAGCCTGGTTGTTCAAATTCGTCCAGTAGTAGTGTACGTCTGCAATAATCTTGAGTACTAATTACAGTACATCATCATCATCATCACCCAAACACGGATAGGCCTAAAGCCTGTTCCGGCACCCATCTTTGTAGCGGTCTTCCTCTATCACGTCTACCCCGTGGGGCATAACTTAATATTTGGACTGGTAGTCTTTCCTCTCGCATTCTATTCACATGTTCGCACCACCTGGAATTGTAGCGCGCAATGCTGTCTAATAGTGGTTGGACCTGTAATTCTGCTCGAATACTCTCATTACGTTTCATGTCCAGTCTATTATAGCCTGCCGTCGCCCTTAAAAACCTCATTTCTGCACTTTGTATTAGAGATCTCTCTCGTTGCGTCATGGTCCAGCTTTCACTGCCATACAGCAAAACCGGGACTGCCATAGTTTTGTACAGTTTAATTCTTGTATCCTTTCTTGTCCTATTTTTCAAAGTTCGATGTATTGTCCCGCAAATTGTTCTAAACTTATTCAGTTTATTCATAACATCGTCATCTTTTAAAAAGCTTACGTCACATCCTAAATATTTAAAATGCGAGACTTGTTCTAAAACCTTATCATGTATAACGATTTTCGTTCTGACTGGATCATATATATTAACATCCCATAAGTGTTTTACTGTTACCTTTAAAACTTAAGGCGCATATACACGTGCAATGCCAGCTCTCACTGGCACGCCAGTAAAACGATGCATGCGTGGGTAAACCATTGTTGGCGCACAAGTTTCAACATGCACGCACAGAAACTTGCATGGTATTTTCTGCAGCCTTCTGAAATTTTGTTCACCAGTAAGTGACTGGCACGCCACTAAATAAACATTTGCATATAAACCTTCACCTTGCCAGTAGGCTATTGGCATACAGAAGGTGGTTTAATTTCAAACTGATTTTTCACTATCGTCCATTATTATTATTATATATTTTCTTATAAGTGATAGTTTTTTATTTTGCTGTATCTTTAAACAGTAACTAAAATGAGCTAAATTTTGAAAAATAAGAAGTGAAGTAGTGATGAAAACATTAAATTTTTGAAAAAATATGAACAATTTCCTTATTTGTGGGACATACATTGTTCATATTATAAAAACAGACCTCCAAACTATCAATACCAATGAAACAAATCACTGTTCTGGAAGCTTTCACAAACTTGACACTACACAACAGCATAATAAAATGGAACTGGCGTGACAAAAAGCGTTTAATGTGTAAAACTCTACTGGCATGCAAATAAAACTGGCATCAATACTGGCGCCAGCAAATCATTGCACGTGTAAATGCACCTTTACTACATATCACAATACAAAACTTTTTAACATGATCAGACTTATTTATGCAGCCAAAACAGCTTCATATTTCATGCCAAAGTACTGACATTTTTAATCAGTGTTTAGAATAAATTTCTATTTTAACCATAGCTTAGAATAACATAATGAGAATACAACCAATAGAAAATTGATATACCAGCTTTATAATCAGTCTACATTAAAAATTAAACAGGATTTCATAGACATCTATTAGACTACAGAATACTGTACAAGCAAATTGATAAAAAGGTTTTTTAAACACCATTATTAAAGAAAACATATCATCATAATAAGCATAACCATATCTATAATGTTGTTGTTTGTTGTTTAGGTCAACAGCCGAAAGACTGGTTTGAACCTCTAGAGGTTTTACTAAGTAAAACGAGGAGTGAGGTGGTTTACCATTGCCTTCCTCACTGAGTGGAAAAGTATGCTTATCAGCATGCCGGGCCCTCTGAAAAGCAAATATTTTCCACTCTGTAAATGACCCCTTCACTTCATTCACCACAGGGTCTGGCTGTACAATGTAAATGACCCCTTCACTTCATTCACCACAGGGTCTGGCTGTACAATGAAATGCATTCCTTTCACAGAAGATAACTCTGATTAGTGTCTTTTACACCTCTACCTCTTCTGTTCTTAAATGATTCAGTCATTTAATTGACTGACCATGTGATAAGAAACAGAACTATTTATTTTAGCCCTGCAACGAACAGATTGAGTGTAAATAATTTGACACTCCACCTGTCTGTAATGGGCAGATATCTATAATAATAATTTTAAAAACAATCCTGCAGTAATCCTCAAATACGAAGAGAGCTCATAGCACGTTACCTTAACTTCAATTCTTATCATAACCTAAAATTCAATATTTTCATGTTTAAATTCTCTTTATCCTAGCAAAAAAAAAACTGAAGAATATTCGGTCGAATATTCATGCACCTAAATCGGCATTTAATTACTATCTATACGATGATAAAATATTTTACAAAACAAACAAAACAGATTAGCTGCTACCACATTAAGATTACAAACATCTCGAACGTTCTATTAACTTATAATTGAATTTTGGAAAACCTGTACCTAGTAAATTAAAGAATTATTTTTTCAACTGATTCATTTAATTTCTTAAAGGGTTAGTAGAAATTATCGGTTTTGAAAAAAGGTATAATAAAAATTGTGGTATAAAATCAGTACCTGATCGAGCAGCATTTGTGCAATATCCTTATTTCCTTTGTAAGCAGCATGCTGAAGAGGAGTCATTCCATGTTCATCGAAAATATCAGGACCTATTTTATGTTGTGCAAATAAAGATTTAAGTCCATTGATATCATTCGATGAAACAAATTCAAAAACCTTTTTCTCGACATCGCTAACCGACTCGATGACCGGTGCCATGTTTATGATAACAGTGATGCTGTTTTAGGCTCATAGTTTCCCTGGATGAACTATTTTTATTGTATTGGCACACCTGTACGTTAGTACTTAGCGGCGGTAAATGATAACAATATTAGATAACGTAAACCAAGGGGTAGATCGGCCGACTGTTATTTTTCAATGATGCATCAGTTTTCTTTTTATTCAGTTTTACATTTTTTATTTTTTTATTCCTAATTAGTGTCCGTTGCAATCTGTTCAATTCAGAACAATAAGCAACCCCATGACCCAATGAAATGAGGATGATGTGTATGACGTGTAAATGAGGTGTAGTCTTGTACAGACCCAGGCCGACCATTCCTGAGAGAGTATTGTTAATTAAACCCCAACCATCAAAGTACACCGGTAACCACTGTCTAGTATTCAAATCCGTATAAAAGTAACTACCTTTACTAGGATTTGAACCAGGAACCTTCGTCTCTGAAAATCAGATGTTAAACAGCTGATTTTGGCGACGACTTTACCTCTAGACCAACCCGGTGGGTTTTACATTTTAAACGAGAAATAATAAATTTAATGTATTGTTTTGTTTAATCTAGACACTTCGCCTATTCCCTCGATGCTAGTTTACCAGCTGGACCTACTAGCACGTAGGTGATGGTTCCCACGGACTGGTTAATTAATGAATTTAATCTGAAGACATACGTGAGTTGTGCTGTGTATTGCTGTACAAAGTACAGCTTACTAGCAACTAGCAACGATTCCAAACGTTCACACCGAGCTAATTTTACTAGCGCTAGTCAGTCATGTGACCTTTTCTCCCCTACTAGCGCTAGTAAAACAAACATGTTCAAATTCACTAGTGTGCTAGAATGTTCGCCAATTACGGTGGCGTGCGGGCCTCACATGCGCAGTAAGTAGATCCCCCACCACGGCGCCGTAGCCTGTCAACTAAAGATACAGGCTCCCTCTAAAGTAGTACTCATTACTCGTTGTGTTATGTTCGTGTGGTTATCGTTTTAACATTTTTGTGTCGCTGTCGAAAGCCGATTAGTTGCGTGCGCACAAAATGTCTGCGATTCAGTTTGGGGTAATAGGCAATAAGGTTTTTTTCTAAATGATGTACCATTCGTTTTGACAAGCCCGAAAGAGAGGGACGTCATACCCTTTTTCTCTTACATTTACTATGCGGTTCTTTTTCTAAAAATTTCATACAACTGATATTAGGCTTTAATCTGAAGACATACGTGAGTTGTGCTGTGTATTGCTGTACAAAGTACAGCAATACACAGTTGGTGTAATACAATTGGTATAATTGATTTCAAAAAATTGAGATGTTTGTATAAAGTTCACAACTATAAAAAATGATTCAGCTTCTCGGAATACTAACAGGAAGGAGACACTAGGCACGATGATCTATCTTTGACGTCCCTTCAAAGAGTGATTTTTTCAAGCTCGTTTATTATATCTGTTTCCACCCAACATATTACTCAACATTTATACCAAATTACAGATATAATTTTATATTTTATAACAAAATAATAAAACGCATATTATGTTGTACCGGAAAAAAAGTTATATTACGTAATACGCAAAAAATGTGATGAGATTTAAACTTCTAACTTTTTACGAGCGTATCTTATCTAAATACCAGAGTATAATAATTATATTTACAGCGAAATAAAATAAGTAACATTAGGAAGCGAAAATAATTTTTCAGAATTTTTTGATGAAAATGAGCTTGTTAGAGTAGTGAACTGGCTGGCAGAGTGCCCTACCAATCGCGTATTGTCACTATTGTGCTTGAACACCGTGCACTGATTGAAATGAATTGAGGGGAGCGGCAGACACAACAAATTCTCTCTCTCTCACTACCCTCCCTACACGCCACCGTAATTATTAGGGAACATTATAGCTAGTGAATACTAGTCAACTAGCATCACGGGCCTTTTGTTTTTCTCATACTTGCACCCTTCCTATTAGGAGTTTTGAGAAGTAGACACTCAACCCCAAAGTTTGAGTACTGTACACAAATAGTCAAATTTCCTCAAAAAACTTACTGATTACCATCATTTTTATTATGAATAATATACCTTAAGTTATTTCATCAAACATCCTATGCAGGTATTATCAACAACCCGCTTTCATATATCTTATACCTTCAGTAATGTATTTTAAAATGTTTTACAATCAAAATTTAAAACTTCCTACTCCTACCATGGTAGACAAGGAATCCTTTCAGGTAGGCATAGGAAGTTTTAAAATTTTAACGTAAAAAATTTTAAAATACGTTACTGAAGATATGTATGTACAAGATACACGAAAGCACTATAAAGATTGAAAGGTTTTTACTGTTATTGTATTCTGGTGGTTTTAAAATCTATAGTACTATTTCAATTTCAACCCTAAGTTATATACTAAAAATTTATAGGACCATCTGCACTCATGTATCGGTTAAATTTTACTTACTTTTTCTTTTCTGTGGGGCTCCTACAGATTTCTCTGCGTCCTGCTCTTTGGTGCCATCTGTCTGCTGCAACTCTTTGGTCATGCCCATATCATGTTGCCTGTCTGGTCTCTATTCTGTCTAATGTGGTATTCTGAGAACTAGTCCATTGACTTATCTCTTCATTTCTCATATGCTCCACTTTGGAGACTCTGAATGACCTTTGTGACTAGTCCACCTCTAAGGTATCCAATAGCCTTTGTTTGTCCCTGAAGCTCATTTGCCAGTAAATATATAGATCTATTTTATTATACCAGTAAAATATCACCCATAGCACTACAAGAGCCATTACTATAGATTTTTTGCTATATATGCATATACGACATGTGGCTATTAAATAACAAGACTAACGTAAAAAGTTTTATTTTTATTTTATTCAAAATCACTTATTGTCACCTTCAATATACACTCCTTCTATATCCCTACAACACTCCATGCGAATTTTCCTTTGTTGGAAACAGTGCTGGAAGTCATCTTCTGTCAGCTCCTTCAGGACACGTGCCGCTCAAAAATGTTTGAAATGAAGCTCGCAAATATGTTTGTACTGACACTTTGTATGCAGTTGAAACTGACCCTAATTTTTTGGAAACAATAATATCATATGATGAAACGTGGTTTTTTACTTATGACCCGGAAACGATGCACCAACCCATGCACTGGAAGAGCCGAACTTCACCGAGAGCCAAAAAAGCTCGAATGAGCAAATCAAAATTTAAAGCAATGATGATTGTTTTTTTTATATCCATGGGATTGTGTACCTTTACTGGGTTCCTGAATGTCAAACAATTAATCAGTATTACTATCTTGAGGTACTTTCTAAACTACGTCCAAAGACTAAGAAAAAAACGCCCCGAAATGTGGAAGGACAAATAATGGGTTCTCCACCAAGACAATGCGCCAGCTCATTCCAGGTTATCTGTCAAGAAGTTCCTAGCCAAGCACAGCATCTCAGTGTTAGAACATTTACCTTATTCACCAGATCTTGCACCATGTGACTTCTACCTGTTCCCTAAGGAGAAATCTGCATTAAAAGGGACAAGATTTGAGTCTGTGGAAGCTGTAAAAGAGAAAGCGGCACGTGTCCTGAAGGAGCTGACAAAAGATGACTTTCAGCACTGTTTCCAATAAAGGAAAATTTGCATGGAGCGTTGTAGGGACAGAGAAGGAGTGTATATTGAAGATGACAATGAGTGATTATGTATAAAATTAAAATTAAATTTTTTACGTCAGTCTCGTTATTTAATAGCCACACCTAGTATACATACCTGGTTCTAACTAGCCAGGTCTGAATCATTCCCCTCTGCTAGGACAAACATATAAATTTTATAAACATATACACACACACACACACACACACACACACACACACACACACACACACACGCATGCACAAGCATGCGCTTATATGACCAAACACACAAATTAGGTGTTAAAGTCAATAACTACAACTGATGTTGTGGAATGAGTAAGGCAAGGAAGTGGTACAATAATTGGCCATCGTGAAAAGTCTCTATCGACTTGGTTCTACTATAGTAATACTTAAAACTGGTAGAGGCAGCTCATCAATTAGTATCAGGATGTTTTAGGTCAGTCACTAGCACATCCAAGTTCTTTTTTTATCAAAAAAAACCTAATAATTAGTTCGGTAATCGAGTCAGTTTTAAATGGAGAAAATAACAAAAACTTACTTTATTTATAAGTTAAGCTAAATTTTACTTGTTCAATTTTCATTCTTTCCAAGAAATTTTTAGAATAATTGTAATGAATTATTGCTCATAACAAGCAGGTGGAGTGTTAAATTATTTGCACTCGATCTGCTAGTTCCAGGGCTACAAAAGATAGTTCTGTTTCTTATCATGTGGTCAGGCAATTATACGACTGAAGTATTTAAGAACAGAAGAGGTAGAGGTGTAAAGAGACAAGCCAGAGTTATCTCCACTGAAAATAATGAGTTTAATATACAGCCAGAACTTGTGGTGAATGAATTAAAGGTATCATTTGCAGGGTGCAAATTAGATGCTTTTTGGAGGACCTAGCATGCTGATAAGCATAGGCTACTTTTGTACTCAGTGAGGAAGGCACTGATAAACCACCTCACTCCCTATTTTACTTAGTAAAGCCTCTAGAGGTTTCAGTATTTTGGCTGATGACCTAAGCAACAACACAATTTTAATAACATAAGAATGAATTTCTAAAGTAATTTTTAGAAATATGTAATGTTAGAATACTTTCAGATCCTAGCAAGAAATAATAACCTTAGATCTTTAACTTAGGGTTTTGAGCCAATGAGAAAACCTAAGATTAGTTACTTTAGTACTAAACTCATATACCTAATTTTGGACTAATCAGATGCTTGATAATTTGAATAATATCCGGATTATTTTGGCTAGATAACAAATTTTAGGTGGATAAATAAATAACAAACAACTTCACATTTCTACAAATAATAAAGTTTATTAATTAAACTAACAGAAAAGAAAAAAGACTGTATCTAATACACCTTTGTAGTAATAGTAGCTACAATAAATGCAAATTGTTTGATTATATTGCAATGAAAGTAAGGAAATAAGAAATACACAAAAGAAAATTATATATAGAGATATTTTAAATAAATATACTATACAAAGATGTCCCAGAAAAATTTAAACAACAAGAATTGAAAATATAAAGAAAATTATTAATAATATTAACGATTGAAAATGTTTACAATTTTAATTATGTACTTTCTTAAAATTTAATTGATAATTATTTTTAAATATTTTTCAAGATTAATAATTATGTTTCTAATTAACTTGGAGACATGAAGCCTATTATATTAACAATTAATTGTTTATTCTTCTACGCTTTTGTACTGCCACAATATAAATCTAATTTTCATCTAAGAAGATTAAAGAAAATCTATTAATTATAACTAACAGCTACTGACTGATAATACTCAAATAAATAACAAAAACCTATAACATAACAGTTTAACCTTGTAAAATAAACATAAAACTTTTATAACTTTTCACAGAACATAAAAAACTATAAAAAATTAAACCTCAGTCTTTACATTAGCTAAACAATAATACTGTATAATCTTCATACAATATAATGTAATTTACTTTTACAAAACACAAATAAATAAAAAAAACCTTCTTATAATATCCAAGGATCATGTAAAATTGGCGGTTACAACATAAACTTTACTTTTAAAAATCCCTATAAACTCAAGCAATGAATTACTATCAAGCACTATATAAAATTAAATTAATAATCATACATTCATTTTTTTAATTAGATAAATTCTATGAATAAATCTAAAGATGATTTGCTGAAAGGCGTTTTTAATCTGAGTACAATATTTCAAGAGTATAACTTTTACATATCTGCTAAAAAGACAAAATTGATGGCTTTCTGGGGAAAAAGCCTGTACAAACGAAAATAGTTATCATTGGGGGCCTGATAGACAGTATTTTAAATACCTGGGATATGGTTTAACAAATGCTAGAAATGCTAACATGATCAATAAACTGAATTGTTTTTGGTATATTTGTGCAACAATAATGCGGTCACTGGGTAGAAGAGTTCGGAAAGATACCCTATTGAAGTTTTATAAGACTCTGGCTGTTCCAGTATTGTTGTATGGTACCGAGTTCTGGGTACTTGGGAAGAAGGATGAACATCAGATCCAGGCGGCGTAAATGTGGTTCTTAAAAAGAGTTCAGGGGTGTAGTTTGATGGATCATATTAAGAATGAGGAAATCCCCTATTTAAATGGCTCCCCTCTCTTAGAAACAGTTGACAAATACACATCAAAAATACGACACCTGAGAAAAGTCATAAATACAAGGAGGACTCAAAAATAACCGGACTGAATGTGCGCTGCCATTCATAGATGTAGTAGAGAGTTCTCCTGCTACATGGGGTTAGTAGAGATCTTCAACAAACAATTGTCCAGATGGTGTCAGTTTGTAGGTTAACGTTTGATCATAGTGTTGTGTTTCTCTTACTGTTGCCGTGTTCCATCTGCAACGTCATTAAGGCAGATTAAAAGAACAAAAAGTGTGTTTGAAATTTTGTTTCCTGCTTGAACAACGGAAGCTTACCAAATGCTTCAACAGGCTTTCAAGGAGGATGCTATGAGCCACAAACAAATTTTCGAGTGGTTTTGGTGCTTTAAATATGTTGAGATGAGTATTAAAGGCCATGTTCGTTCTGCGCGATCTTCAACATCTCGAAACGATGAAAACTTGAAAAAAATCAACGAAGATCATCGTTTCATGATCGATGAAATTTCTGAAGAGACAGGCATGAGTTGGAGCTCATGCCAGCAGATTTTGACTGAGGATTTTCAAATGAGACGTGTTGCCATTAAATTTGTTCCTCGCCTTTTCAAACACGATCAACAAAACATTCAATTGAATTTGAGTCAGGAATTGAAAAATGAGGTTGAAAGTGATCCAAACTTTTTGACCAAAGTCATTACAGGTAATGAGAGTTGGTGTTACGGGTATGACCCAGAAACCAATCTAGCGTTAAGTCTGTGGAAGATTGGCTTGACACTTAATGACACCGCAGGTGGAACAAGATAACAGTAAGAGAACACAACACTACGACTAAACGTATTTCTACAAACTGACGCAATCTGGGCAGTTGTTTGTTGAAGGTCTCTACTAGCTCCATCTAGCGGGAGAACTCGATACTACGTCTACAAATGGCAGCAAGCTCACAGTCCGGTTATTTCAGGGTTCCCCTCATATGAGATGGACTGGAAAATTTTAAGTTAAAATTTAGAGTTGTAAGTAAATTTTAGGTAGTTGGCCTATGTTGTGTACATAGATGTTATAAGAACACTTTACTACTGAGTATGCTCCCTTTAATTTAGGTAAATTAAAACTAAAATTTTTATATCTAATTTAACTAATACTATAATTAGTTAAAAAACACATTTTATTACAAAAGCTGTTATATGTTTAATTTATTGTTTTATTGTTAAATTAATAATCAAAGTTTTGTTGATCAAATGAACTGACAGAGTGAAGAATGTAAAAGTATTACAAAGACAGAAAGAGAAGAGAAGTTTGACGAAGGACAGCTGTTTGGATAAGACACAAAATGAGAGAAAAGGGTTTAAATTAAAAATGTGAAGAAGGTGAAAAGAAAAGAGGGTGTCAAAGAATAGAGGTTATTAATAAATTAAAGTACGAGCTATCGAGAAATTAAGACACGGGTGGAAAACAGAAGATGTTAGAGACAAACATAGTGCAATGGACCTGCGTTTAGTCAGATAAACTCATGGTGATGATAACATTATTGAATCATCAATAAAAAATCCTACATAAAAAGATTAGATAAAAGTGAAAAAATTAGATATTTCACACAGTACTTTTTTAACCTTAGGAATTTTCATACCAGTTTAAAAATTTTCCCAAATATTTTTTTAATAAAAAAATGTGTTTTTGCAATCGTACTACCTGCAACAGAAAAAAATACATCAATAAACCATAAGATTAATTAATTACAATTAAAATTTTTCTGCTAAATTGTCAGCATGCCAGGCCCTCCAAAAAGCACCCACTTCCATCCTTCAAATGACACCTTCACTTTATTCACAACAGGATCTGGCTGTATAGTGAAATTCATTACTCTCAGAGGAGATAACTCTTGACTAGTGTCTTTTACACTTCTACCTCTTCTTTTTTTAAATAATTCAATCATATAATTGGCTGACTATGTGATAAGAAACAAAACTATTTTTTGTAGCCCTGGAACCAACAGATCGAGTGCAATTAATTTAACACTTCACCTGCCCGTTATGGCAAACTGATGGCTATTATTTTAGGAAAATAAATTTTATTTGAATATGGTTTTCGGTAGAATATCACAAGTTGTCCCTAAATTAAGCATTGTGTGAAAAAATAAAAATTAAATTGTAATATTTAAATTTTTTTAAATCTTGGCCAAAAATACATATCTCAAGAAGTATTTTTTATTAAAAAATACCTGATTTTATGCATTTTTCAGAAATTTGCAAATTGCTTGCAAACTATCTAAACATCAGATGAAAATTAAGTTTCACAAAATTTTTTTTAATTCTTCTTATGACATATTTATTTATCTAAAATACACCTTAAATCGGTAATTTGTAAAAAACTAAATTTTCACGATCTTTTCAGTTTCTCGTTTTAGAAATTGAATTTTTCAAAATCCTTTTTTAGAGAGCACTAATATAACCCAAATGGATCCTACATACCAAATTTTAAGATAAGAACCCTTTTGAAGTTTAAAAACACTTGTGTTTCTGGAGATCTCGAGTCAGTAAATGGATTTCACCTAGATTTTTTACTGTAGGGCTAAACCAATAAATGCGAAAGAAATTTTCCATTAAAATGAAAGTGTAGCCCCTAGACCTATTTTTGAATTCTCTTGCCCTATGTGGACACAGTACAAGTAAGGAACGTATTGTTTCCATGTCGATTTTTCAAAATCGAGTTTTCACAGGATATACACATTTTCAGGGCCCCTGAACACAAAAGAAAAACAAGTTTAAAGTGATTCACCGGTGTGAGTGAACAAAATAACTCAAGAACAAAATAGTGTATGAAATTGAAACTTAGAAATTAACTTAGGTGCAACAAGAGGACCCAACATGAATATTTTCATCAAATTTGGTGAAAATGTTCATGTCGGGTTTCTAGTGGTACCTACCTTAAGTTCTAAGTTTCAACTTTGTACGACATGAAAAAGTAAAAATATGCTTAATAGTTCATGGAACTACTAGGTCAAGTGCAATTAGAGTTTTTACACTGTACCAACCTGTGACGGTCAAAATTATATTATTATAATTATTAATAATTATTATTATAATTAATTAATTATATTAATTATTATAATTATTATTATTAATTATTTTATGTGATATAAATACTATTGCATAGAATTATTAAAATACTTACTTTAAATTATACTATGTATAAGAAATTACTGAAATATATCTCTTTGTGATTCATTAACTGTGTCAAATTCATCAATGGAGTTACTGTCCTTAATATCACATATAGAGTAAGAACTATTATTCATTTCTTTTAATCGAAGAAGTTGTAAAGCTGATAAATATTCAGAAGATTCAGCTGGTACATCTGGAAAAAATTATTATGAAGTTTCTAATAAAAGTTGTATAAACTATAAAGTTGTATAACTTGTATAAAAATTTTTATGGATAAGTTTATGGGTAAGTTGATTTTTGTTGTTAAGGTCGTCAGCCGAAAGAGTGATTTGAACCTTTAGAGCAGCGGTTCTCAAACTTTTTTGGCCACAGAACCCTTTTGAAACACTACGTACTTTACGGAGCCCTAAAATAAGCAAAATCTGGTTTTATGTTCATTAATTGATTGTTATCATTTAATTTAATGAAAATCATATAAAAATAGATACAGTATACATTAATGACCTCTACAGCAGTATACAAAATAACACACAATAATACAATACACCAAAATAACATTATAAATTGATATGTTTGTAATTTTTCGTCGTAGCATAATTGTAGATTTATTATGCTGCTTGTCACCTCATTTTCGGCTATTATGCACTGAGAGAAAAATAATATTTGTAAAACCAAAATTGATATGATAATTATTTATAAGAGTTTTTTTCCAAAGTGTATGACAAAACATGACGTGCTTTGTTTTTACATTGATATTATTTTGGTAGAGCTCTCATGGAAGCCTTGGTGGAGAGTTACCGACGCTACCGTCTAGTATAGTAATCGTGAAATCAAATATAAAAACAGGATTTTTGTTCCTGAGCATCTACAAGTTGGTAGGACTGGGCCCTGGCTTCTTGTATTCTGGGGTGGAGTCATTAAGAGCTGGGAGAGTCGGCCATTCTACACTCACAACCAATGATTTTTATTTTATTTTATTTTTTTTTGTTTAACGTCCGACTGTTTTGCAATTACTGCTAATGCAGACGGTGAAGGATGAAATGATATTTTGTAACGTATGAAAATATGCCGTGCCTGAATGGGATTCGAACCCAAGACCGCATGATGAGAGGCGAGCATGCTACCAACTGCGCCAATGCGGCCGGTCAAAACCAATGAGTTAGTAGCACTCATGATGTTGGAGCTGCAGGTGCATCCCTCCATTGTGCAACGCATAATTATAAAATTTCTTGCTCGTAAAGGAGTTCAAGCGATTGAAATTTTTCAGAAATTGACTGCCCAGTTCGGGGACCAAACATTGTCAAGGATTTGTTTGTTCGTCTAGCACTGGCATAAAGAGTTCAAGGATGGACAAGAACAAGTGGAAAATCAGGAACACAATCGCCGTCCTTGAACCATTTTGGTCCGCACTTGATGGTTTGAAACATTCTTGATCATAATCAACAGGTGAAAGTATGATAATACGGTGATATGAAAATTTTTCTGCTTGGTTGACAAATGAAGCAGAAATCTATGGAATGAAATAATTATTATTATGTGGCACACTGACGTAACTTACTGATAAAAAGGATATATACTACCATGTTGTTGTTTAGGTCAACAGCCGAAAGGCTGGTTTGAACCTCTAGAGGTTTTACTAAGTAAAACGAGGAGTGAGGTGGTTTACCTTTGCCTTCCTCACTGAGTAGAAAAGTACGCTTATCAGCATGCCGGGCCCTCTGAAAAGCACATATTTTCCACTCTGTAAATGACACTTTCACTTCATTCAACACAGGGTCTGGCTGTACAATGAAATTCATTACTTTCACAGCAGATAACTCTGATTAGTATCTTTTACACCTCTACCTCTTCTGTTCTTAAATGATTCAGTCATTTAATTGACTGACCATGTGATAAGAAACAAAACTATTTATTTTAGCCCTGCAACGAACAGATTGAGTGTAAATAATTTGACACTCCACCTGTCTGTTATGGGCAAACACTACCATACAAAACAATTTTACTAGTGATAAATTTTATAATATTTCATAAATTATTAAATTTTTGTATCTTACCTTTCTTAATGCACTGCATTTCTTCCCTACGATCTGGCATCATTACATCATCATCCAAAATAATTCTATTACAATTTACATCAGCACAATCGCATGTCTTATTCTGTTGCATACGAATGTTATTTGTGTCATAAATTTGCCGATTACATCGTCCATAATTGTCAATGATTGTTGAATTACATGGACTATTAATCTTGTTATTATCATTCAAGAAGTACGAAGAAATATTTACTTTCTTACAGTCAGTGCAATTACAAATATTTACTTTTTCATTTATAATGTTATCATTACATACAGAATTATTATGATGTAAACAATTATTAGCAATTGGTTTACAATTGCAAGTTAATTGTGATTTAATTGTATTATGTAAACAATTATTGTTTACAATTTTATTATTAGATCTACATGTCAAAATATTTGAATCTCTCGAATGTAAACAATTTTGTGTCATTGAATTATCAATTGAATCTGTAGTTCTATTTAAATTTATCATTTCATGAGGATTTGTATACTCATTTTTTATTAATTTTGTGTTAAATTTATAACAATTTTGATTTCCGCAAGCACAATCATTATCAAAAGATTGATGATGTTGAAAATTATTATTATTATTATTTTCATGAAAGTTCTGATGTATCGTAACTGAATTACAATTATGACAATTACAATTTCTTATATTTGACTGACTTCGATTTAATGATTCGTAATTTAAATTCCTATTTTGATTATGACATTGACTAGTATTATAATTTATATGACTATTCATTCGACAATTTAAATTTGTTACCGAAGTTGATCGTTGAGAATTAATAATTCTATTGGCTACAGAATCATCTAATGTATTACATTGACTAGAATTAAGTCGATCAAATATTTGATGTGGTACACATTTTTGACAGTTACATCGATCAATATTTGATTGAATATTTACTGAACGACTATTACCAATATGTGATTTATTATCATGAATTTCTTGATAGTTATAATCAACCATTTTTCTTATCGGTTGACTTGCGTGTGATGATAATTCATGGTTAGAATTTCCAATTCGACAAAACTGATTACCATGAATATTGGTGTTATCGTTAAATTGAATATCTTGATTACTAAAACAATTATTGACACATAATAAAGGATTCAATCCATCGTCACTATTTTCTCCACATTGATTTATTTGATTAAAATTTTGAGGATGACATACATTTTTTGAACGATTAATAAAATTATAATCATGTGAATCATTCAAATCACTATTCATACAACCAATTCTTGAGTCATTTTTACTTATTTGTAATTCATTACTAAAATTATTGCTATGTGAATCATTTGACATGGTTTCTCGATTTATTGAATAATTATTGGTCAAAGTATGATCAACAAAATGATTTTTCGATATTACATCTTGTACGTTTTCTCTGTAATTATAAATATCATCTGTTTCGTTAATATTTTCAGAGTTTAAATTTTGAGAAAATTCATCTATAGTTGAAATATCATAATTTGAATAATGATTTTTCATAATTTCATCGTTATGTATCGATTCAGAACTTTGTTCAAATAATTCTAACTGGTTATTGTTTTTATTGAAATTTTCATCAATATTTTCTATTTTATTATTATATATTAATGGCATATCTTTTACTAAAGATGAATTACTTGGTAGAGTATAAACAAAATTGTTTTTTGTACCATTTTCAATAGATTTTGGTTGTTTAATCATTTTATTTGATTCTAATAACTGTTTCGATAGTTCATTTTCTTCTTCTGAACTTAAAGGTGGAAGACCTAATTTTTTTCTATAATTTTCATTAAATTTTGATTTATTATAATTTAACTCTGTATTCTCATTGTCAGTTTCATAGTCATATTTAATCTGATTTGAACTTGATTTACCTGAATACTTTTTTGTATTTGTATTATATATATTTGTATTTGAAGAAGATAATAAGTGATGTTGATAAGAATTTATTCTTTCTGTATAATCTCCACTATAAGTATCAGGCGATAAAGAATTTTCGACATCGTTTTTTCCAGATCTTATTAGATCTTTTCTAATGTACAGAGAATCATTATTGACACTGTTCTTATCATATTTTTTTGTTGAATTATTATAATTTATTATAGATTTCAAATATGATTCATTTGAATTTGTTCGCTTGTTATTATCTTTGAAGGTTACATGTTTATTTTTTACCAATTCCTGATATTTATTTTGAATACTATTCATTATTGGTTTGTTATTAATTTCAATTTCACAGTTGGTAGACATATTTGAACTTACTTCGGAATCTGAATTACATTCTTGGTCCAATCTGAAATTTAAAAGAAACATGTATAAAAATATTTTTTAGCAAACATAATATTTCATTCAGTGAGAGAAAGGTGGAAAACTGTTGAGTTTGGCCCAATCTGAGGAAACTTAGAAGAGGGATAAAGAAGATGATGGTGATGACAATAAAGTGAATTATAAATTATCAGTACACAAAAAGAATGTTAAGGCCACTAAATAATAGAACTAAGGGGCTGTTGTAGTCTGGACCGGTTCAGAAATGAGGATATACAGCGAGAGTTAGATGTGTGTTCTCTTAAGAAGACAATTTTGGATTTTTATCAACGACTTCTTTCTTGTTTTATTTATTTATTATTTCCATTATATTAATTTTGCAATATGTACAATTTCTTATCTAACTGAACAGAAATTACTTTACTGAATAAGGCAAAGCCTGTGCTCAGGAAAGGACAAACTTTTTAACTTTTTTAAATTTTATTTTTAATTTTTTTGTTTTTTAATGATTCTTTTTCAATTTGGAAAGATCTAGGAAATCTTGTTGGCACATTTCAACAACTTAATATTTTTTATTTTTTGAAGCTGTTCGGACAACTGTTTACCAATCTGTGGGATCATAAATATTAATGTTCTTTGAGCACTTCTCAGTGCTCGCATGAACAGAATTGCACTACATCTGTGAATGTCCAGGTTCAAAATATCTCTATTGGAGGAATGTTAAAAGACTGCAAACATGATACAGCATTGCGGAGACATTACAATCTCTGTTTTGTGCGCTGCAAGTATTGGAA
The DNA here is from genome assembly GCA_035578175.1 of Catonia carolina. Lineage (NCBI taxonomy): Eukaryota > Metazoa > Arthropoda > Insecta > Hemiptera > Achilidae > Catonia > Catonia carolina. The sequence goes on along the minus strand of JAQMRL010000004.1, from coordinate 67,124,988 downwards.
AATAAAAAACTGACAGCCCATCAGCAATTTTTTTTAGTTCTTTGAAAAGGCACACTCTGCTGAACCTCTCCCAGTAATACCTCCATGCCACATATAATTTGTTGCTCTTTTTAAAGCAACATTAAAAACAGTTAAATATGTACAGCTAATCTAGGTTTATAAAAAATTGCTTTAGCATTAACTGATGGACAATATATAACCGCTTCTAAATCAAATTCTAGAAGGTGGCATTTTGCAGCAATTGCTTCTTTTTTAATTTTGTTTTTAAAATCTCTAGCCGAATTATTTCGGGCTAAATGCTCCTCGTACATTTTTCTTTCAGACTCTTGTTCGTCAGGTGTCAAATTGCAAAATTTAAAACAATGATTTCACTCTTCTTTTCGCAGGATATGAAACGAGAAATTAAAATCTGTATAGAAAATTCCTCTGTACAACCAGATATTTTCTGGTACCACGCCATCATTTCTACATTGTTCACCATACAGCTCAAACATTTTTGCACATTCAGATCTGATGGCAGATAAGAGCCTGTCGATGTCTTTTCTACAATAGTGGAAAGGAACTGTAGGAAATAATCAAATGTGATTTTTAATCCTATCCCGAATTTCTTCACTCCTGTTGTTAGAAGGATGTTTACCTCTCTTGCTTGGACTTAATAATTTATTGCTATTACTAAAACATATAATATAATGATAAGCATATACAATATAGTATGTATTGTCGTCATCTGCACCACCAATATCAGTGATCCCACAACCTGCCTGCCCTGAGGAGCGCAGCCAGCAGTGCCTCCCCTTCACTATGAAGTGGACTCGCTGGAGCGGTATTTAAGCAGCTGCACTGAACTGTGAGAGACACTTGCAATCCAGCTTCCAAATGAACAACAAGAAGAAAGAAGAGCATCAAAGAAGAACAGCCCAGCCAAGATCAGATGCACCATTCCTGGTCTACGCTACTGGTGGCGGATGCACATTCCCGCACCGGTCAGCCTTCGCCGACCTGGAGAGAACTGCCTGGGCCACGCTATCGACCAACCACCTACGCCGACCCAACCTGTGAGGCTCTGGGGGCCACCACTGGCATGCTACAGTGGCGACCCAACTGCCACTGAGGGAAGGCTAGGCCTGAACCTGGTAGCCGAGCCGTCACTCTTTGGGCTCCGCTTTCAACACGCCAGCTTGTCGCTTCCGACCACCAACAATGGCCCTTTTCAGGGCCACCAAACTCACAAGTAAGGTTTCGCCACGTGTCGTCGGCCCCAGTCGAAGACAGTACAATATAGCTATAATGACAAGCATATGTGACAGATGTGTCTCTCTGATTGTGAAGCTCAATGCAAGATACAAAAACATATCTACCAATAGGTTTCTCTGGTCCTAAGCTAACAAACTATTTATTGAAAAATATAACTACCAAAAATCTGTTAAATTAGAAGATGGAGAAATGTCATTAATATCGTATTGTGCAGCATAAAAAATTGTGCAGGAAATGTGAAAAAACTAAAAATTAAGTTTTGCAGATATGTTTACAACTTTAGAGTTCAGTTTTTTTTGCCTTTAGAGTTTTGTTTAGAGTTTACAACTCTAAATAAAAATTTTAATACAAATTATTTTGTAATTTACCCTAGATCTGACGAGAAAAAATCCATTTTTTCCACAGCGATATATGAACCTGTTTGTTTTCGATCTTGTTTACCATTACTTATATTTGATTTGTTGCCTATTTGATTGGATAATATAAAATCAATATCTGAGAATTCAGCATCAGAACTTCCTGAACCAAATGATGTTTCATATTTTGATTCACCATCATCAAATTTCTGAACAGACTCTTGTTTTTCATTATGTTTATAGTCACCAGGAAATGTTTTATCGACTGTAGTCATACGATTGGACACTGAAATTTAAAAACATATCATTAAATATTTATTAAAAAATTTACCAAAATAATTTATAATTCGAAGTTACAGTAGAAATTCAGTATAAATGGAGTTCAGTATCAATTAATTTTATGCTTTGTTAAATAAATAAAAGTTATGTAAAGAAGATTTCTTATCATTCTTATAGAATATAGTTATAAATTTTCTTATTGTTTAAATTTTTATGTGTATTGTACATGTGCAAATAATAATTAAAATAGTTGTCATAAAAAGAAATAAATCAAGAAGAGTATAATAAATGTATGTATTGTTAAAAGTGAATTCAAAATAAAAAAATATAAATAAATAATTGAAGAGGAAGGAGAAAGAATGAAAATTAAAGGCATTAAAGGAAAATAAAATAAAAAAGAATTCAAAAATATAAAATGTAATAATAAGAAGAAAAGCTTACAGAATTTCAAGATCTTCTCCTTTAGGTTTTTATCTGTTTTGAACGGCCTGTCATGTCATTACAGGCATATAATGGCCTGCCACGTGGGGTCCCGGGTTCAATTCCCAGCCAGGGTCTGCAAATTTTCACGTGTCAAAACCCACAGTAAATGTTACATAATCCACGTTGTAGTTGCTAATGACCAAGTAGTTGATGCGACTTTAAATAAATAAATTTAAAAAAACAGCAAAAAATAAGATTATAGTCCTGCAACAAGAAGGATAAGAGGGAGGCCAAGAAAAATATGGGGAGGAGGTGTAATGATTGATGTGAGGGGATGAAAGTTATCACTTTCTGATAGGCAGGATAAGAGGCACTGGCATTTCAGATGAAAATAAAAGAAGGAGGAGGAGGAGGAGGACAGGAAAGGATGGGGAGGGGAGACCAATATTTAAAAAGTCTACTTACATTTCACGCTGTCTTTAGGCAACAGATGTTTAGCAACATCCTCAATATTTTTGTTATCATAAATTTCACCTTTATTTAAATTTTTATGAATTTTGCTTTTAACATTTCCCAAAACATTCAACATTTTATCTTCCTTAATAACTTCAATTTTATCTGAAGTTCTACATGGATTATTTATTACTTTCTGTGCTTTATTTTTTTCAAATTCTTCAAAAATATCAATTGTTGGATTAATTGTATTTTTATTCACATCTTCATTCATATTTGTATCAACTTTATCATTAATTTCTAATTCCAATTTAACCTCATCAGTTTTAATATCATGTGTTGAAATTTGCATATTAGATTGCAAATCTGTTTCCAGTACATCTTTGACTAAATCTTCTGAATTATTATTTTTATCAATTTGTATATCTTTTGAATTATTTTCAGGTGTGGTAATTGAAGAATCATTATCAAAATCTTTTTTAATATCTACAATATTTTCTTCAACAATTGTAGTTGAAGTATTCTTATCAAAATCTTTCAGTGAAGAAGTCAGATTGTCTGTTAATTCATCTTCAGTTTCATTAGATGGAGATTCAACATTTTTAATAAATAGCGGGAAAAGTTTGGTTTGTTTCAACAAACTATTTTTTTTATTACTTCCGTTTAATTCTTTATGATTTTCATTTGTATTTGATTTTTTATTAATATCAGGTTTTTTATCAGTGATTATATCTTCAGGTACAACAACGATTGGTGTTAATTGTGAAGATTGAATTATTTCAGAATCTATATCTTCGTTATCTAATGATTTCATAGGTGGTGATATTGAAGAAGTAAAAGATTTCAAGGATTTTATCGATGGATGTTGATAGATTCTTTGTTTCGGTACTAATATTTCCTTACATTTATACATCTGATTAGACGTGATATTATCACTTTTATTCAAATCGATTGGCTCCAAGATATCAATACTATCACGAGAATTACATTCTTCAATTGCCGATATCTGTGTACTTGAACTTATTTTCCCATCTGCACTTTGATTACTTGAATCTGATTCATAATCTGAAATGGACGATTTCGTTTGGATTTTATCACGATTCTTTTTAAACATTTTAGCTAAATAATCTGGTATAGTTTTCGTATTTAGTTTATTTTTATTTGAATTACTGGATGATTTATCCTTTAATTGTTTGTTTAAAATTTTCGGATCCTGTTTTTTTGTTAATTCATTACATATATTATCAAATATTTGTTTTTCGTAACTATTTTCCGTATTATGATTAGCATTATTAATAACATTTATTTGTGAATGTTCCTCATATTCTTTACACAGTTGTGGTATGATATTAACAGATTCATTTGAATTTGTTACATTATCATTATCGTTAATTTTTGGTAGATTAAATAAATCTTTCAGCATTGTTTTCTGTTCATCATTTAATTTAAAATGATCATGTACATCCAAATTTTCAGAAATATTTCTTGGGGTTATTGTTCTTGAATCGGTAAAATGAACTTTTCTTGGCGTTAAATTTCTACTGTTTTGATAATTATTTGTATATAAATTTGACGCATCTTCATTTGTATTGTATTCCGATGGATCACGATAGAAATTAGTGTATGCAATATTATTTTTAAATATGTAATGATTTGGCATATCTGAATTTGTTGAAGATAATTCCTCATTCGTATTAACGAACATATGTTCAGGTAATTTACTACTGCTTGGCATATTATTTGTTGAATCAAAATTAAACATATTTTTGTCCGAGGTAAATGTTTTATTTCTTCCATACATCGTGAATGATTCATTTGGATTTGAACTTAAATCAATAAAATCGCAAGTACTTGATACAATTTGTTCATTGTCTTCATCACTAAGATGATGATTTTCATCAATTGTCTTCAATTTTTTCGCTTCTTTTAAAGGATCGTATAAATATTTCAATAAACTTGTAGAAGAAGGGCGTTTGTTACTAGAATTTTTTACCAGTTGAAATTGTTCGTTACGCTTTGGTGAAATCTAAAACAGACAGTTTATTTATAAATATATATATGTATAAATTTACGAACAATAGATTAAGCACTAAAAATAATTTATTTAACTTACAGCTAAATATTTTTTTATCTAATTATTGGTTTAGTTGGAAGTTATTTTACACCTTTGAATAGAAAGTAATTTTCTAGCAAATATATCACAAACATTGAGATTTCTTAAATTTTCAAAAAAAAATTTTCACTAAAAAATAGAATTTTGGAAATTATTTTTTAAATTAAAGTAATTTTTCTTACCTGTGGCCTTCTTTTTGTCCACTTTTTTTTTATTATTCCTATAATTTGTGTACGTTGCAATCTGTTCAATTTAGAACAATAAGCAACCCCATGACCCAATGAGATGAGGATGATGTGTATGACGTGTAAATGAGGTGTAGTCTTGTACAGACCCAGGCCGACCATTCCTGAGAGAGTATGGTTAATTGAACCCCAACCATCAAAGTACACCAGTAACCACTGTCTAGTATTCAAATCCGTATAAAAGTAACTACCTTTACTAGGATTTGAACCAGGAACCTTCGTCTCTGAAAATCAGCTGTTAAACAGCTGATTTTGGTGACGACTTTACCTCTAGACCAACCCGGTGGGTTGGTCCACTTTTAAATGTGGCATACTTGTTTTTCTATACTTTCTTTGTAAAAAATCGTTTTACAAAACATTTCACATAGTTTTCACATAATGGCAGGTCAAATATACAACAGAACATCATAATATGCATTCATTGAAAAATATACAAATATGGACTACTAGCCTCCTGAACATTTTATGTTTCTCATACTAATTAAAGAGTTAATCATGAAACGAAATGTTCAAAGTTTTACTCCTGGTAAAGATTTAGCTTTTACACAATGTTAATATTTCAAAATGATCCCAACACTCTGACAATCATGACGAAAATAAACAGTTGATGTTAATCTAAAATGCTGGATTTGTATTCAGCTAGATTAGTATTTGTTATATCTATCCCCCCCCCCCAAAAAAAACTGTAGTGCTTTCAGAATCCTTTTATGGTGTTGAATATTTACAAATATTTTCAGAGAAAGGATTAAGTAAAGTAGGAAAGAAAATATTACAACAAATTCACGAACCAAAATATTATGATGAGTTAATATATTAAGTCAGAAGAAATTTATAGACTTTACTAAGTAAAACGAGGAGTGAGGTGGTTTACAATTGCCTTCCTCACTAAGAGGAAATATATGCTTATCAGCATGCCAGGTGCTCTAAAAAGCATCTACTTTCCATCCTGCAAATGATACCTTCACTTCATTCACCACAGGGTCTGGCTGTATAATGAAATTCATTATTCTCAGTGGAGATAACTGTGACTAGAATCTTTTACACCTTTACCTCTTTTGTTCTTAAATGCTTCAGTCATATAGTTAGCTGACCATATGATAAGAAATAGAACTATTTTTTGCATCCCTAGAACTAGCAGATCGAGTGTAAATAATTTAACACTCCACCAGCCTATTATGGGCAATTATCTATCAAGAGAATGAATGAAAACAGATGAATAAAGAAAACATTTAATTTTATGAAAGTAGAATGTAAAAACAAATTGGTTTAAGGAAATTAAAAATATGAGTTTGCAAAAACTAATAAAAAACAAGAGGAAATTTTAGGAAAAACCTAATGAGTTTAGATTTCCACAGAAAAAAAGAAATGGAGAGAAGAAAAAAGAAACAACAGAGTAATAGAATGTAATTTAGAAAAAAAATGTTAATGTACAAACATGATTTCTATTTGTCAGAACACTAAGAAAGAAAGACATTACACTTACTTTTTGATTATTTAGTTTCTTTTTTGGAGTAATTTTCTTCCTTTTCTTCATATACATATCAATCGGAGTTTGGTGAACTTTTTGTGGGCCATTATTTTGTACAAAATTTTCATCTGTTTGTCCAAAATTAAATTTTGCTGTTATATCAATACCGACTGAAAACAAAACAATTTAATCATTTAAGCTAATTATTGGACTTTGTGCATAGAATAATAATTGTATGTGCCATTAGGATGTGACATCACGTACAAACAGGATATAAATATTAAAGGGAAACTTTCCAGGTTTCAGAATATCTGTAGAACAATATATCAGACTCAAAAACAAAGTGAGAAAGGATAAACATCTAAGATTCTGTAACATGTTGACAACCCCTAAGCTTCTGTGTGCTTGTGAAAACTGACTATTTAAAGCTAGCCATTAGAGGGAGCACTATACCTCGAAAATCGAAAAAAATTGATTTTTATAATTTTGGCACCATTGTCTTCTGTATCTTTTTCTGTGTAATTAGATATAAAAATTATAACGGTACGATAGAAATTACGGAAGCTATGCAGATTTTTGTTAAGTAATGTTTAGACCAGAATTTCTTTTAATTGAGTTAATCTGTCGAAACAACTAAGAGTCGCGATATTCAAAGAACACAGAAAACTGAGAAGGCAATGGAAAATGTGTCAAAAGAAGCAAGACAAGAGAAAAAAAGGAGGAAATTGTTTGAGAAAAAAGAACAGTCTGGTGAGGATCAATATTATAGTGCAGGCGGATTTTAGAGTAAGTAAAACTTTACAGCTCATTTCCCACAAATTTACTTTTTTCCATAAAGGTACAGTTTTCTCAAAAACTATTTGACTTTGAAGGTTGACATTTTTTGAGCATGTTTCCCAGTATATTTGTGACATATGTTACTAGAATCATTGCAGTATTATCACTAAGTTAAAAATAAAATAAAAAATTCTACAAAAAAATTAAATTGATTTTGCATTTTTCAAAAAAAATTCTCAAAATAGTATTGCTAGCTCTATATTAATAATTCTAGTACCAGAGCTTACAAAGATGTCATAGAAAAGGCACAAAAAAATTAAATCCGTAACTCTTAACGGTTTCTTAGAAACGTGTACCTAAAATGAAGTCAATTTAACATGGGTTAGATAGGAGGTATCGTGCTCCCCTTAACAAAATTTGGGCATCTGAGATAAAAGTTTTTCGAGTAGTACTAATAGATGTATATTACTGAACAAGATTTCGCATATATTATAAGAATGAGGGAAGAACTGGGAATTCCGGACATGAGTGACAAAATTATAGGTTATAGGAAATTGTAGTATAAGCATCTGGTAGGATAAGTTCCGATAGGTTTCGTGTGATGGTGGTTCAGTAAGAACCAGTTTTGGCATATTAGATGTTGGTATACTGTTCGCCAATTACGGCGGCATGTAGGGAGGGTAGCGGGACAGAGATAGAATGTGTTGCGTCCGCCGTTCCCCTCAACTCATTTCAATCAGTGCATGGTGTTCAAGCACAATAGTGACAATACGCGGTACGGTAGGGCACTCTTGCCGGCCAGTTTCGTTCACTACACTCTAACAAACTCATTTTTCATCAAAAAATTCTGAAACTATTACTTTCGCTTCCTAATGGATCTTATTACACTATAAATGTTATTATTATACTCTGATATTTATATAAGATACGCTCGTACAAAGTTAGACGTTTAAATCTCATTGCATTTTTTGCGTATCACGTAGGCTAATATAACTTCTTTTCCAGGATTACATAATATACGTTTTATTATTTTGTTATAAAATATAAAATTTTATCTGTAATTTGATATATGTAGGGCAGAAAGAGAAATAAAAAACGAGCTTGAAAAAATCACTTTTTGAAGGGAAGTCAAAGATAGATCATCGTGTCTGGTGTCTCCTTCCTGTTGGTATTCCAAGAAGCTGAATCAATTTTTATAGTTGAGAATTTTATACCAAACATACGTCAAATTTTAGAAATCAACTACACACGTACAATATCAGTTGTATGAAATTTTAACAAAACGAACCGTATAGTAAATATAACAAAATGAGGTTATGACGTACCTCTCTTTCGGGCCTGTCAAAACTTATGGTAGGTATATCATTTAGAAAAAAACTTATTGCCTATTACCCTAAAATGAATCGCAGACATTTCCCCCGTATTTTTTGCGTGCGCAACTAATTTCGACGGCGTGCGGCTTTTCAAAGCGACACAAATGTCAAAACGATTACCGCATGAACAGAACACAATGAGTAGTGAGAACTACTTAAGAGGCAGCCTGTATCAGGCTACGTGGCTGTGGTGGGGGAGCTACTTACTGCGCATGTGCGGCCCGCATGCCACCGTAGTTGGTTATATTTATATACCACACAGTAAGGAGGAAGAAGAACTGCCTTCTGACAAGCAATTAATTAACTTTGAAGAAAATCTCTATGTATGTAAAAGGATAAGGTTTTTTTAGCTAAGTTCGGTCTCAGCTCCCATAAACTGATTCCGGAAAACCCTTTTTTTTAAAAAATGTTGCTGTCCACGTGCAGATTTTTCATCACCCGTCATTTTTTTTCAAATTCCTGGTTAATCCAGAAAATAGAAAATATAATTTTTCTGTACAAAACTGTTCTTTGAAGATTTACCGAACAGATGTTTTGCTTAATCAATTTGTAGCCTCCAAGAAGATAAATTGGTATAGTCTTACAGATGATTCCTTAGTTTTTGATAAAATTATGTTATTCTGGAAAATCTAAAAATAGTTAGCTGATTCTTTTGAAGATTTGAGGATTCTATAGATTTGTAGGTGAAGAAAATGAAAATGAACCCGTGTATTGAGTTACAAAAAATGTTACTGGTAAAACATGTGATCCAAAAATTTCAAATCCCATATTAATTTAGAAGTACATTGTATTGATTTGGTGATCTCATTTCATAATCTGCATCAAAAATTAATTGATCAAAGTGAATTTTTTTTTGTTTTCTAACGTTCAGTTTGTCTAATTTACTTTTTTCAAAATTGTGTTTAGAACCCTTATTAAACGTGTAATTTTTGTGGGTTTCCTTTGGATTCATTATTTATAGTGTTTCATTTTATATTATATTAATTTTCTAATAAGTTCCTACCCGCCATTCCACTTACTGACTTGAGTCATTTGATTACAAGTAATAGTCCTAGTTATTTCTTCCTGAATTAGCATTTATGTCGTCATATTCATAAAATTTGTTCAACTACTGTCTGTCTGTAACTTGATGGCCCCTCGCAGAGGGGAGCAATATGCGGATTGTAAAAAAAACATTTCAGAAAACATATTTAATTTTTTTTAGGTCACTGAAACTTTTCGGAAATGACGTATTTTTATTAAACAAAGTATTTCGCATGTTTTTTGTTCTATAAAATTATTTTGAAAAACACACGCTTAATGAGATAATTTACAATTTAAATAATTCTTTCATTAAAAATTAATTCAAAATTTTCTCTTTATTTCATTCGCTTACAGTGTACAGTTATCTTTCAAGACAGAAGAGTTTCTCGCATGCTGACTTTTTTATGTCGTGTTTTGCGATTTTACAAAATTTATTTATGAAAATACCTTGTAACTTAAAAAGTATTGATTTTCTGTTAAATCTTATTGTATCATAGTTTTTCATAATTATTACAGAACAAACCTGCCAAATTTTACGTTAATCTGTGGAATAATTGTTGAACAATGACAATGTATTTGAAAAAATACGGGTTTTTCTTCAAAAACAAAACTTTTACTAAATTATACATTATCTCATTAAGCGTGTGTTTTTCGAAATAATTTTATAAAACAAAAAACATGCGAAATACTTTGTTTTATAAAAATACGTCATTTCCGAAAAGTTTTAGTGACCTAAAAAAAATTAGATATGTTTTCTGAAATGGTTTTACAATCCGCATATTGCTCCCCTCTGCAAGGGACCATCAAGTTACAGACAGACAGTACTATTGTCTAACTAATCATATGATATTTTTAACTCCTAACTAATACAACCCCTTTGACGCTATCAATAAGCTCACGCATAGCACCTGCACAAACGGCAGTTTATATTTAAATTGCTCAATAAAATTATATAAATGATTAATTTCAATGTTTTAAAATACAATGATATTATTTTAAGATTTTATTCTCTTTAAATCAAAGAAAATTGTTGCCTTTTGAGTTATAATACAGACCATATTCTTCACTAATCACACAAGCTTCAATATCACTCAAATTTTGATATGAATCCAAAAACAATGAGAAGATGTATATACCGTCTTTCATAACAAGTCTTTCATCCCTAAATCAAAATAGAAAAATTACAAACGTGTTAAATGCAGTATTTCAAAAAATATTTTATATATATATATATATATATTTTTTTTTTCTAACCACCAGAATACGGTAACATAATATGGTAGATTCCTTATCTACCATGGTAGGAGCAGGAAGTTTTAAATTTTGACTTGTAATAAATGTTAATTTACTGAAGATGTGTACAAGATACACGAAAGCGCTATAAACATTGGTAAGTGTTTTATGTTACCGTATTCTGGTGGTTAGAAAATATATATTTCAATTTTAAATAATACCGCTGTTTAAAAATCCTACATAGGATGTTTAATAAAATAATATACACATATATATATATGTATATATATATATAGTCCAGCCTCTCTTAGTTTGCTCCTAATGTAAACAAATAATGACGTCACTGAGCATGCGCATTATATCAAAATGTGTACACGCTGATTAAAAAGTAACAATAAAATACCGGGTGAGCATAAAGTCTTGCCCTGATTATAAAAATTTATTGCAGAATAACTGTTTGACATAATAATTTAAATTTGATGCTGTTACATAGGTTAGTGTTAACAGTTATTTTTAAGATTACTTACATTAATAAACTTCAACGTGTGCCCCCTTGGTAGCTCGAAGAATGTCGAAGCGGTATTCCAGTTCCCGCCAGGTGTTTTGTAACATGTGTTCTGTCACAGTACCCACAGCAGCTTGTATCCTAGCCTTCAGTTCGTCAACGTCAGCAACTGGTGTGGCGAAGACTCTATCCTTGATATAGCCCCAGAAAAAAAAGTCAAGGGGAGTAATGTCTGGAGAGCGGGGTGGCCAGGGTGTTGGACCATCCCTTCCAATCCACCAATCCGGAAATGTTTCATCCAGGAAATTACGCACTATCAAAGCCCAGTGGGGCGGTGCCCCATCTTGCTGAAAAATTATCCATGGTTGATATTCTTCTAACTGTGGTGCAATGAACTGTTGCAAAACATCTAAGTAAATGTTAGCGTTAATGGTGTTTTCCGTGAAGAAAAACAGCCCGAAAACCTTATTATGCATGAGGCCGCACCAAACATTCACATTTTTGCTGTCTCGCTGTAACTGTACAGTAGCATGTGGATTCTCTGATCCCCATATACGGACATTATGCCTATTTACCATTCCACTGACATGAAAGGTGGATTCATCGGTAAAGCATATGCGATTTAAGTAATCGTTAGCGCCGTCAATCCTGTTGAAAATCTCAGTTGCGAATTCTGCACGTCTCAGCAAATCATTCGGTTGCAAGGCCTGCACGATTTGCACTTTATAAGCATGCAACCTAAGCCTTTTATGAAGAATTTTCACCACACTTGCTTGCGGTATTTGAAGTTCACGTGATGCTTGACGAGTTGATTTAGACGGACTCCGTTGAAACGATTCCCGAACAAGATCAACAGTTGCTTCACTCACACTAGGCCTGCCACTTCTAGGAAGATCTTCAACGCTGCCTGTTTCTTTAAACCTTTCATACCATCGCTTTATTGATTTAACATCAGGAGGGCTGCGTCCATAAAAAGCCCGAAAATTACGCTGAACACTGATGGGCGATTTCGTTTCGTGAAACCAAAGCACACATTGTGCTTTCTCCTGCTTCAACGCCATTTCGCCAGCAACTAACGTGAACTAACAGACCATGTCATTGTTGAGGAGCACTAGCGCCATCTATTGGTCACAAAATCTACTAACAATAACCTATGTAACAGCGCCAGATTTAAATTATTACGTCAAACGATTATTCTGTAATAAAATTTTATAATCAGGGTAAGACTTTATGCTCACCCGGTACTTTCAAAAGTATTTAAATACAAAATACTTTTAGAAATATCTTTATAAATGAAATTGGTAGGCCTACATCATATCATGACTAATGTTTTTAGTACTTTAAGTACTTATAATTTAGAAAATAGTTAACTTAATAGGGATACGACATCCGTAAAGTCGCGTAAACTCTAGCGTGCATCCTGTAGTAGGTGGCTTTTGTTTGTTGACACTAGGAGCAAACTAAGAACGGCTGAACTGTAGGTTATAATAAGATTTACTGACAGACTGAAATAATATGAAACTATTGACACGTGACAAAATTTGACATTTGGTAAAACTAATTATTATAACCAAGATGAAAAGTAAAAGTAATTTAATTCACCAAAGAAAAGAAAATTTTGGTTTATATATAATAAAAAAAATCATTAATTACTTCACTAAAATAATAATTTCATGATATACAGTCATGACAAATCAAATTTTGGGTAGGGATAGTTCTGTTTTAGGACTGCACAGAACTCACTCACTTTCAGTGGCCAAGGGGTGACCAGGATCACTAATTTTATAACTGGAAGCGTGTATTTGATATATTATTAAAGTTCACATTCACAGAACTTTCATCCTCACATGTCAGTTACAGTCAACAATGATATAAAAATAATTTAAAATTTTAAAATAACAAAATTTAAGACATAATAGATAATATATGAAAAATTTCAAAGTTCAACTGATAAAAAATAAAATATTTTTTTTTTTGAAACACAAATCTAAAATTTTCGCACACATGGTCTTAACACATTTTTAAGCTTTAATTATAGCCCAGACTCTCAGTATTATTCATTGTACTTTTTTCTTCTTCTGTACATTTTGTTTTACTGTTCTTCAAGGAAGCCCTTGAAGTCAGTAATCATTAGTCTAAACGTGGTTCCATCCAATGTATTTTCTCAGTTTATTCCAAAATTTTCTTAATATACCCTTACTGACTTCATTAAACCACTTTTCTGACTTGTGAAAAAGTAATTAGTCAACTGTTTGTCGTCCATTCTGTAGGTGTCCTTAGAACTTTAGTCTTCATTTTCTGATCATTTCCATTAATTGTTGGTTTTTCTTGTAAAGTTCTTCTCGTCCTAGACCTGTACTGTCTGTCTACTACCAGCAGACTCGTTATCTAGCAAAGGATTTTTCTCTTGAGTTTCTCTGCTTCTTTTAGAGCAGCTTTCCTGGTCTTAGACCAGCTTTCCATTCAAAGCCATTCACTCACATAAGACACACAGTTTTGTCACAGTATTCCAATGTCTTGGCTTATATCAAGATTGCTTTCTTCTTAAAGAGGTTATAAGTTCTTTAAAGTGGGCAGCCATTTTTCCTCGCCTGCTGTTGTTTGCTTTATTTTTGCTGATCTTCCACTTTAATACCTCTCCCAGGTGTTCTTTTAACACATTCAATGCTGAGTAATTATTCAATGCAGACATTAGGTATCTCTCCTGTCAGGCTGATTACTTGTGCAGCATATTCTCCGCTTGCCTAATGTAGGGCCTACAACTTATGTAACTAATGTTTTTATAAAATTATTTGATTAGCGACCTATACATGGATTTATGTTTGCTAATAACATAAAAGTAAACAATTCAATGCTTTTTTTTAGGTTTACTTTTGAATGTTATAATAAATGTATTTCTTGTTTAAATTTTCCCATTTCAATTTACGAGTAATTTCTAATATAATTTTAAATTACAAATAATATAATTTTAAAGTAAATCTAAAAGTATAAGCTATTTTGAATCGATACCTGCAAAGGTACTAAATTCACAGCTTCAACTGTACCCTGAAAACCCATTAAAAATACTAAATGAGTATATTATATGATGGTAGAAGATCGTATGATGAAAATTTAAAAACGAACTGCACGGTTATCAAGAAAAAACCTTTCTGAGGGATATATAATAGCAACAAACTGATATCTGACAGGCGGTATCCCTCCGGAATTACTTAAAATGATAACAAAACAAAACCTGCCAGGTGAGACGGCAGCCTGGTGGTAACACCTACCCATGATCCGCTTGGCGAGTCTCTAGCACTGAATGTGTTAACATAAAAGAACAACTAGGTGAACCTGTGCGGGAAAACCCGCACAAAAGTGTAAACGTACAATTGTCCATGTGAAAATACCGGCTGTGGCAGATAATGGCCAACTTTGTTGAATGTTTGGCCTTGGGATTTATTTATTGTAATCGCAAATACTAAACGGATGGGGAACTGTCTTCTCTTAAGTGTAAATGGCAAAGTACCATCCGAAGTGGTTAGATCTAACCGCGGTAGTAAAACCCTTCTGCCTTTGGCTGCCCCTGTTATGACTTCTAAATCAAGAAAATTTTCATACATTCTTAGAGTTATTCTTAGATTTCCGATGTTACTAATTTTCCAACTTATTTCGGGTTTTATCTAATTGAATTTTGTCTTCGCGCATTATAATAAGGTATCTGACGAACTGATTCCGTTCGAGCACTTTGAGGCGTGCCTCGTCTCCTTCCTCTTGGTCTTCCCCCTAATGGACGACTATCCATTAAAAAAATAAAAAGAGAAGCAGAGTAAGAGAAAAAATAGGAAATTAATTTCCTGAATATATTATCGAGAAGAAAATGATATCAGTGTGGTTGCCTGAAGAAAATAGTGTTTTGATGATGTAGTTTCTTCTAACATTATTACTCTACTTAGTTCAAGTAATAACTGGAAAACAACTCTGATCAACCAGTACTAAACTTTCCCCCTCTCCAAACTGAAATAGCTGTGCGAGATGTGGGAAGGATAGATAGAGAAAGAGAGAGGCCTATACTTCAGTTTGTTGAACTTGCCCCCTCTCCAATCTATTTTAGACCTCCTATTTTACGGTCATAAATCGAAATATTTGATTTTCGATAGTTTTTTTCAAATCTACTCGAACAGACGATTCATTTGAGCCCACTTCGGGGAAAATCGGTGAAGGTTCGGGTGGTTAAAATCGTGTTGAAAAAGAACCTGCTCGCTATTAATACATAGATAATATTTGTTGCTGCTTTTGATTCATTCTATAGCTGTTTCCATGTTGCCACAAACTATTAACATGTCATTAGCAAGAGCAAAACAGTTGATCCTGAAGTCATTCGTTGATCTGCCAATGTGGACGTAGTTTAACAATCCTTTTTTGTTATTTTCCATTTTCCATTCTCATTTTAATCCATACAACAAAAGGAGTTTTATTAGTGAATTTTCAATTTAATTCTTCAATACTACCCATAGTGAACAATTTAATTACTGTAAACAATTACCTGAAGTAACAAAATCTATAAATGCCAGGAGTTAGGAATTTTCAGTTATGTATGAATTATCGTAAGGAGAGCACTGTGTGAGATGTACATCTGCAATAGTATAGTCTTGTATGTACTGCAATAGTGCAGTGTATGTGATCAGCAATTGAACAGCATGCCTACAAAATACTTTGGGTGTTGTCAATTTTCAACAACACTCTGACTGTACATCTAACTGTAGATCGAAGGGTCGATTTTTAAATATGCACATGCATAGCCCAGCACCCACAGCAACTGAATTCAGTTATAGAATTGCCAATACCGATTTTTTCTAAATTTAAGACATTAGGATTGACCTATGTATGCAGCCAGGATTTTGGTTCGGAGGGGCTGAATCACAAGATTTTTTTTTAGGGGGCTGAATCTGAAGAATCGAACCAGGGGCCTGTGACATATTAATCCGAAATGTAATTTGGATTTCTATTTGGGGTCAGGAGCTAAAGCCCCTAAGCCCTTCCTGGCTACTTGCCTGTATTAACCAGATCATGTGAACAATATTATTAAATCAGCAGAAATTTTACTACTTACGTTAATTTTTCTTTATGAAGTATTCTATTATTGTTTCCACCAACAATCAATGAAAGTCTGTGATTTGGATCTCCATTTTCTTCTATATACTGATAATTATTCAACCGCAACGTAACTTGTAAATGTTGTCTGTCATTTACATTTAGTAAAAGTTTATAGTCTGGTAATCGAAGAATTGACTGCTGTAAGTTGTTTCCAAATGGAGGATGTCGATTTACAATCTGTAAAAAAACTGTTTTATTTTACGACAAAATACATTCTTTTTATACAATACATTCTTACATTCATTTTTCATTAACATTTCATAGATAATAGTTAATGTTATGAAAAATGGATCAGAAATCATTAATGAACATAGATTTCGTGAAGGTGTTAATGATGAAATTTTTAAGTTTCAACTAAAAAAGAAAACTTTTAAAAGGGTATACTCGTAAGTACCTGTCTCAGGTTCAATTTTTACCCCTTAAAATGTTAAGAAGGTTATAGAGAACAAATAATATTAATTTTGATAAAAAATTATGGCAGTTCTAGTTATTCTGTATGGAAATGAGGCATGGACAACTATAAAAACCCAAGAGCGGAGAATCCAGACAACAGAGATGAGATTTCTGCGAAGGACTACGGGGTGTACACGCTTGAAAAGAATAAGGAATGACGGCATAAGGTGAAAATTGGATATTTACAACTTGAATGAAAAGATGAAGGATTATTGCCAAAAATGGAGACAGCACATGGAAAGGATGTTAGATCACAGGATACTTAATCCGGCATACTAGTATGCTCCAGTAGGTAAAAGGGATCTCAGTAGACCTAGGAAAAGATGGTTCAGAACAGGATGTGGCCTAATACTTGTTTGGAGAAGAAGAAGGAGAGAAGAAGAGGAAGAAGAAGGAGAAGAAGAAGGAGGAGGAAAAGAAGGAGAAGGAGAAGAAGAAGGAGAAGAAGGAGGAGAAGAAGAAGCAGGATAAGAAAAAGAAGAAGGAGGAGGAGGAGAAGGAGGAGAAGAAGAAGGAGGGGAAGAAGAAAGAGAAGGAGGAGGAGGAGGAGGAGAAGGAGGAGGAGAAGGAGGAGGAGGAGGAGGAGGAGGAGGAGGAGGAGGAGGAGGAGGAGGAGGAGGAGAAGAAGAAGGAGAAGAAAATTTACAAAGATTTGTTTATCTGTTTTTTGTTATTAGTTCAAACGAATACTCATGCTTGCCTACTAAAGAAGATATGTCTATTGGCACTAGTACCACTCTAGTATTATTTCCCAAGGGATGGGGGAAAACCCTGTTTTGTTTTACATTGAAAAAGCTGTCACAGGTCTCAGGATGATTTTTCAATCCAGCAATACAGTTTGTGATAATGACTATTCCTCTTTCAATCTAACTTCAAAAAGGAATTTTTCTGGAATCATAAGGGCATCATTCTGATTTTTTTAGAATAACAAGCTGCTGACAATGCTGATTGTTACACAGTGAATCTCAAAAAAACTTTGTTGAGCACTCAAAATAAGCGTCCAGGACAACTTTCATACGGTATCATTTTCCAATATGGCAATGCATGTCGCAAAAGCAACAGTCTCACTTTTGAAATTTTACCGTTAAGAAAATATGATCCATACTTTGTTCAGTCCCAACTTTTCCCCATTCGGTTTCATTTATTTGGGAACTTAAAGCAACATCTTGGAAGAATATGTTTTATCGATGACGAAGAAATCCAGAAAACCTGTCAAAATATTTTAAGCACTTCAGATAAAAAATTCTACAGAGAGGAATTCAAAGCTTATGTAGCCTACTGCTAAGACAAATGCATATAACATACTGTAAAATACATAAAAATGTTTAAAAGAACATGTAGATTTTATTTATTTTATTCATTTTGACATTTCATAAACAAAAAAATATTTAAATAAAAAAATGGACATTACTTTTTAAACCTCCTTTTTTTTAAAGCCACATAGGACTACATAAGTTCAGCAAACTAAAAAAAAGCTCATTTAAATTTTTGCGGATCAATTTTTCAGTTTTTGGAGTCCTTTCCTGATGTTTCCTTCCTTGAACTTTCTCCAGTATTCCCTCAATCCATCCGATCTTCTCTGCCGTTCCCTGTCAGAATACACAACTTTCTGTCGTTTCGTCGGTTTCTGCTGTTCAAGTCTTGTGGTTTTCAGCCTGTGGTAATTTACGGCTTTTGTTTTGAGGTCCTCAAGTGAGATTTGGAGCCCGTCCATGTCCTCCTTAATTTCCCTGAACCTCCTTTTATATAAAAACATTCAGTTCCATAAAAACACTGCATAATAATTTTTACAAAAGTTTGCTTCCTCTACTGCACTGGTAGAGTGTAAAGCTTGATTGCAAAGCAGAAAGTCCTCGGTTTGATTCTCCATTAAGGTCTAAAAATTTTTCACAACGTTCGTACAAGTGTAATACTAAACAACTCACTGTAATCAGTCATGAACAACCAGTTTAGGATCACCCTTTTACACATTGGTCAATGCAAATGGCTTCTATCTTAGAAATCCAGTTTGACTCCCAATCAGGTTTGGCATCTTTTCATTACATATTTTATCTGACAACCTTCATTGTCGGTGTTAAATTTAGGCAATGTACAATGAATTCATACAAAATAAAGAAGATTCACAGTTCATTTCTACTTAAAGAAATAAACAAAAGAACATGTATAACAATTTAAATAACATTTTAAATGTAAATATGATACAATATAAATAAATTACCTTTTCTAAATCCCTTGGATTAGAATCTAGAATTGATTTAAACGTAGTTTTACCAGCCATGACGAGTTGAGTTGACAAAGCAGGACCTATACCATGTAACTGATAAGCAATATAAAGAGAATTCTCCCACATATTGCACTCCAACGCTTTTGATAATTGTAAAGCAGATACAAGACACTTGTAAAATGGTCTCTGCCAAGCAAATGCTGCAAGACCTGTTAAAACAATACCAAAACGTTTAGAACTCTGACACTGTAGGTATATACTCAATAAGTACTTAAATTATTTACATTGTATCCCATAAGATATTTTTTCCTATTTTTTAGGTTTTTTAACAAGGATCTGTATAAAAATATGCTTGAAATAAAATTTGTAATTTTTTTTATTTCCTATAACTTTGATTATATACACTTTTGTCGTAAAATGTATACTACGGTCGTATTCTTAAAAAATTCCATTTTTACTGTAGAATTTAATGAGCAACATACAGAAAAATCACTAATGGAAGCTAAACTAAGCTTTATAGAAAAAAGTTTGAAATAAAAGTTGTAGGTTTTTAATTTCCTACAACATTGATTATACTCGCTTTTGCCCTATATTGCACAAAGGTCACAATCTTAAAAAAAAATTTTACCATGAAAGCACAGCCCCCAAGAATTTCAACAGACATGGCGTTTACCCTTAGCATAAAACAATGAAGTACCATTTTGTAGAATCCGTTTTTAAAAAATTTTCAAAAAGTGAAAAATCACACGAATTAACAGCTACTATTCCAGTTGACCGATTTCGATGAAAATATTCATGTTGGGTGCCCTAGTGGTACCTAACTTAAGTTCTAAGTTTCAACTTTGTATGATATTTGAGATATTTTGCTCACACACCACACACACCCACACCCACACTCACACACACACACACATGAATCGCTAAAAATGTGTTATTTTTATAGTTCAGGTGGCTTGAAAATGTGTATTTCCGGTGAAAACTCAATCTCTAAAAATTGACATTAAAACAATATTTTCCTTGCCTACTTATTCACAAAAAGCAAGAGAAGGTAAATACATTTTTTTTTTTTGGGCTCCGTAACTCTCGTACATGTCATTGTTTCCTCCCACTATTATGGCTGGTGGCAGGGATGCAAAGTGGTACAGTAGAACAGCAATAGAATATTGCCTTGGTGTACTGCACTATTATATATTCTTTTCATTGTATTTTTTTTTCTTTTACCAGAAAACTGTCAGCGGTCGAGTCCAAAACATACCACACAGACATGAAGAGCATAAAAACATATAATAATCACAGCCATTTGTATAATTTTTCTTTCAATTCTGGTATCTCTGTGAAACAAATCTACCACTTCGCTTTTATCAATTGCTGTAGCTATACACCTATTAATTGGAGCTATTTTACTTCTTGTGACACCAGCAAACAATCTAAAATTTCTTAAAAGCAAGGCACCCTCAGAAATATCTTCATAGCTGGAATATCAACCCAAGAATGTAGAATGTTGTAAATATACAGAACCTGCAATGTTCTACGCCTTGCGCTCAGACTTTGAAGTCTGTAGAATGAGAGCATCCTCATAGCTATTAAATTTCCTACCAGCTCTATATTCCAACTTATAAAACTTACAAATAATAATAATAATACATGTCTCTATTTACGTACCTTTACAAATACGAGTGGCATTTCGCATAATATGAGTGGCTTCTTGATTAAGGGCAGGATCAGAAATTTGGAGAAATCCCAGTGATGCTTGAATCAGGCTAGAAGTAACAATAAAAATTATACATTATAAATTTCTTAAAATGAAATAAACACACGTAAAAAAATGAGGATCAGTTTATTGGTTCAAGGGTGGTCAAGTGTTTTGGACAAACTGAACGGGAGTATATTTTTTTAGACCTGAGTAAATTAATTTTTTCCGTAGTTTAGGTCATTTGCCAAAATACTTATTTAGAACGCTATTGTTTTACTAAGTAAAATAAGAAATAAATAGCTTTAGAGTCTTCCTCATAAGGTGAAGTAAGTTTTCATAATGACATGTATTGAACAGAGAGGAAAATGATGAGGTGGAACAAACTAGTTATGCCAGTGCAGAACCCTTGCTGCCTCCCCCAAGCCTTCAAGAAGTAAAGGAATTGATTAAAAAGAGTAAAAACAACAAAGCACCAGGGGGAGACTCAATACCGGTTGAGCTCATGAAGTATGGTGGAAAAAAGATTGTAGGAGCTATGCATACCCTAATAATGTGGATATGGGAGCAAGAAAAGATGCCTGAAGAATGGACCAAAGGTGTAATATGCCCCATACACAACAAGGTGATAAAATGGTATGTAACAATTACAGAGGTATAACACTGCTCTGCACATCATACAAATTGTTCTCTGCTCTGGTGTTGAAGCGAATGGGAGCGTATGCTGAGGAAGTAATGGGTGACCATCAATGCGGCTTCAGGCAAGGCAGAAGTACTACCGATCAGGTCTTCTCAATTAAACAAATCATGGAGAAATGCTTTGAATACAACACAGATCTGCACATGCTTTTTGTAAATTTTCGACAAGCATTTGACAGCGTTAAGAGAGGCAAAATGAAAAAAAATACTGATAGAGTTTGGAATCCCAAGAAAGCTCGTCAATCTTGTGAGTTTGACAATGGAGGGTACAACAGCTCAGGTTAAGATTGGAAACAAACTAAGTCCAAGTTTCAACGTTACAACCGGTGTCAGGCAGGGAGATGCACTCTCAGCTACACTCTTTAATTTAGTGCTGGAGGTAGTAATTCGACAGCTAGGTCTGAGAGGGACAATAGTTAATAGAATGTGTCAAGTCCTGGCCTATGCAGACGATGTAGTTTTGATATCAAGGAATAATGACAGCCTTAAAGAACTTTTTTGCACACTGAGGGATGAAGCTAGAAAGCTGGGCCTAGAGATAAATATTGATAAAACCAAGTACATGAGAATGTCTGCAAATGAACAAAGAAGACAGGTGAACAGCTTGAAAATTTCAGATGGTTGCGAAGTGGAAGGCGTCAGTAAGTTCAAATATCTTGGGGTGATGCTGACAGCAGATAACAGAACCAGTCTTGAAATATGTAACAGAATTATGATGGGCAGTCGTGCATATTATGCCAATCAGAAAATTTTCAAAAGTAGATTAATATCCCAAAGAACAAAGGAAAAGATGTATAGGACATTAGTAAAACCGGTTGTGACGTATGGTGCTGAAACGTGGACAATTTTGAGTAAGGATGAGAGAGCGTTGAGGTCGTTTGAAAGAAGGATGTTCAGAAGGATATGGGGACCAATATGCAATGGAGGAAACTGGAGAGCTAGGTGTAATAATGAGATTGACGAAGCAATTGGAAGAGAAAATATAGTACGTTCCATAAAGGCAACACGAATTGAATGGTTGGGACATGTGGTGAGAATGGGTGAGGAGAGAGGCCCATTGCGAATGATGGATGAAATGATGATTGGAACAAGAGGAAGAGGACGACCAAGGAGAAGATGGCTGAACGACGTGGTGGATGATCTTCGTAGGCTGAGAGTGTCAAACTGGCGGAGGAGGGCCCAGGAACGCGATATCTGGAGGCGACATGTAGAGGAGGCCAAAGTTCACCCAGGACTGTAGAGCCGAATAAAGTTAAGTAAAGTAAAGTAAGTAAGTAAGTTTTCATAATATCAGTACAGCAAGCCTCCTAAAAAGTATTTATTGTACCATATTTCAATGTGACACTTTATCTTTGAACTCAAAAATTGACTGTATAATGGAATCCATTACTTTCAGAAAATATAACTCTACATTATATCACTTCCATTCCTACTTTTCTTGAATGTTATTTATAGGTTTCTTAATGGTCATCATATTTTTTAAAACGCAGGACCTGTTCCAATGTATTTTAAAGAGAGATATTGTTAGTCCTTAAATACTGAGATCTTCTTCTTCTCCTTCTCCTTTTCCTTGTCCTCCTTTTCCTTTTCCTTCTCCTTTTCCTTCTCCATTTCCTTCTCCTTTTCCTTTTCCTTCTCCTCCTTCTCCTTCTTCTTCTTTTTCTTCTTTTTCTTACCTTCTTCTTCTTCTTTTTCTTCTGTTTTTGGTACTGATCTGCTACCGAATGTTGGCAATCATTCTGGCAATGTTAATTCTACTCACTGCTGCTTTGAAGAGTCCTGTAGTAGAAGTTACAAACCAAGTCCTTAAGTTCTTTAGTCAGGATATTTTTTGTCTTCCGATGCCTCTCTTATCCTGTGTACCTATCCTTGCAACAAAATATATTTCAGCAACCTGTACTTATCGTCATTCCTAACGATGTGTCCCAGATATTCTAATTTTCTTCTTTTTATTATGCATATTACTTACTTTTCTTAATTAGGTTTTTGAAGTACTCTGTTTTTGAAGACGCTTCCAGTCTCTTTGTTGTTGTTTCCATTAAGGTCCAAGATTCCACTTTATACGATAACATGGAGAATATGTAGCATCGCAGGAGTCTGACCGAGATCTACCGAATGGATTCAAAAAGTTTTTACATTGTTGTGAAGAAAGCACTTTCCGGATTCTTGTTATGGTGATGAAAATTGTTTATTTAGGTATATAATATCCTATTTCATAAACACTAGTTCAAAATATCACGAAATGAGAATATAAGAGTTAATATAATTGTGAAACTTGTTGTTGGAATAAATTAGTATTATAGTGTGAATTTTTTGGTGGGAATTTTTAAATTGATGTTTGTCATTTTCCTTTGTCTGTCTATCACATCCAGATGTCAGAAACTACAAGAGATAACAACAAATGGTTTCCAGATTTGTAATCTACACCAAAAGTTAGTAAGCCTGGATTGGATTTGAAGTTCAGGTTTTAACCAGAAGTGGCCCAAAACCAGAAATCAAGACATCAAAGTCGGAATTTGGAAACAAAAGTAGATTCATTCGGTTCCTCTTAGAAAGTAGATACAAAAATCATTGGATTTCCAGTTATACGAGGGCCATCCGGAAAGTAGTACCCGTTTCCGCCGCATGAGGCGCTGACGAGGCGAGCAGCCGCCGGTCAAGGTCAGATCGCTTCAGTGGCTTGTCTGCCTTCTCTGTTGTAAGTTCCGCGACGCTAGCATTGCCTGTCTTGTTTCTGTGACCGTTCATAATGTTTAAAAAAATTGAGAACGCCGCCAGTTGTGAAGTGACGGCTGTAATAAAATTTCTCAATGCAAGAAACGTTCGACCTTGTGATATTCATCGCCAATTAAAGGAAGTGTATGGAGACGATGTGATGGATGAGTCATCTGTTCGGCGCTGGTGTCGTAATTTTAACTTGGGGAGGGGGAACACACACGACGATGAGCGTTCAGGGAGACCATCTGTCATTACAGATCAACTGCTAAGGTCAGTAGACGAATTCTTGAGGCACGATCGGCGCGTTACAATTGATGACATCTGTGAACATTTCCCTAATGTTTCTCGCACAATTCTTCATGAAATTGTCAAAGACCATCTGCATTATTCAAAAATTTGCGCAAGGTGGGTCCCTCGCATGCTTACAGATGAGCACAAAACCAAGCGTATGGCTGCTGCATTAACATTTTTGGAACGTTATTCTGATGAAGCAGACGCGTTCTTGAATCGCATAGTTACTGGTGATGAAACGTGGGTTTGTTATGCTTCACCTGAGAGTAAACGACAGTCAATGGAGTGGCATCATCCTCATTCACCAAAGAAACCAAAAAAATTCAAGACTGTTCTGTCCACCAGGAAACTTATGGCAACCATTTTCTGGGATCGACGTGGTATACTGCTTATTGATTTTATGGCCCGTGGAGACACTATTAACGCTAATGCGTATTGTGAAACATTAAAGAAATTTTGGCGGGCAATACAAAATCGACGGAGAGGTCTATTGTCTGATGGCGTCATTCTCCTCCATGACAATGCCAGGCCTCATGCAGCGGGGATAACACAACAACTTCTGCAGCAATTCAATTGGGAAATTTTCGACCATCCACCGTATAGCCCGGACTTGGCCCCTTCAGATTTTCATCTCTTTACAAAACTTTAAAGAGTTTTTGGCGGGAAAAAGATTTGACAGCGATGAAGAACTTAAAGAAGGTGTGACTACGTATTTCGATCGGCTGGCGGCGGAGGAATATGATGCTGGAATACAAAAACTCGTCACACGTTATGACAAATGCTTAAATTTGCTTGGAGATTATGTGGAGAAGTAGTTTAAGGTATGCTCTTTTCAATAAAAATGTTTACATTTGTTAATATTTACTTCTGTGTCTTTATTTCACAAACGGGTACTACTTTCCGGATGGCCCTCGTAGTTTAAACCGGAAGTCAAGAATTCATGGTCGGAATTTGGAAAAAAAATAGTATAATTAGATACCTCTTAAAGTGTAGATACAGAAATCACTAATGGTTTTTACCATAAGTCAAGGATAAGGCTTTTTAAAAATTACCAGTCATTTGACATGTTGTCTCATGAAAGGGTATTTTTTTAAGTTTAAGTCCATCAACATCATGGTTATAAGTGACTACTTTAAATTGAGAAACAGTGTGTTTGAACGTGTAATAATTTTTCCAGACCCTGGCCAGAAATCAAACCTGAGACCTTCGCTTTGCAACGTAGCACGCTAACTACTGGGTCATGGAGGTGGCCTGTAGTGTTAATTAATTCACTTTGGTCAGCTAGTTTTAACTGAATTTGGAGAAATGAAACAGAACTATTTTTATAGCTCCTGAACTAATCCTTGTAATGTAATATTAGTCTTATACAATATTATCACGACACAATTACTTGCCACTTAGGCAGTTGTGTTTGTCAAGAGCAGCAAATAAAGTAAACAGCAAGTGCCATCCTCATTGCCGACTTTAATTCACAAAAATTTTAATTACAAAAACAACTGATTACTTACCAATTGACCTTTTGTTCTTTAGTTTTAATTCGCCCTTTTATTGGATACCGAATGGTATCACCTTTTTTGCGTGAGTTCAAAGCATTAAGAGTCTGTTTTTCAAGTATTCTCAAACGCACTTCAGAGAATTCGTTACTTTGAGATATTACATCAAGTAATTCAGGTAATTTTTCAGTTCCTTTCACCTGTAATTAAATTAAAAGTACTCATTAAAATGTTATAAGTTAATTTTTTTTGGAAATTCATTTTCCTAGGAAAATCAATATCAAAACTCCCTGAATTAAAATAACTTAATGACATAAGTGACAAAAATTCTATCGTTAGTTTTTGTATCTTATGAGACAATAATTCTTCATATCCAAAAGTAGCACTATTACCACAGTTCTCGCTCCTTTTAGGTTCTAATCCTTTAAAGAAAAAATTTACCTTGAATTAATTTTGGTCAAAATTTAACACATTTATTTTGAAGCACACTACACACGGTGCTCCTTTTCTCAATTCTATCATTTGTTTTATTCTATCCTAAAGAAAGGTTGGTTAATTTTTGTGTTCCCCATACATGAGAAACGTACTACATTACGAGCATTTCTTAAGTTATGTGTGGCTGCCGTTTCCTTATGAAAAACTAGCAAAATAAAAACAGAAACTTTATGGGCATTCTGCCTGTAACTATTCATAACCCATTGAACTTTCATCTTTGATCATTTGTCCTACAACAAATGTGCGTCTATACTGTAAATTTAATCTTGGAAAAATGTAGCAATAAAATAAATTATACTTATCAAAATTTTTTGAACATCAAATGACTGGAGAAAAAAAGGAAATGTGTCAAGAAAATGTACAAAGCTTAAAAAAAATGTTACAATACATTTTTCACATATGAAGGACACAAAAGTAAAACATCCTTGCTGATAGAATTTAGCAGATGGTAAAATTGAGAATAGGAGTGTTCATGAACATGTTACATATTACAGAACATGTTAACATAGCGGTATAATTTATATTTTAATTGAAAGAAAGACGAATAATGCAATATTTTTGGGAACAGAATTCAAAAGAGAATGAATAGCAAGGTTGAACAAAAGGGAGGTAAAACGTATCAAGCACATTATTATGACAAAATTACTTCACTGTGAGTATTTTTGACAAGTAAATTGCTGGGGCAAGAAAGGAAAGGAATGTCTAAAGAACCAAAACTTATGTGGGTCAAATTAAAGATATGAAATTCAATAAGTATGTGGACATAAAAACATGAACATTAAATTGCTAATATACGTAGAATACAACTGGATTACTCTACTGGAATATTTTAAACATACATCCTTTTCAGGTATTCCTTATCCAATTAACTTTAGCAATTACAAACACAGACAATGCTACCTAGTTAATTACTTGCACTAATTTAAAATAATTTATATTACCTTTGAAAAAAATAAAACAGTAACAATACCTGTTGCAT
Source organism: Catonia carolina (assembly GCA_035578175.1). NCBI lineage: Eukaryota > Metazoa > Arthropoda > Insecta > Hemiptera > Achilidae > Catonia > Catonia carolina. The sequence continues at coordinate 67,097,308 of JAQMRL010000004.1, read as the reverse complement.
AAATATTTTCATTGTACCAAATGATAAATAGTACCGAGCCATTAATTGCCCTTCATTGGTTGAAATTACATCGTAACCTTCATTCATTTGGATTAAATTATATTTTGACAAGCCGTTCAATTCTCTTAAGCACATATCTGACAAAGAAATAATTACACAAGATTAATTTATGATCTATTATTTTAATAGAGTTTACATCCAAAACATAAATATTTATTAAATATTTACAAAAAATATAATTGAGAACATCTCATTCTACCAATTAAGCTTGGCTACTAATGTGAAATTCCTTAGTTCAATGTTTGGCTAGGATCTGAATATAATCCACCATTATTGTTGTTCAGGTCATCAGCCGAAAGGCTGGTTTGAACCTCTAGAGGCTTTACTAAGTAAAACAAGGAGTGAGGTGATTTACCCTTTCAGTGAGTGGAAAAGTATGCTTATCACCATGCTAGGCCCTCCAAAAAGCATCTTTCCACCCTACAAATGACACCTTCACTTTATTCACCACAGGGCCTGGCTGTTGATAAGTAGGACATTTGGTGATACCACCCACGAGCTGACGCAGTTGCTAACAGAGCATGGTTGCTTTGGGGCATATTTAACGAGGTTCAAACTTCATGAAGTACCGAAATGTCAACTGTGCGACAGTGAAGAGGGGGAGTCCATTACGCATATTTTGAAAGATGTCCCTATTTTGGCCCCGACAGAATGGATACAACCAAGAGGATAGGCGTTGCACAGTGGATCTCAGAGAGAGTAGGGGCAGCGATGCTGTGGGATGAGGAGAGATGGAAGTTGCTCACTCAGTTTGCGGAAAGGGTGGTCAGGAGACCGCGGAGGGAGGAGACATATGAAGATCAGCGGGATCACTCTCTTCCACAGTGAATCAATCCTGTCCTGATCTCAGTAGGTAAGGTAGGCACACTAATTTCCTGAACTGGTGATGAAAGAGATGAATGATAGTGAGAGAGTGAGTGTTGGTCACTGACAGTGAGAGGGGAATTAGGCTACGGTTTCCTTCCACACCCCGCTGATAGTATGTAAATTTTTTAACCCGAAATTTCCCTTGTAGTATTATATAAACAGTTCCAAGGGAGGTGGAGGGTTGTTTGCTGATGTCGGATCAAATGGACAGGCGGTGGGTTTTTGGTTGGTAAGGCAGTTGCGGCCTCCTTGGGGCTGGGTGAGGATGCCTCAATTAAGTCCAACACTACTTCCTCCATCATGAGGGAGTGAACATGAGTTTTTCTCGCCGCCTCGAATAAAAAAAAGTGTCTGGTTGTATAATGAAATTCGTTACTCTCAGAGGAGATAATACTGACTAGTGTCTTTTACAACTCTACCTCTTCTGTTCTTAAATGATTCAGTCATAATTGGCTGACCATGCGATAAGAAAGAGAACTATTTTTTGAAGCCCTGGAACTAGCAGATCGAGTACAAATAATTTAACACTCCATCTGCCTGTTATGGGCATCCACCATGATTACACCATTAGAATGCTCTGTAACAAACTTTTTTTTTTTATTTTGGTTCAACGCCTGACTGTTCTGCAATATTGCTAATGCAGATGGTGAAGGATGAAATGATTTTTTGTAACGTATGAAAATATGCCATGCCTGAATGGGATTCGAACCCAAGACCGCATGATGAGAGGCGAGCATGTTACCAACTATGCCAATGCAGCCGGTAACAAACATGATAAAGACTTAATGACCTATGCTGCTTCTTCTTCTTCTTCAGGTTTCTTGTCCTCCGAGTATTGTAGGCCACTTGAGTTTTGTTGACTGTTTGATAAAAAAGGGAAACTCACACCATGTTAGTCCTGAAGATTTCTCAATCATGATGTCCTAGGTCAACAAGAACCATGTTTAGCCTTCATCTCTCTCTACATAATATTCTACAGTATTATGTATTTGTTACCTCTCATCGCATGACCAAAGTACTCCAGCTTTTAACATTTCACAGTGTTCATAACTTCCACCTTTTAATTTAACGCCACCAAGACAATCCATCTATCCACCAATCACTATCTCTTCTTTATATGCCAATCCGATTCCAAATGTTGGCGATCAACATCGTTATCTGCACCTTATTAGTTGCAACTCTGAACAGTTTTGCCAAACTCTTGTCAAACCTAGCCCTAAGGTTAGCCAGCCAGGATCATGGACATTCCTAATTCTATCTGTCTATGATAACATCAAACCTCAAAGGCCTCGAGTCTTTTTACCTCAATCTGATTCAGTATCCAAGCCTCCACAACATTTAATAACACCGAGAACATATTACAGGAAACCAATCTACAGTTGGTCTATGTTGCACAGTTCTGAAACAATTTTTGTATCTGGCTGCGTTCATAATAATTGAAGTGTCCAGTTAAAGTATTAAATTTACAGTAAAATTTAATTTATCATATTAGGAAGCAATATTATAACGTACAAGAAAACCATAGAAATGTGATGAACATTAATTTTTCAGCATTTCAATAACGTGTAAATAGTTATGACCTTGAACTCACGATGAGCAACAAGAATAAGAAATAAAATACAAAGTACAGTATAACATATAGTAAATGTGAATAATGTAATAGTAATAATAAGTACACAAAAACAAAACCACCGTCTATGTAAATTTACAATATACATCCCACAATAATTATAAAGATCCATCCCTTCCACTGTGCAAAGATATTTATTTCCCTTCAAAATACCTTCTTAATTGGATTTTTACTCTTTCTCTCAAGTAAAACAAACATATAATTTAATACAAACATTTATATAAATGTATGCAGAAATTACGTATAAGGCATTCAAAAAGTTTTACAAATCTTGAAGAAAATATTAAAATACCGCCATCATTGTGAGCTTATCTGATCTTAGGTAGATAATTTTTTTGACATTGCTCTTTAAAGACAGGTTTTTTCTTCCGTGAATCGGAATATAGCGTCTTTTGTACCTCTACCTCTTCTGTTATTAAATACTTCAGTCATATAATTAGCTGAGGAACTTAGCAGATCAAGTGCAAATAATTTAACATTCCTCCTGCCTGTTACGAGTGTAAAATTTAAATTACTGACTCTTATAAAATAGATGCAACTTTTTAAAATTCCATTTAAATTAAAAATACCTTTCATTCACGATGGCCCGTCCAAGATAGCTAACGAATACTTTGAACAGGACTTGAATGACTGCAAGTTATTAGCTTTGTGATAAATAAAAGTTGTATCAGAATTTTTATACATCCTGTATATACAGAAACAATATGAGTAGTATGATACTAAGAATCAGCACAAGGAATAAAGCAAGGTTACAGATAAATTACATAACAATATTCTCTGCAATACCAGCTTTATTAGGTGAGCTTTCACATTGTATTTGCATGGCTTGTTTCTTGTGTCATTACCTACATCATTACAATCTTATCTGTCATATATAATTGTAGATACTATCTAAAAATTTCCACGATTAACTTAACTTTCGATACCAAATTTATTTAAAGTCCATGTAAATCAATATCTAGAGTCTTCATCAATAATGAGGTAAAGTTCTTTGAACATACATATAAAAGTTAATATTAAATAACTTAAGAGATGTATTTGAGATAACTATATACAGTTTTTGTTTTTGATTTTTTTCTAATTATTGTTCAAATTTTAGAAATGAAAAGATATATATTCCCTTACACTAATTTGTTTATATAAATGCGAAAGCAATTTACAAAAAAGAGTTAAAATTAGCACATTTCTTTTTCAGGGGTTGAACAAAAAAATTGGTTTCGGTTAATTGAGCCTAAGAGGCAAAAAGGAGGTATAAACAAATCTGTAAGATATAAATAGAATTTGCAAATCCAAAAAAAAACTTATCAAGCAATACAACATCAGAAATTATGACCAAAAAAATTATGATACGAAACCAGTAAACGAGCTCACATGCCATTAAACAAAACTTTTTCCGTTCTTTAGATCACATGATTTTCCCATAAGCAGTTGTTGTTTAGGTCATTAGTCGAAAGGCTGGTTTGAAAATCTAGGGGTTTTAGTAAGTAAAACGATGAGTGAAGTGGTTAACAATTGCCTTCCTTACTGAGTGAAAAAGTAGCCTTTGCTTATCAGCATACCAGGTCCTCTGAAAAACATCTACTTTCCACCCTGAAAATGACACCTTCAGATCATTCATTACAGGGTCTGGCTGTATAATGAGAATCATGACTTTCAGAGGAGGTAGTTCTGACTAATGTCTTTTACACTTATACCTCTTCTGTTTTTAACTATTTTTTGAAGCCCCTGGAATACACAGATAGAATGCAAATAATTTAACACTCCACCTGCCTGTTTTTGCCCATAACTGGCTGGTAGAATGTTAAATTATGTGCACTCAATCTGCTAGTTTCAGGTCTACAAAAAATAGTTCTGTTTCTTATCACATGATCAGCTGATGTGACTGAAGTATTTAAGAACAAACGAGGAAGAGGTGTAAAAAACACTAATCAATGTTATCTCTTCTGAGAGTAAAAAATTTCATTATACAGCCAGAACCTGTGGTGAATGAAGTGAAGGTGTTATTTGCAAGGTGGAAAGTAGATACATTTCAGAGGGCCTGGCATGCTGATAAGTATACTTTTCTACTCACAATCATAAAACATCTAACTCATCGTTTTACTCATTAAAAACTCTAGAGGGCCAAACCACCCGTTTTGCTGATGATCTAACCAATACACTCTTGATGTCCAGTAGATTTTTAATATGTAAAAGAACCAGATTGTGTAGCTTGGTGCCAAGTACTAGAAAAGCCATTTGCATAAAATTTTAAGATCTTATGGAAAATTAAAAGATCTTTTGTTACTTGCATTATAATGGTGTGATGAAACTTTAACATACCTTGAAGTTTACTTTCAAATACTTCTTTGGATAATCCTCGTGGTAGTCCATAATAAAAAGGATTATGGAAAGCACGAACATAAAAGAATGTTGATCGTATCCAATCAACTGCAACAGCAACATCAGTGATCGTACGTAACACAACTTCAGAATTTAAATGTTCAGCCAAATGTCTATGTAAAGAGCTCTCTATCAACTGTTTACCAGCCACCAAGTTTTCATACTTCATCTGAAACAAACACTTAAAAAATTAAAATCTGTAAAAAATTTGGTGTGAAACATTAACACCATTTTATCTTACCATTGCAAATAATGAACGATACAACTCTGTTTACGGAGGGTAAAGTGAACCTGATCCATTTTACCCTTCATCAGCATAAAAATTACCAAATGACGCAATTTTAATGAAAATCGTAGAAGCCGATTTTGAGAAAATCGTAAAAACGTGAAAAATCTCATGGATAAATTACTACTTCCGTTTGATTGACTTTAATGAAAATGCTCGTGTCAGGTCTCCTTATTGCGTCTAACTTAAAACCTAAGTTTCAATTTCGTACGTTTTTTTTCTTGAAGATACTTCGTTCAAAAATTAAGCATATTCTAATTATTACAAATGGATGACAACGATTGAATTCAATTACGTACAAAAATTATCATCGTGACAATCGTACTGTTAATAGTCTCCGACGCCTACCATGTCACGTTATCAATTAGATCATATGTTCCGAAATCAAGGTCAGTAAACTAATTCAAGGTCAAGAAAATATATTTATCTATTATTTAAATTATATTCCGCTAAGTTTTAACCAAAATTAACCACTTTAATTTTCTCGTCAACCTATGAGTACAATATTCTACTGTAATTTTTTGATCATTTTTATTTATATTATACATTATGGTACTTGGACTAAATTGCAATCATATCATTTAAGTGTTATATTTTTTTTTGGTCTGAATAGAGATTATGCCCATAACAGGCAGGTTTTCTTTCTTTCTTTTTAACGTCCGACTGTTACACAGGCAGGTGGAGTGTTAAATTATTTACACTCGATCTGCTAGTTCCAGAGCTACAAATATAGTTTTGGCTTATTATTGCCATATTTACAACATTTACTTCAATAATAGCAATGATGTAACCAACCTTTGTGATATTTATAACCCCTCTAAAACTATAAATCAGCATACGCGTAATGTAGATTCAATTTATAGTTTAATTATAACAAAGTATTTATAACATTTTAAAATTTAGAGCAGGGAATATTCATGATTATCAAATCTATACTACCATAAAATAATATAGTAAAATGTCTTGTGATAGCTATTTCTGGAATTGTACCGACCCGATCTTAATGATTTTGGTGTTGTTTGAAAGCTTGCCATACAGATTTGCTAAAAATTCCCAAATATTTGTTTTTCTCGGAAAATCCTACTACTGGAAAATAAAAAAAATAGGTATCTCCACAACTATTAACTCATTCAATACTGAGCAATTATGAAGTATCTCTCCCTTTGGGCTGATTACTCGTGCAGCGTGTTCTCCACTTGTTTTATGAAGGGCCTGCAACTTATGTCACTAACATTTTTATATACGTATTTATTTTATTTGCGACCTATACACGGATTTATCTTTGCTAATAACATAAAAGTAAACAATTCAATGTTTTTTTTTATTTCCGCCTGTTATAATAAATGTATTTCGTTTGAATTTTTCCATTTACTGTTAACTTATACGATTTTTGCGTAATTTCTTATATAATTTTAAACTACAAATAATCGTACTTTTAAAGTAAATCTAAAAGTGTAAGCTATTTTGAATCAATACCTACAAAGATACTAAATTCACGGCTTCAACTGTATCCTGAAAACCCGTTAAAAATACTAAACGAGTATATTATTCGAGGGTAGAAGATCGTATGACGAAAATTCAAAAACGAACTGCACGGTTACAAAAAGAAAACCTTTCTGAAGGGCTATATAATAACAACAAACTGATATTTGACAGGCGGTGTCCCTCCGGAATTACATAAAATGATAACAAAATAGAACCCGCTAGGTGAGACGGCAGCCTGGCAGTAACACCTACCCATGACCCGCTAGGCGAGTCTCTAGCACTAAATGTGTTAAAGCGCTCAAATTACAACCTTCACCAAAGAATTCCTAGACCCAAGCAACTGAAGTATTTCAGTTTATAACCATAACTAATGTAGTTTCAAACCGTATGACAGCGCATAATTTCTCAAGTTGAAAAATAATTTTTATTATAAAACTGAACGATGGGACACTGCCGGCCATTATGCCTTTGCGTTCATTTGTCTCCAGTGACCTTGCTATTTTCATTTAAAAGAGTTCAGTTCCCTATTAATCTATCCTTTGCTATAACAATTAATAAATCCGAAGAGGAAATATTTAAATTTTTGGTTAGATTTGTGCAAAGAATGTTTTTCGCATGGACAGTTATATGTGGGTCTGTCAAGAACTGGTAGTTCTTGCAATCAATACATTTTAATAACGACTGTAAACAAGACAAAGAATGTTATATATGAGGAGGTATTATAAATATTCTTAGTATTTTAAGAAATTGTTATGGGGCTATCAATTTTGGGAAAAATACTGTTTTCAGTAGAAACAAGGTTACTTAATGAAAACTGTTTATAACCTATCACCCGTACGAAGCCGACGGAGAGGTCAACTATTTATTTAGTTCCACTTTTATTAAAGGTACAATATTCTTTAGTTAACGAAGCAAAGTGAGTACAGGTCTGCTAGTAAAAAAATAAAAATATCAAACAAAAATCAAATAAATAATAACAAAAAAATAAAATTAGAAGACGATCATTTTAATCGTTTTATATTTGAAAAATATTTAACAGACTATAAACAATTTTACGCGAGTACATCTTCACATACGGAATGATTACCGAAGCATATCGGCATTGGGATTGGAAGGAAATTCGTTTGGAATGAAGCAGTAGATAGGTAGGGGCCCGCTTTTAACATTAACAGACACGCGACTATGTTATGTAGGCTTGGTTAAAACAGGAAGTTGAAGAGTCTTGACCTCGCATTAAATACTTCGCATACGTATCCATACTGTAAATAAATAAAAAATAACCTTACTTTGTTAATATTTTTGTACCGTAACGTAGTTATAATGATGCTAGTCTATATTTAAAAATAAACTGACTAAATTAATACATGCGATTAATTTATTTATCGTAAACATAATTATCTACGTGTGCTACAATAATTATTATATTTTCAATTATAATTAATTTTAATCAACCATTTTTTAATTATTTAATTTAATACTTATGCAAAAAAATTAGCAGTCTTCTGTATGTATATATAGTTACTTTTATAAATAAATTAGTATTTTCGTACTTCTAATTGTTTTTTTCTTTATAATCAAAAACCGTGTACTCTACCTAACATACGTTATATCGTTTAGTTCCTCTAGATAAAAAGTTCTTATTATTTATATTGTTTAAAAATATTAAGTTTAATTTAAAAAAAACTTCACCTTACGACGTCAAACTTGTCCACCTGTGATGCTGAATAACGTTCATATCCCATAGGCCAGGGTGGTGCGATATCTTGGCTTATGGCTTGACAGGCAACTAACTTAGAAGTATCATCTGCGTACGAAGCGTTTAGAATTTACCCGCCGCCAAAAGCTAATCTTCTGCTTAATTAATCCTCGATCAAGATTGAACCTCCACTCCAAGATTTTAATATACAAATCCCTTTTAAGACCAATTTGGACTTATGGCGTCCAGCTCTTTGGAATAGCAGCAGAAAGTAATTTAAAGTCGATCCAGGCCTTTCAATCAAAATTCTTAAGACTTGCTTCTGGTGCTCCTTTTAATGTAAGCAATAAAACCCTCCACGACGATTTAAAAATTCCGTCAGTAAAGGAGCTAACCGCGTCCTTGTATAGTGCATTTTACGAAAACCTAGATGACCATCCAAACCAATTAGCCCGTGATCTAGCTACAAAGAACTTCCCAACTGAGCGACGTTTAAAGCAAAAATGGAGTAGAGACCTCTTGGTCTGAATAACGGACAATACCAAAAATCTTAAACAGAGAATGTACCACTGGGTACCTCTTCTCCTTAAAGTGAAATTCCCTACCGCCATTTTAAATATCATATACGGAAGTTGTGCAGCACACAATGTACAGTACCGTAATAAAAATTAAAGCCAAAACAAAACTTAACAATGATGTTGTATTTCAGTTAAGGTCGTTGAAATAAACACTTTTTTGAGTACCAGTTTATAAAAAAATGAGTTTAGTTTATACGGAATCCATTCATCAATTTGTACTCCAAATAATACGAATTTTTTAAATACGGCTCTTTTTGTTGGTTTAAAAAGTGACTTTGTCTCGGGGCCCCTAATAAAAATCTAATCTTTGGCCCTATTATTTTTCTCTTTTGAAAAGTTTAAAAGTTTTATATACACTCTGAGAAAACCTCTGGTCGATAAAGTGCGGAAAGAGATTGTTTTTAAGTTTTATCACCCCTTAGTTCGGGTAGTTTTAATGTATGTTTCAAAATTTTGAATCCTGACTGCACAGATGTCAAAAATAGAGGCTGCTGAATTAACATTGCTAAAATCTTTAACAGAATGTTGAATTTTCTTTTTCTTCTTGGTAGGCCTATTCGCTTCGGATGTTGGCGATCATCATGGCTAATTTAATCATATTGGCCGCTATACGGAACAACTCTGCGGAGCTCTTCCCAAACCAGGCCCTCAAATTAGCAAGCTATTAAAGTTTTTTTCGGCCAGAAGGTATCTTTCAGGGCGTTGATGGCTGAATCATAGAAAAAACTAACCTCAATAAACATAAACTAATTTTAATCATGAGCGAAAGACGCAAAATGAAAATCAACCTCAGTTTGGCTTTAAAATACAAAAAAATCACTCTTTCACGCTAAACTAGGCTCTTTAGAGAAAAATTCTCTACATAAAAGTTGTACACTTTTAATTTCCTATAAATTTGATTTTATACACTTGTCGTAAAATATTTTATCTTCAAAAATCAATTTTTTCACATTTTCGTAAAAAACAGAAAATCGCTAATTACCGCTAAACTAAGCGTTATACAAAAAGATGTTTGAAATAAAAATTGTAGAATTTTAAATTCTCTACAACTTTTATTATATACATTTTTGCGCTAAAATGCATATTACCCACCGGGTTGAAACCCACCGCACAATGCATATTACCACCACTTATTAAGTCTTATTAGTCGCAAATTATTATTAAGACTTATTATTAGTCGCAATGCATATTACCCACCGGGTAAAGTCGTCGCTAAAATCAGTTGTTTAACAGCTGATTTTCGGAGACGAAGGTTCCTGGTTCAAATCCTAGTAAAGGTAGTTATTTTTATACGGATTTGAATACTAGACAGTGGTTACCAGTGTACTTTGATGGTTGGGGTTCAATTAACCATACTCTCTCAGGAATGGTCGACCTGAGTCTGCACAAGACTACACCTCATTTACACGTCATACACATTATCCTCATCTCATTGGGTCATGGGGTTGCTTATTGTTCTGAATTAAACAGATTACAACGTACACGCATTAAGAATTACAAAAAAAAAATGCATATTGAAACCGTAATCTTAAAAAACAATTTTTTACGAGAAAACAGCCTCCCCAAAAATTTCAGCAGACATTGTGCCTACCCTATCTTGTATCTTGTACTCTATCGAATAGCCTGCGCGCTCGCCAGACTTAAAGCCATGAGATTTTTCACTGTGGGGCACAGTAAAGGAACTAGTGTACTAGGTACTAGTGTACTAGTGTACTAGTGGAACTTCCTGGGCACAAAACCTCCACGAACTAAAAAGTTCAATTGAAATTACATTTGACTATGTAAATGACGATAAAATGTTACTGTTGAAAATTTGTGAATCAGTTTTACGTCGCTGTATAAAGTGTATAGAGAATCATGGAGGACATTTTGAACACCTGCTATAAAATTTTCAGGATAATATGTATGTACAGTTCATATAACAAATTTGCTTTTTTTGTCTATAGAGGTTTCTTATTCCATTAACATTTCTTCCAATTTCTGTAAATATAGGGGAACCGTCATATGTACCACTCTGTATTAATTAGAAAAACAAAATAGTAGGATTTTTAACAAGAAGTTTTTTACTTGCTTACTACTACTACTGGAAAAAATGTTTTAGTCTCACAACTAAAATATGTTTTAGTCAAAAGTGAATTTAGTCTATAATGGTGGATTTGTGAATTCACTATTTTTTAATGGACATAATTCTGGATTGTAGTTTAATACGTTAATCATTTAAAACATAATTTAGACATTAAACCTTATACCTTTAGATAAAATAATCCTTTCATTAATTAATATTTTTTATAACAAATTTAAATGCCAAAACATGAAATTTAAATAACTTTTACCATGAATCTTGTAGCTATTTTAAAGATTACAATAAATAAACTATAAATGAAATAGTATTTACATAAAATACTAGTACGGATAAATAATTACAAATCATAAACATATTGCAAAATCTTGAATAAAGTTTATAAAATTTATCAAAAGAAAATTTATTTAAATAATGTTTGGCTGTCTTACAGTAGAAAGACACAATGATTTAAGTACGTACGAAGACATGATGAATATGTTTATACAGAAACACAGGTAATTCATTACAAAATAAACACAGTAAAACGCAAAAACTAAATAAAGGAAACAATAAAAATATTGCATAATAGTGTATGAAAAGACAATGTACAAATGTAAATAAAAGTTATATGTTTACCTAAAATAACAATTACAAAAGGATTGTTAATTCGAGTATTAATTTTTTTTAATAATGGTAAAATACGCATAAAAACATCCTGTACATCGTTAATCACACAATAAAAAAAAACTTTAAAACATACGAAAAAAGGCGGTCAAGATAAAAATCTGTATAACAATACAGCATGTTAACAACCCACCTCTACTGAACTTCATATCGCTTTGAAATATATTTTTTAAAATCCCTAATGTGTGTACGTCGCAATCTGTTCAATTTAAAAACAATAACCAACCCCTTGATCCAATGAGATGAGGATGATGTGTATGACGTGTAAATGAGATGTAGTCTTGTGCAGACTCAGGTCGAACATTCCTGAGAGAGTATGGTTAATTGAAATCCAACCATTAAAGTACACCGGAAACCACTGTCTATAGTATACCACTGTGTGTAGTATTCAAATCTGTACAAAAGTAACTATTTTTACTAGGATTTGAACCAAATAAATGTTTTTTGACATAAATTCTGCATTCCTACAGGAGTAATTACATTTTCTAATGTTAGAAAATAAAACGTGGTGGAGATACGTCCATTGGCGTAACTCCATTTGTAAGCCGGAATCCAAAAAGGGATCTCTTGTCGAAAATTTTAAATTTTGACCAGTTATTGTTTAGATAATCAGCTGAAAGGCTGATTTGAACCTATAGAGGCTCTTTAAATTTACCATTAATTTCTGAACGATTGATGCAAAATTCGGATTTTCCTCTCAAAGATTTTGTAAATTACAGCAGTTTTTTTTGATAAAAAATTGGTGTTAAACGTATTTTAAACTTTTACACTACACTTCCTAAATTTTTCATATTTAAGAAAAAAATTACACATAGAATTACACTAATTGTTTTTAAAAATGTTGATGTTTGACATTGCTGAAGATTATTGTAAACTCAGTTCCTTCATTTTTATTCAGTGGTTCTGCCACTCAATAAAAGAGAATAAGAAGTTCTGTTTCGCTAAAAAGACAAAAAACACACCGAAACAAAAAATTTAAAATTTAAAAAATCATTTCATCCTCATTACGTATAGTTACACCCCAACGTCGTCACTAATAACCTTGCAGTTGATGCGACGTAAAATAAAAATTAAAAATTAAAGAGAATTCTCGAACTGTATCCATGGTTCTACAGAATGGAATTTCCTCTCAAATTTGACAACAATTTAATGTAAATTAGCTAAAAAGCTACAAAGTTACTATTTTTGAAACTAGTGACTGTATTTAATTTCGACCGCGAAATTTTAGTGGATGAGATTAAAATTTTAAAACCATGATTTAATAAAGAGAATGGCTAAATTTCAAAGACAAAAAGGTTTTCACTGATTTAAAAACAAGAAAACTTTTCTTAAGGGAGATTCCCCTTAAATTTAATTATTTAGTTGTATTGCAAAAATATAACAAAATTTTTGTTTTGTAGATAATTTGAAAAAAAGTTTTGTAGATAATTTGTTGAATTAATTAAAGGAAATAAAAATTCTTAGGATTCTTCGTTATTATGAAACCTTGGCCTCTTTGTTGTAGTGCATCATGTGCATCTTCAGTAAACCTGAAAATCTTGTAATACTTTGCACTTCAATCAATAAACAGCGTAATTTTATCCATATATTACTTACTTATTCAATTCCTTTGTTATTTTCTTAAATACAACCTTAAACCTGTCACATTAAAATTTTTGTTATAAATTTACGAATACTAGTTAGGTAACTTATATGTGCATTAATAATAATAGCATTCAGATGATTTTACTATCCACAATAAATTCCGCTTATATTGGATAATTTAATCAGTTGATTTTTCCTTGTTTAGAGCCGTCATAAAGTGACTAACTGCCCATAACAGACAGGTGGAGTGTCAAATTATTTACACCCAATCTGTTAGTTGCAGGGCTAAAATAAATAGTTCCGTTTGTTATCACATGGTCAGCCAATTAAATGACTTAATCATTTAAGAACAGAAGAGGTTGAGGTGTAAAAGACACTAATCAGAGTTATCTCCTCTGAAAGTAATGAATTTCATTATACATCCAGACCTTGTGGTGAATGAAGTGAAGGTGTCATTTGCAGAGTGGAAAATATGTACTTTCCAGAGGGCCTGGCATGCTGATAAGCGTACTTTTCCACTCAGTGAGGAAGGCAATGGTAAACCACCTCACTCTTCGTTCTACTTAGTAAAACCTCTAGAGGTTCAAACCAGCTTTTTGGTTGATGACCTAAACAACAACAAAGTGACTAAACATATCTGGAAACTTTTTGCAGTCCACACTGTCAGTATTCTTTCACTGTAGGAATTTCTCCTTGTGGTGTTATACTTTAATAGTTTTTCGTAACACCCCTTGAAGTCCCTGATCGTATGAACTTAGTTCGGTCCACTATAATTTCTTGGTTTATTTCAATGTCTACCATATTTCAATAAACCTCGAGAAACTTCTTATCCGACAGCTTATGTCTATTGGTTAGTGTTGTAAAAATCTACTTTATCAACCCTTTGTCATCATTCTATGAAGGTGTCCATAGAACTCTATAGTTCAAGTATTTGTTTTCTGGTCGTTTCCATTAATCGTTCGTTTTTTGTTCACTTCTTTTTCTCGTAACCATTAAATAAAGGAGGATATTTCTCTTGAATTTCTACTCTGTTTTTAGACCAACCTTCCTAATTATTCTAAGGCATTTAGTCGTGTGGAGACACACCCAGTGTTATAATGTTTCGATGATTTATCCCGAGAGTGCTATGTTCTTGTATAGATTGTGAGTTCTTTGGAGTGAAGCAGCCGCTGTTTTTAGTTTTCTTTTAGCTGGTCTTCCGCTGTGTTATCTGTTCAAGGTACTTTAATAAGCTATTAACTTTTCTAATTTTTCCATATTTTGTTTTCAAATGATGCAGCACTATTTTGATTTTCGTTTTGTATTTAATTCCATCAAAGCAAATATGTAGTTCCTGTTTTCTGGTTGTTCGTTGAAAATTTTATTTGTTTTGTCACTGTTTCCGTGTTCCTAGAAACGATTCCAAGGTTTTACCAAAACGACTACAGTTTGATCTTGATGCCATTTTTATCATTCCTGTATTAGCAGAAAAAAGCCGTTATATTGACTCAATTTTAAAACACTAATTTATGTCTATAAAACTGGTAAAGGAATTCTCTTGTTACTGGCACTACGTTTTCATTTTAACCAATCATTTTTCTATGAATTTCCGATCTGAGAAATAAACACTTGAAGGATAATCAGTTATTTCACTTTTTTATAACTGTATTCAGGAGACTCCAACAACAATATATTGTTAAATTCATTACTTACCAATAATTTATTACCACTACTAACTTGCTTACTTCAAAAATCGTGTCATTCAAACATTTGTATCAAATAATATACAATTTTGCCCAACGTTTACTTATAATTTAATAAATTTTTCAACCAAAAATTATTTAGAAAAGAATTCGTGTGCACTGTAAAATGTTTCATCAATCAAGTATTTTTCAACTTTGTTTTAAACAAACTTAAATTACCACAACTTTTTAAAGATTTTGATAATTTATTGATACATTTCATATCTGTATAAGTACGTATTTGTTCAAACAATTTACTGTTGTGATTAGCAACACAGTCCCTCAATAAACATCCATTTTTATTAACTAAGAATATTTTCAAAGTTTTAAGAATATTTGCAGGACGATACATACAAAGTTGAAGAACAGAACTAGGAAAGAAATACGTTTAAAGTTGTACAAAACGATAGGGATACCTGTGGTACTATATATATTGAAGTGAGTTGTGAGCACTTATTTTATTTATTTATTTATTTTATTTAGTAAAATATAGCTACATTAAAATTACAATTCATGACTATACTAAGCTATGTACAATATTTTAAACTAAATATACTTATACGCAAAAACTCTTCTTCGCAAAGAGTTCTGTCCGCGCATAGGAGTATACAGAACAAAAACATTAATTCACTTAAATACTTATAAATACTATAAAATTACTAAGTTAAATTACTACTGGTAGCTATATTATAATAGCGATATTATAATTTTTATTTTATAACTAACTACTTTACAATAATATATTTTAGCTAACACAACTTAAATATTTTAACTTTATACGAAATTAATTCAATAAATGAGCATAAAGAGACAGTTAAACTGTCGCAAAGAGAAAATTAAAAACTAATATAACAGTTATTTTAAGACCTGGAAAAGTTTCTCAAGTTCTTGCTCACAGATCGATATTATATGATATTTTAGTTTATGTTTTAATAGATGCGGTGACATAATACTGTGTATATGGGGTGGAAGTACGTTAACGAATCGCCTCTCAAGATAGAGAAATGACTTCTGAAAAAATGTATTATTTGGTTTTCTAGTCTTAATTTTTCCAGCGTTCCTAGTACCATAATTGGTTTTATTGGGATCAATTATTACTTCATGGTTACCACAAGCCCAAAAGAATTGTATCAGAGCCTTGAAAACAAATAAATGCCTTAAAGGAAGAACTCCAAATTCCTGGAACAGGCTCATACGATCGCACTTTTTGTAACCATTAATAGTGTATAGAAAAGATTTTTGTATATTAATCACAGATTTAATGTGAGTAATGTATGTACTACCCCAACATGCAATTCCATACGACAACCGTGAGTGTACAAAAGCAAAATAAATTTGCTTCAACTTTCGAAGCGGGAACGAAATAAGTGACAGGAGGCGGAATAAGGTTTCTATGAGCGGTAAAGGGCTGTGCCTAGGAGGATAAGTTAAGGATGCAGACATACTAGTGGAGATGGGCATTACTAGCCTAGAAGAGAGAATGAAAACTCACAAAAGGTAGTAGTGCAGCCATTTGGAACGGATGAAGGAGGACCGTTTGCCCCGTTTAGCTTACGAGTACAAACTTATCGGTAAAAGGAGTATTGGAAGCCCAAAAAGGAGATGGTTTCCGGAACAGCTGAGCGGTCTAATCCATGAAGTGAAGAAGATTAGCAACATAGTAATGAATTACGTTTCTTGTGTAGTGGTTGAGGACTACAAACCTTGGATTCAGTAAAAGGTTATTCATGTCAGGGGTATAAAAGGGGTTCATGTCAAAGGTATTCATGTAATTTATGTACATAAATACTAATGCTGGCCCGTTTGGTACAAAATAACAATAAATCTGACAGACTGTCCAATATTCCAGCCACGAACCAAATTTCATTAACAACTCAATTTTTTTTAACATTACGGATTTCACTAATCTAATCACCATTTAAGAATAAAACAGTTACACCAACTTATAAAAATCAAGAAAGAAAAATGCATCAAAACCGTTAAATAGAATGAATGCTGATGAAATAATTTCATGCAATTTTTTTTTGTTTTTTTTTGGTTTAACGTCCGACTGTTCTGCAATTACTGCTAATGCAGACGGTGAAGGATGAAATGATTTTTTGTAACGTATGAAAATATGCCGTGCCTGAATGGGATTCGAACCCAAGACCGCATGATGAGAGGCGAGCACGTTACCAACTGCGCCAATGCGGCCGGCAATTTCATGCAAAACATGAAAACTATTACAATTGATACTTAAAATAAAAGAAAGGAATGCAATTGCGTGGATGTCTTCTTGATTTACCTTAAGTAAACAAAACAAGAATATAAGAATTAAGGAATTAAGTAAATAAAGTGAATCCTCTTAACTAAATAAATAAATAAATAAAAACATTAAATATCACTTGAATTTTAATTCCAATAAAACTCTTTAATCTTTAATGTTTTGCATTTAGCAACGCATCTATTGAATGGAATCATTAATAACACGCAACCACAAAAGATTATCAGAAGGTCTTTCTGTTCAGTTAAAGTATGTTTATACAAAAACGAACTAAATGTTAAAAAAAATCTTTAAACTATCCTAATGATTTTCTAGTAATCAATCGTACATTCAGAATTAAACCATTTTTATATTTCCCCCAATTTATGCAATTATTATAATGGAGGAACAATAAGATACTTAAAAACTAACTCAAATTTCTTGAAATTTAAAAATAATGTGAAATTCCCACTTTCTGTAAAATTGTTTACGTTATAAGAAAGTGTTGTAATTAGAGGAAATTACTCAGCGTTGTAGAGGTCTTCTCAAGTTTTTTCTTCTCTTAGGTCAGTATACCAGAACCTGTTTGGAATTCTATTTCTCTCCATTCTTTGAAGATATTCCATCCAATTATTGCGATAATAGGTGATTGTTTCGATGATTCTAGACTGAACTGATTCTAGATGATCGGAGAATAACAATCGTGAAGTCGGCGAACACAGCCATAAATTCAAGCCGTTTTACACGATTATTTAAAGATGCGATGGGTAAGTGCGATGTTCGTTCAGAGGCTGCTGAGTACGGATCAGATTGAATGTAGCATGACAACCGCCGGCGAGCTGTTTGAGACAAGTTCAAAGAACCCTACGTTCCTCCAACAGATTATCACTGGTGATGAGTCTTGCTTGGGTGTTCGCCTACAACCTGGAGAAGAAATAGGAATCGTCGGAGCGGGACACAGCATCGTCTCCCAGACCAAAGAAGGACATCGAATCAAATACGATGACTCAGCTCCAACAGATTCCAAAAGAAGCCTTCTACCAGTGGTTCCAACAATGGCAGGATGGGTGGAGCAAGTGTATGTGTGCACGAGGGTCCTTCTTCGAAGGTGATTAGGTAAGCATTGCCATAGATCATAACATTAGCACGTTGAACAAACGATACGGGAACTTTTTGAACGCCCCTCGTACAGGGGAAATTAGCAGCCGAAGAGCGCAGGAAGACGAAGAACATCCACGTTGAAGAACCTGCGAGATACCATTGCTTCTTTGTGGAAATATGACTAAGATTTCTGTATTCCTAATTCACATCTGGATTGCCCTAAAGCAGCAGTGTCAAACGTTAAAATTTCTGTTTCGATTGCCAGCCTCTGATAAAGGAAAGCATACAAAAAAGCAGTATTATAGGAAACAAAAACAGATTAATAACTTGTTTTAAAAATATTTGCCTGGATACATAACTACTTTAATAAGTATGAAAAAGTATTTTCAGAGCTCAAATTTTCATATTAGGTTACTCAAAAGTAAGACATACGAGGTGTGGCTATTAAATAACGAGACTGACATTGTAAAAAATTTTATTTTTATTTTATACATAATCACTTAGTGTCTCCTTCACTCCTTCTCTATCCCTAAAACGCTCCATGCGAATTTTCCATTGTTGGAAACAGTGCTGGAAGTCATCTTCTGTCAGCTCCTTCAGGACACGTGCCGCTTTCTCTTTTACAGCTTCCACGAACTCAAATCTTCTCCATTTTAATGCAGATTAACCTTAGGGAACAGGTAGAAGATAATAACAAGTGATAAAACGTGGTATTTTACTTATGATCCGGAAACGAAGCGCCAACCCATGCACTGGAAGAGCCGACCTTCATCGAGAGCCAAAAAAGCTCGAATGAGCAAGTCAAAATTTAAAGCAATGATGATTGTTTTTTTTTATATCCATGGGATTGTGTACCTTCACAGGGTTTTTGAAGGTCAAACAATTAATCAATACTACTACCTTGAAGTACTTTCTAAACTACGTCAAAAAGTAAGGAAAAAACGCCCCGAAATGTGGAAGGACAAATCATGGGTTCTCCACAAAGACAATGAGCCAGCTCATTATACGTTATCTGTCAAGAGGTTCCTATCCAAGTACAGCATCTCAGTGTTAGAACATCAACCTTATTCATCAGATCTTGCACCATGTGACTTCTGCCTGCTCCCTAAGGTGAAATCTGCATTAAAAGGGACAAGATTTGAGTCTGTGGAAGCTGTAAAAGAGAAAGTGGCACGTGTCCTGAAGGAGCTGACAGAAGATGACTTCCAGCACTGTTTCCAACAATGGAAAATTTGCATGGAGCGTTGTAGGGATAGAGAAGGAGTGTATATTGAAGGTGACAATAAGTGATTATTTATAAAATTAAAATTAAATTTTCTACAACGTCAGTCTCGTTATTTAGTAGCCACATCACGTATATTAGTTTAAAAGTCAGTGTGAAAGTTCATGTTGCTTGACGAACCATCTATCATAATTCTGTATGATTTTATTGCATAATACATTTTAAAATATTACATAAAATTAAACGAGGAAGTGAAATAAAAATAAGTGTAGGTAGACAAAAGCGATTAATCCAAAAAAAAATGATGCCGACGTAGGATCAATATGATAAATGGATTTAATTAATAACTTTGTAAAAATAAATTTAAAAACGGAAATGGTTCAAGATCAATAACAGTACTGTAAATTCTTAAGTTGGAATACAGGAATAAATTCCAAGTAATATTACATCTATAATTACTGACGGAATACGATCTGAAGTCTTATAACAACCCAATACTCTTCAGTATTTTATTTTCATAATTCACATGATTTAGTCCGAAATTTTCAAGAGATTTCTCTTTTTGAGGACAAAAGTTGTTTACAAAAGACTACCGGTATGTGCATGAGCTACAAATCTGGACGGTTCCACTGTATTTCAAGTTTTGATCTAAGCGCCACTTTTTAAAACATTTTTTCATAAAAATGCACGTAAAAACCGGTGGTGAATAACTTATTTTACGATTTCGGTTAAGTATTAAATTTATTGAAAGATAACTCTTAAAACATAACTTCATGGCTTTCCACAAAAATTCACTTTTCGCGGAAGGAGCATTATTTAGTGATGATACCTACATAAGTCTTGGCTTGTGCGTTGGACAAAAGGCTGGTTTCAACTTCTAGAGGCTTTACTTAGTAAAACGAGGATTAAGGTGGTTTACCATGCCTTCCTCACCGAGTGGAAAAGTATGCTTATCAGTATGACAGGCCCTCTAAAAAGCATCTAACATGCAAATGACACCTTCACTTCATTCACCGCAAGGTCTGGCTGTATAATAAAATGGATTACTCTCGTTGAAAATAACTCTAATGTTTGTCTTTTGCACCTCTACTTCTTCTGTTCTTAAATGCTTTAATAGCCTGACCATGTGATAAGAAACAGAACTATTTTTTACAGCCCTGGAACTAGCAGATCGAGTGCAAATAATTTAAAACTCCACCTGCCTGTTATGGATAACGGAACGATTAAAACGTGGATCTAACATAAGTTCGGATAATGAAAAGTAATAACTAAACGGCTTTGAAATAAATAATTATTCCTAATTATTATCATCTATTTTAGATAAAATTATCTAAAAGTTGGTCTGCATTAACGTACTACAAAATAGTTATAAAATCGGAAACATTATTTGGATCAGAATGTTTTTTATTACAAGGAAAATTTTAAGAAAGAAACAGAAATGGAAGAGAAAAATGTCTAAGCAAAATAAATATATGGTCCGAAGAAAAATGAAAATGGAGAACGTAAGTCAAGAAGTAATAGAAAATATATGGGAATGGAAAAAAAAGAAAATATAAGATACTCTATTAGAAACAGAAAATTTCATTTTCATGGACCAGAAGAGAGTTTTATGAAGCAGTTATTTGAACGTAAAAATTACAAAACACAGAACAGATGGTTTATAGAAACTGAAAAAGATATGAAAAGCAAATGAAGGCGTTGGATAGAATAGCAGAGAGAAGGTCATAAAACAGGTTAAAGATATTAAAGGATTTTAAGAGAAATGAGGATAATAAATGACAACAAGAAATGGTAAGAAGACAAAAAAATAGTGAAAATAATTAAAGAGATTTGCGGTTAAACAAAAAATGGGGTAATTATTACAATGTTTGGTCTGTTCAACCATTGAAAATTTAAGAGAAAGGGAAAACATTAAGCATGAGAAAATCAGTGGCGGCTCGTGCTTTCAAAAATAGTTGAAGAGTTGCAAAAACCCGAAAAGAACTGGTATACTAATAAGTATCCGTGAGTCTCCAGAGAGTAAAAAAATGTAAAATATACACACATACAAAACAACTGTGTGACACCGGAAATACAAAACTACGTATACCTTGGACAATTCGAATTGGCACAAGCCGCTTTGGTGTTTATCTACTCCACTCTTCGCCACTCGCCATGCAATGACGGTACAGTCACAAAAGTATACAATCGCTACTGTATGTGCGACTTACGCACGATCACTACGCTCTGTTTTCACTGTTGTTCTTAATAATAATCCGTCCGACATTACGATGTGACTAATACGAGTATTTTGTAGTATTTGTATTTTGTTTTGTTATTTTGTTATTTTATTTGTATTTTGAGTATTTGTATTTTGTATACGAGTATAATGTGAGTATTTTTATACTCGTATTTTGTTTTCGTATATGATTTTCTGTTCATTATAATATATTCAGACCAATTTGTTTAATTAGTTGCGTGCGTCTGTAGAGAATAGTTTAGTGAGTTTTTGCAGTTTAATTCTTGTAATTTATAATTTAAATTTTTACTGGGACAAATTAAATACATATTTTAAAATGAAATAATTATTTGTAAGTTTGTCCATTGTAATAAGGTTGTAGGCATTTACGTACATTAAAATTTGTAGACCTTGTTGAAAGAATAGGTTATGGATATACTTTATACGGAACTGTGTGTACACGTAGAGCAAGTGTTGTGCCAGTTCAAATTGTCCACAGTATACACTTACACGAACATGCAGGAGCAATAGGCTGATCGACCCGCCCCAATCACTTCACTATTCGGGGACGGGTGAGGAGAGCTAGGCGTGCCTATTTGCCGCTGACATTTCCGTTAACGTGGGAACCCCCTCCCGCTGGAAGAAAAGCGGCGGCAATCCGACAACCTCTTCACTTGGACATTTATTACGTATATTAAGGCCATTACAAGGGCTATTCAAATCATTAGAAAGCGCTCTAAGAAGATTTAATAATTTTATGTACTTTTTTACGCGACACTTTTTCAATTATTGTAAAACAAAACTTAATATAACAAAAATTATACTTATTTTGTTAGAGAAATAAATCTCGATTCTATCCACAAGATAGGTGAAGAGGATCTTCACCTACTTTACCTGAATAGCAGCCGGTGTAGAAAAGTCATCTAATGTGGCCGGTAACCAGTACCCCCCCCTCAAAAAATAACAATTTTATTTTTATATAAATATTTGGTAGTTTCTGAGCATTTTCATACCAAATTTATGTTTTTATTCCCAATCGCAATTTATTTACGAATTTTTTAAAATAGTACTGCATGAAAAAATTGTGCCTTTCGAGTTGTCGAGGAAATATTTTGCGTAGCTTATTGTCTTTTCTTATATCAAAAGGCCATCAAGGAAAATAAAAAATACTCACATAAGCATTCACTGCCTACTGCTGTACTAGATGTTATCAAACCTGTCTTTACTGATCTGTCTCGAACTGATTTATTACAAAAATGCGTTCATGGCAACACTCAAAATATAAGCGAGTCATTCAACCATATCATCTGGAGTAGAATCCCCAAATCTGTATTTGTTGGCATTGACACCATGACATTTGGTATTCATGATGCCATTTCAACCTATAATGATGATAGTATAAGTAAGTGTGAGGTTATAAAACAATTAGGAATGAACCGAAGAGCAAATATTGTATCAATTTTGAGTAAAATTGATTCATGTTGAATTCGCGAAGCAGAAAAAATGTGTGAGGATATGAAAAAAATCTCGCCGAAAGAACAGACATGTGAAGAAGAAATTAAAACATGAAACATAAAAGGATTCCAACCCAGATTATGGAGCAGGGCTGTTTTAAGCAGGTAGCATATGACAAACTTGGTACTAAACGTTATTCTTGTCTTTATTTCCTTATTTTTCTGAAAATTTTGATTTTTCTTATAAAAACCCCGTTTTCTCAAAAACTATTTGACCGATCAGCTTCAAATTTGTTGTGGTAATTATCGTCAAAAAGGCAGAGTTATCCCACTAGAATTATTGATATTTATTATAAATAGTTTTGGCTTATATAAAGGTGTTTTCCGAGCAAATATTTTTTACAAATATAAAAAAAGTAATTTTTTTTCTTTCAGTACATTTTGATGATTGTAGTGGTTCTATTTTCACATAATGAGCTGAAGAGCCTCTCAAAATTTCATGTTTATAGCTTTTGTACTTTTTTAGAAAATGGGTCATAAAGTTAAGAGATTTTAACATTGAAATCTATGACGGGTATTGGTGTCTTCAACTTAACCGAAAAACAATAGAAGAAACCCCATTAAAATTTACAGACATCTTATTAACCATTAATCCTTGTATAGGACTTCAGTTTATAGAACAGCAGTAACTTACAAGTAAACTGTTGGAAACAAAAAGATGGAAGTGATTACAATCGTGATTGTTATGCCAGGAATCACTCGGCCGTTACGATGATCTCGTGCAAGGATTCTTTTAACTTTACGTTCTTTTGAGCCATCTACTGGCAAAAGCGAATAGTAGCGATCAGTCGCTTTCTTTTTGTCGTGATTCAAAATATGAGATTTTATAATACAGAGAACTATACTGTTTTTATTAACTTCATACAAACTTTTAATCTGATTAGATAGTTTAAATTTCTACGAGTATTAACCAACTGTGCCAGCAAACAATATTTATGTGTACCACATCTCTCTACGTTTTGTTCTTTAATATGTTTTTCTTCTCTGATATCATCTAGAATACAGTAGTTTTTAATAGCATATTATAAGATCTATAATAAGTTCGTAAATGATCTTAACAGTGAAAACAAAACAAAGCAGAAAATTACATAGGTACTTGCAAAAAAATTAAGTCACCAAAATTTTCCTTGAGATTTACGTATTAATACTCGTATTTTTAATAGTTAATAGAAAAAATTTCTGATATTATAACGTGTTGTTTTTTTTTAGGTCATCAGCCGAAAGGCTAGTTTCAACCTCTAAGTAAAACGAGGATTAAGGTGGCTTACCATGCCTTCCTCATTGAGTAGAAAAGTATGCTTATCAGTATGACAGACCCTCTGAAAAGCATCTACCCTGCAAATGACACCTTCACTTCATTTATCACAGGGTCTGGCTGTATACTGAAATGAAATTTATTACTCTGAGAGGAGATAACTCTGACTACTGTATTATAAAACCTATCTCTTCTGTTCTTAAATACTTCAGTTTTATAATTAAGTGATCATGTAATAAAAAAACAGAACTATTTTTGAAGCCCTGGAACTAGCAGATCGAGTGCAAATAATTTAACACTCCACCTCTTTCTAATGGCTGAGCCTAATGTTTTCCGTACGCCTGATAATACAACGCGTTCTCATAAGAGCTGTACTGCATTCTGAACGTGAAATACAGTATAGTAGTCTATGTTTAATAATTAAATGTGTCAATAAATAATTGTTATAAGTTTAAAGAAAGTTTATTATTTATTATACCAGGATACCGAACGAACCTAGGCTCAGGTGTCACACTATATAAACAGTTAAAAAGTGGTAGCCTAATATGCTGCCCATAATAAACAGGTGGAGTGTCAAATTATTTACACTCAATCTGTTCGTTGCAGGACTAAAATAAATAGTTCTGTTTCTTATCACATGATCAGCCAATTAAATGACTGAATCATTTAAGAACAGAAGAGGTAGAGGTGTTAAAGACACTAGTCAGAGTTACCTCCTCTGAAAGTAATGAATTTCACTATACAGCCAGACCCTGTGGTGAATGAAGTGAAGGTGTCATTTGCAGAGTGGAAAATATAAGCTTTTTAAAGGGCCTGGCATGCTGATAAACATACTTTTCCATTCAGTGAGGAAGGCAATGGTAAACCACCTTACTCCTAGTTTTACTTAGTAAAACCTCTACAGGTTCAAACCAGCCTTTCAGCTGATGACCTAAACAACAACAAAAGCCTAATATGGCAGTGATAAGCCCTACGGTGTTATTCCTAACAATAAAATTATTAAACAGCAATGGAACAGCATACCTATGCCTACAAAATACTATGGTTGTTGTCAATTTTAACAACACTCTGACTGTACATCTAACTATAGGTGGAAGGGGTATGCAGGGCCGAAGTCAAGAATGCGCAGCGTTCACAGCAATTGGCTTGGCTTATAGACTTTTTTACACTTGTAATTGAAATATAGTATCGGTTATTATAATAATACCATTGAATCGGTGAGCGGAAAAAGGGTAATATTCGAAAAAATGCGAAATTGAACGAAGATAGCAGTTTTGTTAAGTTTACTTCGGCGCATGTATTGGTTGATAAAAGGGAAATATTCCTTGTATCTAAAAGCAGCTAAGCTACATTAAAAATTTAGTTAAGTGGAAAAAGGATAATATTCCAGGAATATTACCCTTTTTCCATTCAATAGCGAACAGCAGTTGGACCACTGGTTTCTGTGTTATTATTATCAAAATATAACTGTAAATTATTTTGAAATAAAAATAAAGTTTTGTAGCATATTGGCACATTATATTGTTTTTTAAACCTAATTTTTCCTATTCACTTGTACCAAATCTAGAAAAAGGTGAATAGTCAACATATTAATAATCAAAAATCAATTCCATGATTATTGTAAAATAAATTCTAAAGTCACCATTAAAAAGCTTTAATATAGTAGGCCTACTAACAATTGAACATTTTACCATTAAACCAAAAACAAAGTCACAAAACAGTTTTTTTTAATTTATAAAATAAGGATTTTGGAATATTACCCTTTTTCCACTCACCGATTCAATTTATAAATTTAAAGCTAATATTCCAAACTTGATTTACTTGAAGGTGCTTGCAGTCATCACCACAATCCTACTGTTGGCCAAGAAGATCTCTTGGTCAGAGGCATTTTAAACGTCTGTGCTGAGTACCCAGTATCGCCCTAGTGCACATGTTTTGTATGAGAGGGTTGTCATGTAATTCAAATTTGTCATGTATCGTCTTGTATAGTTGTTTCGCGATATCAATTACTCAAGGAATTTGTGCAACATTGAGTTTGTGACGTAATAGGGCATTAAGTTTCGTTCGTAAAATCTTATAGATTAAAGATAAAAAGAAGATTTTACTGTACAGCATTTCATGGATTTCTCATTTTAGAATTTAGGAAAAATTTCCTATAATGAATTAATAGTTGAATTAAAGAAAACATTTTTGAAGTAAACACGATAAAAATGATCTTTTAAAAACCGTTACTGATGCCCCTACCAATATCACGAAAGATCTAGATGTATTTAAGAATGTATAATAAAAAAGTTTAAGTAATCTAATGATATACCGTTAACACAAAATAGAAAATACATTTATAATAGGTTGCATTTTAAAATAGTTTTTATTAAAATCACGAAATAATGTAGAAGTATTACGTATTTTTAATAACAGTATATTGAACAAACATTCTATAGAGTGGTTTAAATATTTTAATTACACGGTCTTAAGTTTAATTAAATGTCAGACACGGTGAGAGAAAGAAATTAGAATGAAATGCAATGGAAAAAGAGTGAGATGGAAATTAGTAGAGTAAACAAATTCTAAAGAACATTATTCGGTAAAAGATGAGAAGATGGATACCATCAACAGGTTTTCTTACTACTGTTACCACAACACGCTAACTGCATTAAAAATATATAAAGTTGTATTAGTAGGAGTAAATTTTTAATGAGATTCATTTTTATCTTATGCAATTTTTAAACTACTGTTTTGTCTTTTTCTTTTATTTAAATGCTATGTGTATAGTAAAGGAAACGTACGTAATAACGCTTAGTGAAAATGCAAATTTAAAACAATTAATTTTGCGTCATAAACCAACCTCATTGTCTTCGTGGTTTAGTGGTTAATCTATGGAAATAAAAGAGATAGAATAAAATTAAATAAAGACTCAGAATAAAATTGAGCAATAATTGACCGTCGTCGTTCTCTTAATTCTTTTTCAAGAAAATATCAACAAAATTCATCATCTCTCAGAAACAATCTTATTAAAATTCACCTACCTTTCATATGTTTAATGTATTTATATCAGTAATTAGTTATCGAATATTGGTGTTATGGAACTTGTATTTTTCTCCGAGTTCACAAAACCAGCCGGATTTCAGCACGTAACAATTTATGTCTGCTCAGAATTTACCAGATGCAGATGTCGTAAAATAATTGAGGAACAGCCAATAAGGTACTTAGGAATAACAATTGATTCTTTGCTTCGATGGTAGGAACACATTGAAATCGATTATTTCAGCGTCTGCGGAAAACTGCACATTTATTTAAGAAACTTAAAAATTTCCTTGAATTCACACCCTGAAATTTGTTTACTTTTCTACGGTGCAATCACTCTTGACTTACGGGATTGTAGGTTGGGATGGTGTTTCGTTTTGCGCTTTGAGTCTCCTGTTAGTAGTACAGAAACTAATTTTAAAAGTTATAAGTAGAAAACCTCCTCGTTTTTCATCAGACCAACTTTTTGCGGTATTTCAAGTAATGAATGACAGGCAACTGTTTGTAACAAAGATCTTGAGAAAACTGCATAAGAGTAAATCGAACATCCAAAATATATCTCATAAGTATGACACAAGGAACAAACGTCTACTTTTTCAGATAAAGCGATAAGTGCGTTGTATGAGCGACACTTCTCTCACTTGGCCCCCAAATTTTATGACCAACTACCTAAACACCCATAACAGACAGGTGGACTATCAAATTATTTACACTCAATCTGTTAGACCTTCCGCTTTGTAGGGTGTTGCGCTAACCACTAAGCTATGGCGGCAGTTAATTTTTGAAGTTGTTGTACACATAAATATTACTCCACGAATTAAAGGAAAGTTAAATTAGAATATTAATTTTTTATTTAAAAAATTACTTATTAATTTAAAAAACCCAACAAAGATCGATGCGGAGAATATGGGCTCCAAGAGAAATTTCATAAATATTCCCCGTATTCTTTAATGACGCTAAAAAATAAAAAAATTGTAAAATTATTACATCAAATTTTATTATTTAAATTATGAAAATAGTAAGATGATCTTACAAAAATCCAAACCGAATTTATTACCAGCTATTAATAACACGTCCAAATTCCCACTATAAATTATTTATTTAAAAACAAAACTTATTCAAAAATTAACTTATTACCCACACCAACATGAGGGGCATGTATGTGCAAATTCTTAAACAACAAAATATCATATATGCTGAAATAATAATAATTATTACTACACATCACCAGGATTATTACAAATTACTAAAATTATAGTAATAAATTATTTAGTTTTATAAAATTAATAGTTCAAGATCCGTAGGTTAATTTATTAGCTTTCCGAACCTTTTTAATCTTTAAGATATTTTGTTTTTATAATGTCTTCTATTAATTTGTAATAAATCTAAGATTCTTCAAATCATCAATTACATTATATAAATTTTTAAAAAATAACACATGTTTTGACACGTTGTGGATTAGGTCAAGGTTAATAATGATAAGTTAATAATGTTCGTGAAAATGGTTAATAAACAATATTGTATGAAAAAATGCAAAGATTAAAATTCCAAATTTATGGTGAATTATAAAATACAGGAGTTATGTAAGCAATATTTTACGCATCATAGTTTTCCTCTTAGATAATTATTTTATATAAAAACAATATGAGAATCTGTTATTGCTGAAAAAAATTAATTCGGCTTTACGAGGTGTGGTTATTAAATAACGAGACTGACGTAAACAAATTTATTTTAATTTTATACATAATAATTTATTGTCACGTTCAATGTACACTCCTTCTCTATCCCTACAACGCTCAATGCAAATTTCCATTGTTGGAAACAGTGCTGGAAGTCATCTTCTGTCAGCTCCTTCAGGACAAGTGCCGCTTTCTCTTTTACAGCTTCCCGTCTGATTTCCCTATTTTGAACACGTGGGTAACCGTGACATATGCTGACGACACGGAAATTCTTGTAAGGGAAAAACAAACAAAAAAATTGTAAGAAAAAATACCACGGATGAGGCTTCCAGGTTGGTGCAGTGACATCTTTTACTAATCCAGGCTTACTGGCGTATTAAGGTGAACCCAAATATATCAACACGTGTTACGTTCACCTTACGACGTCAACTTTTCTACCAGTAGTGTTGAATAAGAGATAACTCTGATTAGTGTCTTTTACACCTCTACCTCTTCTGTTCTTAAATGATTCAGTCATTCAACTGGCTGACCATGTGATAAGAAACAGAACTATTTATTTTAGCCCTGCAACGAACAGATTGAGTGTAAAAATTTGACACTCCACCTGTCTGTTATGGGCAGACTAATGGGCAGACTAATCAGAGTTATCTTCTCTGAAAGTAATGAATTTCATTATACATCCAGACCCTGTGGTGAACGTAGTGAAGGTGTCATTTGCAGAGTGGAAAATATGTGCTTTTCAGAGGGCCCGGCATGCTGATAAGCGTACTTTTCCACTCAATGAGGAAGGCAATGGTAAACCACCTCACTCCTCGTTTTACTTAGTAAAACCTCTACAGGTTCAAACCAGCTTTTTGGCTGATGACCTAAACAACAACACAACAACAGTGTTGAATAACGGTTACATCCCCCAGGCGAGAGTGATGCGATATCTTGGCTTGAGGTTTGACAGGCAACTAACCTAGAAGCATCACCTGCGTACAAAACGTTTAGAATTTAATCACCGCCAGACGTTAATCTACTTCATTGACTTTCGGTCGTTATTGAAGCTCCGTTTCAAAATTTTAATTTACAAAACCCTTTGAACCATTAAAAACTAATGGTGCTAATGGTGCTAATTGGAGCAGCGGCTGAAAGTAACTTGACGGCAGAAAGGGAACAAAATATCTCAAGAACAGAAAGTCGTACAAAGTTGAAACTTTGAACTTAAGTTAGGTAGGCCTATCACTAGTGGATCCAACACAAATATTTTTATAAAAATCGGTCAGCCGGAAATACGTCTTTGTAGTTTATTCATGCAGTTTTTCACTTTTTGCGATTTTCTCCAAGCCCGCGGTTACGATTTTTTTAAAAGTCGCCTAATTTATTATATTTTTATGCTCTACAAGATAGGGTAAGCGCCTTGTCTGCTAAAATTCTTGGGGGCTGTGAAAAAATGTTATTTTCTAAATTCCAGCCTTAATATGCATTTTAGAGAAAAGTCTACATAATTAACGTTGTAAAAAATTAAAAAACTAACAACTTTAATTTCAAATTTTTTTTTTACAATGATTTAGTGTTAATTGGTTTTCTAAATTATTTGCTCATTAAAATAAAATAAAAAAAATTGGAATTTTTTAAGATTATTAAGTTTACGACCTTAGTATACATTTTCCAATATAAAATGTATACCTAATTAAACTTTTAGAAACTTAAATACCTACAACTTTTGTTTTAAGAACTTATTCAGCAGAGCTTAGTTTAACGTCAATTAGTGATTGTTCATATTTTTAAGTCTTAGGTACAGAAGTTGATTCTCACTTTGCGTAATTCACTCATGATTAAAATTAGGTTATGTTTTTTACTTTAAATTGTTTACTAATGATTAAACATATTATTTATTACTTACACTCGCAAGAGAAAGTTGTATATGAGTCTTTCACCAGATTATTTAATTTATTTTGAGTCGCGTTAACTGTTTTAGTTATCAGCGACTATTATAGGTACAGTAAAGATTTGGTGGGTTTTAATGCGTAAAATTTCTAGATTGTAGTCGAGAGTTTAATTTTTTCGAAGACTAGCGTTCTAACCCCTGGGCCATGGAGGCTACCAAAAAATAAACATAACGTTAAAGAAAGTAGAGAAGTGGATGTATTTATTCATAATAATAGTTTAGAGCATGTAGAAACAGTGAAGTTCCTGGGCGTATCTCTAGATAGATCTTTGTCTTGGGACTTCTATACCCATCAAGTTTGTAGTAAAATATCATCTGGCGTATTTGCACTAAAACAAATTGCCAATTACTAATGGCAGCTTATCATGGCCTCATTCTGTCTCATATCCGTTATGGTATTTTAGTATGGGATAATTTTAGCATGGGTAATATGAATAGGGTTTTTAAAATTCAAAAGAAAGCTATTAGGTGTATGGTGGGAGCTAACCAGCTAACCTCATGCAGGCCACTATTTAAGAAGCTTAAATTGCTTACAGTTCCCTCTCGCTACATTTTTGAGGTGATTATGTATGTCTGGCAAAATAATTTTAATTTTAATTTTAATTTTTGCAGAATTTCAATGTTCACAATCATAACACGAGAAACAGGAATGATTATTATGTGGCTAATCACTCCACAGAATTGTTTGAACAAAAACCTACTTATGCGGGGAGAAAATTCATGAATAAATTACCCCAATTTTTAAAATGTGAGGATTTGAATTCCTTTAAAAAAAATCTGAAAAATTACTTGATCGGTGAAACTTTTTATAGCGTACAAGAATTTCTTTCTTGATAGCAGTGATACATTGTGTGGTTCTTATATGTATTTCAGCTGTTATATCTGACGACATGTCCCATACTCCTCCTGGAATCTCCAGAGCGCAAAAAAAACCAACTTAGTGTTTCTTCTTAGTGCTTCTGTTTGCATCTATAATTGAAGAAGTTTGCAAACTTATATTCAATGCACGTGTTTCATTACAAACCTTAAACGAAATGTACATTAATTCGTTTATTTGCTTATAAGAAATTGTACTAGTAAATGTAATTACATCATGACGATTCACTATTTACTATTAACAACATTATCTTTATTATTACTAGTAATATTATTATTATTATTATTATTATTGTTACTACTACGACTACTACTACTACTACTACTACTACTACTACTACAAGCAAAGTGTAAACTATTTACTAGTGTTTATCCTATACCATCGCAAGTTTCGTGATGTCGTGGCTAATAATAAGTAAGAAGAAGAAGAAGAAAAAGTAAGAATTAAAACATGAAGAAGAAGATACAAAGATGTAACATAATAATACAAAGAGGTTAAAGTTCAATTTCTTAGTCTCCTTGACTTTTTCAAATAAAGCGGGTCTATATCAATGCACATTGTGTACACAAAATACTACACACATATTATATATTATGTTTGTGTATTTATAAACATATATTTGTATAAAATATTAATATATTTATTGAATTTTCTATGATTTCAATATTTTATGTTATGACAAGCATTTCCATGATTTTTTCATATTTTCTCACGCTATTTTTTAACATTTTATTTTAAATCTCATCAACGATAAGGTTATTAGTAACTTCAAGTAGGTTATTTTATTACATTAACAATAAAAGTGTTTTAAATAGAATGTCTTAGAATTACAGGAAAGATTGGTCTAACAAAAGCAGAAAAATTTGAGAAATTTGATCAGAAATTAGTTCATCTTAAGACTCTGTTATAGAAATTACAAGATTCAGAAAAATTCTAGTAGATCAGTTCGTTTTCGATCGGAAGTAGGCCAGTATGTGTGAAAAAGGGTGTTATTTAATTTATGCGCATTCTCTGATGAACTGTTCAATGATCAATCTTTCAAGTTAGTAGTTTACGAACTCCTCTGTGAATTAAAATCTCCACCTATTAGGATAGTGGTTCCAAACCCATAGAGACTGTGAATTACTAAGCCAAAAAGTGTAATTGAACCATGTACGAACCATCCTCACTCCAGACTTGGTGGAGGGGGGAAGAGAAACCTTAGGAACATAGAAATGTCTCAGAAAAGAAATTTTAATGGAATGCCTAACAGTTATCGGATATACTCAGGCCATCTCGTTCAATAAACATCTCTTTCAAAATCCCCATTTAATTTGTAACTTTTTTATATATCCTACCGGACCCTTCTGAGGACCACTCCCGAGAGTATCGCGGACCACCGGTTTGGAACCTTAGTATTCGGAAATGTGACCTTAGCGAGCAAAAGAATATTTTGAATAGTTCTGTGGTAATTGCATGACGTGGAGATGACAGATGACGATGTGTTGTTGTTGTTTACGTCATCAGCCGAAAGGCTGGTCTGAACCTCTAGAGGTTTTACTAAGTAAAACGAGGAGTGAAGTGGTTTATCGTGCCTTCCTCACTGAGTTGAAAAGTATGCTTACCAACATGCCGGGCCCTCCAAAAAGTACACATTTTCCACCCTGCAAATGATACCTTTACTTCATTCACCACAAGGTCTGGCTGTATAATGATGAAATTAATTACTTTCAGAGGAGATAACTCTGATTAGTGTCTTTTACACCTCTACCTCTTCTATTCTTAAATGATTCAGTCATTTAACTGTCAGACCATATGATAAGAAACAGAACTATTTTTTGTAGCCCTGGAACTAACAGATTGAGAGCAAGTAATTTAACACGCCACCTGTCTGTTATGGGCAGAGACTGACGATATTGCAAGATAAGGGGTGAAAGATAGTTGACGGACAGTACAGGTTACGATAATGAGAAGAACTGTACAAGGAAAATGAACGGGAAATGGAAATGATTAGAAAAAGAAGACTAAAATTCTACAGACACCTGTGTAGAATGGATGACAAAACAAATTTTAGGCCACTAAAAAATAGACCTAAGGTGTCAGGATAAGTGGTTTGTAGAAGTCAAAAGAGTACAGAGATAACAGGAGTAAACTAAAAAAACATAATAGATCAAACCAGATTCTGAAAACTAATAACCGACTTCAAGAATTTTCATGAAAAAAAAAGAATAGAACAACAGGTGCATGGAAGAAAGGAGAAAAGATTACAGTGAATGAATTCTAGGATCGTGGGCTACAATATGAGCTTCCAGAAATATCTAGTCACTCACATTACGTGATCTGATATTATAAGAAAAAATCTGGTGTGAAACACTCACACTACTTTCTCTTGCTAATAAAAATAATGAAAAATATAACCAAACATTAGTAATACAACATTACAAATAAAAAAAAACTAATCTCAAAAAACATAACCTTATTTTAATCATGAGTGAATGTTGCAAAATGAAAACCAACCTCAATTTGGCTAATACAGAAAATCACTCTTTCACGCTCAACTAGGCTCTGTAGAGAAAAATGCTTAAAATTAACGTTTTAGATCGTTTCATTCCTATAAATTTGATTATATACACTTTTGTCATAAAATGCATACTAAAGCCGATATTTAAAAAAATCCATTTATTACAGTTTTTCATGAAACAAACAGAAAATAACAAATTACCGCTAAACTATGCGTTATACAAAGAAATATTATTTCAAATAAAAGTTGTAGATTTGTAAATTATCTACAACTTGTATGATATGCACTTTTGCGCTAAAATGCATATTAAGGCTGCAGTCTTAAAAAACCGTTTTTATCTTCGAGAGAACAGCCTCCCCAAGAATTTCAGCAGACATGGCGCTTGCCGTTTCTTCTAGAGCAAAAAATGTAATAAAGAGGCGATTTTTTAAAAAACCGTAGGAGCTGTTTTTGATAAAATCGCAAAAAAGTAAAACACATGACACGAATAAACCACTGGTACTTTCGGTTGATCGATTTTGATGAAAATGTTTGTCGGGTCCTATAGGGTCCTAATATAAGTTTCAAGTTCGTACGTATTCCGTTCTTGAGATATTTTGGTCACACACACAGACCAATCGCTAAAAACTTGTTTTTTGGGTTCAGGGGTCTAAAAACGTGTATATCCGGTGAAAACTCGGTTTCAAAAAATCTACATGGAAACAATACTTTCCTTCCTATATACAGGGTGATTCACGAAAATATGCAGAAATTTTGGGTGCCCATTGTACATGTAAAAATAATGAAAAAGGTTTATATAAACATGGGTCCGGAAATGCTTCGTTTCTGAGTTACGGTAGCGAAAGATTTCGCCCGGATTTCAGCTCACCAGGTGAAATGAGGTCTTTCTGAAATTCTGGTAAGGTAGATTAAGGGGCGAATTTAATCGTTTCTTATGGTTTTTGACCTGATAAATTGAATAAAACAGGTCACAGAACTATAAGTTAAATAGTTTTTGAAAAAACCAGAGTCAAATGCAAAAAATGGTGTGAAAAAAACACAATTTTTCACCTTTGTTTTCCGGTTAATTTTACTTTGTACTGTTATGAATAAAAATTCATTCAATCCAACATCTATTCGCTTTCTGTGTACTTTATTTACACCGGTTTGTTCAGAATAAAATTTTCAACATGTTTTATTCAAAAAATTTAACTGTTTCTTGGTGAAATAACAAAGTTATTCTTGCCCAAAGATGAAAAAATGTGTTTTCACTCCATTTTTTGCATTTGACACTGCTTTTCTTACAAAATATTTAACTTCTGGGACCTGTTTTATTCAATTTATCAGATCAAAAACCATAAGAAATGATTGAATTCACCCCTTAATCTACCTTACCAGAATTTCAGGAAAACCTCATTTCACCTGGTGAGCTGAAACCCGAGCGAAACTTTCGCCAGCCGTAACTCGGAAACAAAGCATTTCCGGATCCATGTTTATAAACTTTTTTCATTATTATTACATGTACAATGAGCTCCTAAAGTTACTGCAGATCTTCGTGAATCACCCTGTATTCATATAGGCAAGAGAATGTAAAAATTTTAAGACATTAAAACTTCCGATATTTACAACTTAAAAATAATTGGTGTGAAACACTTACGATTTTCTCTTGCCATAAATAAATAATCTATATTTAATCATGAGTAAATAATGTAAAAAGAAAAAACAACCTATTTTAATCATTTTTCATACAGAAAAGAAACTAATGGATACACAAGGAAATTTCTAAATTGATTGTAAAAAAATATTGGTAAACATAAAAAATAATTTTAGGTACGTCTGAACGTTTGTCCGGATGACGCAAACCGGAGGTACGGATGGAACATGTAAAACAAGTGAAGGGTTTTGTTGTGTTGTACTTTCTGTAAAGATGTGCTTACCCATACAAATATTACATTAACATAATATTATTTTCATTTAAATTTTAATACATAAATAAAATTTATAACTTTGTGTATTATAAGATCATAATAAAAATAATGATAATAATTATTATTATTTAATTAAGTATAATAACGAATTCGTGATCACATAATTACATTAATTCCATTTAATCACTTTTTGTAAAATATTCAAACAGACGATGTGTATTCAAATACAAAACGAAACGAAAATTGTGAAAATAATCGTGATTATTGAGTTAAGTATTTTTGTATTTATTTCAAGGATATTTTCAATATTTTTCAATGTTCCATTTGCTGTCATTGGTGTACGTCTTGTGTTTTATAAAATTTATGGTACAAGTTTAGTGAGTTCTTCATTTGGAGGAACGTACAAATATATACGTGTATGAAGAATAATGAAGGTTAAATTTTTTGAAAGTTTTACATACGACGTGGGTTTTTTCGATTATTTTCTCTGTATAATTCTGATTTCGTTCTTCAAATAGTTGCGCCTCTTTCCGTTCTCTTATTGCTGCTTTCTTATCTAATCTTTTCAGTTCTTTTCTTGATTAATGATAAAGTATGAAAGATTGTTTATATGAGTAAAACAAGAAAGAAGGTCCAAAATACTTATTAATATAACATATACGAGGTGTGGCTATTAAATAACGAGACTGACGTTGTAAAAAAAAATGTATTTTAATTTTATACATAATCACTTATTGTCACCTTCAATATACACTCCTTCTCTATCGCTACAACTCTCCATGCAAATTGTCCATTGCTGGAAACAGTGCTGGAAGTCATCTTCTGTCAGCTCCTTCAGGACACGTGCCGCTCAAAAAAGTTTGAAATAAAGCTCGCAAAAATATTTGTACTGACACTTTGTACGCGATTGAAAATTACCCATATTTTTTGGAAATGATAATAACATGTGATGAAACGTGGTTTTTTACTTATGATCAATGATGTTAGTACCAACATTTAACTGTTTTTTGGCTCTCCTGAAAAATTAAGATTTTTGGCCAAAAGCCCTTACTAAAATGACTGATTCAACTTACAACGGAAATGAAAAAGCGATTTGGAAAATTAGAACCAACAAAATAGCAAAAACCCAGCAACTTACCAAGAATACAAACAACAAAAAAGACCTATCTATTCAATCTAAACTACAACATTATAAAACGTTCCTACAACCCGAAGCCACTTACTACTGCGAACTATTTCTAATTTAAAAACTAAAAATAAATGAGAGAAATTCTAAAAATAGAGAGAAGAATTCTTAGGACTTGCATAAACAAAAAACCGAAACTCAACGATATCTGGATCTTGATGTATAATTCTGAACTCTACCATGAAATCGAGCCACTTACTGACATTATGCGGAAGAAAAGAATTTTTTTCTTTGGGCATTTATTTAGTTTACTGGAGAATCGAGTAACTAAACAACTCATTTCTATAATTATTAACTCGTGAAAAAATTCTCCAAGGCGGTTGGCTGAAACAAAGCAAGATATGCAAAAACTTAACATTATAGAACAAGACCTTTTAGAAAAATCTGAACAGACGCTGCTTAAGATAAAGACACAAGGTTCATCGAAACAACTCGAGCTCCGTCGTCAATGATTTGTACAGATAAAATCAGACAGTCAGATCCCAAAATTTGAAGAATTATCAAAAAAACGTAAGAATCCTAAAACCAAACCAAGAAGGATTTCTAAATTTGATTGAAATGGTCCAATGAGGCCATAAAAGCAAAAAAGAAAAAACAATCACAAAATTGTGGAGGGAAATTTTTAATTTCAAACAGGGAAACTGATTAATAAAATCAAAAGATATAATGTATTAAAACACAAGTTGTCATTAATTTTTTAAATATTTTTGATTTCTATTATTGAGAGATGATTCCGACATAAGTCGGAGTCTTGCCTTGAGAGAAGATTATAATAAAACTAATAAACTTTTATTTAAATATACTCGTATTACTTTTATAATACTTGTTTCATTTGAATTAATAATAATTATTTCTAAAATAATTAGAAAACTGTTACCACCTTATATGTAAATCCAAGATCTAGTAGCATCATTTTGAAATAATAAAATTACAAAAAAATAACATTACATCACTTACATTTTTAGTAAATTAATTAAACATACTGCATCGTTGAAAGAAATATTCAAATTAAATTATTAAACATACATTTATTTAAATATTAAAACTATAAATTAACTGAAATTAATTGAGGATTTACAAAAGTTTTTATATAAAAGTTCTGAATATATTTGTATTTTAAATTAATTATAATGAACATTAATAAAATTAGATAATTAGAATATTGCAAAAGAAACATGTTTTTCATACGAAATAAATAGAATTTTAATCTGCCTCTAAAACATTGCAAAAATATTGCAGTATTTTAATTTTTAAATCCAGTTTTTTAATAATTATTCATTAAATTCAGTTGTGTGTGGGCAACAATTAAAGTTTTCTCTCAATTACATACAACATAATTTAATTAATTAATTTATAAGGTTTATGCCAAGTCGTCGTTAAATAGATTGTTTTTTCTCTAAAGATGTTTCATTGCTAAACCATTTAACGTTAGAATATCTGTTTTAATACAGTACACCTAATATTTCACTCTAAGATAAATGAAATTTCAATACAATTTTTTTTATTTTTTACTTTGTTATAAAATTAAAATAAAAAAATATATATAAAAGTTTCTTTCTGATTTTAAATAAATAAAAAAAATTTTATTTCCCAAATAATTTTACATGCTTATAATATTATAGGTAACTAACAAAGTCGTCGCTGCGAGTCATCCGTTTAACAGCTGACGCGCGACGAAGTTTCGTGGTTCAAATTCTAGAAACACAACATGCAACTTTCACCCTTCGGCCTGTTGATTGCCCAAATTTACGCATCGATGATACTAGGCTTACAGTTGCAGACAAAGTTAGGTACCTTGGTTTAATACTTGACGGACATCTCACGTGGAAACCACGCGTTGCACACGTCAGAGTAATCTCAGACTCACGGTTTC
This sequence comes from Catonia carolina, assembly GCA_035578175.1. Lineage (NCBI taxonomy): Eukaryota > Metazoa > Arthropoda > Insecta > Hemiptera > Achilidae > Catonia > Catonia carolina. The sequence continues at coordinate 67,057,745 of JAQMRL010000004.1, read as the reverse complement.
GTATGTTGTATGGCGTCTTAGGCCGCAAGTCCTCGCTACCTCTACACTTAAAAGTCATCCTCTATAAATTACTAGTACGGCCAATTTGGCTATAAAATGGTGGACCAATGTTTGGGGCCTTACCCAATACAACACTGAATATTCTTAAACGACACCAATTAAATGCACTTAGAGCAATAACAAACAAACCTTTTTACGTAACCAATCATACCCTTCACAAAGACAATTGACCACATAAATCCCAATGTCCAATCTCTTTCAACTAACAATCTCCCTGTTAACAGACGACTGAAACGAAGGTGGAATAGGGATCTTCTCCGACCACCATAAAAATAACAAAATAAAACATTTCAATTTAACTTGGCATGCCTGTTTCATTTCATAAAAAAGAAAATCTCTCATAAAAAAATCATCCATCATAGTTTATAAATCATTATCATTAAAAATTGGCACCACATTTCTTGAAAAATTTCATGCCGAAATCGGTCACTGAATCGATTCACATTCACGTCAGTTTCCCGCTATTCCTCATTCATTCCATCTCATTTAGGTACTAGTTGTGCTTTAAAATTATACAAATGTAAATAAAAATAAAGTTGAAGCAAAAAAAAAAATTAGAAAGGCCTCCGGGCCAGCCCTGTCAGTTACTGGTAGAAAGTCGCTATTATTTGTTAAGTAACACCGGTTAGGCAAGCTACTATGTATGGTGACCAGCTGACAGTCATCCATGAACAAACTCTACTGGGGGTCCCTGTTCAAACTCATGCCTAATCCACTTTAAAAAATACAGCGAAAAGCAGCGATAAAATTGGGTGGTTATCAATAATGTACAATTCCGATATCAAATAAAAGCTAAAAGCTAAAAAAATTCTAGAAAAGGTTTATGCGGATTTGAATACTACAGTATAAAAAATAAAAAATGAACTCTGAGTTTGGAACCGCGTATCTCACCAAGTCAAAAACATAAAAATTGAAAAAAAAACAATAAAAAGTGTAACCTTATTTCCCTATTAATTAAAGGGATGCAAGTTCGTTTTAACTCGTTACGCCCATCGGAAACGAAAAATTTTTTTTAAAAAAACTCTAACTCCTTTCCCTATTTAATAAAAGACTGAATTTTAGCTGACATTAATTAGAAAACATGCAGGAACACTTATCTAAAACGCCATATTTTTCCTCATAAATTGATCGTGCTGCATGTTCTAAAACATGGACTAAGGGAAAAATGTTTGGTTATGTACGGTGATTCAATTTAATATCAGTGTACAATTATTTCCAACCATTTGTACTTGTAGATATTTACCAACATGGCTTATACAATGTATACGAGGTGTGGCTATTAAATAACGAGACTGACGTAAAAAATTTAATTTTTATTTTATACATAATCACTTTTTGTCACCTTCAATATACACTCCTTCTCTATCTCTACAACGCTCCATGCGATTTTTCCATTGTTGGAAACAGTGCTGGAAGTCATCTTCTGTCAGCTCCTTCAGGACACGTGCCGCTTTCTCTTTTACAGCTTCCACAGACTCAAATCTTGTTCCTTTTAATGCAGATTTCACCTTAAGGAACAGGTAGAAGTTACATGGTGCAAGATCTGGTAAATAAGGTGGATGTTCTAACACTGAGATACTGTACTTGGCTAGGAACCTTTTAACAGCTAACGCGAAATGAGCTGGCGCATTGTCTTGGTGGAGAACCCATGATTTGTCCTTCCACATTTCGGGGCGTTTTTTCCTTACTCTTTGACATAGTTTAGAAAGTACCTCAAGGTAGTAATATTGATTAGTTGTTTGACCTTTAGGAACCCAGTGAAGGTACACAATCCCATGGATATAAAAAAAAACAATCATCATTGCTTTAAATTTTGACTTGCTCATTCGAGCTTTTTCGGCTCTCGGTTAAGTTCGGCTCTTCCAGTGCATGGATTGGCGCTTCGTTTCCGGATCATAAGTAAAAAACCACATTTCATCAATGTTATTATCTTCTACCTGTTCCCTAAGGTGAAATCTGCATTAAAAGGGACAAGATTTGAGTCTGTGGAAGCTGTAAAAGAGAAAGCGGCACGTGTCCTGAAGGAGCTGGCAGAAGATGACTTTTAGCACTGTTTCCAACAATGGAAAAATCGCATGGAGCGTTGTAGAGATAGAGAAGGAGTGAATATTGAAGGTGACAATAAGTGATTATGTATAAAATAAAAAAAAAACTTTTTACAACGTCAGTCTCGTTATTTAATAGCCACACCTCATATAACACTAAGGAAGCCCACGGGACAATAATAAACAAAATTATTAATACCAAAATATTATTTGACAATTTTTCTGATTAATATGACCCCAGTAACCTCATCAGTTGTATATAGACAAATAAATATTGTAAACGGTTAGGGTATAACGAAGGTCATAACCACGACAAAAAATTAATAACCAAATAATTTAAAATGCATAAAATAGGTTATAAATAATCATAATTACCTTTTAAAATATTACAATTTAGGTGTGTATATGCCTTTGGGTAATATGATAAAATCACCTTCATGAAAACTAAATTTATTGAAAAAATATCTCTTTGTAAATTTTATAAACATATCTCGTTGCAAGCTAAGTAGTAACATTTCAAATTAATGATGACATTTTACGAAATAGATACACAATAAAATTTCAATTATAAAACATTGTCTATTTTTATTGTAATTAGCCGTAGTAAATATTTAATAGCAATAGAAAAAACCAAATGATACGGTAATAAAAATTTAAAGAAATTAATAATAACAATGATTATTACATATTTTACGCAAGACTTAACCTTTACCAATATATGTGCATAAATTTTTTTATTACTGTATTTTTTATACAGAACGTATCTTTTCGTAAAAAATAATTTTAAGATTACCAGTAAAATAATGACGATTTTATTGTTTCAAACCAACAATGTGTTTGGTTTAATTGTAAAAATTTTTAAACACGTTTCATAATTTGTAATTAAGATTACTAATCACGTAGAGTAAGTAGCCTTTATTGTTAGCATAAAAATGAAGATACCTATTTGGCTTCGTACTTAAATTAAAGACTCAAAAACCAATTAAATATTTCCATCCTTTAATTTACTTGAATTATAAATATAATTAACGCTCCTAATTTGTTATTATAAAAATTAAAGTTTAAATAAAAAAATAACGTTAATTTTAGTATTAAATGGTTCAAATCCTGGTTCAAATCCTAGTAAAGCTAGTTAATTTTATACGGATTTGAATACTAGACAGTGGTTACCGGTGTACTTTGATGGTTGGGATTTAATTAACCATACTCTCTCAGGAATGGTCGGCCTGGGTCTGTACAAAACTACAACTCATTTACACGTCATACACATCATCCTCATCTCATTGGGTCATGGGGTTGCTTATTGTTCTAAATTGAACAGATTGCAACGTACACAAATTAGGAATTAAAAAAAAAAAATTTTTAGTATCCAATCCACCGTATTGGTCTAGTGGTAAAGTCGTTGCCGCTAATTAGCTGTTTTAACAGCTGATTTTCGGAGACGAAGGTTCGTGGTTCAAATCTCAGTAAAGGTAGTTACTTTTATACGGATTTGAATACTAGACAGTGGTGATTACCGGTGTACTTTGATGGTTGGGATTCAATTAACCATACTCTTACAATAATAGTCAGCCTGAGTCTGTAAACAACTGCACCTAATTTACGCGTCCTACAAATCATCCTCATCTTATTTAGCCAGGTAGAGTGTTGAATTATTTTTACTCGATCTGCTAGTTCTAGGGCTATAAAAAATAGTTCTGTTTCTTATCACATGGTCAGTCAATTATATGACTGAAGGATTTAAGAACACAAGAGGTAGAGGTGTAAAAGACACTAATCAGAGTTATCTCCTCTGAGAATTTTGAATTTCATTATACAGCCAGACCCTGTGGTGAATGAAGCGAAGGTGTTATTTCTAGGGTGGAAAGTAAATGCTTTTCGGACGGCCTGGTATGCTGATAAGCATACTTTTCCATTCAGTGAGGAAGGCAATTGTAAACCATGTCACTCCTCGTTGTACTTAGTACATAAGCCTTGGGCTTGTGCGTAGGTAATGATATGCGGTGATTTACAGTTAAAAAAATGCCAGACCTGACGGGGAATCGAACCCGAGACCCCGGCATAGTAGCTAGTTGCGCTGACCACTACACCACTTTATATTAGGCAGATATAAATACTTTTTAGTTCAAATGCATACAGACATAGTACTTTTGGATAATCCTTCCCTACAAATAAATTAGCGTTGAACAGAGACCTTCATAGTTTGAACATATGTACTTAATATAATTCTCATTTTTTTTATTAAGGTATAATTCTTCGCAAACAGTTTTTATATGTAAATAAAAACAACACTCAGTAATTTGTGTGTTTTATTAAAAAACTTAACTCTGAACAAACCTTAACTAAACTAAACTTGACTCTTAACTGTACATCAGTTAATAATTTTAAGACATGAAGTAGATAAAGCTGTAGATGATGATGACCATGATAGAGATGATAATGATGCTGATTATGAGATGACGATGATTAGTAGTAGAAGTCGCAAAACATCAGTTAAATCATTAACAAAATCGTGAAGGTAAGTCCAATGTTTTAACACGTTTTAGTCTGCTGTCGTTGAGGAGGTTGATTGCGAAAGAATTTTTATGTTCTTATAATTTTTTAAACGTTTTAAGTTACGTTGTTTAATTTCTTCTTTTATGAAGGGTTATAATAAGAAAACTTTATTTTTACGATGAAGTTGAAACTTACTGCCTAAGACCATCAACAATCGACGTAACTTCAGCGTATGATATTTTTGTTTCATCCGTATATAACTGCTCCATAGGTACGAGTCTTCGATATGAATGTAAACCCAGATATTTAACTGCTTTGTTGCGGGACAATTGTAACGTTCCCATTTCCAAAATATAAGTCCAAAATATTAAAATCGTTTAAGTCCAAAATATTAAATTTTAGGTCTTTTAAAATTTTAATAATATTTCCTTTTAAAATATTTATTATTTTTCACAATCTTTATAAATTTCTTCCGAATCCTTAATTGTTGTCCATAACAGGTAGGTGGAAGATTAAATTATTTGCACTCGATCTACCAGTTCCAGGGCTACAAAAAAAGTAGTTATGTTTCTCATTACATGGTTAGCCAGTTATATGACTGAAGCGTATAAGAACAGAAGATTTAAAGGTGTAAAATACACTAGGCAATTATTTCCTCTGAGAATATAAAATTTCATTATACAGCCAGACCCTGCGGTGATTGAAGTGAAGGTGTCATTTGCAGGGTGAAAAGTAGATGCTTTTCAGAGGGTCTGGGATGGTAAGCATACTTTTTAAGGAAGGCAGAGATGAACCTCACTCCTCATTTTACTTAGTAAAACCTCAAGAAGTTCAAACCAGCCTTTCGGTTGATGACCTTAACAACAACATTCTTAATTTACACATTCTATTTTCACAGAAACGACAGGGTATCTCAGAACAGATGCAGTGGTTGGTGCATGTGATCAAAATGAGGGAGGATAGGATAGCCAAGTAAACACTAGGCTATAAACCGGAAGGAAAGAGAGAACGAGGACACCCGAGAAAGAGATGGGCAAATTTGAGACATTTGGAACAGGGCGAGAGGCCTAATCCTTTAAAGGCAGAAGAAGAAGAAGAATATTTTCACATTTCTTTACTAAGAAAATTGAAAATAATATTTGATAATCAGAATAAATTTCTTTGTTTGCTAATGTGTTAACTTCAAGACATTTATACAACAATTTTCTTCTAAAGGTAGTTACTTTTGTGTGGATTTGAATGCTAGACAGTGGTTACCGGTGTACTTTGATGGTTGGGGTTTAATTAACCATACTCTCTCAGGAATTGTCAGCCTGAGTCTGTACAAGACTACACCTCATTTACACGTCATACATATCATCCCCCTCTCATTAGGTCATGGGGCTGCTTATTGTTCTGAATTGAACAGAATGCAACGTACACATATTAGGAATTAAAAAAAAAAACTTATAAAAGTCTGCATTTTTATCCACCCCGGATTGGTCTAAAGGTAAATTCGTCGCCGCGAGTCAGCTGTTTTTCAGCAAACAACTGATTTTCAGAAACGAAGGTTCCTGGTAGAAATTTTATTAAAGGCAGACTTTTACACGGATTTGAATACTAAACAATGTTACTGGTGTACTTTGATGGTTGGAATTCAATTAACCATAGTCTACTCTCTCAGAAATGGTCGGTCTGGGTCAGTTTAAGACTATACCACATTTACATGTCACACACATCATCCTCATCTCATTAGGCCATGGGGTTGGTTAAGCAGAAATTAGTGATTTTCTGGTTTTTTTTTCATGAAAATCAGTGAAAAAATGAATTGTTTAAGATTTTAGCCTTAGTATGCATTTTACGACAAAAGTGTATTAATAAAATTTACAGGAAATTAAAAGATCTAACTACAACTTTTATTTACAGCATTTTTCTCTGCAGAACCTACTTTAGCGTTAAAGATTGATTTTCCGTATTATTAAGCCGAACGAAGGTAGATTTTTATTTTGCATCATTCACTCATGATTAAAATAAGGTTATGTTTTTTGAGATGAGTTTTTTGTTTATTTTTAATGTTTTACTAATTTTAGGTTGTATTGTTCATTATTTCCATTGGCGAGAGAAAGTTCTGTGAGTGTTTAACACCAGATTTTTTTTTTTTTTAATAGTTTAACGAACTAGAACATGTGAACTAGTTTAAACACGAGCACAAGCCCTAATTTTTATTTATCTTGTACAATCTATCATCAGGTACATTGTTTTAATGCACTACTATTAGAGACACAACATGAGTTTAATTGTATTAAATAGCAAACATCCTGTTCTAACGTTTACGATCAACAATTTAATAGTGTTAGGATGTTAGTATATAAAACCCAATTTTAAGCAAAATACTATCAAGGCTATTATTACAAGAAAAAGAAGAAAAAATAGGAAAAAAGGAAGATTCTTTTAGTAATACACAAAGCGTGTGCACGCTGGCCAATTCTAAAATTCAGGGTGCTAAAACGCAGTGTTGTCAAGGACTATGCTACACAAAATGAACTTCGCACAGTACTAAATACACAAAAAATATTCCTACATATATTTTGTGTAATACGAGAATCCTATAAAGATTGAAGGTTAAACTTATATTTTCAATTATTTTTTAATTATGTATACTAAGTCAGTAATAAGCAGTTATAATTAAACAAATTTATGTTTTAATGTTTTTGTTTAAAAAAGATGAGTTGTCATTTTATGTACAGTAAAAATTATTTTCTATTCCGTATTTAATTATATTATTACTCTTTTTAAACAAATAAACAATTGTTTACTTTATTGTTTCGATTACTACACGATATAGGATTATGTCTACGTCATACATTAAGGAATGCTTAGATTGCAGAAATCAAGATGATTCATAAATACTTCGAATTGAAATTATTATAAGATCTTATGTATTATTTCCTGAGTTATTTTCTTTATTAAGTTATACAACAAATAAAACGAAGAGTACACTCTTGTAACATTTATTTTTCTCTTTAATTCTTTATTTACAACTAAAAAATTTTACAATAAGTAAATGTGATGATTATGATAATAATGTAAATGACATGATAGGCATGAGAGGGGTAGGGCCCCCATTCCTGCCTCCCTAAGAATGAAATTTGTGTATCAAATTAGCAGGTCTCTACTCCAGCGTCTTTTAAGGCGTCTAGAGGGATTATCAGGTAAATGGAAGGTGAAAAGTGAACGCACCGGTGGGTTCTCGTGTTCGTATGACTTGTCGTGAAAGCGTTTGTATAGGTATTCGATGGAATTTTGTACAAGTGGTGTTTTCAAATCTGTATGTAAGGTTTTGTTGCTAATGTGAAGAGATGCTTTTGCTATAAGGCGTAATGTTTTTGACTGGAATGCTTGAATTCGTTGCAAGTTAGAGGGTTTGGTTGAACCGTAAATTTGGGACCCGTAGGTCCATATAGGTTTCAAAAGAGAACAATATATGCGTAATTTTTGTGCCATTGGTAATTTTGATCGTTTGTGAAGTAGGGAATATAGAAGTTTAAGTCGGGAATTCAGTAATACACGTTTCCGTTTATTTACACGTTTCTTGTAACATTTACACTAAGAAAAAATACAAGCCCACTAGTTGAAGTAAATAACACACATACCTAAAGTAGACTACGCTAGATACATAGGTAAACATCTTGACAAACAACCGAATTGGAAAACAAATAAATAGAACAAAAGGAAACAGCTTAACACAAAATACAGGTCCGGCAATAAAACCTCCGTCATTTTAATAGCTTGTCACGGAAAAACTAAAAAAATACAGAGAAAAATACTTTTATTTATGAAAAATACATACTTTGCCATTTTGGATAATTTAGTTTTAAAAATTAAATCCACTAAATGACGTCCTCCATTGTTGACACATTGATGAAGTCTATCCCGAAAGTTCTCCATACATCTTCGTATCATTTCTTTTGGAATGGCTACCTCTTCCTGGGTAATGGCCTCCTTAAGTGCTTGCAGTGTTGATAGACTGGGTAATGCGGGGGTTGGGGCTACTATCCATGTTGCTAGTATGTGTACGTGACATTCTGTCGGACTGTCTAACTGAATTGACGACTGCATTGTCAATTCAGGTAGACAGTCCGACAGAATGACACGTACACAAACTAGCAACATGGATAATAGCGCCCACCTACCGCATTACCTAGTCTATTTTTCAAAATTTTAAAAATTCTACCACAACATTGGCCAATCATAATTTCATGTTATTAACATATTTGTACTAAGTTTTTTACGCTGAATAAAACGATAGTTTGCCAGTGCCGAATGATGGAGCGGTTACCGAGATAGCAAGGGTTCAGAATATTGTTAATAAATCAAAATTTAAATAACATACGAATTTGAAATTTTTTACATGCTGTAAGAATATAATTGTCTTTGTTGTGTTAAAATTTCGAACTTTTCAGTCAAATAATTATCGAGTTACACACCTCTAAACGGATGAAATTTGTTGCGGTTGCCGGGTATTTTTGTCTTCCAACCTCGATATGGAAATTTTTAAACAACATTAAAAATATAGAATTATTATAGATCAATGCAGAATAAAATGAGCTAAATTTTGACGTAAAGTATGTTGAAATCCGACTCATAGTTTTGGAGCTGCAAGGGTTCAAACTCGGGTGTCTATGATTATAAAACCGATAGTAGTTCTTAGTATGCCTAAATAATAAAAGAAGGAAAAACCTAAACCAAATATTTTTTGTAAATCAGTACAATAATATATTTCTGTCACATATTATTTGTATAAAAATTTAACAAATTTAAAATGACGAAATTTAAAAACATTGAATAGACAGTCAACCTTAATAGATAAACATAACTGTGGTAATACATTTGACCATTGTATAACAACACTATTAAAATGATTAATAATAGATATTTAAAAAAACAAAAGAAAACAAAATATTTCTAAGAAAATCCAAATTAAAATTATATAAGTTTACTAACAACATTTAAATAGACCGGACGAATAAAAATGAAATAAAAATTAAGTAACAAGATGAAGAAATAAAAACTGATTTATCAACGAGTATTTATTAGAATGATAGAGCGAGAAAGAGAGAGAAAGATAACTTAATAAAAGATAGATTTACAAGATGTCACGAAAGAAAATCGATCAAACGCATTGAGTTATCAAGGAATTCTTAGAATTCTTAGTAATTTTGCATCATACAGTTAATTCGAAGTAAATACATTGTGATTTCAATTGACACAGGAAGAGCCTTACTAGATGAAATTATTATTATAGTATGTAAAATTAAAGTAAATTGTTTTTTTTTTTGGTTTAACGTCCGACTCTTATGCAATTACTCCTAGTGCAGACGGTGAAGGATGAAATGATTTTTTGTAACGTATGAAAATACGCCATCCCTAAATGGGATTCGAACACAAGACCGCATGATGAGAGGCAAGCACGTTACCAACTACGCCAATACGGCCGGAGAAAAAGTAAATTGTTTGGAATCGCCTATCTCACCAAAAAAATAACATAAAAATGTCAGATTTTTTGTAATTTTATACGTAAAAATAACATAACACGAGAGTGTATTAGGCATTTTCTAGTAATTTAAAAACAAAATATGAACCTCTTTTTGAAGCGTATTTTTCATTTAGTCCATAAGGGAATCAAATTTCACTTTTTATTGTTTTTTTTTCAATTTTTCTGTTTAATTTACTTGATAGATACGCAGTTCTAAACACAGGCTTCATCTTAATTTTACGTACTGTAATAAGAGTGTCACCCAAGGATGAAGTACATCATTAATGATTTTTACTATATATATATGTATATTTTACTGAATATACAGTATTCTCTTTTAAGAGAATGGAGATCAGTTTATCAATGCGCTATTGATAAAATCAGTAATGATCTTTCAATGAATAACATTTTATTTACTGACGATCAAGTAGCAGAGTCAGAACAATAGCTCCTAAAAGTATCTCTTCCAGAAAATAAGCCGTTCGTACAACCTGTGAATATCTAAAATGAAAACTAAAATAATAATAGCTTTTGTAGGTGAGGACTCTATAAGATCCAAGATTATGATCAATAATTAATGAGTAAATCATATCTTTTAATATTACTTGTACTGCCAAATTTGTTTCGATGCAGAAATTGATGTTGACAAAAATGCATCGTTTCCGAAGTATATGCGACTACACTGAAGTACATAGCTCACAAAATATATTTTAATTGTAATTTATGTCGTAAAGGCAGTTCCGGACTATTGGATACAGGCCTGAATGTAAAAGAAATTTGGGAAGACCTCTATACAACGCTGGAAGTAAATAATTTTAGACGATAAGAAAAACAACTGCCCATAACAGACAGGTGGAGTGTCAAATTATTTACACTCAATCTGTTCGTTGCAGGGCTAAAATAAATAGTTCTGTTTCTTATCACATGGTCAGTCAGTTAAATGACTGAATCATTTAAGAACAGAAGAGGTAGAGGTGTAAAAGACACTAATCAGAGTTATCTTCTCTGAAAGTAATGAATTTCATTGTACAGCCAGACCCTGTGGTGAATGAAGTGAAGTTGTCATTTGCAGAGTGGAAAATATGTGCTTTTCAGAGAGCCCGGCATGCTGATAAGCGTACTTTTCCACTCAGTGAGGAAGGCATGGTAAACCACCTCACTCCTCGTTTTACTTAGTAAAACCTCTAGAGGTTCAAACCAGCCTTTCGGCTGTTGACCTAAACAACAAACAACAAGAAAAAGAAGATAGATATAGAAAAAGATGGATTTCGTTAAGGGTAAAAAACCTGGGTGGTTATTATCATCAATTATACATAAAACAAGAAGTAACATCACAAGCACAAAGAATATAAAAAGGCTGTAAAGGGCCATAAAAGAATAATACAAGCATGGAAATATAGAATTAAAGCCGATATTATAGCTAGAGTAAATATAATATTCCACTCCACTTAAGACTGTCACACACTGTTATATACACGGATGGATCGACGGAATCCAAGCGTTACATCCAAAATAGTGTTTTCATGGTCGAATATATTCTAAATTTAAGGGATATCTTGAATCGCCGACGCAGAACTACGTAGCAGACATAATTCATCAACAAATATTTGATCGTCAAAGGACAATTGCACTGCCACACATTGGAACACCACTAAAAGTAATGAGATACCCATGGGTTAATCTGGTGTGCCCAATTCTAAGTCGTGCGATTACAACTTCGTCCCATTTTTTCTTCCTCACCGAGCTAAGTCAAGGCTTAAAGACCTGTTTTACCACACGCAATCTTAGGGCAGATGACAACTCCGAGCGAGGTTGAGTTGAGTTGAGCGCAGCGTAGTTGAGTGAAGTTGTGCTAAGTTGTTAAGGGGCGACAACTAGGAGCTTAGCTTTGCTCAGTCCGTATCGAAGAAACATGTTGTGCACATCTCGTACGAAGCTTGAATTTGTGTTGTTAAGTTCTGATTCGGACGATTCCGATACCGAATTAACGTACTATTCTGCAAGCCTTGTGTTAAACCGTAGAAAAGAGTGGGAAAGTTTATATTTGTGTGGAAGACTAAAATACGGTGAGTTTCATACTCTTTTTGAAGAACTCGATATTGAAGAATTAAAAAATTATTTTCGGATGACAAGAGATGAGTTTAATGAAATTTTAGAGACAGTTAAAAACGACCTGACAGGATTGGACACAAACTTCAGGAAAGCTATAGGAGCAGAGGAAAAATTGGCGTTAAGTTTGAGGTAAGTAATAAATCTTCTGTAAGATAAAATATTGTTATTACAGACCCTCAATCCAAATATATGTCCTTTTAATTGGGTGTACATGTATTTTTATCGGATACATCGAACGGGATCTTCCGTTCTCTAACACGTTCAATTAGCTTCTCTTTGATCTCCATTTCTAAGAAACTAGATAAGCTCGTATGCAACAGAATATATAGAACGCCACAGATGCACTGAAAGCATGCAAGCGGCACAAATTTTATCGGAAAGCATACAAAGTCGACTGGTGGAGGAAGCGTAGTCATCTTTCAGAACGGACCAAGGCAGCAACGAAGCTGAGTGGAGTTGAGCCCAGCAACGCCGCTCACTCCGCTACGTACCCTGTGTCCTACCAGCATAGAAAAATACGCGTTCGTTTTTGTCAGTTGAGTCCACTTCACTTAATTGAACTCCGTTCGCAGTGGCCGTCCGCTCTTATTGAGATCCGCTCGTGAAGACTTTGTTTTTGGATTTACGTTCGGCTGTTTCGCAATCACTGGTAATGCAGAGGGTGAGAAGGATGATAGATGAAGTTAAGTAATGTAAAATTGCTAGACCTGACCGGGAATCAGACCCGGGACCCCGGCGTAGAAACCAGTTGCGCTAACCACTACGCCAACGGAAGAAGAAGAAAAAGGAGGAGGAGGAGGAGGAGGAGAAGGAGGAGGAGAAGAAGAAGAAGGAGAAGAAGAAGAAGAATGAAAAGGAGAGTAATTCAGTAACAGCGTAACGATCAGAAGGTGAACTTATTATTTCTGAACCATCCTGTACAAAATAACAGGTAATAATGACATGGGTAAACGAAATTAACTATTGGTCATTGTTTCGGAATCTAGTTTAGTACATCAGACGAAAATGATGTCTTCATCTACGAGATATAGTGCCATGGATATTGATGATGGATTCTATCAAAACATTAAGTCATTTAAGATGAGAAGTTGCGTCTAAATAGGATTACTACGAAATAATAACATAGTTAACTATATAACTGAAAATTGCATAGTAATGGTTATTTCTTTAAAAGGACCATCTCAGCGTATCAACTTAACTAGTTTTATGAACAAAACAAAAGTTCAAACAACACAGTAATAACAATAGAAATGTGTTTTGAAAAATCTATGTACGAAAATTAATACTCTCGTTACTACATGTAGTAAAAAATATTAAAACAATTTTACAGTAAAACTGATTATAAAGGTCTCAACATGATCTTTTTTGTAATTTTAAGTGTTCAAATCGTAGGAATATACTTAATAAACCTTACATAGTAGAAGAATATAATCGCTAATATTTAGTAATATTACAAACAAGAAACATTTGTTTGTTTGTTTGCCACGTTCCTGCATACAAAAATTATTTTCCCGCCATATACCACCATATTATACGTACTATAATAGACAAAAAACAGCCTACCATTAACGTCTGACGAAGAGGCACACGCCTTAAAAATTTTCACAAATGTTAAGTGCTGTATTACACAAAATACAGCCTACCCTTAACGTCTGATGAAGAGGCACACGCCTTGAAAATTTACAAAAATGTAAGTGCTGTATTACATTATGTTATCTACCGGATGGCCCATATTTCGGGTTCCTCGTGAGATGGGACATTTAATTTTGATAAGTTGGTAATTAATTATTTAATTGATAAGTTGGTAATAGTTTGCAGGGCTAAAATAAATGGTTCTATATCTTATCACATGGTCAGCCAATTAAATGACTGAATAATTTAAGAACAGAAGAGGTAAAAGTGTAAAAGACATTAATCAGAGTTGTCTCCTCTGAAAGTAATGAATTTTATTATACAGCCAGACCCTGTGTGGTGAATGAAGTGAAGGTGTCATTTGCAGAGTGGAAAATATGAGCTGTTCAGAGGGCCCGGCATGCTGATAAGCGTACTTTTCCACTCAGTGAGAAAGGCAGGGTAAACCAACTCACTCCTCGTTTTACTTAGTAAAACCTCTACCGGTTCAAACCAGCCTTTCGGCTGATGACCTAAACAACAACAAGTTGTTAATAGTGTAATATTGGTAAATTACTTACAAATGCTGCAGGAAGTAGAATTTCCAGAACTTGAAAACAACCCTGTTTACAATATCCAATCGCTAAGGTAGTTACTTACGACGGATTTGAATACTGAAGTTACTAGTGTACTGCCCGTCCCCAAGTTTTGTGCAGCTGCAGGATGAAGGGGAAAGACGAAGTACCAGACTGCTGTTACGTCATAACACTGTACTAATCATCTCATTGCTCTCCACTGGGCAGTAGGCTGCCTAGTGCGTGACATACGTGGGTGTTGTTTTGACTATTTGCTGTAGACGGCGACACAGAATGTATGTAGTTTGGATAGTACCCTTGACTACTACAAACAATAGTACAAGTAAAACGTTACTACTACTAACGCAATCTCTCACAGTAGTAGTGACGTAATGCATTTCTCTCAGCTGCACAAAGCTTGGGGACGGGCAGTACTTTGATGGTTGGGGCTCAATTAACCACACTCTTTCAGGAATGGCCAGCCTGGGTCTGTACAAGACTACACCTCATTTACACATCATCCTCATCTCATTGGATCATTGGGTTGCTTATTGTACTGAATTGAACAGATTGCAACATTCACGCATTAGGAATAAAAAAATTAATAATTTTCGAGGGTGGAGAGGAAATCGATTTTTTTCAATAAATTTTGTCAATAATTAATAACACTAAAAAATTTTATGAACAGAATGTTTACGTCACTAATGAAGGTTACCTGTTACTGATTATTAACTACTAAAGCCCAAACCGATTGAATTCATAGTGACGTCATTCTACCGACGTTGTCACCATCTGCCGGTAGAATTTAATAAAAAAGCCTAAATGTTATCATCTTTATTTCTTTTAATTAAATTTCTTAACCAATTTTTGCCCTAACAGAACATCGTTGTAAAAAAAACATTACATGAATAGAACACTAACAATACAAGAATAACGTGAGTATTAAATACATGTTCAGACTAAACAGGCAAAGAGAGGCCACGTCAATAACAACCTTGCCGGGAAAGGATTATTCCAAAAGTTTTAATGAAAAGAAGGTGGAGTAAAAAAAAAATAAACAGATAATAAACGGTATTTATATATTAGCCTAGAAGAATAGGATAAATAACATTACAGGTTGAAGATAACCATTTCCTTAGACGTAGGCCTACTACTTTTTTCTTATATCTCAGTAACTAAACAAAAGCATCTTAGGTTTGAAGTCACTTCAGTAACAATGAAATAGAAATAATATCAAAAAGAATCTGGTGTAAAACAATCACAAGACTTTCTCTCGCTAATGCAAATAATTAACAATATAACCCAATGTTAGTTAGAAATAAACAAAATAACTAACCAACCTCAAAAAAACATAACCTAATATTTAATTCATGAGTTAATGATCCAAAATAAAACCCAACTTTAGTTAGGCTTAATAATACGGAAAATCACTCTTTCAAGCTAAACTAGGCTCTGTAGAGAAAAATGCGTGAAATATAGGTTTTAGACTTTTAATTTCCTATAAATTTTATTATATGCACTTTTATCGTAAAATATATACTATGGCCGAAATCTTAATAAATCAATTTGTTTACAAAAAAAAAACACTAGTTACCGCTAAACTAAGCGTTATACAAAAAGATGTTCGAAATAAAAGTTGTAGAATTTTAAATTCTCTACAACTTTTATTACACAAATTTTGCGCTAAAATGCATATTCAAGTCGCAATCTTAAAAAAACAATATTTTTACGAAAAACAGCCTCACCAAGAATTTCAGCAGACATGGCGCCTACCCTATCTTGTAGAGCATAAAAAGTTTAGTAAATGAGGCGATTTAAAAAAAAACGTAGGAGCCATTTTTGAGAAAATCGCAAAAAAAGTGAAAAATGACACTAATAATCTACTACTTCCGGTTGACCGATTTTGATGAAAATGTTCGCGTCGGATCCTCTAGTAGGTCCTAATTTAAGTTTCAACTTTGTACGATGTTTCGTTCTTGAAATATTCTGTTCACACGCACAGACCAATCGCTAAAACAATGTTTTTTTGGTTCAGGGGGTCTGGAAACGTATATATCCGGTGAAAACTCAATTTCGATAAATGACATGAAAACAATAGTTTCCTTCCTATATAGTATTTATATAGGCAAGAGAAAGTAAAAAACTGGGATTAAATCAAAATTGATTTTGCTTGTAGACAAAGAGGATGGAACTTAGTTACCTCTAGTTTCCCTAGACCCTGTAACCCAAATCCACTTTTAAAATATTATGTCTGAATATAAAATGGCACCATAGCTGTACCGCGGCACAGCGGAGAAATTTCATTGATGCAGCTGACGAACCTATTTCATTCATACTTTTACAGTAGACATTGTTTGCTACTTATTGTATAAGCTTATGTTTTTGTTTATTGGGTGAAGATATCTCCATAAATATACCTTGACTTGTGCATAAGTAATGAAGTGAGGTGACATAAAGATGAAAAAATGCCAGATCAGGAATCGAACCCAGGACCCATGACATAGAAATCAGTTGCGTTCATCACAATACCAGAGAGCCGACCGTTACCATTGTGATGTTCTCAAATTTTGTATGATGTTAAAACAGTTTCATATAGATGACTGAAGATGTAATATCTTCAACAGATTTTAAATAGAATTTTTTAGTTTCAAATGATATTGTGTACTCTGATGATGGTGGATCCACCGAAATGCGTGTAAGTAGTAGATTGTCGAATCAAGGCAGCTTAAAAAGGTTGTTAAAATTTATTGTATAAATTTATTTTATAAAATATAATAGATGTGAAAAGAAGTTTTATTTTCTCAAATGATCTCAAAACTTTGCAAGACATGTTAGGATATAGTTATTTACACCTTTGGTGTTACCTCAATTACTATTTAAGATTCTGAAAAGGTGATCTTACAAAAAATAATTAATATTTTAAAAAATGCTATAATTTAAGTCGAGTTTGGTACTCTTTGTTTGTGACGCAATTAAAATAATAAAAATACGATAATATAATTATAGAGTTGTCGTTTATGTTTTGAATATAATTATTTAATAAAAAATATGGCCTTAAGCTGTAAATATTGACGAAAGCAAAACTAATTTTAGTTGATGCTTGGCATCCAAAAACTCAAGTTCCAGTCTTTTCTTTTTCTTAATAAATCAACAGTTAGTAACAATAAAAATAATTAAGGAAGAATTATTTAAATATATAAAAAAACATGTTTTTACATATTTTTTAACTATCATAGAAAAATACCATTCTAAATAAAAAAATGAAATTTAACTAATAAATTGTTATATAAATAACTTTGATACAACGATATTAAATTATTTCAGCTGTACTGCTACAAGGATCCGGATTATTGTGTTCGTAGCCAAAATCCAGCAGAAAAGAAACATAAGAAAAAATAGAAGAGAAGAAATATGGATAAACAAGAAGAAGATAAAGAATTAGGATGGAGAAGGAGAAGGTTAGGAGGAGGTACGGAAAAAGGATAGTGAAGGTAGACGAAAAAGAAAGAGGAGGAGGAGGAAAGAAGAAGAAGCAGATGGTGATGATCATGATAATAATAATAAGGAAGAAGTAGATGATGATGATAATGATGGTCAAGAAGAAGAAGAAAAAGAAGAAGATGATAATGATAAACAGGAGGAGGAGGATGAATAGATGGCCGTAGCGGCGAAGAGGAGGAGGCACAAGATATAAACTGCAGACTAAACACACGCATATTAGGAATAAAAATTCGTTTAAAGATCAACCGAAACAGTCAAAAAAGTAGATTCGTCTCGCTTACAAATGCTTAAATAACATTGTTTTCAGATAGTTTGTGTAATAAGAGATAAAATAAGAATAAAGAAACAATAGAGAGACGAATAGATGAATCGACTTTAGCTTATTAACTATAAATAGTACCGTAGGTACAGTATTTGCTTTCTCTCGCGTCTTCGTCGTTTTTAAAACTAATAGACAGACACACACAACATAAAAGGCCTACAACAGCACACGAAATTGCATTAGTATTACGCAGTTATGACGTCATACAATACACGGATAAAGAAATACTTCAGTACAGCACTACAATATAAACACGTGTAATTGAAATGTTGAAATCGAATTAAAACGTACACGCGATAAATAAAAAATATTAGTGACTAATTTACAGTTATGATTAATAGTCATTGAGGTAATTAACAGAGTAATAGTTATTGTAAAAGATATTTTAGATCATTTCCACGGATTATAATAAAACTCAGTAGCGGAGGGTGGATCCACATAATGATGGTAACCCCCCCCCCCCCATTCATTTTCCGAACTTAAATCATAAGCCATAGTTCGATACATACAGTTGTTTCAAATTCTGAAGACAGTAACTTTTTCCTCTGCGGGATATTTTAGATTTCATTAATTAGTTTCCCTGTTTGAAATTAAAAATTTCCCTCCACGACTTTTTAGATTGATTTTTTTTCCTTTACGGCCCCATTGGATTACTTGAATCAAATTTAGAAATCCTTCTTGGTTTGGTTTTAGGATTCTTACGTTTTTCCCAATAATTCTTCAAATTTCGGGATCTGATCTGTCTGATTTTATCTGTACAAATCATTGACGTCGGAGCTCGAGTTGTTTCGACGAATTTTGTGTCTTTATCTTTAAGCAACTTAAACTGTTTAGATTTTTCTAAAAGGTTCTGCAATGTTAAGTTATAGCATATCTTGTTTTATTTCGGCTAACCAACTTGGAGGATTTTTCCACGTGTTAATTATAGAAATGAGTTGTTTAGTTACTCGATTGTTCGGTATATTCTAAGTAAATTCCCTAAGAAATAAATTCGTTTCTTCCGCATGATGTCAATAATTGGCTAAATTTCATGGTAGAGTTCAGAATTAGGCATTAAGATCCAGATATCGTTGAGTTTCTTTATTTTTTTGTTTATAAAAGTCCTAAGTATTCTTCTTTCTATTTTTAAAATTTCTCTCATTCTCGTTTTAGATTTTAAATTTGAAAAAGTTTCGCAGCAATAAGTGGCTTCGGGTTGTACTGCCGTTTTATAGTGTTGCAGTTTAAATTAAATAGATGGTCTTTCTTGCTGTATGTATTCTTGGTAAGTTGATGAAATTTCGCTATTTTGTTAGTTCTAATTTAACAGGTCACTTTCTGAGTGTTTATAATAGGAGTTTTTATTTATTTTATTGTTTTAATTCATTGCATAATATTACATAAAATATGTTAATAAAAATTTTATTATCTCGCATAAAATATTTTACATTATTAATATTTATTTAAGAATAAAATTTTCAGAATGATTTAAACTATATTTTACAAATGAAACTTCAAATTCTTGTAATACCGGGAATAAATAAATAGATTACAACTTAAAACAGCTGATAAGGTAATTTACAAAATTATGAAAAATCCCCTCGTAGAGATACTACGAATGTAGTATAATAATAATAATAATAATAATAATAATAATAATAATAATAATAATAATAATAATAACAAAAAACTCCCACTTTAACTTCATATGTTCCCTATTTAAACAATAATGTCTTAATAAATTGAACCTACTGTACAAGTTTTTTTTGTCATCAGTCTCTCGACTGGTTTGATGCAGTTCTCCAAGCAGTTCTCCTATCTTGAGAAAGTCATTTTATATCTACATACCTGTAATACCCTACACCTTTTGCAATTTGCTTTATATATTCCAACCTTTGCCTCCCCCTACAATTCATTCCCAAATTACCCTCCATTATTGATACACCAATACCTGGATGTAAATATATGCTTCACTAGCCTATCCCTTCTACTAGTAAGATGCTTCCATATACTTCTTTTTCCATCCACTCGCCTAAGAACTTTTTCCATCCACGCCTAGAATAAGTAATTCTAAATTACTTATTTTGTCCACCCACCTAATGTTTAACGTTTTCCTATAACACCACATTTCAAAAGTTTCTATCCTCTTCCTTTCTACAGCCCCTAACACCCACGTTTCACTCCCGTATAATGCTGCACTCCAAACATAGGGTTTTAAGAAATTTTTCCAAATCTGTAAATCAATGTTTGTAGTCGTAAGCTGTTTTTCATTCAAAGGCTTTTCCAGCTTGAGCAATTCTACTTTTGATATCACTTGTGCTTCTACCATCCTTTGTTATTTTACTCCCTAGATAGCAGAATTTTCCAACTTCCTGTAGCCTATGTTTTCGTTGCCTACTTTTAAATTTCCCATTTCTTCTAAACCACTCTTGCTGCACAACACTTTCGTTTTGTTCTTATTAATTTTCATGAAGTAATCCTTTCTCATGATCTCATCCACCCCATTTAAAATATCCTCTAATTCTTTCTTTTTCTCGGCTAATACTAATATATCATCGGCGAATCTCAGCATTTTTATTGTTTCTCCTTGAATTTTTATTTCTGCGTCAAATTTTTCCTTCTTCATTTATAGCCTCTTCTACACACCAAGTTAAAAAGTAGTGGTGATAATGAACATCTTTGTCGTACACATTTTTTTACAGAAGCCTCTTTTTTTGTACTCCTCAAAACAGCCGTTTGATTCTTAAACAGACCGTAGATAACTTTCCTTTCTTTTTAATTAATTCCTAGCCTTTTCAAAGTTTTAAACATTTTACTCCAATCCAGATACTGTACAAAAGTGAAATGTTAAGCGCTAAATAATAACTGACATTGAATTTAGTAAAATATTAAATTTAATCTAACTAACTAGTTTTCCCTAGGAGAAGTTATTGAGAGAGTAAATGAAAATAAAATAATATTAAAAATCAAAACGTCAAAACACACAAATAACACGAATACGTAGTACTTCTCAAAGTGAACGTGATTCCATCATAGTATTGGATCTAAAAATTTTAGGGATGGTGTACGGGAAATGGTGTCAAGAGCTTCGAGAACTTCAAAATATGAATAACGACTTGCTCAAGATAGAACAGCTTGGAGAACTGTATCAAACCAGTTGAGAGACTGATGACAAAAATCTTGTATCATTTTTTTGGAAATAAAGTATTTTAAAATTTTATGAGTTCCTTCCTTTTAATCATTTTTTCCTATTTTCATAGACAATATAGAAAGCAATTTTATGATCACGCATTCGTGTACGTATGCATACAAATGCACAAACGAATGTGTACTCACACAAATGTAATACATAAAAATAATAGTGCAATACTATTTTTTTAATGCGAAACTATTTTGTCTAGCTTACTCAAGACCTATGGGAATGTTAATTATTAACTACCTCTTGACATTACATTGTTAAGGGCCTGTAGACTATTACATACACAGTCCACTAGCAGGTGTGTACAATTATGCATAGTTTATACTGTTAGTCATGTACTTGCTTAAATCTTGAGAAATTAGTATTTATTACTTGATTAACTTACCTTAATTAACACCTATTTTTATTATTACTATTATTAGATATTTCTTTTGTATTGTTGTTTACTTTTATTCCGACGGGAAATAGTCGGCTATGAACTTGGACGAATTTTATTACAATTATAAAGGTCAATTTTTATTTTATATTCTCATTCGGAATTTCCATTACATAATTTTATTTTGGTTTTGCAATATTTCTATAATTAGTTTCTTTATGAAGCCAACAATCGAAATAACCCAAGCTTAGATAATAATTTGCCCATAACAAACACGAGGCGTGTTAAAATTATTTGCACTCAATCTATTAGTTCCAGGGCTACAAAAAAATAGTTCTGTTTCTTATCACATGGTCAGCCAATTATATGACTGAATCATTTAAGAACAGAAGAGGTATAGGTGTAAAAGACACTTATCAAAGTTATCTCCTCTGAAAGTAATGAATTTCATTATACAGCCAGACCCTGTGGTGAATGAAGTGAAGGTGTCATTTGTAGAGTGGAATATATGTGCTTTTTAGAGGATCCGGCATGCTGATAAGCATACAATGAGGAAGGCAATTGTAAACCACCTCACTTGTAGTTTTACTTAGTATAACCTGTAGAGGTTCAAACCAAACTTTCGGCTGATGACTTAAACAACAAAGATATATTATTATATACTACACAGTAATTAAAACTTGATTGTTTGTAACAGAGTGAATGGTTACAAATGACAGAACATTTTGAGCTAACTAGGCTTAGAGAAACCGAAAAGTGGTTATGAATAAAAGGAAAATTTGAAATAACTCAACAGAACTTATTGTTTTTAGCGAGTGAGCTGTGTGTATGTGTGTGGGTGAGAACAAAATATTTCAAGAACGGAATAGCGTCCGAAATTGAAACTTACAACTTAAGTTAAATACCTCTAGAGGATCCAACACGAACATTTTCATCAAAATCGGTCAACTGGAAGAAGTAATTTATTCGTGCGGTTTTTCACTTTTTTACGATTTTTTCAAAAACGACCCCTACGATTTTTTTTATACCACCTTTTCACTACATTGTTTTATGTTTTATAAGATAAGTTAAGCGCCATATTTGCTGAATTTCAGGAGACTGTGTTCTCGTGGTAAAAATGTTTTTTTTTTTTAAATTGCGGCCTAATATGAATTTTAGGGTAAAAGTGTAGAAAATAAAAACCTACAACTTATTTTTAAAAAATGTTTTTCTACAACGCTTAGTTTAACGTCAAGTAGTGATTTTCTGTCTTTACTCATCAAAATTTGTAAAAAAAAATTGAATTTTTTTAAGATTGCCTTTAACATTTTACGACAAAAGTATCTAAAATTATAGTAAATTAAAAAACTTCAACTTTTATTTCAAGCATTTTTCTCTACAGAGCCTACTTTAGCGTCGTCTATTAGTAATTTTCCGTTTTTTAAGTTCTATAGGTGTTAATTTTAATTTAGCATCATTCACTCATAATTAAAATTAGGTTATGTTTTCATTTTACATTGTTTACTTTTGATTAAACATGGGTTATATAATTCATTATTTACACTGGCACAAGAAAGCCGTGTGATTGTTTCACGCCAGATTTTTATAAAGAAGATTGAGAATATCACTAATAAACGCGTTTTACAAAAATAAGATAATATAAAATTGTACTCGGACAACTACTGTCCTTACAAGTAATGAGATCCTAACGTGAAAATCAAATAAATTTCTACAGAGTAATAAAATAATGCTGATTAAAAATCCTCCCACCTGATTCACTTAAAGATGAATCTGAAATCATATAATTTCGGCCAAGATTCCATTTAAGGAAACAGATAAAATAAAAAAATTATGCAAATTACAATGAAAATTGATTCAAATTATTTCGGCGATGAAATAATCGTGTTGTTTTTAATTATTCAATTATAAATAATAATAAAAATAAATTTTAAAAATTCACTTAACCAGTTAACAGAAATGTATACAATATATTAAACAAAGAATAAAAGTGCACGCATTCGTGATTCAAATACAACAGGGTGTCTGATAAAATTGAATATCATTATTTATCAGTAGCCTGTTGTTGTTTAGGTCAACAGCCGAAAGGCTGGTTTGAACCTCGAGAGGTTTTACTAAGTAAAAACGAGGAGTAATGTGGTTTACCATTGCCTTCCTCACTGAGTTGAAAGAGTATGCTTATCAGCATGCCAGGCCCTCCGAAAAGCACTCACTTTCCACCCTGCAAATGACAACTTCACTTCATTCACCACAGGGTCTGGCTGCATAGTGAAATTCATTACTCTCAGAGGAGATAACTCTGACTAATGTCTTTTACACCTCTACCTCTTCTGTTCTTAAATAGTTCAGTCATATAAGTGGCTGACTATGAAATAAGAAACAGAACTATTTTTTTTAGCCCTGGACCAAACAGATAGAGTGCAATTAAAATAACACTCCACCTGCCCGTTTTGGGCATAATCAGTAGCCTATAATTTATAATAGTTCAAAAAAATGTGGTGTGAAACACTCGCATGATTTTCTCTTACCGATGTAAATAATAAAAATTATAAACTAAATTTTATCATAAGTAAACAATGTAAAATGAAAAACAATCTAATTTTAATCATGAGTGAATAACGCAAAATGAAAATCAACCTTTCTTTGACTCAAAAATATGAAAAAACAGTAATTGACGCAAAAATAAACTCTGTAGAAAAATAAGTTTGACATAAAACTTGTAGGTTTTTAATGCTCTATAACTTGGATTCTATAAACTTTTGTTATAAAATGCATAGTAAGGCAATTTTAAGGCATAGTAAGGCTTTTAAAAATAATCCATTTTTTACCAATTTTTTATGAACAAATTACAGAAAATCATTAATTGACGCTAAATTAAGCATTGGATAAAAAGTTTTGTATAAAATAGGTATTTTTATTTCTTACAACTTTAATTTTACCCAATTTTGCTCTAAAATTCATATTACGGCCTGAATCTAAAAAAAAAAATATTTTTTCACCACGAGAGCACGCCCCCAAGATTTCCAGAAGACAAAATAAATAAAATAATAAATAAATAAAATAATTTCCTTTCTTGTACAGAATAAAATATGTACCTTAAGCGATTTTTAAAAAAAATGTAGGAACCGTTTTTGAGAGAAAATCACACAAATTGAAAAATTACATAAATACTATATTAGCTGAGTTACTAGTTGTAGAAAACTTTTATGACATACATTTTTGCGCTAAAATGCATATTTAAGCCGCAATCTTAAAAAAACAAATTTTTTCAAACCTTTCCAAGAATTTCAGCAGACATGGCGCCTACCCTACCTTGTAGAGCATAACAAATGTAGTAAATGAGGCAATTTTTTTTAAAAATCGTAGGATCCGTTTTTGAGAAAATCGCAAAAAGTGAAAAATGACGCGAATAAACTACTACTTCCGGTTGATCGATTTTGAAGAAAATGTTCTTGTTGAAACCCCTAGTGGTACTTAACTTAAGTTCTAAGCTTCAATTTCGTACGATATTCCGTTCTTGAGATATTATGTTCACACAGACCAATGCCAAAAACATGTATTTTTGAGTTCAGGGGGGCCCGAAAACGTGTGTTTCCCGTGAACATTCCATTTCAAAATATCGACATAAAAACAATATATTCCCTATATATTCATATAGGGTAAGTGAAAGTAAAATTGATGTATAACGAAACAAAATTTACTCGTTTGCAAAGCTTGGTTTTTAATAAAAATGAATTTAAAAATATTATTCGGTTGTTATTGACTTTATTTACATAAAAATGTTCAGAATTAAATTCTCTACAAATTTTATCACCAAAATTTGATTGGTTATTATAAATTGTGCAAAGTTATTGCAGTTTAACATAAAAACGTGTTTTTATATCAATTTTTTGTATTTTATATCAGATATCTTTAAAACTACTAAAGATAGGCTACAGTTCTGGGACCTGTTTTATTAAATTTTTCAGACCAAAAATCATTTAAATTTACCAAATTTGTTACAAAAAGTGAAACCCAAAAATTCTGTATGACCGAATTTCAGCAGGGGAACTGAAATCGGTGATGAAATCACCGAGTAGTCAATGAAATCGGGGCGAAATCTTTCACCCTGTCTGTAACTCTGTTGTTAAAGTCATCAGCCGATAGGCTGGTTTGAACCTGTAGAGGTTTTACCAAGTAAAACGAGGAGTGAGGTTTTTTACTATTGCCTTCCTCACAGAGTTGAAAAAATGTTCATCAGCATGCCGGACCCTCTGAAAAGTACATATTTTCCTTTCTATAAATGAGACCTTCACTTCATTCATCATAGGGTCTGGTTGTATAATGAAATTCATTACTTTCAGAGGAGATAACTTTGATTATTGTCTTTTACACTTCTGTTCTTAAATGATTCAGTCATTTAACTAGCTAACCATGTGATAAGAAACAGAAATATTTATTTTAGCCCTGCAAATAACAAATTGAGTGTAAATAATTTGACACTCCACCTGTTTGTTATGGGCAGCTATAACTTTCTAATGAAACCTTTTCGGATCTACGAGTATTGTTTATATGAACTTTTTTATAATTTTGATGAGAGAAATACGCCTGTGAAGTATACAGATACCTCCTGAAACACCCAGTATACCATTCATGACAGAGTTTCGATTTTTATCAAATAAACAAGAAAAGCCATTTAAATACTTCCAAATTTATGAATCACCCAGTTTGATGATTCTTAAAACAAAAATATTTTTATTTAAACGCACGCATTCGTGATAAAGATATGAATACCTACCGTACATATTTTTTAAAATGACCATTAAAAACAATAACATATATTAATAATAATAAAAACTATAAATCTAATAAAAAATCCCAATAAAATACTATATTAATTTTTATTATATGAATAATACTACTATCTATAGAATACTGTATAGATAGGAATGTAAAAATATTGCGTCCTTCCCAAGTACGACCAAATCATGTTTACCAACCTTCTAATTTAAGTTGATCAGTCCGTTAATGATGAGTAAGTGTACAACGATTACAATGTTAAAGTGAGCCTGAATTAAAAGAAGAAGAATAAGCAGAATAAGAGGTCAATGCCTGTTCAATCTTCTATTCTTATAGGATTATACACGTATATACCGGGTGTGTATAAAGTGTCAGCCTGTTAATTTTTAGTCCCGGATTTGAATACTAGACAGTGGTTACCGGTGTACTTTGATGGTTGGGGTTTAATTGAATGGGTCAACGAGAAAACGTTGCAAGGAACAAAAACAAATTTTTACAGAAAGTGAAATTTACTATCTAACGATTTTTCACTGTATGATGATTTTGTTTCAAGAATTTCCGAGATTTTAATTACAATTCTAACCGTTAGAATTCACTATTACGATAATATAGAGAATTAATAGAACGTATTCCACTTAAACCTCACTTTTGTAAATTTTGTCACTTGCAACGTTTTCTTTTGAGCCATTCAATTAACCATACACTCCCAGGAATGGTCGGCCTGGGTCTGTACAAGACTACACCTCATTTACACGTCGTACACATCATCCTCATCTCATTGGGTCACGGGGTTGCACATTGTTCTGAATTGAACAGATTGCAACGTACACAAATTAGGAATAAAAAAAATTTTTAGTCGAATAGCTTGACCCACCGGGTTGGTCTAGAGGTAAAGTCATCGCCTCGAGTCAGCTGTTTTAACAGCTAATTTCCGGGGACGAAGGTTCCTGGTTCAAATCCTAGTAAAGGTAGTTACTTTTATACGGATTTGAATCCTAGACAGTGGTTTGATGGTTGCGGTTCAATTAACCATACTCTCTAAAAAATGGTCATCCTGGGTCTGAACAAGATTACACGTCATACACTTCATCCTCATCTCATTGGGTCATAGGGTTGCTTATTGTTCTGAATTGAACAGATTGCAACGTAGGCCTACTATTAGGGATATCAAAAAAGTATAAAAATAATAATAATAATAATAATAAATAGCTTATTGTAAAAAAGAATAATCAATGTAATCAGTAGATATACGAGTACAAAAAATGTACTTTTTAAGAACCCTAAATTTACGCCCGCCATCTTGGATTCATTTATTTATACAATTTGTACACACTTTTTTCAATTTAACAGAATACATAATTTAGTATTTGATTAATACATATTAATCAATGCTGCATCATAGGCAACCTGCAGAAGCGAGGCTTGGGCTCTGGCAACCGAGTTCATTCAGCAATTACGCGACATAACCATTATTTTGTACAAATCTATGCTAATATAACAAAGACAAAGCGTGGCTTTTTGTGCAGGCTAATCTCCAAAACTACTGAACTAAAAACCCAAGAAATAGGGTTGACTTTACGGAAGTATTTTTTTAATTTTAATTTTTTTAAAGATGTCATTTTTTATTTTTAAGAAGGTCGTTCCAGAAAATTTAAATGAAAATATACATTTCCTGATATCACTTTTTTTAATAGGAAGGTAAACTTATGGCAAACCATTTCGATTTAAAATTTCAAGAGAAAACAAAGGCAACACTCGTTTAACGATATCTATTACCGTTCTTTTGATATTAGCCATTGGAAATGTCCAGATCGGGGGAAAACGCTGTCACCAATCTCTGTCTACACCAATTATTTACAATAGAAAAACATAAACTATGTATCACTAATATCGTCTCCTTACGCAAAAATATATTCTGCAATCCATTTAATAATATCTCTTCTCACTAGTTGAGAAAACTATAATTTTTATTGCTAATTTTGACAACAAAATTCTCGAAAATTCACAATAAAAATTATCGTTTAATCAACTAACGAGAAGAGATATTATTGCATGGATTGCAGAATTGATTTTTGTGGAAGAAGACGATATGAGTGATGCATCATTTTATGTTTTTTACCGCAAATAATTAATGTAGACAGAGACTGGCGATAGCGTTTTCCCCTCGATCTGGACATTTCAATGTCTAATATATAAAGAACGGTACCAAGGGTATTGAAACCATTGGCTGGATGGATGGTCAAGAAATCAAAGAATCCAATAGAAAAATAGAACCTAGAATTCTCAGAACATGCATTGACAAAAAACGCAAGTCAACAACCAATTCAGACTACTAGCGATCGACCAACTTTATAAAGATGTAGAACCCATTCCAGTAGCAATGAGAAAGAAACGGGTGTCCTACTTTGGTTACAACTTCAGAATAGCACCTGACAGACTTCTCTCTAATTAGTTAAACATATGTTGAAATCCAAATCCCAGACCCAATATTCATGGCATAAAGAAGTACTGAGTGACATGAAAGAACTGAACTTAACAGAACAAGACTTAATAGAAAAATCACCGGAATACAAACGAACAATCATAACATCCGACTTACAACGCACGCACATAAGAAAGCAGTCAGGGTTTTTTTCAGAAGTTTACAAAAAGCGTTCGGAGAACCTCAAAGAATACCATCGAAAACTGAAGGCTTCCAAGTTGAATAAAGTGGTCCATTGTGATTAAACAAGTTAAAAATCTGGTGTGAAACACTCATACAACTTTCTCTTGCCAATACAAATAATTAACAATATAACTTAAAATTAGTCAAAAAAAAAAGAAATAAACAAAAAAACTAACCTCAAAAAACATAACCAAATTTTAATCATGAGTGAAAGACGCAAACGAAAATCAACCTCAGTTTGGCTTAAAAATACGGAAAATCACTCTTTCACGTTAAACTAGGCTCTGTAGAGATAAATGCTTTAAATAAAAGTTGTAGATCTTTTAATTTCCTATAAATTTGATTATACTTTTTGTCTAAAATTCATAATAAGGCTGAAATCTTTAAAAAATTTATTTTTTACACAATTTCGTGAGAAAAAAATCAGAAAATCGCTAATTACCACTAAACTAAGCGTTATACAAAAAAAATGTTTGATAGAAGAATTGTAGAATTTTATATTCTCCACAACTTTTATTAGATACATTTTTGCGCTAAAATGCATAATTATTAAAGTCGCAATCTTTAAAAAAAAACAATTTTTGCGAGAAAACAGCCTCACCAAGAGTTTCAGCAGACATGGCGCCTATTCTATCTTGTACAGCATATAAAATGTAGTAAATGCTACGATATGATTTTTAAAAAAATCGTAGGAGCTGTATTTGAGAAACTCGCAAAAAAGTGATAAATGACACGAATAAGCTACTACTTCCGGTTGACCGATTTTGATGAAAATGTTCTTGTCGGGTTCTCTAGTGGTATCTAACTTAAGTTTCAAGTTCGTACGATGTTCCAGTTTTGAGATATTCTGTTCACACACACACACACACGCGCGCGCGCACACACACTCGCAATCACACACACATCGCTAAAAACATGTTTTTTGGGTTCAGGGGGTCTGAAAACGTGTAGATCCGGTGAAAACTCGATTTCGAAAAATCGACATGAAAACAATACTTTCTTTCCTATATATTCATATAGGCAAGGGAATGTAAAAAAGAAAAAACTGTAAAAATATCGTTAAACGGGTTTCGTTATTGTGTTTCTCGTGAAACTTTACATCGTAATCATGTGCCATAAGTCTACCTTCCTATTAAAAAAAAACTCAAAAATTCTCTCTCAAAAAAGGTAGATTCAAGATGGCGGACATAAATTTCGGGTAGTACATAAAAAGTAAATTTTTTGTATCTGTACTGATTCTCATTGCTTATTCCTCGCAACAATAAGCTATTTGACTAAAAATGAATTAGTTCCAGACTTTTTACACACCTGGTATTTATGTACGCTTTAATACTATGAGTACAATATATTGTGTAAAGGCTGTAAATAATTATCATGCTGGCATTTAAATGTATAAAAATAAATAAAATAAAATAAAGAATCCTCTTCAAGGGATTCTATATAGACAATACTACTACTAAGTTTAAAAATTTTTTACAACTAACATCGTGCACTTAAGAATCTAATGTACATGTCACTATAGAATTACATCGTAATGATTTCATGTAATTTATTGTGTATTATTAACGAAATACATATGTTATTTTGTTTAATATATAATTAATATGTAAAACTATTATGAATTAATTTAATTATTGCATTAAAATAATTAATCTAATAATCTTATGTGTACGAATAAATATGAATAAAGTTAATGGTTTTATAAACCTGTAATTAAGACCTTGGTAGATAATAATGTTAATATTTTAATTATAATTTTGTAGTGACTTCTTTCATTTTGTGTCATGAATCTTAAAATATTTTTGTTGTCATAATATTGATGTAAATGATGTCTCGGTCACATTTTCTCACTTATTTTGTTTGTCACCGGCGCACAGTTGGGTATTTTACTGATTTAGGCCCTTCGTTCGACGCGATTTCGACACTACTTCAACTATATTTTACAGAGTGATTTTTTAGTCATGTTACCCAAATGTTAATGTCTGGTAATTTGTTTCTAAGAAAGGGAAATTTGTTTTGTGACACGAAGTTGGTAGCCCTACTCAACCCGTATAGATATGGCAGTGTGAGTTGATTCTCCTTACTGTTTCCATTTTTTTACCAGGAGTCAATAAACTGTAGAAGAAGAATAAATAAAGAATAAAATGAAGAATAAAATGTTGTGAAGTTGAAGCTAAACAAAAATACCTTTCCGTGTCTCTTAATAGAAGCCGTGAGCCGTTAAAGACAGTGAAGAAGATCTTCTTCACTGTCTTTAACTTCCTTATTTATATTTCGAATTGTGGGAAGAGAAAAATCACAGTAGTTAGCCATTCGCTCACAGCTTCTATTAAGAGACACGGAAAGGTATTTTTGTTTAGCTTCAACTTCACAACATTTTATTACATTGCATATTAGATTTCGTTCGGCACTGTGAACAGTTCGACCGCGTTTTCGAGAAACCGATGTTCCCGTTTACGGTAACAAACAGTTATATTAGTACAGTTAACCTAAAATAGGTTCCGCGATATACTGTATGTTATCTAAGTTTATTTTACGTTGTTGTGGTGGCGAACTGATACCAAAGCAGTCGCGCATGTGCACTGATGTTTTCCCCCTTTACCCCTCGTTAAAACCAAAGGCAAACTCGTGACTCGAGTAACTATATGTTGAAAAGTAGTCATAACTGAACATAACTTTTAGTAATAAAACATGTTTTCTATAATTCACTATTGTCTTTTATTCATGGCCTAACGGAAGTTAAAAAAAACAGCCCTCGTATGAGAAAGCACCACTCAGTAACAGTGTACCAAAAAAACAAAACAAAATTAATTAAATTATGATAACAACTTACTTTACATTCACTAATAATTTTCTCCTAATATTTTAAATGGATAGTTTAAGGAAAGTCAAAGCCCCAGTAAAAAGTAACACAGCAGACTTAAATACAGATAAATATTCTGATAAAAATAGTAAAAGTATAGGGTGTAAATTTTCCCTAGTTATATCATCGATATAAATAAATAATAATAATACTTCTACACGAATTACAATACATTTGATTTTTTCAGATTCATGAAATTTAAGCGTAAAATATATATATTTAATCAACTCTGACATCATTATCATTGAATTTAATGTTTACTGTATTATTACAATTATTAGTGCATTAGAATATTCCACGTATTATCTTAATAATAAGCGGATGAAAGACGTGAATGGCGTAAAATAGCATCATCTAAGAGTTCTGTCATCGGTTAACATTTTAACAGCAAATGTAAAATTGCATCAGTACCGTTATTCATTTACATACAGTTATTTTTAATGTAAATCATAAAAATTAATAAGGAGATAATAAATTGCTGATGGTGTAAAAATATCTAGTATTTTCTCACAATTTTCTTCTACCAATTAAATTTAATTTTACTCATTATTTTGAACATAAGTCGCTAGAAATAAGAGTGACAAAATAGAGATACATAGAGTGATAAAAATAAGAGTGATATTCAGACACAGAGACCATACAAGAGACTAAGGAACGAAGGAAAAGCAGAAAAAGGAATGACAATTGTTTCAAGAGCAGGGAAAATTTGGATGAGCAGAAATAAAAATTCCTGCAATTTATCCATATAAATAAGAGTGATAAAATTGAGATGGAGTGATAAATAAGAGTGATATTCGGGCAAAGAGACCATACAAGAGGCTAAGGAGCGAAGAAAAGCAGAAAAAAAAGAGTAACAATATTGTTTCAAGAGCCGGGAAAATTTGGATTTGAAAATTAAAGCTCCTGCAATTCATCCAAATAAATAAAAGTGATAAAATAGAGATAAATAGAGTGATAATCAGGCACGGAGACCTTGCAAGAGGCTAAGGAGCGAAGAAAAAGCAGAAAAAAGAGTGGTAATATTGTTTCAAGAGCCGGGAAAATTTGGATGAGCAGAAATTAAAATTTCTGCAATTCATCTATATAAATAAGAGTGATAAATAAAAGCGAGATTTGGGCACGGAGCCAATGATAGAGGCTAAGGAGCGAAGGAAAATAAAAAAGAGAGTGACAATATTGTTTCAAGAGCCGG
The DNA here is from genome assembly GCA_035578175.1 of Catonia carolina. Taxonomy (NCBI): domain Eukaryota; kingdom Metazoa; phylum Arthropoda; class Insecta; order Hemiptera; family Achilidae; genus Catonia; species Catonia carolina. Next base: position 67,024,458 of record JAQMRL010000004.1, on the reverse strand, counting down.
GAAAATTTGGATGAGCAGAACTGAAAATTTCTGCAATTCATCCATATTTTATGAGTGATAAAGTAGAGATAGAGTGAATGGAAACTTATTTTGGAATAAGAGTGATATTCGGGCACGGAGACCTTACAAGAGCCTAAGGAGCGAAGGAAAAACTGAAAAACGTGACAATATTTTTTCAGGGGCTGGCCAAATTTGGATGAGTAGACATTAAAATTCCTGCTCTTCATCCTTATTCTCCTGTAGTATTATTAGATCATAGGTAAACTACAAGCAGTTCACCATCATATTCCCTCTCATGAGGACACCAGTATGTATTTGAGATTATCGTTTTCTGATCACGTCATCCAAATATGTCCGGTACGCTGGTACCGCCAAACCGGTGTACTTGCGTATCGGTGGGGTATTACAACATGATGGACTCCCGGTCGCCAAAATAACTCTAAGTGGTTGTTGTAATCTTATTAAATATATAGGTCCACAAAAAGTGTTTTGATATTTATGTTTCTAGGTGATTTTTAAAAAAATGTAAAAATTTAATATTTGGAAATAGTAAGTAAAAATATATCTGGTGCGCTGGTACCGCCCTTCGGTGTTCTCGCATATCGGTGGGGCATGGCAACAAGATGGACTCCCGGTCGCCAAGATAAGTCCCGGTGGTTGTTTTAATCTTAAAAAAATGCATGTTTGCAAAAAGTGATTTTATATATGTTTCTAGGTGATAAATTTTATACATTTTTGAAATTTCGTATTTAGGAATAGTTGTTAGTAAGTAAAAATATTTCTGGTACGGTATACTGCCCATTTGGTGTACTCGCGTATCGGTGGGGCATGACAAAAAGATGGACTTCCGGTCGCCAAATTTTAGGTAAATTTTTAAAATGTTGTATTTGAGAATAGTTATTAAGTAAAAATATGTCTGGTACGGTTTATCTCCCATTTGGTGTACTCGCGTATCGGTGAGGCACGACAACAAGATCGACTCCCGGTCGCCAAGATAAGTCCCGGTGGTTGTTTTAATCTTAAAAAATATACAGGTCTATAAAAAGTGATTTCATATATGTTTCTAGCTGATAAATTTTCAGTAAATTTTTAAAATTTTGTAATTGGGAATAGTTAGTAAGAAAAAATTGTCTGGTACGCTATACCGCCTATTTGGTGTACTCGCGTATCGGTGGAGCATGACAACAAGATGGACTCCCTGTCGCCAAGATAACTCCCATTGCTTGTTTTAATCTTAAAAAATATACAGGTCTATAAACAGTGTTTTGATATATGTTTCTAGGTGGTAAATTTTAAGTAAATTTCGTATTTGGGAAAAGTTAATAAGTACAAATATCTCTAGTACGCAGGTACCTCCCCTTCAATGTACTCCCGTATCGGTGGGGCATGACAACAAGATGGACTCCCTGTCGCCAAGATAACTCCCATTGCTTGTTTTAATCTTAAAAAATATACAGGTCAATAAAAAGTGTTTTGATATATGTTTCTAGGTGATACATTTTAAGTAAATTTCGAAAATTTCGTATTTTGGAATAGTTAGTAAGCAAAAGTATGTCAGTTACGCTATACCACCCATTTGGTGTACTCGCGTATCAGAGGGCCATGACAACAAGATGGACTCCCGGTGGTTGTTTTAATCTTAAACGCCGATTTTTTTATATAAAGCCTGGACGGAAACACAGATGTTTAAAGCACATTAACGGAAAACTGGCAAAATACTGTGTACCTTTTATGGGTAAATTGCTGTGTTTCCACATAATTTCTAAATAAAATAACGTAAGTCATAACAGTCGACACAAAAATGAATAGGCTTTAATTCTGTGTAGAGTTCAATTCTTTCCTTTAAGTTGTTTTTAAGATAGAACTCTTCAAACACAACATACATCTTTCGTGGCACGTTGTATAGTCACAGTTATCTTTTCTGAGAGTAAAGAATTTCATTATACAGCCAGACTCTGTGGTGAATGAAATGAAAGTGACATTGGCAGGGTGAAAAATAGAAGCTTTTCAGAGCGCTTGGCATGCTGATAACCATATTTTTCCACTCAGTGAGGAAGACACTTGTAAACCATCTCACTCCATGTTTTACTTAGTAAAACCTCTAGAGATTCAAACCAGCCTTTCGTCTAACAACCTAAACAACATCTATCCAATAGTATTAAAGAATTTGCGAGAAATTAAATGTAATTTTCCAACAATTTATTAATTAATATTTCGTGCAATCAGTAAAACATTCCTGAGAGATTCACACGAAATAGATCACGTATAATTTTATTATTAATGTAATCGATTTAAAACATAAGTAAAAATACAATTAACGTGGGACGTTAACTTGTTTGTTGAAGCACATTAATAAATAAATAATAAAGAATTCAGTTACGCAACAAGCCCATTAAAAGCTAACACAGAATATTATGATCTGTCAATAATATATATTTAATTATAACCAATAATAAAAATAAAACAATAGCTTTTTACAGGTGTACAATTTATTGCCGTGTTTCTTTTGTAAAAGCATTTATTTCAACTAAGTACCTATTTAGTTAATGGTTAACGAAGAGGTCATGTACGTGACAATGATGCGCTTTATGTCATGAAGTATCCACGAGATTACTACACGTTCCATTTCATTATCTTTGCTAAAATCGATGGTATTTAAAATATTTTATTTTTCAATGTAAAATACTAAATGTGATATAAAAGTTTTATGTAATTTATAAATAAATGGGAATTTAAATAAGTTTACCGTTTCGTGTACTAAATTGAATGAAAATCAAAAGTATGGTAAACCGCGCTGACTATTTAAGTGATCCTTTAAAACTAGTAAAACATTTCAGTCATTCCTTTTTACTTTCTCTAGCCTATATGAATATATAAGAAGGAAAGTACTGTTTTCATATCGATTTTTCGAAATCGAGTTTTCACCGGATCTGCACGTTTTCAGACACCCTGAAACAAGACCACTTTAAATAACAACAATTTCACGTCTGTTTGTGTGTGTGTGTGTGTGTGTGTGTGCGTGCGTGCGTGCGTGTATGTGTGTGTGTGTGTGTGTGTGTGTGTGTGTGTGTGTGTGTGTGTGTGTACAGAATATCTCAAGAACGGAACATCGTACGAACTTGAAACTTGAAACTTAAATTAGACACCACTACCGGACCCGACACGAACATTTTCATCAAAATCGGTCAACTGGAAGTAGAAGTTTATTCGTGTAACTTTTCACTATTTTGCGATTTTCTCAAAAACTGGTCCTACGGTTTTTTTTTAAATCGCGTCATTTACTACACTTTTTATGCTTTACATGATAAAGTAGGCGCCATGTCTACTAAAATTCTTGAAGAGCCTGTTTTCACGTAAAGAAATTGTGTTTTTAAGAAAGCGGCTTTAATATGCATTTTAGCCCAAAAATGTATATAATTAAAGTTGTAGACAATTTAAAATCCTAAAGCTTTAATTTCAAACACTTTTTTTTATAACGCTTAGTTTATTTTTTTCTCACGAAAACGTGTTAATTAAAATATCTACAACTTGTATTTAGAACCTTTTTCTTTACAGAGCCTAGTTTAGCGTGAAAGTGATTTTCCGTATTTTGAGCCAAACTGAGGTTGATTTTCATTTTGCGTCTTTCACTCATGAAATAAGGTTATGTTTATTGAGGTTAGTTTTCTGTTTATTTCTTATGTTTTATTACTAATGTAAGGTTATATTGTTCATTATTTACATTGAAAAGAGAAAGTTGTGTGAGTGTTTCACACCAGATTTTTTCATTTCCAATGTGTGTACGTTGTGATCTCTTCAATTTGAGAACAATAAGCCATGATGATAAGAGTGGGCCATGCGAGGATCGGGCGCTAGTAACCGTGTTGCCAGATTGTGGACGTGACATCTGAACCCCGCATGGGCCACTCTATTTTTCAAAACTTTTTTAATTCGACCACAACATTGGCCAATCAATATTTTATGTTATTAATACACTAATAGGGCCTACATGTAATTAACCCTTTCTAACCCAGTGTCACATAGAAGTCACATTGGAGTGAAATAACACATAAAAATGTTAATTGTTAGCGACTACTTTGGATTTAAGAGCGCTGGATGTGAAGTGTAATAATTTTCTGTACGGAATCGAACCTGAGACCTCCGCTTTGCAGTGTAAGATGCTGACCACTAAGCCACGCAGGCGACCATTAGTTTCTTATTAAAGTTAATTTTAGTTTTAAATATTCGTGTTCATTTACTAAAATAAAGTAGCATTTCTTTGAGTATGTTGAATGTACATACAAGTATGTTTTTTAGACTGTAAATAGTGATTTTATCCATTTTATCAGTATTTTTTTTTAATTGTAACATTTTTTAAGTCTTAAATAATGCTTTGATATTAAAATCATATTTAATTTTTTGCTATAAATTATAGTTAAGAGAATATTGTTTAGGAAGCCTGAACATGATTTTACTTATTTATATTTTTGGGAGCTTTGATATCAAGTCCCAATGTGACGTAGGCCTATGTGGCACACTTTTTTGTCAGGCCATCAAAAAGGCTGACGGTCTAAAAGTGATTTTATTACACTTAAATGTCAGTAAAATGTATGAAACAATGTAGCCACACATATTTGTTTGTGTATAGTTAAAAAAATTGGGATTAAAATAAATTAAAATAAAAAAATAAATAATTAATAAAAATTAAAATAAATAAATAAAAATTGGGCATTTTACTATTTTTTTATAATAATATAATAAATATGTAGAATAAATCAATATTTAAGTAACACACAAATTTGAAATTTCGTACACGCTGTAAGAATATAATTAAATATGTTGTGTTAAAATTTCAAACTTGTCAGCCAAATAATTCTCGAATTATACGCCTCTTAACGAATGAAATTCTCTGCAGTAACAAAAAACCGGGTCTTTTGTCTTCCAACCTCGATGTGGCAAATTTCAAACAACACTAAAAATATAAGCTTTATTATAAGTCAACGCAGAACTGAATGAGCTAAATTTTGATTTAAAAAGAGTTGAAATCCGACTCATCGTTAAGGACATGCGAGGGTTCAAAATCGGGTGTATATAATATGAAACCGATAGTATGTCTAACATTGTTACCACATATTTTGTGAAGACAGCATAAAAATTCAGCCGAAAATAAGTAAAATATTTTATTAATAGATGATTCGCTAGGAAAATAGTACGGATTTTCTGAACAGTTATTAAAGTGTCTTCACTTTAATAACCGTTCTTCTTAGAACGGTCCCCATTTTTGTTAAAATGTTGTTGTCTATTGTCATCAGTTGAAAGGCTGGTTTGAACCTTTAGAGGCTTTACTAAGTAACATTTGCCTTCCTCACTGAATGGAAAAATATGCTTATCAGCATGCCCAGCCCTCTAAAAAGAATCTACTTTCCACCCTATAAATGACACCTTCACATCATTCACCACAGGGTCTGGGTGTATAATGAAATTCATTACTCTCAGAGGAGATAACTGTGACTAGTGTCTTCTACAGTTCTACCTCTTCTGTTCTTAAATGCTTCAGTTATACAGGGTGACTGTAAAGTCATAACCCGAATTTAACTCCTTTACAGGAATGACAGTCGAAATCGCGAAAGATATTGCGAGAAGGAAAATTTATTGTGTTACAATACTGTATATGGTAGCACTGCTAGATTACACCATTAGCCAAAGGAGGGAGTTGCACGAAATAGTTTGTTTCGTCCGAACTACAAAGTCATTTACGCAAAAACAAAGTGTCTTTATTGTTGTGAGTTACTACCAATCGAAATCGTATTCGGAGTGTAAAGAAGAGTTTTCAAATTCTTTCCTAGATGCTAATGTGCCAAACAAATGCACCATATCTCGTTTATTTAGTCGTTTATGGGATACAGGAAGAGTGGATGACCGTAAACGTACAGGCTGGCCAAGTGTTTTAACGGATGATACTCTGCAGATGATAAACAAAAAAACTCTTCGTTCTCCGAAAAAGTCTCTTCGGAAACTTGCTAGCCATCTTATGTAAGAGTTTGTAAGGCTACCAAAGTGCTGAAATTACATTCGTATAGGATAAGTGTAACTCATCAGCTCCAAGAACCAGATATGAAAAGCGAATGCAGTACTGTCGGTGGTTCAGACGTTTCATTAGAAATGACATATCTGTTTTAGACAAGGTTTTTTTCAGCGATGAAGCTTGGTTTCATCTTAGCGGATATGACAACAGTCAAACTTCCAAAATATGGTCTGCAGACAACCCACATGCGTTCCACGAACAGCCATTAAAACTGGAAAAAAATTGGAGTGTGGTCTGGTGTATCTCGTCGGAGAATTGTCGGGCCTATAGTTTTTCAGAGACCCTAACAGCTGAACGGTATCAACAAATAATCTGTGAATACAAATAATCATATTATTTTATAATTTACGAAGTTAAAAAATGAAAAGGTACTCTAAAAACAATTTTTTGTAGTTTGGGTTGCGCGACTTTACAGTCACCCGTTATAATTGGCTGACCATGTGATAAGACACAGAAATATTTTTTGTACTCCTGAAACTAGTAGATCGAGTGCAAATAATTAAACCCTCCACCTGCCTGTTGTAGGAACTTGTAAAGTTATAGTAAAAACCCTATTAATAGTAAAAATATACTGGCGTGTAGTATTGGCGCAATTTCTAAACTTACATGAAATAATTTGTCATATTTGAACTATTGGAAGTATTAAAGAAAAGCCTAATTCATTGAAATCGTATTCCCATGTTAAGAAACGGCACTAAATTGGTTTCTTTTAAGTAGGAAGACTTTGTCGTGTTATATCACGGCCTACATAAACGGATTGGATTAAGTTGAACGAAACTTTGCATCATGTATTCTTCTGTAGCTTTCTGTATAATCCCTGTAGCTAAATATCTTATGTATTGTTGCGCAGCGTACACAGTTTATGTTGTTTCTAGTATGTAATCACCCGAGGAACCAAAATGTCAAACTGATTTTATAGTTAGCTAACTATAGTTATAAAAAGCTGATGGCAGTAAAATATATATAAGTTTCGTCTGTATGTAAAAGTATGTTTATTACTTTCGTTTTTTCTTTGTATTTCTTTGTCCCTACCATGTAAGAAAAGTTTAACCGATTAAAGATGGTTATCATTATTACAAATAATATTCATAATGTTACTTCATATATTATTGTGCAAGATTTTATGTCTCGTATTTTTAATTTATACCATGTACACGAAAGTAGAGCGTTACATTTATCGTATTTTTTCTGTGATTAATACTATGAGGTGATGTAAGGGAGATGAAAAATACCAGACTTAACCAGGAATCGAACCCGGGACCTCTGTTATAGAAGCCAATTTTACTGACCATTAGTAATAATATTAATAAAATTTTAATTCCACTTTTTTACAATATTAACCCGTACATACATATTCCTTCATAAAATTATAATACATTTACAATTCACAGCGTACGGGTGGAGGAAACCGACCTACCCAACTATGGCTAAAAGCCATGTCCTACGGTAGATGTTCTCTTAATATTTTATTAAGTAGACAGTACAACTGAGATACAAAGCTAGTTTTGGGGCTTAAAACCATGACAATAAAAAAAATTATACCAACGTATCAACCAGTTTTGATTTGATCTTCTAGTTCCCTAGATATAAAATATAGTTCTGTTTCTTCTTAAGTAAATTCTTTAAATGAAACATCTTTAGCGTTAATTTTATGATGCTCCCTACACAACTGCAGCATGTAAACTTATGCAAAACAATTTTCGCAGAGGCCGTCTTCGTAGCGAAATGGTAGCGCGCTATCCTACTACGCGGAGGTCCCGGGTTCAATTCCTGGTCAGAGTCTAGAAATTTTAACAAGTTAAAACGCACCGTAGCCGCTGATGACCTAGCTGTTGATGCGACTTTAAAAAACTAAACCAAAAAAAATACTACGCAGATTAACAAACAAACCCTTAAAAACCAGGACTGGTATAGTAAACAAAGGAATGTTGTAGGCCTATGCGCTGCGGGCAGCTTATCAAAAAAATTATCCCATTACAGAGGAAGTTGCCTATGCACCACTAGGTACGTCACTTAAGGGGAGATTGCACGATGGTTGTAACTCAAAATTTCGATTTTTGGTTTTTATGTTTATCAATCGTTTAGGTCTAGATCTACCAGAAAAACATTTTTATCAGGTTTACACAGAAAAATTATCATGTTACGAAGAACGAATACTTCTTCATAATTTTATACTGCTCGTTTTAGTGCAAAGAGAATTTTAGTTTTTAAAATACCTACATCACGGTTTTAATTATTCTCAGCTGTTGGTTCAGCTTTCTAAACAACTGTTGATGGGAAATTTACTTGTTTGTATACATATTATTTTTGATTTGTCCCTTTTTGTTTCTTACCTTTTCCTGTAAATTAAGATTTTTAACACCAAGGTACATTTTTCTCAGAATAAAACTACCCAACTGAAATTCTTACCAGTTAATTATCTTGTATAGCCACATATACCGACATTTTTATGACTTCCTCAGGTGCTCCAATAATTAGTAATACGCAAAACACGTGGAAAACAATTTGCAAAAATTTTATGTTATTCGTAATTTTTTTAAAAAATGGTATGGTTCAAAGATTAAATTGAAAAAATGTCAGTAGCTCGAGAAGAAACCCGACACCTATGGTGTCTAAAGTTTCATTTCCCTCTCTTTTACCAATCCTATGAAAAATGTGCCTAAAAATAGCACATTTACCATTAGCGGGATACAAAGTAGAGTCTCCCCTTAAATGCTTTAAGGGGGTACTCTCTCAAAAATATAAATATTTTCCCCTAATATTTCAAGCCCTAATATTCCAGCTAATATTTTATTACAGATTGACAAAGCTCAAATTAAGTAACTTTTCTTCAAAACAAGTTCACAAAATTTTAAAACAACCCCTAAAAGCAGGATTGAAGTGAAAAATTAGGGATTCACGAGAAAGTAAATATTTTGAACAGTTTTAGTGATATCTTACAGATTTTTGCTTGAAATGAAAGAGAAGTGTTCATTGCATGATCTGTAAGTATTTAGTTTTCTAAACATTTGACAAAATAAAACATTTTAATTTTTATATGTAAAAAATTGTATACATTTTTTAATTTCAATTTTTCTAATAAATTTTACATTGGTTTTTGCAAAAACTAAATAGTGATCTAGATCATAGATCTATAAATTCTAAATACGTTAAAAAAGTAAGGATTTATGAAGATTTAAACTAAAGTCTTTCTAACGCAAGCACATTTAAAAAAAAATCAATTTGCGGAAAACTCAAGTTAAATTGTACATTTTAACCTCCACAACCTACTTGCTTTGCGTCTCAAAAAACTAAAAACCGTTATAAAAACTACGTGTAATTACACGCCATAACAATTTACTGTAGCTAAGCAGTTAATTCAAAAAAAATAAATAATCTTGTACGAGCATTATTACAGATACCATAAAATTTGGTTAAGTCATTATTTTTACATCTGTTTGGGCAAAAATTTACTTATGACATAATTATATGATTAACAAAGTCCAACTTTCTTGTTTACTATGGAACATATTTTGAATATAAAAAAACTTAAATTCAGAAAATTTTAAGTTATCATAAATTGCAAAAAAAAATAATTTTGAAAAAAAATGTTTTACCATTTTTATGAGAGAGTACCCCCTTAAGTTTCAAGTTTTAGAGATATTTTGTTCATACGCGAGCGCAAGTGGGCGCACGCACACAAAGAGAAAATAAAAACCTATAAAAATATTGCGACAATATCTAAAGGGAATGTGGGTTCGAGAATTTTCGAGGAAGATCGAGAGATTAAAAATGTTAATGTAAATAACAAGAGTAATAAACAGGGTTTTCCGAGAAATAGTTAGAAATATTATGTGTAATAATAAACTGTTTTTATAGTAAAGGCAGCTATTGTTGTACAGGTAATGTGGAAAAGTCGAGTCAAGTACCTACTTAGATAATTGGTCTTTTTGTAACACCTTCTATTCAATCCTAATTTGTTTACAGTTTTAAAGATTTATCCAGAAACCGTCAAAAAAATGTTGTATTTTATTATTAATAGAAAGTCTTTTCTCGAATTTTCCATTAGTCCACCTATATAATCAGCAAGTTTGTTTACGGTCGAGTCAGTTTACAATTTGTCTGTGAGCGAATTCCATAGTGCATACGTTAGAAAAGATCAACGTTACTGCGAATAAATGTCTAATGTTTAACTTTTATTTATTCTGTATCGTTTTTGTATGTAGTAATTAGTAAATTGTTTAAGTTATTTATTTTATTAGTTAATTTTAATTAGTTTGTTACTTATTAAGGGGCTAGTTAACTCAAGAAGATGATTTTTTTTTAATTTTGATTGTTTTTTGCATTTATTTGAAATTTAAAATTTTCTGAAGCACAACATTTGTTTACTTTGTATGTTGACAAAAAGTTATAAAAACCTCTGTTTAAAATAAAACTCACTAACAAGGCGAGTGAAATCATTCAACTTTAAGTTTTCCGGAAATGTAATTTTTGCATGATTGTACATTCTTGGGAATTAAATATTTTGGTTTGTATTGGAGGTATTTGGATGATGTTTTTTTTTGAAATGTTCATAATTTCTTGCTCTATTATCTGTGGAATGATTATTACAAAAACCGTAATAGGAATTTAGTTAAATAATAATTTGTGAATACATAAAATAAATGTTTTTAAAAATATGGTTTTTCTTCAATAAATTTCTTGTAAGAAAGAATACATACAAGCGCATACAACAGATAATAGACAGCACTTTTCCGTATTTTTTTAGCATAAGAATCATGTTTATATCTTTCTTGGTTCCTGAGATATTTGATACCCTGTAAAAGCCTGCTTTTCCAACCTCACCCTTATATTAGTGGCTGTAATTAATGTTTTGGCTTTGTTCAAATGGTATATCGTTACTAGTAAATTACTCTTTCATTTAAAATAAATAATGATAAACTATAGCTAGAAGTTTTCATTTTCATTTTCTGGGTTGACTACCTCCTTAAGTAATTTAATTGTAGATTTTAGTCGCTTATTTAATTGTAATTTTTAGTTGTAATAAATACTCGTAATTTTAAACTTTAGTGTTTTAATTACGTATTTAATTTACCCAGATACCGAAACGGACCTAAGAGATGTGTCAAAATATGTTCAACTGGTTCACTCAGAGCTACAACGTCTATAGGTACACAATAAATTCAGGAAAACAGTTAGGGCCGAATGCATCCGGATTTCTTGGATAAAGATCACAAAGTTCATTTTAAGAATAAGAGACAAAACTTAACTTTATTTATGTACAGTTGACATTTTATCTAACGTGAAAATCGTACATATAAGATGTTGAATTAGATAAATAAATTTAATAATATGATACTACAGATTCGGTATTTAAATATTATTTATATAGAAGAGTATTAACATATATTTGTTGAAAACAAATTTGTTTTATATAACAAATCTAAAGAAAGAATATCGTGATAAGGAAATACAGCATTCTATTAGGTAAAATTTTTGTGATTGTTTAAATTACCTAAAATAATTGATTTATCGTTTTATAACAAAGGGTTGATTTTATAGATTCATGTTTACAAATCTACTTGGGAGGCTTCTTTCAAAAAATGCAAACTGGTTATCAAGATCTGAAACATTTATGATGGATCTTTCTATTACATAAATCTGGAATTCGCAAACAAAGATATACATTTCATAACTTTTGGACAAGATTACATCGATAAAAATCTGGTGTAAAAACACTCACATGACTTTCTCGTGCCAATGCAAATAATTAACAATATAACCTAACATTAGTAATAAAACATTACAAATAAAAAAAACATAACCTAATTTTAATCATGAGTAAATGCTAATAAAACCAACTTTAGTTTGGCTTAATAAAACAGAAAATTACTCTCAAGCTCAGTAGAGAAAAATGCTTTAAATAAAAGTTGTAGATCTTTTAATTTCCTATAAATTTGAGTATATAATTTTGTCGTTAAATTCATACTACGGCCGAAATCTAAAAAACCATTTTTTTATAGATTTTCATGAAAAAACAGAATCACTAGTTTCCGCCAAAATAAGCGTTACACAAAGAAATGTTTGAAATGAAAGTTGTAGGTTTTTTAAATTTTCTACAATTTTGAGTATACTTTTAGTATACTTTTGCCCTAAAATGCATATTAAGGCCGCAATTTTCAAAAACCGTTTTTTCTACGAACCATTTTTTCACAGCCTCTCCAAGAATTTCAGCAGACATGGCGCCTACCTATCCTATCCTGTAGAGCATAAAAAATGTTGTAAATGAGGTGATTTTTAAAAAACCGTACGAGCTGTTTTTGAGAAAATTGCAAAAAATAACAAATTAAACGAATAAACAACTACTTCTAGTTAACCGATTTTGATGAAAATGTTCGTGTCGAGTCCTCTAGTAGTAGGCCTATCTAGCTTAAGTTTCAAGTTTCAACTTCGTCCAATGTTCCGTTCTTTGAGATATTTTGTTTACACACACACACACACACAGAGAGAGAGAGAGAGAGAGAGAGAGAGAGAGAGAGAGAGAGAGAGAGAGACCAATCGATTAAAAAAACATGTTTTTTGGGTTCCGGAGGTCTGAAAACGTGTATAACTGGTGAAAACTCGATTTCAAAAAAATCGACATGAAAACAAAAATTTTCTTCCTATGTATTCATATAGGCAAGAGAAAGTAAAAATTTCGTTTTTTATCTGATTCGGAACGTCGATACTGAGTAAGTATCAACAATTCAGTATCAACACCTGGGAACCATGATAAACGAACAGTGGGACAATCTGCAGGAAATAAAATGTGTATAGGCAAGGCAAGAGCAGTATTTAATAAAATTGGTCCCATTTTTAAGACCTTACTCTTGCAACAAAAATGAGGCATCTAAGATGTTATAGCTTTTCTGTGCTCCTATACGGTGTGGAGTCCTAGATCTTGGATAAAGCCATCACAAGGAAACTGGAGGCATTTGAAATGTGGCTGTATTGACGAATGTTGAGAGGTCTATGGACTGCTCAAATGCCAAATATAGAGTTTCTCAGGAGAATGAAGAAAGACGTGGAAGTCATTTACACCATCAAGTGTAGGAAGTTCATATATAGGGTGATTCAAAAAGAGCGCCGGTTTTGATATATCAAATTAAGAGATTTATTTTATTGAAAAACTGAAAATAAATACATCAACAAGTTCTTCTTACCTTCCGATTTCATGTATGAAAAATGATGTCATGCATGTGTCCTCCTCTACTGCGCTGGCACGCATCAACTCTGTCCATGAAATTGGATATTACTGCATAAGTTTCGACTTCCATTTGCCCGATAACCCGTCGAATTTCCTCCTTCAAGTCATTGATGTTTCGGGGTTTATTGGCATACACCAATGACTTCAGATGACCCCAAAGATGAAAGTCACAAGGCGTCAAGTCACACGACCTTGGTGGCCATTGATGGTCGGAATTACGAGAAATGATGTGATCCTGGAACCGTTCACGGAGCAACAACATTGTTTCTCGTGCAGCGTGACAGGTGGCACCATCCTGCTGAAACCACAAGTCGTCAATGTCCATTCCATCCAAATGACGCCACAAAAACTCCCTAATCATCGTACGGTATCGATCTCCATTTACTGTCACGGCTTGTCCTTCTTGATTTTCAAAAAAGTAAGGGGCGATGACACCGCCCGACCAAAAGCCGCACCAAACTGTCACTCGCTGTGCATACATTTCCCTTTCATTAACCACGCGAGGGTTTTCTAAACCCCACATACGGCAGTTCTGTTTATTAACAAAACCGTTTAAGTGGAAGTGCGCCTCATCACTGAAAATGATTTTGTTTGCGAAGGTGTCATCATCCTGCCGTTTTCTCAATACCCAGTCAAAAAACTGTCGTCTCTTCTGGTGGTCTGCCACTTTCAAATGTTGCGTCAACTGAATTTTATACGGGTGATATTGGAGATCGTACCGAAGAATTCTCCGTACAGAAGAACATCTTAAACCCAATTGTTGAGAACGGCGACAAATTGATTTTGCTGGGCTAACAGCCACACTGTCACGAACCAACGCAACGTTCTGCTCAGTTCGGCCAGAACGACGACGTCCAGAACTTTTAAGGTCGACTGTTGAACCCGTCTCAAAAAACTTTTTCATGAGCCTGCGAACTGTTGATTCATTCGGTGCTTCATTACGTCCTAGAGTACCGCGAAGTCGCCTGACAGTAGCCGCATAACTCTCTCCACTCTGGTAAAATGTTTTGACGATTAACACTCGTTGTGCAATAGTAAACTTCTCCATGGTTAGACACAGACTGCGAGAGTACTACACTGCGAACAAGAGAAACTACAACTGAATCGTCAATCGGAATGTTCTCCGAAATAGAAATGAGGTCTAACAATGTTGCCAACCGATAAACAAAAATTTACCAGCCGTTTAAAAACCGGCGCTCTTTTTGAATCACCCGTTATTTTGGACATATTATAAGTAATGACTCTAAATATTTGTTACTACAAACAATTCTGCAGGGAAAAAATACATGAAAAACGTGGAACTGGTAGAAGAAGGGTGTCGTGCCTGTTTTTGTACAACGCTTAGTTTAGCAGCAATTAGTAATTTTCTGTTTTTTTCCCCATCAAAATCGGTAAAAAATTGAATTTTTTAAGATTGTGACCTCAGTATGCATTTTATGAGTTTTAAAAGTGCATGTACTCAAAATTATAGAAAATTTTAAAAAACCTGCAACTTTTATTATACGCATTTTTCTCTACAGAGATTTTAGAGGCAATTACTGATTTTTCATATTTTTCAGTCGAACAGAAGTTGATTTTCATTTGCGTCATTCAACCACGATTAAAATTAAATAGGTTTTATTTTTCATAACGTTGTTTTCTCAGTATTAAACATGTTATTTTGTTCATTATTTACATTGGCTGCCAATAACACACAGGTGGAGTGTCAAATTATTTACACTCAATTTGTTTGTTGCAGGGCTAAAATAAATATTTATGTTTCTTATGACATGGTCAGCCAATTAAATGACTGAATCATTTAAGAACACAAGAGGTAGAGGTGTAAAAGACACTAATCAGAGTTATCTCCTCTGAAAGTAATGAATTTCATTATACAGCCAGACCCTGTGTGGTGAATGAAGTGAAGGTGTCATTTGCAGAGTAGAAAATATGTGCTTTTCAGAGGACCCGGCATGCTGATAAGCGTACTTTTCCACTCAGTGAGGAAGGCAATGTGTAAACCACCTCAGTCCTCGTTTTACTCGGTAAAACCTCTAGAGGTTCAAACCAGCCTCTAGGCTGATGACCTAACAACATTTACATTGGAACGAGAAAGTCGTAAGAGTGTTTCACACCAGATTTTTTTTCTTTTAAGTAACAGGTTCTGTTTAAAGTTTTTAACTTAGCTAATCATCAGATTTACAGAAAAACATCTTCCTTCACACGATATCACTTAATTTAGGCTAGGTTAATAACAGAGTACTTGAATGATTGGTAAAATTAATTATCTATGGTTTTACATTACATCGAGGACGATGCAAACCTGAAATATTTAAATTACAAAAAAGTATTTATTTAAATACGAAGAATATAAGAATTTGTTATGTGTACATGAATAATTATGCGCATCATTTAATGCATCTATGCAATTATAATGCAACCGCAATATCTATATTTTATGTTATTAGTATTTATTAACAAATACCAATCTCTATTACAATATCACACAGATAATTTCAGAATATAAACATTAATTTACACATGTAATTAGGTGTGAGTTATCCCATACAGACATGAAACGAATCTAATTATTAAAGAAAAAAAATTCAAATTTATTTTAGATAAATATTTGATAAAAATATTTTATTTAGTAACATATTTTATAAAAATGTTATAAAAATATTTTATATTATTTAAATACAGGCAGGAGGAGGAGAAGAAGGAGGAGGAGGAGGAGGAAGACGAGAAGGAGCAGCAGAAGAAAAAGAAGGAGAAGGAGAAGAAGAAGAAAAGAAGGAGGAGGAGGAGGAAGAGAAGGAAGAGGAGCAGCAGAAGAAAAAGGAGAAGGAGGAGGAGGAGGAAGAGAAGGAGGAGGAGAAGGAGTAGGAGAAAAGGATGTATTACCAAAATATGATTTTATGTGTTATATCACAAACTTGAGGTATTACCACCGTCGCCTAGTGGTTAGCACGATTGCCTACAAAGCGAAAGGTCCCTGGTTCGATTCACCTAAATATTGGGAGAAACTTATTGAGAACACATACTTTTAAATGGTTAACAGGTTAAAAAGGGAGCTAAGAATATATCTGATATAGGACAATAATTTTTGTTTCAAAAGTTAACAATTAATTTCACAATAAATTAAAGTTTAGTAAAATTTAACTTAATTAATAATCAAAGCTTTCAACAAACTGGTAATTGTTGAAGAAACTTATTTATACCGGTATTTTAAGCATTCTTAAAACTAAGTAGTAAACAATGTTAAATTATTCAAGTTTTTACTGACGATAGACAATCAATGACCGGAAGTTCATTAACATGTAGCTAGGAAAACGGATCGCAAATAAATAATGTATCAATAATTAAACATTCTTTCCGCGCATCTTCCAAATGCGGAATAAGCTCCTCTCTCCACTGTACTACTGTTATTTTTGAAGTAACTTAATGAATTTTTTTTTATTTTATCTAAAATGATCTATCTGCAAGTGAAAATAAAACAATAAGCTATTTTTTATTATTTAAAACAGTACCTGTATTACAGTTTCTATCTATATCAATTTTATGACGTATTTCTTGTAACTATCTGTAGACGTTTAACAAAACTTTTATAAGCATTGTTATTTGATGCCCGTTTATAAATAGATGGTAAGTTCCAAAGGTAAGAGCAATTGCCAATGCAAATAAAGTAATAAAACTTCGTGGAATTCAATTTTAGATTATTACCATTACTATTAGGCCTGTTGTGTTGTTTAGGTCATCAGCCAAAAGGCTGGTTTGAACCTGTTGATGTTTTACTAAGTAAAACGAGGAATGAGGTGGTTTACAATTGCCTTCCTCACTGAATGGAAAAGTACGCTTATCAGCATGCCGGGCCCTCTGAACAGCACATATTTTTTACTCTACAAAAGGCACCTTCACTTCATTCACCATAGGGTCTGGCTGTATAATGAAATTCAATACTTTCAGAGGAGTTAACTCTGATTAGGGTCTTTTACTCCTCTACCTCTTCATTTCTTTAATGATTCAGTCATTTAATTTGCTGACCATGTGATAAGAAACAGAACTATTTATTTTAGCCCTGCAACGAACAGATTGAGTGAAATAATTTGATACTCCACCAGTCTATTATGGGCAGAAATTAGGCCAACTTACAAAGTCTCTTCATAATGATTTCTTCATGTTTGTATGTTGCAATCAGTTCAATTTAAGAACAATAACCAACTCCAAGATTCAATGAAATAAGGATGTGTGTGTGTGTGTGTGTGTGTGTGTGTGTGTGTGTGTGCGCGTGTGTGTGTGCGTGCGCGTGTGTGTGTGTGTGAGTGTTTAGGTCATCAGCCGAAAGGCTGATTTGATCTACTAGAAGCTTTACTAAGTAAAACAAGGAACGAGGCGGTATACCATTTCCTTCCTGACTGAATGGAAAAATATGCTTATCAGCATGCCAGGCCCTCTGAAAAGCATCTATTTTCCACCCTTCAAATGACACTAACACTTCATTCACCATGAGTCTCGCTGTATAATAAAATTCATTACTCTCAGAGAAGATATCTCTGAGTATCATTTACACCTCTACCTCATCTGTTTTTAAAATTTCAGTTATATAATTGACTGACCATATAATAAAAAACAGAACTTTTTTTAGCCCTTGAACTAGCAGATCGAGTCAAAATTATTTAACAATCTTCTTGCCTGTTATGGCCAAAAACTTATATAATGAACAATAAAGTTTTTAGATTTTACCATACGATATCTAAAATTTATTATACATTACGAAACATTAAAATTTAAAAGAAACAACCACAAAAATTTTAAATGATTTAATAATACGGATAAACATAAAATTTGTTGAAATTTGAGATTTTATCTGAATGTAAATTTTTAAAACGATTAAAACTAAATGATATTCGTTTCGGAATAAAGATAAAACAATTCTGTAGATAAAAACACAAGAAAACGATGATATGATATGAGATATGGATAAAATAAAAAAAATAAATAAGTGATGAAAAAAAGAATAAACATAAAATAAAACTAATTACTTAACAAATATGTCGTGACATGAAAGAAACGAATTTGCGTAAAATGTAAAAATACAGTGTGAACATTGAGGCTGCACAAGAACCTAATAGACAAGTAGTTATGTACGTTATTATAAATGTTAATTATTTTACTGCAATTTAAATAACAACAATTTCACGTCTGTTTGTGTGTGTGTGTGTGTGTCTATATTTTTTAAGTACTGCGCTTAAATTTAGTCATGAGTAATAACTTGAATGAAGCTATCATTGTAAATTGTACAAAATGTGTAAACATTATATTGCTAATAATTCGCAGTATTTATTTGTACTTATAAAAATTATTATTAGGCCTACATTAAAACTTAGGAGACAAAAAATTAATAAAATAAATGAATAGAAAAAATTCAATTATTAACAATGATACTTTATCCCGTGCGTTATAATCTTGTAGATTTAATGAGAGGTATTTTAGTTTTTGTAATTTTGTAAGTATTAAATTTAAAATTTTATTATTTATCAGAAACCTTGCATTTATATTTTTTACTTCAAAAATCTGGTGTGAAAAACTCACACGACTTTTGCTTGCCAATTCAATTTTGTAATAAAACATTAGAAATAAACAAAAAACTAACCTCAAATAACATAACCCAATTTTAATCATGAGCGAAAGACGCAAAATGAAAATCAACCTCAGTTTGGTGGCTTAAAAATACCGAAAATCACTCTTTCACGCTAAACTAGGCTCTGTAGAGAAAAATTCTCTCAATAAAAGTTGTAGATCTTTTAAATTCCTATTAATTTAATTATAAACACTTTTGTCGTAAAAAGCAAACTAAGGCAGAAATCTTAAAAAAATCGTTTTTTACTCATTTAGTGAAAAAACCAGAAAATCGCTAATTACCGCTAAATTAAGCATTATACAAAAAAATGTTTGAAATAAAAGTTGTAGAATTTTAAATTCTCTACAACTTTTATTATATACATTTTTGAGCTTAAGTGCATATTAAAGTTGCAATCTTAAAAAACCCATTTTTTACGAGAAAACAGCCTCACCAAGAATTTCAGCAGACATTGCCCCTATCCTATCTTGTAAAACATAAAAAATATAGTAATTGAGGCAATTTTAAAAAAAACGTAGGAGCCGTTTTTGAGAAAATCGCAAAAAAGTGAAAAATTACACGAATAAACTACTACTTCCGGTTGACCGATTTTTATGAAAATGTTCGTGTCGGGTCCGGTAGTAATATCTAACTTAAGTTTAAAGTTCGTACAATTTTCCGTTCTTGAGATATTGTGTTCACACACACAGACCAATCGCTAAAAACATGTTTTTAGCTTCAGGGGGTCTGAAAAAGTGTAGATCCGGTAAAAACTCGATTTCGAAAAATCGACATGAAAACAATAGGCCTACTTTCCTTCCTATATATTACGAGGGTAGGCTGATAAGTAATGCACACATGCTTGTAGAAGACAACTAAATAAACTTCAGTAGCGCGCCTGGTGGCATGTGGAAGTACTATTTCTCCTCTACAAGCCTGCGCAGTTTGAAGGCGTTGCTTTCATTCAGTTTGTTTTGAGTAGTGGAAGTATGGCGTCGTGTTCTGGTGCTATGTCAACGAGAATTAAACAACGCGCTGTTATCGAATTTTTAACTGCTGAGAAAGTGAATCCTAGTGAGATTTATCGTCGTTTAAAGGCTGTTTATTGTGACGATACTGTTGATAGGTCTACTGTGAATCGTTGGGTAATAAAATTTCGTGATTGCCAACTTGGAAAAGCCTTAATTGTTGACAAAACACGCAGTGGACGACCAATCACTGCCTCAGACGATAATCGTCGCAAACTCATCGATGATTTGATTCAAAATGACCGGCGAATCACTCAACAGCGTATCGCAAACCAAATTGGAATATCTAAGGAACGTGTTGGCTTCATTATTGAACAATTGGGACACCGTAAAATCTGTGCACGATGGGTACCACGCCGTCTGACAGACGAGAATAAACAGCGTCGATTGGAATGCTGTGAACAACTTTTGAAGCGCTACCGTGACGAAGGAGACGACTTTCTTTTGAATATTGTGACGGGGGACGAGTCATGGGTTCATCATTACGATCCCGAAGAAAAAAGGCAGAGCGCTGAATATCGTCATCCACATTCTCCTGTTGTGAAAAAGTTCAAAACACAACCGTCCGCAAAAAAAATTCTTTTGACTGTGTTTTGGGATGCTCGCCGAGTTTATGTGACTGATTATCTGGAACGAGGGGCAACGGTAAATTCTGCTCAGTATATACAGACTCTGAAACACCTCCGACGTCGAGTTTGTCGTGTTAGAGGCAACCTGGCGCCAATAATTTTGCAACACGACAATGCTCGTCCACACACTTCGCGTGCAACTGGAGAGGCTCTGAGAAACCTGAAGTTTCAACCAATTTTACACCCTCCGTATTCTCCCGACCTTGCGCCTTGCGATTTTTATTTTTTTCCTCTACTGAAGAGAGACCTTAAGGGTAATCATTACAGCTCGGACAATGAGGTGAAGGCAGCTATTGCGTCCTGGGTTCGAGGAAAGTCGGAAGAATTTTTCAGTGACGGAATGAAAAAACTTGTTAAACGTTGGGAGAAATGTGTAATGCTTAACGGTGACTATATTGAAAAATAAATAGATAATTTGGTAGGTTAAGATTTGTACTTTAATTTGTTATTTACCCCATCTTGCTATTTCTTTTTGTTCGTCTTCTACAAGCATGTGTGCATTACTTATCAGCCTACCCTCGTAATATAGGCAAGAGAAAGTAAAAATCTCGGATATCTACAAATCTGAAATTTTCCTGCATATTTTCTGATATCAAGAAAAAGTAAAGCATTCGAATATCAAACACTTGCTTACATGGTATAACAGAGGAGAAACTACCTTAAAACAACAAATCTTTCTACTACTTCCCAAAGAACTGTAATTTTGAAAACCAGCATCTAAGAGTGACACAAAAAAGTAAAGTGTGCAGTAAAGGTTTGTTCCCACTACGCTGTTTACTAGCTTCTAGTAAACGTTCACACCGAGCTAGTTTACAAGCGTAAGTCAATCACGTGACCTTTTCTTCTCTTCTAAGTAAAATCTAACATATTCAAAGTCACTAGCGCGCTAGTGAATACTAGCGCTTTAACCCTTTCAATGCCAAAACGATATTTAAAAGTTTGATGTAAAGTGCCACTTAATTTGAATGAGGGTGTACAAAACGTGCCAGCCCTTATTTCAAAAACTTCCAGGCGTAAGACCGCCATTTCCGACCAAAATTTCAACGTTACAGAAAAATAAAATTTCCAATTAAAAATTACTTTTTATGTGTTCAAAAAAAAAATCGTTCTAACACTAAAAATATTAAAAATATTTTTTTAGTTTATTTAAATCGCATCGATTAGCAGCTACTGCGGGTTTTGGTACCTTAACGGTGGTTTTAACGTGTTAAAATTTCCAGACCCTAGCCGGGAATCGAACCCGAAACCTTTCGCTTTGTAGGCTAGCGGGCTAGTCACTGCGCCACGGAGGCGGTTTCAAAATTCATTATTCCATTAATTAATTTGTTGTTTAAAAGTTTTTCGGAAATTTTTGGTTATCCGGATGTTGGCACTTTATGTAGCCTATAACTTACGGGCGTTCGGTAAACCGAAAGTTATAACTATTTTACGTAGTTATAACTTTCGGTTTACCGACGTCCTGTTTTCCGGACGTTGGTACATAAAGGCTTAACTAAACTAGCTGCTGGTTGTTCGTTCCCACGACGCTAGTTTAATAGTTGCTAGTACTAGCGTCGTGCGAATAGACCTTTAGACCGGGAAAACCTGGAACAGCAATAAATAAATTTAATATACTCCTCTGAAGATAACGATAAAACCACATGCAGGGCGCGGTTATTGTCAGGGTCAGGATAAAGGTAGAAATACACAATAGTCATTTATTTACATAAAAGTTTTATTTTATTACATTCAATATTTTATATTGAATGTATAAAAATTAAGTGAAAGGAGAAATTCAATAAATATTATACGAGTTGAAGAGGTATATTGAATTTTTATATGCCGAGAAACAAAATACAGTGGTGCGTCAGTTATCCGAACTAATTTGGACCAGAGCGGTTCTGATAATCAAATACTTCGGATAATCAGACACGCTAAATGTTTTTATTTGATATACTGTACCGTAACAATGTAATATTAATACATATAACCTATAAGTTTGATAGATTACCTATTTATTTTGTCTGCTAATGCAATATCTACAAATCTGAAATTTTCCTGCATATTTTCTGATACAAGAAAAAGTAAAGCATTCGAATATCAAACACTTGCTTACATGGTATAACAGAGGAGAAACTACCTTAAAACAACAAATCTTTCTACTACTTCCCAAAGAACTGTAATTTTGAAAACCAGCATCTAAGAGTGACACAGAAAAGTAAAGTGTGGAGTAAAGGCCTGTTCCCACTACGCTGTTTACTAGCTTCTAGTAAACGTTCACACCGAGCTAGTTTACAAGCGTAAGTCAATCACGTGACCTTTTCTCCTCTTCTAAGTAAAATCTATTTACACATTAAAAATATATATATATATATATATTCATTTTTCACTTTTTTGCGAGTTTCTCAAAAACGGCTCATACGATTGTTTTTAATATCTCCTCATTTACTAAATTTTTTATGCTCTACAAGATAGGGTAGGCGCCATGTCTGCTGAAATTCTTGGTGAGGCTTTTCTCGTAAAAAAATTGTTTTTTTAAGATTGCGACTTTAATATGCATTTTAGCGCAAAAATGTCTATAACAAAAGTTGTAGAAAATTTAAAATCCTACAACTTTTATTTTAAACATTTTTATGTAGGCCTATAACGCTTAGTTTAGCGGTAATTAGAGATTTTCAGTTTTTTCTCACGAAATCGTGTAAAAATTGATTTTGTAAATATTTCAGTCTTATTATGCATTTTACGAAAAAAAGTGTAAAAAATATAGGATATTAAAAGTTCTACAACTTTTATTTAGAAAGTTTTTCTCTACAGACCGTAGTTTAGCGTGAAAGAGTGATTTTCCGTATTTTTAAGCCAAACTGAGGTTGATTTTCATTTTGCGTCTTTTACTCATGATGAAAATTTGATTATGTTTATTGAGGTTAGTTTTTTGTTTATTTCTAATGTTTTATTATACTAATGTTAGGTTTATTGTTAATTATTTGCATTGGCAAGAGAAAGTATGTGAGTGTTTCACACCAGTATATTTTATACATCCAATAATTTATATCAAATGTATAAAAGTTATGTGAAAGAAGAAA
This sequence comes from Catonia carolina, assembly GCA_035578175.1. Classification (NCBI taxonomy): domain Eukaryota; kingdom Metazoa; phylum Arthropoda; class Insecta; order Hemiptera; family Achilidae; genus Catonia; species Catonia carolina. Next base: position 67,000,851 of record JAQMRL010000004.1, on the reverse strand, counting down.
TTCAATAAGTAGTATTGTACGAGTTGAAGAGGTACATTGCATTTTTATATGCCGAGAAACAAAATAATTCAATTGATTCAGTTTTTACTTAAAGGTTATGTAACTGAAAAAGATATAACTACTGAAGAAGTCTTTCGAAGAAGATAAATAGATGAACCGGCAAGATCTAAAGAGAATTGAAGTTATACATCGATGAAGAAAGCCTAAAATTACCGTACAATAATATCTTGACAAGAATAAATCGTGTTTAAAGAACCGCTCATACTTACAGTAGCTGTATTTCAACTTCTCTGTAAGTAGCTTACAATGTTAATCTGTTGAATAATCAAACTTGCCTTAATGACTTAATCTAACCCACGAATTTGTTTTGGTCATATGCTTGCTTTGGCCCCATCAATAAAACCACTAATGAGTATACCATTATTACCTACTCACGATGTTATTAATAAAGAAAGTACAGTAATCGAGAAAAAGTAATGTACCAATACCAGTAGGTATTTTTATCGTGTATTACCTTCAAAAGTTGTCTTCATTATTTCGATTCACGTTCAGAACTTATTGCTATTATTTATCAGTATCATAAGTTCCAAATATTAAGATGTTACTTAATTCAACAGCCATATTGTTCACTTTTCAATTTTATATTTTTTAAATTTTGTTATACAATAAGATGCACCGATTTCAGCAAATATCCGGAACTATCTACCGTACTTTAAAAAATAGCACCAGCAAAAACACAAGGTTGAGATTTTATAAAACATTAGCAGTGCCGATCCTACTCTATGGCAGAGAAACTTGGGTGCTATCAAAGCAAAAGGAGAGTAGATTGCAAGCATCTGAAATGAAATTTCTTCGACATACGTATTGTGCGGTTTCAAGCTCCGTGTAAGATGCGGTAATTAAATTGTGGTATAATTCCTACATCTGCTTGAATTCGTTAGGGTGGTGAGATCGAATATCACTAGGAAACAAAAGGCGCAATGTAGCTTCGACGCGTACATTAAGCGTAAAGCGTGGCTCGTTAATGAATAGGAAGGTTGGGCGGTTAAAGGTAACACAAACAGGTAAATGGCACTGCAATTAATAACGATTTCAACGGTACTTACTCGATTTTGAGTGCGTAGACTTTCCAGGATGCTTCGTTCGTTGATGTCGCTGTAGTACACTAAATGTTCGGCTTGATCTGTACAGATTTCACCCAATAAACACTGATAAGCTAATAACACATACAAAGCACTGATGAAATTCGAGTAATTGCAGTGTGGGAAGGTGGTTTGCAAGTTCGTAACGCGGAATTACGCAAGTTCACAAAGTCCGGTAATTAATCGAACAAATAATATCATGAATAGATCGTTAATTGATTAAACGCACATTTAGCAATACATAATTCGTTAATCGGGGCCGTAATTGCGATTATTGACGGCAACATGAAACCGAAAGGCACACAACGTTAAATCAAGTGACGCCAACCCACGCAAGAGGTAGCGTCCGTTGAGAGCTTAGTGCCACACGTCCGATGCGGTTGAGCGAGATAACTACAGTGAAAGAGATTTGGGGAAGAAGGAAGCATGGCGGTAGGACCAGAAATTAGGGGAATTTGCTATTGGCTGGCCGCGAGCCACGTGACGAAGGATCACACATGCGTAGAGCTAATTGAAGAATTAATCGATGTAAGATCAATATGAGATTTTATACAAGCGGGAAATCGTTATTCTAGAAGGTTCGACGGCGCGGGGCATTCGAATCTATTGTAGTACTGAACACTCCGTGTAGTTGCGGGGTGAAGTGTACGGGTGAGGTATAATGAATGAGTGACGCATGCTGGGAGAACAATTTTTGTATTACTCTGATACAAAACATTCGTTTTCAAACTTTCCGTATTTAACATGTTTGTTTGTATTTATTATATTTATTTATTTTCATATTTTGATATAAATTGGTAAGTCAAATATTATGAATCTGACCAAGTTAATAACCCGGTAGGTACATATTTGTTAAATTAATGCGCCGGATGATAAGAATATTTTTTTAGTCTAGTTAGTACACGCTGCCACTACAAATGCATCAGCTGTGGAACACTACTAACTCTATCATTATCCCACTACTATAACACCGCACTGCATTCCTTCCAACTACACGGAGCTGGGACTCAAGCAATATGCTTTTAGTAGAGAAGATCGTTACAGGAATACCGAGATAAGGAAAGAACTCAACATCTTCTCTATACACGACAGGGTATCTCAGAACAGAATGCAGTGGTTAGAGCATGTAAACAGAATGAGGGAGGATAGGATACCTAAGCAGACACTGAGCTATAAGCCGGAGGGCAGGAAAGAACGAGGACGCCCGAGAAAGAGATGGGCAGATTTGAGAAGTTCGGAACAGGCAGAGATGCCTAATCCTTAAAAGGCAGAAAAAAATTTTGCTATTCGGGTTTGTATATTGACAGCTTTTGCCCGTAATAGCCAAGTGGAGTGTTAAATTATTTTCACTCGATCAGTTAGTTCCAGGGCTACAAAAAATAGTTCTATTTCTTATGATATGGTTTGCCAATCATACCGGGTCTCCCACGGAATTTGAACCATAGGGAAATAGCATTGATTTTCATAAGTTTGTTAATATTTTCTTTCCACGAATAAATAAAGACTTGTTATAATCAAGAATCAGGAATCATTAGAAAATGTTTAGACCTTTTAAAAACTATCATTTTTTATTCATTTTAAGCTGTATTTTTGCTTAAATACAGAAATACGAGGGGGTACCCAAAAGAAACCGGAATTATTTTTTAAAACTATTTATTTTTAATTTTTTTACAAAAGAACCTTATCCCCTTCAAAATACTCTCCATTACAACTAATATATTTGTCCCACTGGTGCTTCCACTGTTCAAAACATTTTTTGTACTCCTCTTCAGTGATGGCTGCCAGCTCATCCGTCGTTTTTTTCTTGACATCATCAACGTTGTTAAATCGGAGACCTTTCATGCCCCTTTTCATGCGTGGGAACAAGAAAAAATCACACGGAGCCAGATCGGGTGAGTACGGTGCGTGTGGTAGCAAAACCATGCCGTTTTTCGCCAAAAACTGGGTAACCGAGATTGCCGTGTGTGCAGGCGCGTTGTCGTGGTGGAAAAACCAGTCCCCTGTCTGCCACAAATTAGGTCTTTTACGACGAATGCTGTTTCGTAGTCTTCTTAACACTTCAAGATAAAAAGCTTGATTTACCGTCTGGCCTGGTGGAACGAACTCTGAATGGACAATTCCCCTCACATCAAAAAAAACAAATCAGCATTGTTTTGATGTTCGATCTGACTTGACGACTTTTTTTTTGGTCGGGGTGATAATGAAGTCTTCCATTGACTGGATTGTTGTTTGGTTTCTGGGTCGTACCCATAGCACCAAGACTCGTCACCCGTAATGATCTTTGACATGAAATCTGGATCAGTTTCAAGCTGTTGTTTCAAATCACTACACGTTTCAATTCGACGTTCCTTTTGAGTGTCTGTCAGAACCCGAGGCACAAACTTGGCAGCGACTCTTTTCATTGTCAAGTCTTCTGTTAAAATGCGTTGGACTGAGCTCCAAGATAACCCACTAACCTGTGATATTTGGTCAATGGTCTGCCGTCGGTCTGTTCGTACAATTTCTTTCACTTTCACAACATTTTCGTCTGTTCGGGAAGTCGACGGTCGTCCAGAACGTGGTTTGTTATCAATCGACATGTCGCCATTTTTAAAGCGCAAAAACCACTCGTACACTTGGGTTTTTCCAATAGCGTCGTCTTTGTAAGCTGTGTTCAACATTACAACTGTTTCCGCGGCGTTTTTACCGAGCAAGAAGCAAAATTTCACAGCCGCACGTTGTTCATTAAAACTTGCCATCATGAAAAACGACACGAGCACAAAACAGCACTAGCGAGAACAATCACTGCACGAGAACAGAACAAGCTAGATCAACGAACAAAATGGCATTGAACTGGCAATGAGTAGCGCTACAAGCAGCCTAGTGGCGGGGAATTTGTACTGCACAAGCTCCGCCCCACAGCGGAGCTATTCCGGATACTTTTGGGTACCCCCTCGTATATAAATTTATAACCGTTTTCTATTTAAGTACTGAAAATTTTATCATTTTGCCATATTGTATGTTTGGAGTAATGGTAACGTTCTGGTGTGGACTAGTAAAGATAGGTGGATCCAATCCACCTGGGGTAAAAATTTTCTATTGTTAAAAAATATTGGAAATATCAAAAAATTAATCTATTAATCTAAAAACAAATTCATTTTGACAATTTGTTTCATCTAAAATTATTTACTTAAAAATTTGTTTTAATTTTTTTTGGAAGCAAATTCAGTAGGCCTATTATTTTAAATACCTAATATATTTCCTTCGGCAACATTTAATTTTTAGAGACAGCTGATTGTTGCAATAATTTTAGATGATAAAACAAATTGCAAAAATAAAAAATTAACAAATAATTAATTGTTTATAATATTTCCAATATTTTTTAACAATAAAAAAATTACTGCAGATGGATTCGACCCACCTTGTCTTTATATATTTACACCAGAACGTTACCATTACTCCATACATACGGTGAGACAAATTGATAAAATTTTCAATACTTAAAAATAAAATGGTTAAAAATTTGTGTATTTTTTTGATATTTTTTAAAAGCTCTAAACATTTTCTAATGATTCCTGATTATAACAAGTCTTCATTGAACCGTGTGAAACTTGATTTAATACAGACCGGAAACAGAGATCGGAACGTTTTAAGAAAATGTGGGCCAAACGAAAGGGAGCCATGCTGGAGCCATTAGGAGAGCGCGCTTTTCAAAGAAACCTAACACTGGAACAAATCAAATCTTGAACTAGAGTGATCCTATGAGGTCTCAAAATAAAAAAAAATAATAATAAAAAATATCAACTCATGCCAAAAATTTAGTACCTAGTATAAACGCAGCGATGAGATTGTAATATTATTTAAAAACAGTTACTGATAACAAAAAATAACTATATTGTAACACCATTTAAAATTGCATTACACTTGCTTTATTTTTATTCGAAACAAACAAAAATAAACACTGTTTGTTGTTTATTTAATTATTTATCTCTTTTTATTTTGGTGTTAAACGTGGGAAAAAGTATTCAGATCTAAGTGAACGATTTATTTTTATTTAGTTAAGAGTGAGAGAGAGAAAAAGAAAACTAAGGCAATAATGTACTTTCACCCCGTTGACCTTAACTTTAAGACGACCAAAAAATTAGATTGACATCTCCTTCTTTTCCTACCAATTTAAACGATTTCAGTAATCGAATTTTAACATGGATAAGATTAAAGATTAAGATAAGAAATAATAGAAGAAATTATGGGGGAGGGACTTTCTCCAGATGGATTGGATTGAAATGGATAATGGATAAAGGATAAGATATGTTGTTAAAAGTGGGGGTGTAGATTTAAACAGGACTGAAGAGAAGTGGAGAATCATAAGGTTTTGGTATAGTCTACGTCCTTGGATGTTACGGCACCTATATAACACAGTCGCTAGTTAGTTTCTGCACTTCCCTTGTGTGGATCAACGAGTCGAGTGATAACTGTAAGTAAAACTACTTTAATTTGCATTATATTTATTTGCATTAACAACTAAAATATTTAAACATGAATAAAGTTATCTGAATAATTTTTATAAATAAAAATTGATAACACAACTATTTAACGGGAGACTGTATGATGGTTTTGAGTGAAAATTTTGATTTTCGGTTTTTATTTTTTTCAATAGTTTAGACCTAGATCTACCACAAACACATTAAATTACGACAAAAAATATTTTAATGAAACAAATTTAAGTTTTTATCAGGTTTATCCTAAAAAATTAACATGTCGCCAAAAACAAATATTTTTCATATTTTTATATTGCTTGTTTTAGTGCAAACAGAATTTTAGTTTTTTAAAATATCTGTTTCACTATTTTTAATATTCTCCGTTATTAGTTCAGCGTTCTAACCAACTGTTGATGGGAAATTAAACTTGTTTGTGTACACTTTGTTTTCTATTTGTGCCTTTTCCCGTAAATTTAGATTTTTTACACTTAGGTAAGTTTTCTCAGAAACCATTTAATCTACCAGGTAGAAATTTTTTACCAGTTAATTTATCATGTACATGCACATTCACTGACATTGTTTATACTTTCTCAGGTGCTCAAAAAATCAGTAATTCATGTAAAAAACGTAGAAAAAAGTTATAAACATTTTATGTTATTCGTTATTCTTTTAAAAACTTAATGGTCCAACAGATTAAATTGAAAAACTGTCAGTAGCTAAAACCACCCTACAACTATAGGTGTGTAAAGTTTCATTTTTCTATACCAATCCTATGAAAAATGTAACTAAAAATAGCAAATTTAACATTGGCGGGGTACAAAGTACAGTCTCCCCTTAACAACTAGAGAAAAGTTTAAAATTATTTTAGTTAAGCTTATAATTTTTGGTGAATATTTTATAGTTACATTAAAGAAACAGGGTAGAAAATGTATAACCTATTATTAGCCAAATATTTTTAAAAATTAATTTAAATTTACTTTACTTAAAATAGAATTAGGTACCTCCAAAGGTTAATAATGTCTCGGAAGTTACCATCACTTACAAATAAACTTAAAAACGAAATGAGAAAAGATAATATGACAATAATTACATTTAAACAAACAAAAATATACTATAAATAATTTTGTGCTTACTTCAGAGGTTTAATACCTTCAAAAAAATTAATACCTTCCCGGAAATCCTCGCAGATGTTTACGCCGACAATGGAGTAGGGACATCATTTTTATAAGTAATTTCCGATAGTACTACACACATTATGTAAACAGTTTACAGAAAATTTACAGCTAGAGCTCACTATTGAGTGGTGATTTATAAGTCCTAAAAGCACATTTTTATCTACTTTCAGAATCATATGATACACTCGTTTTTATGTACAGTTGTGAAATTTTCGTCATAAATTTTTTTTTAAATTATTTATTTACTGAATTTTTATCTTCATCCTTTGTATGTATTAAGCCGTGTTATTATTTTTATTTTGTTTTCGCAGCAACAATTTTGCAAAACTTTGCTAGGAATCAATCCTGGGACTTTTAGCATTCAAATATTTTACGTTGACTGAACCAAAGAATTTTTTCTTGTCTCTGATATTGTTTATTTAAAACCTTATCATTTTTTTAATCACTACCATTCAGTAGGCCATGAAATAGTACAACCAAAATTTAACAACTACAAAAAACCACTAAAAACTTAAGTTTAGCTTATAATTTTTGGTGAATATTTTATCGTTAAACAGGATAGAAAATGTATGATTTATCATTGGCTAACTATTTTAAAAAAATTTAATTAATTTTTTATTAATTATGAATTTTTCTTTATCCTTTGTATGTATTAATTCATATTATTTTTTGTTTTATTTTCGCGACAACAATGTTACAATAATAAAATTGTTTACAACTTTGCTAAGAATCGAGCCTGGGACTTAGGCATTCAAATAGGCTGAACCAATGATTATTTCTTGTCTTTAATATGTTTTGTTTATTTAAAATTAGTGGAATACGAAACAGCAACCGTGTTAAAATTCGGTGAGTTTAAATTTATAAATCTCTCCCAGAAACCAAACCTAGGTTTATGAATATATTTTGATTTCTTGACAGTAATTAAAATTTTATTCCTGATAAATAACAATTTTTTGACCTAATCGCTCTAAACAATTTACTTTCTCACTGAACGGCAACTAAATTATGTTTTACTGAAAATAAATCTAATCAAATATTAAAATCCAATGACATAAATTACCAATAATAATCATTTTCAAAATTTTCTAGAAAATAAAAAATAAAAGTCTTTACGCGTAATAAGTTCACCTATTAAGTCACATCAACAACTTGGTAATTTGTGACTACTTTTTGACTTATTGAATAATAAAGTTTAAAAATTACAAAATTTTCAAATTCTAGCCGAGGAACGAACGGAATTATCTACCGCTTTTTAGTTAACACGATTCTACTACACTACGGAAATACAATAATATAATATAATAATAAAAATAAATTATTATATAATAAATATAATAATATAAATAAATATATTTTTATGTAATATTCTTAATTGAATAAAAGTAGATTAATTTTACACATTTTTCCAATTGATAGTCAAAAGTTTCACCAAATGTGTGATGTTTGGACCAGATAAAAAAATCCCACTAAACGATCCTATTTTTTCTTTCAATTTTCGTTTTAGTAAACTTAGGACTACGATAATGATGCATGAGTTACTCCTTTAATTATTCTCTTCCTTTTTTTACTTTCTCTTGCCTATATGAATATATAGGAAGGAAAGTATTGTTTTCATGTCGATTTTTCGAAATCGAGTCAAAAAAACATGTTTTTAGCGATTGGTCTGTGTGTGTGTCTGTGTGTCTGTGTGTGTGTGTGTGTGAACAGAATATCTCAAGAACGGAACATCGTACGAACTTGAAACTTGAAACTTAAGTTACATACCACTACCGGACGCGACACGAACATTTTCATCAAAATCGGTCAACCGGAAGTAGTAGTTTATTCGTATAATTTTTCAGTTTTTTTGCGATTTTCTCAAAAACTGGTCCTACGATTTTTTTTTAAAATCGCCTATTTTACTCAATTTTTTATTCTCTACAAGATAGGGTAGGCGCCATGTCTGCTGAAATTCTCGGTGAGGCTCTTTTCACGTAAAAAACGTTGTTTTTTTAAGATTACGGCTTTAATATAAATTTTAGCGCAAAAACTTATATAATAAAAGTTGTAGAGAATTTAAAAACCTACAACTTATGTTTCAAACATTTTTTTGTATGACGCTTAGTTTAGCGGTAATTTGCGATTTTCTGTTTTTTTCTCACGAAAACGTGAGAAAAATCGATTTTTTTAACATTTCGGTCTTAGTATGCATTTTACGACAAAAGTGTATATAATAAAAGTTATAGAAAATTAAAAGATCTACAACTTTTGTTTAGAGAATTTTTCTCTACAGAGCCTAGTTTAGCGTGAAAGTGTGATTTTCCGTTTTTTTTAAGCCAAATTGAGTTCGATTTTCATTTTGCGTCTTCCACTCATGATTAAAATAAGGTTATGTTTTTGAGGTTAGTTTTTGTTCATTTCTAATGTTTTAATACTAATGTTAGGTTTATTGTTAATTATTTGCATTGGCAAGAGAAAGTTGTGTGAGTGTTTCACACCAGATTTTTACTATTCCTAATGTGTGTACGTTGCAATCTGTTCAATTCAGAACAATAAGCAACCCCATGACCCAATGAGATGAACATTATGTGTATGACGTGTAAATGAGGTGTAGTCTTGTACAGACTCAGGCCGCCCATTCCTGAGAGAGTATGGTTAATTGAACCCCAACCATCAAAGTACACCGGTAACCACTGTCTAGGATTCAAATCCGAACAAAAGTAACTACCTTTACTACTCTTCCTACTAATTACTTATTCTCTTCCTAGAGTTTAAATTTTGAAACTTGAGTTTTCTTTCTCCTTTTTTTATTAATTTTGAAAATGCTTTTATTATTTCATCGCTCTACTTCTGTAAATATTTTACTTATATTCTTCAAATGGTTTATCTGAATTGATTTCTACCATCTATTGATACATCTTTATCTATGTGCAGTGTCATGAGGTATTTTTCTCTTTCTTTAAAACCTAAAATATGAATTGTTTTTATTTCATTATTTTTTTATCCTTTTTTTATGTAAGCTAGTATAATATATCCTTTATTTTCGAGATTATTTTTTTAACTTTTTAATTTTTTGTTTACAAAAACAAAAGTTCTTTAATTTGAGATATTTCAAAAAAGTTTTCGAAAAACTGAAAAATTCCTCTGTAGTAACAATAATAAAAAAATAAAGTATAAATAATTTCTTATCATAAAACTATGAACCTATATTATAGGTTTTAAAATTTGTTATAAAAATGTTCGTCAATTATCTAACAGAAAAACTCGTTCAATCTATAACTTAATTTAAAAAAAATTGTATTTCAGTTCTTATAAAAAAATTTAGTTTTTTCTGTAATTACTGATAGTTACCGGTATATTATACCGGTAACTATCAGTAATTACAGAAAAAAGTAATTTTTTTTATAAGAACTGAAATACAATTTTTTACCAATTCTTTACAATTTTTTTACCGGTATATTATACCGGTAACTATCAGTAATATATTTTTGTAATATAATAAATTAAATTATTTATTATATGCTCACCATAATGGGTTTGTAACTAAATTAAATTAATTAGAATTATATACAATAAATGACTCTTAAAGAAAATCTATCAGATATTGCATTAGCGTTTAAAAAATACTAACTTAAAAATACTTTCTTTTAAATTCCAATTGTTATTTATTGGACAATTTTCCTGTTAAATATTTTAACCTAAGGAACAAATTGAGAGTAAGGAAAATTTGACTATACGTTTAGCATAAAATTTATATATTTTTAAATATTTGTAACAAGTTAACTTAAATTTAACTTTTACTGCTTACGAATTATTATTAAGTTGAAGTTAATTATTTTCTGACGGTAAAAGAAAGTTTGAACCATAAACTGCAATTAAACGTTACTTAAGAAGAACAGAATAGCGCTAAATCTTAATTTTCATTTAAGTTTTCCTTAATTTATAAATGAAATTAAGGTAATTCATACGCGGAAATCCTGATTGTTTTATAAACAAAAGCTGTACGATTTCAATTTTATCTATCCGATGGTAGATCTAATTAAGGAAGAGATTAAAATGGTATAAAAAAAGAAAAAAATGAATTTTAACTAGGCCTATTTTAAAAATAATTATTGGAATATAAATTTAAAAGTTTTAAACTTTGGGGTAATTTACGCTACTTGAATTGCTTAAAATATTTGAATTTTTTTATTTTTATTTAAAGTCGCATAAACAGCTTGGTCATTAGCGACTACAGTGGGTTAGGAAACTGGAACGGTGGGTTTTGGTCCGTAATAATTTCCATACCCGAGCCGGGAATCGAACCCGGAACCTCCGCGTTGTAGGCTACCGCGCTACCATTACGCTACGGATGCGGCCTGTATTTATTTTTACTTAAATTAAAACAAAATTTAAAAACATAACAAATCTAGAACATACATAGTAACTTATCACTTGTTTTAGAACCAAGGAATGTAAAACCCAATTATGCACTTAACAGCAAGCTCCCGATTTTGCGAAACCGAGGAAAAATAATCAAAGTAAAATAGTTTCTACTGTAGTAGAAATAACAGAAACATATCCTTCCAAAACCACTTTATATTTACTTATTTTTAGATTGAGGAGTCTAAAATATGGGGAATATAAACATATATTTTTTGTCATCAGTCTTTCGATTGGTTTGATTCAGTTCTCCAAGTTGTTCTATCTGGCACAAGTCGTTTCATATCTATATACCTGCAACACCCTACATCTTTTGTAATTTGCTTTAAATATTCTAACCTTTGCCTCCCCCTACAATTCACTCCCTTAATATTGCCCACCATTATTGAAAGACCAGTACCTGGATGTCTTAAGATATGCCCCACTAACCTATCCCTTCTTCCATGGTAAGATGTTCCCGTATACTTCTTTCATCCATTTGTCTAAGAACCTCTAAATTACTTATTTTGTCCACCAACCTAATCTTTAACATTTTCCTATAACACCACATTTCAAAAGCTTCTATCTTATTCCTTTCTACAGCCATATCACCCACGTTTCACTCCTGTATAATACTAACTAACCGCATCAACTGTAAATTTCGCGATAGATAAAGTAACTATCTCAACCAATTTCTATCTATCTTAATCTATTTTTAAGAGACTACCGACCTTACAACATCCAAAGCAAAAATGGAGTAGAGATCTCTTGATCTGAGAAACAATTAACTTTCATAGTACGTCTACCAATCGGAAAATGAACCAATGAATACCTTTTCTCCGGGCAATAAAATTCTCAACCGCCCGTTAGCGAACGGGCGGTTCGCTAACACGACAACACGAACTGTAGGAGAATAATTCTCAAAAATCTGGTGTGAAACACTCACACAACTTTCTCTTGCCAATGCAAATAATTAACAATAAACCTAACATTATTAATAAAATATTAGAAATAAACAAAAAACATAACCTTATTTTAATCATGAGTGAATGATGCAAAATGAAAATCAACCTCGGTTTGGCTTAGAAATACGGAAAATCACTCTTTCTCTCTAAACTAGGCTCTGTAGAGAAAAATGCTTTAAATAAAAGTTGTAGATCTTTTAATTTTCTATAAATTAAATTATATACACTTTTGTCGTAAAATGCATACTAAGGCCGAAATCTTAAAAAAATCAACTTTTCACACTAAAAAAATAAAAAAAATAGAAAATCGCAAATTACCGCTAAACTAAGCGTTATACAAAAAATTGTTGGAAATAAAAGTTGTAGAATTTTTAATTCTCTACAACTTTTATTATATAAAGTTTTGCGCTAAAATGCATATTAAAGCTGTAATCTTAAAAAAACAACGTTTTTACGTAAAAACAGCCTCACCCAGAATTTCAGCAAACATGACGCCTACCCTATCTTGTAGAGAATAAAAAATTGAGTAAACCAGGCGATTTTTAAAAAAATCGTAGGACCGGTTTTTGAGAAAATCGCAAAAAAGTGAAAAATTACACGAATAAACTACCACTTCCGGTTGACCGATTTTGATGAAAATGTTCGTGTCGAGTCCGGTAGTGGTACGTAACTTAAGTTTCAAGTTTCAAGTTCGTATGATGTTCCGTTCTTGAGATATTTTGTTCACACACACACACAGACCAATCGCTAAAAACATGTTTTTTGGGTTCAGGGGGTCTGAAAACGTATAGATCCGGTGAAAACTCGATTTCGAAAAATCGACATGAAAACAATACTTTCCTTCCTATATATTCATATAGGCAAGAGAAAGTAAAAATAAAAATCGAAGTTGCCTAACAACTTACGTGTATAGTTATTTGACAGGCCCGTGGTTTAGTGATCGACGCAACTGTCTTGTAAGTCAGGGATCTCGGGTTGAATTCCCTGTCAGGTTTGGCATTTTTTCACTCATTTTTATCTTTCACGTCTCATGGTCTAGCCTTAATATGCCCAACATTTGGACGTTAAACAAAAAATCCACCATCCGTTCTTGTTCTTAAAGTATCTACCCGTTACGAATGTCGGGATCATAATAGAGATTCTCACTTTGTCAACAACAATACGAAAAAGTTGTGAGGAGGTTTTGTTGAGATTTTTAAACCACGATATCTTCTTCTTGCGGAGCCTATTTCTCCGAAGATCTACCCGTGCAAAATACACTGAAGCAAAGCATATTTGGCATCGTATCACATAATATGACCCAGGGCCTGCAGTTTACGTATTTTGATAATTACCAAAACTTCCAGATCCTTTCTTATCCATTGCAGAACTCCGGCGTTGGTCACTCGCACCGTCTAGGGAATTTTTTTTTTTTTTTTTTTTTTTTTTTTTAACAGTATAGTTTTCTTTTGCAATCAGTTAATAAATACAATAACTTTAAGCAAATATGAGAAAATCTGAGCAATGTCCTTAGAATTAAAAACACAAACGACACTCAGTAGTGTGTTTGAGAAAGACCAAACTGTGAAAAAACAAAAATATATCTATACAAAATCAAACTTGATGAACCGTGAATCAACATCCCGAAACACAAAGTGTTGAAGTTGGAGATGACAATGATGATGGTAGAGATGAAAAACGACGCCAATTATGAGATGCTGGTGATTAGGAGTTGAAGTAGAAAAGATGAAAAAAAAGAATTTAAATGACTAACAAAATCGTAGAGGTAAGTCCAGTGGTTTAAAGCGTTTCAGTCTGTAAGTATCTTCGCTGTTGTCAAGGAGGCTAATCGCTAATGGATTTTGATGGTCTTCTAGTTTTTGTAAATGTTTTTCGCTATGTTGTTTAATTTCTTCTTTTATGAAGAGCAGGTTTAGGTCATTGTGTAGTATTTCATTTGTTATGTACCATAGGGAATTTTAAATAAGCATTCACCGTCCGTTCAATGATGTTTATAATCACAAACGATAATCGTGCCGCTCAGTGTATGGTACCGTAAAAAAATAAAGGATAAAAAAATTTGATAATGCATACTTTTAAAACAATCATCGATATTACTAAATTGAACCATTATTTTAAAAAGTTCACAAAATATATTGTTACGCTCTATACTATAAAAAAACAAGAATTACTCAACGAAACAGACAAATTTTTAAGTAGATTTACATTCTGATTTGTAGACTTCATTGAAAAAAATAAGAAAAAAAGAATTGCAATAAATAATAAAGACATGACTACAAAACAACGGTTGTGATAAAGAAGAAAAACAAAATACAATAACTTGTACAATAGTATTATTACTTACTACTAATACATTAACATACTAACATAGTAATATTTGCATTTAAAGATGTCCTAACATAAATTTAAAAAGAAAGAGAAAGTTATTTAATGTTTGTACATAATACATATCTTACGTACGTTTTAATGCATCTTAACTAAAAAAAAAAAAAAAAAAAAAAAAAAAAACAGAATTAGTAGACAAATTGCGTACTGTAACAATCACTGTCATATTTTAAATTTAAATTATATACGTACATAAATGACATTTTTATTTTATAAATTTCTTGTTATCAGTCTCTCGACTGGTTTGATGCAGTTCTCCAAACTATCAAGTTGTTTCATATCTACTTACAGCACCCTACATCTTTTGTAATTTTCTTTAAATATTCTAATTGCCTCCTCCTACAATTCTCTCCCTCATTATTACCCTCCATTATTGATAGAACAACACTTGGATGTCTTTAAATAAGCCCCACTAGACTATACCTTCTTCTGGTAAGATGTTTCCATATACTTCTTTTATTCACTCATCTAAGAACCTCTAAATTACTTATTTTGTCCATCCACCTAATCTTTAACATTTTCCTATAAAACCACATTTCAAAAGCTTCTATCCTGTTCCTTCTACAGCCCCTATCACCCACGTTTCACTCCCGTATAATAATTTAGGAATTTAAGAATTTTTTTAATTTTATATTCAAATCGTATAACATTATTCATTGACATGTTTAAAACTTTCCGCTTTTGGTAATATTATTTTTTTAAATATTTAGTAGACAACTGAAAGTTGTTCCCACAAACTTCTTAATTATGCAATACCGTAATTTTATAGCTACTCAAAATTAAGGAACCGATTTAAATACACTTTTAAAAGAAGAACACACAAACTGTAAAATCATAATCCTATCGATCTATAACCAAGATTTTGAGAAATTTTTTCCCGTTTTAAAATAACTGTTCTCTGGTTAGTTTTTACTTTTCCTTTATGGAATATTTTTTCTCTTTCTGTGCTCATTTATTTAATTAACCCCATAAAATAAAAATATACAAATTCAATTTGTTAAAACTATATTGTAAAGAGTTATAGTTATATTCTTCTTCTTAAAGTTCCATCTCCTATCGGAGGTTGGATATCATAATGGCTATGGTCACTTTGCTGGCTGCTGCTCTGAATAGTTGCAATGAACTACAGTTGAACCATTCTCTAAGATTCCTCAGCCAGGAGATGCGTCTTCTTCCTACGCCTCTTCTTCCTCGGATCCTTCCCTGCATAATAATTCTCAGCAACTCATATTTTTCTCCTCTGGTTATGTGACCCAAATATTCTAGTTTTCTTGTTTTTATACTCTTCATAACTTCTAACTCCTTATTTAAACGTCGACCATTCCTGAGAGAGTATGGTTAATTTAACTTCAACCATCAAAGTACATCAGTAACCACTGTCTAGTATTAAAATCCGTATAAAAATTACCTTTACTAGGATTTGAACCAGGAACCTTCGTCTCCGAAAATCAACTGTCAAACAGCTGACTCACGGCGATGACTTTACCTCTAGACCAACCCAGTGGGTCACAATAAACTTAATGTGATTTTTTTAATTTGTATTGGTACCACAGGGTTGGTGTAGAGGTAAAGTCGTCGCCGTGAGTTAGCTGTTTAACAGCTGATTTTGGAGACGAATGTTCCTGGTTCAAATCCTAGTAAAGGTAGTTACTTTTATACGGATTTGAATACTAGACAGTGTTTGCCGGTGTACTTTGATGGTTGGGATTCAATTAACCATACTCTCTCAGGAATGGTCGGCCTAGGTCTGCATAAGACTACGCCTCATTTACACACCATAAACATCATCCTCATCTTATTGGGTCATGGGGTTGCTTATTGTTCTAAAATGAACAGATTGCAACGTACACATATTAGGAATCAAAAAAAAATTTGTATTTTATTGCATTTATTATTATTACTTGTACCCGTGTGGAGTGCACATGCACTCCATTTATTGCTAGCTTAGAAGGGATTCATTAAATAAACTAATTTATTGTTTACCCTAGTATCACTCCACACTTAACTTTTTCTAATGACCATTTTGAAAGTAGGCCTGACGATTTTTGGAAAGGTTCAGGAAAATTTTTGGAAATGGGAAAGAATTTGTAGGCGGAATGTGGGCCGTAGGAAGTTTCTGATGGTAGATTTTAAGAGAATTAATAGGATTTTAGTGCATTATTTTCCCCTGTTTAGACCTGGCTGTAGGTATTATGCAGGGTCCAAATATAGGCAGTTTATGTTTTTTTAACCTATATGGAATGGTTTCTAACATTTTTACTTTAAATTTCATTAAGTTTTCTATTATGAGTTCTGGCATGGAATTGTGGTCATAAAGAGAATTTAATATATATATATATATATATGTATAGCATATTCTACGTGCCATCCTAAAAACTTTTTTTTAATAAATATACAAACGATTAATTAAAACTTTTCACCTAATTAAATATTTCCTCAAGCACATATAAAAAGTAAAAAATCAAATAAATATGTTCCGAAAATGACAAATTCAACTAAAAATTAATTAACAACAACTCTACTGCCTTGTGCGTTAACTGTCACATTTTCCATTGCGACAAAAACTATTACTGTAGAAATTAATACTACAACCAATTTGGACATACGAACACCAGATTTTTGGAATAGCAACAAGTAACATCAAAAAAATTCAGGCCTTCCAATCAAAATTTCTGAGGATCACAACCAGACCTCCATTTTACACATGTCTCAAATGCAATGTTACATAATGATCTGAAGATATCTATTGAACAAGATGTAGCCAAAAATATGTACATTCGACTGTTTGACAAGTTTCATAGACACCCGACCGAACTTGTTCAAAATTTATCAGTTTCTAAATCTTCAACGACTCAAAAACTCACGGGATAGACACCTTTTACAATAAAATATATTTAACCATAATTTTAAATATTTTTTAATAATAAAAAATTTCAACCTCAATAATAAATATTCTGTTACCATCAAAACTAAATACAGTAAATTTGAGCATTTTAATTGAAAATTTATGAAACAATGCTTCAAATAAAGCCTCTTCGAAAACCACATCAAACGAAAAATGATAAAAAGTCATAGGAGGTTATGCTAGTGTACAGTGCTAGGTAATTTTATGAAAAAAGTAATTTTATGTCTTTAATCGTATGATTAAAGACATAAAATTACTTTTATTTAATATAATGCAGTCTTAAATAATAGTAATCATCTTCTATTTAACTGAATGTGATAAAAATAATTTAGAAAAATTTATTGATTTTTAATTAACAAAAATTATGATACAGGAAATATGGTATATAAATCTACAAACTTAACTACCGTAATAGTAATTAAAAAACCCATGAAATAATTTACAGGGCATAATTGGTTACACAATATTCTTTAATGATTTGTTTAAGCACATAAACAATCGTGTGGAATGTACAATATAGCACTCAAGGAACAATATGAAACCAGTTTCAACGGAATATTCCCACACAAACTATTTTAATAAAAATAAAAGAAAGAAATATTGCGTGTAATTAAGACATGCAAATCTTAACAAAATTAAGAGATATAATGGATTTAATTACTAAACAAATTATCACACAATAATTTTATTTAAAATACTAATAACATTAAAAAGATTACAATGATAAATAATGGTGTTTTGTAAAATATTATTCATATAAAATTACCGAACATAAATATCTAATTCGGTTATATTAAAAAAAATATATTTGCTGCCTCCATAGCATAGTGGTAGCAAATTAGCCTACAGCAAAAAGGTTCTGGGTTTGATTCCCAGCTAGGCTAACTGAATACTATTACAAGTCAAAACCCCCTGTTAAAGATAGATAACCCATCATAGTCCTTAATAACCAAGCTGTTAATACAGCTTTAAATAAACTAAAAAAAATGTAATTTTAGGAATTTTATTTAGATAAATACTTTTTTAGGTATAGTATTTTAATTCTACAAGAAAAAATTTGGTATAGTTTATCTCTTTAAATAAACTGTAAATTTATTGAATGAAACCAAAGATATAGAAGTTTTTGTAATCAATCCAACATAAAAAGAATATACTTTAAAAAAATTGTATTATGTTGGAGGTCCCCATTGAGAAATGTTCACCACCATCGTAAAAATTTTCTTTTAAAGTAAATATATCACCAATTTTGTTATTTTCTCTTGCCCTATATAATAATGTAGAGAAGGAAAGTATTGTTTTATGTCAATTTTTCGAAACCACCAGAATATTTTCAGGTCCCCTGAATCCAAAACATGTTTTTGGCTATTAGTCATGTGTGTGTGTGTGTGTGTGTGTGTGTGTGTGTGTGTGTGTGTGTGTGTGTGTGTGTGCGCGCGCGCGCGCGTGCATTTGTATTTGTGGGTGAACAAAAATTTCAAGAACGGAATACCATACAAAGTTGAAACTTTAAACTTAAGTTAGGTACCCCAAGGGATCTAGACACGAATATTTTCATCAAAATTGGTCAACCGAAAGTATTAGTTTATTCATGCTATTTTCTAAAAATCTGCTCCTACTATTTTTTTTTAAATTGCTTCATTTACTAAACTTTTTATTCTCTAAAAGATGGGGTAAGCACCATGACTGCTGAAAATCTTGGAGGCTGTATTCTTATGGTAAAATATTTATTTTTAAGATCTCAGCCTTAATATGCGTTCTAGAACAAAAAAGTATATAATTAAAGTTGCAGAACATTTTAAAATATACAACTTTTATTTCAAAAATTTTTATAATGCTTAGTTTAGCATCTATTAGTCTGTATTTTGCTCATCAAAATTGGTAAAAAATGAATTTTTTTATGATTGCAGCTTTATTTAACTGCAAAAGCGTACATAATTAAAGTTATAGGAAATAATAAATCTACAACTTTTATTTTGAACATTTTTTTTACAGATATTAGCATTAATTTGTGATTTTTCCGTTTTTTTTTTTTAGTCCTACAGAGGTTAATTTTCATTTTACATCATTCACTCATGATTAAAATTAGATGTTTTTCATACTATTACGCTGTTAACTCATGATTAAAAATAGGTTATATGTTTCATTATCTACACTGAAAAAATAAAGTCTTGAAAGTGTTTCACACCAAATTTTTTTAAATGTATATTTGGCGATAGTTTATTTTAAAAAAATACTAAGTTTTTTTTATTTTTAATACACTAACTTTTTAATTGTTTAAAGGCAACAAAAAATTAAATGGGTTATCAGAACAACCCAAAACTGAAATGACAACATTTATTTTCAAAAATATTGAACCCTTCTTCCTCTTAAACTCGACTTTTTTTAACAAAAACTTCAAATAAAAATTTACATACAAAGTTGCTTAAGAATCAAAATAAATTATTAGAGGTAGTAAAAACTCATGAAGTTTTTTTTAATAAGATTGTTCCATTGCGTAGTAGTAATAATAGACCAGCTTACAAAGTAGAAGGTTCTCCATTTAATTTGTAGCTAAGATCTAGACATTTTTATTTTATTAAAATTTGCCATTTCATGACCCATTGTAGTCACTTTTGACCAAGTAGTCAATCCGACTTCAAAAAAACCAAAAAACAACTACGTTCAGTAAATACATTTGTGAATGTGACAACTATATTTTCTATTTAAATTGTTAATGATGTATTTTTATTTCTGTTACAGAATTTAGAAAAATGTTGAAGTGCTGTTTACTAGTTTTATTAGTGGTAGTGGCTGTGTCACATGCCCGACCACAAGCACCAGCCGCACCTGCTGAACCACCTATGCCAGTAAGTACCATAAAAAATGTCTAAAAAATAGTTAGTAATTACACTAAACCACATTTATCACAAGTTTGTTTATCCTGAACAATTTTTTGAAAGTAAATATCATTTTTGTTTAAAATTGTTTTATTGACTCTGAGGAGGTCTTCACAACTCCCTTGTACACAGTTAAGAACGTGTTGTTGTAAGGTCATCAGTTGAAAGGCTGCTTTGAACCTCTAGAAGCTTTACTAAGTAAAATTAGGAGTGAGGTAGTTTACCATCATCTTCCTCACTGAGCGGAAGAGTATGCTTAACACCAAGCTGGGCCTTCCGAAAAGTGTCTACTTTCCACTTTACAAATGACACTTTCGCTTCATCACCACAGGGGTCTGGCTGTATAATAATGAAATACATTACTCTCGGAGGAGATAACTTTGACTTGTATCTTTTACATCTCTACCTCTTCTGTTCTTAAATGATTCAGTCATAAACCACATGATAATAAACAGAACTACTTTTTGTAGCCCTGGAACTAGCAGATCGAGTGCTAATAATTTATCACTTCACCTGCCTGTTATAAGCATTCAGTTAAGATGTGTGGTAGATCAATGTCTTGTCTTTATTATGCTGTATACACATTACAATATACAATACTGTACTGTAGCTTATACAGTAACATCATAACAAGTGGCACGAGGAAAAAGGAAATTTTTAAATAACTCTCAAAAATATAAGAAAAATTAATTCACTTGTTTTATAGTTGAAAACAACAAGTAAATTATATGCCATTGAGTGTTCTAACAAAAAAATTTAATTTCTAAAATCAATGTCCATTCAAATATATGCATTTCTGGAAGCGAATGCTACAGACATTTTTCATGGCACTTTGAAACGATTCCATGGGAATTACTACAATTTCATCTCGAAATCCCTTGAAACCCTTGTTTTCAACTCAAGGATTATCATTGGGCGTATGGTGTACACTTTGCTTTTGAGGTGGCCCCACAAGAAAAAATCGCATACAGACAAATCTAGTAATGTTGGGGGTTATGAATGTTGCCAAACTGTGAAATAACGTCATTACCAAATGCTGTTGTCACGCAACATAGTGTAATGGTTTCAGTTCCTGTACAACTTGAATTTTGCACGAGTAAAACTTCAAATCATTGTGTTTGAATATGAAAAATGTAACAATTTTAAAATTAATTTGTAATCAAATACCCAAAATTATGACTTGTCATAGATAAATATATACTTATAGGTATCAGACGAACTAATGTCCCATAGCCGAGCAAGTGAGAGGGAGATATGTGGCATAACTACGCATGCGCTCAAAGGCCTTTACCATTATAATCCAAATCTGAAAATATACTAGTCGTTATCTTGCTTGTTAGTTTACTGCATGCATAAACGCTTGCACACAACAATGAGTAAATATATACGACAATGTTATTGGAACGGCACGTATGGCTTGTGCGAGTGAGAGCGTTATGCATTCTTTCACTCCCACGGCTAGGGGATATTAGTTCATCTGAATACTGTACCTACATTATTTTTTTGTGAAAATAAAGTTTACGTATGTACGAGTATGTATTCTATTCAGCAATTTAAACCACTGCACCATGAATGCAGCCAAACTTCAAAAATGGAGTTTTTATTTGGATCCAGTTAAACTTGGTCGCTAGAAACTTAGAAGTCAATATGATATTTTTAGTCTATGAAGAAAATAGATATGAAGAAAATATTTATTTAAAATAGATTTATAATTTATTTATATATTTTTTGTAATTTTCCAGTATAAATATGAATACAAAGTAGAAGATCCAGAAAAACAACTTTATCACGGAAAAGAAGAATCCGGAAATGAACAAGGAAAAGTCGAAGGAAAATACTACGTATTACTACCTGACAACCGATTAATGACTGTAACATACTCAGTTGAAGGCGAGAGTGGATTTGTACAAAAAACAGAATTCCAAGAAAACGCTAATGTATTCGGTTAACATAACTGACAGGACTTCATATGCATAAAAAATGTTTACGACTTCTCTTTACATTTCATGTTTTATAATAAAACATGAAACGACGTATGTTTTATTTATTAAAAAGAAAAATATTTATTTTACATTTTTCTCGATAAAACAAAATGTGAAATTAATATTTTAACTTCAAATTCATAATATAATGTAAAAATTAACATAATATTATGAATGAATTTGTGCCTATAGTTCAAATATTTATTTATGTTTAAACAAACATTTAAATTTTGTAAAAATATTTCAAATATGCCAACAAATTATTGAAAGATGTACCTAATTCTTTAATACTTAAAATACTCATATTTATTGATTTCTTAGCTTTAATTATTTATTGAATGATTTTTTTTTTAAATTGTAAAAATATTTCTATTTGTCCAGTTTTTCAATGGTACATAACTTTTATTTATTGTTTTGTAAGTTACCAAATAATAATAAATTAGAAAAAATTATTTGTAATTTTTATATTTTGTAAAATAAATTTTGTATAATAAAATTAGGTGTGATATTTCTTTAAAATATACCTGTGTTGCTGTTTAGGTCAACAGCCGAAAGGCTGATTTGAACCTCTAGAGGCTTTACTAAGTAAAACATGGAGTGAGGTGGTTTACCCATGCCTTCCTCACTGAGTGTGAAAGTATTTTTATCAGTGTGTCAGGCCCTCTGAAAAGCATCTATATTCTTCACTTCATTCACCACAAAGTGTGGCTGTATAATGAAATTCATTACTTACAGAGGTGATAACTCTGATTAGTGTTTTTACACCTCCACCTCTTCTGTTCTTAAATAATTCAGTCATTAAATTTGTTGACCATTTAAAAAGAAACAGAACTATATTTTGTAGCCCTAGAACTAACAGATTGAGTGAAAATAATTTAACACTCCACCTGTCTGTTATGGGCAGATATATCTAGATATACCTCTGTTATAAAACATATTCTGCCCATAACAGACAGGTGGAGTGTCAAATTGTTTACACTCAATCTGTTTGTTGAAGGACTAAAATAAATAGTTCTGTTTCTTATCACGTGGTCAGCCAATTCAATGATTGAATCATTTAAGAACAGAAGAGGTAGAAAAGTAAAAGACGCTAGTCACAGTTATCTCCTCTTAAAGTAATAAATTTTATTATTCAGCCAGACCCTGTGGTGAATAAAGTGAAGGTGTCCTTTGCAGAGTGGAAAATATGTGCTTTTCAGAGGGCCCGGCATGCTGATGAGCATACTTTTCCATTCAGCGAGGAAGGTATGGTAAACCACCTCACTCCTTGTTTTACTTAGTAAAACCTCTACAGGTTAAAACCAGTCTTTCAGCTGATGACCTAAACAACAAACAACATTAAATATATCTATTCATTTTTGAATGAGATAAAAAAAATTTGTTAAAAGTATTTAGTGAAGGTCTTTATTCCACTCCACCAAATTGTGCCAAAGGTATAATTTAAAAGCCTGTTTATTTGCCAGAAGATTGAATAACGCTTCACTTCTTTTGTATCATCACAAAAAATCCCCATGTTATTTAGATGTTTCCTAAAGTAACAGTGCCTCGGATACAGCCATGTGCTGCTTCCTGCCGAGACCAAGTACCTTGTGAGCAAAAGTATGAGATATGACACCCATCATTTTCACTTTTACTGTACCTAGTACGCTAACAACCTGTAGTTCCTCTTTAATGTCCTCATAGTGGTTGTTAGCATACATGAGAGAATCGTAAAGTACAAGGAAAGATGGAAGGAACATCTAAACAGAATGACGGATGGAAGAATACCGAAGCAGATGTAGGAATATAAACCACAAGGCAGAAGAGCTCTGGGTAGACCGAGGAAAAGATGGAACTGGAGAGAGTGATGTTGGAACAGGCCAAGGACTAAACCGTGAAGAGAAGAAGAAGAAGAACCTAGATTGTATCTAGTCCAGCAGTTTGGTCGCTATAACTCTGTAGGTATACCGTAGTAATCTACTCAAAGATGACCCCACATATCAATATTATTTACTGACTTCTAAATACAGTTTTGGTCCAGCAAACTGTTGAATAGATCCTAGTCGAGTTAAAATATCTGCCCTTTCATTATCTGCATTCACTTTATAACCCATCACCCACACAATGATAACCCTGTTGTGTTCTGCCTATCGTAGGAGGTTCTATTTCTGTAGACCAACATGAACATGATTCAAGTGGTGAACACATATCATAATTGAATTTTAGTCTTGGAAACAGTTCCATGAATCATAATCATATACAATTAACAGCAGAACAACAATAATATGTATGTTTTTTTAGAAAAATCACCTGGATAAACCTTTTAAACTATAGGGATAACGAACAAAAATGAGCTGAGAAAGTCTTATAAATTAAATCACCGACACGGTGTTGATAGGCTTACCATGGTTTAATTTTATCTCATACTCGGTAAGCCAGATCATCAGTTTGGGGTAATTCATCATCATAGAAAATTCAGAAAAACCTATTAGGTTTACAGTGGGTGTCAACCACCTAACGTCATGTAAAGCACTATTTAAGAAGCTTCAATTGTTTACAGTTCCTTCTTTATACATATTTTAAGTTATAATGTATAAAAAGCGAAATACTTTTTAACAGAATTTAAATGTCCATGACAACTGCACGAGAAACAGAATTGATCACTATTTTGCTAATCACAACACTAAATAATTTGAACAAAAACTTACTTATGCAGGTAAAAAATACATCCCTATATTACCACAAGATTTAAAAAATGTGGTAATTTAAGTTTGTTTAAAAACAAGCTAAAAAAAATATTTAATGGATGAAACATTTTACAGTGTACACAAATTCCTTTCTAAAATTAGTTTTGGTTGAAAAATATATAAACTTCTAATTAAACGCTTAGGCAAATTGTGTACTATATGATGCAAATGGTTGGATGACATGCTTATTAAAGTAAGTAGTGGTAATAAATGAATTGGTAAGTGATGAATTTAACATATTGTCACCTAACGAAGCAAGAACAGCACTATTGGAAAGCTTAGAATTTTGTAAACAGAATGATATGTAGGTTAGTGTAGGTTGGCAATAGTGAAGATTCAAAAACACAGCGGGAACAACTGTTGGTCAGATCGACAGTTGCAACTGATGGGCGCACTAGCTGTCGGTCAGACCGACAGCTACCGCTTCGAAGGTTAAATTCAGACTTATCAGTTTTATCGGCACGCCCCATACTCCCATCTGGAGTTTCCTTGATGCAGTATAAAATAAATATTGTAAAACAAAGATATCTAGAAATTATTATTTATAACACAAAATCATTTCAATTAAAAATTCACGAAGTAGGAAAATTTCCGTTGATTAAAAAAATAGATTTTTTTTTAATTTACCTTACTCTTGGCTTACCTGTCAGCTCGAAATAAAGTAGGGGGTCTTCCGGTAAACCCTCTTTGTTGCATTAAAATATCAATAATGTTCTTAATTAAAAGAATACCTAATAGAGTATTTTGCATGTTCTGCCGTTATATGTTTGTGGTAAGGAGCGTTTATAGAAAAAAGGGGATAGCATTTTTCAGTTTTCATCTCAAGCAGGAAAATACCTAGAAATAGCCTGGTAATAGGAAAAATCGCAAGTAAAATTTTGATATGATTATGTTACATTATTCATTTTCGGGTCGGTTGTTATTTGATATCAAAATAAATTTAATTTTTGAGTACCTAATTTTGTAGTTATTAACTTTCAGACTGAAAAGATACAAGATTACCATACAACAATTTATCGTACAAAAATATATTTTAAATTTTCTACTCACCTTATAGGCGTGTCTGGTCATAATAACTGCTGTAGCGGATGTGTCATATTGTGGTCTTCCAGCTCTTCCGATCATCTGAAGAATTTGTGCCTCAGGATACGGTCGCACTGTATTCTGCACGAATTGATCTGTTGATTTAATTATAACCAGATGTGCCGGTAAATTCACGCCCATTGCTGAAAATTAATCATTCAAACAAATATATTATACTAAGTTTTTTTTTAATAATAAAGAAAATTATTAATTATTTACAAAAATACAAAAACACGAATTGGAAGCCAATGTTTAAACTCTATTTTCTTGTTGCTCATTATATGTCTTAAATACTCAAGCTTTCTAATCTTTATCGTGTTCATAACCTCTTTTGATTTCTACATGTGTCTCAGTACCTCCTCATTAGAGACGCGATCCACCCAGGAGACTCTCAGAATCCTTCTGTAGAGTCACATCTCAAATGCTTCAAGTCTTTTACTCATTAAATCATCAAGCGTCCAAGACTCCACGCCATAAAACAGTACTGAATGCTGAATATGGATTGGAGATATAGTCACTTGAGTCACGGTTTGCCCTTGTTTGCTACGAGGGGTAAAAGGGGAACAGCATCAGTGTGCATGCGCGACTGCTTTAATTTCAGTACACAAACCTAACAACTTATACTATACCCAGAGCATAGCCTATACAGTATATCGTGGAACCTTTTGTAGGTTAACGGTACAAATATAACTGTTTGTTACCATAAACAGAAATGTTAGTTTCTGAAAAATGTGGGCAGACTATTCACAGTGCTGAACGAAATGTAATATGCAGTGTAATAAAATGCTGAGAAGTTGAAAATAACCAAAAATGCTTTTCAATGCTTCTTAACAAAAGCCATGAGCGAGTGGCTAACTACTGTGATGTTTCTCTTTCCACAATTCAAAAAATAAAGAAGGAAATTAAAGACATGAAAAAGCTATTCTTCAACAGTTTTGTTGACACCTGGTAAAAAAAGGAAGCGGTTCGGTAGACTAGATAGTAAAGATGCTGGTGGCAGCGATCGTAAAGAAGGTGATTCATTCGTAGAAAATTTGTTCCAATGGAATAAGGTATAAGGTAATTACAACAGATCAAACATTTCTAGTCATGTAATTAAGCCATAGGCAGTATTACAGGTCAGATTTATTTCTTATAAGGTATATGAAGAAAATTTTCTCGGATTAAACCACAGCTTCAAAATGTATATAGAAACTGCACAGTAGTGAAATGTACGAGTAGTGTCGCACTGTTGAGGTTGGCAGCGCTGTCATATTTTCACTTCCCTTCCTCACAGCCCACTCACACGCAAAAGGTAATCTCGTGACTTCAGTATCTACACTTTTGTATGTAACATATTCATGGGAACTCTTAGAATACTCTATTATAATCTCAGTGCTATTTATGATTACAAATACATTTTTATGTTAGATAAACTAAAATGAACAAGTTCATAGACTCGTTGTTCAGGTCATCAGCCGAAAGGCTGGTTTGAACCTCTGGAGGCTTTACTAAGTAAAATGAGGAGTGAGGTGGTTTATAATTGCCGTCCTCACTGAGCGGAAAAGTATGCTTATCAGCATACCAGTCCCTCTGAAAAGTATCAACTTTCCATCCTACAAAATGACCCCTTCACCTCATTCACCACAGGGTCTGGCTGTATAATAATGAAATTCATTATTCTCAGAGGAGATAATTGTGATTAGTGTTGTTTACACCTCTACCTCTTTTATTCTTAAATGCTTCAGTTATATAATTGGCTGAACATGTGGTAAGAATCAGAACTATTTTTTTATAGCCCTGGAACTAGCAGATCGAGTTCAAATAATTTACCACTACAGCTACCTGTTATGAGCAGTAATAGGACTCAGACAACTTCATGGACTAACGGAAGCGATTTACAAAATTTCACAATTGCCTGTAATATACATACTCAAGTCACGAGATTGCCTTTTGCGTATGTATGGGCTGTGAGGAAGGGAAGTGAAATATTTGCAATGTTGCCAACCTCAACAGTGAGACACTACTCGTACATTTCACTACCGTGGACTTTCTAGATAGGCACATTTTGTAAGCTGTGGTTTATTCTGTAGAAATGTTTTCTTATAAGAAAAATGTTTTCTTTTAAAAAATAAATGTGACCTGTAATATTGCCTATAACTTAATTACATGACTAGAAATGTTTGATTTACTGTAATAATGAATGAACCCCTTTCTTTACTATTGCTGTCATCGGTGTTTTCATTGTCAGTCTCTCTAGTATATACCTAAACATTTTCTTTTTTTACCAGGCGTCAACAAAACTGTTGAAGAACAGCTTCTTCATGTCCTTAATTTACTTCTTTATTTTTCGAATTGTGCAAAGAGAAACATCACGGAAGTTAGCCGCTCGCTCACGGCTTTTGTTAATAGGACCGGATAGGCATTTTTGTTTAGCTTCAACTTTACAACATTTTGTTACATTGCGTTCACCCCTGTGAATAATTCAACCACGTTTTCAAGAAACCGACATTTGTGTTTACGGTAACAAACAGTTATATTCGTACAGTTAACCTACAAAATGTCTGCGATATACTGTATATGCTCTGGGTATAGCATAAGTTGTTATGTTTGTCGTACTGAAATTAAAGCAGTCGCGCATGCGCACTGATGTTTTCCCCCTTTACCCCTCATTGCAAACAAGGGCAAACTCGTGACTCAAGTGACTATAGCAATCAAATTAATTGAATGTAAGACAAACAGGAATGACAACATACCAAGAGTACTTGTTGTAACCAAAACTGGTAATCGCCCTTCTCGAAACAGATTTTCAATTATAGATCGATCTGATGCTGAAATTCCAGCATGATGATTCCCAATTCCACACATAATGTGTTCTGTAAAAGAAAAAATTAATGTAGCAAAACAAAAAAATCTTTCATGGAAAAATGAAGTGGATAAAATGTCGACCAAGTATCAAAAATGCAAAATCATAAAAACTATCAAAAATTTTCTCTATTCAACCAAAAAAAATTCTCAAAAGGTTGTTAAGGGGACCTGAATGCCTATCCCTGTAATGATAATGTAAGGAATATTTTCTCAAAAACTGTTAGACTTATCCAGTCCAATTTTTTTGTCATTACTTTTCAGGCTATTCTGCACTCACTGAGTTACAAGCATCTTGATATATTGTTAGGACGATAAGATATTCTTTTTTTTGAAATTATCACTTTTGAAAATCATAACTTTTTGCCTATTGATGTGGAAAATAAAAATTTATACACATTGTTTTTCTGTAATATTAACTCAGTACATTGGAATTATGGTACAAAAGGCTGTGCAAAAATTTAATTAAAATCCATTCACAGTTGGCTGAGAAAATGTTCCTTATGCGTCAAAAATTGCTATTTACGGGAAACAAGAAAAAACTAAAGAGAACACATCATACATAAATAATTCAATATGTTATTTTTTACAGTTCAGAGGTTTAATATATTATATTCACAAGTGGTCTGATGCTAACTTAAAGTTTTAAAACAAAAAAAATATCGCACAAAATAAAAACATTATGTATTTATCTGTTTTCATTCAAAAAAGTAGAGATGTTATGCAAATGGTAACATTTAAAAACTAACGAAAGGATTCAACATATTTTTAATTAAAATAAAAAGTGCAAAACCCACAACAAATAAAAACTATATCGATGGATGCAGAAAACTCTGAATTTTAATAATATGCAAAAACCGGAAATGTGAAAATTTTCAATTTCGTTCGTTCCGGGTACCCTTAAACGAAGCCGTATGGGTCCTTAGTCCACAGGCTTTGAAGAAAACTTCTAAAAGTTTCGCTGACTAAGAATTGGAGCAATGGAGATTTATCAATGTTTTATATTCCTAAATGTTGTAGTTATTTGTTTTACTGAACATAATTAGAGAGCCAGAAGGTCAAAGGCTGTAATTGGCAACACTAATAGAACTGATACAGAATATGTTCTTCCAATAATTAATGTCAGTTTAGTGATGGGATATTCAAATAATTATCTTTTCTTCAACTACAGCACACCCCTATTTAACCAAACTCAGATTAACTAAAACGATTTCAGAGGGAAAACAAAATACTAAAAAAAAACCAAAAATAAACAGTTTTATATGGTACGTAAACATAAATCGCCTTCAAATAATTGTTTGAAGTTTAAAAAATAGGCCAACATAACCCATCGGGTTGGTCTAGAGGTAAAGTCGTTGCCAAAATCAGCTGTTTAACAACTGATTTTCAGAGACGAAGGTTCCTGGTTCAAATCCTAGTAAAGGTAGTTACTTTTATACGGATTTGAATACTAGACAGTGGTTACCGGTGTACTTTAATGGTTGGGGTTCAATTAACCATACTCTCTCAGGAATGGTCGGTCTGAGTCTGTACAAGACTACACCTCATTTACAAGTCATACATATCATCCTCATCTCATTGGGTCATGGGGTTGCTTATTGTTCTCCATTGAACAGATGGCAACGTACATATATTAGGAATTAAAAATAATAATAATAAAATAAAATAGGCCTAGTAAAATTTAAAGGCAGTATTTCAGTAAAACCACTTAAAAATTATAATAAAACAATGACATACTGTACAAGGACAGTATGTCATTGCTTATAGCAGCTTGCAAACACTGCGAAGAAACTTCTTCTTCTTCTTCTTCTTCTTCTTCTTTGGCCTCGCCTCTTCCCGTTACGCGGGGTCGGCTTTCCCAATCAGAGAGCTCCATTTGTTACGCTCCTGTCCGTCTTCCTCGGATAAGCCCAACATTTTCATGTCTCTTTGGACATTCGTCATCCACGTGGTAAGGGGTCTACCCCTTCCTCTCTTCCCTGTAGCCATGGAAAGGCACCTCTTCACGACATGATCATCCGTTCTCCTGAGCACATGACCATACCATCTCATCCTGGACTCTCGCACCTTTTCTGCTATATTAGCAACTTTGAAGGTACCCCTTATATGCTCATTCCGCACCTTATCCTTCAATGTGACTCCTCCCGCCCATCGCAGCATGCGCATCTCTGCAGTGTGGAGTTTCTGTTCATGCACTCTCTTAAGTGCCCAAGCTTCGCTGCCATAGACAAGTGCTGGTCTAACTGCCGCTCTGTAGACTCTTCCCTTTATTTTTATGGGCACTTTTGGGTCACACAGAACCCCAGTCAACATACGCCACTAAACACTGCGAAGAAACTATCCAGAAAAAATTACAGACTTTTTTAAGTAATTATATCGTAGAGTACTGAATTTAAATACATACTGTGTCAACAATATGATTTTATAAAGTACAAAGTTTACTCCAAAGTACTTTAGTTTACTTTATGTTGTTTAGGTCATCAGCTGAAAGGCTGGTTTGAATCTCTAGAGGGGCTTTACTAAGTAAAATGAGGAGTGTGGCAGTTTACCATTGCCTTCCTCACTGAGTGGAAAAATATGCTTATCAGCATTTCAGCCCCTCCAATAAAGCATCTACTTTCCACCCTGCAAATAACACCTTCACTTCATTCACCACAGGTTCTGGCTGTATAATGAAATAAATTACTCTCAGAGGAGATAACTGTGACTAGTGTCTTTTACACCTCTACCTCTTCTGTTTTTAAATGCTTCAGTCATATAATTGGCTGACTTTCTTTTTTTGGTCATCAGTCTCTTGACTGGTTTGATGTAGTTCTCGAAGCTGCTCTATCTTGTGCAAGTCGTTTCATATCTACATACCTGTAACACCCTACATCATTTTTGATTTGCTTTATAAACTCTAACCTTTGCCTCCCCCTAAAATTCACTCCCTCAATTATATCCTCCATTATTGATAGAACAATACCTGGATGTCTTAAGATATGCCCCATTAGCCTATCCCTTCTTTTGGTAAGATGCTTCCATACACTTCTTTTTTCATCCACTCGCCTAAGAACCTCTAAATTACTTATCTTGTCCACCCACCTAATCTTTAACATTTTCCTATAACACCACATTTCAAAAGCTTCTATCCTGTTCCTTTCTACAGCCCCTATCACCCATGTTTCACTCCCGTATAATGCTACACTCCAAACATAGTGTTTTAAGAAATTTTCCTAATCTGTAAATCAATGCTTGTAGTCAGTAAGCTGTTTTTCATTTCAAAGGCTTTTCTAGCTTGATCAATTCTACTTTTGTTATCACTTGTGCTTCTACCATCCTGTGTTATTTTAACTGGCTGACAATGTGATAAGAAATAGAACTATTTTTTGTAGCCCCGGAACTAGCAGATTGAGTGCAAATAATTTAACACTCAAACTGCCAGTAATGGGAAAATTAATAAAACATAGCAAATTAATTATTTATCACTGAATTAAACTCCTAAAATCTTGTTTGAATTATCATTATTATTATTTTCTTTTTTCATAACAGCAGGAAACCAAAATAAGAGAAACATCATTCAAAAACAATAAATTTCTAGCTACCTAAGAACAAAAATATGATAAATTTTCTAATTTGTATCATAACAACTTACCTCCTAGTTTACGATCAGAGAGGGACATCACAACTTCTTGAAGGTAACATTTTTCTGCTTCACTGAATTGACATCTCACCTGTTTTATTAGAATAGAACTTGTGTACTGAACACCTTTTCTGGTACTGCAAAATATCTGTAATCAAATTATCCGAAGCTGATAAAACATACTAATTAGAAACTTAATCAGACCCTAACTCAACTCAAGTGGTGCTGTTTCCACGGAGTGAAAGCGAATTTTTCTGTGCTGGTGAATATGAAAGACTTAAGGCAGCTGCCATTTATTGTGTACATTTCTAATTTAGATTTATTGTAAAGTCCATCATCTGACACCAAAGTTAAATCAGTCAGTTGTTAATAACATTTTAAATGTTCTTTTTACAATTTCATTAACAGATTTCCATTTTCAGGTTTTTGGCAAGTGAGAGTAATAACATGAGAAAACAACAGTAAGATGATATCATGATGTTTTACGGATATATCAGCACATTTACAAATTAATCAAAAAAGATGAC
Organism: Catonia carolina; assembly: GCA_035578175.1. Lineage (NCBI taxonomy): Eukaryota > Metazoa > Arthropoda > Insecta > Hemiptera > Achilidae > Catonia > Catonia carolina. The sequence goes on along the minus strand of JAQMRL010000004.1, from coordinate 66,967,782 downwards.
TAAAATGTGTCTTTAATGGTCATCAAAATTATGAGAAAATATTTAAATATTCCAGGAAATTTGCACCTGCAGAAGCTGGGTTGACGTTACTTCCCGCCAGTGTTTCCTGGCTGCCACAAGGTTGGTATTCCATATCAGTTGTGCTTACTTTGTTCATTAATACTTACGTGTGTGACATTCGTCCAAATTTATCGTAATACTTTATTAAATAATCTTTGCTTTCTCCTTATATTCTGCAATTCAATGTACAAATATTTTTTTAATCACTTTAATTTACAGATACATCTGCATATGTCATGTCGCTTTAGACTAAAGAAGGATGGATATAACCACATCCATTATTATTCAGTAAAAGTGAAGGTATGTGATGAGATTTGCGTGAATTCTGAGCCTAAAAAATTAGGCTCTATCCAGGAAATAACATTTTTCTAAAAAACCTTTTTTATCCGAACCCATAGATATGTCTGTGACACAAAACTTATTATAAAGACGTCCACAAAGGGTTAAATACTTTCTAAAAATAATAAGAATTTGAGCGTGCGCTGATTTGAACATGGATGGGATGTGATGACAAGTATTACTTGGGAATGCTAATACCTAAGGATGGTGGATGTGAGGTACGAGGGTCATTTGTAAAATAAGATTCCCATGATTTTTAAAAATAGACAGCTATATTTTTTATCTTAGTGTTATACATCAATTTAAAGCTTAAAACTTACGCTATTTTTCTACATAATCGCCGTTTCTGTCCAAAAACTTTTGCAGACGATGCTCCAACTTTTCTATCCCCATGTTGTAGAATTCTGCCGCCAATCCTTTGAGGAATCGAGTAACTTGACTTCATCATCGGTACTGAAGCGTAGGCCACCCAAGTATTCCTTTAATTTTGGGAATAAGTGATAATTACTTGGGGCTAGGTCCGGGCTGTAGGGAGGGGCACAACAGTCCAGCCAAAATCTGTCAGCAGTTCTTGAGTTTGATGTGAGACATGAGGTCGAGCGTTGTCATGGATAAGCCTCACACCACTGGACAATCTTCCTCTCCGGCAGTTCTGGATCGCGCGTCTCAGTTTTCTTAATGTGTCGCAATATCTTTCAGAGTTTACTGTTGTTCCATGATGAATGTCAATAGGTGAAATCCGTTTTGCATTTAAAAAACGTATCACAGCGCGAATTTCGCATTTGGCGGTAACAGCGATAGGGATCTCCATCTTCGAAGGCTGCTAGGCCGGCACTGATCGACGTAGCGAGGCGGGAGTGGTGCGGAAAAAGAGAGGGAGAGCTGATAAGTAAGACAGTGTTGCCAGATTTCTCCCAGCACATCGCATTCTGTCTCGGCAGCTTAGAGAACCTTATTTTACGAATGACCCTCGTAGATACCAGGGTGAGAATTGTTCAAGCCAGAGTAGCAATCAGGAAGCTGAACTTTTTGATTTAGTCTTCGAAAATAAGCATTAGGATGAAAAAGATGATTTATGGGCCGGTAGTTTAATTTATGGACCCAATTGTTACTTATGCTTCAGAATGCTGACAGATGAGGAGTGTTTAAAAGCTCTGAAGATGGATTTCTTACGAAGAGCTTGTGGGGTCTCCAGGTTGGATCATGTACGAAATGAAGTAGTGAGGGTAATGGCAGATGTGCAGGACACTGTGGTGGGAAGAATAGAGAGTAGCCAGTTGATTTGGTATGGGCATGTGCAATGGATAAATGAAGATAGGTGGCCTCAAGTGGCTTCGAATTATTGTCTGTCGATGAAGAAAAGAGGGAGGCCTTAGAAAACACGGCAGGTTGGTGTGATGGCGATTGAAATGCAGGATGCAGAGTAACTCTATACGACCCCCACTTTAAAGTAAAGTAAGTTATAAGAATTTTTACTTTTATTACATTTCAATGTTACAGGATGATGTCAATTTAGTATTAATACATACCAGTGTTGGTTTTCCATCAGAATATTTAAAAATTATTTTAGGAATATGATAGCTGAGTGACATATCAAAATAATACGAAGTTTTCGATTCGTTGTATGGATAGCCCAGGACAATTTTATTCAATTTAACAGGTCTCATTTCTTCACCAATCCTGAAATATACAATTATGACATCATCAGTTAGGTTTTTTTTAACATCAGTCATTACATTGAAAACAAAAATATAATTTTGAAACTTATGCTATCAATCAGCAATGAAACAGCAATCAATGGAGGCAAAATTAGAATGCCAGAGGAGAAAATACCATTCAAAGTTACGGAATATGTTCCAGTTGGAAGAAAAGAGGTGGGAAGACCTCGAAGAAGATGACAGTAGTCGAGATGTACAGGTTGGAATATCTCGTGTTTGTGTTTATGAGTAGGATTATTTGTGTGTTCGGAACAGACTTATGCCTAATGCTTGTTAGTAAAAAGAAGAAGGAGACTAATACTATTAAATCAAAAACAAACCATTTAATCTAGTTTGTCTCCATAGAGCAGTGATATTAATCTAAATTACAAAACCAAGTACTTGGTTTAAATTCTTGATAGGCTACACATCTGGAAAGTTTAATGCATTAAAACAAACTGTTACACTTTACCTACTAATTTGCAATTACAAAGCATTTGTTTGTTCTTAAACTTATAAAAACAAACATGTTTAATCTTATATTACAAAGAACCCACTGGGTTGGGTTAGTGGTAAAGTCATTGCCGTAAGTCAGTTGTTTGATTGCTGATATACAGAGAAGAAGGTTCCATCCTAGTAAAGTAAAATAGGGGGCCAGAAAATAATCCTAGTTCCTAGTTCTATCCTAGTTCCACGGCTACAAAAAAAATAGTTCTGTTTTTTATCACATGTTCACCCAATTACTGTCTATTTCAGGTGAAAACCTGACTTAAAAAATTAACATGAAAACAATAAGGTCTTTTTTCCTTCCCTGTATACTAGTATAGAATAAGAGAATATTTGTAATTAATATCGCGTAGTAATTAATTAAAATGATAAGAAAAATTAAATTTGATTAACTAAAAGTTGGTGGAACTGTTTTCAAACAAGTGACTATTAGTAAAACTATTTCAATCGTTTAAGAAATATTTAACTAGCAAAAATATAAATTGTGTCTTGTCTTCAAAAGAATCGTATTATTAATTTTAGCAATTAAAATTCATCTTTTGCCCATAACAGACAGGTGGAGTGTTAAATTATTTGCTCTTTATCTGCTAGTTTCAGAGCTATAGAAAATAGTTCTGTTTCTTATCACATGGTCAGCCAATTATATGACTGAAGCATTTAAGAACAGAAGAGGTAGAGATGTAAAAGATACTATAAGTCAGAATTATCTCCTCTGAGAGTGATGAATTTCATCATTATACAGCAAGACGTTGTGGTGAATGAAGTGAAGGTGTCATTTGTAGGGTGGAAAGAAGATGCTTTTCAGAGAGCCTGGCATGCTGATAAGCATACTTTCACACTCAGAGAGGAAGGCAATTGTAAACCACCTTACTCCTAGTTTTACTTAGTAAAGCTCCAGTGATTCAAACCAGTCTTTCGGCTGATGACCTAAACAAACAACAAAATTTATCTGAACATTTCTACATCTAATTCCTTAAATTAAATACTGTAAAACAAAATTCAACTAACTTTTCGTAATGAGCAGGTTGTCCATGATTACCAAGCCACATAGCAACATCGATAACGTTTGGTATAGTGGCAGAAACTGCAATGAAGCGCAAAGTATGTCCACCCTTTGATGACTTGATGCTACTTTGAACAGTTTTCATACGAGATACAACTGCTTCTAAAGTTGGACCTCTGCGATCTTCATTCAGTAAATGCACCTGGAATAAAATTCATGAAATGCTTTTTCTTTTACAAGTCCAACACCAGAAAAGGTTTTGCAATACTTAACACACCATAATAGTGAATACTGGTTTATTATATCCAAGAAGTGAGTTAATAATGTCTAAAGTTCAGCCGTTCTTAGTTTGCTCCTACTGTCAACAAACCAAAGCCAGCTACTACAGGGTGCACGCTAGGGTCAACGACTTTATGGATGTCGTATTCCTATTAAGTTATCTATGTTTTAAATTATAAGTACTTAAAACATCAGTCATGATATGATGTAGGCCTAACAATTTCATTTATAAAATACTTTTAAAAGTATTTTGTATTTAAATACTTTTGAAAGTATTTTGTTGTTACTTTTTAATCAGCATGTACTCATTTTTATATAATGCGCATGCTCAGTGACGTCATTATTTGTTTACATTAGGAGCAAACTAAGAAAGGCTGGACTTTAGAATAATATATCAATAATAAGGTCAAGAATAGAACAAGCTCAAATAGCATTCAGGAAAACAAATATCTGTTTGTGAAATAACTTCAGGCATTCTAGATATGGTGCTACAGAAGGATGTTAAAAGTTTCTTAGATTGATTAAAGTCTATAACTCTGATATACTTAATCATTTGGATAAGAGCATTGAAATTATTGGTACTATTTAAAAAAAGTTTTGAATAATTTGAACATGTGATGAGAGGTCAAAAATACATTTTATTATTGCAGGATATCATCAAGGCAAAACAATAGGTGAACATGGTCCAGGTCGAAGAAAACTGTCATGGCTAAAATTCCGATGCAACTGGTATGTTTTAAATACAAGTGTGCCTTATAGACTGGCTCCCAATAAAGTGCAAGTTGGTTACCGATATTATTTTTTGTAACTGCATCCAGGGGACTCCCAAAGGGAATAAATGACATGTCAAGATGAAACTGATAAGTCTAAATTTTAACAATATGTTAAATCCATTACTTACCAATAAATTATTATGACCTACGATAAACTTGCTTACTTCAATAAGCTTGTATATAAAATAAAATACAATTTGCCTCAACATTTAATTAGAAGTTTATATATTTTGCAATTGCTGCTAACAGGCAGTTGGAATGTTAAATTATTTGCACTTGATCTGCTAGTTGCACGGCTACGAAAAATAGTTCCATTTCTTATCATATAGTCAGCTAATTATACGACTAAACTATTTAAGAACAGAAGGAGTATAGGTGTAAAAGACACTGTTTAGAGTTATCTCCTCTGAGAGAGTAATGAATTTCATTATACAGCCAGACCCTGTGGTAAATGAAGTAAATTTGTTATTTGCAAGGTGGAAAGTAGATGCGTTTCAGAGGGCCTGGCATGCTGATAAGCATACTTTTCCGCTTAGTAAGGAAGGCACATGTAAACCACTTCACTCCTTGTTTTACTTAGTAAAGGCTCAAGAGGTTCAAACCAGCTTTTCGGCTGACAGACTAAGTAAGGGTAAATACAAATATCTTACCTCATCAATTAGAAAAAGTTTTATAAGCTGAACAGCTGATATGTGATCTTTCCATCGACGTGTCATAGAATCCCATTTCTCTGGAGTAGTCAAAATTAATTGATAGTTTTGTATATTATACAATGTCAGTAAATCAGAATCGCCTGTTACTTCAAGACATCTTACTCCAAGAGGACCAAATTTATTTACCCAATCATTGTATCGTTCAGTACAAAGTGCTTTGACTGGTGCCACTAAAATACAAACAAACAGTAAAAATACAGGTATTACATAAATGTTTACTTGTTTCAATTATTCAATTAACATGCTTGACTCTTAATTTGAATTACTAAGTCTATAGGAAGGCTCAAACTTTATTCCCAGACTGGATTTTGAAATTTTACAGACACGGTTTCTTATTGCTCACAACGGGCAGGTGGAGTGTCAAATTATTTTCACTTGATCTGCTAGTTCCAGGGCTACAGAAAATAGTTCTGTTTCTTATCATTTTATGGTCAGCCAATTAAATGACTGAACCATTCAAGAACAGAAATGGTAGAGACGTAAAAAAACACTAGTCACAGTTATCTCCTCTGAGAGTAATGAATTTCATTATACAGCCACATCCTGTGGTGAATGAAGTAAAGTTGTTATTTGCAGTCAGCCAATTATATGACTGAAGTATTTAAGAACAGAAGAGGTAGAGGTGAAAATGACACTAGTTATCTCCTCTGAGAGTAATGAAATTCATTATTAAACAGCCAGACCCTGTGGTGAATAAAGTGAAGGTGTCATTAGCAGGGCGGAAAGTAGATGCTTTTTGGAGGTCACATAAGCTCCTTTCCTGATGAGCATTCATTTCCACTCAGTGAAGAAGGCAAAGTAAACACGTCATTTCTCATTTTACTTAGTAAAACCTCTAGAGGTTCAAACCAGCCTTCCGTCTGGTGACCTAAACAACAATGACGGTTTCTTATTGTGTCATTATGATTCTATTACAATATTACTTGTAGGTGTGTAGAGACTGAACCAAACTTTTAGAGCTGTATGAAATGTGATAAGAATTTCTAAAGACTGGAAGAAGGGTATCATTATTGGCTTATTTAAAAACAGGGATAAAATTAAGTATGAAAATTACAGAAGTATTACTTTAAACCTCTGCACAAACAATAAATAAACATCAAAATGGTTTTCTAAAAATGTAAAAATGGTTAAAAATTTTACAGTCAGGTTAAAGAGCCGAAAATACAGTACAACCTCATTTATCCGGATTAACTGGGACCAAAGACAATAAGAAAAATCAAAAATCCAAATAATATGGGTAATAACCAAAACAAATCCTTCAATAAGCAGGCTTACCATTTCTTATGATAAAAACTATGTTTTGAAACAAAAGTACATAGAATTGTTTAGAAGATATTAGAGTATATTAAAATAACTTTTCACACCATTTCTTAACAAAGAATTCGTCCACTGTCTTCTGTTTCAAACACATGTGGCATTTGAATGAAGCACGTTCACACAAATACTTTATCATAAATAGTTCAACTGGAGTGACAATCTGGTAAAGCTTTCTTAAACTCGACAAAAAGCAATTTATTACCATAATTTATTGTACTATCTCTGCAGCATCTGAATATTTAATCAATATAAAAAGCAACTGCCCATAACAGACAGGTGGAGTGTCAAATTATTTACACTCAATCTGTACAGTGCAGGGCTAAAATAAATAGTTGTGTATCTTATTACATGGTCAGCCAATTAAATGATTGAATCATTTAAGAACAGAAGAGGTAGAGGTGTAAAAGACACTAATCAGAGTTATCTCCTCTGAAAGTAATGAATTTCATTGTACAGTCAGACCCTGTGGTGAATGAAGTGAAGGTGTCATTTGCAGAGTGGAAAATATGTGCTTTTCAGAGGGCCCGGCATGCTGATAAGTATACTTTTACACTCAGTGAGGAAGGCAATGGTAAACCACCTCACTCCTCATTTTGCTTAGTAAAACCTCTACAGGTTCAAACCAGCTTTTCGGCTGATGACCTAAACAACAACATAAAAAGCAAATGTTTGGCATGCTTATGTTCTTGCTATCACAGTTAAAAATTAACCTATTATCTATGTGAACATAAAATAAAAAAAGTCAACAAATCTGATTCGGATTATCTGGAGACCCGGATCAGCGAGGGCCAAATAAACAAGGTTTTACTGTACTGAGATATCTTTATTTACATCAAGATGTATTAATTCATTATGCCCTACTATGATGTTCAAAAACCTCATTAGTCATGGTGAAGAAAACAAGTTTATTAATGATTTTTGAAAATTCCTCTTGAAATTTTCAATTTCTTTGTTTTTCCACACAAGAAAAATAGTGCACTCTGGGTATATATAGTTAACTAAGTAACAAGGCACTCTAAACTGTAAAGCAATAAGGGGTGGGTGAATGATTGTATAGTGACAAGCTGACAACGATACAAATTCACCACATCAATTCAAAAGAAAAAAACCGACCGTAAAGAAGTGAACAAAGAAGATGGTTTAAAGTAACAAAATTAAATATAAAAGAAAAGAAACTAGTGATGTACTTGAATATTTAATTTTCATTCTCAGAAAAATTTAAAATTTGTTTTTAACGCAAAAATTAATTAACTACGAAATTTAATTTGAATATTGGTCATTTAGAATAATTTACAAATTTACTCTTTTTTGACTATAATACAGCTGTTAAGTTTAATTCAGAAATTGGCCTTTGGGCCAGCCCAGTCAGTCAACTGCTAAAAAGTTGTAATTATTTGTTAAGTAACACCTGTTAGGCAAGCGACTTTGTATGGTGACCAGCTGACAGCCATCCGTGAACAAATTCTACTGAGGGTCCCTGTTCAAACTCATGCCTAATTCACGTCAAATAAAACAGCAAAGCAGGGGTTAAATTGGTAGTTGTCAATAATGTACAGTTCCAGATAACAAATGAAAGCTAAAAGAAAAAAAATTTAGAAATGACTTACTGTAAACGACTTTGTAATCCTTGTATTGATTATCCGACTCAATTTGTTGAAGAAGTCGAATAATTGCCAATTCAAATACAACGGTTTTTCCGGAACCAGTAGGCGCAGAGATGACAACTGGTTCATCTAAATTACAATTATAATTACAAAACTATTATTATTACAGAACATTATAAAGTTATAATTATTATATTATTTAAATTATAATGTTGCCCATAACAGGACGTAGAGTTTTCAATTATTTGCACTCAATCTGCTAGATCCAGGGCTACAAAAAATAGTTCTGTTTCTTATCATATGGTCAGCCAATTAAATGACTGAATCATTTAAGAACACAAATGGTAGAGACGTAAAAAACACTAGTCATATAGTTATCTCCTTTGAGAGTAATGAATTTCATTATACAGTCACACCCTGTGGTGAATGAAGTAAAGTTATTATTTGCTGGATGGAAATTAGATGCTTTTCAGAGGCCCTGACATGCTCATAAGCATACTTTTCCACTCAGTGAAAAAGGCAATGGTAAACCGCCTTACTCCTCGTTTTACTTTTTAAAGCCTTAAGAGGTTCAAACCAGCCTTTCGGCTGATGACCTAAACAACACATTATAATGTATTGTTACGTAAAGTATTCCGTACAAAATAATTGAAATTAATATAACTCAAGAAATAGGACATAAAAGCCAAAAAATATTAACAAAATTTCTTAGCTTTCATAGATTACATGGCTGTAATATAAAACAACATAAAAATGCAAAGATACAAGTATAATTATTGAAGGAACATGTAAAATGATAAGTCTAAATACGTATTTCAAATGGAAAAACAGAATATATGACAAATAAAACGTATTTACAAAAAACTGGATTAAAATAATAGGGCAGGTTTATATAAAATACATTAAAAAGTAAAATACAAGGAAAAGAAAATTCATTTTTATAAACTTAATACCTATTATACTTATTTTTTATCAGACATCTATGTAGGATTATCAACTGCCGTATTATTTAAAATTAATATTTTAATACCTATATAATGATCAGAAAATATTTATGAAATGGTGATTTGGTAGATGCAAAAATTACAAAACGCAGAATTGATGGTTCAAAGAAATTGAAAAGGATATGAAGATGAGATAGGATGGAGGTCAGAAGTGAATTTAGAAAAATAGTTAACATATTTGAGGGGTTCCAAGAGAAAGAGAAGATAAACTCTTTTCTGGCTTTTTAAATATAAGTAGCCTAAAGTAAAATAACAAAAGTATAAGATTGACCAACCTGTTTCCAAGAGCTTGTCCAAAACTTTAGATTGCATTGCGTTAAAATACGGGTACTCAGAAAAAACATATTGGTATTTTCCAGCTAAATTAAATTTGTTAAGAACATATAAACATATTATCAGGCCTGAATTTTGTAGAACACATTATTTTATATTTAGTTCTGTTGACTTTTTTATATTATCATTAATCCTTGAAGAATTAAAACAAATTTGAAACTTTTTTGTTAAAACAAAGAATAGTATGAAAATCATTTGACAACAACAATGTAAATTAGGAAATATTTTAATAAAAAAGAATTTTTTTAAATAATATCGTAACACCTTATCAGTAAATATTGTCACATCAGACTGAGTCATAATATTGTATTGGTTAAAATAATATTTTATATAAAGTGATAAACAGCCCATTTTTGTTTTGTACTTTCTGTTCAATTTACCAGTAGGTTTATAACCTAACCATTAAAAAATTATATTATTGATAATAAATAATTTAATCTTTATTCTCTAGAAAAACATGGTGTGTAAACGCACTGTTACTGAATGGTTTAACAGATAATTTTCATTCATTTCCCTAGGCTTGTTTCTGGTCTAGTTACTGGGAGACAGCTCAATGCAGGTCTGGAATTACTAAATTTTTTATTTTCATCTATAAACCTTTAGCACAATCATGATAGACATTAATATACGAACAATTATTTGTAAAATAAAAAATTTTCTTATCAATACTACTATACCTCATCCTTCAAAATTGTCCAGATAATAATGTAAGCCTGCAAATACAAATTTGCGTGCGTAATAAGACAAATACGGGTATAAAAAATCTAGTATGAAATAATCACACAACTTTCACTTGCCACTGCAAATCATGAACAATATAACTTAACATTAGTAATAAAACATTAGAAATAAATTAAATAACCTCAAAAACATGACCTAATTTTAATCATGAGTGAATGATGCAAAATTAAAACCAACCTTAGTTTGGCTTAATAATACGGAAAATCACTCTTTCATGCTAAACTAGGTCCTATAGAGAAAAATGTTTCAAATAAAAGTTGTAGATTTTTTAATTTCCTATTAAATTGATTTTACACATTTTCGTCGAAAAATGCACAGGTACTAAGGCCGCAATCTTAAAAATCAATTTTTTACAGATTTTCATGAAAAAACCAAAATCACTAAATATTGCTAAACTAAGCGTTACACAAAGAAATATTCAAAATAAAAGTTGTACATTTTTAAATTGTCTACAACCTTTATTATGTACACTTTTACACCAAAAGTCATATTAAGGCTGCAATCTTTTAAAAAAGATATTTTTTTCTACAAGAAAACAGCCTCCCCAAGAATTTCAACAGACATGGCGCCTACTCTATCATGGAGAGCATAAAAAATGTAGTTAATGAGGTGATTTAAAAAAAAATCGTAGGAGTAATTTTTGAGAAAATTGCAAAGTGAAAAATTACACTAATGATCTACTACTTCTGGTTAACTGATTTTGATGAACATGTTCATGTTAGGTCCTCTAGTAGTACCTAACTTAAGTTTCAAGTTTCAATTTCGTACAATGTTCCGTTACATTCATATAGGCAAAAAAAAGTAAAAATACTTATACACATGTGTTAATAGATTCATGACAGGTTCATAATCATTTAACCAAATTTTACCAGAGTGATTAATGATTCATGCAATGATAGAAACACTAATTTCATTAAGACATTTAAATGGTGTTGTTTAAATGGATTAAAATACAACAGAAATCTCAGATATACTTATTACAACAGATTAAATGTAAAATACAAATTCACTACATGTAACTAAACTACTTATCAATTTTATATATTAAAATTAATAACAAAGGATACGTATATCACAAACAGGACGTAGATTTAAATTATCAAATGTTTGAAAACTATTGTTTTCAAAATCTTCACTCTCTTCCATAATTTAGTAAAAATGTAGTTCTGAAACAAGAAAGTATACTTAATATTTTTAAATAATTAACTTTTGTAAATTTATACATAAACTAAACATAAAAACTAAGCTCGTACACAGTAATGGTAAATGTATAACCCTACAAATGTATTTTAAATATTTATAACGAATAAGACACCAAACAAAGAAGCAAGGAATTAAAAAATTGAAATTCCTTTGAAGGTATGGTAAAGAAGGAATGGTATGATAATGATAATGACACGGTGTCTGGTTTAATTTATATTTCTGCACACAATTTTTTGACATATTGTTGTCCTATTTATTTAAAAATAATATAAAACATTAGATCTAAATTATTAGTTAAAGATAGTTAAGCTTCGGCAACTTACAAACAAATTCTTCTGTGTTTTACCACTAATTTTTTAATTTCCGTCACAACAGAATTCTAGGAGAAACCTGAAAGATTTAAGCACGTTTTTATTTATACGCTTTACATTTATATATTATAAATGAAATATTAATACCGAAAAACGACAAATAAGCTGCTAAAGTCAGTAAAGTGAAACTTCGAAACCGCGAACACAATCGGCAACTAATGTTCAAACTACTGCCAACAGGATAACCAACATTCAACCTTTCAATAAAATGTATTGTCGTTAAACTGGATTTATAATAAAATGTTAAATAAAAATTCTCTATAACATTACATATAACTAAACTAATTTATTTCTTTTATAATTATTTATAATACTATGAATTAATAATTTCGTAAGAAAATACTGCTTTATTCGGAAAATACAAATAACAAATTTAGGTAGCAGTGACAGTGACTACTGACCAGCCGGCTGATTTATGTCTCATGATAGGTTAGGGATACGCCTTTGACAGAAAAATTAAATATTATAAAGAATAAGAAATATTTTGTAACGCACATCCACTATGACAAAAGGAATACTTTCTCAGGTGTTAGTGTTTACATTTATTTGTTTAGGCATTCATGTAATGTCTACCAAATCCACAAAAGTTGTATCTGATCCTAGGCCTATAATACGCGCGGAAGTTCAGGTTGGTTTTAAATTGCTTAGGTTGGACACTATTGCTTACAGTTTATTTATACTGAAATAAATTATCTATTAGTAAAAATTTTAAGTTATAAATTTATTATATTTTTGTCTATACACTGGCGTATCTTAACCTGTTATTTACTTCAGAAATTTACTAAATATAGTTTGATTTTGTACAATAATGATCAGTATTTCAAGACGATATTTTGGTAGAAAAATATAATCTTTGAATTGAGAGGAATTTAGATAAATTGGAAGCTTATTAAAAATTATCTGATCTTTAAAGTTTCTGTCGGGAACTTTTAGTACTCCATTTTAATTTGTTATTTGTTACACTAATTGACATATTGAATGATTACGTAGTTATAAGGTTTTTTCTTCATTGATATCCTTATTGGCCCTTGTCATATAATATTATAGTATGCTTTCTTCACAATCATTCTGGATAATTGATAGTGGTATTCCTTGATAATAACTGTTTCTTGGTAATATATTTGTACATCAATAAACTCTTTAACTGCATTATATTTTAGAACTGCCCATAACAGACAGGTGGAGTGTCAAATTGTTTACACTCAATCTGTTAGTTGCAGGGCTAAAATAAATAGTTCTGTTTCTTGTCATATGGTCAGCCAATTAAATGACTGAATCATTTAAGAACAGAAGAGGTAGAGGTGTAAAAGACACTAATCAGAGTTATCTCCTCTGAAAGTAATGAATTTTATTATACAACCGGACCCTGTGGTGAATGAAGTGAAGGTGTCATTTGCAGAGTGGAAAATATGTGCTTTTCAGAGGGCCCAGCATGCTGATAAGTGTACTTTTACATTCAGTGAGGAAGGCAATGGTAAACCACCTCACTCCTCGTTTTACTTAGTAAAACCTCTATATGTTCAAACCAGCCTTTTGGCTGATGACCTAAACAACAACATATTTTAGAAGTTTTGTATTCACTTATATTCTTTGTGTTCTTTCCATAAAATCCTTTATACTTTTATCATACAATTGAAATTTTTCTATAGCTTTATTTGGTTGTATTACCCGATTTTTTCCCCCATCAAATTGGTAAAAATGAAAATATTCACTTCTCCATGATGTGATAATTTCCATGACATGACAAAATAACGTAATTAACATTACTGTTTTGTATTGACAGACAATTGTTAGAAAACTCAGATAGTTTCGCACTATTAGTACCTACTTCTGACATTAACCGATTTATTTCAGGATTTGCAAAATACATAATAAATAGCCTAACACTGTTTAAATTAGTTGAATTTTTTAATTTATGTAATATTTTTAATGTATTTTTCATTTAAATTGGGATTCATATACTGTATCATGTATTTGTTTCAGAGTTGCAGAGGTTGTGCTTTAAATAGGCTTAAAGAAATTAAAGATTTTATATACGATGATTTACCGAAATAGTATCCTTTTGTAGCAGCTAGTTTTAGTAAGGTTTTTTAGGACAGTAATTTATATAGGTTGCCATTTTGGGTATTTAATACTTCGGTAATTATTATAAAAGTTTTCATCAACAAAATAATATATTTTATTATTATATGGACATAAAAACTGTAAAATAACATTTGTACAGTGATTGAATGCGTTTTAACCACAAAGTTCAAGAACAAAAGTTTTGTTTAATGTAATTCAAAGTTGATTGTACAAGGTGTGACAAAAAACAAATGTGTTCGTTTAAATCAGTGTAGCGTACTTACATAATTAGTTCCACGATATGATATTTCCACCTCAAAAGTTGTTCCCTTCAGCATTTACACTCAATTCTGCATTCAATCCTTCCATTGTTGGTAACATTTCTGGAACTCAGTTTTTGGAAGGCCCATCAGGAGTATTGTACAATACTTTTTTTTCACTTGAACTTCTTTAACTGAGGAAAAATGGGTTCCCTTATCAGGTTGACTCCCAAGGAAATTTTTACAATTTTCCTGGAAAACCCCATACTTATTTTATGGCTCCTTTGCTTTTTTTAATTAATTTTCATTCAAGTCTAGAGTATTGTAAGGCTTAAATTTTTGGGTGATTTTTTTTTTTTTTTTGGTTTAACGTCCGACTGTTCTGCAATTACTGCTAATGCAGACGGTGAAGGATGAAATGATTTTTTGTAACGTATGAAAATATGCCATGCCTGAATGGGATTCGAACCCAAGACCGCATGATGAGAGGCAAGCACGTTACCAACTGCGCCAATGTGGCCCACTAAAAAATGTTTTTTTGGGTGAGAGACTGATCAGGTACTAAAGAGAAAGTAAAAATTAAATTTACAGTGAAAGACTGATGTGTGTCTCACTGAAATTTTACTTGTATTTCTATAAAATATTATATGTATTTTATAAATAATTTACTTTGGGGTATTTTTCAATAAAACTACATAAATATCGATGATGTGTCTCTTTATCGAGCAGTTGTTCGCCGAGTGGTATACTTGAGTACTAGTTATCTATATAGAGGCACCGGACCAGAGTCAACTTTTACAATGCAAAAATATTTTAATATGAAAACCATAAAAAATTAAAAGATAAAACGATTTTTCATTATATAATATTATTAAAACACGACTAATAATGCAATAATAAACTATAATAATAGTCAATACTATTTAATAGTAATAATAAGCGGTCAAGTTTCACACTCATTTTTGACTCGATCGGATTAAGTAAATCACGAACTAGGGAAATGTTTTTTGAACTCATTTCTACCAGCTCAGTATATGATTCAATGCAAACGAGCATCCAATCCATCTCACAATTCTATTAAAAACACTATTACATGAGAGACGGATCAGTCTCTTAAAAGTAAATTTTACGGATCTGGTGAGAGACGTATAAGTGTCTCATGGGAGTCAATCGGTTAATACAAGACTTAACTTAAGGAAATAAAAAGTTACAGGGAGCCAAAGCAGATGAATAAGGCGTGTGCTCCATCACAGAAATACTTTTGCTGGCTAGACACTTCACGGATATGGCGATGTGATAAGGTGGATTATCCTGGTGCAACAGTTATCTATCACTTCTCAACTTTCTGATTTCCTCAGTGTAGAAGTCTTTACCTTGCTGTTTGAACCTTTCGTCCACTGCTTTATTGTCACATACGAAATCCTTGATTGAGTCAAATAAATGAAAATCGGACGGTACAAGGTCTAAGCTGTAGGAAGAACGTGGTAACATCTCCCAACCCAACTTCTCAAAGTGTTTCTTTCACATTCTGAATGGTCTGTAAGTGTGCATTGCCTTGAAACCCATTTCAAACGAAAATTTGGTCCATCATTAATGATAGAACGTCCAATACTATTACAGTCAAATTTTCTATATCGAATCAATTTCAGTTCCCTTCAAGTTTCCATGCATTTACTGTGTAATAATCCATCTATAACTCGAATTCCGTCATTTCTCTAAGTTGAACTATTTATTTAGTTTCTTTTGATGAAATTATGTACATATATCTCAAAATACCATTTTTGTTCTTTTTAAAACTGTAGGTACAGTGCTGCTTCTTTCATTTTAAGAGGAAATGTTTGACCATAAAAGGGTACAGACCCTTAAAGTCATCTGGTTGCCATTGTAGGCCTAAAAAGCGTAAACCAAAACAATGAATTTCTATGAATCGACGAATCTTTGGTGGACCACAAAACTTGATAGTCTGTCGGTACAATGTACCGTATTCATTATGTACTGCAATTAAAATAGCGTAATTTTGGAATACTGTATAGTGTATACAATATGTACAGTACTTAACATTGTAGCTTATAGCTTAACTAAATGCAACGTACAGTACTGTAATGCAAAATTACACATGTCCAGTAGGCCTACATATTGTACATATTGTAGGCTACTGTATTAGCCTATGTGGAATGTTCTCTGTTTGTTATTTTTGGACCTTTTCCGTTATTTCACATCATCAAAATATCATGTGAATGCACCTTTATTGTTCGATCCAGCTACTGCCTGCACGTGCTCTGTACTGTCCGATTAGCAATCACTTGATTCTTTTATTTTCAGTTGTTTTCATTTTCATTATATTTTTGGTTGTTTTCTACTTCATTCTTTTACAAGTTTCACAAATTAATTAATTGTGTCACTTCTTAGAGGTTTACTTCTTCTGCAGATTGCTTTATTACACACCCAACGATCCTGGCCAGTGGTGTTGAGTGTCATATTGTGTCCATTTAAACAAATGCGTGGATTATGCAATATTCCTTTCTCTTGAAGGAAACGTATAGCTCTTTCCTTAGTAGAAATAATAGGTGCCAATTCCATAAGATTCATTATGTATTGAACAGAACACGTGCAAAGCAAACAACCAACTGATGTGTATTAATAAACATGCAAACAGTATCTATAATATTAATTATAGTGAGTGGTAGTCATCAGTCATAACAATAAAGATGCGTTTACACGAGGTGACTTTAAGGTTACAGATGGTGTGATGTGAAATAACGGAAAAGGTCCTTATTTTTAAATAACTGATTTGTAGTTATTTTTCCATATCTCAAAATTTCTGTAACTCGAATTTTTTTCCTCATCCCTTGAGGATTTGAGTTATAGAAATTCAACTGTATTACATTAACTAGCAATTTGGGAAATTTTGACTCATGTCTTCACAAGATAAGATAAGATCGTTTATGCTGTGTGGTAGTTGAAACTTCAACTGGTCTTCCAGAATAATGGAGTTCAGTGACATTAGTTTTGCTTGAATTGAACTGTTCCGCTCACTTACACGTTATTGCAATTTAAACTCATCACCTTAAAATTTACACTTAAGATATCTAAGGCACCCAAGGTTACCAACTTGAAAAAGTTTCATTATCATTGAATGAATTGAATCGTTTATTTGTATGTTAATTTGTCTCTTCATTTATTGAACATCCCTAATAGTTTATCCAGCTTTATATAAAAATATTTCGTTATTACTTAATATTCTGTGATACTTTCCTTACTACATAATGTTTACAGTAAATGGGCTTCATTTAAACCTATGCCAGGAGCTTCACCTGATTTAGTGTTATTTAATGCTGATAATAAGGTTGGTATTATTTCTATTATTATATTATTTTTAAATTATATTATAGCTAGATAAAAATTTTTGAACAATTTATTGGTGTGAGATTCTCAAAAAAACAGGATGATACACCAGTAAATTGAAGCCCGATACAAATTTGCTTCTGTAATTCTTTTTTACATCCTTTAAATCGGGATAAATATTTTTTTAACTGCATCCACGAGACTTCAAAAAGGAGTATAGTATACTTTCTTATCAATTCAAGATAGGAACTATCTTGAATTGATAAGGAAGATAAAGAAAGATAGGAACTATCTATATACTGATAAGTATAAATTGCCCAAAACGGTTTGGTGGAGTATTAAATTAATTGCACTTGATCTGTTGGTTCCAGGGCTACAAAAAATAGTTCTGTTTATTATCACATAGTCAGCCAATTGTATGACTGAACTATTTAAGAACAGAAGAGGTAGAGGTGTAAAAGACCCTAGTCACAGTTATCTCCTCTAAGAGTAATGAATTTCACTATACAGTCAGACCCTGTTGTAAATGACGGAAGGTCTGGCATGCTGCTAAGCATACTCTTTCAACTCAGTGAGCAAGGCAGTAGTAAACCACCTCACTCCTCGTTTTACTTCGTAATACCTCTAGACTTCAAACCAGCCTTTCGGCTGTTGACCTAAACAACAGGTGTAAATATTACAGCCATGTTAAATTTATTTCATTTATATATTTTATTATTACTTACTTACTTCAATAGGTGTGTAATCAAATAATTTTTACCCAGTATTATTTACCTTAAATTTAATTAAAAATGTATTTATTAGGAAGGACTTCTAGTATACTTTAAAATGTTTCATCAAATAGACTTTTTTTTACCTTTTGTTAACAAATACAGATCACCACAACAAAAAATATGGTACCTACCTAATTTATTCAGGTATTCACTTCCTGTTTTTTGATTCTGAAAAGCAGAAACAACCATTTATGAAGACAAAATTCCTTCCGAATAACCAACATTTCAAAATTAACCAAAATTTAAAAAATGATTTTATCCAAACTAAACTACAGTCTAATCTGGATGTTCAAAAAACCCTTGACAAATATTTTTTTTATATCATTACCACACAAATTTCCCTATAACAAGCAGGTGGAGTGTTAAATTATTTGCACTCATATACTAGTTCCAGGGCTGCAAAATATAGTTCTTTTTCTTATCACATGGTCAGCCAATGCTTGTATGTGAATGAATGCTTGTACACCAATTTAAGACGTTCAGTGCGGCTGCCACATTTATGTGGCGTATAGAACAGTCCCAGGGTGCGGGCCGCCACAAATATGTGGTCCGTTTATACAGTTTTATAATCTCTCTTTCTGCGTTCCGCTAGGGTAAATTGTATTTCTTTTATTGTTCAGTCGTAGAAAAAGGTTCATTCTATGCCAGTATACCTTCAGCTTTTGAAGTAACGTCACCGGTTTTTTTTGGCAGAGTTTTAAAACCTGATATATTTTCTTCTGTGTTTCGAGTTTTACGGGCTGTTTTATTTGTTATTAATAAAATGTTATTTCATTATATTACTTTTCTTACAATTACACAACATTTACTGTACTTAATAAAAATATTAAGTGTGGCAAAAATGCAACTAAATAAATAAAAATGTGTATACGAATAATACCTAAATGCTTTAAATTTAAGTAGGCCTATTTTTTCGGACATACAGACCTAAGTTAACTTTTTTTAAAGAAACAAGTAGGTATTAATTTTTTTTTAAATGTTTGCCTCATTTAAAAATTGGTTATAGAAATATTTTATTAGTACTTATAATTTTAAGAGCCTGCGAGGCTTGCACATTCACACAAAGCGACCGCCGGTCATTTACTTATAGTAGTATACTAGTAGGCTTATTCAAATATTTTCTTAGGTGACCCCATTTTTGGAATTGCATATTTACCTGTCCACAGAAAGACTTACTGCTGTGGGAACAGAAAGGGTAATAAAATATTGTTGAAAACAAGAAAAAATCGTAAAGCCGTCACAGTTATCAATATCTGTCTGCCATCTGTACCGTAATATTACTTACTTTCAACTTTTCAAAAACCTTTGGCCACACCACAGTTATTCAGCTAAGAGTGCCATAATAAACTATTATTATCCTTTTATTGCTATAAGTTTTTAATTTTTTCTCATAAGTTTACGTGATAAAAGCAAAGTACATTCAGACTTTTACATTTGTTTTGTATTTATACTTTTATGTGTGTATTTTTAAAACGAAAAACAAATACATTTATCTATAGTAAAATACATAAACATACATGTGTAAACATAAAATAAAAGTTGTTGTTTAGGTCATCAGCCGAAAGGCTGGTTTGAACCTGTAGAGGTTTTACTGAGTAAAACGAGGAGTGAGGTGGTTTATCACTGCCTTCCTCACTGAGTGGAAAAGTATGCTTATCAGCATGCCGGGCCCTCTGAAAAGCACAAATTTTCCACTCTGCAAATGACACCTTCACTTCATTCACCACAGGGTCTGGCTGTATAATGAAATTCATTACTTTCAGAGGAGATAACTCTGATTAGTGTCTTTTACACCTCTACCTCTTCTGTTCTTAGATGATTCAGTCATTTGATTGGCTGACCATGTGATAAGAAACAGAACTATTTATTTTAACCCTGCAACAAACAGATTGAGTATAAATAATTTTATACTCCATCTGTCTGTTATGGGCATAAAATAAACGTATTGGATGGAAATACACACGAGAAATTGTAATTGTAGAGAAGATATGAAGCGCAGTGGACTTGTGCACTTCTGTGTGCGGGGAACATATAAATGCGGCAAGCGACGGACGGTTCAGCCAGCAGCAAATAACATCGCTTCACTCGGGCCACGGTGAACGTGTTAATGACCGATAAGATCTAATGTACAATTACTATTTTGTTTCAGGAGGTTGAAAGGATTGCCCTTTCTCAGATGACAAGAAAAGACTGTAATACGTTAATGCGGAAAGTAGAACCAAGAATTTCACGCTATCCAAGTAAAGTTAAAAAGGCTGAACTCTAAACAAAACTAAAAAGACTGAATATTTTAATTATTGCCCCAATTTTGTATATGAAATACTCCAGTAATTATACTCAACTATTTTTAATTATTTGCTTAATATCGTTAGGGATTGTTTTACATTAACAATGGCTGAAATATTAAATATTTTATTTTTTAGCTTTAATATTGTAATTTTTATGTGTATGTCCAAGAAAATTAAAATAAAAAGGATCAATTAAATTTTGATAGGATCTATTATTTTGTAGAAGATACATAAATTTGAACAAATTTTTATCTAGTTTTTTTTATCAAACACAAAAATCTTATCAACTATATTATCTTATCAGTGTAATGCATTTTTAACTGTTTATTTTTTTAAAAGTATATGTTTTAAATAAAATATTTTGATAATGGTATTCTGTCTGATATTTTTTAACTTTCTCTTTCCCTGTATGAAATGTAAGTAAGGAAATTATGTTGTCGTGTTGGTGTTGGAAATTAAATTTTCACTGGAAATACAATGAAATCCAGTGAAAATTAGTAATATAGAAGTATTTTAAAATTTTGATTTTGCACACAGACCTAATTGGTAAAAAATGAGCTTTGAGGTCAGGGGTCCTGGAAACATGCATTTTTTACCAATCTGGTGTGTGTGCAAAATCAAATTTTTACCAGAAATTATAGTTTTCAGATGCCCTGTGCCCACAAATAATAATTGGTGTGTGTTAAACAAAATAACTCAAAAAGGGAAATGGTACAAATTTGAAACTTGAAAGTTAAATTTTTGTATTTTCTTTTAAAAAAATGGGTGATAGAAATTTGATTGAAATTGCCTCATTTACTAAAACTTTTATGCTCTACAGGACAGCATAAGCGGTATCTGGGCAAATTAATGAGAGGCTGTGCTCTCGTGGTAGAAAATATTTATTTCAAGACAGAACTTACTATACATTTTAACAAACTACAAACTACACATTCTAACAAACTGTTAATGCAACTTACAATAAAGTTTAACCCTGTTCACACTGGTAATCTAATTTTAGATGATTCCAAATGGATTGTGGTTGGGGCGATAAAACGTGCTTCTGCAAGGTCAGTATAAGTCGGACCCTGGTAGATATTGTACTTTTCTAGTAGGGAATTCTTTAACGCATCTAATAGTGTTAACAGAAATACAATATCATAACAGGGAAAATTTTTATTTCCTCTATATTGTGTAGGTACCATTGATGGTTTGGGAATTATTTGTTTTAAATAGAAATCCGTGTAGCTCATGCGTATGTCAACGTACATGCATGTTCTTCAGTTTGTGTTGAAGCTATGACGATTCTGTTATATGGCGTTTGCTCTTGAAAAGGGAAAATAAGTCCATTTTACTTTACAGAAGGGGGTTTACCATCACAGAGGCAAAAAATTCCGACACTTTGCCGGGTTGCAAAGGACATGTAACGGCTTCCTTCTAACCGCACCTGGAGAATTTTTCAAAACACATGGTTGTAGGGAAAAATATTTTCTACATTGCTTTGCTTATAGCTGTAACCTAAATATGATAGTGGCTCTGTGATATCACCGTAAAGAATGTAAAATACCATCCCTTCATGCTTCCCTGTGATGTGAAAATGGACTCATGTTGAACACTTTGTAACTTAGTTAAATATTTATGAAAATTTAAATAAAAAATAACATTTATTCCAGTAAACTCTTGTCTACAAAACATGTTTTATAAATTTTTTTTCTAAACTGAAATTTAAGCCCCTTATAGTAAAAAAATATATAGTAAACATAAAACTTTTCGTGGTTGAAAATTTCGCTTGCCTAAACTCAAATAATTATCTAGCGATTTTGTTGTAATTATATTCAAAAGACACATACGTATCATATGAATCAACTGTAATATTTTCAGAATTTTTCATCAGTAGTGACGTTAGACAAAACAGTTGTTTTGAGAGTGTGTTTTGAATTTTGCAATTCTTCTGTTTAACGAGTAACAGTCCGTTTCCAAAGGGTTAAAAATAATCTAATAACAAGAATAAATAAATACAACACAATTCTAAATACACATTTTTATTGATTAACGTGATTTTTAAATATACAAAACTTTTAGCATTTACAAAATAATATTTTATTCATGTACCATTCAATCTTATAAAAAAAATCCATCATGGCATTTTAAAAATTACTATTTAAAGAAAATATTTTAGGAACATTGGCCTAGTATATAATAATATTTACTTCAATATATAAATAAAATCCATATTTAATATTAAATGTCCAAATAAATGAAGACAATAAACTTGGCAGAAAAAGTTACACTATTAAATTAACTAGATCAATGTTTTATAAAATTGTACAAAATGATTTCTCAAGACATGCACTTCATTAGATCATTTCAAAGCAGTAACTTTCAATGCACATCTTTCTGGGTCATCTGAAATTCAAATGATTTTACTGAATGCTGTTACTTCAATAGAAGTTTTAGTATTTAAAAAATAAAATGTATGGTAACCATTAACTCAGATAAAAGTATTCATATACCAGTACCAAACCAAAGTAACAAAATAAGTGACCAGTGGCAATCTGTTCCAATTTACAACCAACAAACCCAATTGACGAAACATGACCCAATTGACGAAGATGATAAACATGAAGTGTAAAACAGGATACACGGGTAAAACAGGTAGTCTTGTACAGACTCAGCCAGACCATTATTCCTGAGACAATACCGTTAATTGAACTCTAACCATCAAAATACACCAGTAAACACTATATAGTATTCAAATCCATTGCAGAGAAAAACTTTTAAAATTTGTTTAACTACCTTTACTAGGATTTAAACTGCAGAACCTTCGTCTCTAAATATCAGCTGACTCTCAGTAACAACTTTACCTTTAGACCAACCCGGGGGTTAGTAGATTCCTTACAACAATATTTAAGACAAGATAAAACATAAAGAATGGAGGTAAATATCAAGTTATGTATTCCTCTCTAATTTCTTGGTATTTTATTAGTAATTGATATATAAAGGGACTGCCCATGGTGCAATGGTCAGGGCAACTGGGTTTTATGTCAAGTTCTATCTATCAGGGTGCAATTCCCGGTCTGGTTTGGGTTTTTTCATCCGTATATCACCTTATATACCTACGCACAACCCTAGACTTATGTAGGCATCATCACATAATAAAAAATCTGGTGTGAAACACTCACACAACTTTCTCTTGCCAATGCAAATAATTAATAATAAACCTAACATTATTAATAAAATATTAGAAATAAACAAAAACTAAACTCAAAAACATAACCTTATTTTAATCATGAGTGAATGACGCAAAATGACAATCGAACTCAGTTTGGCTTAAAAATACGGAAAATCACGCTTTCACGCTAAACTAGGCTCTGTAGAGAAAAATGCTCTAAACAAAAGTTGTAGATCTTTTAATTTTCTATAAATTTAATTATATACACTTTTGTCGTGAAATGCATACTAAGACCGAAATGTTAAAAAAATCGATTTTTCTCACGTTTTCGTGAGAAAAAAAACAGAAAATCGCAAATTACCGCTAAACTAAGCGTTATACAAAAAAATGTTTAAAATAAAAGTTGTAGAATTTTACATTTTCTACAACTTTTAATATATAACGTTTTGCGCTAAAATGCATATTAAAGCCGCAATCTTAAAAAGAAAATGTTTTTACGTAAAAACAGCCTCACGCAGAATTTCAGCAAACATGGCGCCTACTTTATATTGTAGAGCATAAAAAATGTAGTAAACCAGGCGATTTTAAAAAAAATCGTAGGACTAGTTTTTGAGAAAATCGCAAAAAAGTGAAAAATTATACGAATAAACTACTACTTCCGGTTGACCGATTTTGATGAAAATGTTCGTGTCGGGTCCGGTAGTGATATGTAACTTAAGTTTCAAGTTCGTACGATGTTCCGTTCTTGAGATATTCTGTTCACACACACACACACACACAGACCAATCGCTAAAAACATGTTTTTTGGGTTCAGGGGGTCTGAAAACGTATAGATCCGGTGAAAACTCGATTTCGAAAAATCGACATGAAAACAATACTTTCCTTCCTATATATTCATATAGGCAAGAGAAAGTAAAAAAGTCTCCAATAGTTGATTTCAATTTTTTTTTAAAAGCGGAAATAACGTTTAACCCATTGCATTTACAAACATATATATATATATGTATGTATCATATAAAATGTCTCAGCCATGTAACTAATCTTGTTACATAACCAGTGAGATATTGCCCCTTTAAAAATATTTTTTTAAATATACTTTAAAAGTCATTCCGCATATTAGAAACTTTAAAATTATTAGAGATCTTAATGTATAAATTAAACAAAGAAAAATCAAAATTTGAGAAAAGTTATATAACTTCTTAATTACCACAAACAGAATAAACAGCTGAGAAGCCAGGCTGGAATGCAGTTTGTATGTGTACTTGCAAAGCAAAGAGCAAACACCATACATCTTTACATGTATTGTGAATTCTAAATGTACATGCTACACTTTTCAAAATTTGAGTAGAGTTATATAACTTCTTAATGACCATAAACATAAGAAAATAGCTCAGAAGCTACGTTGGAATACAGTTTGTATGTGTATTTGCAAAGCAAAGAGCAAACAGTAAACATCTTTACATGTATTATGAATTCTAAATGTACATGCTACACTTTTTAAAGTACGTAATTGGAAGCCAGTTTTAAACATAAATGTTTAAAAATAAATAAATATACAACAAATTAAAATAAATCTACAAATCCTCACGCATATTTTTCACAAATAACAGTAATATTCACCAAAATATTTACGCTTGTAAAATACTTTAAAAACAAAATTACTGTAAACTTAAAATTATTTTGATTATATTTATTGGTACTGGTTTGTAAAATAAAACAAAATTTCCTTATACATTACATTCAAAACTTAAACCAATGTTTTACAAAAAAAAAATATATATATAAAACTTCTAAGTTCTTTCGACTGATAAATATAATACATACATATACAAATCAGAAACAGATTCTTTTAACGCCATAATGTACAAATGTATCTTTCACTCATATATTTTTAACATATTATTTATAAATATATCATTAATTTGGTGTAACGGTGAAATACATATTTACAAATAACCTAAAAAGAAGCATAGGAATAAAAATAAATGGAGTGAAATTAAAATTGAACTATATAATAATTTAAAAATAAATCATAAAATTATTACAAACTAAGATATAATTTTTGATCAAATTTCATTGAATTTCAATCAAAATTTATATAGTACAGTAGAATCTAGATTAACGAATGTATAAAAAAAATATAATATGACCATTTTTTTTTTTTGTTACTTGACCAACACCCGTTTCCCAGATTTTAATGCTTGCACAAAAATCCAACACCTTATAATGATATTGTATTTTATGATTCAATCTAATACAACATAATCATTTACAAAAATAAATAACAATATTTTTTTAATGAAGAAAGAAAACAAAAATAGCTTATCTTCAAAAGCATAAATGCTTCGAGTATAACCCCAAAATTGGACATCATTTGATTGGAAGCACTAATTAACTAAATTTTTTGACTGCAATCCAGATGCTATCAGATGTACCTCAGTAATCAAATATTTCAATATATTTTTTTTAATTTCATTTAAGATGAAATTTAATAAAAAATTCATTATACAGAGCACAACAAAAAATTTATTGCTCTACAATATTCAAAATCTGTTCATCAATATAAACTAAGTTCCTACAGTTTCAAACATGTCATTTTGTACAAATAAAAATATATCAAAAACAGTCTCAAAGTCTACTGCCTGAATGAGAAAATTGAGGGTGATGGAGGGGACACCTGGACAGAATGCCGGACCACAGAATAGCCCTCCAAGTACACTATTATCCACCAGTTGGACAGAGAGATGTGGGACAACCTCAGAAAACATGGATGTAAGCTGAGAGTTTCAAGTTTCAAGTGAGTTCAGAACAGGCGACAGCCTAAGCCTTGAAGGAGGAAGAAGACCTCAAAAAGCATCAGGATCCCAAGACAGAGCATGTTTTTAACATCCACGGTTCTAAGTGTTAAAACACAGCTGCCAGTGAACCTGTACACCTGTTTTAACAACTTTTATCTTACTATAATTTTCTGGATAGTTTTTTATAAATCTTAAATTGTTCTTGGAACTTTGTTTATAGAAATTTTTTCATTACATGGATGAGTGATGAACAGAATCCAAAAAAATATACTGCCAATTGGTGGCAATTTTTTAAACTGTTATCATTTTCCCAAGTCGGTCCGTCACATCCAGATGTTAGAAACTCCAATAGATTGCAAGAAATGGTTTTCAGATTTGTAATCTACAGAAAAAGTTAGTGGGCCTAGATTGGGTTGGAAGTTCAATTTTGACTGGAAGTCAAGAAATCAAAGTGGGAATTTGGAAACAAAACTAGTGTTTGATTCCTCTTAAAGAGTGGATACAGAAATCACTATTGGTTTTTGTCAAGTCAAAGGTAAGCCTTTTTAAAAATTGTCACCAGCCATTAGATGTAATGTCTCGTGAATGGGACTTTTAAACCTCAAAAAGCATCAGGATCCCTGGACAGACCATGTCTTAAACATCCAGCCATTTGTGAACCAGTACACCTGTTTTAACAACTTTATACAACTATCAATTCTGGATCGTTCTTTATAAACCTGAAACTGTTCTTGGAACATGAATTTCCTTCTTCAGATTACAAAAAGGTGGATTAACGGAAATGAGGAATTTTTGGAACTTTTACTAATACGATTTTTTTTCATTACATTGATAAGTAATAAACAGAATCCAAAACATATATAGCTTCTTTGTTATGACTTGCACAACTTTAACTTTATAATTTTAATTATGTTATAAATCAAACTGATTTAAATTTACTTTAAAATGATATTTTGACTAGACATCCACACCGACTAGACTTATTTTAAATCATTTCATACTGTATGCAAATTTTAACAGCAAATAATATGGAACACACAATCAAGATTCTGCTGTACTTTCCTACAAATAAGAGAGAAAAGAAGACAAATCTATAAAGAATAGTTATGTGTCATAATAATAATATTTCTACAATTATGTTACATAAAGTTTCACTATAACACCAGTCCTTAATTTAATAATATAATATATCTGTCAAAATAAAAAGATTTTAAAACAATTTTTCGTTGTTCTGTTACTATAACACATTTTTTTGAATTTATTAATAATCTTCAAAACCATACATAGAACGTAAATTATCACACAAAAACAATAAAGAAATAAAATAGAATTTGGACATTTTTATATAAATGATGTGCACTAATATTGCTTGAATTAAAAACTGTATAATTGATTTGTGTGATGTATATTCAAGGAAAATTTAATGAAATCCAAGATACCTTCTGGCGAATATCGGAATTCATGACCTGAACTTTGTACATAGTTATAAGTGCTGAGGTAATTTCAATATTATAACTAATAATGGCAGTTTCAACTCTTTTGTACCACACCGATAATTCAGCTCTTACAGCGAGAAGAAAATAATAATTGGAAGCTGCAGAGATGCATTTTCTTTGGAGGGTTACGATTTTTATGAGAAAGCACAAAATTTAAAATTGTATAATAAGGAAAGAATTATAAACGAATGTAAATGAGAGTGAATCTGTTATTATCACACAATAGATGGATGGAACATCTTCAACGAACAAATGAAGATTCAAAAGGTTCTGGGATACAGGACTAAGAGAAATAGAAAGAAGCTTGGGATGACTTCTAAATCCTATGAGTAATTTATTTTAATTACAGCTCCTTACTAACAAATAAATCATTCTGATGCCCAGAAAAGGGTTGAAATTGAAAAAACTGTCTGTTATTTTTAAACTGCTATTAAATATGCATGGCCCAATACATCTTCAAGGCCTTTACCCATAGACTCTGATCTTGGAACACATATATTCTTTATAAAAAATAAATAATGTCTTTAGGTTTATTCCCACTAATTTTGTGTTTAATCATTTGCGTTTTGGTATCGCATGCATTCTCTGTTTCACAGGAAGAGTGCTTGAATCAAATATCAAATGGTATACAATCAAACACAATTAGTACGACGAGCACTTCATACAGAAATGCAAGCGTTCCAAGAGAAAGTGTATCTAATTTTTTAGTAATTTTTTGTTTAATTTTTTAGTAATTTTTTATCAGTTGATAATATCAACACTTGATTGTCACAGTTTGACAAAGCAATGTTATAAGGTTCTTAAAATGTAACTCAAAACACCCAAAATCAAATAAGAAATCTGATAAAATCAATACAATTGTTTAAATCAATTCAGCTTCACGCCTAAATCTTTACATTGATTTGTTGATGTGTATATTCTATACACTATAATGTTTTTCACTGTTGATTAACGCTGCTGTTCTGTTCCACGTGTTTATAGACCAATCAGAACGTTTGCCAGCGTTGTCAGATTGTACAAATGTATTAGACTGATAAACGTTGCACATGTATGTGTATAAGAGCCATAGTAGTTCACTCATGTCTTACATCTCGTACTCAACACATTGATTATAGAGTGAGTTAACATTTAATACTTTATAGTACAATCAGCTGGTTGTATGTTCATAGGTTATACTGTTATTGAAAGACCAAAAAATGGTTGACAAAATATATAACATAGCTACAAAAGCAAGTGTTGGCAAATCACTGGCTAGATATGAAGTGGGGATGTGGCAATTTGTACGATTAGAACTCACAAATGCTGAAAAATAGTACAGTATAGTTTTTGCGAACCCTAGTACAAGCTCAAACAATTTCT
Source organism: Catonia carolina (assembly GCA_035578175.1). Classification (NCBI taxonomy): domain Eukaryota; kingdom Metazoa; phylum Arthropoda; class Insecta; order Hemiptera; family Achilidae; genus Catonia; species Catonia carolina. The sequence goes on along the minus strand of JAQMRL010000004.1, from coordinate 66,938,304 downwards.
TTTAATATTCTTTTTAATTTTATTTTTGCTCATATTGCAAGGAATTCTAAGTTAATGTTAGTTTATGCATTCTGGCGTTTTGAAGGAATTTCTTACGCAATATCATTACTTCAGCAAACACAACTCACAGAGTTAAAAAATCTTTTTTAAAATTCATCAAAATTGGTTGAAAAACAGTTTTGTAAAACAAAATGAATAAAATTGAAATTAGACACAAGATAGTAAATTATATTTTTTAAATGAACAGAATTGTTGAAACCGCATGAATGATATTTCAAAATATTTTTAAAAATGATGTGTAATTTCAATCAAAATGAAAAATTACCTTTCAAAATGTTGTTTTTTTTTTAGTTTCCGAGTCTCCCTTGAACATCGTATTTTAATGCTAAGAGGGACGACTTTCAACAAATCTCATAGAAACCTTTACTAATATTTCTAAAATTTTGACGAACCGAAAAATCTCTAGAGGATATTATTCAGAAATTAACCTAGATGAATTCTCAACAAGAAAGTTTGTGAAAATATTTTTTAAGTTTTCTCAATTTCTTTCAACATTATTTACTTTAAAAAAAAATTAAATTACCATTCCTACAGAAGTAAGAGAAAACATCAGATACATCTACGTCTTAATAAAGGAAAATATAACAAATTACCTCAACCTGAAGAAAAATCTTCAATAATTACAACAGAACAACATTTTAATAACAAAAAAACAACAAAAAAACGATAATAATAAACTTTATTTAAATAATAAAAATTACAAGTATTTTCTTAATACAAAACATAAAATGGAATGAATTTTACAAACAGTGAAACCTTGATCATCCACAGTAAGTAGATTAATGAGCTGGATACATGAAAACATAAAAAAATTGATTACTATATTGTAGCGTAATTAAAAGTGTTAATATTGTTTGTACAAATACCAATAGTTAACCTCTAAACAGTTATTTACATAAAATTACATTGGGTAGAAAATTCACCAAGAAGACTATTGATTTAATATTGCAACTGCAGATTTGCTTATTTAGTTTTAGTTTCTTTTACGTTAAAGCACAGCGTTGTATTTGCTTACTATGGAAGTACTCAACAATGTTATCAAGGAAATTCACAGAATAAGAAATAAATTGCGGTAAATGAAAAAAATTATTAGCACTTTTCTACTTATCTAAATCTAGTGTTGAAATCACTCTACTCCATATTTAGTACTTTCTTTTTCTTTTAATTTCTAATTAATATGGTTCTGTTATTACATGGGAAGTACGTAAACTAATACACAAAATTGCAAGCTTCTAAATTGTGAAAGAAATACGTTTCTATTGTTTTAGTTTTTGATGTACACCAAGTTGAAAAATGACCTGCTTTTTTCTCATGGATAAAGGCAAAAGCATCAGTAGACCACCTGTGATTATTATTTAACAAAGAAACCTATTGTAGCATTAAAAAGAAGAGATTTCAAAGTACAAAAAAGTATTTAAAACAATAATTAATTAACAATTTCAAAAATCAGTATCTTTGACCATGCTCCACCCTTAAGAATCAGAAAACGTTCAAATTTAAAAAAAAACTAAGTAGACATTAAAATGAACAGTAAATGATAATTTATCAGGAAAATTGTTAAATAAATTAAAAGAGTTAAATACTAAACTTTAACACAGATTCGTTTAATACAAAAATTCAATCATCAAGGCTAAAATATAATCAAGGATTCACTGTCATTTCTCACTTAAAAAAAACTGAAGAAAAATAACACAAAGTTATATAAATAACAATGACTACTCTTTATTAATAAAAACTGTACATAAAATAAATTATCGCAATAATATATACATACATACACACACATGCACACAAGACAAACCAGGAATTTTAATACATATTTATAAACTGTAGGTAGTATAAAATGCTTATTTTTTTTACATTTTCTTTTAAATTAAATTATTTAAATATATGTATACATTTATTTAACAGATACACTGCGGTAATATACTTTAATATTTTCCCTTGTATTTATTACATCATATAAATACATATAACATATACAATACAAATAACATTACTTCTTTGACCGACAGAATAGCATACTTAATTTATAATAATATACAATATAATATTGAAATGGATAATGTAATACATTTTAAAATAATAATAATAATTACAATTAATAAATTTAATTTTATAATATATTTTATTAATACAATGAGATATATACTCATAAATTAATTTATTTACCAATATATATTTATATAATTTTTTTTATTAACATTATGTATTGTTTGTAATAATAGTAATAATAATAATAATAATAATAATGGTTGTATCAATGTTGAATAGTGTTGTTTATGATGGATGTGGTAGGCAACGGAAAATTCCTACGCCAGAAATAGCCAGATAATGAATAGTGCTGCGACCCAAAGGAAAACTTTCGATACGTATGGATCTCCGTCGCCATATTGAGTCATTCCACGTGGTGCTGAAAGAAATAAATGTACATTAATTTAACCCTTTGCACTCGACTGTCGGATCTGATCCGACACGATAGTTTTACCGTTCCACTCGTATGTCGGACCCCATCCAACTCCACTTTCACAGCTGATTTTGTATGAAAATACGCGTTTAACTAAGTTGCTGTAATGTGCTGGCCTCTATGGGATGTTTTAAAAATTAATTCTAGTAGTTTTCGATAGTTGACTACTACCGATTATCGATGTAAACGGAATTAATTGAATCGATGTCGCCATACCAAACTAGTAAACAAAATAACCTAATCGTGAATGTGCATCATTTAGTTTGCAGCATTTCGTGTCGCTTTAAGATCGGTTAATGTTTTCAGGTAGTTTTTGTTAACTAATTCACATTATTTTGCGTGTTTTTATTAGGTTTTAGGTATCAATTTCTAATTACACAGTTTATTTTATCTTAGTTTTTACAACAGCAGTGTATGTTTTGCAGGTTAATTTTAGAAATCTTTAGATGAGAAAAAGCATTTTTTATGTATCATTTTAAAATTAAAGTAATAACAAACATAAAAAGTATTGCATGTTCTTAAAACTAATAACAACACATTACGCGTATGATTAATGTAATAGGATATCAACAAATCATAAAAATAAATACAAATGGAGGGGAATCACAGTGCAAACATAATACAAGTAGAAAGGGTTAAATAAATTATCGTTACACCAGTGTACTAGGAACCTATACCTAACGTCGCACTACAGATGGGTATACCCTATTTCACGTTCAGAATACAGTACAGCTCTTATGAGAACCCGTTGTGTTATCAGGCATACAGAAAACATCTGAACTCTCCTCCACCGACACCATCTGAACGTCACAGGCAAAAATATTTGGCGTTTCACTTAACACGCTCTAACAAGCTCATTATTAATAAAAAAACTCTGAAAAAATACTTTCCCCTCCTAATGAATTGTATTTTATTATGCTAAACAGTAATCCCTTGGTATCCACAGGGGTTACCTTCCGGAGGGTTACCGCGGTTCGTAAAACCGCGGATAATGATACCTTATATAAACGAAAAGATGGGATTAAGGTTCTGAAGGAAAAGTCCTGTAGTCGTTTTAGTGTTTAATAGTTTTAGGAACAATTTACCATTATTATAATCTATGAATATTTAATAAATACAGTACTGTACGCATTAAATATTGCTTTAAAATAGTTATGGATATTTGCTTCTTCTTCTTTTTAAACTCCTTGTGGACTTCTTCGTATGGTATCATCAGCTCATGGAGTCCTTTTTTGAATTGAAGGGTCCTTTCCACGATGGAATCCATCTCCAACACGTTATCAGTGAGCTGCATTGCCATGCTGAGGATTTCGTTGATGGTTTGTGAAGAAATACTTGGCTTTGTTTCAGGATCGGCTATCTCATTGTGGGGTGTCATCAGTTCCTCCAACTCCTCCACTGTTAGTTCCTGGTCATGGCTTTGGGTCATTTATTCTATGTCCATGTGGTTGATTTGAGCAAAACCCTCACCCTCCAGGTTGTGAACGATTTCTAAAATTTCATCCACCACTGGTGTTTGAAATTTCTAAAATTTCAAACACGTAGATTGACGCATGTTTTTGGAATTGTACGACTTTCCCACCTCCCACCAAGTACGGTGTATACAAGGTGAGATTACATACGTATTTTAAGGTTTTAGTTCCGCGGATAACCGAAACCCACGGATGCTAAACCCGCGGATACCAAGGGATTACTGTATATTTAGATATTTAGATAAAAGATATTTAGATATTTAGATAAAAGACTGATATTTAGATAAAAGACCGTGGGTACACAGAAGAGAAAGGGGTACGATATCTCTCTCTTTATCACCCTTACTGTCGGGCCAGGGAAGTTTTATTACCATTAGACCTTTCCGAGATACTAACAACTGTCATTCAAACAAGATTTAAAGATTTACCAAGATTTAAACAATAACTATTATTTACTTTAAAATAATTAAAAGAGACAATAAAATTGATAAATAATTACATTAGTATAACAATTTGCCGGTAACTTACCTGTTCGTTAACCCTGTTCACACTGGTAATCTAATTTTTGATGATGCCAAATGGATTGTAGTTGGGGGGATAAAACGTGCTTCTGCAAGGTCAGTATAAATCAAAGACCGGTAAATATTGCACTTTTCTTGTAGGGAATTCTTTAACGCATCTGATAGTGTTTTCAAAAATAGAATATCATAACAGGGAAAATTGTTTTCCCTCTTATAGTGTGTAGGTAGCATTGATGGTTTGAGAATCCGTGTAGCTCGTGTGTAAGTCAACGTACATGCATGTTCATCAGTTTGTGTTGACGATTCTGTTACGGCGTTTGCCCTTGAAAAGGGACGGTGAGTCCATTTTACTTTACCAGCAAGGTCACAGTATGCTGTGCAGTTTTGCCACATGGATTCATCAGACCTTACTTTTTCAAAAATGAAGACCGGATTACAGTGACTGACACTTTGGATCAGTAAGTTGAGATGTTGTGAACTTTTGTTGCACCTGCATTAAACAATTTCCCACAACTTCATGAAACCTGGTTTCTGCAAGATGGTGCGATACCGCACGTACTGCAAGGCAATAAATTGCAGCTGTGCAAGAATTGTTTGGTAACCGTGTCATCTCAAGATTCGGTGACATTCCTTTGCCCCCAAGATCAACAAATTTATCAGTTTGTGATTACTTTTTGTGGGGCTACCTTAAGAGTCAGGTCTACACGACCAAGGACACTAACCCTTCATGGGTCTACATGGCCAAGAACACTAGATGAATTAAAACACAGAATTGAAGACAAAATTTGTAGTATCCCAGCTGAGATGTTGCAGCGATCAAAGGGAAACCTGAACGACAGATTAGAAGAATGTACATGTAGACAAGGATGTCATCTGCAGGACGTAATTTTCAGAAATTGATAATTCGGATTTTGTCTCTTAACGTCAGGTTATAGTGGTTCAATTACTATCAATAAATTTTTTTTATTGTTAACGTATTCTATTTTTATTTCTTTGCTAAAAGTTTTAGTTTTTCTGTGTTACCTTGTATAATCTTATAGAAAAAACATTTTACAAAAATTAGGTAATACATTATTATTCCTCAAGAGTCAAACATAATTTTCATTTTTATGTTTTTCTATAAAAAAAAAGCCATTGAGTCAAAGTTCCTAGAATCTTATTAAGCTAATACTAATTTGAATTTGCCCATAACAGGCAGGTGGAGTGTTAAATTATTTGCACTCGATCTGCTAGTTCCAGGGCTACAAAAAATAGTTCTGTTTCTTATCACATGGTTAGCCAATTACACATATATGACTGAAGCATTTAAGAAAAAAGGAGGTAGAAGTGTAAAACACACTAGTCGCAGTATCTCCTCTGAGAGTAATGAATTTCACTATACAGCCAGACCCTGTGGTGAATGAAGTGAAGGTGTCATTTTTAAGGTGGAAAGTAGATCCATTTTAGAGGGCCTGGCATGCTGATAAGAATACTTTTCCACTCAGTGAGGAAGGCAATAGTAAACCACCTCACTCCTTGTTTTACTTAGTAAAACCTCTAGAGGTACGAACCAGCCTTTCAGCTGATGACCTTAATAACAACACTTATTTAATAAGAGATTCAAATTGAACTTACTTCCATGTGTCTGCTGTTGATTTCCGAGATTGAAAGATGATGTGAAAACACCGAATGGAAACGCACCAATACCAAATGACATATGAAAACCTCCATCACCGAACCCAAAACCTGGAAAACCCTGCGCAGAAACAACGATACATGAATGTAACATGATGACTTCATAATATGACAAAATGTAACATTAACAGCTGTATCATTAAACACGTTTCTTGATTAGATTATTTCTTAAACGCTTTAAGCATTTCCAAAGTAATTTCAGTGCACTAGCCTCAATAATCATTTTACTTTCTCACATTACGGCAAGAAACAATATTATAATATTGCACAGTGATATTCCAGGTTATCAACAAAGTGAAGGAAAAATTTGATGCAGGAATTAAACTTTAAGGAGAAACAATAAAAATTCTGAGAATCACCGATGATATTGTAGTATTAACTGAGACAAAGAAAGAACTAAAGGATGTCTTAAATGAGATCATGAGAAAGGATTACTTCATGAATATTAATAACAACAAAACGAAAGTGTTGTGCAGTAGTAAGAGTGGATTAAAAGAGATAGGAAATTTAAAGGTAGGCAACTAAAACATACAGGAAGTTGGGTAATTCTGCTATTTATGGAGAACAATAACAAAGGATTGTCGAAGCACAAGTGATATCAAAAGTAGGATCGCTCAAGCAAGAAGAGCCTTCGGAATACAGCTTACCGACTACAAACATTGATTTACAGATTAGGAAAAATTTCTTAAAACACTGAGCATTATACAGGAATGAAGCATGGGTAACACAGGCTGTAGAAAGGAAGAGGAAAGAAGCTTTTGAAATCTGGTGTTATAGAAAAATGTTATAAGATTAGGTGGGTGGACAAAATAAGTAATTTACAGGTTCTTAGACAAGTAGATGAAAGAAGAAGATTAAGGAAATATCTTACCAGAAGAAGGGACAGGCTAATACAGCATATCTTAAGACATCCAGGTATTGCTCTCAATAATGTAGCGTAATATTGAAGGAGTAAATTGTAGGGGGGGAAGGCAAAGTTTAGAATACGTAAAACAAATTACAAAAGATGTATGGTGCTGCAGATATGTAGATATGAAACGACTTGCACAAGATAGAACAGTTTGGAGAACTGCAATACACCATTTGAGTCTGATGACAAAAAAATTGTAAGAGAATAAGTATTGAATAGGATGGAGTATATTGAATAAGGATAATGTATTGGGGCAAATAAAAATGTTTTGAATAGAAGCTCTTAGAAATTACAACTCTTAGAAAAAACATTTGTTTTTATTTTAATTCCTTCTACTATATTCCAGTAAAATGAAGAAAGTAATATCAGCGTCTCGATTTTTCAGAGAAACTATCAGACTACAGGTATAAAACAGTGCCTGTGTAGTGAGTTGATCAGTAATCGGACTATGAATTGAATTAGCATTGACGGCCATTTTGAAATGTCATTATGGGACTGGTTCTGAATTACGTTAACATTGCATTGCGTACAGATGTTAGCAAGTGGTTGTGGACAGGTAAATCAGTTGTTTCGATTTGTTAACTGGCACTACCTAACTTATAGTCAAGTTTAGTAGCAATTCAGAATATTTTAATACAATAAGGGCTGGAATACAAATTCGGGAAATAAATTTTTTCACACCCAAAAATTTATAAAAACTCTGAATCTCTGATAGGGTCCGTCAATTGCTGCATTTCCCAGTTTTTTTTTAATTATGTAATTTCATGCCATAAACAATGAAACCTCCTGCAAATCAGTGACCCCTTAGTCTTTATGAAGGCAACAAAGTGATTAGGCACTGCATCGGCGCAGAAAATCTTCAAAAAGTAAAAAGAAAAACACCGTTTTCATATTTGAGGATCTTGAAATCCTCATTATTGAGGATTTGAGCATTCATTGAGGATCTGGAAGTAATATTAACACTTTGAAGCCTAAGCCCGAGTATAGCTCGGGGTGAGCGTAAATCGCGGTTGTTCGAAGCCCGAGTATACCTCGGACCGCCACATTAAATTCTGTAGTAAGATTCAGACGAGGTTATACCGGGCTTCGGTTGCACAGATTCATTCTATATTTTATTTAGCTTAATTTTCTATGCTTGCAGTGAAATCTACCGAATATTTTGTGACCTCTGTAGAAAAACATTGAGCCGTGTTTGAGGTTATGTTTTTGTTGATGTACATGTGTACTTTGTCGTGATTTTTCGTAATTTTTTCATAGTTATATGAGGTTTGTAGTTATTCTGTATTTGATATTTGTAAATAATATAGTTATTTCTACTTTGTAATAATTGTTTTCCTTTCGTATTTTGTCAGTAATCGTTTTCGCTCGGTAAATTGTTCGGTCGTATACGTTGTACTGTTTTGTCTTCTAGATCGCTTTGTTTGTGCGGTTATCTGACAGTAATATTTATAATTTCTTTTTATTTTATGTTTTTCGTGTGTTGTTGTAAAGTTTGCTCAGAAAAGAGCAAAACTGCAACTGAAAAGGCTGGAAGGAAAGAAACAACCTGGTACTGCCCTGACTGTAATGTTTCATTGTGCTTACCGATGTGTTTCCGAGTGTTTCAAATGAAAGCTAATTATGTGTAAAATATTTTTAATTTTAGTACTCAAAAATGTTTAGTGTGTAGTTTATTTCATTGCCTTTCTGTAGAATTTATATAAACTGTTTTTTTAGTAGTGTTTAGGATTGTAAAACTCTAAAATTAGGTAGTGAGTAGCACGTAACAATTTCGTTTTTCATAATTTTTTGGTGTATATTTAGATAACTCTCATAAATTTAGTTAGTATAATAATTTTGATGTAAATTAATAGTAATAAACTTTCTGATTTTTTAATCAATTTGATGCCAAAATCATTAAGATATGATAGAAATTAAATCTTTTAGAATTTTTTGAAGTTTACTCTAAAACCCCCAGGATACCGTGACATACCATGTTCTTATAGCTCAGGCTTAAAAGTGTTAATGGGTGATATTCATATCTGCGTGGGGAAAGGATCATTAAAAAAAAAATACAGTGACCAGACATTAGTCCAGTGGAAGCTGAGGAGACCAAACTGATCGAAGTAACCCTTATCCTTTAAATATATCGTCATGTTCTGAAACTACATCTGTATTTATGAACAGAGACCTACAGCTTCAAACGTTAAAAGAACTCAACAAAAAGAAAACAATAAAAATAAAAGAACAATAAATAAGGAAAAAATGTTACTGGGTTTTACAATATTTCTTAACATTTGTTGGCATGACAAAATTTTAAGTGCTGTAGCAATATTTTTTGTTTAAGAGGCAATTTAAAATTTGTGTCGTAAGAAAAACTACAGTAAATAGACTCACTCATTTCACTGATTTATCCCTTCCTCATTTAGAATAATTTAAAATTTTTCATAATAACTACTTACTCCATTATTCTCAGGTTCAGTCCTTTGTCCTGGTGGACGAGGAGGTACTTTATTTCTGAAAGCAAAAGAAAACCAAAGGATAAGAATATCACAAACAACAATATACTGATTACATTACATCTTTTGTGCGACTTTAAGTGCACAATATTCATTCATAAGAATTTGAAAAACAAGGTATCCCTCTACCACATTGACAACTGGAAACAATGTTTATCTTTCACGTTTATGTTTGGGATTTGATGTGTCATATAAATAGGACAATAATGTACCACAAAAAGTTCAGAGATTTTAATAGGATTTGTGGCACAATACATCGGAATTTGAAGCGAAGGGCCAAAACTGGCACTTTAATGAAGTTATTTTATGAAAGACCCAACACTGATATATGGTACTGAGGCCTGTGTGTGAAAGAAGAAATATGAAAATTCATATCAGTCGGCAGAGATTTGCTTCTGGAAATGCATACGGGGCTGTAATCGATTGGATTGGTTCAGAAATGAGGACATACCGCAAGAGTTAGATGTGTGTTCTCTTACGGATCAACAATTATGGAGTATTGCCAGAAATGGACCGATCATCTAGAAAGAATGTCTCCACAAAGAATTCCTAGACTGGTCAGAAGTTATAGGCCTATTAGACGGCGCAATCCAGGGTGACTGGTTGTAACATTATCTGTCGCCTACTGTAAAATGACAATCGCAGATTACACTAGTCACTAGATAATACAACCGAAAAAAGATGAAACACGGTTTTATCAAGACAAATGAGAAACATTTAATATAAGAATAAATATAATTTTGTAAATAAATTTACAAAATTTAACTTTAATACTTTTAATAATATTTAATTGGTGACAATAAATTAAATAAAACCAAATTGGTTTTAATACCTATGTTAAATGAAACTTTGCCCTATCTTTAATGTTCTTTTGAATTTGAAATTTATAAAATATTTATTGAAACAATGCTATTCTTAAAAAAATGTATCAAAGAATTTTAATGATGAAATGAAATTTGAAATCTTGAATTTAGAAGTTAAATTTTGAAATTCTTGAAACTATGAGACTCCCAGTCTTGTTAAATACGTTAAGAAAATAAATGCAATATTTGAAAATGCTAAACTGTTAATATATTTGTTGAACTCTTAATATTTGTTGAAGATCTCAGCTTACTCAGTTATCTACATCTCCAGAAACGAATTACTTGATCTTGTAATTATAAATAGCTTCAGATTATCAAAATTCAGGCATGAACAATGAAAATACTCATTCACAGTCCTTTATTTTCAGGTTTTAAGACTAATCTATAACTATGCATATGAATAGCAGAAAATAATTTTTCTGCTATTAATAAAACATTTTGAGCAGAAAACACAAGACTTGCTAACCAAATAATCAACTTTTACAGGGAAAAACAACAAAACTGAAATGGATAAGGGAATCCAACAGGACATGAAAGAGTTGAGAATTTCAAGGGAGTATCTGATTACAAAATCTGGAAAATACGACGAGCTAATTAAAACTAATATCATGATATTTGAGCCTAAAACTAGAAGGGAATCCAACAGGGTGTATTCGGACGAGGACACGCACCAAAGGTTAAAACGCCTAAAAAAGATGTGGGCGAAAAAGAAAAAAAGCAAGAATAAAACAACTTGCATGCTTCGGGAATAAGAAGAACCGATTACAGAATGAATGGCCCACAAATTGGACTAAAATGATCCTATGAGGTCATAAAAGCAAAAAAAATTTTGAAAACAAAAATGGCTCTGTATTATAATAAATGATGGAGTGGAAAATTTACGATTGCCGATCTAATGCCAAAAAAAAATCCACTAGTACATACCACTCGGTTAGATAATACAATTATTTACAAAAGACACACATTCACAACAAATGTGGCCAGAGCTTAATTAATCAATTCAGTAATCCACTATCATTAGTCATAACCTCAGAATTAAAAACCAAATCACAATTAATACTTGTAACAATTCAAGGCTCTATAGGTACCAACTAAATACACTAAAATAATTAAGAAAAGATGAAATTAAACTACTCAGAAAAAGTTTAACAATGTCTAACCTCTACATGATTATTTATTTTTTCTTAGAAAAAAATTGATTGTCAAACCAACATTAATTATTACCAACAATCATTAATCACTGTACATCTTATTTACACAAGTAAAAAATTATTATTACCGACATCAAGATAAATATAAAGCTTACCTAGGATCTTCTTGTTTAGTGCTACCACGTCCATATAATGGAATAACTTTATCTTCGCTAATGGCGGCTTTACATACTGGACATACTTGACGAGTCGGTCTAGTATCTAACCATTGATGGAGACAAGGCCAACTGAAAAAAACAAGTACCTACATCAATAAAATTATACAATATTTACAGATTTGAGTAAAAAACATAACTGTTAACAACTAATAACTAAGCTATTCAAATGCAATGAGTTATAATAAAAAAAAAAACTGGTGTGAAACACTCACACAACTTTCTCTTGCCAATGCAAATAATTAACAATAAACCTAACATTAGTAAAAAAACATTAGAAATAAACAAAAAAAATAACCTCAAAAAACAACCTTACTTTAAACATGAGTGAAAGATGCAAAATGAAAATCAACCTCAGTTTGGCTTAAAAATACGGAAAATCACTCTTTTACGCTAAACTAGGCTAGACTAGAAAAATGCTTCAAATAAAAGTTGTAGATCTTTTAATTTTCGATAAATCTGATTATACACACCTTTGTCATAAAATGCATACTAACTAAGGCCAGTCTTAAAAAAAAATCGATTTTTCACGCGTTTTCGTGAGAAAGAAATAGAAAATCGCTAATTACCACTAAACTAAGCGTTATTAAAAAATGCTTGAAATAAAAGTTGTAGGATTTTTAATTTTTTACAACTTTTATTACATAAATTTTGTCGCTAAAATGCATATTAGAGCCGCAATCTTAAAAAAAAACAATTTTTTTACCAAAAACAGCCTCACCAAGAATTTCAGCAAACATGGCGCCTAACCTATCTTGTAGAGCATAAAAAATTTAGTAAACCAGGGGATTTTAAAAAAATTGTACGACCAGTTTTTGAGAAAATCGCAAAAAAGTGAAAAATTACACGAATAAACTACTACTTCCGGTTGACCGATTTTGATGAAAATGTTCGTGTCGGGTCCTGTAGTCAAATGTAACTTAATTTCAAGTTTTAAGTTTGTACAATGTTCCGTTCTTGAGATATTCTGTTCACTTGCACGCACGCGCACGCACCCACACACACACACAGGCCAATCGCTAAAAACATGTTTTGTGGGTTCAGGGGGTCTGAAAACGTGTAGATCCGGTGAAAACTCAATTTTGAAAAATCGACATGAAAACAATATTTTCCTTCCTATATATTCATATAGGCAAGAGAAAGTAAATAAACAGTCTCTCAGGAACAAAAATATCAAGAAGTCCTTATTTTTTTTGACAATTTTTAATTTGATCCTGTGAGAAAATGAGGTTGGCACACGTAAAAATAATTATAATTTACATAGTAAAACATCAAAGTTGAAATTTGTATCCCATGTCCCACCCGAGATATCATACTTATAACTTTGCAAAAATAATTGTAAATTTTCAAAATTTTTAAAAAGTCATAAAAATTAAAGGACACATTTATCAGTGTTTGGATTCTCGCTATTGATAATATAGTTTTATAAGTAATTGTAATTAAAAAATCAACTGTGATATACTGCCCCTTAATCATAACTTAGGCTCCAAAAAGTGGCATTTATTTGTTAAATTCCATTGTCAACCTTTAAGGAACATTTTTACCTATAAGGCTTCTTATGCTGAGATACAAAATTAAAGAGGAAACATTGAATAAAATGGTTTTTGCCGCCTCTGTAGCGTAATGGTAGCGCATTAGCCTACCACGCGGAGGTCCCAGGTTGGATTCCCAGCCAGGACTAGGTAAAAACCCACTGTTCATATCCAACCATAGTCGTTAATGACCTTGTTTTTGTTGTTAATGCGACTAAGTTAAAAAAAAATGGTATTTGTTACAGTGTTCTACCATAATCCAGCTCTAAAAAAAATAACTTCATGTTACCATCTGCAAACACCATAATTGGTGCCCACTGCAAAACAAAAATGGCTACCATAAAAATGTAATAATTCATTTTTGTACTTCCAGTACATATATGGCAATAATACGAGTATATAAAAAAAATAAAACATGTATATAAAATAAAACAGGTATTTAAAATGGTCAAGCAACAAAAAATATTTTTATTGGATCATTCGATATGGATTGACCCGTAAGCTTTTAGAATAATTATTATGAAAAGTGCAGCTTCCTTTGTCAAAGTTTGGACTTTGACAAAGGAAAACGCACCGTGAAAGTGCTCATTAACAACTTGGAGAAAAAAAAGCAGTAAAAAAAAGGGTAAATATTAAAAGTTTTTTTACATAAAAGACCTTACATTAATGTGGATTCTGTTGCTATGATGATAAACAATGACTTAAATAATAAAAACTAACATTTTATTGCTACTTGGATACGAATAAAAATAATTCCAGTGGATAAATATCAAAAAATTACTATTTATTTACCTATTGAAATACTTTTAACACAGTTAAATACATTATTATAAGTTTCTTTAATTTTCACTTCATTATCTTTAAACGAATTTCATTTATTTATTTGATTAGAACCTTGTCAAATGGTAACATCATTCCCCTCCTAGAATGAAACCACTTGATTGTGTTGTCAACCCCAAATGAAATTACTTCCATAGTCTTCTCTCTGAACCTCACCATATTCTCTCCAATACCATCTGCAACTTCATCCCTTCATCCTCCTCTTTCTTCACGATTCTTTCTTTCTTCAAATTTTGTTCTCCTGGAGATTTGATCCATTACAATTGTTTAATTTTTCATCCAGTCATCAACCTTGTTATAGTATTCTACATATTAAGTGGTTAGCTGCCGTGAGATGCACATGCGATCCTCAGCAGTGACACTGTCTGTTGAGGGCTATGAAAGTCTAGCTCCCATATTGTCTTTAAACGTGAACGCATTCACTGACAAGAACTAATCCATCTTCAGGGAGACAAATCAAGAGGACAATCTTCCACACAAAGGTGCAAGATTGCACCTTGATAAACAATCTCCTAAAACTTGCACGAAAAGACTGAAAGGACCATATCATAAACGTTTTACTAACAGATTTCAAACAAGACAAAATTGCAATGTATTTTTTATACAAATTACAAAAGAAAATTAGGATGGACTGCATTAAGCAATTTATAAAACAACCTAGACAAATTCATCGGTTTCTTTTCACATCTTAAAACTGCAGATTTAAGTTATTTCAGAATCAGAAAACTTTTTAATATTGTGAATTTTATCCCCATAACATACAGGTGGATTGTTAAATTATTTGCACTCGATCTGCTAATTCCAGGGCTACAAAAAATAGTTCCGCTTCTTATCACATGGTCAGCCAATTTTATGACTGAAGCATTTAAGAACAGAAAAGGTAGAGGTATAAAAGACAGAAGTCACAGTTATCTCCTCTGAGAGTAATGAATTTCATTATACAACTAGACCCTGTGGTGAATGAAGTGAAGTTGTCATTTGCAGGGTGGAACGAAGATGCTTTTCAGAGGGTCTGGCATGCTGATAAGCATACTACTCCACTCAGTGAGGAACGCAAGGGGAAACAGTTATCTCCTCTGAGAGTAATGAATTTCATTATACACACAGACCCTGTGGTCAATGAAGTAAAGGTGTCATTTGCAGGGTGGAAAGTAGATGCTTTTCAGAGGGTCTGGCATGCTGATAAGCATACTTTTCCACTCAAGTGAGGAAGGAAATTGTAAACCACCTCACTCCTTGTTTTATTTAGTAAAGCCACTGGAGATTAAAACCAGCCTTTTGCCTGATAACCTAAACAACAACAAAATTGTTAATTGCAAAATAAACTTACCAAAATAAGTGTCCACACATGCTAACAACGGCATCTTTAGCCGTGTCGAGACAAATATTACATTCAAACATCCTATCATCTTTTTCTTCAGATCCATCGCGCCCAGCTTTCGATGGGCCTGGTTCATTAGCCACTACCATCTGCAAACAAAAAGAGAATCTAATGTTGAAACAAACATGCGATATTTCAATAAACTTCCATATCCAATAAAACAGTAAATTTGCCTTTGGTTTTAATGTTGGGTAAAGGAGGGAAAGCATCAGTGAACATAAACAGCCCCTTTGGTATCAGTTCGCCAATATAACAATGTAAACTGTACTAACTTGAGGACATACAGTGTATCGTGGAACCTTTTCTAAGTTAACTGTACAAATAAAACTGTTAGTTACCGTAAACAGAAATTTCAGTTTCTTGAAAATGGGATTGAGCTATTCATAAAGCTGAACAAAATCTAATATTCAATGTAATAAAATATTGTGAAGTTGAAGCTAAACAAAAATACCTTACTGTACCTCTTAACAAAATCCATGAGCGAGTGGCTATCTACTGTGATGTTTCTCTTTCCACAATTCAAAATATAAAGAAGGAAGTTATAGACAATGAAGAAGATAATCTTCAAAAGTTTTTTTTGACAACTGGTAAAAAAAGGGGCAATAAAAAAGGAGCAAAGAGGAGATCAATAAGAAAGTGATGCAGATACATGAAAAGTTATTACCGGTTTTGAAAGAATGGCTACATTTTAGTTGGAAACTTTGTATGTTAAGAGAAATTTTAAAGGAAATGGGGTTTAAGTGGAAAAAGCGTCAGTCACAACGAAGTTTATTAATATTGAAAGGCAACATGTGGTTAACCCTTTCACTGCCAGGTCCGAACACCCTTCGGAATCAGGTGTGTTTTCCCTGTGCCACCTCCGTATATGCTTTGGGTCTGCCTAGCGCGCTCTCGTATCTCTTTAAAAGCCGGCAGTGAACCTATCGTTACTACTTTGACCATACAGTAAACATTCTATTCTTCTTTCTTTAGTATCACTGTTTTGCCAAAAATCTTGAACTTTATATAATTATTTAGAGTAAAACCAATAAAAAAAGGTAAAACATGAATCGGCACATGAAACCATGTAACGAAAATAATGGTGGCAGTGAAAGGATTAAGCAATGGTGCAATCGAACGGTCAGTAAAATATAGTGTCTCAATGTTGAGGTTGGCAGCACTGTCAGATTTCTCATCCCTTCCTCACAGCCTATCCATATGCAAAAAGAATTGTCATAACTCACTATCTATAGTTGTGAATACAAAAAAAACTGTTATTGGTCATTTTTCTTCGCAAAAATTAACATTCCTTAGATTTTTGTCATTTTCAAACCGTTTCATTTATTTAGGAGGACAGTTCGTTAAATCAAACATTGACTGTACTGTATTTTCATTCTAACATAATGTTGTAGCTGTATTCGCTATATGAATTACGATTTGCCGATCACCCTCGGTACCACCCGATGATCGGGCAAGTCCCGAAAGTACTGGATTATCAGAAGTCTACTATACAAAGAAACATACCACTTAAAACAAAACAAAAAATCAAATTATTACACAAATCATCATAGTACCACTTTATAAATAAGCTTTCCTTGAAAATTACTTTGAAATTTTAAAACAATGTTAATTATTTACAGCAAAATAAAAATTTTATTACTGTCATACATAGAACACGTTAAATGAGAAAGCATATAAAAGAATTTTTTTTAATTGTTCCAACACTGAATTAATTAAATAAAGTTCAAGTACATGAGAAAAAATTAATTAAAAATTCATTTCAATTATTGATAGATGAATGGAAATATGCTAACAACCGCCAGCCTAATGCGTAACACAAAAAATAATATTTTTTATATTAAAGAATTAATTATGAATAATATCTAAAAAAATACACTTGTTTCTACAAGAGCTTATTACAACCAAATTCATCAATAAGATAATTTTTTTGTAGTAGACCGACCACAAAATTAAAATAAATTATAATTTTAAATCATAAACTATGAGTAATCATAAAAAATAACAAGCTACATAAATCTAAGGATGAAAAATTATTTCACACGCTTTAAAATTATGATACTATTTACATAAAATCTGGTGTGAAACACTCACACAACTTTCTTTTGCCAATGCAAATAATGAACATTATAATCTAAAATTAGTAAGAAAACATTAGAAACAAACAAATAAACTAACCTCAAACAACATAACCTTATTTTAATCATGGGTGAAGGGCGCAAAATGAAAATCAACCTCAGTTTGGCTTAAAAATACATGAAAAATCATGATTTCACGCTAAACTAGGCTCTGTAGAGAAAAATGCTCTAATTAAAGTTGCAGATCTTTTGATTATATACATTTTTGTCACAAAATGCATATTAAGGCTGAAATCTTAAAAAAATTATTTTTTACACGTTCTCGTGAGAAAAAAAACAGAAAATCGCTGATTACTGCTAAACTAAGCGTTATAAAAAAAATGTTTTAAATAAAAGTTGTAGGATTTTAAATTCTCTACAACTTTTATTAAGTACATTTTTGCACTAAAATCCATATTAAAGTCGCAATCTTAAAAAAATAATTTTTTACGAGAAAACAGCCTTTCCAAGAATTTCAGCAGACATGGGGCCTAACCCTATCTTGTAGAGCCTAAAAAATGTAGTAAATGAGGCGATTTTTAAAAAAATTGTAGGAGCCGTTTTATAGAAAATAGCAAAAGAGTGAAAAATGATACGAATAAACTACTACTTCCGGTTGACCGATTTTGATGAAAATGTTCGTGTCGGGTCCTCTAATGGTATCTAACTTAAGTTTCAAGTTCTTACGACATTTCGTTCTTGAGATATTCTGTTCACACACGCGCGCGCGCGCGCACACACACACACACACACACCAACTGTTTCCAAAAATGGAAAATTCGCATGGAGCGTTGTAGTGATAGAGGAGTGTACATTGAAGGTGACAATAAGCGATTATGTATAAAATTAAAATTAATTTTTTTACGTCAGTCTCGTTATTTAAAAGCGACACCTTTTTTATTATTAATAGCCATACACAAATTTACAGAGAAAGTTTTAAAAAAACATTTTTTGATAGATGAATATAAAACCGCCCACGTTCTCCACACATACAAATACTACAGTTCTTTCAAGCTTTCTTACAAATTGAAAAAGAATCAAATCAACTGAATTAAACATACTATTTATCCGCGACTTAAAAATTCATAAAAAAATTCCTTGGAAAGGTTAATAAAAACAATCTGGGCCGATTTATTTAAAGTGGCTTCATTAATAAACAGTTTAGTTAACTAACTAAAGTGAGTAATTACGTATGGAAGGTTTTTAAAGTACTAAATTTTCAAGACCCTATAGCCAGGAATCGAACCTGGAACTTTTGGCTTTATATTAACAACCTACAGAAAGTGATGAAATCAATGAAGACAATAATAAAAGTTATTTACGTCAAAATATTTAAATACTTCCAAATATTTAGTTTAATTTAAACAAGTTACAATAAAAACATCAAGTTTCCTTATCAAGGTGATAAGAGTAATGACGAAGTAGTTAAACTGAGCAATAAACAAATAAAATAATAAAAATTATCACCTGACAGATAACCAAAGAACATAAACATGAAAAAAAAATAGTTCCTACTTTCATTTATTCCACTTTAGTTTAAATACACAAAACAATAAACTGAAGGTGATATAAAAAATATATAATATAATGAATCCTTATATTTTTTTCATTTTTAATGTTTTAAAGAAAAAGCAATTCGGATATGAACGACCAAAATACAACCATTTGTACAATGCACTAAAGGTGACTGACCAGATTGTTCTAGAAAATAACGACAATGATAAAAACAAAGTCGACCCAAATATTTAAATTTAAATGGATAAAATTAAACAAACATAATACTTTAACTTCATTTGTTGTAGTCATTGGTGCTGTGCCAACAAGGCATAATGAAGATATTACTAGAACGCATAACAAAGATCTTAAGCCTGAGGAAATATTTTAATAGAATATTTACAAATAAGTAAAAAGCATTTTTATTTGAATAACAAAGACTTTGAGCATGGCACAAACAACTTAAAATTGGTAAATGTTATTGTTCAAAACAACAACAACAAATATATTATTACAATTCATTTGAAAAGTATAAAAAATAATATTTTTGATAATTTAGAAATTTATTACTCTTGTAAAATATCATCCCAGTATATCAGATGTTGTAGGCCTATCAATCATACAGAAGCAATTGTAATGCAATCCAATGTAAAGATAAATCCAGTTTTGGCTTTTAATGACAAGAGAATATTTTAAATTACTATAAAACATGTCTAAGAGAATTTCTTTCTTTGGACATTTTTTTTTTTTTTTTTTTTTTTTTTTTTTGCGCCCTGGAGACTCCAGAAGGAGTATAGGACATGTCGTCAGATATAACACCTGAAATACGTATAAGAAACACACTATGTATCACTACTATCGAGAAAGAAATTCTTGTATGCTATAAAAAGTTTCACCGATCAAGTAATTTTTTAAATTTTTTTTAAAGGAATTTAAATCCTCACAACACTTTAAAGATTGGGGTAATTTATTTAAGAATTTTCTCCCTGCATAAGTAGGTTTTTGTTTAAACAATTTTGTGGAGTGATTAGCCACATAATAATCATTCCTGTTTCTCGTGTTATGATTGTGAACATTGAAATTCTGCATAAAATTATTTTGCCTAACATACATAATCACCTCAAAAATGTAGAGACAGGGACTGTAAGCAATTTAAGCTCCTTAAATAGTGGCCTGCATGAGGTTAGCTGGTTAGCTCCCACCATACACCTAATAGCTTTCTTTTGAATTTTAAAAACCCTATTCATATTACCCATGCTAGAATTACCCCATACTAAAATACCATAACGGATATGAGACAGAATGAGGCCATGATAAGCTGCCATTAGTAATTTTTTATCATTTAATCTGGCAACTTGTTTTAGTGCAAATACCCCAGATGATATTTTACTACAAACTTGATTGGTATAGAAGTCCCAAGACAAAGATCTATCTAGAGATACGCCCAGGAACTTCACTGTTTCTACAAGCTCTAAACTATTATTATGAATAAATACATCCACTTCTCTACTTTCTTTAACGTTATGTTTATTTTTGAACTGCAAGTACTGTCACTTTTTCCCATTAACTGTTAATAACATTTGATTCAAGAACTGCACTACGGACTCTATGTTAACATGTGTATTTACTTCAAGAGCATCTACTAGTGAACTGTTACTGATTACTGAAGTATCATCAGCAAACAACAAAGCTCTGCCATTAGGTATGACTTCTGGTAACCTATTAATGTACAATAGAAACAGAATTGGACCTAAAACTGACCCCTGTGGAACGCCTGCTTTGACTTCAAGCTTTCCAGATACAACTTTTGTAAGTTTCCCTCTAACAACCCTAGTTAACTCCACACACTGTAATCTATTAATAAGGTAAGATTGAAACCATTTCAACTCTACATCCCTAACGCCTAATGACTCTAGTGTTTTCAATAAAATTTCATGATCAACACAATCGAAAGCTTTACTCAGATCCAGAAACACTGCCAATGCTTTCTCCCTGGCGTCCAATATATCAACTACTTGCTCCACAAGTGAAACAATTGCAGTTTTAATCTTACATCTCTTGAGGAGTGACTCCGCCAGAATCTCCACATATCACTAACTATTTCCTTAACAGAAAATCTCAGCCCCACTGGATCAAAGGAATTGAACAAGACATGAACGAAATCCAAATCTCACTTGAGGACCTGAGAACAAAATCCGGAAATTACCACAAACTGAACAACACGAGACGTGAACAGAAGAGACTGAACAAACGACAGAAAATTGTGTATTCCAACGAAGAATGCCAGAAGAGATCAGAAACCTGAAGGAATACTGGAGAAGAATCAAGAAAGAAACATCAGGAAAAGTACTCCAATGCAACAAAAATTGAAATAAGTTGTTTCTTCTTTAATGAACCAAGAAAATCTTTAAAAAATCAGATTTTTTTATAATTTTTATGAAAAAAACAGAAAATCACTAATTACCGCTAAATTAAGTGTTATACAAACAAATATTTGAGTTAAAAGTTTTAGGTTTTAAAATGTTCAACAACTTTGATTAATACACACTTTTGCCCTAAAATGCATATTAAAGCCGCAAACTTAAAAAAAAACACTTTTTTCTATGAGAGCAAAGCCTCCCCAAGAATTTCAGCAAACAAGGCGCTTACCCTATCTTGCAGAGCATAAAAAATGTAGTAAATGAGGCGATTTAAAAAATCTGCAGAAACGTAATTGAAAAAATAGCAAAAAAGTGAAATTACACGAATAAAGTACTAAATCCAGTAGACCGATTTTGATGTAAATGTTTGTGTTGTGTCCTCTAGTGGTAACTAACTTAAGTTCCAAGTTTAAAATTCAGACAATATTAGTTCTTGAGATAATTTGTTCACACACACACGCACACAACAAGATAAAATAAAAACAGAAAACCACTGATGGTTAATTAGTGAAATCCAGAAAAGGCCAAGCCAATTGCTGTGTGTGTTTGAGTGCTGGGCTACGCATGCGCAAACTTGACTTCGAGCCTGCATACCCCTCCGACCTACAGTTAGATGTACAGTTAGTGTTGTTGAAAATTAACAACACCATTGTATTTTGTAGGCATGCTGTTCCATTGATGATTACATACACTGCACTATTGCAGTATATACAAGACGATACTAATACAGATGCTTGTTTTGCCCAGTGCTCTCCTTACGAAAATCAGGCTATATAGTAGTGTAACTACTGGGTGATTCATTTAAAAGTAGCCCACCGCTCGAGTAATTTTCATATGCTGTATTGGCAGCACTGATCACGATGTGATCAACTGGCCTTTATAGTACTATTTATATTATTATTTAACTATTATATTATTATAGAGTACAATTTTTTCCAGCAAGATGGTGAAACATGTCACACGTCTCGCCAGTCCCTATCTCATATCAATCAGGCTTTTCCAATGCGAGATGTTAGTAAAGATTTGTGGCCTCCTCGTTCACCCGATTTGTGTATGTGCGATTTTTTTCTATGGGGTTATTTAAAAGGAACTGTTTACCAAACAAACCCCCGCAGTATACACGAGCTAAAGAATAACATCGTGGCAGCCATTCAAGCTATAGAAGTTTCCGTATTGTGTCCTGTGTGCATTAGTAATATTGAACGACCGCAAAAATGTGTAAGCATTCAAGGACGCCACTTTCAGCATCTACTGTAAAGGTGAAGTTGAAATTTGTTGTATGTAAATTTTAAATAAATATGTAAAATTATGTATTAAGTAATTCTATTTATTCATTTACTATTTGAATCCAATTGAGTGCTGAAGGCCGCTGTTAAATGCAGCGGGCTACTTTTAAATGAATCACCCTGTAGCATGGCCTGTGCCTTCACCAGCTGCATTAGCAGTAACTGCAGAACAGTCTAATATTAAACCAAAAAGAAGAAATTCAATTTTTTTTAATAAATATGTAACAGAAATTCTTAAGCTGCTAGATCGACTGTATATAAATACTCCAACATACACACACATACAACGTTTTGATAAATTCACCCCGCATACTTCTCTCGATATCATCAAAACCCTTCATCTACTTCAACAGCAATACCTACTCACGTGTACACACACATACATATTTATGAAATCTTCAATAGGGCCCTTAGGGTTATCGTTTTTAAAAAGTTTTAAAACAAATGTCACTTTGAACAAAAATACGAATATTCTGGCAAAATTTCACGAAAATCTGTTCAGTAGTTTTGAAAATTAGACTGCACAAAAAAACATGCTTTGTCTTAATAATATAAGAATAGATTACGAAACAAGTTTAAAGTGTTTTTATCAGTTTGCAACTTAAAATTACAGGCCTATATAGTATTATATTTATTTTATGTTTATTCATTAATTAAAAGTAAAAAATAGAACAGGAATATAAAATTTTAATCGTTTAATTTGAAAAATGAACAAATGAATAGTGATTCCTATATTTCATATGCATTTCCATTGATTCGTTGCTTTCGATAATCCAGAAATAGGGCTGTCCCTTATTATGCCAGATTACTGCACAAGTATACAGCAATCATTAAAATATTATAAAAAATTTGGTGTGAAACACTCACACACTTTCTCTTGCCAATCAAAATAATGGACACTATATTATATTAGCAATAAAACATTCGAAATTAACAAAAAACTAACCTCAAAAAACATAACCTTACTTTATCATGAGTGAATGATGCAAAATGAAAACCAACCTTAATTTGGCTTAATAATTACCGTAAATCACTTTTTGGCGATAAACTAGGCTCTTCAGAGAAAAATGCTTATAAATCAAAGTTTTAGATCTTTTAATTTTCTATAAATTTCATTATGTACACATTTGTTGTAAAATGCATACTACGACCGAAATCTTAAAAAAATTATTTTTTACAGATTTTCATTAAAAACAACATAAGATCACTAATTACTGCTTATCTAAGCATTCGACAAAGAAATGTTTGAAATAAAAGTTGTAGATTTTTAAATTGTCTACAACTTTTAATACATATATACACGTTTGCCCTAAAATGTATTAAGCTCACAATCTTTAAAAAACGGTTTTTTTCTCTTAGAGAACAGCCATTCAAAAAATTTCAGCAGCCATGGCACCTACCCAATCTTGTAGAGCATAAAAATATAGACATTGAGGTGATTTTTTAAAAAAATCGTAGGAACTGTTTTTGAGAAAATCGCAATAAAGTGAACAAATAAACTACTATACCTCACTTATGTTTCAACTTCGTATGATATTTCGTTCTCAAAATATTTTGTTCACACACACACGCGCACACACACACACAAAGACTAATTGCTAATAACATGTTTTTTGGGTTGAGGGAGTCTGAAAATGTGTACATCTGGTGCAAAATCGATTTCAAAAAATCAACATGAAAACAATACTTCCCTTCCTATAAATTCATACAGGCAAGGGAAAGTAAAAATAACTAAATACTAAAATTTATAATAAAAAATTAAAAGATGTGAAAAATTTGATTAAATCTGAAACATTCAGTTGGATGATTGTGGATCTAGATCCACAAATAACTCCTAATCTTTATACACTATTAATTTTTGGAGTAAAATATGATTTATAATGATTCAAATAACCTATACGTTGTTTAACGAGACAGGTTTTACTTAAGGAAAGATGAAGTACAATCTTAAATTTAAAAAAAAATCTGGTGTGAAACACACACAACTTTCCCTTGCCAATGCAAATAATTAACAATAAAACTAACTGTAGTAATAAAACATTAGAAATAAACAAAAAAACTAACCTTAAAAAACATAACCTTATTTTAATCATGAGAGTGAAAGACGCAAAATGAAAATAAACCTCAGTTTGGCTTGAAAATACGAAAAAACACTCTTTCACGCTAAACTGGGCTCTGTAGAGCTAAATGCTTTATATAAAAGTTGTAATCTTTTAATTTCCTATAAATTTAATTATATACACTTCTGTCGTAAAATGCATACTAAGGTGCCGAAATCTTAATTAAATCGATTTTTCACACGTTATCGTGAAAAAACAGAAAATCACTTATTACCGCTAAACTAAGCGTTATACAAAAAAAATGTTTGAAATAAAAGTTGTAGGATTTTAAATTCTCTACATTTTTTATTGTATAATTTTTTGCGCTAAAATGCATACTAAAGCCGTAATCTTAAAAAATTAATTTTTTTACGCGAAACAGCCTCACCAAGAATTTCAGCAAACATGGCGCCTACCCTATCTTGTAGAGCATAAAAAATTTAGTAAACCAGGCGATCTGGAAATTTTTAACATGTTAGATTCACTGATACTATTCCTAAAAACACAAATTACCACGCCATTGACCTGATTTTAAACAAACTAAAAAAGCAAAGAAATTAAAATCCAAGAGACCCTTTGTCGATTAACGGGCATGAAATCAAAGAATTTATTTAAATAGCTTCATGTAAGACAAAATGCCATCAGAAATCGAAAATTTCCAGGCTGTTTTATCAGTAAACAGAAAATGGGTCCAACAAACCAACTCTTCATTGAAACATTATTTAGAAAATAAAAAAAAAATACTGGTATATTCCAGGCTATAATAAAAAACACATTTCACTTAACACATGTTTTAAATTTAACTAAAATAAGTAAATACGCTTTCCTTAACATTGAAAGACCACTCCCTTTGAAGTTCTAAAGAAAAACTCTTACAAAATATTTAAAATGTCATAATCTATACTGACATCCAAACTACAGCATCACCAACACACCTAAAAATTATTTTCATTACTGTCTTCAATACATGTCATACCACAGCTATTAAAAAAGCAAGCTACTTTAGACAAACATTCACAACAAGAAATAGAAACCCTGATCAATTTTTTTATTAGCAACTCCTACAATAAGTTTCCTATTACGCATTAAGTTTGTCAATTCATTCTGGAAAATCCCTGCATGAATTCAGAATACCCTACCTCATGATTTGTAATCTATCATAAGTTGACACTTAACTGATTTTGAGTCACCATGTCTCTTTAAAAATTCCTTGCTGTGTAACCAAAATAATTTTTTTATTATATGTTGGAACATATGTTTCAACTGTGTTTATTTATAAACATTACCCTACTGACAAATGAAATGCCAAACACAGTTTCGATTTAATTAATGCTTAATTTTTTGATTGTTTTCATTTAATTTTATCATTCGGTAAAGAAAAGTCACTAAATAATACTGGAGCAATTGATGAAAAAATTGTACATAATAGAAAAGTTAATAAGTTAGAATGACTCAACTTTCTACTGAGTTAGTAAGCATACCTTCATTTAAATAACGAGACCTCCAAAACAAATTAGGTTAATATACTGTCACCAAACTTACAGCAACGTAAAATGCTTCAAATTTTGTTAAATACGTGGTAAATAAATACCATATTTAAGACGACATCCGCGGAGTAATACAAATTATTTTACACGACATACTGACGAGACAATTTCACACAACCATTTTATTAATAATTACATTAAAATTTTAAACAGATCATTAATTTGACCTTCTATTACACGCACATAACAAATACCGCAGTAAATAAGTTATCAGTCGAATAAGAGATTTCAAGGCTATTTCATTATTTCGTAAAGCAGTTTAAAACATAAAAAATAAATACCGAAGTCCAGAAAATCCCCATTAACAACTTTAAATGCTCCTTACCACTGTTTGCAGTTCAGATTCTTTAATCTGTAATTGGAAAACTACAATTTAAATTAAAAAACAAGAACGAAATCGACCATAATGAGATGTCACAAGACTGTCTAACCTGAAACTAGTGCCATATAAATTTCATCATTACATGTAACATCTTATAAATTACACGTAGATGAAATAATAATTCTTCGTCAGATGACTTCTGTAAACTTGGATAACAAACGTGATTTCAAAATTATCCCAGTCACATAATATAAAATATTGTACTAAAAGAAAATTTAAACTCACATTTTGATTAGTTATATATTACCGTAACCAAGTCCCACGCCGGTTACAATAATTTTTCTTTCTCAAGCCTGCAGAAACTGGTTTGTTAGTCTACAGTAATACTCGCTTGATTTCAAAACTCCACCATATACCAATGCGAAAAATTCTGCCATGCAAAATTTTTTTTCGAAGAGGACGTCGTCAATTACAATACCGCAATACACCATTTTTTCTGTTTTGTTTATAAATATAACAAACCCGAAGTTCCTTTTTATAAATATTAATTGTATTGCGCGCGTCACCTGTATCTGTCATAATATTATTTTAATTAAAATGCATGAAAATACCAAATTCCTAATCACATACGAGAATAATTCTGAGGTACTGCAGTTGTACCCGTTGTACCTAACCAAGGTTTTTTTAGAGAAGGTTTTTTATAGAGGTACCTAACAACGGACCTGTAAAATAATATGTGAGCTTCCTGGCCGCTACAAACGCTTAGTGTTAGCCACATAGAACTTTCGCGACTGTACTTAATACAAACGGTTAGGTATCAGATCACTATAATCTTATAACCGCTGATTATAGACTGTGGTTATCACAATTTCCATTACACGAAAAGCTAATAAAGTCATCATAAAAGAATGGTGGGGTTTGAACATGGATTAAATGAAACCAGAAATACTTAACGGTTGGTGTTTATTGAATTTGTTGTCTCTAAACAATTCATTACATAACTAATAAATTTCAATGTTGAGCACTTTGGTCGCTCAGCAAATATCCAATCGATAATCAGTTTTTGACCAAACGTTAGTTAACATTATATTCTATTACGGTTGTCAATGTTCATTAATTATTTCGTTAATTAATCAGTTCGTCATTAATTATCAAGTTATTTACGTAGGTAACGAATATGTTTTGAATACAATAATGTTTTTGATGAACCCAAAGATATACCCCCACGAGGAAAAATCGCAAAGTATCAGGACTGGACTCTGAAGGCCAGGATATAGGTCCTTGCCGGCCTATCCATCGATGTGGAAATTTTTTATTCAAAGCCTGGGTAACACAATATGCTTTAAAGTGTGGAGTGAGCCCAACTTTTGGAAACGAACTCGTTGCATGTTTTTGAGTGTATCTAGCTGAAGGCAATAATTGTTTAACATAGGTATCAAGATACAAAATTCCATTAATAGTATTTTCAGCGAAAAAGGAAGGTCCTTTTACACAATTTTTCAGCATACCACATCATTAACTTTAGGCGAGTCGCGTCAATTCTCAAAAATCACATATGGATTTTCAGCTCCCCGTATTCGAGAATTGTGCCTTTTAACACGCCTATTTATATGGAATGTAGCTTTGCCAGTAAAAATTATATCATCTAATAATTATTCGTTTTCATTAGGTAAACTTTTTTAACATTTCAACAGCGAAATTGAAACGGTTTACTCAATTATCAGATTCCAATTCCTGCAGTAGCTGAGTTTTATATGCGTGTAATTACAATATTTCGTGTAAAAGTGGGAATTGTTGTTTTCAGAATTCCAAACTCAAAGCTTCGAAGAGCGATGGACTTGTTATGACCTCTCTAGTTCCAAATTGCCTGATTAATTCAATCGTTTCGTATGATACTTGTGGTCTCTGAGTTGCTTGATAACTGATCCAGTTTCTTCAAAGTGTTTGAACCAGCGTCGTATATTAATTTCATATGGTGTATCCTTTGCGTATTCTATTTTTATAGTATACTCAAAATTTGAGTACACCATTTAATGGTGTATTTTTTTCCATAATCATGTCGATAAGCATGTTGAACTTAAATTACAGACTTCAATTCAGCCAACAACAAAAACACTTGCCTTCTCTTTATCAGTGAACATAGTTTAAACGGACGAAATCAACAATACGCCACAGAGTAAGTAAAGACAACTTTACTTTAATGACTTATTATAATTAATGAAGTATAAATTTAAATACAGTAATACTCTGTGACTAAAAACTTTAGAACTGCTGTTCTACAAACTTTTGCGTTGAGGCTACCTGAATTACTACCTATCAAACATCTCAAAATTTTCCTACTGTTTGGTCTGAATTACTGCAACCCCACATTTTTTTATAATGACTGTATTATACAATCCCGAACTACGTCGTTTCAATATCTCACTGCAGCCGCGGCCAGCAAGCTCGTACATTTTTCATGATCCTCCCGTAACCTAATACCGCAATTTTTTTCTTCTTTGACTGAATTTATCTTGCACTTATTTAGTATTTACGTAGATTTTTATTAATTTTACATAATTCGTGTCTTTTACACCTGTACCTCTTCTTTTCTTAAATGGTTCAGTCATTTAATTGACTGATATTATGTTAAGAAACAAGAATTTCTATTGATATCCTGGAACTGACAGATTCAGTGCATATAATTTAACACTCCACTTGTCTGTAACCGTAATCATGGTGAACTAACGCCACATGGTGCATCCACTTTTAAAATCAGTGCGGAACTCATTTTCGTTTGCATCTGAGAAACTTTTATCTTCACGATTGTTATGAACAGTCTAGTTTTAATCGGGCATTTTCACTAGCAGTCTCTAAACAAAAATTTCATTAAGAACTTTCTGGAATGCTAAATGTATCAATGGTTGTCAAGTTGATTCAGTATTGACCGGCCTAAACCATGTTCTAAGAGATAAAAAGTCAATTTACTGACAGAATCGGCGAAACTCGGGCGGTAAGGTAACTTCTAAAGGATTTTTCCACAAATTTAAAAACTCCTTTAGTTTACTCCATTTAATATACTTTTAAATTTCATGTACATAGTTAGTACCATTCTGTAATCTGTTACTCTATTCCTTCCTACTGCAAGAAGAGAAATATAACCTGAGCCTCAGCAAAATTAGCTATGTTTTGTAAGACTGAATGTATTATCTCTGACTGTGATTCTCTAGGAGGCCAGATCAAACATTGTAAGTAGAGAGGGTAAGCAGACTAATCAAGGAGCACCAACAAAAAACATTTTTGGTAGGTATCTATTTAATGTGGGACTAACATGTCTAAAAAAATTTAAATTTTACATAAGATTTAGGCTTGTGAAAAATTACTTCAATTTAAACAGAAAACGTAAGTATTGAGAAATATTTTTTTAGTTTTTAAGTAATAATTTGAGCAGTATTTTGGTTTTCTTACCCATCAGGTGGTTTAATGCTGTAGTACCCAACCGGTAGTCCTCAGGAGGTTCAGCAGCACATATAAAAAAGTTGCCATTTGGCAACAAAACCCACCGGGTCGGTCTGGTGGTAAATTTGTTGCTGCGAGGCAGCTGTTAAACAGCTGATTTTCAGAGACGAAGGTTCCTAGTAAAGTTAGTTACTTTTATACGGATTTGAATACTAGACAGTGGTTACCTGTGTACTTTGATGGTTGGGGTTCAATTAACCATAATCTCTCAGGAATGGTCGGCCTGGGTCTTTGCAAGACTACACCTCATTTACACGTCTTACATATCATCCTCATCTCATTAGGTCATGGGGTTGCTTATTGTTTTGAACTGAACAGATTGCAATGTACGCACATTAGGAATAAAAAAATTTGCATGCTGCCAGTTCAACAGCTGATACTTGGAGACAAAGCTTCCATGGTTCAAATCCTAGTAAAGGTAGTTAGTTTAATACAAATTTGAATACTGACAGTGGTTACCGGCACTTTGATGGTTGGTGTTTAGTTAAAAATACTCTCTCAGGAATTATCAGTACAATACTACACCTCATTTGCAAATCATAAATCACCTTCATCTCATTGGGTCATGGGGTTACTTATTGTTCTGAATTGAATCAATTGCAATGTACACATATTAGGGACTAAAAAAAATTATTTCTTACATTGGCTTTAATACTTATCTTGCCTATATGAATATTTAGGAAGGAAAGTATTGTTTCCATATCAATTTTTCACCAGATCTACATGTTTCCAGACCCCCTGAACCCAAAAAAAAAACATGTTTTTAGTGATTGATCTGTGTGTGTGTGTGTTAACAGAATATCTCAAGAACGGAAAATTGTACGAACTTGAAACTTAAGTTAGTTAACGAGAGGACCCGACACGAACATTTTTATTAAAATCGATCAACCGAAAGTAGTAGTTTAATCGTGTCATTTTTCTCTTTTTTGCGATTTTCTCAAAAATGGCTCCTACGATTTTTTTAAAAATCATCTCATTTGCTGCATTTTTTATAGTCCAAAGATAAGTTACGTCCCATGTCTGCTGAAATTCTTGGGGAGCCTGTTCTCTCATAAAAAAATTGTTTTTTTTTTCTAATATTGCAGCTTTAATATGCATTTTAGCGCAAAAATGTGTGTAATAAAAGTTGTAGAGAATTTAAAATCCTACAAGTTTTATTTCAAACATTCTTTTGTATGCTTAGTTTAGCGGTAATTAGTTATTTTTTTAAAAATAATTATGCAATATGCCAGCACACCACACAATCAACCCTTCATAACTTAAATATAGTCCACAATAGAAAATCATATTTGAGATGGAAAGGATTTTCAAGTCACACAGAATAGGGCAGAACTAGTTATAAATGGCATAAATTTAGTCATTTACGGTTTGCATTCATAGTAAAATAATCTTCTTCTTCTTCTGCCTTTTAAGGATTAAGCATCCCTGCCTGCTCTGAACCTCTGAAATCTGCCCATCTCTTCCTCGGTCTCTCCTTCCCTTCGGCTTGTAACCCAGTGCCTGCTTAGGTATCCTATCCTAGCTCATATTGTCCACATGCTCTATCCATAGTAATTTCTTTTGCCGTACCCTATAATTTATGGAGAAGATGTTCCCGAGCTCTTTCCTTATCTCTGCATTCCTCTAACAGCTTCTCTACTACATCCATTTCAGATGCCTACAATCTGCTTTCCTCTGTCTTTGCTAGCACTCAAGTTTCGCTGCCATGAACTACGGTTGGCATTGGTATTGTTTTATAAAATTTCCACCCCGTTTCCTTACTGGTGTTGTTTTCAAGTTTTTGTGGACAGTCCTGCATATATGTTGAAATCGATCCATCTTATTGTCACAATTTTAATCTTCTGATTTGTACTACAAGGGAATTGAACTGCGATGGACTTATGACAAAGCATTTTACAGTGCGTTAAAGGTTAAGGAACTATTGTAACTGTATCAGCTTAAAATTTCGTCTCAAAATGACAGGCTGCTGATAGAATATTATTGTAGACTTCCAAAACTGTTACAAAGGCTCTTATTTGCTACAGAATAAACTTAATAATTGCCCATAATGGACAGGTGGAGAGTTAAATTAATTGCACTCGATCTGTTGGTTCCAAGACTACAACAAATAGTTCTGTTTCTTATCACATAGTCAGCCAATTATATGACTGAACTATTTAAGAACAGAAGAGGTAGAGGCGTAACAGACACTAGTCAGAGTTATCTCCTCTGAGAGTAATGAATTTCGCTATACAGCCAGACCCTGTGGTGAATGAAGTGAAGGTGTCATTTGCAGCCTGGCATGCTGATAAGCATACTCTTTCAACTCAGTGAGGAAGGCAATAGTAAACCACCACACTCCTTGTTTTTACTAAGTAAAACCTCTAGAGGTTCAACCCAGCCTTTTAGTTGACCTAAAGAACAACGCAAATTTAACCCTGTTCAAATTGTTGATCTAAGCACAGATTTTTAGGCCATGCACAATTAATGGTGGGGGAGGCGATGAAACGTGCTCCAGCTAGCTTTGTATAAGTCGGAAACCGGTAAATATTGTTCTTTTCTAGTAAGGAATTCTTTAACGCATCTAATAGTGTTTACAGAAATAAAATATCATAAAAGGGAAAATTTTTATTCCCTCTATAGTGTGTAGATTGATTGTGTACATTGATGGTTTGGGAATTGTTTATTTTGGATGGAACGTCCAGCTCGTAAGTCAATGTACATGCATGTTCTTCAGTTTGTGTTGAAGCTATGAAATTTCTATAACGGAATTTGCCCTTGAAAAGAGAAGACGAGTCTATTTTACTGTACTATCGCAAAGGCAAAAAATTTGTCACTTTGCAGGGTTGCAGAGGACGTGTAACGGCTTCCTTCTAATCACACCTACAGAATTTTTCAAAACTTGTGGTTGTAGGGAAAAAATTTCCTACATTGCTTTGCTTACAGCTGTAACCTAATTATAATAGTGGCTCTGTGACATCACCATAAAGAATGTAAAATACCATCCTTTCATGCTTCCTGGTGATGTGAAAATGGACTCATGTTGAACATTTTGTAACTTTGTCAAATATTTACGGAACTTTAAATAAAAAAAATAACATTTATTCCAGTAAACTCTTGTCTACAAAACATGTTCTATAAATTTTTTTCCTAAACTGAAATTTAAGCCCGTTATAGTAAAAAATCTAAAGTAAACACAAAAATTTTCATGGATGAAAATTTTGCTCGCCTAAACGCAAAGAATTATGAAGCGATTTTCTTGTAATTACAGTCAAAAGGCGCGTACATATTATATGAATCAACTGTAATTTTTCCAGAATTTTTCATAAGTAATGACGTTAGATAAAACAGTTGTTTTGAGAGCGCGTTATGATTTTGCAATTCTTCTGTTTTACAAGAAACAGTCCGTTTCGTAAGGGTTAATAATGTTTAAAAACCGTTTCTTGACTGTCAACCCAAGCTGTAAGATTCTTCAATTTTAAACTTATACAGTTGCAATAATTCCTTAACCTTTAACGGCTTTTAAAATACTTTGTCATTAAGTCCATCGCAGTTCAATTCCCTTGTACAAATCAGAAGATTAAAATTACATCTTTTTTTAGTTTACATAACAACTGGTTAAAAAAGGGTGCTCAACACCTTTGTTCTTTTAGGAGCTGTAATTTACACATGTTACAGTAAAATTCAGGAAAAACAAATACAAAGCTTAACAAACTCTTTATTTACAATGTCAAATTTATACAATGAATGGCACTAAAATAGCAAGAACAGAAATGGTTTACTTTTTGTACATTCTGTTGGGTGAAAAAAACATGCTTATAAGTTTTAAGTGTTTATGCTACTGAAATTTATGCCCATAACAGACAGGTGGAGTGTCAATTTATTTACACTCAATTTGTTCGTTGCAGGGCTAAAAAAAATAGTTCTGTTTCTTATTACATCGTCAGCCAATTAAATGACTGAATCATTTAAGAACAGAATAGGTGGAGGTGCAAAAGACACTTAATCAGAGTTGTCTCCACTGAAAGTTATGAATTTCATCATCCAGCCACACCCTGTGGTAAATGAAGTGAAGGTGTCATTTGCAGAGTGTAAAATATGTGCTTTTCAGAGGGCCCGGCATTCTGATAAGCGTACTTTTTTCACTCAGTGAGGAAGGCAACTGTAAACCACCTCACTCCTGGTTTTACTTAGTAAAACCTCCACAGGTTCAAACCAGCCTTTCGGCTGATGACCTAAACAACAACACTACTGACAACTGATACTTCTAGTTACATATAAAGTCATACTGAGTATAATACAGTAATTCTAGTAATCCTAAGTCGTTTTGTAGTTTGTATTACTGATACTTGTGTAAATGTTTGCAAATGAACTACAAAAAGACATCAAACAAGAAATGTTACATCGTATATTTGTGATGAATGTAACATTCCTATTTCTGTGCATCTATGCTTTCAATAATACCATACAAAAAAATATTTTTACTTTCTTTTGTCTACATGAATAGGAAGGAAAGTTTTCATGTCGATTGTTTGAAATCGAGTTTTCACCAGATATACATGTTTTCAGACCCCCTGAACCCCAAAAACATGTTTTCAGCGATTGGTCTTGTGTATGTGTGTGTGAACAAAATATCTCCAGAACTTCGGAACATCAAACAAATTTGAAACTTGAAACTTAAGTTACGTACCACTAGAGGGGCGACACGAACATTTCTATCACCATCGGTCAAATGGAAGTAGTAGTTTATTTGCATCATTTTTCACTTTTTTGCAATTTTCTCAAAAATGGCTTCTATGATGTTTATATAAACATCGCCTCAATTACTATATTTTATATACACTACAAGATAGGGTAGGCGCCATATTTGCTGAAAATCTTAGGAAGGCTGTTCTCTCGCAGAAATAATGGTTTTTTTAAAGATTGCGGCTTTAATATGCACTTTAGCGCAAAAGTATATATCATAAAAGTTGTAGAAAATTTAAAAACTTACAACTTTTATTTCAAACATTTCTTTGTATAATGTTTATTTTAGCGGTAATTAGTGATTTACTGTTTTCTTTTCATGAAAATCTGTAAACAAAATTGAATTTTTAAGATTGCAGTCATAGTATGCATTTCACGACTAAGGTGTATTATAATCAAATTTATGGTAAATTAAAAGATCTACAATTTTTATTTCAACCATTTGTCTCTACACAGCCTAGTTTAGCGTCAAAAAGTGATTTTGCGTATTATTAAGTCGAACTAAGGTTGGATTTAATTTTGCATCATTCACTCATGCTTAAAATAAGGTTATGTTTTTTGGTTAGTTGTTTTTGTTTATTTCTAATGTTTTATTACTAATAATGTTGGGTTATATTGTTCATTACTTACATTGGCAAGAGAAAGTCATGTGAGTGTTTCACACTAAATTTTTGACTATGTTAGTATTATTTTACAAAAAGTATTAGTGTTTTTATATTTTGTTGTAGATTTACAGTGTTTTATACGAGGGCTGTCCAGAAAGTAACAGAAGTTTTGAAATAAAAAATTAAGTAAGCAAAAAACCAATTTTCATTACATACATTTTGAAGGTTAACTCTTAGGCTATTTTTCTACGTAATCGCCAAGTAAATTAAGACATTTATCATAATGTGGTACAAGCTTTTCAATGCCCTCTTTGTAGTAATCTGCCGCCTGCGAGTTCAACCACTGGTTTACATCGGCATGGAGTTCAGCGTCAGTGTCGAATTGTTGCGTAACAAGCCATGTCTTCATCACTTGGGGAAATTTGGGGAAAATGTTTTGTGAGTTACATAATAGTGAAACAACGATTTTCACGGATTTTTTCATTGATTTTTACAACCAATTCATGTCACAAGACTAGGCCTACCACTGCGATCCTCATCGTGAACATTGGTTCGGCCATTTCTAAAATCAATGCACCACTGCCTCACTCGTCTTCCACTCATTATTCCTTTGCCGTACACATCACAAATCTGGCGATAAATTTCAATCGGTTTGTAATTTTTCGCCAAAAAAAACCGTATCAGACCACGCACTTCACAACTGGCGGGATTTTCAATTGCAGCGCTCATTTTAAAACTCCAGTGTAAAAAAAGTACAATACACACGATGCTCTAGCTATCACGCCTGGTTGCGTACTGAATGTAGAAACACTCTGACGCCAAGATGGCGGCACTAGCTCCGCCCACTGCCGCGCCAGGCCAAAACGTCTGTTACTTTCTGGATTGTCCTCGTAATATTGTTTTAAGTGCATTTGTGATACTAAGTCAAGCATGGTGATCTAAAAAAAACTTTTATTTTGTATTGTGTGTAATATTGTTTTCACATCATATGATCTGCATACTCTTTGTAATGTATTACATACATATTCGTATTATTATATGTATGTCATGTTACAGAAAAAAAATAACATTACTTTCTAATAAAATAATCTAAGAAAAACTCATTTGAATTTTTTTTAAATCAAAAAACTCTTCACAAAGTAACTTACTGATTATTTTTTATTCAAATCAGACTTAAATAGCGTAACTTTACCATGTGTTAACATGTGTCTGTTTAGATAGGTTTTCTGACTAAATTCTTTTTGACACAAATCACACTTAAATTGCTTAACACCGGTATGTAATGACATATGGCTATCTAAAGAGGATTTGAATCCAAATTCTTTTTGACACAACTTACATTTAAATGGTTTAACACCAGAATGTAATGACATGTGCTTACCTAAAAAGGATTTAAGTCTAAATTCTTTTTGACACAAATCACACTTAAATTGCTTAACACCGGTATGTAATGAGATGTGGTTACCTAAAACGGATTTACGACTAAATTCTTTTTGACAGAAATTACATTTAAATGGTTTAACACCGGTATGTAATGACATGTGGTTATCTAAAGAGGATTTAAATCTAAATTCTTTTTGACAGAAATTACATTTAAATGGTTTAACACCAGTATGTAATGACATGTGGTTACCTAATAAGGATTTTTTTGTAAATACTTTTTGACACAAATCACACTTAAATAGCTTAACACCAGTATGTAATGACATGTGGTTAACTAAAGAGGATTTGAGTCTAAATTCTTTTTGACAGAAATCACACGTAAATTGCTTAACACCAGTATGTAATAACATATGGCTACCTAAAGAGAATTTACTTCTAAATTCTTTTTGACACAAATCACACTTAAATTGCTTAACACCGGTATGTAATGACATATGGCTACCTAAAGAGAATTTACTTCTAAATTCTTTTTGACACAAATCACACTTAAATTGCTTAACACCGGTATGTAATGACATATGGCTATCTAAAGAGGATTTGAATCCAAATTCTTTTTGACACAACTTACATTTAAATGGTTTAACACCAGAATGTAATGACATGTGCTTACCTAAAAAGGATTTAAGTCTAAATTCTTTTTGACACAAATCACACTTAAATTGCTTAACACCGGTATGTAATGAGATGTGGTTATCTAAAGAGGATTTAAGTCTAAATTCTTTTTGACAGAAATTACATTTAAATGGTTTAACACCAGTATGTAATGACATGTGCTTACCTAAAGAGGATTTAAGTCTAAATTCTTTTTGACACAAATCACACTTAAATTGCTTAACACCGGTATGTAATGAGATGTGGTTATCTAAAGAGGATTTGAGTCTAAATTCTTTTTGACAGAAATTACATTTAAATGGTTTAAAACCAGTATGTAATGACATGTGGTTACCTAATAAGGATTTTTTTATAAATACTTTTTGACACAAATCACACTTAAATTGCTCAACACTTGTATGTGATAACATGTGTCTGTTTAGATCGTATTTCTGACGAAATTGTAGTTGACACACGTCACACTTAAATCGCTTAGTAAATAATATTATGTACCTGGTCTTGCTAATTAATTTAGAATCACTACCTAAAGGAATATGTGAACTACATTCACTGTCTTTATGACCTTTAAAATCACTATAGTCACTATTAATGCACAACTGTTCATGGCTAAATTTGTCTAGATTTGACTCAACCTCTTCAGAAGCAACTGCATCCTGAAAAAACATCAGATCAAAACAAACATGTTTTACAACAGACAAAATTTTAACAAACAGTTCAGTCACAAATAACGTGTTAATTGGCAAATACAATTTTTGAGAAAATTTTGCACTATACAGCAGGCTGCTGCTTATCAGCTATTCAAACAAACAGTGGTGATCAAGGGATATTATATATTTTCAGATACAGATTATTTTATAAACAAAATGTTTAATATTGCACTACAAATAGCAATTTTCGTCACCCGTTCAGAAAATAAGGGCACCATTAACGCTTTGCTGGCCACACCTGAGTAAACTCGGGATGACCTACAGCGCTGTGAGAGGTCATGCCCGAATATACTCGTTTTCGAGAGTTTTGAATTCCGCGGTCGTATAGTAGCTACTATTAATATACTACATACGAGGTGTGGCTATTAAATTAACGAAACTGACATAGTAAAAAATTTTATTTTTATTTTATACATAATCACTTATTGTCACTATCAATATACACTCCTTCTCTATCCCTACAATGCTCCATGCGAATTTTCCATTGTTGGAAACAGTGCTGGAAGTCATCTTCTGTTAGCTCCTTCAGGACATGTGCCACTCAAAAATGTTTGAAATGACGCTCGCAAAAATGTTTGTACTGACACTTTGTACGCGATTAAAAATGACCCAAATATTTTGGAAACTATAGTAACATGTGATGAAACGTGGTTTTTTACTTATGATCAGAAAACAAAGCGCCAACCCATGCACTGGAAGAGCCGAACTTCACCGAGAGCCAAAAAAGCTCGATTGAGCAAGTCAAAATTTAAAGCACTGCACTGTTTCCAACAATGGAAAATTCGCATGGAGTGTTGTAGGAATAGAGAAGGAGTGTATATTGAAGGTGACAATAAGTGATTATGTATAAAATTAAAATTAAATGTTTTACAATGTCAGTCTCGTTATTTAATAGCCACACCTTGTATGTATGTAATATAAGGTTATTCATTTGAGAAAACTTGTTTATTTTTGGGAAAAAATTATTCTAAAAAAACAGGTTGGGGAATAAATTCAATCCTTCATTATTTACAGATTCTTGTGAAAATGCAACATCGTTCCGCTCCTGCAAAAGACTCGTTGTGGAGTGTTCCATATACATGCACAATATAGACTACTTAACAGAAAACTGTGTTTCAGTAACATTGTACATGGGTGTGGTGTAGCATACCATGTGCGTCATAATTGCTACCCGTCGCTAGAAAATTACATGTTCATTTATGCCGCACCCTGTAAATATATTTTTTTTTTTTGGTTTAACGTCCGACTGTTCTGCAATTACTGCTAATGCAGACGGTGTAGGATGAAATGATTTTTTGTAACATATAAAAATATGCCTTGCCTGAAAGTGATTCGAACCCAAGACCGCATAATACCCGTGTAGTATGTATGCAAGCATACGTGTGGTGTACGTGATCTGTAATGTGTGTGTGAATGATGTGCAGTGTGTGTGTGTGTGTGTGAGATGTGTGTTGGTGTTTGTACCGTTGATCACCTTGTACATGCATGAGGGCATGACAAGCCCATGCGCTGCTTACGTGTATTGTAAAAGTATGGCTCAGACCAGCGTACACACGTGTGCACGTCTGAAAGCCTAATACAGAATAGGGAAACGATGTCAGAAACTTCCTTACCAAGATTCCTATTGCTTATCTCACATGTCACATAACGTTTCAACAAAATAATCATCGGTAATCGAACCCACGACTATCCGTTTTGCAATCTATCACCTGGACCAGTACACAACTGATACTGCTAAGGTCTTAAAAACAGACAAATTTCTAAAAACGCAGTTGATCAAATGAAATACCAGATAGAAATGAAATATTTTTATGTTGCTGCAGAAACCATTGAGAATAAATTTAAATAATTTATTTTTGTTGTAGTATAAGAACAATAAATTAAAAATTAAATTTATACTTTTTCTTGCCTATAATGAATACATGGGAAGAAAAGTATTGTTTTCATGTCCATTTTTTGAAATAGAGTTTTCACCAGATGTACACGTATTCAAACCCCTTGAACCCAAAAAACATGTTTTTTGCATTTGGTCTGCGTGCGTGTGTGAACAAAATGTCTCATAAATGGAACACTGTACAAAGTGAAACTTTATACTTAAGTGAGGGACCACTAGAGGATCCGACATAAACATTTTCATGAAAATTGTTCAACCAGAAGTAGTAGTTTATAAAGAGTCTTTTTTCACGTTATTGCAATTATCTCAAAAACGGCCTCTACAATTTGTTTTTAAATCACCACATTTACTACATTATTCATGCTCTACAAGACAGGGTAGGCAGCATGTCTGCTGAAATTCTTGGGGAGGATGTCCTCATGTAGAAGAAAAATGGGTTTTTTAAGATTGTGGCCTTAGTTTGCATTTAAGGGCAAAAGTGTATATAACTAAAGAAGTAGAAAATTTAGAAACCTAAAACTTTTATTCCAAACACTTGTTTGTATAAGAGAAAGCGGATTTCTATTTCTTTGTGAACCACCCAATAAACTGTACAAATTAGAGGAAGAAACAAACATTACGCTAAAATTTTACACTAAATGATGTTGTACCTTTTCTGTTTCAATGGAGTTATTTTCCAGAGGATCAGATGACCAGCTCTCTTCCATTGGACTAATGTCATCTTCCTGTGGTATTTCCTAAAAAAAATATGAATATCTGCATAAACAAAAAATCTGGTGTGAAACACTCACAAATTTCTCTTACCAAAGTAAATAATAAAACATATCAGGTGTGGCTATTAAATAACTTGACTGATGTTGTGAAAATTTTATTTTTATTTTATACATAATCACTTATTGTCACCTTCAATATACACTCCTTCACAATCCCTACAACGCTCCATGTGAATTTTCCATTGTTGGAAACAGTGCTGGAAGTCATCTTCTGTCAGCTCCTTCAGGACACGTGCCTCTTTCTCTTTTATAGCTTCCACCGTCTTAAATCTTGTCCCTTTTAATGCAGATTTCACCTTAGGGAACAGGTAGAAGTCACATGGTGAAAGATCTGGTGAATAAGGTGGATGTTCTACCACTGAGATGCTGTACTTGGCTAGGAACCTCTTGACAGATAACGCAGAACGAGCTGGCGCATTGTCTTGGTGGAGAACCCATGGTTTGTCCTTCCACATTTCAGGGTGTTCATTTCAAACATTTTTGAGCGGCACGTGTCCTGAAGGAGCTGACAGAAGATGACTTCAAGCACTGTTTCCAACAATTGAAAATTTGCATGGAGCATTGTAGGGATAGAGAAGGAGTGTATATTGAAGATGACAATAAGTAATTATGTATAAAATAAAATAACATTTTTTACAACGTTAGTTTCATTATTTAATAGCCAAACCTCGTACATTCATGTATAATCATGAGGTGAACACCATAAACTGAAACACACAACCTAATTTTAGCCATGAATGAATGACACAAAATGAAAATCACCATCTGTAGAACTACAAATCGTGTAAAATCACTAACTGACGCTAAACTAACGTCAATAACAACAAAATGCTTGAAACAAAAGTTATAGATGTTTTATGTACAACTTTGATCATGTATACACTTTTATTGGTAAACCCATACCAAGGCTGCAATCTTAAAAAATCAAATATTCTGTTTTTACTGATTTTGATGAGAAAAATACAGAAAATTACTAATTGAGTTATGTTTCATCATGAGTAAACAATGTAAAATTAAAACACAACCTAATTTTCTAAACTACTCGTTCTAGAAAAAGTGTTTGAAATAAAAGTTGTAGGTTTTTTTAATTTTCTACAACTTTAATTATGTTTACACTTTTGCCCTAAAATCCATATTAAAGCCACAATTTAAAATATAACAATCAAATACAAATATAGGAGTTAACTCCAATGCTTTATTACCTGTTCCCATTTTACAAATTCAAAATCACACGCATTTGGGTCTGACTCAGGAATTTCACCATTGTCAAAGTCTTCATGCTCAACTTTTAATTGCTCCTGTCGGGAAGAAAAAATACATGAAATTAAGAAAATAAGCACCTGGACTAATTAAATTACGACTGCACCCACTGCATTGAATTATTCTTTCTATTACAACAGTCTTACTGCCTTGAAAATTAGCTAGTATTTCGTGCAGTTAAAATTTCTTTCACAATTACGTTTGTTTTGTTTTTAAATAAAATTAAATTTCAATATCTAGTATTCAATGTTTTTCTTAAGTAATTAACATGAATCTCTCAAGAATTCAATTTTCTACAAATCTAATTAATAAAAAATACACCTTAATTTACCATTTACCAAAGTAATTTCATGCTAAAGACAAAAATGTGTTACTTTTTAGCCCCAATCCTAGTGTTTTACGTAATATACGTTAAAAGTGATGAAGGTAAGTGGTCAGAAAACTTTTTAAAAACATTTAGTACTGTAAGTATCAGTGAATTTTGGATGCATAAAATTCCTGCAACCTTGATATTTTTTGAAACCTATTATATAGTGGGAATAGACGCTTGGTAACGGTACTTAAAACTACAATAAAGAATATAAATTTTTTTAAATTTTAACAAATATCACTGTAAAAGAATTCAAATCAATAAAAATTTGATACGGTTCAATATTATGCATATTAAGGAATATGTAATGTTAAGTGATAAAACAATAAATTTACTAATGGAAATTATTATAATGAACTTAGAAAACCATGGAACTTTGACTAGTATATAAAAATAACAATATAAGGTGATGTGTAGGTGCCAAAAGGCCGAGATAACATACGCGATTGATCGAAGATATAATTTTTTATACATGAGCTTGTACATGGTCGAAAGGTCCAAAATTGGTACCAATTTTGGAGTGGACTGCACTGAATATATACAAGGTTAATACTTGATATCACTACAATTTCCACATAAACACAAATATAGGAATTAAATCCACTGCTCTATTTACCTGTTCCATGTTTACAAACTCAACATCACACCCATCTGGGTCTGACTCAGGAATTTTACCAGTGTCAAAGTCTTCATGCTCAACTTTCAATTCCTGTTAGGAAGAATAAAAACAAATTAAGTTACACAAAATTAGTAAAATACAACAAGAGCAAAAGGACTCATTAAAATACAACTACTACTCAGCACTGAACTATTTCTTTATACAAAACAACAATCTGACTGCCTTGATTCAGCATACATTTCTTCATAACATGGATTTATTTTACTTGTAAAAGAATAGTGTCAATACGAGGATTATCCAGAAAATAACCTCCATTTTGAAATAAAAAGTAAAAACGTGGGATACAAAAACTTTATTATATACATATTAAAACTACAGTTTTTCTCTATTTTTCGACATAGTCGCCAAACAGATTCAAGCACTTGTCGTACCTTGGAACAGTCTTTGAAATACCCTCTGCATAAAAATCTGCCGCCTGTGAATGTAGGCAACCATTCACAGCGTTTTGAAGCTCTTTGTCATTGGCGAATCACTGAGATGCAAGCCACCGCTTCATGTTCGGGAACAGGTGAAAGTCACCAGGAGCCAAGTCCGGGCTGTATGGGGGATGGTCGAAAACGTCACATTTAAACTTGGCCAAAAGTTCATTAGTTTTTTGAACTTTATGAGGGCGAGCATTGTCATGCACAAAC
This sequence comes from Catonia carolina, assembly GCA_035578175.1. Lineage (NCBI taxonomy): Eukaryota > Metazoa > Arthropoda > Insecta > Hemiptera > Achilidae > Catonia > Catonia carolina. Next base: position 66,894,240 of record JAQMRL010000004.1, on the reverse strand, counting down.
ACAATACCTTACTCATCTTACTCGTTGATTTTATGGAACGTGGAGCGACCATCACTTCTGCTGTCTACTGTGAAACTAAACAGACTAAGAAGAGCGATCCAAAACAAGCGTCGTGGCCTTCTGACACGCGGTGTTGTGTTTGTGCATGACAACGCTCGCCCTCATATAGCTCGAAGAACTAATGAACTTTTGGCCAAGTTTAAATGGGACGTTTTCGATCATCCCCCATACAGCCCGGACTTGGCTCCTAGTGACTTTCACCTGTTCCCGAACATGAAGCAGTGGCTTGCATCTCAGCGGTTCGCCAATGACGAAGAGCTTCAAAACGCCGTGAATGGTTGGCTACATTCACAGGCGACAGATTTTTATGCAGAGGGTGTTTCAAAGACTGTTCCAAGGTACGACAAGTGCTTGAAACTGTTTGGCGACTATGTCAAAAAATAGAGAGAAACAGTATGTATATAATAAAGTTTTTTTTATCTTCACTCGTTTACTTTTTATTTCAAAACTGAGGTTATTTTCTGGATACCCCTCGTACAAAAACCTTTGGCTCATAATATAAAGTAGAAAGCCCTGGTTTGATTTACAGCTAGGGTCTGAAAATTTTCTTAAAAACCTGTTAAAATACCAAAACCCACATTAGTCGCTAATGACCAAGCTGTTGATGAGACTTACAATAAACTAAAACAGGAAAAAATAAACATACTTTTTATCATACTGTTCATACTTTTTTCTCAGCAAAATTTGTTTCTGTATCAGCAGCATTCAAACAACGCACATCAACTCTAGGTTAACCATTAACAACTAACGATGAAAACAGGAAACTTTTTTAGAAAAAAGCCACGACTTACAATTTCTGTATGTATAACTTCAGTTTTTGTCTCCGACGCTAACTGTTGAACTTCCATGATTACTTAAACAAAATTTATCCAAATTATGTAACGACAGTATCTTCAGATCATCATCATCTAAAAATATAAAAATAAAGACGGTGTAATTTCACAGGTAATTATTTACTTATAGGACACCAAACCAATTTGAACCATTTTGTTAAAAATATATTCTTTTTAGTATGCCGAATATGGGCTTATTTTTGCACAAAAACGCTGTGAAATTAGTTATAGGCCCTTTTATATCATATGACGACATAACCTCACTTTCCAGCAACGTTGTCAATTTATGCCGTGATATTTCAATGTGTGTATAAATTTTAAAATACAGTATACATTTATTGATAGTAAAGTTAAAAAACATGAGTAAAAATAACGTAAATATATTAACAACGTAAAACTATGAAAAACTTAAATTTCATACTAATGTAAGACGTCACGGCGTATAATGATGTGATTTTTATGACGTCATTACAAGCGGCCTCAAAAATTAACATTAACCTACTCAACATAAGCTCATTTAAAAAATTATTCGTTGTTATCGGTTGTTACAGGCGTTTATATTAGCGCATAACAGCCGATAACCTACTTTTAATGTTGAGTAGATTATTGGTTGTTACGGGCGTTTATAGTTGTGCAAAACAACCTACAACCTATTCCAAATTAGGGGTCCCAAATTAGCTCATTAAGAGTAGGTTATCGGTTGTTATGTGCAAATATAAACGCCCGTAACAACCGATAACCTATTCAACATTAGCTCATTTAGAGTAGGTTATCGGTTGTTATGTGCAATTATAAACGCCCGTAACAACCGATAACCTATTCAACATTAGCTCATTTAGAGTAGGTCATCGGTTGTTATGTGCAATTATAAACGCCCGTAACAACCGATAACCTATTCAACATTAGCTCATTTAGAGTAGGTTATAGGTTGTTATGTGCAATTATTAATGTCCGTAACAACCGATAACCTATTCAACATTAGCTCATTTAGAGTAGGTCATCGGTTGTTATGTGCAATTATAAACGCCCGTAACAACCGTAAACCTCTTCAACATTAGCTCATTTAGAGTAGGTTATCGGTTTATAGCGGCGTTTATATTTGCACATAACAACCGATAACCTACTCTAAATGACCTAATGTTGAATAGGTTATTGGTTGTTTCGCCCAACTATAAACGCCCGTAACAATTATTAGTTACTAATAATCTATTCAACATTAAGAGTAGGTAGGTTATCGGTTGTTATGCGCAAATATAAACGCCTGTAACAACCGATAACCTACTCTTAGGTTATCGGTTGTTACGGGCATTTATAGTTGCATATAACAACGAATAACCGCCTCTAAATGAGCTAATGATGAGTAGGTTATCGGTTGTTATGCGCAACTATAAACGTCCATAACAACTGATAACCTACTCGGTTAGAAAGGTTAATGTTACTCTTTGAGGCCGCTTGTAATGACGTCATAAAAAAACCTAATTTACGTCTGGATGTTATTACATTAGTATTATCATTTTACGTTTTTCATAGTATTTACGTTGTTTATATATTTACGTTAATTTTATTTAGGGTTATTGATCAATATTTATTAACTTTACTATCAATAATAATATATTTTGTATTTTAAAATTTATACACACATTGAAATATCACGGCATAAATTGACAACGTTGTGGGAAAGTAAAAATAAGCTCATATTCGGATTCAGCATACAAAAAAGTATATATTATTTAAAATGAAATGGTTCAAATTGGTTTCATGTCCTATAAGTAAACAATTACCATTTCACATTTCACTAAAACTAATATAAGAACTGAATGAACATGCTTACGAGAAATTAATTATAAAAAGAGAAACATTTTCGATGTTACAGAAAAACTTTCGGTATACCAAACTTTCCTATGAATGCCTAGAAACCCTTCTCAGGAGTTGAAAATGTTACAATTGATGCAAGAAAACTGCTTGACAATAAAAGTAGAATTAGCCGTAAAAATACATCAACAATTTGCTAAAACAAAAATAACTGTTACCAAGTTTATGTGCTTACGGAAAAGTCTACGATGAGAAGTTCTACCAGACACGAATTATGAAAATTAACTGATTGAACTAAGCTCCTCCGTTCTGGCAAAGCCACCGCAGACGTAAAATGTCAAAACCACATTATTTTTTTTTTAAATTTATTTAACGTCGCATCAACATCAAGGTCATTAGCGACGACGTTGGGGTGTAACTGTGTGTAATGAGGATGAAATGATTTTTTGTAACGTATGAAAATATGCCGTGCCTGAGTGGGATTCGAACCCAGGACCGCATGATGAGAGGCGAGCACGTTACCAACTGCGCCAATGCGGCCGGCGCATTATTATTATTCACCCTGTTACTCAGTTGTTCTATTATCTCAGACAGAGTCTTCAATTCCTATGTTAGTACTAGAAGTAATTTCAAGGAATTTTTTTTTTTTTTTTAGAAAATTAATTGTTTCTTTAACCTTTTAATAGCCAACGTTCCCATTTTGGGAACAGCGACTAATTTTTTTTTTTTACAGGGGAACTATTTATATTAAATCTGTTTTCTTACAGTGCTTTTGTAGAACAAGAATTGGAGTTCATCGCTATATCTTTTATATTAGTAAGACTAAAATTTTGTCTTTTTTACGTTAACTTATATTTGTAATATTTTGAAGAACTTTCAGTGATTATTATTTATGTTAAAAAGAATAAATTATACATAAATATTTCAGGTTTTTGAGTTTTTGCTAAAGAAAAAATTGATTTTTTTTAAAGTTTAATATATATTCTGAAGACAGTAACTGAGTAGATTCTTCAGTGCCGCTTCTTTACATGCCAACGTTCCCATTTTGGGAACATATCATATTTCTATAAATAGGCTTTCAATTGGAAAAAGTTTAATTGATCACATTATAGTAAGTTATATTTAACACGAAAAACAAGATATCATGCATAATTTCCAAATTTTAAGCAAGGCGGCCAGTAAAGGTTTAATCGCAGTAGTTACGTCTCAACATATCAGTAACGTCAGTTATGTCTCACTGTGTAAAGCCTAAATCTCATCTGATCCTACATGATACTTTATAAAATAATGTTTTACAAATTTCAAGTAGTAAAAATTTTTTTTCATTAAAAAAGCTGGCTAAAGGATGTAACGGTAATATTATTTTAATGTCAATTAAGTTAATTTGCCATTTTAAATTTAAATAAATATCTTGTAAATAAATAAATTTATTAACATTATTCATAAAACTACACTTGTTTTTTTATGAAAATATAAAAATTGATTTAATATTTCTGGGTGAAATTAATTTTAATAAAAAATCACATGAAGTAAGTTTTTTCGAATATTGTGAAGTTATAAAAAATTGGAATAGTATTTATTTTTTAGAAATATGGTGAGTGTTGTATAATATTTTATTATTTTGTAAAATTTTATTGTATTATATTTTAAGATTATTATAAATTAAACTGTTATCAATACAGTAGACTCAAAAATCCGAATCGCGCTAGTCCGGATGATGATTTTTTTTCTACTTTATTTCTGAAAATTTACAACTTTTAAATTAACAACCAGTAAAAAGTTTTCATGGGATTGGCCCGATGAAATCAGTGGGGAGGCTTTATCAGCGAACAAAGACGCTGTTCCTGAATCTAAGACCTTACTTTTTAAAATCCGTGACGAAGTAGGAATTTCCGGTGACCAGCTGTATAATTGCGACGAGACTGGTCTGAACTATAAAATGTTGCCCACGAAAACTCTCGCATCCAAAAAAGAAGCTTCAGCCTCGGGCTATAAAAAAAGCAAGGAATGGGTTACGGGTTGACTTGTAGCAATGTGACCGGCAGTCATAAACTAAGGTTAACATTAATAGGAAAATCAAGAAAATACAGAGCTTTTAAAAATTTAAAGAAAGACGATGTGTTGCCACTTTGGTATACAAACCAACAAAAAGCATGGATTAAATTTATAATTTTTAAGACTTGGTTTTTTAATGAATTTGTACCTACTATAATTACTCTATATAAATTATAATTATTCTATAATTGAGACATATATGACACATTTTGTTACATGTTTGAAATCCGTAACTTGCAAATCTTACAAAGAGTGCAATCGAATCTTATTACGGTACAGTAGCGTTAAGTTTAGTCAATGTTTGTGCTTCGTATATTGAATAATTACAGTACCAGTAGCCTACTGTAATTTATTAGGCCTACAGTGTTTTAAAGTTTTTTCAGAAGCTCACTCTTATATTAGCAGATAAACGTTAATGTTTATTGTCATAATTATTCGCCATAAAGACGAAATTGCCAACCTCCAGGAAATCCGGATTTTTCGAAATCCGGACCGGCCGTCCGCCACATTAGTCCGTATTTCTGAGAGTCTACTGTACTAATATTTGTAAATGAAATTATGTACAGAAATAACGAATTATTGTTATACAGAATCAGGGCTCCTCACAAATTTCTATGTTAATTTACACATTTAATGTGTGCTACATCTGAATCTGCCGTTAATTTTGCGCGCAAATCACTCTAAAATTATTTATAAGCATTTTGTTTTATTGTCGACTAACATAACCTCAGTTTCCAGTAACTAATTAATTTACGTCGTTATATTTAGTAGACTATGTTATATATAATTACCAAGTTACCCACTACTCACACTATGGCGATCAATAATGAATCCGCTTTTAATAATTTGTTCCAACGGTTTACACCACAAATTAAGCATACTAATAATTAAATCACCAATGGGTACTGATAATCACCAACAACACCAATAACAAAGGCTGACCAACCACCTAGTATTCACTCTGTGCGACTCTGAGCTACCAGCCAAAGATATCATTACTCGTATATGCCAACACAAAGAACATATCATTATACAAACGAATTTTCTTGTTGTTATGGATGGTCTATTAGTGTACAGAGTTCGATCCCTGTCAGGTCTGATATTCTTTATTCATGGATTGTAATCTATTCGTACCTCCTTTCAATGTCAGCATTATTATAAATGAAAAAAAAATAGTTGGACGTAAAATAAAAGCAAGATCTTGATGTAAATCAAGATACGCAGCGCTTTATTATTTTCAGAAGCGTCATTAATTTTTTGTGTCCAACAATAATGATTACTTTAGTGAATGTAAATTAGCCATTATTGAGATATGATAATATATCTCAATGTATTCATATTGACTCGAACTGTTGAGACGCTAACCGTAGCTTATGGTCATCAACCGATTCGGCCTGGCGAAATTACGAGGTCTTTCCCTGTCAGCCTCAATACGATTAAAACGGGCTTCAGAGCAATGACTTCTGTGAATAGAAGCTTGATGGACCTGTTGAGACGCTAATCGTAGGTCATGTTCTTCAACAGACTCGGCCTCACATAGTTGTCAGCTATAGTTTATATATTATCTCTGGTTGTGAGTGTCTCTCCCTGTCAGCCTTCAGGCGACTGGAACCTGCTTCAGAGCACTCACTTCTACGGAAAGAAGCCTGGTGGACTCTTTGTGATACCAGTAATTGTTTACGTTGTTCTACGGGTTCAATTTGGCAGGTATGAATAAGCCTTCCTCGATTTGTTTTTAGCTTTGATGTAGTAGCTTCCTGGCTCTCGTTAACCGTTTAATTTTAAAAAATTTTGGCACGTCTTGTCAATGCTTGCTTGGTCAAGAAAAACCTCTTCCGTGAAGGCATAATTATCTTCAAAATAAGAAAAAAACATATCGCAGTTAAGAGATATCTAGGAGTAAGGAAAACAAACTAAATAACAATACCAGTACTTGTAAAAACTTCAAATCTATTAACAATAAAAGTATTAATATAAGATGAAATTGGAAGAATCATAACACAATGTGTACAACAGTAATGCAATTGTTAATTGAGGCTGGGACCTCTAGAGAGCCAGTTTTGTTTACTGGTGGTCTGGGGTATGCGTGTGTGAAACCCAAATAGATTCCACAAAAATTAATTTGTATTATTTTAAGTAAATAAATAAATTTACTACTTACATAGAGCAATGAAAATTTATCTTTGAAGATTAACTCAAACAAATGTGAGTGTGTAATATAACTGTCGGTAATTTAATTATTCGCTACAGAGCAATAAAAGTTGCTGTTATGATTCCGTTAAATGAAAGGTAAATCATAATAGGAACACCACGATGTTCATCAACGACTTTTAGTTAACTACCACGGAGTAAGTAAGAATTTACTCCGTGTTAACTACTAAAGTGACTGTCATTCGTTTTTGACAATGTGACCCAGAAACGGTGTGTGGTGTGAGGTAGGTATAAATTAGGTACGTGTAAATTGTAGGTATTTCGATTTTTTTATGTGCAATATTGGAGAACATATGATCGGTATGTAAACAAACTTACTGTTTATTATAGCAGCGATAATTTTTTTTATTTCTTTACTTATTATTATTATTTACTGATTTTCTTCGTTATTTCTGTTGTGCTGATTGCTTTGCTATAATGTAAGTTGTTTTAAAATTACATCTTATTTAGTTTACATAATAACAGGTTAAAAAAGGGTGCTCAACACCTTTGATCTTTTAGGAGCTGTAATTTATACATGTTACAGTAAAATTCAGGAAAAACAAATACAAAGCTTAACAAACTCTTTATTTACAATATCAATTTTATACAATGAAAGGCACTTAAATAGCAAGAACAGAAATGGTTTACTTTTCGTACATTCTGTTGGGTGAAAAAAACATGCTTATAAGATTTAAATGTTTATGCTACTGACATTTATGCCCATAACAGACAGGTGGAGTGTCAATTTATTTACACTCAATCTGTTTGTTGCAGGGCTAAAATACATAGTTCTGTTTCTTATTACATCGTCAGCCAATTAAATGACTGAATCATTTAAGAACAGAATAGGTGGAGGTGCAAAAGACACTTAATCAGAGTTGTCTCCACTGAAAGTTATGAATTTCATCATCCAGCCACACCCTGTAGTGAATGAAGTGAAGGTGTCATTTGCAGAGTGTAAAATATGTGCTTTTCAGAGGGCCCGGCATGCTGATAAGCGTACTTTTTTCACTCCGTGAGGAAGGCAACTGTAAACCACCTCACTCCTTGTTTTACTTAGTAAAACCTCTACAGGTTCAAACCAGCCTTTCGGCTGATGACCTAAACAACAACGCTACTGACAACTGATACTTCTAGTTACAGTAATAAAATCATACTGAGTATAATACACTAATTCTAGTAATACTAAGTTGTTTTGTAGTTTGTATTACTGATACTTGTGTAAATGTTTGCAAATGAACTACAAAAAGACATCAAACAAGAAATGTTACATCGTATATTTGTGATGAATGTAACATTCCTATTTCTGTGCATCTATGCTTTCAATAATACCATACAAAAAAATATTTTTACTTTCTTTTGTCTACATGAATAGGAAGGAAAGTTTTCATGTCGATTGTTTGAAATCGAGTTTTCACCAGATATACATGTTTTCAGACCCCCTGAACCCCAAAAACATGTTTTCAGCGATTGGTCTTGTGTATGTGTGTGTGAACAAAATATCTCCAGAACTTCGGAACATCAAACAAATTTGAAACTTGAAACTTAAGTTACGTACCACTAGAGGGGCGACACGAACATTTCTATCACCATCGGTCAAATGGAAGTAGTAGTTTATTTGCATCATTTTTCACTTTTTTGCAATTTTCTCAAAAATGGCTTCTATGATGTTTATATAAACATCGCCTCAATTACTATATTTTATATACACTACAAGATAGGGTAGGCGCCATATTTGCTGAAAATCTTAGGAAGGCTGTTCTCTCGCAGAAATAATGGTTTTTTTAAAGATTGCGGCTTTAATATGCACTTTAGCGCAAAAGTATATATCATAAAAGTTGTAGAAAATTTAAAAACTTACAACTTTTATTTCAAACATTTCTTTGTATAATGTTTATTTTAGCGGTAATTAGTGATTTACTGTTTTCTTTTCATGAAAATCTGTAAACAAAATTGAATTTTTAAGATTGCAGTCATAGTATGCATTTCACGACTAAGGTGTATTATAATCAAATTTATGGTAAATTAAAAGATCTACAATTTTTATTTCAACCATTTGTCTCTACACAGCCTAGTTTAGCGTCAAAAAGTGATTTTGCGTATTATTAAGTCGAACTAAGGTTGGATTTAATTTTGCATCATTCACTCATGCTTAAAATAAGGTTATGTTTTTTGGTTAGTTGTTTTTGTTTATTTCTAATGTTTTATTACTAATAATGTTGGGTTATATTGTTCATTACTTACATTGGCAAGAGAAAGTCATGTGAGTGTTTCACACTAAATTTTTGACTATGTTAGTATTATTTTACAAAAAGTATTAGTGTTTTTATATTTTGTTGTAGATTTACAGTGTTTTATACGAGGGCTGTCCAGAAAGTAACAGAAGTTTTGAAATAAAAAATTAAGTAAGCAAAAAACCAATTTTCATTACATACATTTTGAAGGTTAACTCTTAGGCTATTTTTCTACGTAATCGCCAAGTAAATTAAGACATTTATCATAATGTGGTACAAGCTTTTCAATGCCCTCTTTGTAGTAATCTGCCGCCTGCGAGTTCAACCACTGGTTTACATCGGCATGGAGTTCAGCGTCAGTGTCGAATTGTTGCGTAACAAGCCATGTCTTCATCACTTGGGGAAATTTGGGGAAAATGTTTTGTGAGTTACATAATAGTGAAACAACGATTTTCACGGATTTTTTCATTGATTTTTACAACCAATTCATGTCACAAGACTAGGCCTACCACTGCGATCCTCATCGTGAACACTGGTTCGGCCATTTCTAAAATCAATGCACCACTGCCTCACTCGTCTTCCACTCATTATTCCTTTGCCGTACACATCACAAATCTGGCGATAAATTTCAATCGGTTTGTAATTTTTCGCCAAAAAAAACCGTATCAGACCACGCACTTCACAACTGGCGGGATTTTCAATTGCAGCGCTCATTTTAAAACTCCAGTGTAAAAAAAGTACAATACACACGATGCTCTAGCTATCACGCCTGGTTGCGTACTGAATGTAGAAACACTCTGACGCCAAGATGGCGGCACTAGCTCCGCCCACTGCCGCGCCAGGCCAAAACGTCTGTTACTTTCTGGATTGTCCTCGTAATATTGTTTTAAGTGCATTTGTGATACTAAGTCAAGCATGGTGATCTAAAAAAAACTTTTATTTTGTATTGTGTGTAATATTGTTTTCACATCATATGATCTGCATACTCTTTGTAATGTATTACATACATATTCGTATTATTATATGTATGTCATGTTACAGAAAAAAAATAACATTACTTTCTAATAAAATAATCTAAGAAAAACTCATTTGAATTTTTTTTAAATCAAAAAACTCTTCACAAAGTAACTTACTGATTATTTTTTATTCAAATCAGACTTAAATAGCGTAACTTTACCATGTGTTAACATGTGTCTGTTTAGATAGGTTTTCTGACTAAATTCTTTTTGACACAAATCACACTTAAATTGCTTAACACCGGTATGTAATGACATATGGCTATCTAAAGAGGATTTGAATCCAAATTCTTTTTGACACAACTTACATTTAAATGGTTTAACACCAGAATGTAATGACATGTGCTTACCTAAAAAGGATTTAAGTCTAAATTCTTTTTGACACAAATCACACTTAAATTGCTTAACACCGGTATGTAATGAGATGTGGTTACCTAAAACGGATTTACGACTAAATTCTTTTTGACAGAAATTACATTTAAATGGTTTAACACCGGTATGTAATGACATGTGGTTATCTAAAGAGGATTTAAATCTAAATTCTTTTTGACAGAAATTACATTTAAATGGTTTAACACCAGTATGTAATGACATGTGGTTACCTAATAAGGATTTTTTTGTAAATACTTTTTGACACAAATCACACTTAAATAGCTTAACACCAGTATGTAATGACATGTGGTTAACTAAAGAGGATTTGAGTCTAAATTCTTTTTGACACAAATCACACTTAAATTGCTTAACACCGGTATGTAATGACATATGGTTATCTAAAGAGGATTTGAATCCAAATTCTTTTTGACACAAATTACATTTAAATGGTTTAACACCAGAATGTAATGACATGTGCTTACCTAAAGAGGATTTAAGTCTAAATTCTTTTTGACACAAATCACACTTAAATTGCTTAACACCGGTATGTAATGAGATGTGGTTATCTAAAGAGGATTTGAGTCTAAATTCTTTTTGACAGAAATTACATTTAAATTGTTTAACACCAGTATGTAATGACATGTGGTTACCTAAAGAGGATTTAAGTCCAAATTCTTTTTGACAGAAATTACATTTAAATGGTTTAACACCAGTATGTAATGACATGTGCTTACCTAAAAAGGATTTAAGTCTAAATTCTTTTTGACACAAATCACACTTAAATTGCTTAACACCGGTATGTAATGACATGTGGTTATCTAAAGAGGATTTAAATCTAAATTCTTTTTGACAGAAATTACATTTAAATGGTTTAAAACCAGTATGTAATGACATGTGCTTACCTAACGAGGATTTAAGTCTAAATTCTTTTTGACACAAATCACACTTAAATTGCTCAATACTTGTATGTGATAACATGTGTCTGTTTAGATGGTATTTCTGACGAAATTGTAGTGGACACACGTCACACTTAAATCCCTTAGTAAATAATATTATGTACCTGGTCTTGCTAATTAATTTAGAATCACTACCTAAAGGAATATGTGAACTACATTCACTGTCTTTATGACCTTTAAAATCACTATAGTCACTATTAATGCACAACTGTTCATGGCTAAATTTGTCTAGATTTGACTCAACCTCTTCAGAAGCAACTGCATCCTGAAAAAAAATCAGATCAAAACAAACATGTTTTACAACAGACAAAATTTTAACAAACAGTTCAGTCACAAATAACGTGTTAATTGGCAAATACAATTTTTCAGAAAATTTTGCACTATACAGCAGGCTGCTGCTTATCAGCTATTCAAACAAACAGTGGTGATCAAGGGATATTATATATTTTCAGATACAGATTATTTTATAAACAAAATGTTTAATATTGCACTACAAAAGAGCAATTTTCGTCACCTGTTCAGAAAATAAGGGCACCATTAACGCTTTGCTGGCCACACCTGAGTAAACTCGGGATGACCTACAGCGCTGTGAGAGGTCATGCCCGAATATACTCGTTTTCGAGAGTTTTGAATTCCGCGGTCGTATAGTACTATTAATATACTACATACGAGGTGTGGCTATTAAATTAACGAAACTGACATAGTAAAAAATTTTATTTTTATTTTATACATAATCACTTATTGTCACTATCAATATACACTCCTTCTCTATCCCTACAATGCTCCATGCGAATTTTCCATTGTTGGAAACAGTGCTGGAAGTCATTTTCTGTTAGCTCCTTCAGGACATGTGCCACTCAAAAATTGTACTGACACTTTGTACGCGATTAAAAATGACCCAAATATTTTGGAAACTATAGTAACATGTGATGAAACGTGGTTTTTTACTTATGATCAGAAAACAAAGCGCCAACCCATGCACTGGAAGAGCCGAACTTCACCGAGAGCCAAAAAAGCTCGATTGAGCAAGTCAAAATTTAAAGCACTGCACTGTTTCCAACAATGGAAAATTCGCATGGAGTGTTGTAGGAATAGAGAAGGAGTGTATATTGAAGGTGACAATAAGTGATTATGTATAAAATTAAAATTAAATGTTTTACAATGTCAGTCTCGTTATTTAATAGCCACACCTCGTATGTACGTAATATAAGGTTATTCATTTCAGAAAACTTGTTTATTTTTGGGAAAAAATTATTCTAAAAAAACAGGTTGGGGAATAAATTCAATCCTTCATTATTTACAGATTCTTGTGAAAATGCAACATCGTTCCGCTCCTGCAAAAGACCCGTTGTGTAGTGTTCCAGACACATGCACTATATAGACTACTTAACAGAATACTGTGTTTCAGTAACATTGTACATGGGTGTGGTGTAGCATACCATGTGCGTCATAATTGCTACCCGTCGCTAGAAAATTACATGTTCATTTATGCCGCACCCTGTAAATATATTTTTTTTTTTTGGTTTAACGTCCGACTGTTCTGCAATTACTGCTAATGCAGACGGTGTAGGATGAAATGATTTTTTGTAACATATAAAAATATGCCTTGCCTGAAAGTGATTCGAACCCAAGACCGCATAATACCCGTGTAGTATGTATGCAAGCATACGTGTGGTGTACGTGATCTGTAATGTGTGTGTGAATGATGTGCAGTGTGTGTGTGTGTGTGTGTGTGTGTGTGTGTGTGAGATGTGTGTTGGTGTTTGTACCGTTGATCACCTTGTACATGCATGAGGGCATGCATGACAAGCCCATGCGCTGCTTACGTGTATTGTAAAAGTATGGCTCAGACCAGCGTACACACATGTGCACGTCTGAAAGCCTAATACAGAATAGGGAAACGATGTCAGAAACTTTCTTACCAAGATTCCTATTGCTTATCTCACATGTCACATAACGTTTCAACAAAATAATCATCGGTAATCGAACCCACGACTATCCGTTTTGCAATCTATCACCTGGACCAGTACACAACTGATACTGCTAAGGTCTTAAAAACAGACAAATTTCTAAAAACGCAGTTGATCAAATGAAATACCAGATAGAAATGAAATATTTTTATGTTGCTGCAGAAACCATTGAGAATAAATTTAAATAATTTATTTTTGTTGTAGTATAAGAACAATAAATTAAAAATTAAATTTATACTTTTTCTTGCCTATAATGAATACATGGGAAGAAAAGTATTGTTTTCATGTCCATTTTTTGAAATAGAGTTTTCACCAGATGTACACGTATTCAAACCCCTTGAACCCAAAAAACATGTTTTATGCATTTGGTCTGCGTGCGTGTGTGAACAAAATGTCTCATAAATGGAACACTGTACAAAGTGAAACTTTATACTTAAGTGAGGGACCACTAGAGGATCCGACATAAACATTTTCATCAAAATTGTTCAACCAGAAGTAGTAGTTTATAAAGAGTCTTTTTTCACGTTATTGCAATTATCTCAAAAACGGCCTCTACAATTTGTTTTTAAATCACCACATTTACTACATTATTCATGCTCTACAAGACTGGGTAGGCAGCATGTCTGCTGAAATTCTTGGGGAGGATGTCCTCATGTAGAAGAAAAATGGGTTTTTTAAGATTGTGGCCTTAGTTTGCATTTAAGGGCAAAAGTGTATATAACTAAAGAAGTAGAAAATTTAGAAACCTAAAACTTTTATTCCAAACACTTGTTTGTATAAGAGAAAGCGGATTTCTATTTCTTTGTGAACCACCCAATAAACTGTACAAATTAGAGGAAGAAACAAACATTACGCTAAAATTTTACACTAAATGATGTACCTTTTCTGTTTCAATGGAGTTATTTTCCAGAGGATCAGATGACCAGCTCTCTTCCATTGGACTAATGCCATCTTCCTGTGGTATTTCCTAAAAAAATATGAATATCTGCATAAACAAAAAATCTGGTGTGAAACACTCACAAATTTCTCTTACCAAAGTAAATAATAAAACATATCAGGTGTGGCTATTAAATAACTTGACTGATGTTGTGAAAATTTTATTTTTATTTTATACATAATCACTTATTGTCACCTTCAATATACACTCCTTCACAATCCCTACAACGCTCCATGTGAATTTTCCATTGTTGGAAACAGTGCTGGAAGTCATCTTCTGTCAGCTCCTTCAGGACACGTGCCTCTTTCTCTTTTATAGCTTCCACAGTCTTAAATCTTGTCCCTTTTAATGCAGATTTCACCTTAGGGAACAGGTAGAAGTCACATGGTGAAAGATGTGGTGAATAAGGTGGATGTTCTACCACTGAGATGCTGTACTTGGCTAGGAACCTCTTGACAGATAACGCGGAACGAGCTGGTGCATTGTCTTGGTGGAGAACCCATGGTTTGTCCTTCCACATTTCAGGGTGTTCATTTCAAACATTTTTGAGTGGCACGTGTCCTGAAGGAGCTGACAGAAGATGACTTCAAGCACTGTTTCCAACAATTGAAAATTTGCATGGAGCATTGTAGGGATAGAGAAGGAGTGTATATTGAAGGTAACAATAAGTAATTATGTATAAAATAAAATAACATTTTTTACAACGTTAGTTTCATTATTTAATAGCCAAACCTCGTACATTCATGTATAATCATGAGTGAACACCATAAACTGAAACACACAACCTAATTTTAGCCATGAATGAATGACACAAAATGAAAATCACCATCTGTAGAACTACAAATCGTGTAAAATCACTAACTGACGCTAAACTAACGTCAATAACAACAAAATGCTTGAAACAAAAGTTATAGATGTTTTATGTACAACTTTGATCAAGTATACACTTTTATTGGTAAACCCATACCAAGGCTGCAATCTTAAAAAATCAAATATTCTGTTTTTACTGATTTTGATGAGAAAAATACAGAAAATTACTAATTGAGTTATGTTTCATCATGAGTAAACAATGTAAAATTAAAACACAACCTAATTTTCTAAACTACTCGTTCTAGAAAAAGTGTTTGAAATAAAAGTTGTAGGTTTTTTTAATTTTCTACAACTTTAAGTATGTTTACACTTTTGCCCTAAAATCCATATTAAAGCCACAATTTAAAATATAACAATCAAATACAAATATAGGAGTTAACTCCAATGCTTTATTACCTGTTCCCATTTTACAAATTCAAAATCACACGCATTTGGGTCTGACTCGGAAATTTCACCATTGTCAAAGTCTTCATGCTCAACTTTTAATTGCTCCTGTCGGGAAGAAAAAATACATGAAATTAAGAAAATAAGCACCTGGACTAATTAAATTACGACTGCACCCACTGCATTGAATTATTCTTTCTATTACAACAGTCTTACTGCCTTGAAAATTAGCTAGTATTTCGTGCAGTTAAAATTTCTTTCACAATTACGTTTGTTTTGTTTTTAAATAAAATTAAATTTCAATATCTAGTATTCAATGTTTTTCTTAAGTAATTAACATGAATCTCTCAAGAATTCAATTTTCTACAAATCTAATTAATAAAAAATACACCTTAATTTACCATTTACCAAAGTAATTTCATGCTAAAGACAAAAATGTGTTACTTTTTAGCCCCAATCCTAGTGTTTTACGTAATATACTTTAAAAGTGATGAAGGTAAGTGGTCAGAAAACTTTTTAAAAACATTTAGTACTGTAAGTATCAGTGAATTTTGGATGCATAAAATTCCTGCAACCTTGATATTTTTTGAAACCTATTATATAGTGGGAATAGACGCTTGGTAACGGTACTTAAAACTACAATAAAGGATATAAATTTTTTTAAATTTTAACAAATATCACTGTAAAAGAATTCAAATCAATAAAAATTTGATACGGTTCAATATTATGCATATTTAGGAATACGTAATGTTAAGTGATAAAACAATAAATTTACTAATGGAAATTATTATAATGAACTTAGAAAACCATGGAACTTTGACTAGTATATAAAAATAACAATATAAGGTGATGTGTAGGTGCCAAAAGGCCGAGATAACATACGCGATTGATCGAAGATATAATTTTTTATACATGAGCTTGTACATGGTCGAAAGGTCCAAAATTGGTACCAATTTTGGAATGGACTGCACTGAATATATACAAGGTTAATACTTGATATCACTACAATTTCCACACAAACACAAATATAGGAATTAAATCCACTGCTTTATTTACCTGTTCCATGTTTACAAACGCAACATCACACCCATCTGGGTCTGACTCAGGAATTTTACCAGTGTCAAAGTCTTCATGCTCAACTTTCAATTCCTGTTAGGAAGAATAAAAACAAATTAAGTTACACAAAATTAGTAAAATACAACATGAGCAAAAGGACTCATTAAAATACAACTACTACTCAGCACTGAACTATTTCTTTATACAAAACAACAATCTGACTGCCTTGATTCAGCATACATTTCTTCATAACACGGATTTATTTTACTTGTAAAAGAATAGTGTCAATACGAGGATTATCCAGAAAATAACCTCCATTTTGAAATAAAAAGTAAAAACGTGGGATACAAAAACTTTATTATATACATATTAAAACTACAGTTTTTCTCTATTTTTCGACATAGTCGCCAAACAGATTCAAGCACTTGTCGTACCTTGGAACAGTCTTTGAAATACCCTCTGCATAAAAATCTGCCGCCTGTGAATGTAGGCAACCATTCACAGCGTTTTGAAGCTCTTTGTCATTGGCGAATCACTGAGATGCAAGCCACCGCTTCATGTTCGGGAACAGGTGAAAGTCACCAGGAGCCAAGTCCGGGCTGTATGGGGGATGGTCGAAAACGTCACATTTAAACTTGGCCAAAAGTTCATTAGTTTTTTGAACTTTATGAGGGCGAGCATTGTCATGCACAAACACAATACCTTACTCATCTTACTCGTTGATTTTATGGAACGTGGAGCGACCATCACTTCTGCTGTCTACTGTGAAACTAAACAGACTAAGAAGAGCGATCCAAAACAAGCGTTGTGGCCTTCTGACACGTGGTGTTGTGTTTGTGCATGACAACGCTCGCCCTCATATAGCTCGAAGAACTAATGAACTTTTGGCCAAGTTTAAATGGGACGTTTTCGATCATCCCCCATACAGCCCGGACTTGGCTCCTAGTGACTTTCACCTGTTCCCGAACATGAAGCAGTGGTTTGCATCTCAGCGGTTCGCCAATGACGAAGAGCTTCAAAACGCCGTGAATGGTTGGCTACATTCACAGGCGACAGATTTTTATGCAGAGGGTGTTTCAAAGACTGTTCCAAAATACGACAAGTGCTTGAAACTGTTTGGCGACTATGTCAAAAAATAGAGAAAAACAGTATGTATATAATAAAGTTTTTTGTATCTTCACTCGTTTACTTTTTATTTCAAAACTGAGGTTATTTTCTGGATACCCCTCGTACAAAAACCTTTGGCTCATAATATAAAGTAGAAAGCCCTGGTTTGATTTACAGCTAGGGTCTGAAAATTTTCTTAAAAACCTGTTAAAATACCGAAACCCACATTAGTCGCTAATGACCAAGCTGTTGATGAGACTTTCAATAAACTAAAACAGGAAAAAAATAAACATACTTTTTATCATACTGTTCATACTTTTTTCTCAGCAAAATTTGTTTCTGTATCAGCAGCATTCAAACAACGCACATCAACTCTAGGTTAACCATTAACAACTAACGATAAAAACAGGAAACTTTTCTAGAAAAAAGCCACGACTTACAATTTCTGTATGTATAACTTCAGTTTTTGTCTCCGACGCTAACTGTTGAACTTCCATGATTACTTAAACAAAATTTATCCAAATTATGTAACGACAGTATCTTCAGATCATCATCATCATCATCTAAAAATATATAAATAAAGACGGTGTAATTTCACAGGTAATTATTTACTTATAGGACACCAAACCAATTTGAACCATTTTGTTTAAAATATATTCTTTTTAGTATGCCGAATATGGGCTTATTTCAGCACAAAAACGCTGTGAAATTAGTTATAGGCACTTTTATATCATATGACGACATAACCTCACTTTCCAGCAACGTTGTCAATTTATGCCGTGATATTTCAATGTGTGTATAAATTTTAAAATACAGTATACATTTATGGATAGTAAAGTTAAAAAACATGAGTAAAAATAACGTAAATATATTAACAACGTAAATACTATGAAAAACTTAAATTTCATACTAATGTAAGACGTCACGGCGTATAATGGTGTGATATTTATGACGTCATTACAAGCGGCCTCAAAAATTAACATTAACCTACTCAACATAAGCTCATTTAAAGTAAATTATTCGTTGTTATCGGTTGTTACAGGCGTTTATATTAGCGCATAACAGCCGATAACCTACTTTTAATGTTCAGTAGATTATTGGTTGTTACGGGCGTTTATAGTTGTGCAAAACAACCTACAACCTATTCCAAATTAGGGGTCCCAAATTAGCTCATTAAGAGTAGGTTATCGGTTGTTATGTGCAAATATAAACGCCCGTAACAACCGATAACCTATTCAACATTAGCTCATTTAGAGTAGGTTATCGGTTATTATGTGCAAATATAAACGCCCGTAACAACCGATAACCTATTCAACATTAGCTCATTTAGAGTAGGTTATAGGTTGTTATGTGCAATTATTAATGTCTGTAACAACCGATAACCTATTCAACATTAGCTCATTTAGAGTAGGTCATCGGTTGTTATGTGCAATTATAAACGCCCGTAACAACCGTAAACCTCTTCAACATTAGCTCATTTAGAGTAGGTTATCGGTTTATACCGGCGTTTATATTTGCACATAACAACCGATAACCTACTCTAAATGACCTAATGTTGAATAGGTTATTGGTTGTTTCGCCCAACTATAAACGCCCGTAACAACTAATAATCTACTCAACATTAAGAGTAGGTTATCGGTTGTTATGCGCAAATATAAACGCCTGTAACAACCGATAACCTACTCTTAGGTTATCGGTTGTTACGGGCATTTATAGTTGCATATAACAACGAATAACCGCCTCTAAATGAGCTAATGATGAGTAGGTTATCGGTTGTTATGCGCAACTATAAACGTCCATAACAACTGATAACCTACTCGGTTAGAAAGGTTAATGTTACTCTTTGAGGCCGCTTGTAATGACGTCATAAAAAAAACCTAATTTACGTCTGGATGTTATTACATTAGTATTATCATTTTACGTTTTTCATAGCATTTACGTTGTTTATATATTTACGTTAATTTTATTTAGGGTTATTGATCAATATTTATTAACTTTACTATCAATAATAATATATTTTGTATTTTAAAATTTATACACATATTGAAATATAACGGCATAAATTGACAACGTTGTGGGAAAGTAAAAATAAGCTCATATTCGGATTCAGCATACAAAAAAGTATATATTTAAAATGAAATGGTTCAAATTGGTTTCGTGTCCTATAAGTAAACAATTACCATTTCACATTTCACTAAAACTAATATAAGAACTGAATGAACATGCTTACGATAAATAAATTATTACAAGAGAAACATTTTCGATGTTACAGAAAAACTTTCGGTATACCAAACTTTCCTATGAATGCCTAGAAACCCTTCTCAGGAGTTGAAAATGTTACAATTGATGCAAGAAAACTGCTTGACAATAAAAGTAGAATTAGCCGTAAAAATACATCAACAATTTGCTAAAACAAAAATAACTGTTACCAAGTTTATGTGCTTACGGAAAAGTCTACGATGAGAAGTTCTACCAGACACGAATTATGAAAATTAACTGATTGAACTAAGCTCCTCCGTTCTGACAAAGCCACCGCAGACGTAAAATGTCAAAACCACATTATTTTTTTTTTTTTAATTTATTTAACGTCGCATCAACATCAAGGTCATTAGCGACGACGTTGGGGTGTAACTGTGTGTAATGAGGATGAAATGATTTTTTGTAACGTATGAAAATATGCCGTGCCTGAGTGGGATTCGAACCCAGGACCGCATGATGAGAGGCGAGCACGTTACCAACTGCGCCAATGCGGCCGGCGCATTATTATTATTCACCCTGTTACTCAGTTGTTCTATTATCTCAGAAAGAGTCTTCAATTCCTATGTTAGTATAGTACATTTGTTTTAGGAAGAAGCTTGTAAGGGGTGGGCGAGTAGGTAGAGTAGGGATAGTTTCCAGGGGCAAGTGTTGTCTCCTTCTCACTTAACGATCATTCCCTCTCTTTCTAACTGTATACTACTGTTACAACTACGAGGTGCTTCCCCCACCACTAAACAGAACAGCTCAGCGGCACAGAGCGTTGGAGGGAGAGCTTCTAGCTAGAACAAATGACCTATACTAGAAGTAATTTCAAGGAATTTTTTTTTTTTGGAAAATTAATTGTTTCTTTAACCTTTTAATAGCCAACGTTCCCATTTTGGGAGCAGCGACTAATTTTTTTTTTTACAGGGGAACTATTTATATTAAATCTGTTTTCTTACAGTGCTTTTGTAGAACAAGAATTGGAGTTCATCGCTATATTTTTTATATTAGTAAGACTAAAATTTTGTCTTTTTTACGTTAACTTATATTTGTAATATTTTGAAGAACTTTCAGTGATTTTTATTTATGTTAAAAAGAATAATTCATACATAAATATTTCAGATTTTTGAGTTTTTGCTAAAGAAAAAATTGATTTTTTTTAAAGTTTAATATATATTCTGAAGACAGTAACTGAGTAGATTCTTCAGTGCCGCTTCTTTACATGCCAACGTTCCCATTTTGGGAACATATCATATTTCTATAAATAGGCTTTTAATTGGAAAAAGTTTAATTGATCACATTATAGTAAGTTATATTTAACACGAAAAACAAGTTATCATGCATATTTTCCAAATTTTAAGCAAGGCGGCCAGTAAAGGGTTAATCGCAGTAGTTACGTCTCAACATATCAGTAACGTCAGTTATGTCTCACTGTGTAAAGCCTAAATCTCATCTGATCCTACATGATACTTTATAAAATAATGTTTTACAAATTTCAAGTTGTAAAAATTTTTTTTCATTAAAAAAGCTGGCTAAAGGATGTAACGGTAATATTATTTTAATGTCAATTAAGTTAATTTGCCATTTTAAATTTAAATAAATATCTTGTAAATAAATAAATTTATTAACATTATTCATAAAACTACACTTGTTTTTTTATGAAAATATAAAAATTGATTTAATATTTCTGGGTGAAATTAATTTTAATAAAAAATCACATGAAGTAAGTTTTTTCGAATATTGTGAAGTTATAAAAAATTGGTATAGTATTTATTTTTTAGAAATATGGTGAGTGTTGTATAATATTTTATTATTTTGTAAAATTTTATTGTATTATATTTTAAGATTATTATAATTTAAACTGTTATTAATACAGTAGACTCAAAAATCCGAATCGCGCTAGTCCGGATGATGATTTTTTTTTCTACTTTATTTCTGAAAATTTACAACTTTTAAATTAACAACCAGTAAAAAGTTTTCATGGGATTGGCCCGATAAAATCAGTGGGGAGGCTTTATCAGCGAACAAAGACGCTGTTCCTGAATTTAAGACCTTACTTTTTAAAATCCTTGACGAAGAAGGAATTTCCGGTGACCAGCTGTATAATTGCGACGAGACTGGTCTGAACTATAAAATGTTGCCCACGAAAACTCTCGCATCCAAAAAAGAAGCTTCAGCCTCGGGCTATAAAAAAAGCAAGGAATGGGTTACGGGTTGACTTGTAGCAATGTGACCGGCAGTCATAAACTAAGGTTAACATTAATAGGAAAATCAAGAAAATCCAGAGCTTTTAAAAATTTAAAGAAAGACGATGTGTTGCCACTTTGGTATACAAACCAACAAAAAGCATGGATGAATTTTATAATTTTTAAGACTTGGTTTTTTAATGAATTTGTACCTACTATAATTACTCTATATAAATTATAATTATTCTATAATTGAGACATATATGACACATTTTGTTACATGTTTGAAATCCGTAACTTGCAAATCTTACAAAGAGTGCAATCCAATCTTATTACGGTACAGTAGCGTTAAGTTTAGTCAATGTTTGTGCTTCGTATATTGAATAATTACAGTACCAGTAGCCTACTGTAATTTATTAGGCCTACAGTGTTTTCAAGTTTTTTTAGAAGCTCACTCTTATATTAGCAGATAAACGTTAATGTTTATTGTCATAATTATTCGCCATAAAGACGAAATTGCCAACCTCCAGGAAATCCGGACCGGCCGTCCGCCACATTAGTCCGGATTTCTGAGAGTCTACTGTACTAATATTTGTAAATGAAATTATGTACAGAAATAAAGAATTATTGTTATACAGAATCAGGGCTCCTCACAAATTTCTATGTTAGTTTACACATTTAATGTGTGCTACATCTGAATCTGCTGTTAATTTTGCGTGCAAATCACCCTAAAATTATTTATAAGCATTTTGTTTTATTGTCGACTAACATAACCTCAGTTTCCAGTAACTAATTAATTTACGTCGTTATATTTAGTACACTATTTTATATATAATTACCAAGTTACCCACTACTCACACTATGGCGATCAATAATGAATCCGCTTTTAATAATTTGTTCCAACGGTTTACACCACAAATTAAGCATACTAATAATTAAATCACCAATGGGTACTGATAATCACCAACAACACCAATAAAAAGGCTGACCAACCACCTAGTATTCACTCTGTGCGACTCTGCGCTACCAGCCAAAGATATCATTACTCGTATATGCCAACACAAAGAACATATCATTATACAAACGAATTTTCTTGTTGTTATGGATGGTCTATTAGTGTACAGAGTTCGATCCCTGTCAGGTCTGATATTCTTTATTCATGGATTGTAATCTATTCGTACCTCCTTTCAATGTTAGCATTATTATAAATGAAAAAAAATAGTTGGACGTAAAATAAAAGCGAGATCTTGATGTAAATCAAGACACGCAGCGCTTTATTATTTTCAGAAGCGTCATTAATTTTTTGTGTCCAACAATAATGATTACTTTAGTGAATGTAAATTAGCCATTATTGAGATATGATAATATATCTCAATGTATTCATATTGACTCGAACTGTTGAGACGCTAACCGTAGCTTATGTTCATCAACCGATTCGGCCTCGCGAAATTACGAGGTCTTTCCCTGTCAGCCTCAATACGATTAGAACGGGCTTCAGAGCAATGACTTCTGTGAATAGAAGCTTGATGGACCTGTTGAGACGCTAATCGTAGGTTATGTTCTTCAACAGACTCGGCCTCACATAGTTGTCAGCTATAGTTTATATATTATCTCTGGTTGTGAGTGTCTCTCCCTGTCAGCCTTCAGGCGACTGGAACCTGCTTCAGAGCACTCACTTCTACAGAAAGAAGCCTGGTGGACTCTTTGTGATACCAGTAATTGTTTACGTTGTTCTACGGGTTCAATTTGGCAGGTATGAATAAGCCTTCCTCGATTTGTTTTTGCTTTGATGTAGTAGCTTCCTGGCTCTCGTTAACCGTTTAATTTTAAAAAATTTTGGCACGTCTTGTCAATGCTTGCTTGGTCAAGAAAAACCTCTTCCGTGAAGGCATAATTATCTTCAAAATAAGAAAAAACATATTGCCGTTAAGAGATATCTAGGAGTAAGGAAAACAAACTAAATAACAATACCAGTACTTGTAAAAACTTCAAATCTATTAACAATAAAAGTATTAATATAACATGAAATTGGAAGAATCATAACACAATGTGTACAACAGTAATGCAATTGTTAATTGAGGCTGGGACCTCTAGAGAGCCAGTTTTGTTTACTGGTGGTCTGGGGTATGCGCGTGTGAAACCCAAATAGATTCCACAAAAATTAATTTGTATTGTTTTACGTAAATAAATAAATTTACTACTTATATAGAGCAATGAAAATTTATCTTTGAAGATTAACTCAAACAAATGTGAGTGTGTAATATAACTGTCGGTAATTTAATTATTCGCTACAGAGCAATAAAAGTTGCTGTTATGATTCCGTTAAATGAAAGGTAAATCATAATAGGAACACCACGATGTTCATCAACCGACTTTTAGTTAACTACCACGGAGTAAGTAAGAATTTACTCCGTGTTAACTACTAAAGTGACTGTCATTCGTTTTTGACAATGTGACCCAGAAACGGTGTGTGTTGTGAGGTAGGTATAAATTAGGTACGTGTAAATTGTAGGTATTTCGATTTTTTTATGTGCAATATTGGAGAACATATGATCGGTATGTAAACAAACTTACTGTTTATTATAGCAGCGATAATTTATTTCATTTCTTTACTTATTATTATTATTTACTGATTTTCTTCGTTATTTCTGTTGTGCTGATTGCTTTGCTATAATGTAAGTTGTTTTAAAATTACATCTTTTTTATTTTACATAACAACAGGTTAAAAAAGGGTGCTCAACACCTTTGATCTTTTAGGAGCTGTAATTTATACATGTTACAGTAAAATTCAGGAAAAACAAATACAAAGCTTAACAAACTCTTTATTTACAATATCAATTTTATACAATGAAAGGCACTTAAATAGCAAGAACAGAAATGGTTTACTTTTCGTACATTCTGTTGGGTGAAAAAAACATGCTTATAAGTTTTAAGTGTTTATGCTACTGACATTTATGCCCATAACAGACAGGTGGAGTGTCAATTTATTTACACTCAATCTGCTTGTTGCAGGGCTAAAATACATAGTTCTGTTTCTTATCACATGGTCAGCCAATTAAATGACTGAATCATTTAAGAACAGAATAGGTGGAGGTGCAAAAGACACTTAATCAGAGTTGTCTCCACTGAAAGTTATGAATTTCATCATCCAGCCACACCCTGTAGTGAATGAAGTGAAGGTGTCATTTGCAGAGTGTAAAATATGTGCATTTCAGAGGGCCCGGCATGCTGATAAGCGTACTTTTTTCACTCCGTGAGGAAGGCAACTGTAAACCACCTCACTCCTTGTTTTACTTAGTAAAACCTCCACAGGTTCAAACCAGCCTTTCGGCTGATGACCTAAACAACAACGCTACTGACAACTGATACTTCTAGTTACATATAAAGTCATACTGAGTATAATACAGTAATTCTAGTAATACTAAGTCGTTTTGTAGTTTGTATTACTGATACTTGTGTAAATGTTTGCAAATGAACTACAAAAATACATCAAACAAGAAATGTTACATCGCATATTTGTGATGAATGTAACATTCCTATTTCTGTGCATCTATGCTTTCAATAATACCATACAAAAAAAAATTTTTAATTTCTTTTGTCTACATGAATAGGATGGAAAGTTTTCATGTCGATTGTTTGAAATCGAATTTTCACCTGATATACATGTTTTCAGACCCCCTGAACCCCAAAAACATGTTTTCAGCGATTGGTCTTGTGTATGTGTGTGTGAACAAAATATCTCCAGAACTTTGGAACATCAAACAAATTTGAAACTTGAAACTTAAGTTACGTACCACTAGAGGGCCGACACGAACATTTCTATCACCATCGGTCAAATGGAAGTAGTAGTTTATTTGCATCGTTTTTCACTTTTTTGCAATTTTCTCAAAAATGGCTTCTATGATATTTATATAAACATCCCTTCAATTACTATATTTTATATACACTACAAGATAGGGTAGGCGCCATATTTGCTGAAAATCTTAGGAAGGCTGTTCTCTCGCAGAAATAATGGTTTTTTTAAAGATTGCGGCTTTAATATGCACTTTAGCGCAAAAGTATATATCATAAAAGTTGTAGAAAATTTAAAAACTTACAACTTTTATTTCAAACATTTCTTTGTATAATGTTTAGTTTAGCGGTAATTAGTGATTTACTGTTTTCTTTTCATGAAAATCTGTAAACAAAATTGAATTTTTAAGATTGCAGTCATAGTATGCATTTCACGACTAAGGTGTATTATAATCAAATTTATGGTAAATTAAAAGAACTACAATTTTTATTTCAACCATTTGTCTCTACACAGCCTAGTTTAGCGTCAAAAAGTGATTTTGCGTATTATTAAGTCGAACTAAGGTTGGATTTAATTTTGCATCATTCACTCATGATTAAAATAAGGTTATGTTTTTTTGGTTAGTTGTTTTTGTTTATTTCTAATGTTTTATTACTAATAATGTTGGGTTATATTGTTCATTACTTACATTGGCAAGAGAAAGTCATGTGATTTATAAATTTCAATCGGTTTGTAATTTTTCGCCAAAAAAAACCGTATCAGACCACGCACTTCACAACTGGCGGGATTTTCAATTGCAGCGCTCATTTTAAAACTCCAGTGTAAAAAAAGTACAATACACACGAAGCTCTAGCAACCACGCCTGGTTGCGTATTGAATGTAGAAACACTCTGACGCCAAGATGGCGGCACTAGCTCCGCCCACTGCCGCGCCAGGCCAAAACGTCTGTTACTTTCTGGATTGCCCTCGTAATATTGTTTTAAGTGCATTTGTGATACTAAGTCAACCATGGTGATCTAAAAAAAACTTTTGTTTTGTATTGTGTGTAATATTGTTTTCACATCATATGATCAGCATACTCTTTGTAATGTATTACATATATATTCGTATTATTATAGTATGTCTTGTTGCAGAAAAAAAAGTAACATTACTTTCTAATAAAATAATCTAAGAAAAACTCATTTGAATTTTTTTTAAATCAAAAAAACTCTTCACAAAGTAACTTACTGATTATTTTTTATTCAAATCAGACTTAAATGGCTTAACTCCACTATGTGATAACACGTGTTTGTTTAGATAAGATTTCTGACTAAATTTTTTATGACACATATCACATTTAAATAGCGTAACTTTACCATGTGTTAACATGTGTCTTTTTAGATAGGTTTTCTGACTAAATTCTTTTTGACACAAATCACACTTAAATTGTTTAACACCAGTATGTAATAACATGTGATTACCTAAAACGGATTTACGACTAAATTCTTTTTGACAGAAATTACATTTAAATGGTTTAACACCGGTATGTAATGACATGTGGTTATCTAAAGAGGATTTAAATCTAAATTCTTTTTGACACAAATTACATTTAAATGGTTTAACACCAGTATGTAATGACATGTGGTTACCTAATAAGGATTTTTTTATAAATACTTTTTGACACAAATCACACTTAAATTGCTTAACACCAGTATGTAATGACATGTGGTTAACTAAAGAGGATTTGAGTCCAAATTCTTTTAGACAGAAATTACATTTAAATGGTTTAACACCAGTATGTAATGACATGTGCTTGCCTAAAGAGGATTTAAGTCTAAATTCTTTTTGACACAAATCACACTTAAATTGCTTAACACCGGTATGTAATGAGATGTGGTTATCTAAAGAGGATTTGAGTCTAAATTCTTTTTGACAGAAATTACATTTAAATGGTTTAACACCAGTATGTAATGACATGTGGTTACCTAAAGAGGATTTAAATCCAAATTCTTTTTGACAGATATTACATTTAAATGGTTTAACACCAGTATGTAATAACATGTGATTACCTAAAACGGATTTACGATTAAATTCTTTTTGACACAAATCACACTTAAATTTCTTAAAACCGGTATGTAATGACATATGGCTACCTAAAGAGAATTTACTTCTAAATTCTTTTTGACACAAATCACACTTAAATTGCTTAACACCGGTATGTAATGACATATGGTTATCTAAAGAGGATTTGAATCCAAATTCTTTTTGACACAAATTACATTTAAATGGTTTAACACAAGCTTGTAATGACATGTGCTTACCTAAAGAGGATTTAAGTCTAAATTCTTTTTGACACAAATCACACTTAAATTGCTTAACACCAGAATGTAATGACATGTGCTCACCTAAAAAGGATTTAAGTCTAAATTCTTTTTGACACAAATCACACTTAAATTGCTTAACACCGGAATGTAATGAGATGTGGTTATATAAAGAGGATTTGAGTACAAATTCTTTTTGACAGAAATTACATTTAAATGGTTTAACACCAGTATGTAATGACATGTGCTTGCCTAAAGAGGATTTAAGTCTAAATTCTTTTTGACACAAATCACACTTAAATTGCTTAACACCGGTATGTAATGAGATGTGGTTATCTAAAGAGGATTTGAGTCTAAATTCTTTTTGACAGAAATTACATTTAAATGGTTTAACACCAGTATGTAATGACATGTGGTTACCTAAAGAGGATTTAAATCCAAATTCTTTTTGACAGATATTACATTTAAATGGTTTAACACCAGTATGTAATGACATGTGGTTATCTAAAGAGGATTTAAGTCCAAATTCTTTTTGACAGAAATTACATTTAAATGGTTTAACACCAGTGGTTACTGAATGGTTTAAGATGTGTTTATTTAGTTCGTAAACATGTCTATATTTTCTTTGACACAAATTACATTTAAATGACTTAACACAAGAACGTAATACTTTGTGTCTTTTTAGAAAGTTTTCCTGACAAAATTCTTTTTCACACAGATTACACTTAAATGACTCAATAGCACCATGTGATAATAAGTGCATGGTTAGATGATATTTAAGTTTAAATTTTTTTTGACACAAATGACACTTAAATTGCTCAATACTTGTATGTGATAACATGTGTCTGTTTAGATCGTATTTCTGACGAAATTGTAGTTGACACACGTCACACTTAAATCGCTTAGTAAATAATATTATGTACCTGGTCTTGCTAATTAATTTAGAATCACTACCTAAAGGAATATGTGAACTACATTCACTGTCTTTATGACCTTTAAAATCACTATAGTCACTATTAATGCACAACTGTTCATGGCTAAATTTGTCTAGATTTGACTCAACCTCTTCAGAAGCAACTGCATCCTGAAAAAAAATCAGATAAAACAAACATGTTTTACAACAGACAAAATTTTAACAAACAGTTCAGTCACAAATAACGTGTTAATTGGCAAATACAATTTTTCAGAAAATTTTGCACTATACAGCAGGCTGCTGCTTATCAGCTATTCAAACAAACAGTGGTGATCAAGGGATATTATATATTTTCAGATACAGATTATTTTATAAACAAAATGTTTAATATTGCACTACAAAAGAGCAATTTTCGTCACCCGTTCAGGAAATAAGGGCACCATTAACGCTTTGCTGGCCACACCTGAGTAAACTCGGGATGACCTACAGCGCTGTGAGAGGTCATGCCCGAATATACTCGTTTTCGAGAGTTTTGAATTCCGCGGTCGTATAGTAGCTACTATTAATATACTACATACGAGGTGTGGCTATTAAATTAACGAAACTGACATAGTAAAAAATTTTATTTTTATTTTATACATAATCACTTATTGTCACTATCAATATACACTCCTTCTCTATCCCTACAATGCTCCATGCGAATTTTCCATTGTTGGAAACAGTGCTGGAAGTCATCTTCGGTTAGCTCCTTCAGGACATGTGCCACTCAAAAATGTTTGAAATGACGCTCGCAAAAATGTTTGTACTGACACTTTGTACGCGATTAAAAATGACCCAAATATTTTGGAAACTATAGTAACATGTGATGAAACGTGGTTTTTTACTTATGATCCGGAAACGAAGCGCCAACCCATGCACTGGAAGAGCCGAACTTCACCGAGAGCCAAAAAAGCTCGATTGAGCAAGTCAAAATTTAAAGCACTGCACTGTTTCCAACAATGGAAAATTCGCATGGAATGTTGTAGGGATAGAGAAGGAGTGTATATTGAAGGTGACAATAAGTGATTATGTATAAAATTAAAATTAAATGTTTTACAATGTCAGTCTCGTTATTTAATAGCCACACCTCGTATGTACGTAATATAAGGTTATTCATTTCAGAAAACTTGTTTATTTTTGGGAAAAAATTATTCTAAAAAAACAGGTTGGGGAATAAATTCAATCCTTCATTATTTACAGATTCTTGTGAAAATGCAACATCGTTCCGCTCCTGCAAAAGACCCGTTGTGTAGTGTTCCAGACACCTGCACTATATAGACTACTTAACAGAATACTGTGTTTCAGTAACATTGTACATGGGTGTGGTGTAGCATACCATGTGCGTCATAATTGCTACCCGTCGCTAGAAAATTACATGTTCATTTATGCCGCACCCTGTAAATATACATATTTTTTTTTGGTTTAACGTCAGACTGTTCTGCAATTACTGCTCATGCAGAGGGTGTAGGATGAAATGATTTTTTGTAACATATAAAAATATGCCTTGCCTAAAAGTGATTCGAACCCAAGACCGCATAATACCCGTGTAGTATGTATGCAAGCATACGTGTGGTGTACGTGATCTGTAATGTGTGTGTGAATGATGTGCAGTGTGTGAGTGTGTGTGGGTGTGAGATGTGTGTTGGTGTTTGTACCGTTGATCACCTTGTACATGCATGAGGGCATGACAAGCCCATGCGCTGCTTACGTGTATTGTAAAAGTATGGCTCAGACCGGCGTACACACGTGTGCACGTCTGAAAGCCTAATACAGAATAGGGAAACGATGTCAGAAACTTCCTTACCAAGATGCCTATTGCTTATCTCACATGTCACATAACGTTTCAACAAAATAATCATCGGTAATCGAACCCACGACTATCCGTTTTGCAATCTATCACCTGGACCAGTACACAACGGATACTGCTAAGGTCTTAAAAACAGACACATTTCTAAAAACGCAGTTGATCAAATGAAATACCAGATAGAAATGAAATATTTTTATGTTGCTGCAGAAACCATTGAGAATAAATTTAAATAATTTATTTTTGTTGTAGTATAAGAACAATAAATTAAAAATTAAATTTATACTTTTTCTTGCCTATAATGAATACATGGGAAAAAAAGTATTGTTTTCATGTCCATTTTTTGAAATAGAGTTTTCACCAGATGTGCACGTATTCAAACCCCTTGAACCCAAAAAACATGTTTTTTGCATTTGGTCTGCGTGCGTGTGTGAACAAAATGTCTCATAAATGGAACACTGTACAAAGTGAAACTTTATACTTAAGTGAGGGACCACTAGAGGATCCGACATAAACATTTTCATCAAAATTGTTCAACCAGAAGTAGTAGTTTATAAAGAGTCTTTTCTCACGTTATTGCAATTCTCTCAAAAACGGCCTCTACAATTTGTTTTTAAATCACCACATTTACTACATTATTCATGCTCTACAAGACAGGGTAGGCACCATGTCTGCTGAAATTCTTGGGGAGGATGTCCTCATGTAGAAGAAAAATGGGTTTTTTAAGATTGTGGCCTTAGTTTGCATTTAAGGGCAAAAGTGTATATAACTAAAGAAGTTGAAAATTTAGAAACCTAAAACTTTTATTCCAAACACTTGTTTGTATAAGAGAAAGCGGATTTCTATTTCTTTGTGAACCACCCAATAAACTGTACAAATTAGAGGAAGAAACAAACATTACGCTAAAATTTTACACTAAATGATGTTGTACCTTTTCTGTTTCAATGGAGTTATTTTCCAGAGGATCAGATGACCAGCTCTCTTCCATTCGACTAATGTCATCTTCCTGTGGTATTTCCTAAAAAAATATGAATATCTGCATAAACAAAAAATCTGGTGTGAAACACTCACAAATTTCTCTTACCAAAGTAAATAATAAAACATATCAGGTGTGGCTATTAAATAACTTGACTGATGTGAAAATTTTATTTTTATTTTATACATAATTACTTATTGTCACCTTCAATATACACTCCTTCACAATCCCTACAACGCTCCATGTGATTTTCCATTGTTGGAAACAGTGCTGGAAGTCATCTTCTTTCAGCTCCTTCAGGACACGTGCCTCTTTCTCTTTTATAGCTTCCACAGTCTTAAATCTTGTCCCTTTTAATGCAGATTTCACCTTAGGGAACAGGTAGAAGTCACATGGTGAAAGATCTGGTGAATAAAAAACCACTGAGATGCTGTACTTGGCTAGGAACCTCTTGACAGATAACGCGGAACGAGCTGGCGCATTGTCTTGGTGGAGAACCCATGGTTTGTCCTTCCATATTTCAGGGTGTTCATTTCAAACATTTTTGAGCGGCACGTGTCCTGAAGGAGCTGACAGAAGATGACTTCAAGCACTGTTTCCAACAATTGAAAATTTGCATGGAGCATTGTAGGGATAGAGAAGGAGTGTATATTGAAGATGACAATAAGTAATTATGTATAAAATAAAATAACATTTTTTACAACGTTAGTTTCATTATTTAATAGCCAAACCTCGTACATTCATGTATAATCATGAGTGAACACCATAAACTGAAACACACAACCTAATTTTAGCCATGAATGAATGACACAAAATGAAAATCACCATCTGTAGAACTACAAATCGTGTAAAATCACTAACTGACGCTAAACTAACGTCAATAACAACAAAATGCTTGAAACAAAAGTTGTAGATGTTTTATGTACAACTTTGATCATGTATACACTTTTATTGGTAAATCCATACCAAGGTTGCAATCTTAAAAAAATCAAATATTCTGTTTTTACTGATTTTGATGAGAAAAATACAGAAAATTACTAATTGAGTTATGTTTCATCATGAGTAAACAATGTAAAATTAAAACACAACCTAATTTTCTAAACTACTCGTTCTAGAAAAAGTGTTTGAAATAAAAGTTGTAGGTTTTTTTAATTTTCTACAACTTTAATTATGTTTACACTTTTGCCCTAAAATCCATATTAAAGCCACAATTTAAAATATAACAATCAAATACAAATATAGGAGTTAACTCCAATGCTTTATTACCTGTTCCCATTTTACAAATTCAAAATCACACGCATTTGGGTCTGACTCGGAAATTTCACCATTGTCAAAGTCTTCATGCTCAACTTTTAATTGCTCCTGTCGGGAAGAAAAAATACATGAAATTAAGAAAATAAGCACCTGGACTAATTAAATTACGACTGCACCCACTGCATTGAATTATTCTTTCTATTACAACAGTCTTACTGCCTTGAAAATTAGCTAGTATTTCGTGCAGTTAAAATTTCTTTCACAATTACGTTTGTTTTGTTTTTAAATAAAATTAAATTTCAATATCTAGCATTCAATGTTTTTCTTAAGTAATTAACATGAATCTCTCAAGAATTCAATTTTCTACAAATCTAATTAATAAAAAATACACCTTAATTTACCATTTACCAAAGTAATTTCATGCTAAAGACAAAAATGTGTTACTTTTTAGCCCCAATCCTAGTGTTTTACGTAATATACTTTAAAAGTGATGAAGGTAAGTGGTCAGAAAACTTTTTAAAAACATTTAGTACTGTAAGTATCAGTGAATTTTGGATACATAAAATTCCTGCAACCTTGATATTTTTTGAAACCTATTATATAGTGGGAATAGACGCTTGGTAACGGTACTTAAAACTACAATAAAGGATATAAATTTTTTTAAATTTTAACAAACATCACTGTAAAAGAATTCAAATCAATAAAAATTTGATACGGTTCAATATTATGCATATTAAGGAATACGTAATGTTAAGTGATAAAACAATAAATTTACTAATGGAAATTATTATAATGAACTTAGAAAACCATGGAACTTTGACTAGTATATAAAAATAACAATATAAGGTGATGTGTAGGTGCCAAAAGGCCGAGATCACATATGCGATTGATCGAAGATATAATTTTTTATACATGAGCTTGTATATGGTCGAAAGGTCCAAAATTGGTACCAATTTTGGAGTGGACTGCACTGAATATATACAAGGTTAATACTTGATATCACTACAATTTCCACACAAACACAAATATAGGAATTAAATCCACTGCTTTATTTACCTGTTCCATGTTTACAAACTCAACATCACACCCATCTGGGTCTGACTCAGGAATTTTACCAGTGTCAAAGTCTTCATGCTCAACTTTCAATTCCTGTTAGGAAGAATAAAAACAAATTAAGTTACACAAAATTAGTAAAATACAACATGAGCAAAAGGACTCATTAAAATACAACTACTACTCAGCACTGAACTATTTCTTTATACAAAACAACAATCTGACTGCCTTGATTCAGCATACATTTCTTCATAACATGGATTTATTTTACTTGTAAAAGAATAGTGTTAATACGAGGGTTATCCAGAAAATAACCTCCATTTTGAAATAAAAAGTAAACACGTGAGATACAAAAACTTTATTATATACATATTAAAACTACAGTTTTTCTCTATTTTTCGACATAGTCCCCAAGCAGATTCAAGCACTTGTCGTACATTGGAACAGTCTTTGAAATACCCTCTGCATAAAAATCTGCCGCCTGTGAATGTAGGCAACCATTCACAGCGTTTTGAAGCTCTTTGTCATTGGCGAATCACTGAGATGCAAGCCACCGCTTCATGTTCGGGAACAGGTGAAAATCACCAGGAGCCAAGTCCGGGCTGTATGGGGGATGGTCGAAAACGTCACATTTAAACTTGGCCAAAAGTTCATTAGTTTTTTGAACTTTATGAGGGCGAGCATTGTCATGCACAAACACAATACCTTACTCATCTTACTCGTTGATTTTATGGAACGTGGAGCGACCATCACTTCTGCTGTCTACTGTGAAACTAAACAGACTAAGAAGAGCGATCCAAAACAAGCGTCGTGGCCTTCTGACACGTGGTGTTGTGTTTGTGCATGACAACGCTCGCCCTCATATAGCTCGAAGAACTAATGAACTTTTGGCCAAGTTTAAATGGGACGTTTTCGATCATCCCCCATACAGCCCGGACTTGGCTCCTAGTGACTTTCACCTGTTCCCGAACATGAAGCAGTGGCTTGCATCTCACAATTCGCCAATGACGAAGAGCTTCAAAACGCCGTGAATGGTTGGCTACATTCACAGGCGACAGATTTTTATGCAGAGGGTGTTTCAAAGACTGTTCCAAGGTACGACAAGTGCTTGAAACTGTTTGGCGACTATGTCAAAAAATAGAGAAAAACAGTATGTATATAATAAAGTTTTTTGTATCTTCACTCGTTTACTTTTTATTTCAAAACTGAGGTTATTTTCTGGATACCCCTCGTACAAAAACCTTTGGCTCATAATATAAAGTAGAAAGCCCTGGTTTGATTTACAGCTAGGGTCTGAAAATTTTCTTAAAAACCTGTTAAAATACCGAAACCCACATTAGTCGCTAATGACCAAGCTGTTGATGAGACTTTCAATAAACTAAAACAGGAAAAAAATAAACATACTTTTTATCATACTGTTCATACTTTTTTCTCAGCAAAATTTGTTTCTGTATCAGCAGCATTCAAACAACGCACATCAACTCTAGGTTAACCATTAACTAACGATAAAAACAGGAAACTTTTCTAGAAAAAAGCCACGACTTACAATTTCTGTATGTATAACTTCAGTTTTTGTCTCCGACGCTAACTGTTGAACTTCCATGATTACTTAAACAAAATTTATCCAAATTATGTAACGACAGTATCTTCAGATCATCATCATCATCTAAAAATATATAAATAAAGACGGTGTAATTTCACAGGTAATTATTTACTTATAGGACACCAAACCAATTTGAACCATTTTGTTTAAAATATATTCTTTTTAGTATGCCGAATATGGGCTTATTTCAGCACAAAAACGCTGTGAAATTAGTTATAGGCACTTTTATATCATATGACGACATAACCTCACTTTCCAGCAACGTTGTCAATTTATGCCGTGATATTTCAATGTGTGTATAAATTTTAAAATACAGTATACATTTATGGATAGTAAAGTTAAAAAACATGAGTAAAAATAACGTAAATATATTAACAACGTAAATACTATGAAAAACTTAAATTTCATACTAATGTAAGACGTCACGGCGTATAATGGTGTGATATTTATGACGTCATTACAAGCGGCCTCAAAAATTAACATTAACCTACTCAACATAAGCTCATTTAAAGTAAATTATTCGTTGTTATCGGTTGTTACAGGCGTTTATATTAGCGCATAACAGCCGATAACCTACTTTTAATGTTCAGTAGATTATTGGTTGTTACGGGCGTTTATAGTTGTGCAAAACAACCTACAACCTATTCCAAATTAGGGGTCCCAAATTAGCTCATTAAGAGTAGGTTATCGGTTGTTATGTGCAAATATAAACGCCCGTAACAACCGATAACCTATTCAACATTAGCTCATTTAGAGTAGGTTATCGGTTATTATGTGCAAATATAAACGCCCGTAACAACCGATAACCTATTCAACATTAGCTCATTTAGAGTAGGTTATAGGTTGTTATGTGCAATTATTAATGTCCGTAACAACCGATAACCTATTCAACATTAGCTCATTTAGAGTAGGTCATCGGTTGTTATGTGCAATTATAAACGCCCGTAACAACCGTAAACCTCTTCAACATTAGCTCATTTAGCGTAGGTTATCGGTTTATACCAGCGTTTATATTTGCACATAACAACCGATAACCTACTCTAAATGACCTAATGTTGAATAGGTTATTGGTTGTTTCGCCCAACTATAAACGCCCGTAACAACTAATAATCTACTCAACATTAAGAGTAGGTTATCGGTTGTTATGCGCAAATATAAACGCCTGTAACAACCGATTACCTACTCTTAGGTTATCGGTTGTTACGGGCATTTATAGTTGCATATAACAACGAATAACCGCCTCTAAATGAGCTAATGATGAGTAGGTTATCGGTTGTTATGCGCAACTATAAACGTCCATAACAACTGATAACCTACTCGGTTAGAAAGGTTAATGTTACTCTTTGAGGCCGCTTGTAATGACGTCATAAAAAAACCTAATTTACGTCTGGATGTTATTAGGTTAGTATTATCATTTTACGTTTTTCATAGTATTTACGTTGTTTATATATTTACGTTAATTTTATTTAGGGTTATTGATCAATATTTATTAACTTTACTATCAATAATAATATATTTTGTATTTTAAAATTTATACACACATTGATATATCACGGCATAAATTGACAACGTTGTGGGAAAGTAAAAATAAGCTCATATTCGGATTCAGCATACAAAAAAGTATATATTATTTAAAATGAAATGGTTCAAATTGGTTTCGTGTCCTATAAGTAAACAATTACCATTTCACATTTCACTAAAACTAATATAAGAACTGAATGAACATGCTTACGAGAAATAAATTATTACAAGAGAAACATTTTCGATGTTACAGAAAAACTTTCGGTATACCAAACTTTCCTATGAATGCCTAGAAAGCCTTCTCAGGAGTTGAAAATGTTACAATTGATGCAAGAAAACTGCTTGACAATAAAAGTAGAATTAGCCGTAAAAATACATCAACAATTTGCTAAAACAAAAGTAACTGTTACCAAGTTTATGTGCTTACGGAAAAGTCTACGATGAGAAGTTCTACCAGACACGAATTATGAAAATTAACTGATTGAACTAAGCTCCTCCGTTCTGACAAAGCCACCGCAGACGTAAAATGTCAAAACCACATTATTTTTTTTTTTTTAATTTATTTAACGTCGCATCAACATCAAGGTCATTAGCGACGACGTTGGGGTGTAACTGTGTGTAATGAGGATGAAATGATTTTTTGTAACGTATGAAAATATGCCGTGCCTGAGTGGGATTCGAACCCAGGACCGCATGATGAGAGGCGAGCACGTTACCAACTGCGCCAATGCGGCCGGCGCATTATTATTATTCACCCTGTTACTCAGTTGTTCTATTATCTCAGAAAGAGTCTTCAATTCCTATGTTAGTATAGTACATTTGTTTTAGGAAGAAGCTTGTAAGGGGTGGGCGAGTAGGTAGAGTAGGGATAGTTTCAAGGGGCAAGTGTTGTCTCCTTCTCACTTAACGATCATTCCCTCTCTTTCTAACTGTATAGGCCTACTACTGTTACAACTACGAGGTGCTTCCCCCACCACTAAACAGAACAGCTCAGCGGCACAGAGCGTTGGAGGGAGAGCTTCTAGCTAGAACAAAAATGACC
Organism: Catonia carolina; assembly: GCA_035578175.1. Classification (NCBI taxonomy): domain Eukaryota; kingdom Metazoa; phylum Arthropoda; class Insecta; order Hemiptera; family Achilidae; genus Catonia; species Catonia carolina. The sequence goes on along the minus strand of JAQMRL010000004.1, from coordinate 66,855,660 downwards.
TATACTAGAAGTAATTTCAAGGAATTTTTTTTTTTTTTGGAAAATTAATTGTTTCTTTAACCTTTTTATAGCCAACGTTCCCATTTTGGGAACAGCGACTAATTTTTTTTTTTTTACAGGGGAACTATTTATATTAAATCTGTTGTCTTACAGTGCTTTTGTAGAACAAGAATTGGAGTTCATCGCTATATCTTTTATATTAGTAAGACTAAAATTTTGTCTTTTTTACGTTAACTTATATTTGTAATATTTTGAAGAACTTTCAGTGATTTTTATTTATGTTAAAAAGAATAATTTATACATAAATATTTCAGGTTTTTGAGTTTTTGCTAAAGAAAAAATTGATTTTTTTAAAGTTTAATATATATTCTGAAGACAGTAACTGATTGTAAAATAGTTTTTAGTGTAGAAAATGTTAAGTGTTCTAATTTGGGAACGTTGGCAACAAAATGTAGAATAATTTTTGTCTGTCATGTTGTCACAGCAGTTTCGTGACAATTATTTCTGATTCTGCTGTTCTTCCATTGGTACGTTACTGCTGTACTTAACGTTTACGTACTGTTTCAGTTGTATTAGTATAAATAATTTAACTATTTTGAAAGAAAATTATAAACATCAAGAGTCATCCAAAATTATGTATTGATGAATCTATGGTCCCTTACCATGTACACCATACCGCTAAAATGTTTATAGAAAATAAAACAATACGTTTTGGCTTCAAAATTTGGATGTTGTGTGGAACAGATGAGTTTCCTTACAATATGCCAATTTATTGTGGAAAATCTGGAGAGGAGAAGTCACCACCAGGAAGTTGTGTTGAACGAAATAATATGTTATCTGTTGTAAAACACCCTTCTCATCATATTGTATTATTTGACAATTTTTTTACAAGCCACTGTTTACTGTCTGAACTGACAGAGAAAAATATCTGTACCTGTGGTACAGTGAGAGAAAATTGAACATATAAGTTCCATTTCAAACCACCTAAAGAGTTGAAGGGTGAGTTTTTTTGATGGGAAAATTACATTTATCAAATGGAATGATAACTCCGTTGTAACTGTTACGGAGTAAATCCTTTGCATAAGGCTCCAATGTGGGTGAAAATAAGAAAGAAGTACCACAGCCACATCTGATATAGATGTATATTGAAGGAATGGGCGTAGTTGATTTCGTTGATCGATTACTATCATACCGTCCGCGGCTGCGATTAAAAAAATAGTGGTGGAATCATTTTCCTAAAGATGCAATTATTGCAGGCTTTCGTTTTTTTAACATGTAAATCCTGAATCAAAAATTTTCCATTTAGATTCCAGAAGAGCTATTGCTATTACTCTCATAAAAACGATATTGTAAAAAGGAAACTTGGTGGTCCAACACCTCAACAGCACCTGTAGTTCACAGTATGCGTTTCAATGGCACCAACCTCTTTCTAAATTAAATGACTCAAGGTAGATGTATGCAGTGTATGAAAAATACAAGACTAATGTGCATTAAATGTGGAAAAAGCTTCATAAAAAATCTGTTATGAAAATTATCACAAAAAATAAATCGTACATTAATGGCCTTTATTATTACGAGTATAAATAATTACTATCTTATGTATGTATCTTATTAATAAAATTAGTAGTATAAAAACCAATAGGCCGATTATAAAAAAAAAAGGCACTTATAGATGATTTTCACTGAAAAACTACTTATTATTGTATGCAATGAATATCATACTAGATTCTTCAGTGCCGCTTCTTTACATGCCAACGTTCCCATTTTGGGAACATATCATATTTCTATAAATAGGCTTTCAATTGGAAAAAGTTTAATTGATCACATTATAGTAAGTTATATTTAACACGAAAAACAAAATATCATGCATAATTTCCAAATTTTAAGCAAGGCGGCCAGTAAAGGGTTAATCGCAGTAGTTATGTCTCAACATATCAGTAACGTCAGTTATGTCTCACTGTGTAAAGCCTAAAGGTCATCTGATCCTACATGATACTTTATAAAATAATGTTTTACAAATTTCTAGTTGTAAAAATTTTTTTCATTAAAAAAGCTGGCTAAAGGATGTAACGGTAATATTATTTTAATGTCAATTAAGTTAATTTGCCATTTTAAATTTAAATAAATATCTTGTAAATAAATAAATTTATTAACATTATTCATAAAACTACACTTGTTTTTTTATGAAAATATAAAAATTGATTTAATATTTCTGGGTGAAATTAATTTTAATAAAAAATCACATGAAGTAAGTTTTTTCGAATATTGTGAAGTTATAAAAAACTGGTATAGTGTTTATTTTTTAGAAATATGGTAAGTGTTGTATAATATTTTATTATTTTGTAAAATTTTATTGTATTATATTTTAAGATTATTATAAATTAAACTGTTATTAATACAGTAGACTCAAAAATCCGGATCGCGCTAGTCCGGATGATGATTTTTTTTTTACTTTATTTCTGAAAATTTATAACTTTTAAATTAACAACCAGTAAAAAGTTTTCATGGGATTGGCCCGATGAAATCAGTGGGGAGGCTTTATCAGCAAACAAAGACGCTGTTCCTGAATTTAAGACCTTACTTTTTAAAATCCTTGACGAAGAAGGAATTTCCGGTGACCAGCTGTATAATTGCGACGAGACTGGTCTGAACTATAAAATGTTGCCCACGAAAACTCTCGCATCCAAAAAAGAAGCTTCAGCCTCGGGCTATAAAAAAAGCAAGGAACGGGTTACGGGTTGACTTGTAGCAATGTGACCGGCAGTCATAAACTAAGGTTAACATTAATAGGAAAATCAAGAAAATCCAGAGCTTTTAAAAATTTAAAGAAAGACGATGTGTTGCCACTTTGGTATACAAACCAACAAAAAGCATGGATGAATTTTATAATTTTTAAGACTTGGTTTTTTAATGAATTTGTACCTACTAGAATTACTCAATATAAATTATAATTATTCTATAATTGAGACATATATGACACATTTTGTTACATGTTTGAAATCCGTAACTTGCAAATCTTACAAAGAGTGCAATCCAATCTTATTACGGTACAGTAGCGTTAAGTTTAGTCAATGTTTGTGCTTCGTATATTGAATAATTACAGTACCAGTAGCCTACTGTAATTTATTAGGCCTACAGTGTTTTAAAGTTTTTTAAGAAGCTCACTCTTATATTAGCAGATAAACGTTGATGTTTATTGTCATAATTATTCGCCATAAAGACGAAATTGCCAACCTTGGAAATCCGGATTTCTGAGAGTCTACTGTACTAATATTTGTAAATGAAATTATGTACAGAAATAAAGAATTAATGTTATACAGAATCAGGGCTCCTCACAAATTTCTATGTTAATTTACACATTTAATGTGTGCTACATCTGAATCTGCCGTTAATTTTGCGCGCAAATCACTCTAAAATTATTTATAAGCATTTTGTTTTATTGTCGACTAACATAACCTCAGTTTCCAGTAACTAATTAATTTACGTCGTTATATTTAGTAGACTATTTTATATATAATTACCAAGTTACCCACTACTCACACTATGGCGATCAATAATGAATCCGCTTTTAATAATTTGTTCCAACGGTTTACACCACAAATTAAGCATACTAATAATTAAATCACCAATGGGTACTGATAGTCACCAACAACACCAATAACAAAGGCTGACCAACCACCTAGTATTCACTCTGTGCGACTTTGCGCTACCAGCCAAAGATATCATTACTCGTATATGCCAACACAAAGAACATATCATTATACAAACGAATTTTCTTGTTGTAATGGATGGTCTATTAGTGTACAGAGTTCGATCCCTGTCAGGTCTGATATTCTTTATTCATGGATTGTAATCTATTCGTACCTCCTTTCAATGTCAGCATTATTATAAATGAAAAAAACATAGTTGGACGTAAAATAAAAGCGAGATCTTGATGTAAATCAAGATACGCAGCGCTTTATTATTTTCAGAAGCGTCATTAATTTTTTGTGTCCAACAATAATGATTACTTTAGTGAATGTAAATTAGCCATTATTGAGATATGATAATATATCTCAATGTATTCATATTGACTCGAACTGTTGAGACGCTAACCGTAGCTTATGTTCATCAACCGATTCGGCCTCGCGAAATTACGAGGTCTTTCCCTGTCAGCCTCAATACGATTAGAACGGGCTTCAGAGCAATGACTTCTGTGAATAGAAGCTTGATGGACCTGTTGAGACGCTAATCGTAGGTCATGTTCTTCAACAGACCCGACCTCACATAGTTGTCAGCTATAGTTTATATATTATCTCTGGTTGGGAGTGTTTCTCCCTGTCAGCCTTCAGGCGACTGGAACCTGCTTCAGAGCACTCACTTCTACGGAAAGAAGCCTGGTGGACTCTTTGTGATACCAGTAATTATTGTTTACGTTGTTCTACGGGTTCAATTTGGCAGGTATGAATAAGCCTTCCTCGATTTGTTTTTAGCTTTGATGTAGTAGCTTCCTGGCTCTCGTTAACCGTTTAATTTTAAAAAATTTTGGCACGTCTTGTCAATGCTTGCTTGGTCAAGAAAAACCTCTTCCGTGAAGGCATAATTATCTTCAAAATAAGAAAAAACATATCGCAGTTAAGAGATATCTAGGAGTAAGGAAAACAAACTAAATAACAATACCAGTACTTGTAAAAACTTCAAATCTATTAACAATAAAAGTATTAATATAAGATGAAATTGGAAGAATCATAACACAATGTGTACAATAGTAATGCAATTGTTAATTGAGGCTGGGACCTCTAGAGAGCCAGTTTTGTTTACTGGTGGTCTGGGGTATGCGTGTGTGAAACCCAAATAGATTCCACAAAAATTAATTTGTATTGTTTTACGTAAATAAATAAATTTACTACTTATATAGAGCAATGAAAATTTATCTTTGAAGATTAACTCAAACAAATGTGAGTGTGTAATATAACTGTCGGTAATTTAATTATTCGCTACAGAGCAATAAAAGTTGCTGTTATGATTCCGTTAAATGAAAGGTAAATCATAATAGGAACACCACGATGTTCATCAACCGACTTTTAGTTAACTACCACGGAGTAAGTAAGAATTTACTCCGTGTTAACTACTAAAGTGACTGTCATTCGTTTTTGACAATGTGACCCAGAAACGGTGTGTGGTGTGAGGTAGGTATAAATTAGGTACGTGTAAATTGTAGGTATTTCGATTTTTTTATGTGCAATATTGGAGAACATATGATCGGTATGTAAACAAACTTACTGTTTATTATAGCAGCGATAATTTATTTCATTTCTTTACTTATTATTATTATTTACTGATTTTCTTTGTTATTTCTGTTGTGCTGATTGCTTTGCTATAATGTAAGTTGTTTTAAAATTACATCTTTTTTAGTTTACATAACAACAGGTTAAAAAAGGGTGCTCAACACCTTTGATCTTTTAGGAGCTGTAATTTATACATGTTACAGTAAAATTCAGGAAAAACAAATACAAAGCTTAACAAACTCTTTATTTACAATATCAATTTTATACAATGAAAGGCACTTAAATAGCAAGAACAGAAATGGTTTACTTTTCGTACATTCTGTTGGGTGAAAAAAACATGCTTATAAGTTTTAAATGTTTATGCTACTGACATTTATGCCCATAACAGACAGGTGGAGTGTCAATTCATTTACACTCAATCTGTTTGTTGCAGGGCTAAAATACATAGTTCTGTTTCTTATCACATGGTCAGCCAATTAAATGACTGAATCATTTAAGAACAGAATAGGTGGAAGTGCAAAAGACACTTAATCAGAGTTGTCTCCACTGAAAGTTATGAATTTCATCATCCAGCCACACCCTGTAGTGAATGAAGTGAAGGTGTCATTTGCAGAGTGTAAAATATGTGCTTTTCAGAGGGCCCGGCATGCTGATAAGCGTACTTTTTTCACTCCGTGAGGAAGGCAACTGTAAACCACCTCACTCCTTGTTTTACTTAGTAAAACCTCTACAGTATCAAACCAGCCTTTCGGCTGATGACCTAAACAACAACGCTACTGACAACTGATACTTCTAGTTACAGTAATAAAATCATACTAAGTATAATACACTAATTCTAGTAATACTAAGTTGTTTTGTAGTTTGTATTACTGATACTTGTGTAAATGTTTGCAAATGAACTACAAAAAGACATCAAACAAGAAATGTTACATCGTATATTTGTGATGAATGTAACATTCCTATTTCTGTGCATCTATGCTTTCAATAATACCATACAAAAAAATATTTTTACTTTCTTTTGTCTACATGAATAGGAAGGAAAGTTTTCATGTCGATTGTTTGAAATCGAGTTTTCACCAGGTATACACGTTTTCAGACCCCCTGAACCCCAAAAACATGTTTTCAGCGATTGGTCTTGTGTATGTGTGTGTGAACAAAATATCTCCAGAACTTCGGAACATCAAACAAATTTGAAACTTGAAACTTAAGTTACGTACCACTAGAGGGCCGACACGAACATTTCTATCACCATCGGTCAAATGGAAGTAGTAGTTTATTTGCATCATTTTTCACTTTTTTGCAATTTTCTCAAAAATGGCTTCTATGATGTTTATATAAACATCGCCTCAATTACTATATTTTATATACACTACAAGATAGGGTAGGCGCCATATTTTCTGAAAATCTTAGGAAGGCTGTTCTCTCGCAGAAATAATGGTTTTTTTTAAAAATTGCGGCTTTAATATGCACTTTAGCGCAAAAGTATATATCATAAAAGTTGTAGAAAATTTAAAAACTTACAACTTTTATTTCAAACATTTCTTTGTATGTTTAGTTTAGCGGTAATTAGTGATTTACTGTTTTCTTTTCATGAAAATCTGTAAACAAAATTGAATTTTTAAGATTGCAGTCATAGTATGCATTTCACGACTAAGGTGTATTATAATCAAATTTATGGTAAAATAAAAGATCTATAATTTTTATTTCAACCATTTGTCTCTACACAGCCTAGTTTAGCGTCAAAAAGTGATTTTGCGTATTATTAAGTCGAACTAAGGTTGGATTTAATTTTGCATCATTCACTCATGATTAAAATAAGGTTATGTTTTTTGGTTAGTTGTTTTTGTTTATTTCTAATGTTTTATTACTAATAATGTTGGGTTATATTGTTCATTACTTACATTGGCAAGAGAAAGTCATGTGAGTGTTTCACACTAAATTTTTGACTATGTTAGTATTGTTTTATAAAAAGTATTAGTGTTTTTATATTTTGTTGTAGATTTACAGTGTTTTATACGAGGGCTGTCCAGAAAGTAACAGAAGTTTTGAAATAAAAAATTAAGTAAGCAAAAAACCAATTTTCATTACATACATTTTGAAGGTTAACTCTTAGGCTATTTTTCTACGTAATCGCCAAGTAAATTAAGACATTTATCATAATGTGGTACAAGCTTTTCAATGCCCTCTTTGTAGTAATCTGCCGCCTGCGAGTTCAACCACTGGTTTACATCGGCATGGAGTTCAGCGTCAGTGTCGAAGTGTTGCGTAACAAGGCATGTCTTCATCGCTTGGGGAAATTTGGGGAAAATGTTCTGTGAGTTACATAATAGTGAAACAACGATTTTCACGGATTTTTTCATTGATTTTTACCACCAATTTATGTCACAAGACTAGGCCTACCACTGCGATCCTCATCGTGAACATTGGTTCGGCCATTTCTAAAATCAATGCACCACTGCCTCACTCGGCTTCCACTCATTATTCCTTTGCCGTACACATTACAAATCTGGCGATAAATTTCAATCGGTTTGTAATTTTTCGCCAAAAAAAACCGTATCAGACCACGCACTTCACAACTGGCGGGATTTTCAATTGCAGCGCTCATTTTAAAACTCCAGTGTAAAAAAAGTACAATACACACGATGCTCTAGCAACCACGCCTGGTTGCGTATTGAATGTAGAAACACTCTGAGGCCAAGATGGCGGCACTAGCTCCGCCCACTGCCGCGCCAGGCCAAAACGTCTGTTACTTTCTGGATTGCCCTCGTAATATTGTTTTAAGTGCATTTGTGATACTAAGTCAAGCATGGTGATCTAAAAAAAACTTTTATTTTGTATTGTGTGTAATATTGTTTTCACATCATATGATCTGCATACTCTTTGTAATGTATTACATATATATTCGTATTATTATAGTATGTCTTGTTGCAGAAAAAAAAATAACATTACTTTCTAATAAAATAATCTAAGAAAAACTCATTTGAATTTTTTTTAAATCAAAAAAACTCTTCACAAAGTAACTTACTGATTATTTTTTATTCAAATCAGACTTAAATGGCTTAACTCCACTATGTGATAACACGTGTTTGTTTAGATAAGATTTCTGACTAAATTTTTTATGACACATATCACATTTAAATAGTGTAACTTTACCATGTGTTAACATGTGTCTGTTTAGATAGATTTTCTGACTAAATTCTTTTTGACACAAATCACACTTAAATTGTTTAACACCAGTATGTAATAACATGTGATTACCTAAAACGGATTTACGACTAAATTCTTTTTGACATAAATTACATTTAAATGGTTTAACACCGGTATGTAATGACATGTGGTTATCTAAAGAGGATTTAAATCTAAATTCTTTTTGACAGAAATTACATTTAAATGGTTTAACACCAGTATGTAATGACATGTGGTTACCTAATAAGGATTTTTTTATAAATACTTTTTGACACAAATCACACTTAAATTGCTTAACACCAGTATGTAATGACATGTGGTTAACTAAAGAGGATTTGAGTCCAAATTCTTTTTGACACAAATTACATTTAAATGGTTTAACACCAGAATGTAATGACATGTGCTTACCTAAAGAGGATTTAAGTCTAAATTCTTTTTGACACAAATCACACTTAAATTGCTTAACACCGGTATGTAATGAGATGTGGTTATCTAAAGAGGATTGGAGTCTAAATTCTTTTTGACAGAAATTACATTTAAATGGTTTAACACAAGCTTGTAATGACGTGTGGTTAGCTAAAGAGGATTTAAGTGCAAATTCTTTTTGACACAAATCACACTTAAATTGCTTAACACCAGAATGTAATGACATGTGCTTACCTAAAAAGGATTTAAGTCTAAATTCTTTTTGACACAAATCACACTTAAATTGCTTAACACCGGTATGTAATGAGATGTGGTTATCTAAAGAGGATTTGAGTGCAAATTCTTTTTGACAGAAATTACATTTAAATGGTTTAACACCAGTATGTAATGACATGTGCTTACCTAAAGAGGATTTACTTCTAAATTCTTTTTGACACAAATCACACTTAAATTGCTTAACACCGGTATGTAATGAGATGTGGTTATCTAAAGAGGATTTGAGTCTAAATTCTTTTTGACAGAAATTACATTTAAATGGTTTAACACCAGTATGTAATGACATGTGGTTATCTAAAGAGGATTTACTTCTAAATTCTTTTTGACACAAATCACACTTAAATTGCTTAACACCAGTATGTAATGACATGTGGTTAACTAAAGAGGATTTGAGTCCAAATTCTTTTTGACACAAATTACATTTAAATGGTTTAACACCAGAATGTAATGACATGTGCTTACCTAAAGAGGATTTAAGTCTAAATTCTTTTTGACACAAATCACACTTAAATTGCTTAACACCGGTATGTAATGAGATGTGGTTATCTAAAGAGGATTGGAGTCTAAATTCTTTTTGACAGAAATTACATTTAAATGGTTTAACACAAGCTTGTAATGACGTGTGGTTAGCTAAAGAGGATTTAAGTGCAAATTCTTTTTGACACAAATCACACTTAAATTGCTTAACACCAGAATGTAATGACATGTGCTTACCTAAAAAGGATTTAAGTCTAAATTCTTTTTGACACAAATCACACTTAAATTGCTTAACACCGGTATGTAATGAGATGTGGTTATCTAAAGAGGATTTGAGTGCAAATTCTTTTTGACAGAAATTACATTTAAATGGTTTAACACCAGTATGTAATGACATGTGCTTACCTAAAGAGGATTTACTTCTAAATTCTTTTTGACACAAATCACACTTAAATTGCTTAACACCGGTATGTAATGAGATGTGGTTATCTAAAGAGGATTTGAGTCTAAATTCTTTTTGACAGAAATTACATTTAAATGGTTTAACACCAGTATGTAATGACACGTGGTTACCTAAAGAGGATTTAAGTCCAAATTCTTTTTGACAGAAATTACATTTAAATGGTTTAACACCAGTATGTAATGACATGTGGTTATCTAAAGACGATTTAAGTCCAAATTCTTTTTGACAGAAATTACATTTAAATGGTTTAACACCAGTGGTTACTGAATGGTTTAACATGTGTTTATTTAGTTCGTAAAGATGTCTATATTTTCTTTGACACAAATTACATTTAAATGACTTAACACAAGAACGTAATACTTTGTGTCTTTTTAGAAAGTTTTCCTGACAAAATTCTTTTTCACACAGATTACACTTAAATGACTCAATAGCACCATGTGATAATAAGTGCATGGTTAGATGATATTTAAGTTTAAATTTTTTTTGACACAAATGACACTTAAATGGCTCAATACTTGTATGTGATAACATGTGTCTGTTTAGATCGAATTTCTGACGAAATTGTAGTTTACACACGTCACACTTAAATCGCTTAGTAAATAATATTATGTACCTGGTCTTGCTAATTAATTTAGAATCACTACCTAAAGGAATATGTGAACTACATTCACTGTCTTTATGACCTTTAAAATTACTATAGTCACTATTAATGCACAACTGTTCATGGCTAAATTTGTCTAGATTTGACTCAACCTCTTCAGAAGCAACTGCATCCTGAAAAAAAATCAGATCAAAACAAACATGTTTTACAACAGACAAAATTTTAACAAACAGTTCAGTCACAAATAATGTGTTAATTGGCAAATACAATTTTTGAGAAAATTTTGCACTATACAGCAGGCTGCTGCTTATCAGCTATTCAAACAAACAGTGGTGATCAAGGGATATTATATATTTTCAGATACAGATTATTTTATAAACAAAATATTTAATATTGCACTACAAAAGAGCAATTTTCGTCACCCGTTCAGAAAATAAGGGCACCATTAACGCTTTGCTGGCCACACCTGAGTAAACTCGGGATGACCTACAGCGCTGTGAGAGGTCATGCCCGAATATACTCGTTTTCGAGAGTTTTGAATTCCGCGGTCGTATAGTACTATTAATATACTACATACGAGGTGTGGCTATTAAATTAACGAAACTGACATAGTAAAAAATTTTATTTTTATTTTATACATAATCACTTATTGTCACTATCAATATACACTCCTTCTCTATCCCTACAATGCTCCATGCGAATTTTCCATTGTTGGAAACAATGCTGGAAGTCATCTTCTGTTAGCTCCTTCAGGACATGTGCCACTCAAAAATGTTTGAAATGACGCTCGCAAAAATGTTTGTACTGACACTTTGTACGCGATTAAAAATGACCCAAATATTTTGGAAACTATAGTAACATGTGATGAAACGTGGTTTTTTACTTATGATCCGGAAACGAAGCGCCAACCCATGCACTGGAAGAGCCGAACTTCACCGAGAGCCAAAAAAGCTCGATTGAGCAAGTCAAAATTTAAAGCACTGCACTGTTTCCAACAATGGAAAATTCGCATGGAGTGTTGTAGGGATAGAGAAGGAGTGTATATTGAAGGTGACAATAAGTGATTATGTATAAAATTAAAATTAAATGTTTTACAATGTCAGTCTCGTTATTTAATAGCCACACCTCGTATGTACGTAATATAAGGTTATTCATTTCAGAAAACTTGTTTATTTTTGGGAAAAAATTATTCTAAAAAAACAGGTTGGGGAATAAATTCAATCCTTCATTATTTACAGATTCTTGTGAAAATGCAACATCGTTCCGCTCCTGCAAAAGACCCGTTGTGTAGTGTTCCAGACACATGCACAATATAGACTACTTAACAGAATACTGTGTTTCAGTAACATTGTACATGGTTGTAGTGTAGCATACCATGTGCGTCATAATTGCTACCCGTCGCTAGAAAATTACATGTTCATTTATGCCGCACCCTGTAAATATACATTTTTTTTTTTTTTGGTTTAACGTCCGACTGTTCTGCAATTACTGCTAATGCAGACAGTGTAGGATGAAATGAATTTTTGTAACATATAAAAATATGCCTTGCCTGAAAGTGATTCGAACCCAAGACCGCATAATACTTGTGTAGTATGTATGCAAGCATACGTGTGGTGTACGTGATCTGTAATGTGTGTGTGAATGATGTGCACTGTGTGTGTGTGTGTGAGATGTGTGTTGGTGTTTGTACCGTTGGTCACCTTGTACATGCATGAGGGCATGACAAGCCCATGCGCTGCTTACGCGTATTGTAAAAGTATGGCTCAGACCGGCGTACACACGTGTGCACGTCTGAAAGCCTAATACAGAATAGGGAAACGATGTCAGAAACTTCCTTACCAAGATGCCTATTGCTTATCTCACATGTCACATAACGTTTCAACAAAATAATCGTCAGTAATCGAACCCACGACTATCCGTTTTGCAATCTATCACCTGGACCAGTACACAACGGATACTGCTAAGGTCTTAAAAACAGACACATTTCTAAAAACGCAGTTGATCAAATGAAATACCAGATAGAAATGAAATATTTTTATGTTGCTGCAGAAACCATTGAGAATAAATTTAAATAATTTATTTTTGTTGTAGTATAAGAACAATAAATTAAAAATTAAATTTATACTTTTTCTTGCCTATAATGAATACATGGGAAGAAAAGTATTGTTTTCATGTCCATTTTTGAAATAGAGTTTTCACCAGATGTACACGTATTCAAACCCCTTGAACCCAAAAAACATGTTTTTTGTATTTGGTCTGCGTGCGTGTGTGTAAACAAAATGTCTCATAAATGGAACACTGTACAAAGTGAAACTTTATACTTAAGTGAGGGACCACTAGAGGATCCGACATAAACATTTTCATCAAAATTGTTCAACCAGAAGTAGTAGTTTATAAAGAGTCTTTTTTCACGTTATTGCAATTATCTCAAAAACGGCCTCTACAATTTGTTTTTAAATCACCACATTTACTACATTATTCATGCTCTACAAGACAGGGTAGGCAGCATGTCTGCTGAAATTCTTGGGGAGGATGACCTCATGTAGAAGAAAAATGGGTTTTTTAAGATTGTGGCCTTAGTTTGCATTTAAGGGCAAAAGTGTATATAACTAAAGAAGTAGAAAATTTAGAAACCTAAAACTTTTATTCCAAACACTTGTCTGTATAAGAGAAAGCGGATTTCTATTTCTTTGTGAACCACCCAATAAACTGTACAAATTAGAGGAAGAAACAAACATTACGCTAAAATTTTACACTAAATGATGTTGTACCTTTTCTGTTTCAATGGAGTTATTTTCCAGAGGATCAGATGACCAGCTCTCTTCCATTGGACTAATGTCATCTTCCTGTGGTATTTCCTAAAAAAATATGAATATCTGCATAAACAAAAAATCTGGTGTGAAACACTCACAAATTTCTCTTACCAAAGTAAATAATAAAACATATCAGGTGTGGCTATTAAATAACTTGACTGATGTTGTGAAAATTTTATTTTTATTTTATACATAATCACTTATTGTCACCTTCAATATACACTCCTTCACAATCCCTACAACGCTCCATGTGAATTTTCCATTGTTGGAAACAGTGCTGGAAGTCATCTTCTGTCAGCTCCTTCAGGACACGTGCCTCTTTCTCTTTTATAGCTTCCACAGTCTTAAATCTTGTCCCTTTTAATGCAGATTTCACCTTAGGGAACAGGTAGAAGTCACATGGTGAAAGATCTGGTGAATAAGGTGGATGTTCTACCACTGAGATGCTGTACTTGGCTAGGAACCTCTTGACAGATAACGCGGAACGAGCTGGCGCATTGTCTTGGTGGAGAACCCATGTGTTGTCCTTCCACATTTCAGGGTGTTCATTTCAAACATTTTTGAGCGGCACGTGTCCTGAAGGAGCTGACAGAAGATGACTTCAAGCACTGTTTCCAACAATTGAAAATTTGCATGGAGCATTGTAGGGATAGAGAAGGAGTGTATATTGAAGATGACAATAAGTAATTATGTATTAAATAAAATAACATTTTTTACAACGTTAAGTTTCATTATTTAATAGCCAAACCTCGTACATTCATGTATAATCATGAGTGAACACCATAAACTGAAACACACAACCTAATTTTAGCCATGAATGAATGACACAAAATGAAAATCACCATCTGTAGAACTACAAATCGTGTAAAATCACTAACTGACGCTAAACTAATGTCAATAACAACAAAATGCTTGAAACAAAAGTTGTAGATGTTTTATGTACAACTTTGATCATGTATACAATTTTGTTGGTAAATCCATACCAAGGTTGCAATCTTTAAAAAATCAAATATTCTGTTTTTACTGATTTTGATGAGAAAAATACAGAAAATCACTCATTGAGTTATGTTTAATCATGAGTAAACAATGTAAAATTAAAACACAACCTAATTTTCTAAACTACTCGTTGTAGAAAAAGTGTTTGAAATAAAAGTTGTAGGTTTTTTTAATTTTCTACAACTTTAATTATGTTTACACTTTTGCCCTAAAATCCATATTAAAGCCACAATTTAAAATATAACAATCCAATACAAATATAGGAGTTAACTCCAATGCTTTATTACCTGTTCCCATTTTACAAATTCAAAATCACACGCATTTGGGTCTGACTCGGAAATTTCACCATTGTCAAAGTCTTCATGCTCAACTTTTAATTGCTCCTGTCGGGAAGAAAAAATACATGAAATTAAGAAAATAAGCACCTGGACTAATTAAATTACGACTGCACCCACTGCATTGAATTTGTCTTTCTATTACAACAGTCTTACTGCCTTGAAAATTAGCTAGTATTTCGTGCAGTTAAAATTTCTTTCACAATTACGTTTGTTTTGTTTTTAAATAAAATTAAATTTCAATATCTAGTATTCAATGTTTTTCTTAAGTAATTAACATGAATCTCTCAAGAATTCAATTTTCTACAAATCTAATTAATAAAAAATACACCTTAATTTACCATTTACCAAAGTAATTTCATGCTAAAGACAAAAATGTGTTACTCTTTAGCCCCAATCCTAGTGTTTTACGTAATATACGTTAAAACTGATGAAGGTACATTACTGGGACCAATTTTATTCAATTCATCAGGTAAAAATACATAAGAAACCGTCAGATTTGTCTCTTAATTACAGCCTTTCAAAATGTGTATATGGTCTCATTTCACCGAGGGTACTGAATTCTTGGCGAATCTTTGACCGTGTATAAATTGCTAATGAAGTGTTTCCAAGCCTCTAAAATATGTAGTTTTTTTTCTTATTTGTAACTATAGAACGAGCTACCGAGAGATTGCTGTATAGTTCTGAATCACACGATACAATGTATCGGGTGTCCATATGTCATATGGTGTACATTTTCCGCCATTGGAGAAAAAAGATTAGTTTGGGAATTAGGCTGCACAATGAATTTACCTGAATGGTTTACTGTTTGCAGGTGATTTGTGGATTGCATTTCAGATATCAGTGTATGTTTTGAATGAACTGTGAAAAATTAATTTCAAAGTTTCCGAAGAAAAGTCATGGCATTTACTGGTAGTTATCTCACTAGGTCTAAAATTTTGGTTGATGATTTGGTGCTTAAACAAGTATCACTTTGCAATTTTTAGGTTGACATTGAAATTGATTTGGAAATATAGAAGGAAGTTGCCACATTCCAAGCTACGTGCGGAAGTATTAGCAAAACCCTACCAAGGAAAACAAAGAAAGAAACTGAAATAAATTTTTATAAGGTCATGTCTGCCGCAGTCATACTCAATATAAGCGAGTCTTGGATTACTACAAAACCACAAGAGAGTTAGAGTACAGGCGACACAAATGTGATTCCTGTGAAGAACAAAGGGTTGCAACCACAGGGACCAACTAAAAAATGAGGACATAAGAATGGAACTGGGTGTCTACAACCTGAATGGGAAGATTGCAAAATATTGAAATCAGTGGAAGGAGCACGCAGAAAGAATGCCTGAAGAAAGGATCACTCTCCACGTTTAAAATACAGGCCGGTAAGGAGGAGAGATGTTGGGAGATCACGCAAAAGATGGCAATAAATCAATGGTTTTCTCGTAAATATAAGTCAGAACAGACGGGAGCATAATCCTTGTTTGAGAGAAGAAGAACTATACGGTAAAAGTTTGAAAAGATGGCCAGTGTGCTACAATTAGTTAACAAAATTTATAAATTAATTGTAAATGGGAGGTATTATCTTTGGACAATTTAATTCTTAAAAATAAGGGAAACTCTGGGGAGACAGTAACCATGACAGAGAAAATAAAAATGCTAGTGGGAGTGACTGTGTAATCAATGAAACAGCTTCATAAGGTGATGTTAAAGAGCTGCATGTTTGTGACCCGAGGGGAAAAGTACAAGAACAAGCAAAATGCTGACAAAAATGGCAAAGAGGTCAACAGTAGAGAGCTCTTGTCACAGAGGGGAATGAATAATTCTGGGGTCAAAAATGGATAACAAGGAGTGCAGCAGTTATGAAAAGACAAGCCAAGATAATCATTCAACATTCTTGCAATCATTAGGATCATTCTGGCATTACAGGATAGCAACAAGGTAAGACAGATCAATTATTTAAATGTTATTTTTTTGGAATAGCCAAAGATTTTACAATTTTTTAAAATACAGACTTGGTCAGAAAACTTTTTAAAAACATTTAGTACTATAAGTATCAGTGAATTTTGGATGCATAAAATTCCTGAAACCTTGATATTTTTTGAAAGCTATTATATAGTGGGTATAGAAGCTAGGTAAGGGTACTTAAAACTACAATAAAGAAAATAATTTTTTTTAATTTTAACAAATATCACTGTAAGAGAATTCAAATCAATAAACATTTGATACGGTTCAATATTACGCATATTAAGGAATATGTAATGTTAAGTGATAAAACAATACATTTAGTAATGGAAATTATTATAATAAACTTAGAAAACCGAAGAACTTTGACTAGTATTTAAAAATAACAATATAAGGCGATGTGTAGGTGCCAACAGGCAGAGATAACATACGCGATTGATCGAAGATATAATTTTTTATACATGAGCTTGTACATGGTCGAAAGGTCCAAAATTGGTACCCAATTTTGGAGTGGAATGCGCTGAATATATAAAAGGTTAATACTTGATATCACTACAATTTCCACACAAACACAAATATAGGAATTAAATCCACTGCTTTATTTACCTGTTCCATGTTTACAAACTCAACATCATACCCATCTGGGTCTGATTCAGAAATTTTACCAGTGTCAAAGTCTTCATGCTCAACTTTCAATTCCTGTTAGGAAGAATAAAAACAAATTAAGTTACACAAAATTAGTAAAATACAACATGAGCACATGGACTTATTAAAATACAACTACTACTCAGCACTGAAATATTTCTTTATACAAAACAACAATCTGACTGCCTTGATTCAGCATATATTTCTCCATAACATGGATTTATTTTACTTGTAAAAGAATAGTGTTAATACGAGGGTTATCCAGAAAATAACCTCCATTTTGAAATAAAAAGTAAACAAGTGAAGATACAAAAACTTTATTATATACATATTAAAACTACAGTTTTTCTCTATTTTTCGACATAGTCGCCAAACAGATTCAAGCACTTGTCGTACCTTGGAACAGTCTTTGAAATACCCTCTGCATAAAAATCTGCCGCCTGTGAATGTAGCCAACCATTCATAGCATTTTGAACCTCTTTGTCATTGGCGAACCGCTGAGATGCAAGCCACCGCTTCATGTTCGGGAACAGGTGAAAGTCACTAGGAGCCAAGTCCTGTATGGGGGATGATCGAAAACGTCCCATTTAAACTTGGCCAAAAGTTCATTAGTTCTTCGAGCTGTATGAGGGTGAGCGTTGTCATGCACAAACACAACACCTTACTCATCTTACTCGTTGATTTTATGGAACGACCATCACTTCTGCTGTCTACTGTGAAACTAAACAGACTAAGAAGAGCGATCCAAAACAAGCGTCGTGGCCTTCTGACACGTGGTGTTGTGTTTGTGCATGACAACGCTCGCCCTCATACAGCTCGAAGAATTAATGAACTTTTGGCCAAGTTTAAATGGGATGTTTTCTATCATCCCCCATACAGCCCGGACTTGGCTCCTAGTGACTTTCACCTGTTCCCGAACATGAAGCGGTGGCTTGCATCTCTGCGGTTCGCCAATGACGAAGAGCTTCAAAACGCCGTGAATGGTTGGCTACATTTACAGGCGGCAGATTTTTATGCAGAGGGTATTTCAAAGACTGTTCCAAGGTACGACCAGTGCTTGAATCTGTTTGGCGACTGTGTCAAAAAAAGAGAAAAACTGTAGTTTTAATATGTATATAATAAAGTTTTTGTATCTTCACTCGGGCCCTGGGAAGTGACCTGGGGAGGGCTTCGGCTCTGGCAAAGGGGAGTGATGACGCGTCACGATACACAACATCGGTATCAAAATAAGCGGTTAATCAAGAGACCGCTCTTAGCCTCTCTCACTCCAACTCCAACACTTTAACCTACAAGAGGTGCCCCTGTTACGCTGAGCAACTCGATGGAAGGTTGGGTTAAACCCCAGCGGGAAATCGGGTCAGCAAGCTGATAGGTGTTGGGGGCTGAGGAGCCAATCTTCAGTCAATTCTCACAACCTGATGGTCATGCCTCAATCTTTGACGTCTCAGGGAGTAATGATCAAAGAGGATAGGATCATGAAGTGAGGAATAGGAGTAATTCTCCAAAACAGGATTGTTAGGAATCCTTAGGAGGCAGCCCCTCCACCTAACTAGCCTTGCCGTTGAGTTAATATCCCACGCAGGGCGAAACATAAACGTATTCAAAGAGACAAAATAGAAAGAAACGGACAGGTTAAACGGAAAAAAGACTGGAAACGGACAAATAACATGATTTTTGGAACTTGGAATATAACCTCACTGACGGGGAAAGACATGGAATTGGTGGAGGAGATGGAGAAGTATGGAATCTCTGTTCTGGGAATAAGCGAAACGAAAAAGAAAGGGCATGGAACACTGCAGTTGCATAAGGACTATGTGTTGATGTATTCAGGTGTGAGTAGGGATGCAAAGGCAAAGGAAGGGGTTGGGGTGATTTTGAGTAATGCAGTAGCGGACAAGGTTATCTATTGGGAGCCAGTGAACTCGAGAATAATAAGAATTGATGTGCAGTTACAGGAAAGAATTTCATTTATACAACTTTATGCCCCGACAGAAGACAAAGATGTACTGGAAAAAGAGTTTTTTTACAGCGAGTTGCAAAGAACAATTAACAAGGCCAGGGATGAGTTCGGTTGTGTGGTCTTGATGGGGGACTGGAACGCAAGAGTGGGAAATGATATGGCAAGGGGACATGGAAGTATGGGAGCATATGGGGCTGAGAGGACAAGGAACAGAAATGGGGACAGAATGGTTGAGTTCTGTGTGGATAATCAGCTGCTGATTGGAAATACTTTCTTTCCACATAAACATATACACCAGGTTACATTCGTGGCAGAGGAAAGAAATGTGAGTAGTGCTATTGACTACTTTGTGTATACGAGGGAGACTCGGAGAATTACCATGGATGTCCGGGTGTATCGTAGTGCAGAACTGAATACACAGCACAGACTACTGATAATGAAAACAAGATTCAGAAGTGGAAAAGCAGTAAAACCTCGTAAATTCACAAAAATTAAGGTGGAGGAATTGCAGCGACCAGACTGTAGACGGGAATATACTAATAAGTTAGAGGAAATGTTAGGGAGGGAGGGTGCTGATGGATCAATTGAAGAAATCTGGCAAAAGCTAAAGAACATAATCCTAAAAGTGGCCGAGAAAGTATGCGGGAAAAAGGTGGTGGGTGGGGGAGTGAGGCACACTAGATGGTGGAATGATTCAGTCAGGGAGGCGGTGAAAGGAAAGAAGATGGCATGGAAGAGATATCTGCAAACTGGTACAATAGAGGATCGGAAAACGTATGTTGAAGCACGAAGGTTGGCTAAGGAAGTGGTGAGAGGAGCTAAGATGGATTCCTGGGAGGAGTTTGGAAAGGACATGGAGAATAACTATAGAACAAACCAAAGGAAGTTTTGGACGACAATTAGGGGGCTAAGGAAGGGGAGATCAAGAAGGGTAAGAAGTATACAGAATGAGGCAGGTGAATTGATCACTGATGCAAAGGAAGTACTTGAGACCTGGAGATTGTACTATGAAAAGACCTTCAAAGAGGAGAACCAGGAGCTGGTAAGAAGGGACGGGGAAGAACAGCTAGAGGATACAAACGAGGTCAATATTGAAGAACAGGAAATTCGGAATGCTGTCCTAAAAATGAGATTGGGTAAAGCGGCAGGCCCAGACAACATAGCTCCTGAGATGGTTAAATATGGAGGAGACCAATTAATAAAATGGTTGTATACACTATTCCAAAAGGCATGGCGAGAAGAGACTATACCTGAAGATTGGGAGAACAATGTAGTAATACCCTTGCATAAAAAGGAAAGCACAACTAGATGTGAAAACTACAGAGCCATATGTCTTTCATCTGTGATATTTAAGTTGTACACCAGGGTACTGGAAGGTAGGTTGAGGAGAGAAGTAGAGGGAAAACTCGAGGATGAACAGGCGGCATACAGGCCGGGCAAGCAGACTCAAGATCATATATACGTGTTGAGAACAGCTATGACAAGGGCCAACAATAGGGGAAAAACAATGTTTTTGGCTTTCCTTGATTTGGCGGCAGCCTTTGACTCTGTTCCAAAAAAGGAGGTATGGAGGGCATTGGAGGAATTAGAGACTCCACAGAAGTTGTTGAGGGTGATAAAGAGTGTGTATCGGAATGTGTATGGAATGATCAGAATGGAAGGCAAGGAAAGTGGAAGATTTCTTATGGAGAGGGGAATGAAGCAGGGAGACAGTCTGAGCCCACTTTTATTCATCGTTTTCATGGACTCTATTGCTAAAATCTGCAAGAGACGAACAAAAAGATATAAGGTAGGGAACTGGAATCTCCGGCCAGTGTACCTGCAATCATTGATATACGCAGATGATATAGTCTTGATAAACTCTAAAGCAGAGGATTTGCAAGAAGCAATAACGGAGTGGTGCAGTACTCTGCAGGAGAGAGGAATGAGGGTGAACGTTAAAAAGAGTAAAGTGATGAAGGTTGGAGGTGAGAAGGAGGAGCTGAGAATGAGGTGGGATGGGGTGGAGTTGGAGCAGGTGAGGAGTTTTGAGTATCTGGGAACAGTGATTGATGAGAGTGGGGGAATGGAGGAAGAGATGAACAACCGAATCAGAAAGGCCAACCAAATATTCTATAGTTTAAATAACACACTTATTGGAAAAAGAGAGGTGAGCAGAGACGCCAAACTCAGAATATATAAGTCAGTATATTTACCAACATTACTGTATGGGTCAGAAACATGGACCATGAAAGATAAACTGGACAGTAGAGTTACAGCTCAGGAAATGAAGTATCTAAGGAGAGTGATAGGAAAGACAAGACGGGACAGAGTTCGTAATGTGAATGTGCGGGAGGAGTTAGGCTTAAAAACAGCAGTAACAGAACTGATTGAAAGAAGGGCATTGGGTTGGTATGGTCATGTGGTGAGAAGAGATAGGGAGGACAGACTGAAGCGAATTTTTGAGGCGAGACCGGAGGGAACCAGAAGACGGGGAAGACCAAGGATGGAGTGGGAGGAGTATGTTGAGGGTGTGGGGGGGCGAAGGGGAGAGAGCAAAGGACGGCTGAGAGCATTGGCTTTGGACAGAGTGGAGTATAAGAAGTTTATAGAAGGCCCGACGCTGAGAGGCAGAAGGGAGAGATAAAGAAGAAGAAGGAGAAGTATCTTCACTCATTTACTTTTTATTTCAAAACGGAGGTTATTTTCTGGATAACCCTCGTACAATAACCTTTGGCTCATAATCATCACATTCAGATGAACTTTCCTCACTTCCCATTTCAAAATTCAGATCTTCATCATCTGACTAGGTGAACCTGTGCGGGAAAACCCGCACAAAAGTGTAAATTTGTTTTTATTGAACTTCTCTGTAAACAACTTTTTTTGTTTTATTGTACTACTGATTCATTGAATCTTCTACTGTCCTAATTCGGCTCATGATGGAACTTCATAAAAAAATTGTATAGTGGCAGGCGATTTTCAGTTCATGCACTTGCCTCTTCATATTTTACCATGTCACCCAGTCTCTTATAGCTTTAACCATACGGCTTGACAGCAGTCATAACTGCTCTAATTTTTCTAAAATCTCATTATTTAATTTTACATGAAAACAAAACCAAAATATAGCAGATCGAACTGTATACAAATTTACAACAACTACGTTGGAAATTCCAAAGCGATATGACCGTGACACTGCTAATGCGTTGGTAGGCCTATACTTTAGCTCGTTGAACTTGCCCCCTCTCCAAACTGAAATAGCTGTGCGAGATGTGCGAGGAATAGATAGAGAAAGAGAGAGGCCAATACTTCAGTTCGTTGAACTTGCCCCCTCTCCAATCTATTTTAGACCTCCTATTTTACGGTCATAAATTGAAATATTTGATTTTGGATAGTTTTCTGCAAATCTACTCGAACAGACGATTCATTTGAGCCCACTTCGGGGAAAATCGGTGAAGGTTCAGGTGGTTAAAATCGTGTTGAAAAAAAAAGCTGCTCGCTATTAATATATAGATTCCTTTTCCAAACCGAAGTCAAAGTAAGAGTACGGTAAATCAGGCAATACCCCTTACCAGACTGTGATGGAATATTCCGTCATTGTGTAATTGCACGAAAAGGGCCGTTGACGTAATATTCCGTCACCATCAATTTGTTATGCAACGGAATATTCCGTAGTTTGACAGAATATAGTTTCACAAAGTCCCACTGTATCATTTAAGTGGTAGTAAAATATATTGTACCACAGCAAGACCTGATAACATAACCTGTAACATTCAGTCCACGTTTTGTGTGCGATTAATTTATTAAGAAAAAAAATAAATCAAAACAACATTACTTTCTGAACAAAAATTAAACCGGTAAAGGAGTTAAAACAATACTACTTAAATGCTGATTAGATGCAGTACCAGATGAAAGGTTATAATCAGACTTGAAATGGATGTCATCTATCAGTTTTACTGTTGGGTCAGTCCACATCAAATCAACCAAAAAATTAATGATTTGACACCCAAGTTCTCAGATTTTGATAAAACTTGGTATAATTGTTCATTTTTGCTTCTAAGTAGCCATGCAAAAATTTTCTTTCTGTATTTCAAACGGTTTATTTTTTACAGCTTATTGAAGTTTTTGTTATTTGATCGTTTTTGACCATTGGGCGGAAGAACCCAATTGTGACGTTAAAAAATAAAAAATGCATATCTTCCTTATTTACCAATCAATGGTGATGAAATTTTTTATATGGATACTTCAATGTATAAGGATTTGAGAAATAATACTACTTTTTGAATAAGTAATCATTTTTAGTCTAAAAAAAATTTCTAAAGATCATTTTTTAGATGTTTTTCATCGATACGCAGGGTTTTAAGGAAACTGCAATATCTTTGAAAAGGTAAAGAGTAATCAAATAATTCTTTTTGCATTTCAGTTCTACAAAGTCTGCTCTATTATTTGAAGTAATAAAATTAATGGTATTTTCACTCCTTCAATTTAAATTTTTACTTTAAAGACAGAAGTCAGTCATTTTAATTTATATCCTATTTTTGACGACACGGCAAATTAGAACATAGTTAAATAATTTCTCCTTGTTATTTAAAATATCATACTTCTACTAACTATACATTAGGTAACAATTAAAAATTTCTTTTCAGATGGTAACTCAACTTCTAGGACTGTTTCAAATTTTCTTTTTAAATTTTTGTGTACTTGTTGCAGTTTCTGTGCTCCATATGATGATTTACTATCCTCACCAAGAGCATGTAATTTCAGTGGGGAACAACCGATTTCATTGAATTAAGTATTTAATTCTTCAATGACAATCTCTTTTTGTAACTTATTCAGTTCTTGAGGATCTAATCCAATGTCAACATCATCACCATCTTGGGAATTTATGTTTATGTCATCAGTTTCATCAGTATGAGAGAGTAAAATTTTTCTGCAAGATCCACAAAGTTTTTGTCCTGGTTTAACTTTATATCCTTTAAATGCAATAGCCCTATAGTGTTCTACAGTTACAACACGCAGTGATTTTTTAATTGAAGTTTATGTCTTTTTAAGGGATCACAGCATACTCTTTGTAATAACTCATACTTGTTCAGAAAAACACTTTGATGGTGCAAACAGAGAGACTAAAGTCCAGCCTCTCTTAGTTTTCTCCTAATGTAAACAAATAATGACGTCAGTGAACATGTGCATTATATCAAAATGTGAACTGATTAAAAAGTAACAACCAAATACTTTCAAAAGTATTTAAATAGAAAATACTTTAAAAAGTATTTTTCTAAATGAAATTGTTAGGCCTACATCATATCATGACTGATGTTTTTAGTACTTAAAGTAGTTATAATTTTAAAAATAGTTAACTTAATAGGAATAAGACATCTGTAAAGTCGCAGACTCTAGCGTGCACCCTGTAGTAGGTGGCTTTTGTTTGTTGACAGTAGGAGCAAACTAAGAACGGCTGAACTGTATATTTGCAGCTTGAGCTGTTCTGAGTTTCAAAAGATTTAAGTCTGATTCAGACAGTTTATCAACTGTTAGTAAGGGGTTTATGTTTAACAAAGTGTAACATGTGACACTCACTTCCAGAAATTTCCCCCACACTGCAGTTTTCCATTTTTCCAGATTTAGAAATTAAAAAATTAAAAATATTAATACTGAACATATAACACAAAACACACTTCACTCTTTATAAATACTAATATTGACAAATAATAAATGTCAAATTATTGATTACCATACATATTAAGAATAACAAGCCCACACAATTTAACTAAGTATAGCAGTAAAATTACAATAACTCAACCTGTTAACACTTGATCAACATAACAATAAAAGACTTTTAATACACTCCTGGAACAAGATGTCACTCCAACAAAAGCATCAGACTGACTGGCAAACAAATGCCAGGCTCTGTCTTCTGTCAGATTTATTGTTTAGGCATGGAAGAATTTAATATTAATTAAACTTGTCTCAGATTTATTATTGAGGCATGAAATAATTTAATGTTATAAACTTATACTTGCCTTCTCTGTTTTTGAACTATTAAAGCTATTGCCGAATTTCTTCTTGCAAATGTGTTGAGAGCTTTTTAAATTTCTTCTTGCAAATGTGTTGAGAGCTTTTTAAATGCTTAAGGTAATAAGTATTAATCAGTATTATTTTATTAATTGTTACCTAATGTATAGTTAGTAGAAATATGATATTTTGAATAACAAGGAGAAATTATTTAACTATGTTCTAATTTGCCGTGTCGTCAAAAATAGAATATAAATTAAAATGACTGACTTCTGTCTTTAAAGTAAAAATTTAAATTGAAGGAGTGAAAATACCATTAATTTTATTACTTCAAATAATAGAGCAGACTTTGTAGAACTGAAAAGCAAAAAGAATTATTTGATTACTCTTTACCCTTTCAAAGATATTGCAGTTTCCTGAAAACCCTGCGTATCGATGAAAAACATCTAAAAAATGATCTTTAGAAATTTTTTTTAGACTAAAAATGATTACTTATTCAAAAAGTAGTATTATTTCTCAAATCCTTATACATTGAACTATCCTTAAAAAAATTTCATCACCATTGATTGGTAAATAAGGAAGATATGCATTTTTTATCTTTTAACGTCACAATTGGGTTCTTCCGCCCAATGGTCAAAAACGATCAAACAACAAAAACTTCAATAAGCTGTAAAAAATAAACCGTTTGAAATACAGAATAAAATTTTTGCATGGCTACTTAGAAGCAAAAAATGAACAATTATACCAAGTTTCATCAAAATCTGAAAACTTGGGTGTCATGGTGTGGTTGAATTGACATGGATTGACCCTGTTCTTTTATAATATGAGTTTGGTATATTGTTTACACAAAATAAAAAATATAATATATTATGTGAATTTAAATATAACATGAAAAACTAACCTGATGTAACACTGCTCACATATGAAAATCATAACCTTACAAATAATTCAATTCAAAACGTGAGCTTCATGTTTACAGGGAAGTTTTTTAAAATACCCACTAGATATCACTGCCATTTATAACAAATTACTCTAGGTGAAAAACAAATCTAGACAACCAAGCAACAAGTTGAGTCTGCTTACATTTTACTACAGAAATAACTACCGGAGCATGAGCCATTTACAGCCATAGGTATCAGCGTGTTCAGAAAAGGCAACAAAATTTTTACAAATCTTAAGACATTTATCTAGTTTCACTTGGCCGCCTTTGAGACGTAGTGACTGGCAAGTAGCCTACAAAGTAGAAGGCCCTGGTTTGATTTACAGCTAGGATCTGAAAATTTTTTTAAAAACCTGTTACAATACCGAAACCCACATTAGTCGCTAATGACCAAGCTGTTGATGGAACTTTCAATAAACTAAAACAAGAAAAAATAAACATACTTTTTATCATACTGTTCATACTTTTTTCTCAGCAAAATTTGTTTCTGTATCACCAGCATTCAAACAACGCACATCAACTCCAGGTTAACCATTAACAACTAACGATGAAAACAGGAAACTTTACTAGAAAAAAAGCCATGACTTACAATTTCTGTATGTATAACTTCAGTTTTTGTCTCCGACGCTAACTGTTGAACTTCCATGATTACAAATTTCCAAATTCTGTAACGGCAGTATCTTCAGATCATCATCATCTGAAAATATAAAAATAAAGACGGTGTAATTTCACAGGTAATTATTTACTTATAGGACACCAAACCAATTTGAACCATTTTGTTTAAAATATATTCTTTTTAGTATGCCGAATATGGGCTTATTTTTGCACAAAAACGCTGTGAAATTAGTTATAATAGGCCCTTTTATATCATATGACGACATAACCTCACTTTCCAGCAACTTTGTCAATTTATGCCGTGATATTTCAATGTGTGTATAAATTTTAAAATACAGTATACATTTATTGATAGTAAAGTTAATAAACATGAGTACAAATAACGTAAATATATTAACAACGTAAATACTATGAAAAACTTAAATTTCATACTAATATAAGACGTCACGGCGTATAATAGTGTGATTTTTATGACGTCATTACAAGCGGCCTCAAAAATTAACATTAACCTACTAAACACAAGCTCATTTAAAGTAAATTATTCGTTGTTATCGGTTGTTACAGGCGTTTATATTTGCGCATAACAGCCGATAACCTACTCTAAATAACCTAATGTTGAATAGGTTATTGGTTGTTTCGCCCAACTATAAACGCCCGTAACAACTAATAATCTACTCAACATTAAGAGTAGGTTATCGGTTGTTATGCGCAAATATAAACGCCTGTAACAACCGATTACCTACTCTTAGGTTATCGGTTGTTACGGGCATTTATAGTTGCATATAACAACGAATAACCGCCTCTAAATGAGCTAATGATGAGTAGGTTATCGGTTGTTATGCGCAACTATAAACGTCCATAACAACTGATAACCTACTCGGTTAGAAACGTTAATGTTACTCTTTGAGGCCGCTTGTAATGACGTCATAAAAAAACCTAATTTACGTCTTGATGTCATTACATTAGTATTGATTTTACGTTTTTCATAGTATTTACGTTAATTTTAATTAGGTTTATTGATCAATATATTAACTTTACTATCAATAAATATATTTTGTATTTTAAAATTTATACACACATTGAAATATCACGGCATAAATTGACAACGTTGTGGGAAAGTAAAAATAAGCTCATATTCGGATTCAGCATACAAAAAAGTATATATTTAAAATGAAATGGTTCAAATTGGTTTCGTGTCCTATAAGTAAACAATTACCATTTCACATTTCACTAAAACTAATATAAGAACTGAATGAACATGCTTACGAGAAATTAATTATAAAAAGAGAAACATTTTCGATGTTACAGAAAAACTTTCGGTATACCAAACTTTCCTATAAATGCCTAGAAACCCTTCTCAGGAGTTGAAAATGTTACAATTGATGCAAGAAAACTGCTTGACAATAAAAGTAGAATTAGCCGTAAAAATACATCAACAATTTGCTAAATTAAAAATAACTGTTACCAAGTTTATGTGCTGACGGAAAAGTCTACGATGTGAAGCTCTACCAGACACGAATTATGAAAATTAACTGATTGAACTAAGCCCCTCCGTTCTAACAAAGCCACCGCAGACGTAGAAATGTCAAAACAACATTATTTTTTTTCAATTTATTTAACGTCGCATCAACATCAAGGTCATTAGCGACGACGTTGGGGTGTAACTGTGTGTAATGAGGATGAAATGATTTTTTGTAACGTATGAAAATATGCCGTGCCTGAGTGGGATTCGAACCCAGGACCGCATGATGAGAGGCGAGCACGTTACCAACTGCGCCAATGCGGTCGGCGCATTATTATTATTCACCCTGTTACTCAGTTGTTCTATTGTCTCAGACAGAGTCTTCAATTCCTATGTTAGTACTAGAAGTAATTTCAAGGAATTTTTTTTTTTTTTTTTTTTGAAAAATTAATTGTTTCTTTAACCTTTTAATAGCCAACGTTCCCATTTTGGGAACAGCGACTAATTTTTTTTTTACAGGGGAACTATTTATATTAAATCTGTTTTCTTATTAAATCTGTTTTGTTTATATTAAATCTGTTTTCTGTTTTATTATCTGTTTCTTATTAAATCTGCTTTTGTAGAACAAGAATTGGAGTTCATCGCTATATCTTTTATATTAGTAAGACTAAAATTTTGTCTTTTTTACGTTAACTTATATTTGTAATATTTTGAAGAACTTTCAGTGATTTTCATTTATGTTAAAAAGAATAATTTATACATAAATATTTCAGATTTTTGAGTTTTTGCTAAAGAAAAAATTGATTTTTTTTAAAAGTTTAATATATATTCTGAAGACAGTAACTGATTGTAAAATAGTTTTTAGTGTAGAAAATGTTAAGTGTTCCAATTTGGGAACGTTGGCAACAAAATGTAGAATAATTTTTGTCTGTCATGTTGTCACAGCAGTTTCGTGACAATTATTTCTGATTCTGCTGTTCTTCCATTGGTACGTTACTGCTGTACTTAACGTTTACGTACTGTTTCAGTTGTATTAGTATAAATAATTTAACTATTTTGAAAGAAAATTATAAACATCAAGAGTCATCCAACATTATGTATTGATGAATCTATGGTCCCTTACCATGTACACCATACCGCTAAAATGTTTATAGAAAATAAAACAATACATTTTGGCTTCAAAATTTGGATGTTGTGTGGAACAGATGAGTTTCCTTACAATATGCCAATTTATTGTGGAAAATCTGGAGAGGAGAAGTCACCACCAGGAAGTTGTGTTGAACGAAATAATATGTTATCTGTTGTAAAACACCCTTCTCATCATATTGTATTATTTGACAATTTTTTTACAAGCCACTGTTTACTGTCTGAACTGACAGAGAAAAATATCTGTACCTGTGGTACAGTGAGAGAAAATTGAACATATAAGTTCCATTTCAAACCACCTAAAGAGTTGAAGGGTGAGTTTTTTTGATGGGAAAATTACATTTATCAAATGGAATGATAACTCCTTTGTAACTGTTACGGAGTAAATCCTTTGCATAAGGCTCCAATGTGGGTGAAAATAAGAAAGAAGTACCACAGCCACATCTCATATAGATGTATATTGAAGGAATGGGCGTAGTTGATTTCGTTGATCGATTACTATCATACCGTCTGCGGCTGCGATTAAAAAAATGGTGGTGGAATCATTTTCCTAAAGATCTAAATCTTGCAATTATTGCAGGCTTTCGTTTTTTTAACATGTAAATCCTGAATCAAAAATTTTCCATTTAGATTACAGAAGAGCTATTGCTATTACTCTCATAAAAACGATATTGTAAGAAGGAAACTTGGTGGTCCAACACCTCAACAGCACCTGTAGTTCACAGTATGCGTTTCAATGGCACCAACCTCTTTCTAAATTAAATGACTCAAGGTAGATGTATGCAGTGTATGAAAAATACAAGACTAATGTGCATTAAATGTGGAAAAAGCTTCATAAAAAATCTGTTATGAAAATTATCACAAAAAATAAATCGTACATTAATGGCCTTTATTATTACGAGTATAAATAATTACTATCTTATGTATGTATCTTATTAATAAAATTAGTAGTATAAAAACCAATAGGCCTATTATAAATAAAAAAAGGCACTTATAGATGATTTTCACTGAAAAACTACTTATTATTGTATGCAATGAATATAATACTAGATTCTTCAGTGCCGCTTCTTTACATGCCAACGTTCCCATTTTGGGAACATATCATATTTCTATAAATAGGCTTTCAATTGGAAAAAGTTTAATTGATCACATTATAGTAAGTTATATTTAACACGAAAAACAAGATATCATGCATAATTTCCAAATTTTAAGCAAGGCGGCCAGTAAAGGGTAAATCGCAGTAGTTATGTCTCAACATATAACTTCAATATAGTAACTTAATATAGTAACGTCAGTTATATCTCACTGTGTAAAGCCTAAAGCTCATCTGGTCCTACATGATACTTTATAAAATAATGTTTTACAAATTTCAAGTTGTAAAAGTTTTTTTTTATTATTAAAAAAGCTGGCTAAACGATGCAACAGTAATATTATTTTAATTTCAATTAAGTTATTTTGTCATTTTATATTTAAATAAATATCTTGTAAATAAATAAATTTATTAACATTATTCATAAAACTACACTTTTTTTTATGAATATATAAAAATTTATGTTAATATTTCTGGGTGAAATTAATTTTAATAAAAAATCACATGAAGTAAGTTTTTTCGAATATTGTGAAGTTATAAAAAATTGGTATAGTATTTATTTTTTAGAAATAGGGTGAGTGTTGTATAATATTTTATTATTATGTAAAATTTTATTGTATTATATTTTAAGATTATTATAAATTAAACTGTTATTAACACAGTAGACTCTCAAAAATCCGGATCGCGCTAGTCCGGACGATTTGTTTTTTACTTTATTTTCTGAAAATTTACAACTTTTAAATTAACAACTAGTAAAAAATTTTCATGGGATTGGCCCGATGAAATCAGTGGGGAGGCTTTATCGGCGAACAAAGATGCTGTTCCTGAATTTAAGACCTTACTTTTTAAAATCCTTGACGAAGAAGGAATTTCCGGTGACCAGCTGTATAATTGCGACGAGACTGGTCTGAACTATAAAATGTTGCCCACGAAAACTCTCGCATCCAAAAAGGAAGCTTCAGCCTCGGGCTATAAAAAAAGCAAGGAACGGGTTACGGGTTGACTTGTAGCAATGTGATCGGCAGTCATAAACTAAGGTTAACATTAATAGGAAAATCAAGAAAACCCAGAGCTTTTAAAAATTTAAAGAAAGACGATGTGTTGCCACTTTGGTATACAAACCAACAAAAAGCATGGATGAATTCTACAATTTTTAAGACTTGGTTTTTTAATGAATTTGTACCTACTATAATTACTCTATATAAATTATAATTATTCTATAATTGAGACATATATGACACATTTTGTTACATGTTTGAAATCCGTAACTTGCAAATCTTACAAAGAGTGCAATCGAATCTTATTACGGTACAGTAGCGTTAAGTTTAGTCAATGTTTGTGCTTCGTATATTGAATAATTACAGTACCAGTAGCCTACTGTAATTTATTAGGCCTACAGTGTTTTAAAGTTTTTTCAGAAGCTCACTCTTATATTAGCAGATAAACGTTGATGTTGGAACATCTCATATTTTTCAATTTTATTTTTATTTTCTATATTACATTGTTCTATTATATTGAAATGTTCATCTATTTTACCAAATTTATGTTTTTCTTCTTTTATATGATTGGTATAGTTAGATATAATGTAGTCACATTTCAGTGCTTTTTTATGTTCATTATACCTCACTTGAAAATTACGACTAGTCATACCAATGTAAAATTTTTTACAATCCTCATTACCACAATCTATTTTATACACACCCTTTTTATTGCTTAGTGTTTCATTTATAACAAATCTTTAATCAATAATAAAATACAAACTATCAAAGTTAAATTCAATAAATTATTGAGCAATAAATATAAAATGACAGACAATAAAATAAAATTTGGCAATCCGTACATTAACAAAACAAATATAAAACTTAATAAAAATGATGAAGAGATTTTGAATTTAGGCATAAAACATAATTACAGCACAAATAACATACTTAAGGATCTTAAACACAATATAATAGACATTGAATCTGCTTTATATAAAATTGAAGTAGAAAATCATAATATAATCAGAAGTAATGTGAAAAGTAACATATTGAATATAAATTATAAAAACAACCATTTAAATAATTATAATAAAAAAATAAATAAAAAATATGAAAATTTAAAGAAAAAATTACAAAATGAAGATGCTGTAATTGTAAAAGCTGATAAAGTAAATGTACCTGTAATAATTTACAAAAGTGAATACATACAAAAAACAGAAAAAATATTTGAACAACAATAATTTTGAGATCATTAAAAAAGATCCAACTAAAAAATTCAATGCACAACTTAGAAGAAGTATTAGTAAATCAAATAAGATAATCGATAAAAAAATAAAAAATAAATACATAAATAATAATCCTCAAGCACCAAATCTTAATGGCCTTCCTAAAATACACAAAGTGGATGTACCTATAAGACCTCTGGTTAATTATAAAAATGCGCCTACATATAAAATATCTAAATTTTTATACGATTACCTAAAAACACATATAATATTAAATAACCGATATAGTATAAAAAACGCTCAAGAAATAATAGACAAAATACAAAAAATTGAAATTAATGACAAACATATTATGATGTCTTTTGATATCAAAGATATGTACACAAATATACCCATTGACAAAACCATAAACATTATAAAAAATAAATTAACAGAACGTAAATTGCATGAAGATGAAGTAAAGCAAGTTATAGGATTATTGAGACAATGTACTTCACAAAATTATTTTAAATTTAATGAAAAAATATACAAACAAAAAGATGGACTTACTATGGGAGCACCATTAAGCTCTATTTTGTCTGAAATTTATTTACAATATTTTGAAGAAATAACTGTGTATCAAATAGAACACACACATAATGTAGTAATGTGGCACAGATATGTAGATGACATACTGGTAATATTGGAAAAGACATATAAAAATGAAGAGGATGTTATTTTTAAAAAATTAAATACATTTGATGATAAATTACACCACACTATGGAACTTGAAAATAATAATAAATTAAATTTCATGGACATACAATTAATCAAGGGTAATAGTAAAATAACAACAGGTGTATTTCGTAAAAGTATATTACCAGTAACAAATATAAATAAGTCATCTAACCACCCATACTCACATAAAATGGCAGCTTACCATAGTATGATTCACAGAGCATATAATTATATAAAAGATAAAAAACTACTAGAAAAAGAATTAAGAACAATAAAATTCATAGCACAAAAGAATGGGTATCATGAAAAAGAAATAAATAAAGTAATAAATAAAATTAAAAACAAACTACATTTTAAAAATAACTTGAGAACCACCCTTATATTAGATAATAAAATAAAACATAAACCATTTATTGCATTAAAATACAATAAAACTATTAACAATAAATTATACAGAACATTAAATAAATTTTATAAAATCGCATACACATGTAATAATAAAAAACTACTGTCCACAAATATAATTAAAAATAATATAAATGAAACACTAAGCAATAAAAAGGGTGTGTATAAAATAGATTGTGGTAATGTGGATTGTAAAAAATTTTACATTGGTATGACTAGTCATAATTTTCAAGTGAGGTATAATGAACATAAAAAAGCACTGAAATGTGACTACATTATATCTAACTATACCAATCATATAAAAGAAGAAAAACATAAATTTGGTAAAATAGATGAACATTTCAAAATAATAGAACAATGTAATATAGAAAATAAAAATAAAATTGAAAAATATGAGATGTTCCACATTTATTAATATTTAAAAGAGCAAAAGCAGGACATTTTGAATGAACAGGTGAAATTTAGGAATAATGAAGTGATATTGACTGCTGCTGCTATCTACAGTAAATATGAGAAGGGATAAATTAAAATAAATTAATTTTAAATCAGTTTTATACAAGTGACTGAAGATGTATCATCTTCTATAGATTTTTACTAAATAATGTTTTTAGTTTCAATTATATGTTATTTACTCTGATGATGGTGGATCCACCGAAACACGTGTAAGTGAAAATTAAAATAAAGGTGACGCAGTTTAAAAAGAAGGTTAGTGAAATTATTGTATTAATTCATTATATGAAATAGAAATACTTGTAAAAACTTCAAATCTATTAACAATAAAAGTATTAATATAAGATGAAATTGGAAGAATCGAAACACAATGTGTACAACAGTAATGCAATTGTTAATTGAGGCTGGGACCTCTAGAGAGCCAGTTTTGTTTACTGGTGGTCTGGGGTATGCGTGTGTGAAACCCAAATAGATTCCACAAAAATTAATTTGTATTGTTTTACGTAAATAAATAAATTTACTACTTATATAGAGCAATGAAAATTTATCTTTGAAGATTAACTCAAACAAATGTGAGTGTGTAATATAACTGTCGGTAATTTAATTATTCGCTACAGAGCAATAAAAGTTGCTGTTATGATTCCGTTAAATGAAAGGTAAATCATAATAGGAACACCACAATGTTCATCAACCGACTTTTAGTTAACTACCACGGAGTAAGTAAGAATTTACTCCGTGTTAACTACTAAAGTGACTGTCATTCGTTTTTGACAATGTGACCCAGAAACGGTGTGTGGTGTGAGGTAGGTATAAATTAGGTACGTGTAAATTGTAGGTATTTCGGTTTTTTTTGTGCGTAAAATATGTGCTTTTCAGAGGGCCCGGCATGCTGATAAGCGTACTTTTTTCACTCCGTGAGGAAGGCAACTGTAAACCACCTCACTCCTTGTTTTACTTAGTAAAACCTCTACAGGTTCAAACCAGCCTTTCGGCTGATGACCTAAACAATAACGCTACTGACAACTGATACTTCTAGTTACAGTAATAAAATCATACTGAGTATAATACAGTAATTCTAGTAATACTAAGTCGTTTTGTAGTTTGTATTACTGATACTTGTGTAAATGTTTGCAAATGAACTACAAAAAGACATCAAACAAGAAATGTTACATCGTATATAAGTGATGAATGTAACATTCCTATTTCTGTGCATCTATGCTTTCAATAATACCATACAAAAAAATATTTTTACTTTCTTTTGTCTACATGAATAGGAAGGAAAGTTTTCATGTCGATTGTTTAAAATCGAATTTTCACCTGATATACACGTTTTCAGACCCCCTGAACCCCAAAAACATGTTTTCAGCGATTGGTCGTGTGTATGTGTGTGTGAACAAAATATCTCCAGAACTCCGGAACATCAAACAAATTTGAAACTTGAAACGTAAGTTACGTACCACTAGAGGGCCGACACGAACATTTCTATCACTATCGGTCAAATGGAAGTAGTAGTTTATTTGCATCATTTTTCACTTATTTGCAATTTTCTCAAAAATGGCTTCTATGATGTTTATATAAACATCGCCTCAATTACTAAATTTTATATACACTATAAGATAGGGTAGGCGTCATATTTGCTGAAGATCTTGGGGAGGCTGTTCTCTCACAGAAATAATGGTTTTTTTTAAAGATTGCGGCTTTAATATGCACTTTAGCGCAAAAGTATATATCATAAAAGTTGTAGAAAATTAAAAAATTTACAACTTTTATTTCAAACATTTCTTTGTATAATGTTTAGTTTAGCGGTAATTAGTGATTTACTGTTTTCTTTTCATGAAAATCTGTAAACAAAATTGAATTTTTAAGATTGCAGTCATAGTATGCATTTCACGACTAAGGTGTATTATAATCAAATTTATGGTAAATTAAAAGATCTATAATTTTTATTTCAACCATTTGTCTCTACACAGCCTAGTTTAGTGTCAAAAAGTGATTTTGCGTATTATTAAGTCGAACTAAGGTTGGATTTAATTTTGCATCATTCACTCATGATTAAAATAAGGTTATGTTTTTTTGGTTAGTTGTTTTTGTTTATTTCTAATGTTTTATTACTAATAATGTTGGGTTATATTGTTCATTACTTACATTGGCAAGAGAAAGTCATGTGAGTGTTTCACACTAAATTTTTGACTATGTTAGTATTGTTTTATAAAAAGTATTAGTGTTTTTATATTTTGTTGTAGATTTACAGTGTTTTATACGAGGGCTGTCCAGAAAGTAACAGAAGTTTTGAAATAAAAAATTAAGTAAGCAAAAAACCAATTTTCATTACATACATTTTGAAGGTTAACTCTTAGGCTATTTTTCTACGTAATCGCCAAGTAAATTAAGGCATTTATCATAACGAGGTACAAGCTTTTCAATGACCTCTTTGTAGTAATCTGCCGCCTGTGAGTTCAACCACTGGTTTACACCGGCATGGAGTTCAGCGTCGAAGCGTTAAGTAGCGAGCCATGTCTTCATCGCTTAGGTAAATTTGGGGAAAATGTTCTGTGAGTTCTATAATAATGAAACAACAATTTTCACGGATTTTTCATTGATTTTCACCACCAATTCATAAGTCACAAGACTAGGCCTACCACTGCGATCCTCATCGTGAACATTGGTTCGGCCATTTCTAAAATCAATGCACCACTGCCTCACTCGGCATTCACTCATCATTCCTTTGCCGTACACGTCACAAATCTGGCGATAAATTTCAATCGGTTTGTAATTTTTCGCCAAAAAAAACTGTATCAGACCACGCACTTCACAACTGGCGGGATTTTCAATTGCAGCGCTCATTTTAAAACTCCACTGTATAAAAAGTACAATACGCACGATGCTCTAGCTACCACGCCTGGTTGCGTACTGAATGTAGAAACACTCTGACGCCAAGATGGCGGCGCTA
This sequence comes from Catonia carolina, assembly GCA_035578175.1. NCBI lineage: Eukaryota > Metazoa > Arthropoda > Insecta > Hemiptera > Achilidae > Catonia > Catonia carolina. The sequence goes on along the minus strand of JAQMRL010000004.1, from coordinate 66,818,287 downwards.
GCTCCGCCCACTGCCGCGCCAGGCCAAAACGTCTGTTACTTTCTGGATTGCCCTCGTAATATTGTTTTAAGTGCATTTGTGATACTAAGTCAAGCATGGTGATCTAAAAAAACTTTTATTTTGTATTGTGTATGATATTGTTTTCACATCATATGATCTGCATACTCTTTGTAATGTATTACATATATATTCGTATTATTATATGTATGTCTTGTTGCAGAAAAAAATAACATTACTTTCTAATAAAATAATCTAAGAAAAACTCATTTGAATTTTTAAAAAAACAAAAAACTCTTCACATAGTAACTTACTGATTATTTTTTATTCAAATCAGACTTAAATGGCTTAACTCCACTATGTGATAACATGTGTTTGTTTAGATAGTCTTTCTGACTAAATTTTTTATGACACATATCACATTTAAATAGCATAACTTCACCATGTCTTAACATGTGTTTGTTTAGATAGGATTTCTGACTGAATTCTTTTTGACACAAATCACACTTAAATTGCTTAACACCGGTATGTAATAACATGTGGTTATCTAAAGAGGATTTACGCCTAAATTCTGTTTGACACAAATCACACTTAAATTTCTTAACACCAGTATGTAATGACATGTGCTTACCTAAAGAGGATTTAAGTCTAAATTCTTTTTGACACAAATCACACTTAAATTGCTTAATACCGGTATGTAATGACATATGTTTACCTAAAGAGAATTTACATCTAAATTTTTTATGACACATATCACATTTAAATAGCATAACTTCACCATGTCTTAACATGTGTTTGTTTAGATAGGATTTCTGACTGAATTCTTTTTGACACAAATCACACTTAAATTGCTTAACACCAGTATGTAATAACATGTGGTTATCTAAAGAGGATTTATGTCTAAATTCTGTTTGACACAAATCACACTTAAATTGCTTAACACCAGAATGTAATGACATGTGCTTACCTAAAGAGGATTTAAGTCTAAATTCTTTTTGACACAAATCACACTTAAATTGCTTAACACCGGTATGTAATGAGATGTGGTTACCTAAAGAGGATTTGAATCTAAATTCTTTTTGACAGAAATTACATTTAAATGGTTTAACACCAGTATGTAATGACATGTGCTTACCTAAAGAGGATTTAAGTCCAAATTCTTTTTGACACAAATCACACTTAAAGTTCTTAACACCGGTATGTAATAACATATGGTTATTTAAACAAGATTTAAGTCTAAATTCTTTTTGACACAAATCACACTTAAATTGCTTAATACCGGTATGTAATGACATATGTTTACCTAAAGAGAATTTACATCTAAATTTTTTATGACACATATCACATTTAAATAGCATAACTTCACCATGTCTTAACATGTGTTTGTTTAGATAGGATTTCTGACTGAATTCTTTTTGACACGAATCACACTTAAATTGCTTAACACCGGTATGTAATAACATGTGGTTATCTAAAGAGGATTTACGCCTAAATTCTGTTTCACACAAATCACACTTAAATTTCTTAACACCAGTATGTAATGACATGTGGTTACCTAAATAGGATTTTTTTATAAATTCTTTTTGACACAAATCACACTTAAATTGCTTAACACCGGTATGTAATGACATATGGTTATGTAAAGAGGATTTGAGTCCAAATTCTTTTTGACAGAAATTACATTTAAATGGTTTAACACAAGCTTGTAATGACATGTGGTTATCTAAAAAGGATTTAAGTATAAATTCTTTTTGACAGAAATTACATTTAAATGGTTTAACACAAGCATGTAATGACATGTGGTTATCTAAAGAGGATTTAAGTTCAAATTCTTTTTCACACAAATTACATTTAAATGGTTTAACACAAGCTTGTAATGACATGTGGTTATCTAAAGAGGATTTAAGTGCAAATTCTTTTTGACAGAAATTACATTTAAATGGTTTAACACAAGCTTGTAATGACATGTGGTTATCTAAAGAGGATTTAAGTGCAAATTCTTTTTGACACAAATTACACTTAAATGACTCACCAGCACCATGTGATAATAAGTGCATGGTTAGATGATACTTAAGTTTATATTTTTTTTGACACAAATGACACTTAAATGGCTCAATACTTGTATGTGATAACATGTGTCTGTTTAGATCGAATTTCTGACGAAATTGTAGTTGACACACGTCACACTTAAATCGCTTAGTAAATAATATTATGTATCTGGTCTTGCTAATTAATTTAGAATCACTACCTAAAGGAATATGTGAACTACATTCACTGTCTTTATGACCTTTAAAATCACTATAGTCACTATTAGTGCTTAACTGTTCATGGCTAAATTTGTCTAGATTTGAATCAACCTCTTCAGAAGCAACTGCATCCTGAAAAAAAATCAGATCAAAACAAACATGTTTTACAACACACAAAATTTTAACAAACAGTTCAGTCACAAATAACGTGTTAATTGGCCAATACAATTTTTGAGAAAATTTTGCACTATACAGCAGGCTGCTACTTATCAGCTATTCAAACAAACAGTGGTGATCATGGGATATTATACAGGGTGAGCATAAATTATTAGATACATTACAAACGTTAATAAATAAATAACAAAAAGATGTAGCAACTTTGTGACAAACAGTAGTTTTTATTAAAACTTTTTATTTTTGTGACAAACAGTAGTGCACGAGCTAGAGTTTCAGATGACCTTCATGAAATCAGTCGGCTCTATGGTGGGGGTGGCAGAGCGTCAGTTGAGCTATGGCTACCGTGCAAGAGAAAGCTATGTGTTCTGTGGTTTCACGACAGTAAATCGGGTGTTACTGTGCAAAGACGTTCCCGTTTAGAGTATGGCCGTGATTCTCCTTCTAAAAACTCCATCAAACGTTGGTATCAACAATTTATAGAGACAGGAAATGTGTTACATATGAAAGGTGCTGGCAGGCCTATTGTCTCCGAGGAAGTTGTTGATAGAGTAAGGGAAGCGTTTCAGAGAAGCCCACGTAAATCGACTCGTCGTGCGAGTTTACAACTTGGCATACCACAGTCGACAATTGTGAAAGTGCTACACAAACAGCTAAAAGTGCATTCATACAAAATTCAATTGTTACATAGAATTACAGAAGACGATAAACCACGCCGGTACAATTTTGCTGTCAACATTCTGAAGAGAATTGGCGAAGATAGTGATTTTTTAAGAAAAGTTATCTTCTCTGATGAAGCTACCTTCCACGTCAGTGGTGTTGTTAATCGTCGTATTTGGGTAGTGAAAACCCTCATGTTGTTGAAGAAGTTGAACATGATAGCCCCAAGGTTAATGTTTGGTGTGCGTTAAGTGCATATGGCGTTATTGGTCCATTCTTCTTTGCCGAGCCTACAGTGACTAGTGCTACGTATCTTGATATGCTACAACAGTATGCAGTACCACAAATTGAATATCGACAGCCAAATGTTTACTATCAACAAGATGGTGCACCTCCACATTGGGGTCTACATGTTCGTGATTACCTGCATGAACAATTTCCTGGACGTTGGATTGGCCGCGATGGACCGATTTCCTGGCCGCCTCGATCACCTGATATTACACCACTAGATTTCTTCCTTTGGGGATTAGTCAAAGATAGGGTGTACTCAAACAAGTTACGCAATATTGATGAACTAAAAAGAAAAATCGAAGCTGGAATTCAGGAAATCGGCCAAGAAATAATCGACAACGTAGGCGTGAAATTGAATATCGTTTAGATATTTTACGTGTAACAAATGGTGCTCACGTAGAAACTTATTGAACTTGACATGTGTTGTGAATAAAACTTTTTAAAATTGCCTTTTCGATAAACCAACATTCATGTAAGTACACCCAATTGTTATTTTTTTATTAACGTTTGTAATGTGTCCAATAATTTATGCTCCACCGGTATATTTTCAGATACAGATTATTTTCTAAACAAAATGTTTAATATTGCACTACAAAAGAGCAATTTTCCTCACCTATTCAGAAAATAAGGGCACCATTAACGCTTTGCTGGCCACACCTGAGTAAACTCGGGATGACCTACAGCGCTGTGAAAGGTCATGCCCGAGCATACTCGTTCACTTATTGTCACTATCAATATACACTCCTTCTCTATCCCTACAACGCTTCATGCGAATTTTCCATTGTTGGAAACAGTGCCGGAAGTCATCATCTGTTAGCTCCTTCAGGACACGTGCCACTCAAAAATGTTTGAAATGAAGCTCGCAAAAATGTTTGTACTGACACTTTGTACGCGATTGAAAATGACCCAAATATTTTGGAAACTATAATAACATGTGATGAAACGTGGTTTTTTACTTATGATCCGGAAACGAAGCGCCAACCCATGCACTGGAAGAGCCGATCTTCACCGAGAGCCTAGAAAGCTCGATTGAGCAAGTCAAAATTTAAAGCAATGATGATTGTTTTTTTTTATATCAAGGGATTGTGTACCTTCACTGGGTTCCTAAAGGTCAAACAATTAATCAACATTACTACCATAAGGTACTTTCTAAACTGCGTCAAAGAGTAAGGAAAAAACACGCCAAAATGTGGAAGGACAAATCATGGCTTCTCCACCATGACAATGCGCCTACTCGTTCCGCGTTATCTGTCAAGAGGTTCCTAGCCAAGTACAGCATCTCAGTGTTAGAACATCCACCTTATTTACCAAACCTTGTACCATGTGACTTCTACCTATCCCTAAGGTGAAATATGCACTAAAAGGGACACGATTTGAGTCTGTGGAAGCTGTAAAGAGAAAGCGGCACGTGTCCTGAAGGAGCTGACAGAAGATGACTTCTAGCACTGTTTCCAACAATGGAAAATTCGCATGGAGTGTTGTAGGGATAGAGAAGGAGTGTATATTGAAGGTGACAATAAGTGATTATGTATAAAATTAAAATTAATTTTTTTGCAATATCAGTCTCGATATTTAATAGCCACACCTCGTATGTACTAAATTGAAGGTTATTCATTTCAGAAAACTTGTTTATTTTTGGGAAAAAATTATTCTAAAAAACAGGTTGGGGAATAAATTCAATCCTTCATTATTTACAGATTCTTGTGAAAATGCAACATCGTTCCGCTCCTGCAAAAGACCCGTTGTGTAGTGTTCCAGACACATGCACAATATAGACTACTTAACAGAATACTGTGTTTCAGTAACATTGTACATGGGTGTGGTGTAGCATACCATGTGCGTCATAATCGCTACCCGTCGCTAGAAAACTACATGTTCACTTATGCCGCACCCTGTAAATATACATATTTTTTTTTTTTGGTTTAACGTCCGACTGTTCTGCAATTACTGCTAACGCAGACGGTGTAGGATGAAATGATTTTTTGTAACATATAAAAATATACCTTGCCTGAAAGTGATTCGAACCCAAGACCGCATAATACCCGTGTAGTATGTATGCAAGCATACGTGTGGTGTATGTGATCTGTAATGTGTGTGTGAATGATGTGCACTGTGTGTGTGTGTGTGTGAGATGTGTGTTGGTGTTTGTACCGTTATTCACCTTGTACATGCATGAGGGCATGACAAGCTCATGCGCTGCTTACGTGTATTGTAAAACTATGGCTCAGACCGGCGTACGCACGTGTGCACGTCTGAAAGCCTAATACAGAATAGGGAAACGATGTCAGAAACTTCCTTACCTCGATGCCCATTGCTTATCTCACATGTCACATAACGTTTCAACAAAATAATCATCAGTAATCGAACCCACGACTATCCGTTTTGCAATCTATCACCTGGACCAGTACAAAACGGATACTGCTAAGGTCTTAAAAACAGACACATTTCTAAAAACGCAGTTGATCAAATGAAATACCAGATAGAAATGAAATATTTTTATGTTGCTGCAGAAACCATTGAGAATAAATTTAAATAATTTATTTTTGTTGTAGTATAAGAACAATAAATTAAAAATTAAATTTATACTTTTTCTTGCCTATAATGAATACATGGGAAGAAAAGTATTGTTTTCATGTCCATTTTTCAAAATAGAGTTTTCACCAGATGTACACGTATTCAAACCCCTTGAACCCAAAAAACATGTTTTTTGCATTTGGTCTGCGTGCGTGTGTAAACAAAATGTCTCATAAATGGAACACTGTACAAAGTGAAACTTTATACTTAAGTGAGGGACCACTAGAGGATCTGAAATAAACATTTTCATCAAAATTGTTCAACCAGAAGTAGTAGTTTATAAAGAGTCTTTTTTCACGTTATTGCAATTAGCTCAAAAACGGCCCCTACAATTTGTTTTTAAATCACCACATTTACTACATTATTCATGCTCTACAAGACAGGGTAGGCAGCATGTCTGCTGAAATTCTTGGGGAGGATGTCCTCATGTAGAAGAAAAATGGGTTTTTTAAGATTGTGGCCTTAGTTTGCATTTAAGGGCAAAAGTGTATATAACTAAAGAAGTAGAAAATTTAGAAACCTAAAACTTTTATTCCAAACACTTATTTGTATAAGAGAAAGCGGATTTCTATTTCTTTGTGAAACACCCAATAAACTGTACAAATTAGAGGAAGAAACAAACATTACGCTAAAATTTTACACTAAATGATGTTGTACCTTTTCTGTTTCAATGGAGTTATTTTCCAGAGGATCAGACGACCAGCTCTCTTCCATTGGACTAATTTCATCTTCCTGTGGCATTTCCTAAAAAAATATGAATATCTGCATAAACAAAAAATCTGGTGTGAAACACTCACAAATTTCTCTTATCAAAGTAAATAATAAAACAAAGTAAATAATAAATAAATAACACGAGGTGTGGCTATTATATAACATGACTGATGTTGTGAAAATTTTATTTTTATTTTATACATTATCACTTATTGTCACCTTCAATATACACTCCTTCACAATCCCTACAACGCTCCATGTGAATTTTCCATTGTTGGAAACAGTGCTGGAAGTCATCTTCTGTCAGCTCCTTCAGGACACGTGCCCCTTTCTCTTTTACAGCTTCCACAGACTCAAATCTTGTCCCTTTTAATGCAGATTTTACCTTAGGAACAGTTAGAAGTCACATGGTGAAAGATCTGGTGAATAAGGTGGATGTTCTACCACTGAGATGCTGTACTTGGCTAAGAACCTCTTGATAATAACGCAGAACGAGCTGGCGCATTGTCTTGGTGGAGAACCCATGATTTGTCCTTCCACATTTCGGGGTGTTCATTTCAAACATTTTTGAGCGGCACATGTCCTGAAGGAGCTGACAGAAGATGACTTCAAGCACTGTTTCCAACAATGGAAAATTTGCATGGAGCATTGTAGGGATAGAGAAGGAGTGTATATTGAAGATGACAATAAGTGATTATGTATAAAATAAAATAACATTTTTTACAACGTTAGTTTCATTATTTACTAGCCAAACCTTGTACATTCATGTATAATCATGAGTGAACACTATAAATTGAAACACACAACCTAATTTTAGCCATGAATGAATGACACAAAATGAAAATCACCATCTGTAGAACTACAAATCGTGTAAAATCACTAACTGACGCTAAACTAACGTCAATAACAACAAAATGCTTGAAACAAAAGTTGTAGATGTTTTATGTACAACTTTGATCATGTATACACTTTTGTTGGTAAATCCATACCAAGGCTGCAATCTTAAAAAAATCAAATATTCTGTTTTTACTGATTTTGATGAGAAAAATACAGAAAATTACTAATTGAGTCATGTTTAATCATGAGTAAACAATGTAAAATTAAAACACAACCTAATTTTTTAAACTACTTGTTGTAGAAAAAGTGTTTGAAATAAAAGTTGTAGGTTTTTTAATTTTCTACAACTTTAATTATGTTTACACTTTTGCCCTAAAATCCATATTAAAGCCACAATTTAAAATATAACAATCAAATACAAATATAGGAGTTAACTCCAATGCTTTATTACCTGTTCCCATTTTACAAATTCAAAATCACATGCATTTGGGTCTGACTCAGGAATTTCACCATTGTCAAAGTCTTCATGCTTAACTTTTAATTGCTCCTGTTGAGAAGAAAAAATACATGAAATTAGGAAAATAAGCACCTGGACTAATTAAATTACGACTGCACTCACTGCATTGAATTATTCTTTCTATTACAACAGTCTTACTGCCTTGATTCTGTGGATATTTCTCCATGACATGGATTTATTTTACTTGAGTGTTAATACAATAACCTTTGGCTCATAATCATAACATTCAGATGGACTTTCCTCCCCTCCCATTTCAAAATTCAGATCTTCATCTGATTCCTCCTCCAAACCAAAGTCAAAATATACGTCCTGTAATTTATTAGGCATTGGGTACGAGGGTCGTTCGTAAAGAAAGGTCCGAAGTGCGGTAACTAGCCACACGGCGAGCGAACAGCGCAATGTGCATATGCGACGACTCCCAGCATGCCTTGCGTATGAAACAACACCATTTGCAGTAGTATCTTTGTAGTGTGCTGTTTACTGTGCATCTTCAAGATGTTTCAGACAATTGATCATCCTACCGACTGCAAAATACAGTCAGTGATTCGTTTTTTGACAGCAAGGAATGTTTGTGCAGTAGATATTCAATGACAATAAGTGAAGTGTATGGCCCTAATGCAATGAGTAACAGTAAAAAGCGCAAGTGGTTGAGAGCTTTCAAGGAGGGAAGGGACAATGTTCATGATGAACTGCGATCTGGCCGACCAACGGTGATCACGGAAGATTTGGTCAAAGCCATTTGGTTGGGAACAGATTGACCACTCGCCATACAGCCCGGACTTGGCGCCAAGCAACTTTCACTTGTTTCGCTACCTGAAGGAGTTTCTCGGCGGTTAGTGCTTCAACTTTGATGACAAGTTGGAAGAAGCTGTTCATGACTGGTTATATTCGCAGGCGGCAGAGTTCTATGACACTGGTATTCAAAAGCTTGTAGAACGTTATGATAAATGTTTTAAAAAAATGACTATGTAGATAAATAGATTAAGACATCAGGAATTAAATAAAACAAGGTTTTTGATCTAATCTGTTGTGGTTAATTTTGTAAACAAAAACGGACCTTACTTTACAAATGAGCCTCGTATTTTATCCGGTGTATTTTTTTTGATATTCTGTTTTGTTATTAATAATACGAGAGGTTGAGGAAAATCCAAGCCCTCCTAAGAATTTAGAGGATTTATGGAATAAACTGGAAAGTTTGAATGTCTTAATATGGACGTAAATGATATAAAGCTAACAATTGTTGATGTTCTGAATTCTGTGTTATAAATTGCCAGGGAAGCATCTGGTTTGAAAACAAATGTTAACAACCTGCAAGAGGAAAATAAAGAACTTTGCACAACTCTGGACGACTTAGAAAACCATTCTAGGCTTTCAACTTTAAGGTTTTTATCATGTTGCAGAAGATGTCGGTGAGAAATGGGAAGACACTGAAAGTATAGTTAGCAATATTATAATGAAAAGTTTTCAGTGAATTAACCCTCGTGCCCCGCTCTGCATTTCATGCAACTGTTAAACTGTAAATGTCAAAACACGCTCCCGAATGAATCCATTTAGCTAAGTTCATTACTAATAAAAAAATACAGCTGCTTCTTATAAATACGTACTGTTTTGTGAATATAAAAATATGAAAATCGGTTACGTTGTATGGTTGCTAGAGCTCACAAAAATTAGTAGGTTACTACATCAAACTTTTGGCTGTAACATGCTAAAATTACAGTTAACCATAAATTGTACGTAACATGTTTTGGAGATAAGAGTTTCGTGAATAAAACCCTGGGTTTAATTTATATTTTGGGTAATATTTGGCTGAGTAATTGCAGTTTGAAATTTGTAAAAATTTAAAACAATGTAAAAATCAGAAAAAATATGCGGTATATTATTTTATTTTATTTCTTGAAAAGCCTACATGTTTTATCAATTCAATATATAAATATTTCAAAAGTTATGTAATCTGAAATGATATAGAACTGTGAAGGAATTAGTAAGGTTGTCAACACCCCCGCCTACCATACCAATCTGTTATTGATAAAAGGCATGACCTTGCTTCAGGCAATAATTTACTATAAAAATACTAAAATAACACCAGTAACAGGATATAGTGGAGAAAGGAGGAGAAAAGGTTCAATGTGTCACAGCAAACAAAGAAAGAAAAATTTACACTCTCGTAAATATCTGCATATCTTAGCCCAGCGACTGCATAATCGTTCTATCTCTCTTCAGTCAATAATACACACCCACAAAAATATGCTACAGATATACCAACACTAAAGATGAAATATTTCCAAAGTTACAATATCTGAAAGATTGGTGTAGCAAAAACTTAGGTGGCAAAGTTCACCCGCTTCATAGCAAGCACATCAATAGTAAATACTTGGTATTTTATATCAAATTTGACTATGTTTCAGCGCGCCTAATTTGAGATATCATATGGCCTCTAATAGTTTTATAAATACGCCCTACAGCCACTCAAAGCTCGCAACTACTCGGACCTCGAATATCCCAGCGCTCAAGGGTGAAAATAAGAATGATAAAGAATGAGCAAATCAGCTGAGGCACAAGGGTCCTGTGCCAATGCTGACAGACCAATCAATGTAAAGTTGAACAATTTTAAAAAGAACTTTACATTTTTAAAGCCAGAAAAGAATTAAATGGGTGGCAAATAGTTACAAGACAAATCAAAAAACCATTAAAAACTTTTTCAGTTTAAAAACATCATAAAAATTAGTTATTAGTTACTTACAAAAGGTGCTCAAAATGGGCCCCATTTTGTTCAATAAGCAATTTCAGCTTAAAATGGCCACCAAGATCACCCGACCTCACGCCATCAGACTTTTTTTTCTACAGGGTTGGATGAAGTCAATTGTTTATTCAAAACGAATTAACACACAAGAAGAGTAAAGGAATCCTATAATAGAAGTGGCAGAAACTATTAAGAATACTCCTAACATTATGAGACATGCTGGAAAAGAATGGGCTGGTCAAGCAAAAATTGTGTATAGAACAAAACAAGGGCCACGTTAAGCACCTTTTTCAGGTAACTAATAACTAGTTTTTACGTTGATTTTAAACTGAAATTCATTAATTTTATGTCAATCTACAGAACTGAATGAACAATCAGCTGTTATTTCCAACCTATTGACAAAATTAGCTAGTATTTCATGCAGTTAAAAATTTTTTAACAATTACGTTTGTTTTGTTTTTAAATAAAATTAAATTTCAATATCTAGTATTCAATGTTTTTCTTAAGTAATTAACATGAATCTTTCAAGAATTCAATTTTCTACAAATCTAATTAATAAAAAATACACCTTAATTTACCATTTACCAAAGTAATTTCATCCTAAAGACAAAAATGTGTTACTTTTTAGCCCCAATCCTAGTGTTTTACGTAATATACTTTAAAACTGATGAAGGTACATTACTGGGACCAATTTTACTCAATTTATCAGGTAAAAATACATAAGAAACCGTCAGATTTGTCTCTCAATTACAGCCTTTCAAAATGTCTATATGGTCTCATTTCACCGAGGGTACTGAATTCTTGGCGAATCTATACGGTAAAAGTTTGAAAAGATGGCCAGTGTGCTATAATTAGTTAAGAAAATTTATAAATTAATTGTAAATGGGAGGAATTATCTTTGGACAATTTAATTCTTACAAATAAGGAAAATTCTGGGGAGAAAGTAACCACGACAGAGAAAATAAAAATGCTAGTGGGAGTGACTGTGTAATCAATGAAGCATCTTCATAAGGTGATGTTCAAGAGCTGCATATGTTTGTGACAGAGGGGTAAAGTACAAGAACAAGCGAAATGCAGACAAAAATGGCAAAGAGGTCAACAGTAGAGAGCTCTTGTCACTGAGGGGAATGAAGAGGCTGAGATAACATACGCGATTGATCGAAGATATAATTTTTTATACATCAGCTTGTACATGGTCGAAAGGTCCAAAATTGGTACCAATTTTGGAGTGGAATGCACTGAATATATACAAGGTTAATACTTGATATCACTACAATTTCCACACAAACACAAATATAGGAATTAAATCCACTGCTTTATTTACCTGTTCCATGTTTACAAACTCAACATCATACCCATCTGGGTCTAACTCAGGAATTTTACCAGTGTCAAAGTCTTCATGCTCAACTTTCAATTCCTGTTAGGAAAAATAAAAACAAATTAAGTTACACAAAATTAGTAAAATACAACATGAGCACATGGACTCATTAAAATACAACTACTACTCAGCACTGAACTATTTCTTTATACAAAACAACAATCTGACTGCCTTGATTCAGCATATGATTCTCCATAACATGGATTTATTTACTTGTAAAAGAATAGTGTTAATACGAGGGTTATCCAGAAAATAACCTCCATTTTGAAATAAAAAGTAAACACGTGAAGATACAAAAACTTTATTATATACATATTAAAACTACAGTTTTTCTCTATTTTTCGTCATAGTCGCCAAACAGATTCAAGCACTTGTCGTACCTTGGAACAGTCTTTGAAATACCCTCTGCATAAAAATCTGCCGCCTGTGAACGTAGGCAACCATTCACGGCGTTTTGAAGCTCTTCGTCATGGGCGAACCACTGAGATGCAAGCCACCGCTTCATGTTCGGGAACAGGTGAAATTCACTAGGAGCCAAGTCCTGGCTGTATGTAGGATGATCGAAAACGTCCCATTTAAACTTGGTCAAAAGTTTATTAGTTCTTCGAGCTGTATGAGGGCGAGCGTTGTCATGCACAAACACAACACCTTACTCATCTTACTTGTTGATTTTATGGAACGTGGAACGACCATCACTTCTGCTGTCTACAGTGAAACTAAACAGACTAAGAAGAGCGATCCAAAACAAGCATCGTGGCCTTCTGACACGTGGTGTTGTGTTTGTGCATGACAACGCTCGCCCTCATACAGCTCGAAGAACTAATGAACTTTTGGCCAAGTTTTAATGGGACGTCTTCGATCATCCCCCATACACGTTTTGCTTGCGATTTATTTATTAAGAAAAAAAATAGATCAAAACAACATTACTTTCTGAACAAAAATTCAACCGGTAAGGGGTTAAAACAATACTACTTGAATGCTGATTAGATGCAGTACCAGATGAAAGGTTAGAATCAAACTTGAACAAGATGTCATCTATCAGTTTTACTGTTCCTTTATAATATGAGTTTGGTATATTGTTTACACAAAATAAAAAATATAATATATTATGTAAATTTAAATAAAACACAAAAAACTAACCTGATCTAAAACTGCTCACATATGAAAATCATAACCTTACAAATAATTCAATTCAAAACGTGAGCTTCATGTTTACAGGTAAGTTTTTAAAATACCCACTAGATATCACTGCCATTTATAACAAATTACTCTAGGTGAAAAACAAATCTAGACAACCAAGCAACAAGTTGTGTCTGCTTACATTTTACTACAGAAATAACTACTGGAGCATGAGCCATTTACAGCCATAGGTATCAGCGTGTTCAGAAAAGGCAACAAAATTTTTACAAATCTTAAAACATTTATCTAGTTTCACTTGGCCGCCTTTGAGACGTAGTGACTGGCAAGTAGCCTACAAAGAAGAAGGCCCTGGTTTGATTTACAGCTAGGATCTGAAAATTTTCTTAAAAACCTGTTACAATACCGAAACCCACATTAGTCGCTAATGACCAAGCTGTTGATGGAACTTTCAATAAACTAAAACAAGAAAAAATAAACATACTTTTTATCATACTGTTCATACTTTTTTCTCAGCAAAATTTGTTTCTGTATCAGCAGCATTCAAACAACGCACATCAACTCTAGGTTAACCATTAACAACTAACGATGAAAACAGGAAACTTTACTAGAAAAAAAGCCACGACTTACAATTTCTGTATGTATAACTTCAGTTTTTGTCTCCGACGCTAACTGTTGAACTTCCATGATTACTTAAACAAAATTTATCCAAATTAGGTAACGACAGTATCTTCAGATCATCATTATCATCTGAAAATATAAAAATAAAGACGGTGTAATTTCAAATTTCACTAAAACTAATATCAGAACTGAATGAACATGCTTACGAGAAATTAATTATAACGAGAGAAACATTTTTGATCTTACAGAAAAACTTTTGGTATACCAAACTTTCCTATGAATGCCTAGAAACCCTTCTCAGGAGTTGAAAATGTTACAATTGATGCAAGAAAACTGCTTGACAATAAGAGTAGAATTAACCATAAAAATACATCAACAATTTGCTAAATCAAAAATAACTGTTACCAAGTTTATGTGCTGACGGAAAAGTCTACGATGAGAAGCTCTACCAGACACGAATTAAGAAAATTAACTGATTGAACCAAGCTCCTCCGTTCTGACAAAGCCACCGCAGACGTAGAAATGTCAAAACCACATTATTATTATTCACCCTGTTACTCAGTTGTTCTATTATCTCAGACAGAGTCTTCATTTCCGATGTTAGTACTGGAAGTAATTTCAAGGAATTTTTTTTTTTTGAAAATTAATTGTTTCTTTAACCTTTTAATAGCCAACGTTCCCATTTTGGGAACAGCAACTAATAATTTTTTTTACATGGGAACTATTTATATTAAATCTGTTTTCTTACAGTGCTTTTGTAGAACAAGAATTGGAGTTCATCGCTATATTTTTTATATTAGTAAGACTAAAATTTTGTCTTTTTTACGTTAACTTATATTTGTAATATTTTGAAGAACTTTCAGTGATTTTTACTTATGTTAAAAAGAATAATTTATACATAAATATTTCGGGTTTTTGAGTTTTTGCTAAAAAAAAATTGATTTTTCTTAAAGTTTAATATACATTCTGAAGTCAGTAACTGATTGTAAAATAGTTTTTAGTGTAGAAAATGTTAAGTGTCCCAATTTGGGAACGTTGGCAACAAATGTATAATAATTTTTATCTGTCATGTTGTTACAGCAGTTCCATGACAACAATTTTTTCCGATTCTACTGTTCTTCCATTGGTACATTACTGCTGTACTTAACGTCTACGTACTGTTTCAGTTGTATTTGTATAATTTAACTTTTTGAAAGAAAATTATAAACATATGAGTCATCCAAAATTATGTATTGATGAATCTATGGTCCCGCACCATGTACACCATACCGCTAAAATGTTTATAGAAAATAAAACAATACGTTTTGGCTTCAAAATTTAAATGTTGTGGTGAACAGATGGGTTTCCTTACAATATGTCAATTTATTGTGGAAAATCTGGAGAGGAGAAGTCACCACCAGGAAGTTGTGTTGAACAAAATAATATGTTATCTGTTGTAAAACACCCTTCTCATCATATTGTATTATTTGACAATTTTTTACAAGCCACTGTTTACTGTCTGAACTGGCAGAGAAAAATATCTGTACATGTGGTACAGTGGAAGAAAATTGAACATATAAGATCCTTTTCAAACCATCTAAAGAGTTGATGGGTGAATGTTTTTGATGGGAAAATTACATTTTTGTCAAATGGAATGATAACTCCGTTGTAACTGTTACTGAGTAAATCCTTTGCATAAGACTTCAATGTGGGTGAAAATAATAAAAAAGTACCACAGCCACATCTGATATACAGTTGAGCCGTTCATAGTTTGCTCCTACTGTCAACAAACCAAAGCCAGCTAATACAGAGTGCACGGTAGAGTCCGCGACTTTATGGACGTCGTATTCCTATTAAGTTAACTATGTTTTAAATTATAAGTACTTAAAGTACACATTGAATGTGTGCTACATCTGAATCTGCCGTTAATTTTGCGCGCAAATCACTCTAAAATTATTTATAAGCATTTTGTTTTATTGTCGACTAACATAACCTCAGTTTCCAGTAACTAATTAATTTACGTCGTTATATTTAGTAGACTATTTTATATAATTACCAAGTTACCCACTTCTCACACTATGGCGATCAATAATGAATCCGCTTTTAATAATTTGTTCCAACGGTTTACACCGCAGATTAAGCACACTAATAATTAATTCACCAACGGGTACTGGTAATCTTAATCACCAACGACACAGATAACAAAGCCTGACCAACCACCGAGTTTTTATTCCGTGTGCAACTTAATAGGAATTTCGGTTCAACTTTTTGTCTGCTAGTAAACTTACCACCAGTATGGGGCGCTGTAATCGCCAACACAAAGAAATTGTAATTTCTCTTTGCGCCGGGTATAAATAATTATATAATTAAATAATAAAAACGCAATTTAGAAACTACCAGAAATACCGTAAAGTATAAACATACAACACTGTTAACTCCGTTTTACTGATGGTTTTAAAAAATAAATATTTATTTTAAATACGGCGATTTGGTAATATAAACGTAATATATTTTATACATATAATTTTCATTTTTTATAGTATTAAAATTTATATATTTTGTATAGAGTAACAGTTATTTATAAATAAATTATTAATTATTTTTTTACAAAATGTACGTTACGAATCCATGAAGTGACGCTAAAAAGGTGTTTTTGTTATTGTGTTATTGTGATTTCGACACATTGATGTTACGTTTAACTACGGTATGGTAATAAAACTTTGTGAACTGTTTTCATACCTGTATGAATTCGAATAGGAAATTTCGTACATTTCCATAGGAAATTTCGTACATTTCCATAGGAAATTTCGTACATTTCCTAAGGAAATTAGGAAGCTAGTAGAAGTGTAAGTATCGTGCTATATAATATTTCCATTGGTAATTATTTACTTATAGTACACCAAATCGACCGTTATATTTGAATTTTCTTACAGTAAAAATGCCTATTGATGAAAGTGTGTATTTTAATATTCCTAAGTTCATATTTGGGTTCAGCATATAAAAAAGTATCGATTTCAAAGAAAGTTGTTCAAATCGGTTTGGTGTCCTATAAGGTATGCATCTTGACAGGCGGTTAACTTGGAAAACCCATGTGAGAATGAAGAGGAACAAATTAAATCTGAAATACAAAAGGATGTACTGGCTGATTGGTGGGAACTCTTCACTCTCTCTTGAGAATAAGTTGCTACTTTACAAAATGTTACTAAAACCAGTCTGGTTGTACGGCGTTCAACTTTGGGGAACTACCAGCAGAAGTAACATAGAGATAATTCAAAGGTTCCAAAATAAGGTTCTTCGGGCTATAACAAGGGCACCATGGTTCGCAAGGAATGCAGAAATACATTATTGCAACCTTCCTGATGTAATGGACGAGGTCAGGCGTTTTAATAGAAAATATCAGGCAAGACTTGAAAGCCACGAAAACGAATTAGCCATAAATCTTCTAAATAATGCAGAAGAAGTTAGGCGCCTGAAACGTTACCATGTTTTGGACTTGTCTGAAAGAGTTTAAATGTATATAAAATTTTAGTGAAAAGTATTCTATTTTGTAAAATGTAAATATCTTTGTACATAGTAATTTTCTCTTTGAACACATGAATAATTGATGTAATGAGAGGTACTCAGGGTAATGAGGCCTCAACTTGTGATTTGTACATTCAAAAGATTTGCTTATAGTTTATTTTTAAAAAACTGATTGCAAATAATGTTATTTTGAAAAAAAATCGGTTTGGTGTCCTATAAGTAAAAAATTACCATTTCATTATTAGGTTCTGGTGCGACTTTCGTTCTTATTTAAGACAGTCATTACTTTTTGGAAATAAATGTACTATCCTTTCATGTCAGGTATTACCCTATTCATCATTAGTTTCCTTTATTGTAAAAGTGGAGTGTTGTGTATATGCTTTATCGATTAATAACAAGCATTTATTAATCTGTCTTTGAAAAGTCTACAATAATATTATGTAATAACATATTTTTGACGTGTTTTACTAAAAAAAAATAATTTGTTTGTTTTTTTGTTTTAGATTGTGTTATACACGCTTTCCACGAATTGACGAAGACAAAACAAGTACAACCTAAAGTTCCCAGAAATTAAAGTGAAGCTTGTGCAAGTATTCAGCCATTCTGTAACTGCTAGAATTTATACAGCCATTTTTTATGGTATGTTGTGCTTAATTTCGGCTTATTTTATTTAATATTTTGTTTGAAAGGTGGGGTAGTGAATTTACAAATCAAAAATTTTTTGCAATGTGTTTTTGTTGCAGAGATTCATAGTACAGAATTTCTTGAATACAAACATTGAATTATGTTTGAATTGTGATAAATAATAAAAAAAATAATTTTGGTATTTGCAGTAAAAGGGCTTGCTAGGCAATTAAAAATACAAAGATACAGGCCGTTTAATTTCCCATGATTTAAACCCACAAGATAAATTTACATAAAAAACATGTTAGCTTTTTATTCATATGATAGGCGTAAGGCTTTTTAATGTGTAAATTTTTTTGCATAATAATTAAAATTCTTAGGGTTTATGTTAAATGAAAGGGGTATTGTACCTGATCCGAACAAAATAAAAGCTGTTAAATCTCTTAAATCAGCTAGTAGCGCAAAGAAGCTTAAGCATGGTCTTTGTGTATTTTCCTTTAATCAAACATTTTTGTAAGGATTTTTCCAATTTGATTAAGCCATTGTTACATTCGGCAAGTGGTATAAATAGATTTAAATAAAGTGAATTTGAAGAACAGTGTTTTTGTAGGCTAAAAGAAGTTTGTGTCAAGACGTTATCTTATACCACCCTGATAGGTCCAAGCCGTATTACTTAAATACAGATGCTAGTGCTGTATAAGATAGATACAGCAGGAAATAAAAATGGGAAAGAAAAGTGAATGTAATTATTATAATGGCATGCTCATGCAGAACCTAGTCTAGCATGAAAGAGTAATTTTCCGTATTTTTAAGCCAAACTGAGGTTGATTTTCATTTTCCGTCTTTCACTGATGATTACAATTAGGTTATGTTTATTGAGGTTAGTTTTTTGTTTATTTCTAATGTTTGTTTATATTGTTAATTATTAGCATTGGCAAGAGAAAGTTGTATGAGTGTTTCACCCCAGATTTTTTATTTTATTTCTATTGTTCTTTCGGGTTTTAACGGTATAAATTTTTTCTTGGTCACTTATTTCTGTTTAGGTCTTGTTATTATACTTAGTTCGTTACTTCTTTTTAATGGTCTTCTTTTAAAATTATTACGGTTCTTTTCTGTCATCGTATTATCTCAATTGTTGGTCGACGTGAGTTCTATTTGTGAAATGAAATTGAATACGATTTATACATGTTGAACCTTGTACTGAAATTCAGACACGATAGTTTATTCAATAGTCAAATTTTAGTGTCAGTTTAATAATGTATTTTATTGTGTTCAATTTTTTTCGTATTTCATTCAATTCAGTTATTCGTTGGTATACTAGATAATGTTATATTTTATTCGTATTGGTAGGTTTTCCCTGTTCATCTTGGCTTAACACATTCAGTGCTAGAGACTCACCTAGCCAGTCATAGGTAGGTGTTACCGGCAGACTGCCGTCTCACCTAGCGGGTTCTGTTTTGTAATAATTTTCAGTATAACCCATCAATGTTAAGTTAGCGCAGTCAACGCGCAGAGTGAATGTTCAAAAATTCATGTACACGCGCATTCACGTACTCACGCTTGTATTCACCAACACACTATGCTCGTGAACGCATGTGCAGCGACTAGTCTTGTTTCCATTTACGGATAGTAAACAATTTGTTATTTTTTATAGTATTTTTACATTTTTTTGTATTTGCTTATTTTTTTCATTTTATTTATCTAATAACAAATTAAAAGTAACAAGGAAGTGGGTATATGAATTTTAATTTAATGGTTCTATCCCATCCATAATATCATCTGTATCGTCACTCTCATGACCATCTCATGACTGTCTGATGACTGAGATTCATTGGAGCTATCGTCACTGCCTTTGCCATCATTATTTGCTACTATAAACATTTTGGTTTGCATGTCAGCAACTCTGTCTGTGTCGTAATAGCTATTTTCAAATTTTAAGGAATGATCGCAACATTCCTTCTAATATTCAGCCGGTAGTTCAAAAAAAAATTTCAGCTAGTGCTTTTACTTCATTAACCCTAGAAAGCTAATGTTATTAAAAAGTTTCATTTAAGCTAATGTATCGTAAAATTTACGACTGATGGTATATTTTTAAAAAAATTGTTTTAGGCGAATATACTTATTTTTTATTAAATATTACAATTAAAAATGCATACCTTAAAATATTGTTTTATGTAATGAAAGGTTTTCAAAGTTCTTCAGCACACTCAACACAACACTTTCCACGATGCTCAGCACAAATCGGCTTGTTGCACGGCAGTACACGGACGTCATTCTGCTCTTGGCAGATGGACATATCTTGCAAATTTTTCTTGCACCTTGTTCAGAATGGCCAACTTGAGGTTTTGCCAATGGTACACCCAAAATATCTGCAATGGATTGCCGGAGTTGCCTTTGTAAATTTGGGGTTTCCAAACGTACTTCTAACCACAGTTAGTACCTAACTAACCACGGTTAGTTAGTATATAATTAAACTTATATAGCAACCAAAGGTAAGGTGATAAAATTTCATTTATGCTGTAATTTTTGCATATGCTCATCATTACTGCTACTACATTAGCAGTTAAAAAAAATTTAGTTTCAATGATATAAACTCTGATGGTGGGTCCACCAAAACACATGTAAGTGAAAATAAAAAATCTGGTGTGAAACACTCACACAACTTTCTCTTGCCAATGCAAATAATTAATAATAAACCTAACATTATTAATAAAATATTAGAAATAAACAAAAAACTAACCTCAAAAACATAACCTTATTTTAATCATGAGTGAATGACGCAAAATGACAATCGAACTCAGTTTGGCTTAAAAATACGGAAAATCACGCTTTCACGCTAAACTAGGCTCTGTAGAGAAAAATGCTCAAAACAAAAGTTGTAGATCTTTTAATTTTCTATAAATTTAATTATATACACTTTTGTCGTAAAATGCATACTAAGGCCGAAATCTTAAAAAAATCAATTTTTCACACATTTTCGTGAGAAAAAAACAGAAAATCGCAAATTACCGCTAAACTAAGCGTTATACAAAAAAATGTTTGAAATAAAAGTTGTAGAATTCTCTACAACTTTTATTATATAACGTTTTGCGCTAAAATGCATATTAAAGCCGCAATCTTAACAAGAAAATGTTTTTACGTAAAAACAGCCTCAAGCAGAATTTCAGCAAACATGGCGCCTACCCTATATTGTAGAGCATAAAAAATGTAGTAAACCAGTTGATTTTAAAAAAAATCGTAGGACTAGTTTTTGAGAAAATCGCAAAAAAGTGAAAAATTATACGAATAAACTACTACTTCCGGTTGACCGATTTTGATGAAAATGTTCGTGTCGGGTCCGGTAGTGATATGTAACTTAAGTTTCAAGTTTCAAGTTCGTACGATGTTCCGTTCTTGAGATATTCTGTTCACACACAGACACACACACACACACACACACACAAACACAGACACACACACAGACCAATCGCTAAAAACATGTTTTTTGGGTTCAGGGGGTCTGAAAACGTATAGATCCGGTGAAAACTCGATTTCTAAAAATCGACATGAAAACAATACTTTCCTTCCTATATATTCATATAGGCAAGAGAAAGTAAAAATTAAGGTAGCTTTAAAAAGGTTAGTGAAATTTATTGTTTAAATTGAGCTGATAGCCGGATGAAGGGCCCCTTCACAGGCTCAAAGGCACTTTTTCTGGAGAATGTATTTTTGAATTCTCCATGTTTTAAACTGTACAATATCTAAGTGTCATATTATTTTCTTTAGTCATAAGAAAGTAACAGCTGATGTTGAAGACCCATATTTCAGAGCACGCCTTTTTGGACTGGGAAAAGGCACTTTCCTCTCATTTTTACAAAGTTCTTATGAGCAAAAATAAGAAGTTTACTATTCAAAAATATTGTATTTTAAAGTACTAGCCTATTAGTACTTTTTAAGTACTAATACTTTATTAGTTAAAAAAATAGTATTTTTTTAGTAAAAAAGTATTATTACTAGTACTAACACTTTTTAAGTATTAGCCTATTCAACTTACTGTATAATGAGTTTGTTTGAACCATTCCACTATCTAAAAACTATGCCTAGTGAGTGAACTGACTAAATACGGCAGAAAAAGGAACTTCAAAATTAGCCAAAATAAAGGATCTTAAAGATTTATTTGCTTATTTAAAAGAAAACAGTAAAGCCTTTTACCAAGAATTCCTGGATAAAGTTAATGAACAATAAACAGATATAGCCATAATGCTACTTCCAGTGTACACAGCTATGAAAATGACCAAAATGAGCTAACAAGTAATAAGTTAAATGATGGACTAAGTGGTAATAAAAAAATGAAAGTGACTGTTTTATGATTGTATGGTAGTTTTTGTATGTGTTTGTAACTTTTGTATGTTTTTCCAGTATCAATAAAATAATGTCAAACCTTTCATTACGCAGCCAATATTATATTTCTTAGTTTAGAAGTATATTTTACATTACTAAAGTAATTAAATAAAGAAGTTAAAAGTAATACAAAATTCAGAAAACCCTGAAAGAGAAAAACATATTTTTGTAAATGAAAGAAATTCAAAGGCCCCTTGTCTGAAGAACAGAAATAACAAATTTTTGGTTCTCTATAAAAAGGGCCTTCAACCCATAGTAACATATTCTAATATTAGTGGTGGTTTTTGTTGATTTTAACAATATTATGATCATGTTAATGTAAACCTGAAGACATTTTCTTTTTTATGGAACTGTTTTTGCACCGAGTGTGTATACTACTCATATTCCCTACTTGCCAGTAAACTTTGATCAACTGAATCTCAAAACAAGTTTTTTGTGTGAAGGCCCTTGTTCCAGCTATCGCCTCAATTTATCATATAAAATAGAATGCATTAGCAGTAATGTGCAAAACAGTTGGATGTTAAACAAATTAACAATAAATGTTAAAGCATGAAAGTACATTCAAATATACAGTCAATGCTCCATTTGACGGACTAGCCTCCTAAATATGTTGTTAGAAAATTATAAAAATCTAAAGAATGTTAATTTTTACGATGCTTTGCAGCTCTTCCCATATGGTAAGTTTTGACAGGTACGGTTTTTTTAATTTCATGATAAGAATAAGCTAATCCAATTTTTACTTTAAACACATTATAGAAACATACGTGACCAATTAGGTGATAAATGACTGACTAAATTTAACCGTCTTTCACAACAGACATCGGTATCCCCTTAAAGTATTAAGCTGTTAAGTGTCCAAACCAAAAACTTTTAATTTTTTGGAATTCATTTTGATAAATAATGTGTTGGTCCATTAAATTGAGCATTGACTATATGTATAATGTTGATTTGCATAAAAATATTGAATATGTACGGTTTTTGAATGTATATTCTAAGTAAAGTTTCATATTCAGGTCAGAATTTGTGTATATGTAAGTATATTTTATGTATTTGTAAGATGTAGAAATAGTACTTATTGAAGTAGGAATTTTAAATCCTGAATTAAAATGTTTTAATTCAGGGGAGAAAATACATTAATAAATTATCCCAATTTTTAAAATGTGGCTAATTTGCATTCCTTTAAAAAAATCTGAAAAAATACTTGATTGATGAGAGTTCTTATATGTAGTACTTTCTAAATAATTCTATATAAAAATAAAATGTCTCAAAATAAATAAACTCCAAAAGCATTGAAGTGAATGGTGATGAAACTGTATTATTGTGTAAATATTAGAAGGTGACACTACTTATTGCACTAAGTTAGCTTGTAGTAGGTGATCAATGTGCTATTAAAATAATTATATCTGTGCCCTAGAGGTAAAGGGTGTTTACTCCAATTTTGGCAAAATTAAGTTTGAAAATCAGCAAGAAATGCTCTATCTAATAGTTTACAGTATTAACTGGTATCTGACTTGCTTCCATTTTTTTAAAGTTGCAGTTAGCACAGTAACTCCACTGTTGTGTATGATGTGGACGAGTTTTAAACTCGCTACTATTTTTAACTTAATGTTTAATATTTTTAACTTAATTTTCTTACTAATAGGCCTCAGAATTTGCTTGAATTCTGTAATGTTTTCAAACATTGTTGTGAATAAAATGTTGTTTCTTCATCAAATAGAGTTAGCACAATATGTTTTGTTTTCATTTGATTAACTCAAGTTCTGTGGATGGTCAGAGAAGTGTAGAAGTTAAGAAAGTTGTTTTGTCATTTAAATCTCTGTATCAGAGGCTGATGCCCAAAACGGGCAGGTGGAGTGATATTTTAATTGCACTCTATCTGTTTGGTCCAGGGCTAAAAAAAATAGTTCTGTTTCTTATCACATAGTCAGCCACTTATATGACTGAACTATTTAAGAACAGAAGAGGTAGAGGTGTAAAAGACACTAGTCAGAGTTATCTCCTCTGAGAGTAATGGATTTCATTATACAGCCAGACCCTGTGGTGAATGGAGTGAAGGTGTCATATGCAGAGTGGAAAATATGTGCTTTTCAGAGGGCCCGGCATGCTGATAAGCGTACTCTTTCGACTCAGTGAGGAAGGCAATTGTAAACCACCTTACTCCTCATTTTTACTTAGTAAAACCTCTAGAGGTTCAAACCAGCCTTTCGGCTGTTGACCTAAACAACAATCAGAGGCTATATTGGGCACAAATTTAAACAAAATTCTAACACTTCAGAATTTTTTTAAAAAAGAAAAACTTCTTGTCTTTTGGTTCTTCTGAAAAATTACAAAAATGGAGTTAACTTCTTTTACTTCTTAGATACAGATATGTATTTATTCAGGTGATATGTATTAACTAAAAAAATCTGGTGTGAAACACTCACACAACTTTCTCTTGCCAATGCAAATAATTTACAATATAATTTAACATTAGTAATAAAATATTAGAAATAAACAAAAACTAACCTCAAAAACATAACCTTATTTTAATCATGAGTGAATGACGTAAAATGACAATCGAACTCAGTTTGGCTTAAAAATACGGAAAATCACGCTTTCACGCTAAACTAGGCTCTGTAGAGAAAAATGCTCTAAACAAAAGTTGTAGATCTTTTAATTTTCTATAAATTTAATTATATACACTTTTGTCGTAAAATGCATACTAAGACCGAAATGTTAAAAAAATCGATTTTTCTCACGTTTTCGTGAGAAAAAAAAACAGAAAATCACAAATTACCGCTAAACTAAGCGTTATACAAAAAAATGTTTGAAATAAAAGTTGTAGGTTTTTAAATTCTCTACAACTTTTATTATATAAGTTTTTGCGCTAAAATTTATATTAAAGCCGTAATCTTAAAAAAACAACGTTTTTACGTGAAAACAGCCTCACCGAGAATTTCAGCAAACATGGCGCCTACCCTATCTTGTAGAGAATAAAAAATTGAGTAAAATAGGCGATTTTAAAAAAAATCGTAGGACCAGTTTTTGCGAAAATCGCAAAAAACTGAAAAATTATACGAATAAACTACTACTTCCGGTTGACCGATTTTGATTAAAATGTTCGTGTCGCGTCCGGTAGTGGTATGTAACTTAAGTTTCAAGTTCGTACGACGTTCCGTTCTTGAGATATTCTGTTCACACACAGACCAATCGCTAAAAACATGTTTTTTGGGTTCAGGGGGTCTGAAAACGTATAGATCCGGTGAAAACTCGATTTCGAAAAATCGACATGAAAACAATACTTTCCTTCCTATATATTCATATAGGCAAGAGAAAGTAAAAAGACCATGTTACAGAATAACTGAATAATTAATGTTTTGCAAAACTACACAATATAATCTGTAATATTTTGTTGGAAATTGTTGCAATAACTGTGCTTATTATAGCAGTAATAAATGTGTTTGAATGAAATTATGTAGCAACATTTATATAATTTGTAAAGTAAATTTAAACATTACTTGTGGTAAGAATTGGTTATTGTATTTCAGGGAAAAACAATTTTTTTTGTGAACCAATTCCATTGTTATTCTTAAAAAATATGACAATATACAAATTTCAAATCAATTTATATAGTGTTTAATTGTTCATTATACCTATTGAACTTTAAATTACAGTGAAAATATTGCTTTCAACATAACAAACAATTTGTTTCGTCAGATTTGATACGTTACTCATTTATTTCAGAAATAGACAAAAATTGCTTTAAGTGAATTTTTTATCAAATTGTATTTGTTGCAACAGACAATTTAAGAATTTTAACATGTATCATATGTTTGTTTTGTTTAATTATTTTAAAAAACTTTTAAAAATCCATTGTTTTTTTTTTTTTAATTCATTTATTTAATGTCGCATCAACTGCAACGGTCATTAGCGACGACGTTGGGGTGTAACTTTTGTACTATGGAGGATGAAATGATTTTTTGTAACGTATGAAAATATGCCGTGCCTGAGTGGGATTCGAACCCAGGACCGCATGATGAGAGGCGAGCACGTTACCAACTGCGCCAATGCGGCCATTGTTTTTGTATTGTAATATTTTGAAACAATCTAAATTTATTTCTTGAACATTGAAAATACCGTGTATTTCAATTATTTTAGTTCCCATAATGATTTACAGTGTTGTAAAAATTATACCTTGCTATTTTTCTATTTAAATAAGCTGTCTGTTTCAAACTACAATTTATTAAATTTGTTCAGTTAAAGCATTATTACTTATGGTCGCTGAAGTGGAATCATGAATTCGGAATGCTATGTGTATGTGAAGAATGGCGTGCAAAAATACCGGTCAAGGTAAGAGTATGAAGAAGCGGTTGGTAACAGCTGGAGCTGGAATATAATCTGTAATATTTTGTTGGAAATTGTTACAATAACTGTGCTTATTATAGCAGTACTAAATTTGTTTGAATGAAATTATGTAGCAACATTTATATAATTTGTAAAGTAAATTTAAACATTACTTGTGGTAAGAATAACTGATTTAATAAAAATAATTCAAGAATAACTGAATTGTCTGTAACTGTAATTGAACGGCACTTTTAAAATACGGGTTGTGTGGAAGGGAAGGGAAGTAGGAAAATAGCAGGGGGAAGGGAGGAAGAAGCAGTTTGGTTTGTATGTTTGGAGCCATGGCGGCAACGCATTCAGCAAACCCGTTAGCTGCGCTGCAGTCGGATCTTGGAATAGCCTAATTAATACATGGAGATTACAAATCTCAAATTGTATATAGTCAAGCTTCTCTTAGTTTGCTCCTAATGTAAACAAATAATGACGTCACTGAGCATGCGCATTATATCAAAATGTGTACACGCTGATTAAAAAGTAATAACAAAATACTTTCATAAGTATTTTTCTAAATGAAATTGTTAGGCCTACATCATATCATGACTGATGTTTTTAGTACTTTAAGTACTTATAATTTAAAAAATAGTTAACTTAATAGGAATACGAAATCCGTAAAGTCGGAGACTCTAGCGTGCACCCTGTAATAGGTGGCTTTTGTTTGTTGACAGTAGGAGCAAACTAACAACGGCTGAACTGTACATGTCGTAGGTAGATAATCATCCTCATTTCATTGGTTCATGCGGTTGCTTACTGTTCTAAATTGAACAGAAAGCAATGTATACACATAAGCGTTAAACAAGTTACTTCTTTTTTATTATAATACATAATAGTATTCTCATAGTTTTCATTGACTTGTTATTCCTATAACTATACTAGCCTCATTTTTTTTTTAGTTTAGCGAAAACTGCAATCCATTCTTACGCAGAGTAACAAGCAGCTGAGTTTCCTTTCTTCATGACATGACCGAAGAAAACCTTCCAATGGAGGAACTTCAAAAATTTATTTCATGTGTAGTTATTTTTAAATAAATCGGTATGGTGTCTTCGTTTCAGTTGGCGAGTTTAAATCTGTGTAGTAACTATGCTGTTTGTTATGTAACAAGGTGATGTTGGAGTGGCTGCCGTCCCCCACAAATGGATACCATAAGTCCAGAAAGGTGTTAAAATTGTTTTGTCTAATAGAAATTTATTGTTCAAAGAAATCGTAGATTGTTCCCCTAAAATCTAATATAATTTTATTGTTTAAATTTTGTGTTTGTTTCCTTTTGGTCTCTGTATGTGTTTTAAAATTCAGTCGTTTGTAAAGATGAATTTATGTTCCAAGGTATTTAGCAAGATCTGCTCGTGTGTTTTTTATGTACGCCAACAGGACGGCGTAATGGTTAGCGCAACTGCCTTTTACGCCGGGATTCCGGGATCAATTCCCGGTCAGGTGTGGCACGGTTTCACCACTCATTTTCTTCTATCATCCATCTCATCGTTTGCAAAACAATCGGACGAAAAAATCAAAATAATGTTTTACTAATGATTCTTAATAGTTTATTATTCGTTCGCAGCGATCCAAGCGGCCAAAAGAAGAAAATTCGAATAATCTCTGTGTGATATTATGTTGTTACAGTTTTATGACAAAATATTTACTACATTACTTGTATTATTGGTGTAAACCGAGGGAATAAATGAATAACAGCAATCTCCATAATGGGAATAGTGGGTAACTTTAAATACTGATCTTATTAATTAGCTATCTTGGTTTGAATAAGTTTGTTGATTGTGCGAACTCTACGCTAAGCTTTATTAGTAGTTTAAAAGTTTGGAATACCAAAAGTTTTAATGTTTCTATGGTATCTTTGTCACAGCTAGTAGGAGCTTAGTTCATTCAGTAAATTTTCTAATTTGTTTGTGCGGGAGTTTCTCAAATCGCAGACTTTTCTGTAAGGAGATAAACTTGGTAACAATTATTTTTCTAACCTTTAAAGCAAACTGTTGAAGTATTTTTGTGGTTAACTTCACTTTAGTCCTATTATTATTATTATTATTATTATTATTATTATTATTATTATTAATCAAGTTTCATGGGTAGATAGTTTTATTGGTAATTTTTCAAAGTTAACCTTGTCTGGCATAGAAAGAAGATCTCCTGAAAAAGTATATAGGAGAGATGACTTGAATGCTAGTGTGAGACGAAGTGGTGAACAGGAAAGCTTGTCCTTAGATAGGACTAACGCCTTAATCGTCAGGGTGATAATATCGAGAGCTTGTCCTATCTAGAAAAAAAATATGGACAAGTTTTCCTGTTCCCCACTTTGTCTCACACTGGCATTTAAGTCATCTCTCCACTATAGATGATTCTGTGACAATTTAGTAAACGGCAGAGATGTCTACCAATGTCTGCATTAGGTGGAAATTTATTTTAAATGGCGAACGAAAATCTATCCATGATCTGTTGAGCAGTTTTTTGCTTTAATTGTAACATTTTCAACTCCTGTTTAGCCATTCATAGGAAAGTTTTTCTGTTACATCAAATGTTTCTCTGATTATAATTAATTTTTTGTAAGCATGTTTATTCAGTTTTGATGTCAGTTTTAGTGGAATTTGAAAATGTGTTTTTGTTTTTATATTTTCAGAAGATAACCTGAAGATTCTGTCAAAATGTAATGTATAAATTTTAAGTAATCATGGAAGTTCA
This sequence comes from Catonia carolina, assembly GCA_035578175.1. Taxonomy (NCBI): domain Eukaryota; kingdom Metazoa; phylum Arthropoda; class Insecta; order Hemiptera; family Achilidae; genus Catonia; species Catonia carolina. The sequence continues at coordinate 66,788,834 of JAQMRL010000004.1, read as the reverse complement.
ACAGTCAGTAGAAACAGCGATACAAACAGAAGTTATGCCAACAGAAATAATTGTAAGTCAATATTTTCTAACAAAGTTTCCATTTTCATGTTTGTTAATGGTTAGCCTAGTTAATGGGCATTGTTTGAATGCTGGTGTTACTAAAATAAATTTTGCTATGAGAAATTTTTTTGGGTTTTTTTAAAGTCACATCAACAGCTTGTTCATTAGTGACTATTGTGGGTTCCAGTATTGTAACGGTGGGTTTTCAAGTGTTAAAATTTCCAGACCCTAGCAGGAAATACTTCTGCTTTGTAGGCGAGCATGCAAGTCACTACGCCACAGTAGCGGCCTAGTAGAAAAATAAAAACAATCCTGTGGTTTATAAAGTTTTTTTACTTTTTCTTAACACTTTGATTCGTATGGCTGTAAATGGTTCTTGCTGTGGTAGTTATTTCTGTAGTAAAACATAAGCAGACTCAACTTGTTGTTTGGTTGTCTAGATTTGTTTCTCACCTAGAGTAATTCGTTATAAATGGCATTGATATCTAGTGGGTATTTTAAACAACTTACCTGTAAATATGAAGCTCATGTTTTATATTAAATCGTTTGTAAGGTTATGATCGTCATAAATATAAGTAGTGTGTGTTTGGTCAGGATAGTTTTGAGTTTTATTTAATTCACATATTATATTTTTACTTTCTCTTGACTATATCAACATATAGGAAGGAAAGTATTGTTTTCATGTCGATTTTTCGAAATCGAGTTTTCACCGGATCTACACGTTTTCAGACCCCCTGAACCCAAAAAACCTGTTTTTAGCGATTGGTCTGTGTGTGTGTGTGAACAGAATATCTCAAGAACGGAACATCGTACGAACTTGAAACTTAAGTTACATATCACTACCGGACCCGACAAGAACATTTTCATCAAAATTCCTATTTTGATGAAAATTAATACTTAAACTAATAATTAAAACTAATACTGAAGGTAGTAGTTTATTCGTGTAATTTTTCACTTTTTTGTGATTTTCTCAAAAACTGGTTCTACGATTTTTGAAAATCGCCTGGTTTACTCAATTTTTTATTCTCTACAAGATAGGGTAGGCGTCATGTGTGCTGAAATTCTTGGTGAGGATGTTTTCTCGTAAAAACGTTGTTTTTTAAGATTACGGCTTTAATATGCATTTTAGCGCAAAACTTTATATAATAAAAATTGTAGAGAATTTAAAATCCTACAACTTTTATTTCAAACAATTTTTTGTACAACGCTTAGTTTAGCGGTAATTAGCGATTTTCTGTTTTTTTCTCACGAAAATGTGTGAAAAATTGATTTTTTTAAGATTTCGGCCTTAGTATGCATTTTACGACAAAAGTGTTTAGAATTAAATTTATAGAAAGTTAAAAGATCTGCAACTTTTATTTAGAGCATTTTTCTCTACACAGCCTAGTTTGGGGAGAAAGAGTGATTTTCCGTATTTCTAAGCCAAACTGAGGTTGATTTTCATTTTGCGTATTTCACTCATGATTAAAATTAGGTTATGTTTATTGAGGTTAGTTTTTTGTTTATTTCTAATGTTTTATTACTAATGTTAGGTTATATTGTTAAATATTTGCATTGGCAAGAGAAAGTTGTGTGAGTGTTTCACACCAGATTTTTTATTGTGTATTCACAAACAATATGCCTAACTCATATAATGAAAGCAGTAATGTTTGATGACATCCTGTTCAAGTATGATTCTAACCTTTCGTCTGGTGATGCATCTGTTCAGTATGAAAGTAGTATTACAGTATAAAATAGTTGGCAATGTTTATTTGTTTAGTGGTATAGTACATTTGTTTTAGGAAGAAGCTTGTAAGGGGAGGGCAAGTAGGTAGAGTAGGGATAGTTTCAAGGGGCAAGTGTTGTCTCCTCACTTAATGATCATTCCCTCTCTTTCTAACTGTATACTACTGTTACAACTAGGAGGTGCTTCTCCCACCACTAAACAGAACAGCTCAGCGGCACAGAGCGTTGGAGGGAGAGCTTCTAGCTAGACCTATACACAATTCTCAGGTATAAGTGTTGCTAGATTGGGTGGTCTATTAGCCATTTTTTAAAATTCCAATTATATGTGGTACTTTATTATTATTATTCTGATTTATTAATTATTTTATTTAATTATTTATGATCTGTAATTTTTATATTGTATATTATGATAATATTTATATTGTAAGCATTAGGATTAAGTTGACTTTTGTCAACTTAAGGTTAAGTTAGGTTAACGGCAATAAAATTTGATTTATTACCTACTTTCTCTTGCCCATATGAATATATAGGAAGGAAAGTATTGTTTTCATGTCGATTTTTCGAAATCGAGTTTTCACTGGATCTATACGTTTTCAGACCTCCTGAACCCAAAAAACATGTTTTTAGTGATTGGTCTGTCTGTGTGTGTGTGTGTGTGTGTGTGTGTGTGTGTGTATACAAAATATCTCAAGAACGGAACATCGTACGAACTTGAAACGTGAAACTTAAGTTACATACCACTACCGGACCCGACACGAACATTTTCATCAAAATCGGTCAACCGGAAGTAGTAGTTTATTCGTATAATTTTTCAATTTTTTGCAACTTTCTCAAAAACTGGTCCTACGATTTTTTTTAAAAATCGCCTGGTTTACTCAATTTTTTATTCTCTACAAGATAGGGTAGGTGTCATGTTTGCTGAAATTCTTGGTGAGGCTATTTTCACGTAAATACAAAGTTTTTTTAAGATTACGGCTTTAATATGCAATTTAGCAAAAAAATTTATATAATAAAAGTTGTTGAGAATTTAAAAGCCTACAACTTTTATTTCAAACATTTTTTTTTATAACGCTTAGTTTAGCAGTAATTAGCAATTTTCTGTTTTTTTCTCACGAAAACGTGAGAAAAATCGATTTTTTTAAGATTTCGGTCTTAGTATGCATTTTATAATAAAAGTGTATATAATCGAATTTATAGAAAATTAAAAGATCTGCAACTTTTATTTAGAACAATTTTCTCTACAGAGCCTAGTTTAGCGTGAAAGAGCGATTTTCCGTAATTTTAAGCCAAACTGAGTTCGATTTTCATTTTGCGTCTTTCACTCATGATTAAAATAGGGTTATGTTTATTGAGGTTAGTTTTTTGTTTATTTCTAATGTTTTATTACTAATATTAAGGTTTATTGTTAATTATTTATATTGGCAAGAGAAAGTTGTGTGAGTGTTTCACACCAGATTTTTTTTATAATACCTATTGCTTGATAATTTACAGAACTTGTACGTTGACTTGTGTTTGGAAGAGGAATCAGATAAAGATCTGAATTTGGAAAAGGGAAGTGAGAAAGTTGCTCTTAATGAGATGATTATGAGCCAAAGGTTATGGGTTGTATGTACATTATCCTTCCATTTTTAAATAAAATAAATCCATGTCATGGAGAAATATACCCAGAATCAAGGCAGTCAGATTGTTATGTAGAAAGAATAATTCAATGTAGTGAGGACAGTTGTAATTTAAGAAGTTCTGGGAACTATGTATTTTCCTAATTTCGTGTAATTTGTTTTTTCTTCTTTACGACAGGAATTTAAAGTTGAGCCTGAAGATTTTTACACTGATGAAATTCCTGAGTCAGACCCAAATGTGTGTGAATTTGAGTTCATAAAATTGGAACAGGTAAATAAAGCAGTGTTGGAGTTAATTCCTATATTTGTGTTGGTATTGCATGTTAACATGCTCTATAATCGATGTGTTTAGTATGAGATGCAAGACGAGAGTGAATTATGGCGGCTCTTATACGCATGCGTGCGTAACGTTTGTCAGGAAATTGTAGTGGTATAAAGTATTTTGTTTACTGTACATTCAGTTGAGATCAGTACAGCTAGAAAACCGCCTGAGTGATATGTTGTTCTGAAACTTGCAGAGTTGGAATGACTACTTAGGTTGTTCTGTTAGATCAGTATGCATCTATACAGTAGCCTAATTTATATTTTGATTTATTTGTTCTCAATTACAATTCAATTTCTTTAGACCATTTTCATGTTTAACTAATGTTACTTTGGCTGAGAGTGTGCCATAGTTTTTACTTTGTTTTGCCTAAGTAAATATATCGAAGGAAGGGAAGTATTGTTTTCATGCTGATTTTCCCAATTCAAGTTTTTATTGGAAATACACATTTTCAGGCCTCCTGAATCTGGCTGTGTGCATGTGTGAACAAAATACCTGAAGAATGGAATATTATACAAAGTTGAAACTTTTAACGTAAGTTAGATCACCAGGGGACCCTACACAAACATTTTTATAAAAATTGGTCAACCAGAGGTTTATTAATGAGATTTTCTCAAAAACGGTTAAGTTTTTTTTAAAATCACTTCATTTACAACATTTTTCATTTTTTACAAGGTAGGGTAAGTGCCATGTCTGCTGAAATTCTTAGGGAGATTATACTCTTGAGGTAAAGAATGTGGTTTTTAAATTGCAGATTTTATATGCATTTTAGGGCAAACAAGTGCATAATCAAAGTTTAGAAAATTAAAAAACTTACAATTTTTTTTTAAAACATTTTTTGTGCAATGGTTAGTTTAGGTTACTTATACTATTTTTCAAGGCTGGTGAGCTCTGAACGTAGCGTTGCCCCTACCCACTGTATAGGTAGCTCATGACTTGCCAGCAACGTTGCTAATACTTGCTCTTGTAGCTCTGTTAAATATTTCGTCAGCCATTTTTTTTGTCTTTCAATAACAATTATAGCCTATTAACATACTAACAGCTGATTATGTTATAAAGTATTGCATGTTAACATGCTCTATAATCGATGTGTTTAGTATGAGATGCAAGACGAGAGTGAACTATGGCGGCTCTTATATGCATGCGTGCGTAACGTTTGTCAGGTACAATCTGGCAGTGCTGGGAAACGTTCTGATTGGTCTAAATGAATGGAACAGCAACCGCGAAAAGCGGTTAACCGCGAAAAGCATATTAGTGATTTTCTATATGTTTCTTATCACAATCAGTAAAAAAGAGAATTTTTATAATGGTAGCCTTTAATGACAAGTACGTATATGATTAAAGTTATAACAAATTAAAAATTGTACATCTGTTGTTTAAGGCAATATTTTCTATTGACCTTAGTTTAGCATCAATATTAGTGATTCACACCAGATTTTTGTTTATACAGATTCTCATATTTTTTTTTTAGGAAATATCACCACAGGAAGATGAAACGTGTCAAATCGAAGAGAACTGGTCATCAGATCCCCTGGAAAATAACTTCATTAAAATAGAAAAGGTACTACAACATTTAGTGGTTATGTTTGTTTCTTCCTTTAATTTTTACAGTAAAAATGAGTGAGTGATTAGTAAAGAAACAAAAACTCTCCAGGAGATGAATCTTTATCAAAAAATGAGAAAAAAATGTTATTATAAATATATTTTCATTTAAAAACAAATCCTTATAATGTATCCTGCAGCTTGAAATTAATTCTATTTAGTATAATAAATTTGTACAAAAATATTTCACTGACATTTTTAAGTGGCCTTGATTTTTGCTATTTGTTACTTACACATGTTTTGGTGGATCCACCATCATCAGATAACACAATATCACTTGAAACTAATTTTTTTTTTAAATCTGCAAAAGATGTTACATCTTCAGTGATCTATATGAAACTTATTAAAATTGAGTCTTCTAATCCATCCCTTCTCATATTTATTACAGATAGCAGTAAATCTACACTAATATTATAAAGACAAAGCGTGTTTTTTATGCAGGCTAATTTCCAAAACTACTAAACAGATTTTCATGAAAATTTGACAGCATATTTGTATTTATATTCACAGCAACTTTTTCTTTTTAAATTTTCAAAAATGATAACCATAAGGGCCCTAATGATGATTTTCATACGTATGTATGATTTATTTAAAATATACATACAAATGACACAATTGTCATTACCTCTTTTTTTCTGTCCCTTTTGAATTACTCTCCTAGAAACCTATTTGGTTGTCTTGTGGCGTATAAGGACCTTATCTGTCATGGTAGGAGTAGGAAGTTTGAAATGTAAAAAATATTTTAAATTTTAATTTATTGAAGATGTGTAAAAGATACACGAAAGCACTCTAAACATTGGCAAGTGTTTACTGTTACTGTATTCTGGTGGTTTAGAAATAAAAAAATATTTCAAATTTTAAATAATACAGCTGTTGATAATCCTACATAGGATGTTTGATAAAATAGTAATTGAATTGATTTAAAAAAATATTTGTTTTAAATTTCTTCTTTTTCTTATTCTTCTTGAATTTAAAAAAAAACCAATATTACATTAATTTTTGATAATTTTAATAATTTAAGTTAATAATTTGGTACCATTCCTACACACTAAAATCCAATCAACAATTTTGAGTTTCTTCTGATCTGATTTTGTTTTTCAGGATGCAGATGGTTCTGAAGAAGAGGTTGATTCTAATCTAGACAAATCTAGCCGTGAACTTTTGTGCATTCATAGCGACTATAGTAATTTTAAAGTTCATAAAGATAGTGAATGTAGTTCAACAAATATTCCCTTAGGTAGTGATTCTAAATTAAGTAGCGAGACCAGGCTCGTGGTATTACATAGTAGCAATAGGCAATTTAAGTGTTATTTGTGTCAACAGGAATTTAATCACGTATCCAATCTAAACAGACACATGTTATCACATAGTGGTGTTAAGTCATTTAAGTGTGATGTATGTCAAGAAGAATTTAGTCAGAAATGTGATCTAAACAAACACATATTATCACATAGTGACATTAAATCATTCAAGTGTGATCAATGTCAAAAAGAATATAAATGTAAATCAAAACTAAATAACCACATGTTATTACATAAAGGTATTAAGGCCTTTAAATGTGATTTGTGTCAAAAAGAATTTGGATGTAAATCTGCTTTAAATAGCCACATGTTGTTACATAGTGGTATTAAGCCATTTAAGTGTGATTTGTGTGAAAAAAAATTTAGTCGCAAATTCCATCTAAACCAACACATGTTATTTCATAGTGGTGTTAAGCCATTTAAATGTGATACGTGTCAAAAAGAATTTAGGAAGAAATGTCATCTAACCGTACACATATTATTACATAGTGGTGTTAAGGCATTTAAGTGTGATATTTGTCAAAAAGAATTTAGTTGTAAATCTGATCTAAACAAACACGTGTTATCACATAGTGGAATTAAGCCATTTAAATGTGATATGTGTCAAAAAGAATTTAGTCGTAAATCTGATCTCAACATACACTTGTTGTCACATAGTGGAGTTAAGCCGTACAAATGTGATATGTGTCAAAAAGAATTTACTCGGAAATCCAATCTAAACAAGCATGAGTTATCACATAGTGGAGTTAAGCCGTTTAAGTCTGATTTGTGTCAAAAGTAATTAAGATATAATTCTGATCTTCATAATCGCATGTTATTACTATAACCAGAGAAAAGCAAGTGCAGATCGTGAAGTCGAATAAATTTAGAATCTGGTCTGAGAAAGATGATTAATCATTTTTGTTATTTATTTATTTATTATTCCTTATTTTATAATCAACAAAACGATTACAAGATGTGGCTAATTATATACGACATCTGTCCAAGAAATAACTGGATTTTTAATTTTTTTAAAAAATATACATTTATCAATACATATTTTACCTCTTTGAAGTAACCCCCCTCAGATGTAACTCTCTACGCCAGTGCTTTTTCCAATCTTCATAGCAGTTCTGGAAATCGGTTTTTTGTATCGGCTTCAGCTCCTTCAATGATACGGACTTTATCTCCTCAAGTGTGTCTTAACGTCTTGCTTTCATGGGCCTTTTTTAATTTTTGGAATAAAAAACAGGCAAAGTGGCCAAGTCCAGTGAATACGGATGATGAGGCATCATAACGGTGTTGGTTTTCCCAAAAACTTATGAAAAAGCAGTGAAGTGTGCGCTGGCGCATTTTCATGAAGTTTCCATGAGTGGTTTTTTTCATATTGCTTCACATAATCGGTGCATAACTTCCAGGTAGTTTTCTTTCTTGACTGTACAACCTCATGGCATGATGCAGTACGCCATTGTGATTGAAGAAAACGGTAAGCAGGACCTTCTCATTTGACCAGACTTGACGTGCTTTTTTGATCTTGGCTCTTCTTGCCTCTTCCATTGGGATGATTGGGCTTTGGTTTCAATCTAACCCTTGTATTATCTATCAGATCTAGCCCTTATTTAATTTTACTTTCTCTTGTCCTGTATGAATATATAGGCTGGGAAGTATTTTGCCAGTATCTAAAGGGTATGTCTGTTCAATAATTTTCGAGGAGGACCAAGATTTTAAAAACATTAGCGTAAATAATAATAGTGATAATAGGGGGTTTCCAGGAAATAATATAAATGGTTATGTAGGTAGCACAGGCTGGCCTGCCTATTGTTTTACGGGTATTGTGAGAGAGCCGGGTACCTATTTAGATCATGGCCTTTTTGTAACACATTTTGTATTTTTATTATTGTATCGAAAATCTCTGTTCTTCCCGAAATTTCTGTAGCGTCACCTATATAAGGAGCACGCCCGTCTTTAAAATCAGTTTAGTTTTGATCTGTCTGTGATCCAGTGAGCAAACAATTCAGTACACAAGTTCAATGTTACTGTGTATTGTTTAACGTTATTTCTGTATCTTTTGTAATTAGTCTTTAGTAAATTGGTTAAGTTTATTTATGGTTATTCATTAATTATAAATAGTTAGTTATTTATTAATTGTAATTTATTGTACATTTTAGTCCCTTTATTAATTGTAATTTTTAGTTGTATTAAATAATTGTAATTTTGATCTTTAGTGTGTTAATTATTTAATTTACCCAGATCCCGAAACGGACCTTAGAGATAAGTGCCACAGTATTGTTTTCATGTTGATTTTTAGAAATCAAGTTTTCAGCAGATAAGTGTACACGTTTTCAGACCCGCCGAACCCAAAAAATATGTTTTCAGCAATAAGTTCTGTACATGTGTGAACAAAATATCTCAAAAATTGAATATAATATGAAGTTTATACTTCAAATTTAAGTTAGGTACCACTAGAGGATCCAACCCAAACATTTTCTTTAAATTGGTCAACCGGAAGTAGTAGTTTATTTGTGTAATTTTTCATTTTTTTGTGATTTTCTCAAAATTGGCCATGATTTTTTTAAATCTCATCATTTACTACATTTTTTATGTCCACAAGATATAGTAAGCGCCATGTCTACTGAAATTCTTAGGAAGACTTTACTCTTGCACAAAAAATGTTTTTTTTTTAAGATAGCGACCTTAATTTACGCTCTAGGCCAACAGTGTATCTAAAACAGTATAGTTAAGTTGTAGAACATTTAAAAACGTACAAATTTTATTTGAATTATTTTTTGTATAACGATTAAGAGCAGTGATGAGTGATTTTCTGTTTTTTTTTGCGTCAAAATCTGTGAAAAAAATTGGATTTTTTATGATTTTGGCCTTAGTATGCATTTTACGACAAAAGCGTTTAAAACTAAATTTATAGGAAATTAACAAAACCTACTACTGTTATTTAAGAATTTTACTCCACAGACCCTATTAAAAATCGAGTTTTCACCGGATCTACTCGTTTTCAGACCCCCTGAATCCAAAAAACGTTTTAAGCAATTGGTCTGTGTGTGTGTGTGTGTGAACAGAATATCTTAAGAACTGAACCAAGTACGAACGTGCAACTAAAACTTAAGTTAGACACCACTACTGGACCAGACAGGAACTTTTTCATCAAAATCTGTCAACCGGAAGTAGTAGTTTATTCATGTAATTTTTCACTTTTTTGCGATTTTCTCAAAAACTGGTCCTACGATTTTTTTTTAAATCACCTGTTTTACTAAAAGTTTTTATGCTTACAAGCTAGGGTAGGCGCCATGTTTGCTAAAATTCTTGGTGAGGCTGTTTTCACGTAAAAAATTTTTTTTAAGATTACGACTTTAAAATGCATTTTAGCCCAAAAATTTTCATACTAATAAAAAGTGTAGAGAATTTAAAATCCTACAACTTTTATTTTAAACATTTTTCTGTATAACGCTTAGTTTAGCAGTAATTAGCATTTTTCTGTTTTTTCTCATGAAAACTTGTGAAAAATTGATTTTTTTAAGATTTCGGCCTCAGTATGCATTTTACGACAAAAGTGTGTGTAATCAAATTAAAAGATCTACAACTTTTATTTAAAGCATTTTTCTCTACAGAGCCTAGTTTAGCGTGAAAGAGTAATTTTCCGTATTTTTAAGCCAAACAGGTTGATTTTCATTTTGCGTCTTTCACTCATGATTACAATTAGGTTATGTTTATTGAGGTTAGTTTTTTATTTATTTCTAATGTTTTATTACCAATGTTACGTTTATCGTTAATTATTTGCATTGGCAAGAGAAAGTTGTGTGTTTCACACCAGATTTTTAATTTTAAAAAACTTACGCGCGTCTCTTAAAAGAGATTAAAAGAGTTTTAATCTAAATGACTGAATGGAAACACCATTCTAAATTTTAATAATATGCTCTGAAGAAGGTGGTACCACCGAAACGCGCGTTAAGTTTTTTATACTTAAAAAGCAACCAAAGGTAAGGTGATAAATTTCATTTATACTGTAATTTATATTAATGGTTGGCAGGATGCATTTCAAAAATGTATTTATAAAAAGATAACTTCTTTAATCACTTGCTGTGCCTTCCTACTTAAACACCTAATTATGCTTGGAGAAGGTAAACTGTAGAGTGCATCACGAAAGAAGTCAGTAGTGTTTGGAGAGCTTGTATTTCATGAACTACCAAATGGAAATACAGTGAAAATGAAAACAACTTAAAATTTTTCCTTTAAAAATTAGTTAAGATATGAAAGTTTAGTGAGTACCTAACTACATGGATAAATCTCACCAGGCGCGTCCACGTCGCGGGGGTGGGCAACGGTACTATATATACTATAGTAGCGGCTAAGTTCTGGTGGGGGCCCAGTCCTATGGGGTATAACATAGGCCCCGGGCACAGGGATACGTGTGAAGACCTCAACGGCAGTAAAGGGGGAGAAATTTGATTTCGGTACGGCGGAAGGGGCAACCCTAAACCCTCTGGGGGTAATACAGAGGGAACCCACTGCCTTGTGGGAAGTGGAGGGATCCATAAAGGCTAAGGGAGTAAACCCCGAAAGGAAATCCTTCTTAACGTTAGGCTTAGCAAGCCAGTAGAGAAGAAATTTTTAATTTGCTTTCAATGAAAAGACGAGCCTCGGAAGGAGTTCAAACTAACCGTTAGTAAGCAGAAAACAGTAGCAATGAAAGTCAGCAGAACACCTGCGCAGTGTAACATAAAACTTGATGGAGAAAGGATTGAATGTGTGGGAAGTTTTGGATATCTTGGAAGCGTCGTCTCAAATAATGGGAGTGCTGAGCTAGAAGTTCTAAATAGAGTGAATAAAGGATCCTCCTTCTTTTACCAAGTGCGGAACTTAGTCTGGGATAATACAGTTCCCATAAGAGCCAAACAGACCATGTTTAAAACATATCTTTTTCCAATAATGACATATGGCCTAGAAAGCTGTGTCTTATTGAAAGGGGACATTAGCAAATTACAGGCATGTGAGATGAAATTTTTAAGATCAGCCTTGCAGACGACCAGAAGAGACAAGGTCAGAAATGAATATATAAGAAGAGATATGCAGGTGACCTTATCGATGGAAGAAATATTACGTACCGCAAGACTCAAATGGTTTGGACATGTACAAAGGATGCCAGAGGCACGTATTCCCAGACAGTACTTGGACATGGAGGTATCTGGAAAGAGACCCGTTGGACGTCCCAGAAGAAGATGGACTGACCAAATAAGGGATGATCTCCTAACAAAAGGAATGACACTACAGGATATCAGACTACAAAAGGTATATCAAGATAGAGATAGATGGAGGCATATCGTCCACTCAAATCCTACCCGGCCTGCTGGAAGGATACCCAGATGATGATGATGAAAGTTTACACAAAAACCGCTGCGTATGATTGTAGGCCTGACATCTCGTGTATTGAGCAAGCTCTTTATTCCTTCTCATCTCTTCTACCTTAACTACTGAATGGAGAGGGCGATTCAGGGAGTATATTTCTTCACATTTTTGGTTCTGCTCTAAATCCACATAGAACATCGGTATGGAATTTTCCTTCTTGAAATAATGTTATGAACATTTCGGACCTGGAATCCTAGCGATTCTAATTCGTTCTTTATGGATGCCGGAGACGTAGATGAATGAAGGCCTCATAAGACCACTCTATGCGGCTTCTCCTCCGCTAGCTGATAGGTAAAGAAAAAGACATTTTGTGTACGGAGAAATTGAATAATAAGCCGGTAAAGATTCGGTGTTGCTGGATATACCGTGACTGAGTTTATGCTGCTTTTACAGTAGAACTCCATGCCGCCCGCCAAATTTGACATAGTATTTATTAGATTTTGGTAATTACTCCAGAATTTCATATCATTTATATGAATCGGCGGAGGTTTTGTAACTTTTTCACTTAGTTCTTCAGCACAAGTGATCGTTTCTTGAATAGGAAGAACAGCGAATCGATTGCTGGTTACGACATCACCGGCTTTCTCATAATTTTTTTTGATTTTTCTTCGATCTCTTTCTTTCTGTAATGGCCTTTTGGAACCTACAGTTACAAACCTTGTACACAAGACTTTTGCACATTTTCCAAATCTACATGTAGGCCTACACTAGCATCAATGTCACTAACCATGTCTGTTTTGAATTTAATAAAGAGAAATGAGATACAAAAATAAAACAACTTACATTATAGCAAATCAATCAACACAACAGAAATAACCGTCTGCATTAGCAGCAATTTGCAAAACAGTCGGACGTTAAACCAAAAAAAAAAAACAACAGAAATAACGAAGAAAATCAGTAAATAATAATAATAAGTAAAGAAATGAAATAAATTATCGCTGCAATAATAAACAGTAAGTTTGTTTACATACCGATCATTTATGTTCTCCAATATAGCACATAAAACAATTGAAATACCTACAGTTGAGCTGTTGTTAGTTTGCTCCTACTGTCAACAAACAAAAGCCACCTACTACAGGGTGCACGCTAGAGTCTGCGACTTTACGGATGCGTATTCCTATTAAGTTAACTATTTTTTAAATTATAAGTACTTTAAGTACTAAAAACATCAGTGATGATATGATGTAGGCTTAACAATTTCATTTATAAAAATACTTTTAAAAGTATTTTGTAATTAAATACTTTTGAAAGTATTTTGTTGTTACTTTTTAATCAGTGTGTACACATTTTGATATAATGCGCATGCTCAGTGACGTCATTATTTGTTTACAATAGGAGCAAACTAAGAAAGGCTGGACTTTACCTAATTTATACCTACCTTACACCACACACCCTTTCTCAGTCACATTGTCAAAAACGAATGACAGTCACTTTAGTAGTTAACACGGAGTAAATTCTTACTTAACTCCGTGGTAGTTAACTAAAAGTCGGTTGATGAACATCGTGGTGTTCCTATTATGATTTACCTTTCATTTAACGGAATCATAACAGCAACTTTTATTGCTCTGTAGCAAATAATTAAATTACCGACAGTTATATTACACACTCACATTTGTTTGAGTTAATCTTCAAAGATAAATTTTCATTGCTCTATATAAGTAGTAAATTCATTTATTTATGTAAAACAATACAAATTGATTTTTGTGGAATCTGTTTGGGTTTCCCCCACACGCATACCCCAGACCACCTGTAAACAAAACTGGCTCTGTAGAGGTCCCAGCCTCACAATTAACAATTGCATTACTGTTGTACACATGGTGTTTCGATTCTTCCAATTTCATCTTATATTAATCCTTTTATTGTAAATAGATTTGAAGTTTTTACAAGTACTGGTATTCTTATTTAGTTTGTTTTCCTTACTCCTAGATATCTCTTAAATACGATATGTTTTTTTCTTATTTCGAAGATAACTATGCCTTCGCGGAAGAGGTTATGCTTGACCAAGCAAGCATTGACAAGATGTTCAAAATTTTTTTTAAATTAAACAGGGCTAACGAGAGCCAGGAAGCTACTACATCAAAGCTAAAAACAAATCGAGGAAGGCTTATTCATACCCGTAGAACAACGTGAACAATTACTGGTATCTCAAAGAGTCCACCAGGCTTCTTTCCGTAGAAGTGAGTGCTCTGAAGCAGGTTCCAGTCGCCTGAAGGCTGACAGGGAGAGACGCTCACAACCAGAGATAATATATAAACAATAGCTACAACTATGTGAGGCCGAGTCTGTTGAAGAACATGACCTACGATTAGCATCTCAACAGGTCCATCAAGCTTCTATTCACAGAGGTCATTGCTCTAAAGCCCGTTCTAATCGTATTGAGGCTGGCAGGGAAAGACCTCGTAATTTCGCGAGGCCGAATCGGTTGATGAACATAAGCTACGGTTAGCGTCTCAACAGTTCATTGAGTCAATATGAATACATTAAAATATATTATCATATCTCAATAATGACTAATTTCCATTCACTAAAGTAATCATTATTGTTGAACATAAAAATTTAACTACGCTTCTGAAAATAATAAAGCGCTGTGTATCTTGATTTACATCAAGATCTCGCTTTTATTTTACGTCCAACTATTTTTTTTTCATTTATAATAATGCTTACATTGAAAGGAGGTAGAATAGATTACAATGCATGAATAAAGAATATCAGACCTGACAGGAAATCAAACTCGGTACACTATGAGACCATCCATAACAACAAGAAAACCGTTTGTATAATAATATGTTCTTTCTGTTGGCATATACGAGTAATAATATCTTTGGTTGGTAACGCAGAGTAAATCAGAGATAATGTATAAGTAGGTAAGTATCAATAACCAGGGCCATATTATCATAGACTAAACAGTCTACATAGATACCAAACGTATACTTTTTACTTTCTCTTGCCTATATGAATATATAGGAAGGAAAGTATTGTTTTCATGTCGATTTTTCGACATCGAGTTTTCACCTGATCTATACGTTTTCAGACCCCCTGAACCCAAAAAACATGTTTTTAGCGATTGGTCTGTGTGTGAACAGAATATCTCAAGAACGGAACATCGTACGAACTTGAAACTTAAAACTTAAGTTACATACCACTACCGGACCCGACACGAACATTTTCATCAAAATCGGTCGACCGGAAGTAGTAGTTTATTCGTATAATTTTTCACTTTTTTGCGATTTTCTCAAAAACTGGTCCTACGATTTTTTTTAAAATCGCCTGGTTTACTACATTTTTTATGCTCTACAAGATAGGGTAGGCGCCATGTTTGCTGAAATTCTGCGTGAGGCTGTTTTTACGTAAAAACATTTTCTTTTTAAGATTGCGGCTTTAATATGCATTTTAGCGCAAAACGTTATATAACAAAAGTTGTAGAGAATTTAAAATTCTACAACTTTTAGTTCAAACATGTTTTTGTATAACGCTTAGTTTAGCGGTAATTTGCAATTTTCTGTTTTTTTCTCACGAAAACGTGAGAAAAATCGATTTTTTAAACATTTCGGCCTTAGTATGCATTTTACGACAAAAGTGTATATAATTAAATTTATAGAAAATTAAAAGATCTACAACTTTTATTTAGAGCATTTTTCTCTACAGAGCCTAGTTTTTTTCTATCAACGATCCTTATTCCGTTAGTGTCCGTTTTATCTCAACTCCCTAGTTACCTTCAATTGAAAAATCTGGTGTGAAACACTCACACAACTTTCTCTTGCCAATGCAAATAATTAACAATAAACCTAACATTAGTATTAAAACATTAGAAATGAACAAAAACTAACCTCAAAAACATAACCTTATTTTAATCATGAGTGAATGACGCAAAATGACAATCGAACTCAGTTTGGCTTAAAAATACGGAAAATCACGCTGTCACGCTAAACTAGGCTCTGTAGAGAAAAATGCTCTAAACAAAAGTTGTAGATCTTTTAATTTTCTATAAATTTAATTATATACACTTTTGTCGTAAAATGCATACTAAGACCGAAATGTTAAAAAAATCGATTTTTCTCACGTTTTCGTGAGAAAAAAAACAGAAAATCGCAAATTACCGCTAAACTAAGCGTTATACAAAAAAATGTTTGAAACAGAAGTTGTAGGTTTTTAAATTCTCTACAACTTTTATTATATAAGTTTTTGCGCTAAAATTTATATTAAAGCCGTAATCTTAAAAAAACAACGTTTTTACGTGAAAACAGCCTCACCGAGAATTTCAGCAAACATGGCGCCTACCCTATCTTGTAGAGAATAAAAAATTGAGTAAAATAGGCGATTTTAAAAAAATCGTAGGACCAGTTTTTGAGAAAATCGCAAAAAACTGAAAAATTATACGAATAAACTACTACTTCTGGTTGACCGATTTTGATGAAAATGTTCGTGTCGCGTCTGGTAGTGGTATGTAACTTATGTTTCAAGTTTCAAGTTCGTACGATGTTCCGTTCTTGAGATATTCTGTTCACACACAGACACACACACACACACAGACCAATCGCTAAAAACATGTTTTTTGGGTTCAGGGGGTCTGAAAACGTATAGATCCGGTGAAAACTCGATTTCGAAAAATCGACATGAAAACAATACTTTCCTTCCTATATATTCATATAGGCAAGAGAAAGTAAAAATAATGGTAACCGACCATGACCTTATCTCACACCTGTTTAATTTCACATTTCTCGGAGAATTCCCGTATGAATCTTACTCTTGTAAATGTGTTTTTTGAGGGTATCGCTGATTATGTTGGTGGTTTTCAAGAATCGTAATTAAATTCTTCTAAAATGGCGATGAAAGATTCCCGATCAATGGAATCAAACGCCTTTTGGATTATTATTATTAAAAATATTTTCTTAAGTATTTGTAATCTATTATCTGGCTGGCACGTTGGCGTAGTGGTTACCGCAACTAGCTTCTTCGCCGGGGTCCTAGGTTCGATTCCTGGTCAGGTCTGGTATTTTTTCATCACTCATCTTTCATCCTTCTCACTGTCTGCATCAGCAGTAATTGCAGTCGGACGTAAATAATAATAATTTTTAAAAAAACAGCTAACAAGAGTATTTGTTTGACTCACCTGTTTCCAACACGGTCAACAAATTACTCATTGTAGCCACAGTACCTAAAACATTGTAGACAAAAACCCGAAGAAAAACAGTATGGCAATAGAAAAATTTTCAGAAACAAGTCATGGAAATGATCCCTGTTCATATTTTCTTGGATAAGAGATAGTCGGCGAGTCGTTAAAGCAGGTTTTGCATTTACCGTCAGTACCTAAGATGGAGGAATGGTCTGATGATAAGCTTTCCAAGTCTTGAATATTGTTTTCAAATGAACCCAGGCCGCGAGTATCAAAAATCAAGTAAATCTGGTATCTTGAAACGGCTGATGGTCGTGCGTGCGTGAACAGAATATCCTAAGAACGGAACCAAGTACGAACTTGAAACTTAAAACTTAAGTTAGACACCACTATCGGACCCGACACAAACATTTTCATCAAAATCGGTCAACCAGAAGTAGTTTATTTGTGTAATTTTTCACTTTTTTGCGATTTTCTCAAAAACTGGTTCTACGATTTTTTGAAGATCGCCTGGTTTACTAAATTTTTTATGCTCTACAAGATAGGGTAGGCGCCAAGACAGCTAAAATCATATAATTACTGACGGATCTCTGTAATTGTAGATATACAATTTTTCAACAAATTACTATCACTTAAACTTTGGAATATTGTCTTTACAAATTTATGAGTGCAAAGTGGCAATGAATTTTATGATATCAAAATCCATCAGTTATTCTTGCCCAACTTTACAAGGGTTATTCGTAAAGTTACAAAACACGTAAGCTCTTGAGGAGGTAGTTGATACGACAGCAGTGTAGTGGGAAGCCAGTGCAAGCAAACAAGCTGTCCCAAGCATCAGTAGCTCATCGAGTGGCGTTTTGGTGAAGGTTAGTAATGAGCGTCTTCATTTTGTTTCCTGCCAACTGCGAAGTGCGCGCTGTAACACACTACCTTGGAGACTGAAGGTGAGGCTTATCTCAACTCTATAGTAACAGCAGATGAAACTTGGACTTATCACCATCTACAAAGAACAAATATCAATCAATGCAATGGTGATACCCATTTTCCTTCAGCCAAAAATTCAGCAATCAGCAAGAAAAATCACGATGTTAGTGTTTTGGGACAGAAAAGCGGTTTGCTTGTTGATATGTATTATGGAAAGAAGTGAAACAATCAATGCTACAAGGTATTGTGAAACCATAAAGAAACTTTGAGAGCCAAATAAAATAAACTTGTAGTATGTTGATGACAAAAGTATATTTCCATAACAATACGTATCCGCGCACCGCTCATGCAACACAAGAATTATAGACTTCATTTGGTTGAGGAGTTTTAAGCCACCCCTCTCACAGCCCTCATCTTGCACCTAGTGACTATCATCTGTTCACTAACTTGTTGGAACACCTTAGTGGACAACGCTTTTCCGATGACAAGGCAAAAATCAAAGTGAAGAACTGGCTGAAAAAGGCAGTGGGAGATTTATATGATACAGGGATCAAAATACTCATCTCACAGATGGCAAAATGTATTTAACTAAATGGTAATTATGTGGAAAATTAATGTAATACCTATACTACAACAATACATGTATTTTTATTTATTCATTTTTTGTTTTTTAGAAAAATTTTGTAACCTACCTTTCTGGATAACCCTCTCACTTACATTTTATGGATACAACACATATTCTTGGTTTAAAAAATGGCAAAATCATCCAATCAGATGCAATCTATTTAAAAAGAAAAATTGTTTATTAATGAGTTGTTAATTAACACACCCTTTTTTAAAAATTATTATATTTGTTTTGTTGAATATAAGATTCTTTAATATTAAAAAATTATTTGATTATGAAAAAATGTGGTATGAAACACTCAACGACTTTCTCTTGCCAATGTAAATAATAACCAATACAAACTAACATTAGTAAAAAACGTAAAATGAGAAATGGTCGCCTCTGTGACATAGTGGATAGCCCGCTAGCCTCTTAAGCGGAGGTCCCGGGTTCGATTCCTGGCAAGGGTCTGGAAACTAGTACGTGCCAAAATCCATCATTACAGTTTCTTAACCTACTGTAGTCACTAACGATCAAGCTGTTGATGCAAATTTAAATAAACAAAAAACTGAACATAACTTAATTTTAATTATGAGAGAATGATGCAACATGTAAACCAACCTGAATTTGGCTTAATAGTATTGAAAATCACTCTTTGACACTAGACTAGGGTCTGTGGAAAAAAATTCTTAAATAACAGTAGTAGGTTTTTTATTAATTTCCTATAAATTTGGTTTTAAACACTTTCGTCGTAAAATGCTAAGGCCAAAAATCATAAAAAATCCAATTTTTTCACAGATTTTGACAAACAAAACAGAAAATCACTAATTACTGCTACTAATCATTATACAAAAAATAATTCAAATAAAATTTGTACGATTTTAAATGTTCTACAACTTTAACTACATAAACTTTTGGCCTAAAACGCATATTAAGGTCACTATCTTAAAAACAAACATTTTTTGTGCAAGAGTAAAGTCTTCCTAAGAATTTCAGCAGACTTGGCACGTACTATATCTTGTAGAACATAAAAAATGTAGTAAATGAGGCAATTTTGAGAAAATCGCAAAAAAGTGAAAAATTACACAAATAAGCTACTACTTCCGGTTGATCGATTTAAAGAAAATGTTCGTGTTGGGTCCTCTAGAGGTACCTAACTTAAATTTGAAGTTTAAACTTCATATTATATTCCATTCTTGAGACATTTTGTTCACACACGTACAAACCTACTGCTGAAAACATGTTTTTTTGGGTTCGTCGGGTCTGAAAACGTGTATATCTGTGGAAAACTTGATTTCGAAAAATCAACATGAAAACAATACTGTTGCATTTATCTCTAACGTCTATTTCGGGATCTGGGTAAATTACATAATTAACACACTAAAGTTCAAAATTACAATTATTTAATACAACTAAAAATTACAATTAATGAAGGGACTAAAATCTACAATAAATTACAATTAATAAATAACTAACTAATTATAACTAATGAATAAACATAAATAAACATAACCAATTTACTAAAGACTACTTACAAGAGATACAGAAATAATGTTAAACAATACACAGCAATTCACAGTAACGTTGAACTTGTCTACTGAATTGTTTGCACACTGGATCACAGACAGATCAAAACTAAACTGATTTTCAAAACGGGCGTGCTCCTTATATAGGTGACGCTACG
This sequence comes from Catonia carolina, assembly GCA_035578175.1. Classification (NCBI taxonomy): domain Eukaryota; kingdom Metazoa; phylum Arthropoda; class Insecta; order Hemiptera; family Achilidae; genus Catonia; species Catonia carolina. The sequence continues at coordinate 66,768,501 of JAQMRL010000004.1, read as the reverse complement.
GAAATTTCGGGAAGAACAGAGATTTTCGATACAATAATAAAAATACACAATGGGTTACAAAAAGGCCATGATCTAAATAGGTACCCGGCTCTCTCACAATACCCATACAACACTAGGCAGGCCAACCTGTGCTACCTACATAACCATTTATAATTATTTCCTGGAAACCTCCTATTATCACTATTAATATTTACGCTAATATTTTTAAAATCTTGGTCCTCCTCGAAAATTATTGAACAGACATACCCTTTAGATACTGGCAAAATACTTCCCAGCCTATATATTCATACAGGGCAAGAGAAAGTAAAATTAAATAAGGGCTAGATTAAAACCAAAGCCCAATCATCCCAATGGAAGAGGCAAGAAGAGCCAAGACCAAAAAAAGCACGTCAAGTCTGGTCAAATGTAAATGTCCTGCTTAACGTTATCTTCAATCACAATGGCGTACTGCATCATGCCACGAGGTTGTACAGTCAAGAAAGAAAACTACCTGAAAGTTATGCACTGATTATGTGAAGCAATATGAAAAAAACCACTCATGGAAACTTCATCATGAAAATGCGCCAGTGCACACTTCACTGCTTTTTCATAAGTTTTTGGGAAAACCAACACCGTTATGATGCCTCATCCTCCGTATTCACTGGACTTGGCCACTTTGCCTGTTTTTTATTCCCAAAATTAAAAAAGGCCCATGAAAGCAAGACGTTAAGACACAATTGAGGAGATAAAGTCCGTATCATTGAAGGAGCTGAAGCCGATACAAAAAACCGATTTCCAAAACTGCTATGAAGATTGGAAAAAGCACTGGCGTAGAGAGTTACATCTGAGGGGGGTTACTTCAAAGAGGTAAAATATGTATTGATAAATATATATTTTTTTAGAAAAATGAAAAATCCAGTTATTTCTTGGACAGATGTTGTATATAATTAGCCACATCTTGTAATCGTTTTGTTGATTATAAAATAAGGAATAATAAATAAATAAATAAATAAATAAATAAATAACAAAAATGATCAATCATCTTTCTCACACCAGATTCTAAATTTATTCGACTTCACGATCTTCACTTGCTTTTCTCTGGTTATAGTAATAACATGTGATTATGAAGATCGGAATTATATCTTAATTACTTTTGACACAAATCAGACTTAAACGGCTTAACTCCACTATGTGATAACTCGTGCTTGTTTAGATAGGATTTCCGAGTAAATTCTTTTTGACACATATCACATTTGTACGGCTTAACTCCACTATGTGACAACAAGTGTATGTTTAGATCAGATTTACGACTAAATTCTTTTTGACACATATCACATTTAAATGGCTTAATTCCACTATGTGATAACACGTGTTTGTTTAGATCAGATTTACGACTAAATTCTTTTTGACACATATCACACTTAAATGCCTTAACACCACTATGTAATAACATGTGTACGGTTAGATGACATTTCTTCCTAAATTCTTTTTGACACGTATCACATTTAAATGGCTTAACACCACTGTGAAATAACATGTGGCTATTTAAAGAGGATTTTTGTGCAAATTCTTTCTGACATAAATCGCACTTAAATGGTTTAACACCACTATGTGATAACATGTGTTTGGTTAGACAGAATTTCTGACTAAATTCTTTTTCACACAAATTACACTTAAATGGTTTAACATCACTATGTAATAACATGTGTTGGTTTAGATGGAATTTACGACTAAATTTTTTTTCACAAAAATCACACTTAAATGGCTTAATACCACTATGTAACAACATGTGGCTATTTAAAGCAGATTTACTTCCAAATTCTTTTTGACAAAAATCACATTTAAAAGCCTTAATACCTTTATGTAATAACATGTGGTTATTTAGTTCTGATTTATATCTATATTCTCTTTGACATAGATCGCACTTAAATGGCTTACCATTACTATGTAATAATATGTGTTTGTTTAGATCGTATTTCTGACTAAATTCTTCTTGACATACATCACACTTAAATGACTTAACACCACTATGTGATAACATGTGTCTGTTTAGATTGGATACGTGATTAAATTCCTGTTGACACAAATAACACTTAAATTCCCTATTGCCACTATGTAATACCACGAGCCTGGTCTCGCTACTTAATTTAGAATCACTACCTAAAGGAATATTTGTTGAACTACATTCATTGTCTTTAAGACCTTTAAAATTACTATAGTCGCTATTAATGCACAAAAGTTCACGGCTAGATTTGTCTAGATTAGAATCAACCTCTTCTTCAGAACCATCTGCATCCTGAAAAACAAAATCAGATTAGAAGAAACTAAAAATTTTTAATTGGATTGTAGTGTGTAGGAATGGTACCAAATTATTAACTTAAATAATTTAAATTATCAAAACTTAACGTAATATTGGGTTTTTTTATAAATTCAAGAAGAATAAGAAAAACTAGAAATTTGTAACAAATATTTTTTTAAATCAATTCAATTACTATTTTATCAAACATCCTATGTAGGATTATCAACAGCTGTATTATTTAAAATTTGAAATATTTTTTATTTCTAAACCACCAGAATACGGTAACAGTAAACACTTGCCAATGTTTAGAGTGCTTTCGTGTATCTTTTACACATCTTCAATAAATTCAAATTTAAAATATTTTTTATATATAAAACTTCTTACCGCCGGCCGCATTGGCGCAGTTGGTAACGTGCTTGCCTCTTATCATGCGGTCCTGGGTTCGAATCCCACTCAGGCACGGCATATTTTCATACGTTACAAAAAAATCATTTGATCCTCATTACACACAGCTACACCCCAACTCGTCGCTAATGACCTTGCAGTTGATGCGACGTTAAATAAAAAAAAAAAACAAAAAAAAACTTCTTACTCCTACCATGACAGATAAGGTACTTATCTGCCACAGGACAACCAAATAGGTTTCTACAGGGTGGCGCACATAAAAGTAGCCCCATAACTTAGCAGAGATTGTATAATGTTAATGCAGAGTCAAGGAAAATCCTCCTATTTTTCCCTTCCCGTGTACAACCTGCATGTTTAACCTTAAAATGTGAATGTCACAGTAGCTTAGTACACACACTGGATGTAGACTGCTTAGTTGTTACAATGCCATCGTATTTAGTGGAACAGAGTTTTTATTGTTGAATGCTTTGTTCGAAGCGTGCTCGATTAATGTTTCAATTAATTAGTGTTTCAATTAATGAAACGCATGAAAAGTTTCGTGAGAAATACCCAGAGAGTTTATACCCAGAGAGAATTTATTCCTGCCAAGAGGATGATTCAAATGTTGTTACAAAGTGGCGTAGTACGGGCTCAATTAAAAATAAATTGAGAAATAAGCCTAATTTAATCCGAACACCTGAAGTTTTTGCTAACATCGCAGCTTGTATAGAACAAAGTCCATGTAAGTCCACTCGGCATTTATCACAGCAAGTTGGTGTGTTACACAGATCTTGTCAAAGAGTTTTACACGCTTTAAAACTGAAACCTCACAGAATCAGTGACTGTTCATGAACTTCTGCTAGCAGATAGAGGTAAGAGAGTGACATACTGTAACTGGCTACTTCAAAAAGTAGCAAATGGTGAAATGGACCCATATCTTTTCTTTTCCTCTGATGAAGCATGGTTTTATTTGTCAGGTTTTGTTAACACCCAAAATGGAAGAATTTGGTCTGCCATAAACCAGCATGCCTTTCATGAACAACCATTACATGACATGAAAATCTGTCTTTGGTGTGCCGTTTCAGCGGAACGAATTGTTGGGCCAATTTTCTTTGAGACAACAGTTAATACTGATGTCTACCTGCAGATTTTTGATCAATTTATTAATCAATTAGCACCACACGAAATTACATATTCTTTTTTCCAACAAGACGGGGCGACTTGTTACACATCTCGCAGATCACTGGCTCGTGGGCGTAGTGTTTTTACCGATGAGAGGACTATCTCTTCAGGATTATGGCCCCCGCGATCACCGGATTTGTGTCCTTGTGATTAGTACTTATGGGGAAATTTAAAGAATAAAGTATACGCCAGCAATCCAAAAGCCATTGAAGACCTAAAGATTTCGATCACGAACGTCATACGCACCATTACAGCTCCTGAACTCCAGTCAGTATTTCAGAATATGCTACACCGCGCTATTTTATGTGTACAAGCTGACAGTGATCACTTTCAACATATCGTGTAATAACGTAACAATATTAGACTATTGAATAAAATAATAAAAAAAGTTATTGTGGTATTTGTAAATAAACAGATTTCATTTCAATTGTGTTACACTTTATTTACGGGGCTACTTTTATGTGCGCCACCCGGTAGAAAAAGTAATTCAAAAGGGATAGAAAAAAGAGGTAATGACAATTGTGTAATTTGTATGTATATTTTAAATAAATCATACATACGTATGAAAATCTTCATTAGGGCCCTTATGGTTATCATTTTTGAAAATTTAAAAAGAAAATGTTGCTGTGAATATAAATACAAATACGCTGTCAAATTTTCATGAAAATCTGTTCAGTAGTTTTGGAAATTAGCCTGCACAAAAAAACACGCTCCGTCTTTATAATATTAGAATAGATTATACTGCTATCTGTAATAAATATGAGACGAGATGGATTAGAAGAACTCAATTTAAATAAGTTTTATATAGATGACTGAAGATATAACATCTTCTGCAGATTAAAATAAAAATTTGTTTCAAGTGATATAGTGTTATCTGATGATGGTGGATCCACCAAAACATGTGTAAGTAACAAATAGCAAAAATCAAGGCCACTTAAAAATGTCAGTGAAATTTTTATGTACAAATTTATTATACTAAATAGAATTAATTTCAAGTTGCAGGATACATTTATAAGGATTTGTTTTTGAATGAAGATATGTTTATAAGAACATTTTTTACTCATTTTTTTATAAAGATTCATCTCTGGAGAGTTTTTGTTTCTTTACTAATAACTCACTCACTTTTACTGTAAAAATTAAAGGGGAAAAAACATAACCACTAAATGTTGTAGTACCTTTTCTGTTTTAATGAAGTTATTTTCCAGGGGATCTGATGACCAGTTCTCTTCGATTTGACACGTTTCATCTTCCTGTGGTGATATTTCCTAAAAAAAAATATGAGAATCTGTATAAACAAAAAATCTGGTGTGAAACACTCACATGACATTCTCTTGCGAATGTAAAAAACCTAATAACATAACCTTTGTTTAATCATGAGTAAACAATGTAAAATTAAAGATATAACTTAATTTTAGTCATGAGTGAATGACGCGAAATGGAAATCAACCTCTGTAAAACTAATATAAGCGTAAAATCGCTAATTGATGCTAAACTAAGGTCAATAAAAAATATTGCCTTAAACAACAGATGTAGAATTTTTATTTTTTATTACTTTTTTATACTTAATGCGTATATAAATTTTAAAGTATATAATTTTAAATTGTATAATGTATATAAATTTTATATACTTAATGTGTACTAAGGCTGCCATTTAAAAAAAATTTTTTTTGGCTGATTTTGATGAGAAACACATAGAAAATCAATAATATGCTTTTCACAGTTGATGAGCTCTGCTGTTCCATTTCTTTAGACCAATCAGAACGTTTGCCAGCGTTGTCAGATTGTACCTGACAAACATTGCACAAGCATGCATATAAGAGCCGCAATAGTTCACTCTCGTCTTGCATCTCATACTGAACACATCGGTTATAGAGCACGTGAACATGCAATACTTTATAACATAATCAGCTGTTAGTATGTTTATAGGTTATAATTGTTATTGAAAGACCAAAAAAATGGCTGACGAAATATTTAACAGAGCCACAAGAGCACGTATTAGCAACGTTGCTGGCAAGTCATCAGCTAGCTATAGAGTGGGTAGGGGGCAACGCTACGTTCAGAGCTCACCAGCCTTGAAAAATAGTATAAGTAACCTAAACTAACCATTGTACAAAAAACGTTTCAAAAAAAAATTGTAAGTTTATTTAATTTTCTAAACTTTGATTATTCACACATTTGCCCTAAAATGCTTATAAAAGCTTTCATTAAAAAACCACATTTTTTACCTCAAGAGCACAACCTCCCCAAGAATTTCAGCAGACGTGGCACTTACCCTATCTTGTAAAAACGAAAAATGTCATAAATGAGGCGATTTTTAAAATAAATCTTAAGAACGGTTTTTGAGAAAATCACAATAATAAACTACTACTTCCAGTTGACCAATTTTTTACAAAAGTGTTTGTGTAGGGTCCCCTGGTGATGTAACTTTCGTTAAAAGTTTCAACTTTGTATAATATTCTATTCTTTAAATATTTTGTTCTCACATATGCACACAAGACAAACACAAAGACCACCTTTAAAAAAAACGTTTTTTGGATTCAGGAGGCCTGAAAATGTGCATTTCCAATAAAAACTTGAATTTGGAAAATTGGCATGAAAACAATACTATCCTTCCCTATATATTCATTAAGGCAAAACAAAGTAAAAACTATGGCACACTCTCTGCCAAAGTAATATTAGTTTAAACATGAAAATGGTCTAAAGAAATTAAATTGTAATTGAGAACAAATAAATCAAAATATAAATTAGGCTATTTTGTTTTTTTTTTTTTTTTTTTTTTTTTTTTTGCGCCCTGGAGCCTCCAGGAGGAGTATAGGACATGTCGTCAGATATAACACCTGAAATACATATAAGAATCACACAATGTATCACTACTATCAAGAAAGAAATTCTTGTACGCTATAAAAAGTTTCACTGATCAAGTAATTTTTCAGATTTTTTTTAAAGGAATTCAAATCCTCACAACATTTTAAAGATTGGGGTAATTTATTCATGAATTTTCTCCCTGCATAAGTAGGTTTTTGTTCAAACAATTTTGTGGAGTGATTAGCCACATAATAATTATTCCTGTTTCTCGTGTTATGATTGTGAACATTGAAATTCTGCATAAAATTATTTTGCCTAACATACATAATCACCTCAAAAATGTAGAGGGAGGGAACTGTAAGCAATTTAAGCTCCTTAAATAGTGGCCTGCATGAGGTTAGCTGGTTAGCTCCCACCATACACCTAATAGCTTTCTTTTGAATTTTAAAAACCCTATTTATATTACCCATGCTAGAATTACCCCATACTAAAATACCATAACGGATATGAGACAGAATGAGGCCATGATAAGCTGCCATTAGTATTTTTTATCATTTAATCTGGCAATTTGTTTTAGTGCAAATACCCCCGATGATATTTTACTACAAACTTGATTGATATAGAAGTCCCAAGACAAAGATCTATCTAGAGATACGCCCAGGAACTTCACTGTTTCTACAAGCTCTAAACTATTATTATGAATAAATACATCCACTTCTCTACTTTCTTTAACGTTATGTTTATTTTTAAACTGTAAGTACTGACACTTTTTCCCATTAACTGTTAATAACATTTGATTCAAGAACTGTACTACGGACTCTATGTTAACATTTGTATTTACTTCAAGAGCATCTACCAGTAAAATGTTACTGATTACTGAAGTATCATCAGCAAACAACAAAGCTCTGCCATTAGGTATGACTTCTGGTAACCTATTAATGTACAATAGAAACAGAATTGGACCTAAAACTGACCCTTGTGGAACGCCTGCTTTGACTTCAAGCTTTCCAGATACAACCTTTGTAAGTTTCCCTCTAACAAACCCTGGTTAACTCCACACACTGTAATCTATTAATAAGGTAAGATTGAAACCATTTCAATTCTACATCCCTAACGCCTAATGACTCTAGTGTTTTCAATAAAATTTCATGATCAACACAATCGAAAGCTTTACTCAGATCCAGAAACACTGCCAATGCTTTCTCCCCGGCATCCAATATATCAACTACTTGCTCCACAAGTGAAACAATTGCAGTTTTAGTTGATCTACCTTTTTGGAAACCATGCTGATACTCTGAGATGATTAGGTTTTCAGTCAAGAAACTGATTAACCTAATAAATACTACCTTTTCAAAAATTTTACTGATTGTGTTTAAAATACTTATGGGCCTATAATTTTCAACTAACTGGCTATCTCCATTCTTAAATATAGGCAATATTTTAGCCTCCTTCAGTTTGTTTGGAAATACATCTGCTTCGAGTGAGAAGTTAATCAAATGAAGGAGAGGAGTAATTAAAAGATGTTTACATTCTTTAACAATTATACTAGAAATCCCATCTAACCCACATGTTTTCTTACTTTTCAAACTATCAATAACTGATTCTAATTCCTCACTTGAAACTAGGCTAAATAAGAATTGATTTACTACCTTGTTACCTTTTGGATCATAACATCCCACTGTTTCCCCAATCTGTTGTTTAAGTTTTAAAGCTACTTCCTGGTAATATTTGTTAAAATAATTACAAATTTCTACACCATTCTGTATAGGTTCATTGTTTTTGTTAACAATAATAGGTATGTCAGTAAAACCTTTGTTGCTAACTACACCTCGATTCTTATTTATTATTTCCCATATAGCTGAGTTTAGATTTGATTTATGAAGGACTTCAGCAGTTTTTTTGCATTTAGCTCTCTGGACTTCTCTGGCATAATGTTTTTTAATAGTTTTGTACCTTTGTTCGTTAAAGGTAGTCCTATGTGAAAGAAAATCTGAGTATACATCTCTAACTTCAGACCTCATTTTCAAAATTTCCCCTGTGACCCACTCATCTGTTTCCCTGACAATATTTTTTACATCTTTCTTTTTAATTGGACAACTATTATTATAATGAAATTTTAATGTTTCAATAAAATTATGATACTTCTGATTAATGTCAGAAGAATTGAAAACAGTCTTCCAATCCTCTTTGGATAAACTGTGTAACAAACAATTAATATTCCCTTGGTCTTCCTGCCTGAATTCTTTAATAATTTTTTGATTAGGGACATGACTACCTAAATCCTGAATCTCTAATACTTGGTACCCGTGATCAGAGAGCTCTGAACCCCTTAACCTAACCTGACAACTCACCATATTTGTTAAAATATTATCTATTATGGTTTGTGAGTGACTAGTAACTCTTGTATAACCTTTAACTTTTATATCAAGATTGTTCATCTCCGCAATATTCCTAAACTGTTCAGCCATTTTATTTTGAACAGCAAGATTTACATTAAAATCACCCAAAACTACCACTTTTACATATCGTTCTGTTAAAACTTCCAGTAGTTCACTGAACGATGAATAGAACTGACCCCAGTCACCATTAGGAGATCTATAGACACCCACCACAGCCATCTTTCCCCTCTTTTCTAACCTAACTTCTACCCCAGCCACTTCAATATCCATTTCCCGAGAAAACCGTTCTAAATAAGGTAAGTTACGAGTGTCAATTTTCTTACTTGCATTAGCTAATATACTTGCATTAGCTACTGCGTGCATTAGCTACTTACTTGCATTAGCTACTGTATAGATGCATACTGATCTACAGAACAACCTAAGTAGTCATTCCAACTCTGCAAGTTTCAGAACAACATATCATGTCATGTGGTTTTCTAGCTATACTGATCTCATGCCGAACTCCGCTAAATGTACAGTAAACAAAACACTTGATATCACTACAATTTCCAAACAATATGTATCACATAATCAAACACAAATACAGGAATTAACTCCAACATTGCTTTACTTACCTGTTCCAATTTTATGAACTCAAAATCACATGCATTTGGGTCTGACTCAGGAATTTCATCAGTGTAAAAATCTTCAGGCTCAACTTTAAATTCCTGTCAGGAAGAAAAAAAAACATATTACATGAAATTAGGAAAATACATGTTCTCCAGAACTTCTTAAATTACAACTGTCCTCACTACATTGAATTATCCTTTCTACATAACAAGACTGACGTTGTAAAAGATGTCATTTTTATTTTATACATAATTACTTACTGCCACCTTTAATATACACTCCTTCTCTACCCCTACAACGCTCCATGCGAATTTTCCATTGATGGAAACTTAGTCAACTTAGTACTAATGTTTACAATAAGAATATTATTATAATCTACAATATACAAATTACAGTTCATAAATAATTAAGTAAAATAATTAATTAATAAATAAGTTCATAAATAATTAATTACCACATATAGTTCGAATTAAATAAAATGGCTAATAGAACAATCTAACAACACTTATACTTTATGTACCACTAAACAAATAAACATTGCCAACTATTTTATACAGTAATACTACTTGCATGCTGATCAGATACAGCACCAGACAAAAGGTTAGAATCAGACTTGAACAGGATGTCATCAAACAGTTTTCCTGCTTTCAATAATATGAGTTTGGCTATGGCGTTCTTTAGTTACAGGCGGGCTAGCAGTGGTGGGGAGAAGTCTGACTGGTGGGGAGAAGTCTGACTGGTGACGTCAGAAGTCCAGTTTCTAATTCATTACATTATATTGTAATAGGCTATACGTACACAATTATTATGAATCCTCACTTACTATCTCTGATTTTGTGTGTGTTTGTTTTGAATACGGATTATAAATAAGATTACTATAAATTTATTTATATAAATTTGTTTATTTAGATCTAAATACGTAATTACAGTTTATAGAATAAAATGTTTCTTCTCTTAACTCGCTGTCTGTTCTTTTCTGTTAAAACTAAATCAAACTGCTCGGATATTAATGTTTGCTGGCCAAATGTTTCATCATCAGGTTCAAAAAATGTTGTCTTTAATTCATCAATAAGGGTTTTAATATGCGATGACATGGAATACAATTTAGGTGAGTAGCTGATTTTACTGACATTGTCATCGTATATTCTTCAAATAAGACCATTTTAAAATCTTAAAGCAATCAAAATTAACTTTGATTTCTTGTTCAGATAATTTAATATCTTGATAGAAAATGGGCGGTACTAAATTCGAGTCTATAGTAAGAAAAACATAAAATTTCCTAGCCGAGTAATTAATTTTTTCCTATTATTAATTCAAATGTTTTTGAATGAACATGCAGGTCTGTAAAACCAAATGTTCAATCTTATATTAATATTATTATCTTTTAAAAAATTCAAATTTTGAATGGGATCTTGTTCATTTTGACATGCAATTCGGTCATTTTCCTCTTTAATTATTTTTGTTTTGGTTTCAGCTATTCTTTTTTCCGGAGCTTTTCTTTTCGCTAGAAGAGTTTTACTCAAATAATCAGGCAAATTAGGAAATATCGAGAGATAAGCTTCTTGTTTAAGTCGCGGTCTGTCTAACTTCATTGTTCTGGTTTCACCAGAATTAGTTTTGTAATCGTACTCGGTTACAATAAATCTGGAATCGAAGTGTTTAACGCAAACATGGGTATGAGCATTAGGAGTCCAATCAGTCCTAGGTATAACCCGTTTCCATTTCTCAAAAGAATCTTTCTCTTTCGGAAACTTAAACATTGAGATGTACTTTTCTTTTGAAGAAGCAAAATAATTACTTTTACATTGAGGCACACATCAATGATACGGCATTTTAAAATTCTTAACAACTGAATATTCAACACAATTATTAATATAGCAACACTGAAATCTACAATTATTCCGATGAATTTCAACACAAAATGATGAAAAATTATTTATTAAAAATACTGTACTGTATCATCAAATAGAATAACACCAAACGACTAGGCTCACTAAATTGTAAACACATACTTAAATATGCGAATAAGACAGTGTGTAGACAGCGCCACGTCAGTTATTAAGACTGCTGACGTCATTACCCCCCACTCCAGTACTCCCGCCTGTAATTAAAGAACGCCATGGTTTGGCATATTGTTTGTGAATACACAATAAAATATATAATATGTGAATTAAATTTAACACAAAACTAACTTGACCAAATACTACTTACATTTATGACGATCATAACCTTACAAACGATTTAATATAAAACATGAGCTTCATATTTACAGGTAAGTTGTTTAAAATACCCACTAGATATCAATGCCATTTATAATGAATTACTCTAGGTGAGAAACAAATCTAGACAACCAAGCAACAAGTTGAGTCTGCTTATGTTTTACTACAGAAATAACTACCACAGCAAGAGCCATTTACAGCCATACGAATCAAAGTGTTAAGAAAAAGTAAAAAAACTTTATAAACCACAGGATATTTTTTATTTTTCTACTAGCCCGCTACTGTGGCGTAGTGACTTGCATGCTCGCCTACAAAGCTGAAGTATTTCCTGCTAGGGTCTGGAAATTTAAACACATGAAAACCCACCGTTACAATACTGGAATCCACAGTAGTCACTAATGACCAAGCTGCTGATGTGACTTTAAATAAACCCCAAAAAAAAATTTTCTCACAGCAAAATTTGTTTTAGTAAATTTAGCATTTAAACAATGAACATTAACTAGGCTAACCATTAACAAAGATGAAAATGGAAACTTTGTTAGAAAATATTAACTTACAATTATTTCTGTTGGCATAACTTCGGTTTGTATCTCTGTTTCTACTGACTGTTGAACTTCCATGATTACTTAAAATTTATACAATTAGGTTTTGACAGAATCTTCAGTTCATCTTCTGAAAATATAAAAACAAAAACACATTTTCAAATTCCACTAAAACTGACATCAAAATTGAATAAACATTCTTACAAGAAATTAATTATAACTAGAGAAACGTTTGATGCAACAGAAAAATTTTTCTATGAATGGCTAAACAGGAGTTTAAAATGTTACAATTAAAGCAAAAAACTGCTTAACAGATCATGGATAGATTTTTGTTCGCCATTTAAATAAATTTCCACCTAATGCAGACATTGGTAGACATCTCTGCCATTAATTAAATTGTCACAGAATCATCTATAGTGGAGAGATGACTTAAATGCCAGTGTGAGACAAAGTGGGGAATGCGAAACCTTGTCCATATTTTTTTTTTTTTTAGATAGGACAAGCTCTTGATATTATCATCCTGACTATTAAGGCATTTGTCCTATCTAAGGACAAGCTTTCCTGTTCACCACTTCGTCTGATACTAGCATTCAAGTCATCTCTCCACTATACTTTTTCAGAAGATCTTCTTTCTATGCCAAACAAGGTTAACTTTGAAAAATTACCAATAAAACTATCTACCCATGAAACTTGATTAATAATAAAAATAATAATAGAACTAAAGTGAAGTTAACCACAAAAATACTTCAACAGTTTGCTATATCAATTAAAGGTTAGAAAAATAATTGTTGCAAAGTTTATCTGCTTACAGAAAAGTCAGCGATTTGAGAAACTCCCGCACAAACAAACTAGAAAATTTACTGAATAAACTAAGCTCCTACTAGTTGTGACAAAGATACCATAGAAACATTAATACTTTTAAACTACAAATTTATAAAGGTTAGCGTAGAGTTCGCACAATCAACAAACATATTCAAACCAGGATAGCTAATTAATAAGATCAATATTTAAAGTTACCCACTATTCCCATTATGGAGATTGCTGTTATTCATTTATTCCCTCGGTTTACACCATTAATACAACTGTACAAGTACTGTAGTAAATATTACGTCATACAACTATAACAACATAATATCACGCACAGAATATTCCAATTTCCTTCTTTTAGCCGCTTGGATCGCTGCGAACGAATCATAAACTATTAAATTTTATTAATACCTAATACATTATTTTGATTTTTTTCGTCCAATTGTTTAGCAATTACTGCTAATGCAAACGGTGAGAAGGATGATAGATGAAAATGAGTGGTGAAACCGTGCCACACCTGACCGGGAATCGATCCCGGAACCCCGGCGTAGAAGGCAGTTGCGCGAACCATTACGCCGTTCTGTTGGCGTACATAAAAAACACACGAGCAGATCTTGCTAAATACCTTGCATAAATTCATCTTTACAAACTACTGAACATTAAAACACATACATAGACCAAAAGGAAACAAACACAAAATTTAAACAATAAAATTATAGGATTAGATTTTAAGGGAACAATCTACGATTTCTTTGAACAATAAATTTCTATTAGACAAAACAATTTTAACACCTATCTGGACTTATGGTAGGCCTATCCATATGTGGGGAATGGGAGCCACTCCAACATCACCCTGGTACATTACAAACAGCGTACTACACAGATTTAAACTCGCCAACTGAAACATAGACACCATACCGATTTATTTTAAAATAACTACACATGAAATAAATTTTTGAAGTTCCTCCATTGGGAGGTTTTCTTCGGACATGTCATGAAGAAAGGAAACTCAGCTGCTTGTTACTCTGTGTAAGAATGGATTGCAGTTTTCGCTGAATTAAAAAAATGAGGCTAGTATAGTTATAGGAATAACAAGTCAATGAAAAATATGAGAATACTATTATGTATTATAATAAAAAAGAAGTAACTTGTTTAACGCTTATGTGTATTACATTGCAATGAGTTCAATTTAGAACAGTAATCAACCGCATGAACCAATGAAATGAGGATGATTATCTACCTATCACATTATAGTTGGGAGCTGACTTGTTGCTGTCCGGGATGATGTGCAAGGGGGCCTTGTACCACAGTAGTTTTTCGAAATGGTTTGTGAGTAATATATTTAGAAGAGCGCGTACTAATGGTGTTATTACTAACGGTGTTTCAAAAAGGACGCACTTCAAAGTTTGAGAACGCTAATTTATTACATTAAGTAATTACAAATTATACGGTATGAAATTATTACCTTTATAACTTCACAATAAATGTTCAAAATGACTTCCTCCGCTTGTAATGCAAGTTCGGACACGTTTCATAACATTTGCAGCCACTTTTCGTAGTGTTTGCTCATTAATGTTTGTAATCTCACTTGAAAGTGAAATATTAGCCTTCAATTCAATTCAATTTTTCAATTGTATGAGGATTGTTTTTAAAAACCTCGCTCTTTAAATTCCCCCAAAGAAAAAAATCCGCAGGAGTAAGATCTGGGGATCTTGGTGGCCACAATCCTTTTGATATCACACGATGGGCAAAAAATTCTCGTAACATATTCAGCGTTTCAGTAGAAGTATGGCACGTTGCGTTATCCTGCTGAAACCAACAATCTCGATCGTGTAGTTCTAATAACGCAATAAATTGTTCAATTAAGTTGCGGTACACCACACCATCTACAGATGTGTCAAAACATAAAGGCCCAACAATACGACCCCGGGAGATCGCACACCAACACCAATTTTACGTGCGTGTAGTGGACGTTCATGAAATGTGTGAGGATTATGAGCGCTCCATATTAGGCAGTTTTGGCTGTTGGTGTAACCATCCAAGTGTAACCATGCTTCGTCACTGAAATAAACACGATCTAATATTTCAACACCGTTGTCATTAACAAGAGAACGTATCCAACGACAATACTGATACTTACCCATGGTCAACTTCTTTCAGTTCATGAACGACACCGATGCGGTAAGGATGCAGATTTAATTTTTTTGTAGCCCTTAAAGCGAAAGATAGTGATAATCCAGCCTGTGAAGATAACTTTCTAAGTGATTTGCCGGGTGAGGTAGTCAAACGTTGTTTCACATCGTCCAAAACTTGTTGTTAACACTAATGGTCGACCTGTGCTTTTCCGATCCTGTACACTGCCAGTCTCACGAAATTTATTAATCAGACGCGATATTGTGGTGTTATTAGGTAGCCTACTTCAGAATTGGGAAATTTTAACTGGAACTCGTCTTTCACTCGTTCGTAAGATTTATATGCGCAATAACTTTCAATAATAAAAACACGTTCATCCTTTCAAAAACCCATGTTTGAACTTATACAGATACTACAGACACAAATGAATACTGGGATAGCACTAGTACATGTCAGTAATACACAATGGGTCAACGATGAGTACGGTATTGCCAACTGTTATTAAGGGGGGGAAAATATTCTCTATGCAGAAAATATTAACCCTTAAACTTCGAAGTGCGTCCTTTTTGAAACACCCGTTACTACTAGGTTATAGGAGGAGAAAATCGTACAAAGAATCCTCCTCCACCCGATTTTTTAACGCTAGCAATCGAGTGAGCTCCAGTCTATATATAGTCCTGTACAGACTAAAGGTCACCCTAGACGGTCAATATGCATTGATCAATATATTGAAGGACCCATCAATACGCTTCAATGTAACTTCAATTTAGCTCTATCAATACGATGACTAAATATTTTGTAGTTGTGCTTGGAGGATTCGCTATCTATTGTGGAAGTTTTCATTTTTTTCCGATATCAATCAATGGTGTCCCATACATATTTAGCTTTTCTTACCTTGACTTTGGTTGTGTGTGTGTGTGTGTGTGAAATAAAAAAACGAAAGAATAAAAGACAAAGTCGTTGGTCAAAAGAATGGTACAAGCTGAGAGTTCGTTTCACACACGAACATTTGCTAAAATTATCCTAGTCACAGAACCAGAGGACTAGGTATAAAAATTTTCTCCTAATGGATGAAGCGGCCTTTGATAATTTATTGGAGCTAATTAAGCCTAAAACTGCTATTTCCAATTGGTCCTTTATAAATAGCAATTCCTCATAGTACCAAGACTTCAATTTGGGAATATCATCAGTTGATCCTCCAGACCCCTTAGCACTTTCAATAGTCCTGTAGTCTTTATTGAAATTAGTACGCAAGCTGTTAATTTTCTTCCTCAGTTTGTCTACAGTAAAGTCTGGTTTTGAAACAATTAGTGCATCAACGATTTTTTTCATAGCTATCTGCTTTTTCGCTTGATGAAAATAATCTTTGACTGCAGATCTTGAGATACAGATCCTTTGCAACAAATTTTTTTGGAATAGCCTTTTAGATAGAGCACGCCATATCAATATTTTAATTACTTCTTTATGTTTTGCTCACGTTTCTTTTTCCCTCAATCTGTTCGTTCTTTCTAGATAAAGGCAGTGGGAGATTTCTATGATACAGGAAACAAAATACTCATCTCACAGATGGCAAAATGTATTTAACTAAAAATGGTAATTATGTGGAAAATTAATGTAATACCTATGCTACAACAACCCATGTATTTTTATTTATTCATTTTTTGTTTTTTAGAAAAATTTTGTAACCTAACTCTCTGGATAACCCTCTCATTTACATTTTATGGATACTACACATATTCTTGGTTTAAAAAATGGCAAAATCATCCAAACAGATGCAATCAATTTAAAAAGAAAATGTTTTTATTAATGAGTTGTTTATTAACACACCTTGTTTGGTTACACACAATCTTTTAAAAATTATTCTGTATATATGTTTTGTTGAATACATGATTCTTTAATATTAAAAAATTATTTGATTGTGGAAAAATTTGGTATGAAAAACACTCAACCACTTTCTCGTGCCAATGTAAATAATGACCGATACAAACTAACATTAGTAAACAATGTAAAATGAAAAATGGTCACCTCTGTGAGGTAGTGGATAGCTTGCTAGCCTAATAAGCGGAGGTCCCGGGTTTGATTCCTGGCAAGGGTCTGGAAATTAATACATGCCAAAATCTATCGTTACAGTTTTTTAACCTACTGTAGTCACTAACGATCAAGCTGTTGATGCAACTTTAAAAACAAACTGAACATAACCTAATTTTAATCATGAGAGAATGATACAACATGTAAACTAACCTGAATTTGGCTTAATAGTATTGAAAATCACTCTTTGACGGTAGACTAGGGTCTGTGAAGAAAAATTCTTAAATAACAGTAGTAGGTTTTTTTAATTTCCTATAAATTTGGTTTTAAACACTTTTGTCATAAAATGCATACTAAGGCCAAAATCATAAAAAATCCAATTTTTTTCACAGATTTTGACAAACAAAACAGAAAATCACTAATTACTGCTACTAATCGTTATACAAAAAAATAATTCAAATAAAATTTGTACCTTTTAAATGTTCTACAACTTTAACTATATAAACTTTTGGCCTAAAACACATATTAAGGTCGCTATCTTAAAAAAAAACATTTTTTTGTGCAAGAGTAAAGTCTTCCTAAGAATTTCTGCAGACATGGCGCTTACTATATCTTGTAGAACATAAAAATTGTAGTAAATGAGGCGATTTAAAAAAATCATAGCCAATTTTGAGAAAATCGCACAAAAGTTATTTATTTACACAAATAAACTACTACTTCCGATAATCGATTTAAAGAAAATGTTCGTGTCGGGTCCTCTAGTGGTACCTAACTTTAATTTGAAATTTAAACTTCATATTATATTCAATTTTTGAGATATTTTGTTCACACATGTACAAACCTATTGCTGAAAACATATTTTTTTGAGTTTGTCAGGTCTGAAAACGTGTATATCTGTTGAAAATTTGATTTCGAAAAATCAACATGAAAACAATACTGTTGCATTTATCTCTTAGGTCCATTTCGGGATCTGGGTAAATTAAATCATTAACACACTAAAGTTCAAAATTACAATTATTTAATTCAACTAAAAATTACAATTAATGAAGGGACTAAAATCTACAATAAATTACAATTAATAAATAACTAACTAATTATAATTAATGAATAACCATAAATAAACTTAACCAATTTACTAAAGACTACTTACAAAAGATACAGAAATAACGTTAAAAAATAGACAGTAACGTTGAACTTGTCTACTGAATTGTTCGCACACTGGATCACAGACAGATCAAAACTAAAGTGATTTTCAAAACGGGCGTGCTCCTTATATAGATGATGCTACGGAAATTTCAGGAAGGACAGAGATTTTCGATACAATAATAAAAATACAAAATTCTTCTGACGGCTTCTGGATAAATCTTAACAAACTGTAAACAAATTAGGATTAAATAAAAAGTGTTACAAAAAGGCTATGATCTGAATAGGTACCCGGCTCTCTCACAATACCTTACAATGGGCAGGCCAACCTGTGCTACCTACATAACCATTTATAATTATTTCTTGGAAACCCTATTATCACTCTTATTATTTACGTTAACATTTTTAAAATCTCAGTCCTCCTCGAAAATTCTTGAACAGACATACCCTTTAGATACTGTCAAAACACTTCCCTGCCTATATATTCATACAGGGCAAGAGAAAGTAAAATCAAATACGGGCCAGATCTGCTCATATAGGTCATAACTGGTGACAAAACATGGGTCGTTGGATATGAGATTGAAACCAAAGCCCAATCATCTCAATGGAAGAGGCAAGAAGAGCCAAGTTAAAAAAAAGCACGTCAAGTCTGGTCAAATGTGAAGGTCCTGCTTACCGTTTTCTTCAATCACAATGGTGTACTGCATCGTGCCACGAGGTTGTACAGTCAAGAAAGATAACTACCTGGAAGTTATGCACTGATTATGTGAAGCAATATGAAAAAAACCACTCATGGAAACTTCATCATGAAAATGAGCCAGCGCATACTTCATTGATTTTTCATAAGTTTTTGGCAAAAATCAACACCATTATGATGCCTCATCCTCCGTATCCACTGGACTTGGCCCCTGTGGCTGTTTTTTATTCCCAAAATTAAAAAGGCCCATGAAAGGAAGACGTTATGACACAATTGAGGAGATAAAGTCCGTATCGTTGAAGGAGCTGAAGGTGATACCAAAAACCGATTTCCCAAACTGCTATGAAGATTGGAAAAAGCGCTGGCGTAGTGTATTACATCTGAGGGGGTTACCTCAAAGGGGCAAAATATATATTGACAAATAAATACATATTTTTATAGAAAAATTTAAAATCCAGTTATTTCTTGAACAGATACCATATATAATTAACCAAATCTTGTAATCGTTTTGTTGATTATAAAATAAGGAATGATCTATTTATGTAAAATTTGATGTATGTGTGTGTATGTATGCGCGCGCGTGTGTGTGTGTGTGTGTATGTTCCCCTTTATCTCCTAAATTACTAAACCAATTTTCATGCAGTTTTTTATGTTGTAACTATGATGCCGGTGCAGGCTTTAGGCTATTGAAACCCTTAAAAAGTTAGCCCTAAAAGGTTGAAAATAATGTTTATGTCCTACATTAACCTTTAAAACACGGGATGCTGTTTCAGTGGCTTTTAACAACAGATGTGTTCAGAGAGTTTTAAAAGAGACGCTCCGTACTAATTGTCAACTTAACCACAGGAAATAGTATAGTTTTCTTGCAGGGAATTTTCTAATGTGTGTAACAGTGCAATCAGAAATAAAATATCATGAAAGGGAAATTTTTTATTTCAGTTTAAAATGTTGGTAGCATGTAAGAAAATCCAGTTTTTTGTCGTAGAAGAGGAATGGTTGTAACACCCACACAAATTAAAATACATGTGTTTCTTGTGAGTGTGTGTGAAGTATGAATGTTTATACGTTGGTAGTTTGCCCTTGAAAAGGCAGAAGGTCTCATTTAACAGGTTTACGAACGATTTTAGACAAAAATGAATGATTTTTGTTAGTATTGCATTGGCTTAGTAAAAGCTCTGCCATTTGCGTTCCAGACCTCTCACAATGTTTATCAAAACATGTATTTATACAGTAAGCAATGTTCTATTCAGCTTTGCCCATAAGAACAGCCCTAAGTAAATAAGATAAAAGAGTTTATTCGCAAGATCGTTATGATAAATTTGAAGGACATTTTTGTAAAAACATGTACTATTTAAAAAATTTGTAACTCTGCAAATTTTTCGGAAAATGAATTGAAAATTACCCATTTTTAAAGAAAATTCTTCTTTACAAAATATATTATATAAAATATTTTGATAAACTGAATATTAAGCCCTTCAGAGTAAAAAATGTACACCAAGTACTTTATATTACCGTGCGAAATTTTTCGCTAGCCACAGCGAAGACAATAGTAAAGTTATTTTCAAAATGTTATATTCAAAAAATTGGTACGTATTTCATAAATTAACTGTATTTTTTCAGAATTTTATATCTATTAGTAAATAAGATAAAAGAATTTATTTGCAAGACTCTTATGATTAGTTTGATGTTTTGCAAAATTACTAAAACAGTCCGTACGTTAAAGGTTAAGGCTTTTATGAGGTTAGATAATCTGCTGCTTTTAAACCAGCTGATGTGATTCAAATAAAGATTTGTCATAAATAAAGTCATATGATTTAGCAAACAGCGACGTGGTGCTAAGGATCAGCTGATGATATCACATGATAATTTTATTGTATTTTATTATGTAGATACGATTTCGTATTGTTGAGTATTTTATAAAAATAAAGTTCCATGTTTTTTAATTTGTTTTAATTTTCTTTTAATTGGTGAGTGATCAATTGCTTTGATATTTTATTTGTATCATCTTGAATCTGTCCTACATAAAAATGAAGTCGTTACGATCTACCAGGTACCATTTTTTGCTAGCAAAGCTGCGACGGGGCATGCTAGTAAATAAATAAATAAATAAATAACAAAAATGATCAATCATCTTTCTTAGACCACATTCTAAAATTATTCGACTTCATGATCTTCACTTGCTTTTTTCTGGTTATAGTACGGACCAGTTATAGTATGAAGATCGGAATTATGTCTTAATTACTTTTGACACAAATCAGACTTGGGCCTAACTCCACTATGTGATAACACGTGCTTGTTTAGATAAGATTTCCGAGTAAATTCTTTTTCACACATATCACACTTGTATGGCTTAACTTCACTATGTGACAACATGTGTAGGTTTAGATCATATTTACGACGAAATTCTTTTTCACACATATCACACTTAAATGCCTTAACATCACTATGTAATACCATGTGTACGGTTAGATGACATTTCTTTCTAAATTCTTTTTGACACATATCACATTTAAATGGCTTAACACCACTGTGAAATAACATGTGGCTATTTAAAGAGGATTTTTGTGTAAATTCTTTCTGACATAAATCGCACTTAAATAGTTTAACACCACTATGTGATAACATGTGTTTGGTTAGACAGAATTTCTGAATAAATTCTTTTTCACACAAATTACACTTAAATGGTTTAACATCACCATGTGATAACATGTGTTGGTTTAGATGAAATTTGTGACTAAATTTTTTTCCACATAAATCACACTTACACGGCTTAACACCACTGTGTAATAACATGTGGCTTTTTAAAGCGGATTTACGTGCAAATTCTTTTTGACATAAATTACATCTAAAGGCCTTAACACCAGTATGTAATAACATGTGGTTATTTAGTTGTGATTTATATCTATATTCTCTTTGACATAGATCGCACTTAAATGGCTTAACATTACTATGTGTCTGTGATAATATGTGTCTGTTTAGAACAGATTCCTGACTAAATTCTTTTTGACATAAATCACACTTAAATGACTTAATGTCACTATGTGATAATATGTGTTTGTTTAGATCGCATTTCTGACTAAATTCTTCTTGACATAGATCACACTTAAATGACTTAACACCACTATGTGATAACATATGTCTGTTTAGATTGGATACGTGATTAAATTCCTGTTGACACAAATAACACTTAAATTGCCTATTGCCACTATGTAATACCACGAGCCTGGTCTC
Source organism: Catonia carolina (assembly GCA_035578175.1). NCBI lineage: Eukaryota > Metazoa > Arthropoda > Insecta > Hemiptera > Achilidae > Catonia > Catonia carolina. Next base: position 66,746,044 of record JAQMRL010000004.1, on the reverse strand, counting down.
GCTACTTAATTTAGAATCACTACCTAAGGGAATATTTGTTGAACTACATTCACTGTCTTTATGAACTTTAAAATTACTATAGTCACTATTAATGCACAACAGTTCACGGCTAGATTTGTCTAGATTAGAATCAACCTCTTCTTCCGAACCATCTGCATCCTGAAAAACAAAATCAGATCAGAAGAAACTCAAAACTGTTGATTGGATTGTAGTGTGTAGGAATGGTACCAAATTATTAACTTAAAAGTATTAAAATGATCAAAAATTAATGTAATATTGGGGTTTTTTTTTAATTCAAGAAGAATAAGAAAAAGAAGAAAATTAAAACAAATATTTTATTAAATCAATTCAATTACTATTTTATCAAACATCCTATGTAGGATTATCAACAGCTGTATTATATAAAATTTGAAATATTTTTTATTTCTAAACCACCAGAATACAGTAACAGTAAACACTTGCCAATGTTTAGAGTGCTTTCGTGTACCTTTTACACATCTTCAATAAATTAAAATTTAAAATATTTTTTACATTTAAAACTTCCTACTCCTACCATGATAGATAAGGTCCTTTACCTGCCATAGGACAACCAAATATGTTTCTAGGAGAGTAATTCAAAAGAGACAGAAAAAAGAGGTAATGACACAATAAGTTCATTCAAAAATAAATCTTTATAATGCATCCTGCAGTTTGAAATTAATTCTATTTTATATACTAAATTTATATAATAAATTTCACAAACCTTTTTTTTAAACTGCGTCAACTTTTATCTTTACTTACACCTGTTTCGGTGGATCCACCATCATCAGAGTAAATAACATAATTGAAACTAAAAATTTTTTTATTTATTTAAAATCTATAGAAGATGATACATTTTCAGTCATTTGTATAAAACTGATTTAAAATTAATTTCCTCTAATTTATCCCTTCTCTTATTTACTGTAGATAGCAGCAGCTGTAGATATCACTTCATCATTCCTAAATTTGACCTGTTCGTTTAAAATCTGACTAGTTGTAATTTTCAAGTGAAGTTTAATGAATATAAAAACAGCAGTGAAATGTGACTACATTATATCCACCTATACCAATCATATAAAAGCGGAAAAAAATACATTTTGTAAAGTAGATGAACATTTCAATATAATAGAACAACACAATAAAGAAAATAAAAATAAAATTAAAAAATATGAGATGTTCCACATTAATAAATATTTAAAACAGCAAAAGCAGGACATTTTGAACGAACAGATCCAATTTAGGAATGATGAAGTGATATCGACAGCTGCTGCTATCTACAGTAAATATGGTAAGGGATAAGTTAGAGGAAATTAATTTTAAATCAGTTTTATACACATGACTGAAGATGTATAATTTTCTATAGATTTTAAATAAATAAAAAATGTTTAGTTTCAATAATGTTACTTACTCTGATGATGGATCCACCGAAACATGTGTAAGTAAAGATAAAAGTTGACACAGTTTAAAAAGAAGGCTAGTGAAATTTATTATATAAAATGGTTTTTTACGCAAATTTTTATTAAGAAAACGCTACAGGTACATAACGTTCATTCATTCATTCACCTTGTGGCAAATGGTTCTGATCCACTTATGAATTCTGATCCACCTACCCCTCCGAGGCCGAGACACGGAAGCAGCGCGAAGCGCTGCTGGAGTGGCGAGTTTATTATATAAAATAGACACAATAAGTGTAGAGAAGGAGTGAATTAACTTAAACTTAACGAGAGATGGAACTGATAATTTGTGAAGTAGCCATCACTGCAGGGTACTGAAAATCCACATTGCCTGTAGAATGCAGTTTTCAACATCGGTTTTCTGTAAACGTTTGGTGTGGTAATTGATAAGCATTGATTGAACCACTCATTTTTAAAAATGCACCTTAAGCCGGTTTTTCACTTACCGATACAATACAGATATATTATCGCCAATCTCGGAGTTGCGGCGGACACGATACCGACAATCGTTGAATACTTTTCATACAAATTGTTTTTTACGTGATAACAGCCTCTCCAAGAATTTCAGTAGACATGACGCCTACCCTATCTTGCAGAGCATAAAAAATTAAGTGAATGAGGCAATTTTAAAAAAACATTGTAAGACCTGTTTTTGAGAAAATCGCAAAAAGTGAAAAATTACACTAATAAACTACTACTTTCGGCTGACGATTTTGATGAAAATGTTCGTGTCAGGTCCGGTAGTGGTGTGTAATTTAAGATTCAAATCAATACGATGTTCCGTTCTTGAGATATTCTGTTCACACACACGCACGCACGTGCACACACACAGACCAATCGCTAAAAACATGTTTTTTGGGTTCAGGTGGTCTAAAAACGTGTAGATCCAGTGAAAAACTCTATTTCGAAAAATCGACATGAAAACAATACTTACTTTTTATATATTCATATAGACAAGAGAATGTAAAAATTAGTTTCAAGTGATATTATGTAATCTGATGATGGTGGATCCACCAAAACATGTGTAAGTAACAAATAGCAAAAATCAAGGCCACTTAAAAATGTCAGTGAAATTTTTTGTATAAATTTTATTATACTAAAGGATTTGTTTTTGAATGAAGATATGTTAATAATAACATTTTTTGATAAAGATTCATCTCTGAAGAGTTTTTGTTTCTTTACTAATCACTCACTCACTTTTACTGTAAAAATTATAGGAAAAAAACAAACATAACCACTAAATGTTGTAGTACCTTTTCTGTTTTAATGAAGTTATTTTCCAGGGGATCTGATGGCCAGTTCTCTTCGATTTGACACGTTTCATCTTCCTGTGGTGATATTTCCTAAAAAAATGAGAATCTGTGTAAACAAAAAATCTGGTGTGAAACACCCATATGAAATTCTCTTGCGAATGTAAAAAAAACCAAATAACATAACCTTTGTTTAATCATGAGCAAACAATGATATAACTTAATTTTAGTCATGAGTGAATGACGCGAAATGGAAATCAACCTCTGTAAAACAAATATAAACGTAAAATCACTAATTGATGCTAAACTAAGGTTAATAGAAAATATTGCCTTAAATAGCAAATGTAGAATTTTTAATTTTTTTTAACTTTGATCACATACGTACTTGTCGTTAAATGCGTACTAAGGCTGCCATTTTAAAAATTCTCTTTTTTTACTGATTTTGATGAGAAATATAAATATAGAAAATCACTAATATGCTTTTCACGGTTAATGAGCTCTGCTGTTCCATTCGTTCCATACGCACGCATTCGTATAGGAGCCGCAATAGTTCACTCTCGTCTTGCATCTCATACTGAACACATCGATTATAGAGCGCATTAACATGCAATACTTTATAATATAATCAACTGATTGTATGTTTATAGGTTATAATTGTTATTGAAAAACCAAAAAAATGGCTGACAAAATATTTAACAAGAGCAAGCAAGTATTGGCAACGTTGCTGGCAAGTCATTGGCTAGCTATTAAGTGGTTAGGGGGCAATGCATACGTTCAGAGCTCATCAGCCTTGATAAATAGTATAAGTAACCTAAACTAAGCATTGTACAAAAAATGTTTCAAAAAAAATTTTTTTATTTTTTTAATTTTCTAAACTTTGATTATTCACTTGTTTACCCTAAAATGCATATAAAAGCTCAATTTAAAAACCACATTCTTTACCTCAAGAGCACAACCTCCCCAAGAATTTCAGCAGACATGGCACTTACCCTATCTTGTAAAAAACGAAACATGTCATAAATGAGGGGATTTTTAAAATAAATCTTAAAAACCGTTTTGAGAAAATCTCATTAATAAACTACTACCTCTGGGTTGACCAATTTTTACAAAAGTGTTTGTGTAGGGTCCCCTGGTGATGTAACTTACGTTAAAAGTTTCAACTTTGTATAATATTCCATTCTTCAGGTATTTTGTTCGCACGTATGCACTCAGATAGATACAAAGACCAATCCTTTAAAAAAAGAAACATGTTTTTTGGATTCAGGAGGCCTGAAAATGTGTATTTCCAATAAAAACTTGAATTTGCAAAATCGGCATGAAATCAATACTTTCCTTCCCTATATATTAATTTAGGCAAAACAAAGTAAAAACTATGGCACACTCTCAGCCAAAGTAACATTAGTTTAAATATGAAAATGATCTAAAGAAATTTAATTGTAATTGAGAACAAATAAATCAAAATATAAATTAGGCTACTGTACAGATGCATACTGATGTACAGAACAACCTAAGTAGTCATTCCAACTCTGTAAGTTTCAGAACAACATATCACGTCATGTGGTTTTCTAACTATACTGATCTCATGGTGAACTCCACTGAATGTACAGTAAACAAAACACTTGATACCACTACAATTTCCAAACAATATGTACCACATAATCAAACACAAATATAGGAATTAACTCCAACACTGCTTTATTTACCTGTTCCAATTTTATGAACTCAAATTCACACACATTTGGGTCTGACTCAGGAGTTTCATCAGTGTAAAAATCTTCAGGCTCAACTTTACATTCCTGTTGGGAAGAAGAAAAAACAAATTACACGAAATTAGGAAAATTATGTTCTCCGGGACTTCTTAAATTTCAACTGTTCCCACTACATTGAATTATTCTTTCTACATAACAATCTGACTGCCTTGATTCTGGGTATATTTCTCCATGACATGGATTTATTTGATTTAAAAATGGAAGGATAATGTACATACAACCCATAACCTTTGGCTCATAATCATCTCATTAAGAGCAACTTTCTCACTTCCCTTTTCCAAAATCCGATCTTTATCTGATTCCTCTTCCAAACACAAGTCAACGTACAAGTTCTGTATTTTATCAAGCAATAGGTATTATAAAAATAAATATAATTTTATTGTCGTTAACTTAACAAAGCAATAGAAAGTCAACTTAATCCTAATGCTTACAATATAAATATTATTATAATATACAATATACAAATTACAGATCATAAATAATTAAGTAAAATAATTAATAAATAAGTTCATAAATAATAAAGTACCACATATAGTTGGAATTAAAAAAAATGGCTAATAGACCACCCAATCTAACAACACTTATACCTGAGAATTATGTACCACTAAACTAATGTTTGTTTGTATGAGGTAATCAAAGAAACTACTAAATTATTTTAAAAAATCTTTCATTGTTGGATAGCTTAGAGCTTCCTGATCAATATAGGCTATTTTTCAACTTTAAGAAACTTCAATTAAGTGAGTTAAGCAACAAACTGTGACAATGTCGCATGTTTTAGTTTATCGGGTTCATAGCACTTTTATTTTTTCTAAGTCCTCTGGATGGTGTATTTTTTGGGCTAGAAGCACGATTCAACTTTTATAATTCATAGAAAAACGTGAAGAATAACTTTCGATTCCAAAAACATTAAAAATTTAGAAATATTCAAAATTTTTATTTTTGTACTGTATTTCATATATTATTTGTTTTCATTCGACAGGTAGTGAATGAGCCATATATTTCCAATTACTCAGCATACCGCACCAACGTATTACTGTCTCTTATCTCAGCCATATATCAACACTATCTCTTTCTTTTCCATCGGTATTCTTATATGCATTCTATTCAATTCGGTTAAATCGCAGGTACAAACATTTAAAACGGTGGGCATCAATTTCAGACAAGAGTGCTTCCTTCACTCATGGACAACTTTATGTCAGACTTTCTAGAGCTGTAAGTGCAGAAAAACAATTTATTTTGCTGCCACAGGGCAACAAAACCACAAATATTGTATATAGAGAGGTTTTAAAATAATTTAATGAGGCTTACATTAGCTGCTGTGAAGCGAAGCGAGCGGGGGTTGCTAGATGTATATAATCTAATATTGTTATATGCGGCCTATTTGTAAACAAACTGATATAAAATGTAACACTCGGTAGTAAAATATTAAAAACTAATACATTTTTTTTACTTTATTAGGCTATTATAATAAACTTTTAGTATGTTAATAAAATGTATTCCAAAAATGCTAAGAAGCGACACTATCGCACGGCAATCCAACCCGAAGCACTGTATGCCAGTGAAACGCTGCTTCTCAATAGGGGCCTCAGGAAGATTGAGGGATTGGACAGGAAGATAATGGGGGGCAGGATGACCACGGAGGGATGGAGACTGCAGCACAACCAAGACGTGTATAAATTCTCTGAGAGCATCGTCTCACGGATGAGGAAGCGCAGACTGGCATTCTTTGGGCATCTCAGCAGGATGAGTAACAATAGATTGGTCAAACAGGTATTCAACTTTGTAAACCGGGGAAAGAAGAACTACACATGGGCCAAGGAAACTAAACTGGATCTGGAACAGATAGGATTAACACCGCGGGACACACAGGACAGAGAGCACTATAGGGCAGTGATAAGGGAATCTGGGGCGATCGAGAGCAGGAGGATGCGCCGGGGTAATGGCGGCGAATGGTCAGAGGAGAGGAGACAGCAACAAAGCGCGAGAATGAAGGCGTTGTGGGTCGAACGCAGGGGAAGCTGGCAAATACAGTAGGCCAGAGGAACAACTTGGTAACGTGATCCATAGCAGGTCAATTCGTGAACAAAAAAAATGTATTAGAATATTATTAGTTTAAAATCTAATAAAATATTTTAGTACAACAATAGTTATTCGAAATGGTTTGTGCCTAATATTTTTAGAAAGGCGCGTACTAATGGTATTATTACTACTACTACTAGGTTATAGGAGGAGGGGAATCTTACAAACAATCCTCTCCAACCGAATTCCTTACGCTAGCAATCAAGCGAGCTCCCATCTATACCTACATTATGACAATCGTAACCTTACAAATGATTTAATATAAAACATGAGCTTCATATTTACAGGTAAGTTGTTTAAAATACCCACTAGATATCAATGCCATTTATAACGAATTACTCTAAGTGAACAACAAATCTAGACAACCAAACAACAAGTTGAGTCTGCTTACATTTTACTACAGAAATAACTACCACAGCAAGAACTATTTACAGCCACAGGAATCAAAGTGTTCAGAAAAAGCAACAAAATTTTTATAAACCACAGGACATTGTTTTTTTCTACTAGGTCGCTACTGTGGCGTAGTGACTTGCGTGCTTGCCTACAAAGCTGAAGTATTTCCTGCTAGGGTCTGGAAATTTTAACACATTAAAACCCACCGTTGAAATACTGGAACCCACAGTAGTCACAAATGACCAAGCTGTTGGTGTGACTTTAAATAAACGCCAAAAAAATTTCTCATAGCAAAATTTGTTTTAGTAACACCGGCATTCAAACAATGCACATTAACTAGGCTAACCATTAACAAAGATGAAAATGGAAACTTTGTTAGAAAATATTGACTTACAATTATTTCTGTTGGCATAACTTCGGTTTGTATCTCTGTTTTTACTGACTGTTGAATTTCCATGATTAGTTAAAATTTATTCAAATTACGTTTTGACAGAATCTTCAGTTCATCTTCTGAAAATATAAAAACAAAAACACATTTTCAAATTCCACTAAAACTAACATCAAAACTGAATAAACATGCTTACAAGAAATTAATTATAATAACTAGAGAAACATTTGATGTTGCAGGAAAAACTTTCCAATGAATGACTAAACAGGAGTTGAAAATGTTACAATCAAAGCAAAAAACTGTTTTAACAGATCATGGACAGATTTTCGTTTGCATTTAAAATAAATTTCCACCTAATGCAGACATTGGTAGGCTACATCTCTGCCATTTACTAAATTGTTAAACAAAATCATCTATAGTGGAGAGATGACTTAAATTCTAATGCGAGACAAAGTGGGGAACAGAAGATAGGACAAGCCCTCGATATTATCACCCTGACGATTAAGGCATTTGTCCTATCTAAGGACAAGCTTTCCTGTTCACCACTTTGTCTCACACTAGCATTCAAGTCATCTCTCCACTATACTTTTTCAGAAGATCTTCTTTCTATGCCAGACAAGGTTAACTTTAAGAAATTACCAATAAAACTCTCTACCCATGAAACTTGATTAATAATAAAAAACTAAATTGAGGTTAACCACAAAAATACTTCAACAGTTTGCTATAATATCAATTAAAGGTTAGAAAAATAATTGTTACAAAGTTTATCTACTTACACAAAAAGTCTGCGATATAAGAAACTCTCGCACAAACAAATTAGAAAATTTACTGAATGAACTAAGCTCCTACTAGTTGTGACAGAAATACCATAGAAACATGAAAACCTTTAAACTACAAATTTATAAAGGTTAGCGTAGAGTTCGCACAATCAAAAAACGTATTCGGTACCACGTATTCAAACCACGATAGCTAATTAATATGACCAGTATTTAAAGTTACCCACTATTTCCACTATGGAGATCGCTGTTATTCATTTATTCCCTCGGTTTACACCATTTACAAAACTACAGGCTTATGTCATTAAACTATAACAAAATAATAATAACACAGAAAATATTCGAGTTTCCTTTTTTTGGCCGCTTGGATCGCTGCGAACGAATAATAAACTATTAAATTTTATTAATAATACATTATTTTGACTTTAATACGTCCGACTGTTTTGTAAATTACTGCAATGCAAACGGTGAGAAGGATGATAGATGAAAATGAGTGGAGAAACCATGCCAGACCTGACCGGGAATCGAACCCGGGACCCCGGCTTAGAAGGTTGCGTTAACCTACATAAAAAACACACAAGCAGATCTTGCTATTAAAAAATAAATACCTTGGTACATAAAATCATCTATATAAAAACCTTGGGCAAACCTTGTTATTTAGAAGAGCGCCTACTAATGGTATTATTACTGCTACTAGGTTATAGGTGGAGGGGAATCGTACAAATAATCCTTCTCCACCCGAATTTTTTTACGCTAGCAATCAAGTGAGCTCCCGTCTATTATAATATAGTCTTGTACAGACTAAAGGACCCCCTAGACGGGTAATATTATTAATCAATATATTGAAGGACCCATCAATACGTTTCAATTTTGCTTTATCAATACGATGACTAAATACTTTGTAGTTGTGCTTGGAGGATTCGCGATCTATTGTGGAAGTTTTCATTTTTTTCCGATATCAGTCAATGGTCAATATTTAGCCTTTCTTACCTAGACTTAGGCTGTGTGTGAAATAAAAAATCGAAAGAAGAAAAGACAAAGGCGTTGGTCAAAAGAATGGTACAAGCTGAGAGATCGTTTCACACACAAATGTTTGCTGAAGTATCTTCGAGTCGCAGAACATGAGGACTATAAAAATTTTAATTAAAGAATCGTAATTCAATTCTTCTAAAATGGTGATGAAGGATTCCCGATCAATGGAATTAAACGCCTTTTGGATTATTATTAAAAATATTTTCTTAAGTATTTGTAATCTATTTTCTGCCCGGCACGTTGGTGTAGTGATTAATGCAACTGGACTGGACTGGCTTCTACGCCGGGTTCCTGGGTTCGATTCCTGGTCAGGTCTGGCATTTTGTCATCACCATCTGTTTCCAACACGGTTAACAAATTACTCATTGTAGCCACAGTACCTAAAACATTGTAGACAACAACTAGAAGAAAAACAGTACGGCAGTAGAAAGATTTTCAGAAACTAGTCATGGAAATGATCCCTGTTCATATTATCTGGGATAAGAGATAGTCGGCGAGTCGTTAAAGCAGGTTTTGCATCTACCATGAGTAAGATGGAGGAATGGCTTGGAGATAAGCTTTCCAAGTCTTCAATAATGTTTTCAAATGAACCCAGGCCGCTAGTAATAAAAATCAAGTAAATCTGGTATCTTGAAACGGCTGATGGCCAGTAGGTTGGCTTCCCGGAAGTTATAAAATCGTAATTGTTTATAATGGTTCTAAGTAGAGTCCGTCCACGTGGATTAATAAGAAGTAATGATCCCCTTTGATCATGAATTATAATTTCTTCCAACATAAACCTTAGTCCTTTGTCCAAGAGATGAGAAAATTCTTTGGAAAAGTTCTTCTGTAACAGCAAAATATACAGAGGCCAGGATAAACTGGACATGATTTAGAGTAACTGTTACAACCATTCTCTTAATATAAGCAGTTGGATGACAAGTGGGTGAATATGATGTTGAATGGACGATTTAATTAAAATTGCCGAATCTCTATTGACATTTATTAGTAGGGTGAAACGTGTGATAAACATTTATAGCCTTTTACAACCCGGAAACCTGGTTTAAGATGTGTTTCAGTTATGAGACAGACATCGCGATGCGCTTTTGAGGCAGTAAAACTTGAAAAAAGGGTACCGAAAAAAGTTACATAACGTTAAAAAATCAGTTTCCTTAAATTCCTAGGATAGCATGTTATATCTAGCTCTGGTAGTTGCGGGAACAAAAGCCTTTAAGTAATTTTTGTGTTGAATTGTCTTGGTGAGGGGAAAAATAATGTTACCTGAAACCGAGGGCTACTTTCGAATGTTGGTAATTTACTAGTTCACTGTTAACCAATCTTTTGTTATACGTCATCCATGTTCATGTTTGATCGTAGGGTTTTGAGTTTGGTTGTGTGCTTGTGTATTTGTAACTTGAGGCGTATGGTATTAACGACTGCTGTATTTTATTGATTTATTATGAGATAAAAAGAACTTAATTTTTAACTTTTGGAATTTACATTGGTGAATTTTTGTTTCGTAATATATATGTTATTTAACTACAGGTGAACCTTGTTTACCGAAGTGTTGTGCCAGTGACGCCAATATCATTTCATCTTATTAGAATGTCGTTGTGCTGTGCTAGTAAGTTTCCTTTAGAATTATGTTAATTGTTGATTAGTACTAGTATTATTTAGAAAGTTCGTTAATACTTTTTGGATGCGTATATTACAAAATATTTTGCTTCATGAGGTCGGTCGAACATAACCCTTGTTACCACACGAAATGCCGGCCTCGTACCTAACCTATTAGAGTACCTCTTAAACAGAGATAAAATGAATATCTGTCTGTAATTTTACTGTCAACATCTTGTTCGACCATCGTCATCCATATTTTGACGATCACCTTATTAATTAGCTTCACAAGTGTTACCTTAAATTTTTATGTTTCCTTTATTATTCCCACGTTCTGGGATCGTCGTATGTATGTAATTAAACCTTACGCACTTTGTAAATAAGGTAACAATAGGATGCTAATAATTTGCAAACAGTAGACCTACTATTGTGAAAATATGTAATTTTTCACTGGCTGTTACAACTGCTATATCACTTCTTTTTTTACCTTTGTTTATGTAATACTCTTTTCTACTGACATGTTTCAGTAGATCCGTAATCAGAGCACACAAAATAAAAATAAAAATTTACTTAAGATGTTGTATCTTCAGTCATTTGTTTAAAATGAGATTAAAACTTAAGTTTTGTACACACGACTGAAGATACATCTTCTGTAAAGTTTTAAAAAGTTTTAGTTTAATTTTGTGTACTTAGATGATGGAGCCACCAAAATATGTCAGTAGAAAGTATAAAAAAATTAAAAAACAAGTGATGTAGCAGCTGTAAAGATTTTTTTATATAAACAGTGGTTTAAAATTTAGTATATACCAAAGTTCCTCTTTTAACAAGAGTACATTTTAATACATTAATTGAAGGGGTCGGGAGAAGACATTGCTAACCCACATCAACATAATTTTATGCAATGTCTCATTTTAAAAGTTTACTGAAATCTACAAATCATGTTTTGGAAGTTTTGTTAAACATTTGTTATTTTCTGTTAATCTAGGTTCTTAAAATAGTAAATATAGCACCCTGTTTAAAATGTTCCAAACATTTTATTTTTACAGAATATTTAAGAAAAATCATGCTGGAAATTTTGTGGGTTAGCACTTTCTTCCGCCGACCCCTTCAATTCTTACAATCATGTCTCCAAAGAGCCAGATTTAATTTTTACATGATAATTTACATTTTTTACAGTTTCAAATGAAGTTCCGGAACATCCGGTTGTATCACCAGTATCGGGATCAATATTTGAGAGGCGGCTTATAGAAAAATACATCAATGAAAATGGAATAGATCCAATAACAGGAAAGGAATTAGCTATAGATCAGCTTATAGACATAAAAAGTATGAAAAAAATTTTTATTAATTTAGTTGTTAAGTTTTGGGTAGACTTTAATCTGTTAACCCTTTCATTACTACAGTAAAATGTCATTAGTCCAGACTAATTGGGGCTCTTAGTCGTCCAGTTTAAATGAAATAACCTTAATATAAGCTAAGTTACATTTATGTATAACCCATCAATGTTAAGTTAGCGCAGTCATCGCGCAGAGTGTGGTTAGGAAATTGCCGTAGTGGGGAGGCAGAGTGATGTTCACACATTCATGTACACTCGCATTCACGTACACACACTTGCATTCACCAACACACTACGCTCGTGAATGTATCTGTTGCGACTAGTCTTGTTTCGTTTAACGGATAGTAAACAATTTGTTATTTTTTATCGTATTTTTACATTTTTTTGTATTTGCTTATTTTTTTCATTTTATTTACCTAATAACAAAGTAAAAGTAACAAGGAAGTCCAGGTATATGAATTTTTATGTTATAATATAATTTATAATTATATTATATAAATAGAATTTATATAATTTATGTTTTATGTGGAAATTGTACACAATATTTCTCAACGCGCATCTTTGAAGGTTATCAATATTAACTTTCTTCCTCAATCTTTTGCGAGATTTTCCCGGTGTACTGAAATTTTCACTCAATTTATTTGCTTCTGTTACAGTTTTTTGTACCGTATGAACGGAAATACCGCAAAGGTCAGCCACACGAGCTTGAATTTCTAACCGTAACATTTCTGGATTTTCTTCAGTAATCTTTTTGTACACATTCATAATTACACATTTAATTTTACTTTTTAAAGCCACTCCCCGTCCTAACCTGCAGTTCAATCTTGGCTGAGGCATTGCGAATAATATTTAAGAAACGGCGAAGAGTATTGAAAAATACTGTTTGAGAAACGGTAAAGAGTATTGAAAAATACTATTTCTGAAAACTGTGGAAATGTAGACCACAACACAAGTAAACAGTGTGAAGTCCACAGAGCAACTGGTATGCTAGGTGGGAGGGCGCGCGCCAGAGACCCAACATTCCCCCTCCATTATACTAGAAGCTAGGCCAACAACACCTAAAATGAATTACTGCGCATCATGTGATCACACTTACTTAACTTTGATAAGTTATAATATGTAATTTAAACACCCTGTGTATAAAAAAACTCGTACAATGCATTTTAAATTACAAACAGTAACTTATTTGACAAAAAATGCAGTAAAAGTTATTAAATATTCAATGTACTTATGGTATTAGGTTTTACAAAGCACAGGAGATCTAAAACTTGTACAACTTAGAACATGAGGGACTAGGCTCATCATCACTGACTGCACATGGTGCGTTCACTGGTTTGAAGATGCTGCTGATCTTCTGTTGTCTTCCTTTAGAGTTGATTTCTTGAACAATCGACCTACGGAGATATTTAAATGTTCATAATATCCAGATAATGTTTTCATTGTTACTGTCAGCAATATATTTAATGACGATATCCAAGTGATTTTTGACTTCACTAAGTTTCAGCTTGGGCTTGCTAGTTTCGTCTGCTTCAGCGTCGCATTCCTAACATAGCAGTACATAATTTTTATAACCTGCTGTCAAATGGCTGTCCGGATTGCTTATATTTTGGCTTTTCAGATGTACCATGGCCATTATAATAGTTATCCATTAACCCTTTCCACTCATATTATGTTTGGACTGTGATTTCCCTCCACTTGTATTTATTTTATGATTTATTGATACCCTATTACATAAATCATACGCATTATGTGTTGTTATTAGTTTTAAGAGCATGCAATACTTTTTATGTTTGTTATTACTTTAATGTAATAATCATACATAAAAAAATGCTTTTTCCTCACCTAAAAACTTCTAAAATATAACCTGCAAAACATACACTGCTGTCGTAAAAACTAAGATAAAATAAACTGTGTAACTAGAAATTGATACTTAAAACCTAATAAAAACACGCAAAATAATCTGAATATTATTGTGTGAATTAGTTACCTAAAAACATTAAACTGATCTTAAAGTGACACAATATACCGCAAACTAAACAACACATGTTCACAATTAAGTTAGTTTGGTATGGCGACATCGATTCAATTAATTCCGTTTACATCGATAATCGGTAGTAGTCAACTATCGAAAACTACAAGAATTAATTTTTAAAACATCCGTTAGAGGCCAGCACATTACAACAGCTTTGTTAAATGCGTATTTTCATACAAAATCAGCTGTGAAAATGGAGTCGGATGGGGTCCGACATACGAGTGGAACAGTAATACTATAGTGTCGGATCAGATCCGACAGTCGAGGGGAAAGGGTTAATATCCTCTGTACTAATCAGTGCTTTAAATTTATTTTTGTTAGCTACATCTGTCGTGAAACCTAAACCACCATCAGCAACTAGTATACCTGCAATCTTAAAAACATTACAAGATGAATGGGATGCAGTTATGTTACATAGTTTTACGCAAAGACAACAATTACAAACAGCTAGACAAGAATTAAGTCACGCATTGTATCAACATGATGCTGCTTGCCGTGTTATTGGACGTTTGACTAAGGAAGTAACGGCTGCTCGTGAAGCTTTAGCAACTTTGAAACCACAAGCTGGTATTGCACAACCAACTGGAATACCACAACCAGTAAGTTTTTTTTTATCTTTAAGATACAGTAGAGCCTCAGAAATATAACCTGTTGGGTTTCAAAAGCGAATTTTCAGGATATTTTAATTAGTTAAAAAAATAATCTATATACATTTAATTGATCTTTATGGTATAATTGATTTACAAATATGTACTCAAATTTTGATGATTGTTATTTGAAAGTAAGTGCTTTTTTTTCAAACATGCGTTGAAAACTGTTTACTTTTAAATTAACCTTAAATAGGCCTTGTGTGCCCAGAGATGAAATTTTTCTTTCTAGATGCTCAGAGGTTCTAGTGCTAAATTTAGTGGTAGTGTTACAGAGTAACCAGTTTTGTATCGAAAGCAAGGAGTAAACATTGTGCACTGTTGTAATTTGTGAAAATTTGTCAGTCTGATTACCATGAAGTTTTTTCGGTTACTGTAAATTTTTTACTTTTTCTTGCCTATATGAACATATATTAAGGAAAGTATTGTATTCATGTCAATTTTTCAAAATCAAATTTTCACCGGATCTACCAGTTTTCAGACCCCCTGAACCGAAAAAACATGTTTTTAGTGATTGGTCTGTGTGGTGTGTGTGTACAAAATATCTCAATAATGGAACATCGTACGAAGTTGAAACTTAAAACTTAAGTTAGATACCACTAGAGGACTCTACACAAACATTTTCATCAAAATCGGTCAACCGGAAGTAGTAGTTTATTCATGTTATATTTCACTTTTTTCCTATTTTCTCAAAAACGGCTCCTACGGTTATCTTAAAAATTGCTTCATTTACTAAATTTTTTTTCTCTACAAGATAAGGTAGGCACAATTTCTGCTGAAATTCTTGGGGAGATTGTTTTCTCGTAAAAAAATTGTTTTTTTTAAGATTGCGACTTTAATATGCATTTTAGCGTAAAAATGTATATAATTAAAGTTGTAGAGAATTTTAAATCCTACAACTTTTATTTTAAACATTTTTTTGTGTAATGCTTAGTTTAGCGGTAATTAGCAATTTTCTGTTTTTTTCTCACGAAAACGTGTAAAAAATAGTTTTTTTTAAGATATCAGCCTTAGTATACATTTTATGACAAAAGTGTATAATCAAATTTATAGGAAATTAAAAGATCTACAACTTTTATTTAGAGAATTTTGTCTCTACAGACCTTAGTTTAGCATGAAAGAGTGATTTTCCGTAATCTTAAGCCAAACTGAGGTCGATTTTCGTTTTGCATTATTCACTCATGATTAAAATAAGGTTATTTTTAACCTTATTGATTAAGTATGATTAAGGTGATTTAAATAAGGTTATTGAGGTTAGTTTTTTGTTTATTTCTAATGTTTTATTACTAATGTTAGGTTATATTGTTCATTATTTGCATTGCAAGGTAAAGTCGTGTGAGTGTTTTATACTAGATTTTTTAGATTACTAGTCATAAATTTCTAATGATTATAATTTAAGTTTTTAGTTAGCATCATAACAGCAGAACCCATATTAATGTTTTGTTTTTTATGTATATATAAAAAATCTTTTCATTTACCTTATTTTTTAATTATTATTACCTGAAGAAGCGGTGGGCACTGCAAAAGTGCTTGTAAGGAAGAAAGTACAAGAAGCAGTATAAGGTAAATGAAAAGTTTTTCTTATATTACATATTAAACAAAACATTCTAATAATTGTATATCATTTTGTAGTAACATTATTATGTTTCAGTACTGTTTTTTTACTTTCTCTTGCCTATATGAATATATAGGAAGGAAAGTATTGTTTTCATGTCGATTTTTCGAAATCGAGTTTTCACCGGATCTATACGTTTTCAGACCCCCTGAACCCAAAAAACATGTTTTTAGCGATTGGTCTGTGTGTGTGTGTGTGTGTGTGTGTGAACAGAATATCTCAAGAACGGAACATCGTACGAACTTGAAACTTGAAACTTAAGTTACATATCACTACCGGACCCGACACGAACATTTTCATCAAAATCGGTCAACCGGAAGTAGTAGTTTATTCGTATAATTTTTCACTTTTTTGCGATTTTCTCAAAAACTAGTCGTACGATTTTTTTTTAAATCGCCTGGTTTACTATATTTTTTATGCTCTACAATATAGGGTAGGCGCCATGTTTGCTGAAATTCTGCGTGAGGCTGTTTTTACGTAAAAACGTTGTTTTTTTAAGATTACAGCTTTAATATGCATTTTAGCGCAAAACGTTATATAATAAAAGTTGTACAGAATTGAAAATTCTACAACTTTTATTTCAAACAATTTTTTGTATAACGCTTAGTTTAGCGGTAATTTGCGATTTTCTGTTTTTTTTCTCACGAAAATGTGTGAAAAATTTTTTTAAGATTTCGGCCTTAGTATGCATTTTACGACAAAAGTGTATATAATTTAATTTATAGAAAATTAAAAGATCTACAACTTTTATTTAAAGCATTTTTCTCTACAGAGCCTAGTTTAGAGAGAAAGAGTGATTTTCCGTATTTCTAAGCTAAACTGAGGTTGATTTTCATTTTGCATCATTCACTCATGATTAAAATAAGGTTATGTTTTTGAGGTTATTTTTTTGTTTATTTCTAATATTTTATTAATAATGTTAGGTTTATTGTTAATTATTTGCATTGGCAAGAGAAAGTTGTGTGAGTGTTTCACACCAGATTTTTATATTTCATAGTTTTAATTATTAATGTAGTTTTTACTACAATTCCTGTTCAAAATCTATGAACTAATGCTTTTAACTAGATTTGTACTTAGGAATAGAGTACAATAGTAACACATATGCAGACACCTTCACTCCTCTCTGTTCAGTTTACGTCTTTCTAGGCCCTGTGTTTGCACATGCCATAGCTCAAGTTTCACATTGCATCCGATAACACATATTTTATGTGATGGAATTTTTGATGTGAATAATGTGGAGTGATATTAAATTACAAGCTCTGTAGATTTACTGTTTTTTATGTTACAGAATTCTTGATAGTTTGAAAATATGTAGAAAAAAATTACCCAGGAGAAACATCGTGTTTCAAAATTTAAACTAATAACATTATTGTATAATGCACTCCAAAGAAATTAGATATCCCTTTTAATGCTGCTATTACTCAGTGACATATCAATTTTTTTTATAATCCTGAATTTCTTAAGAGTTGATGAGCTTCATTACTTACAAAACCTTTTAAAAGTTTTTTTTTTTATATTGAGTGATTTTTTGTTGTTTTTTTTTAAAGGCAATTGCTGTGGAAGCTGGTGGTGTGGCTAATCAACCAACAGAACAGGCTGGTATGACACCTGAAGTTATTCAGAAGTTACAAGATAAAGCTACTGTTTTAACTCAAGAAAGAAAGAGACGTGGTCGTACTGTTCCAGAAGATTTAGTATCCCATGAAAATATTAGAAATTTCCATACTTTATCTTCACATCCTGTAAGTAAATATTATTATCAATTGTTTGAATTGCTAATAATATTATAATTTCTGCAGGCAATAAAATGAGATATTCACTATACTAAATAGTAAATAAATTAGCCTAAATTGGCTTTCTTGATCATTTCAAAACGTTGAAGGAAATTGAGGTTTCATTATGTATTCCTTACCATATTGTTACTGGCCTGTTGGCCTAGTGGTTAGCACAACTGGCTTCTATGCCTGGGTCCTGGGTTCAATTCTCGGTCAGGTCTGGCATTTTTTCATCACTCATCTTCATCTATCATCCTTCTCACCATCTGCATTAGCAGCAACTGCAAAACAGTCAGATATAAAACCAAAAATAAAAATGAATAAATAAAAAATTACCATATGGTGCCTGAAAACCTTGTAAATCTTAGTGTTTTCAAAAAGTTGTGTGAAAATTTTGTTTATTTTTACTTTCTCTTGCCTATATATGAATATATAGGAAGAAAAGAATTGTTTTCATGTTGATTTTTCCAAATCAAGTTTTCACCGGATCAACTTGTTTTCAGACCCCCTGTACCCAAAAAACATGTTTTTTGCAATTGGTCTGTGTGTGTGTGAACAGAATATCTCTAGAACGGAACATCGTACGAACTTAAAACTTGAGTTAGATAACCAACGCAAACATTTTCATCAAAATCGGTCAACCAGAAGTAGTAGTTTATTCGTATCATTTTTCACTTTTTGCTATTTGCTCAAAAACGGCTCCTACGATTTTTTTAAAAATTGCCTCATTTACTAAATTTTTTATGCTCTTTATCTTGCAAGTGATTTAACATATTTTTGACTCATATGGCTTTTGTATTATTACTACTAGTAAAATGTTTAATAAAAAAGTAATAAATATTTATGTTAAGTGTTGAAATAATAAAAATTTCTACTGGATTGTCTTGTGCCAAAGTGAACCAAGTCATAATGCTTGATTTTGAAGAAGTATCTGTTAAGACTACTTGTTACTGTTACTTTACTGAACTCTTTAATCTTAGCAGCTGATTTTTCACACAAGGAATGAAATTAAAATTCCCCTTTTCCATGTTAAAATGGACAAAAATTTCCCTCTCATATGGCTAAAGAACCTAGTTCACTCTGGCATAAGAAAGCTTATGTTTTCTAGAACAAGAATAACATCCATTACTAGAAAATCGTGAATTTTATAACTAGTTCACTCGGGCATAAGACTATTTGTTTATATTCATTCGAACATTTGAACTGTAAACATAAAAATTGCCTACCATGATCATTTCCAGGAATGGAACTTAAACAGTTGGAAAAGATTTATTGTAACTTGTAAGAATCTAAGCCATGATTTTCTGGTCGATTTATCTAGATCAAGTGGCTGAACCATGCTAATTTTCTTTTATATTTAGATTCATCTTTTTCTGTTCAGGGATTACACAGCGCAAGTATTCCAGGTATACTGTCATTGGACATTCATAGTGCTGATACCAGTAAGATATTGACGGGTGGCAATGATAGAAATGCTACTGTTTTTAATAAGGATACCGAACAGGTTGTAGCTGTTTTAAAAGGACACACGAAAAAAGTAACTAGGGTTATTTATCATCCAGAAGAGGTAAGATTTGTTTTTAATTGCTGCATTTCTAAATAGATTAATTTGTTTATGTTACAAAACGTGAAATCATTATTTCTACTTGTTAGGGCACCGCTGCCCGGTTCCCTGGTTTAAAGCCTTTACGTAAAAATTACCAAGTTGCAGCCCACGTTTTACACAAAAACAACCCAAAGAGGACCAAGGCAGTTTAACGGGGTCCTGTCTAAGACCAGAACGAAAGAATGGAATGAAAAAGGAAAAACAAATACGGAAGGGAACAGTCACTTGTACAATTAAACTTAAAACCACAAACAAAGGCGTCCACTTACTTGTTATTGAATACTGCAGGATAGTATCCAGTTGAAGAATACACGTGAAGTTCGTTTCGTTGATTAATCATTGCAAAATTACCTTAGCGAAAACAGCACATTTAAATAAGCACACAAAACATAATATTGTACAAATAGTTACACACATGAATACACTTAAACTTGATTTAGGAAACAGAATACAGCAATTGCCAACGCGTCCCATCAGACGCATGGCCGAAGAAAGCCTCGAGCGAAACAGTGTGTCCGTGGCAAAAGTTAATGCACAAGTGGGAGAAGAAACGGATGTAGGATCGTGGGTGTGGTGTGAACGCATGGAGGAAGGAAGAGTAAAGTTACCATACACGATCCAGAAGGCAGGCATGACATAGCAGAGTGAGTGAATTTACAGGGCGAATTTAACAGCAATTAGGCATGTACATTTAAAACAACTAGGCAAATACAGAGGACTAAATGGCGAGGGTACATTGGCGTTAACACTACTTAAATTTTAGTTTTGGGTTGGTTTTGAGTTTTGAATAAATCTTTCACCCATGTGCTACGCGAAGCCACTTCAGTGGCTATAGAAATGGGTTGTGCAGTACACAATAAAACTTGTTGCAGTTAGGTCAATATACATCTGAAACCAGGCATTATTGTATTTATTTTGTGGAGGATTCTTCAATGCAACTAATAATGTTTACAGAAATAGAATATGTTCAAAGGGAAATATTTTATTATCGTTTTTATGTAAAGAGTAGGCTAGAATGTTAAAAAAATTATGTAGACGTATATCGCATACAGGCCATCCGTAAGTCAACATATAAACATGTTTCTTAGTTGGTGTGAGAGCTATGACGTTTTTCTACAGGAATTTGCTTTTGTTACAAATGGATGGGTCTAATGTAGGTTGTAGCAAAGGAGGAAAGGGAGTGGCGCATGATAAAATACTACCTGAAGTGTTCCTAAACAAGTCGCCCTCATGTCATTCTCCTTCAACCTACAGAATTGTGAAAGTATAGGTATGTGTAGATAAAATTATGCTTTACAAGTGGGTTTTCACAAGTAAAATTTAACTATATGAATGTGTGCGCCATAAGAAAGGATTGTAATATGGCCGCTGCGTATTAGAAGCGGAACAGTACATAACAGCCGGAGCCTTAAGGGTTAAAATGCATCCTGCAACTTGTAATCTATCTAAATTACAATTTATTATTAGCTTTCACTAATTATTATTTCCTTAAAGCTATTATTATTTTCCTTAAAGCTGCCTTTATTCATATTGTTCTTCATCTATTAAGTTGATACAGAAATCATTGGGTTTGAAGTTCTGACTTTGACTGGAAGTGGTCCAAAACCTGAAGTCAAGAAATCAAATTCAGAGTTTCTAAACAAAAATAGTGTCATTCGATTCCTCTTAAAGAGTAGATATAGAAATCATTGGGTTTGAAGTTATGGTTTTGTCCGGAAGTAGTCTGAAACGGGAAGTCAGGAAATCAAAGTTGGAATTTGGAAAAAACAATTGTGTCATTCGATTCCTCTTAAAGAGTAGATACAGAAATCACTTATGCCTTTTACCGTACGTCAAAAGGAAAGCCTTTTTAAAAATTGCCGCCAGCTATGAGATGCATTTTAAAAATTTATGAAATTTAATTTTTTGCATTTTATGTCTTATGAAAGTGATTTTATTGGTTTATGTTTTTGTTGAAACTTTTCTTTTAAAAAAATGTCATAATTCTATAACCTTGTAATTTTTGTAATGTTATGGAAAACTAGTGTTAAAAAATTGAGTTAAAAGAAGCCATTGTGTTTAATACAATTTTAGTTTTGTAGTTTATTGTTATTTCATGTTAACAGTTTTATTTACAATTTTGTTTTTATTGTTTAGGATATAGTTATTACAGGATCTCCTGACACAACTATTCGTGTATGGAATGTACCAAATTCACAAGCAGTTCAGTTAATAAGAGCGCACGATGCCCCTGTTACCGGTTTATCTTTACATCCAACTGGTGATTATGTTTTATCAACTTCAACTGACCAACATTGGGCTTTTTCAGACATACGTACTGGACGTCTGTTAACTAAGGTGTGTATAATTAGATTGTTGTTGTTTAGGTCATCAGCCGAAAGTCTGGTTTGATTGAACCTCTAGAGGCTTTACTAAGTAAAACAAGGAGTGAAGTGGTTTACAACTGCCATCCTCACCAAATGGAAAAGTAGCCTATGCTTATCAGCATGCCAGGCCGTTCGAAAAGCATCTACTTTTCACCCTGCAAATGACTTATTCACCACAGGGTCTGGCTGTATAATGAAATTCATTACTTTCAGAGGAGATAACTTTGATTAGTGTCTTTTACACCTCTACCTCTTCTGTTCTTAAATGATTCAGTCATTTAATTGCTTAAACATGTAGTAAGAAACAGAACTATTTTTTTTTAGCCCTGCAACGATCGAGTGCAAAAAATTTACACGTACTCTACCAGCCTGTTTGGGCATAATTAGGGTAAGCGCACAGTTAACACTGGTCACAGGTTGCTGGTGACAGGTCGCTTACAAGCAGGAACCTGCTAGCAGAAATATGCCATTATATTTTCATCTGACGTCTCACAGTTATCACTGGTGGGGGAACCTGCACATATTAGCTCACAGATTTGTTTTGTATAAACCTGCGTGCTACTCTGCTGTCAGGTTGCTAAGTGTACTTGGCGTCATGTAATACATTATTCATAAATAATAACTTGTTAATTAATTTTAATAACATAGGTTTATAAAATTAACTTTAAAAAATTATTACAGGCCAAACAATGCTTTATAATATTGAATATTGGTAGTCAAAATGTTAAACACATACTACCTCAAAGTAATCACAAGTTTTTCTTATCTGGGACCTGAGTTTTTTATCTGGGAACCTGGGTTGATGGCAAGAATGACCAAAGTAAAGAAATTAAAGTACGAATTGAAACTGCAAGGCAAGCATTCATAAAATTGAAGACAATGCTAACAAACAAAGACCTTCAGTTACCTCTCAGATTGAGGGCTCTAAGATGTTATGTATTTTCTATCGTACTATATGGGATGGAAGCTTGGACATTGAAGAAACAACACATAAAGAAGATAGAAGCGTTCGAAATGTGGTGTTACAGGAGAATATTGAAAATTCAGTGGGTCCAAAAGGTTACCAATGTTGAGGTGCTCCGACGTTTAAATAAGGAGTTAGAAGTTATGAAAGGTATAAAAACAGGAAAACTAGAATATTTGGGTCACATAACCAGAGGAGAAAAGTATGAGTTGCTGAGAATTATTATGCAGGGAAGGATCCGAGGAAGACGAGGCGTAGGAAGAAGACGCATCTCCTGGCTGCGGAATCTTAGAGAATGGTTCAACTGTAGTTCATTGCAACTATTCAGAGCGGCAGCCAGCAAAGTGACCATAGCCATTATGATATCCAACCTCCGATAGGAGATGGAACTTTAAGAAGAAGAAGAAGAGTGATTCTCATGTATTTAAAAATACCTGCCTCTTATCATATTTGGAATAAGATGATGATACTCGCTGTACAATTTTCTGTTCTTAATAATTTTACTGATGCTATTGTCTTTTTGTATTAAAGTTCCCCATAAGAAATAATTCATCATCACTGCTGCTACTAGAACATTTCATCATGAAATACCAACAGCTGAATGAAATATTAAGTGCATGTACCTGCTCCCACTGTGCGCATTCACCAGTGTGAATTAGTAACTGCGACCAGAATAATGTACAAAGTTGAAACTTGAAACTTAAGTTAGGTACCTTTACAGGACCTGACACGAACATTTTCATAAAAATCGATCAACCCGAAAGTAGTAGTTCATTCATGCGTTTTTTTTTAAATTGCCTTATTTACTACATTGTTAATATGATCTACAAGATAGCATAAGCGCTCCTGCTGAAGTTCTTGGGGGACCTATGCTCTTGTAGAAATTTTTTTTTTTAAGATTGCAGCCTGGCCTTCGGGCCAGCCCAGTCAGTCAGCTGGTAGAAAGTCGCTATTATTTGTTAAGTAACACCGGTTGGGCAAACGACTTTGTATGGTGACCAGTTGACAGTCATCTATGAACAAACTCTACTGGGGGTCCCTGTTCAAACTCATCTCTAATCTATGTCAAAAAAATCCAGCAAAAAGCAGCGATCAAATTGGATCGTTGTCAACAATGTACAGTTCCCGATAACAAATAAAAGCTAAAAAAAAAGTGCAGCCTTATTATGCAATTTAGGGTAAAAGTGTATATAATTGTACAATGCTTAGTTTAGTGCAAATTAGTTATTTTCTGTATTGTTTTTATCAAAATTGGTGAAAATTTGGGATTTTTTTAATATTGCAGCCTTAGTAGGCATTTTACAAACAATGTGTATATAATCAAAGTTATAGGAAATAAAAGAATCTACAACTTTTGAAGAATTTTTTTACTGAGCTTAGTTAAGCGTCAATTGTTGATTTTAATTGTGCGTCATTCACTCATGACTAAAATTAGGTTGTGTTTTTAATACATTGTTTACTAATGATTAAACATAGTTTACATTTTTCATTATTTATATTGACAAGAGAAAATTGTGTGAGTATATTACACCAGATTTTTATATTTTATTTTTCTGTAGGTTGCAGATCAAGGTTCTTCTGGTATTGCATTAACAACAGCTCAGT
This sequence comes from Catonia carolina, assembly GCA_035578175.1. Taxonomy (NCBI): domain Eukaryota; kingdom Metazoa; phylum Arthropoda; class Insecta; order Hemiptera; family Achilidae; genus Catonia; species Catonia carolina. Next base: position 66,721,346 of record JAQMRL010000004.1, on the reverse strand, counting down.
TTCATCCTGACGGTCTTATTTTTGGTACTGGCACATCAGACTCACAAGTGAAAATTTGGGATTTAAAGGAACAGTCTAATGTCGCTGATTTCCCAGGTGAATTCAATTTATTAAAACAATAGTAGATAATTCCTGGAAAATATGTTGTTAGTGCACAAAAGGTGTTGGAGGAAAAGTAGTCTAGCTTTTTCAGAGGGAAAATGCAGGCTTGTATTCGAATATTCTTTTCAAATTCACCACGGCCGGCCCGTGGTGTAGTGGTCAGCGCAACTGGCTGCTATGCCGGGGTCCCGGGTTCGATTCCCGGTCAGGTCTGGCATTTTTTTCATCTGTAAATCACCACATATCATTACCTACACACAAGCCCAAGGCTTATGTAGGCATCATCACTCAATAAAAAAATTTAAAAAAATGAAAACTTTGGTGCAACAACCTGTTGTCTCCAATAATGGAAAATTTTCAGGAGATACATAAAACTTTGCCAAAAAATCCTAATTACACACGTTTATATGCGCACCCAACTCCTTTCTCTTTATAATAAATAAACATATGATTAGATTTGTTCTTATGTTGCACCAAACAATAGAGCAATTTTTTTACTATAAGCATGCATCATAACCTAAAAATGCTGAAAATGGAGATGATCGGTTATTCATCAAGGTCTTTAATTATGGAGGGAGAGATACTGAAGTATCCAATTGATCAAGACTAATGGGGGATGGGATGAGAGGTGTTTGTGTCACTGAAAGTCCGGATTATATCAAACAGGCTTATAATGTGGGTGTAACTGATTGAAACTTGAAGTACAGAGCTTGGCTGATGGCTTAATTCAGCTGTGTTGTGAATTAGATAACGCCTTGCTCCTTGTCAGCATTGCCACTTGTACTGATATATTTTTACTTTCTCTTGCCTATATGAATATATACTGGAAAAAAAGTATTGTTTTCATGTTGATTTTTTTGAAATCAACTTTTCACCGGATCTACTCGTTTTCAAGACCCCCTGAACCCAAATAAACATGTTTTTAGCAGTTGGTCTGTATGTGTGTGTGTGTGACAAAATATCTCGAGAACGGAACATCGTGCAAAGTTGAAACTTTAAACTTAAATTAGATACCACCAGAGGACCTGACACGAACATTTTCATCAAAATCGGTCAACCGGAAGTAGCAGTTTATTAGTCATTTTTCACTATTTTGCGATTTTCTCAAAAACGGCTTCTACAATTTATTTTTAAAATCGCCTCTTACTACAGTTTTTATGTTCTACAAGATAGGGTAGGCTGAGCTCTCGCAGAAAAAAATGGTTTTTTTAAGATGTGGCCTCAATATGCATTTTTAGCGCAAAAATGTATATAATAAAAGTTGTAGAGAATTTTAAAACCTACAACTTTTATTTGAAACATTTCTTTGTATAACTCTTAGTTTAGCAGTAATTAGAGATTCTCAGTTTTTTTTTCATGAAAATCTGTAAAAAAATGTTTTTTTTTTAAGATTTGACCCTTAGTATGCATTTTACGACAAAAGTGTGTATAATCAAATTTATAGGAAATTAAAGGATCTACAACTTTTATTTTAAACATTTTTCTCTACAAAGCCTACTGTAGCATGAAAGAGTGATTTTCTGTGTTATTAAGCAAAATTAAGGTTGATTTTCATTTTGCATCTTTTATGTATGATTAAAATTAGGTTGCAGTTTTTGAGGTTATATTTTTTGTTTAATTCTAACGTTTTATTATTAATGTTAGGTATATTGTTCATTATTTGCATTGGCAAGAGAAAGTCATGTGAGCGTTTCACACCTTTTTTTTTTTTTTTTTTTTTTTAGTACTGTGTAAATGGTGCTTAAGTTTTTCCATTTTTCATACTTATATGTTATTTAAATAATCAAATTGAATTGATTTGTGATTTGTTCTATTTTATTTTAATACATTTTAGTGTAATTTTTCTCATGATTAAACATAGGTTATATCTTAAATTATTTTCATGGTAAAAAAGTCAATGAGTGTTTCACACTAGATTTTTAATATCAATATGGTTATTTGTTTCTGCATCATTATGATTTTTAGTTTGTTGTCTCATTAACAATTATTATACTGTAGATCAGTTACAACTGATTGTGACAATTTTTAAAATGTTCATCTATAATTTTCCTTTGTCCATCCGTCTGTTACACCCAGATGTCGGAAACTACAAGAGATAGCAACAAATGGTTTTCAAATTCATAACCTACACTTAAAGTTATTGGGTTTGAAGTTCTGGTTTGTCTGAAAATGGTCAAAAACCAGAAGTCAATAGATCAAAGTCAGAAACTACAAGAGATAGCAGCAAACAGTTTTGGGATTCATAATCTACACAAAAAGTTAGTGGGCCTGGATTGGGTTTGAAGTATCGGTTTCGACCAGAAGTGGGCCAAAACCGGAAGTCAAGAAATCAAAGTCAGAATTTGTAAACAAAAATAACGTCATTTGATTATTATTCTTAAAGAGTAGATACAGAAATCTTTGGGTTTGAAGTTCTGGTTTCAACCAGAAGTCAAGAAATCTTAAGTCTAAAATTGGAAACAAAAATAGTGTCGTTCAATTCCTCATGAAGAGTACATACAGAAATCATTAATGGTTTTTGCCATAAGTCAAAGGTAAGCCTTATTAAAAATTGCCACCAGCCCTGAGACACAATTTCTCATAAAAAGGATTGTTCATATTGTTTTATTTTTAATTCCACTTGCCATTGAAGAAGGATTTCTTTTTTAATGTAATCTGAGTCAACACCTGTATTATAATTACCTTGTCATTTGGATGAAACTAATGTTGTACATAAATTTTCAGGTCATTCCGGTCCGATCACTGCTATCTCATTCTCAGAAAATGGTTACTATTTAGCTACAGCTGCCGATGATGCTTGCGTTAAGTTATGGGATCTTCGAAAATTGAAAAATTTCAAAACTCTTCAGCTGGATGAGAGCTATGAAATTAGAGATATCTGTTTTGATCAGAGTGGTACATATCTTGCAGTTGCTGGTACTGATGTTAGGTAATGATTATTTTTATTGTATTGTTACATCTGGTGTAGGTAATGCATTACACGTTTAGGTATTAACACTTTGTGTTCTGAAAGGTTATGTATGTCATGAGCCTATTACAATCCTGGGTGTTTTATTGCTATTTTAAAAAAATCATTATTTTATTAATTTCAAAGATAAATAGATAGGTAATACATTGTTTGAAAGACACATTGTCCATAAAAGGGATTTTCCATGTTGTTTATTTTTTTTTTATAATCTGTTGTTAAATAATATTTAAGTAATACATTGATAATTGACTTTCCAGAAAAGTTATGAAGTTTTGAAATAGTTGAAAAAATTGCCCGAAAAGAATTGTCAGAATCACAATCTGACAAAAGTTCCTTTATTAGATTTATTGTTTTAGGGTCATAACTAACAGCAATGCCATATAAGCAATTCACTTTGTAAAAACCGAAGTTCTATATAACATAGCACTATTTGCATCTAGAAAAAATAAAAATGACTTCAGTATTATGCCTAAATACCGGTATGGCGTAGCCAAAAACAAAAACAGGTTGATAAAGCAACTGTAAAATGAAACAACCTCTAATGCCTTCATAACTAGTTACTCGGTGAGGGAGGACAGAGTTCTCCCTTCCACAATTAGTTCCCTGGACTAATGACTTTCCCTTCCCCTGCCTTTTATACTTTTATACCTATTTTGTAACAATACGGTAGGCATTCTCAGAATCAGGTAAACCCCGGTCTGTTGTAGTGTGCATGTGTATACGCACACACTTTTAACATTGTGTTTTAACATAGTGGTTTTACAATACAATGAAGAGTAAATTCAATGAAAGTATTATGTGGACTCTTCTGAAGTGGTTACCATACCTTAGCCAAGAAATTCTGGTTATAGCGCCAGAGACTTGCTTTTGAAATGACTTGTCATTAAGAAAAATAAATTTGTATTTCTCGAGATTTATAGCAAGTAGAAGTTAGAGGGGCTGTGGCCTTGGTGGTAGTAGTAGTGGTGGGGGCTCACTTTACTAACCGTAGCAGAAATAGTTGGCGAAGAAGGTGAAATTGTGAGAGAAGTTATAGTAAACAAGAACAATTATTATTTATACTCCATTCGTGGTTAATTTCATATAAATTATTCAAAAAAGTTTAAAGTGGGCAAAAGCTATTCAAATTTATGGGTACATTTGGAATTAAGTCATTCTGGTAGGTAATGTTTGTATGTAGTTTTTATAAGACTTTTTCAGTGCCTTCTTGTACTCTCTGTGCAACTTTTGGAATTTACATAATTTCATAATTTTGCTTATTTCTATTTATGACTTCTGTCACACTACATCCCTAATTTTCATGACCAATAGTGATGTTTTTTTATTAATTTTTCTATAACCAAAATTAATCTTTATAATGCATACTGCAGCCTATATTCAATCCTATTTTAAAATATTTAATTTTTCACTGACATGTTACAGCTGTAATATCACTTGTTTTCTTAGTTTATAAAATCTTACTTTCTACTTACATGTTTAGGTTAATCCACCATCATCAGAGTATATAAAATTGAAACTAACCTTATTTTTAAAACTTGTTAAAATTTTCAGAAAATTTCAGTCATTGTATAAAACTTGTGTACGAATGACTAAAGATACAACACCTTTTGGAAATTTTAATAAATTTAAAAAAAAGCTTAGTTTCAATTTTGTCATAGTTAGATAGGTAAATTGTTGACATAGGTAGATTGTTTTAAACTCTAATGATGGTAGATCCACCAAAACATGTCAATAGAAAGTAGGGAAAAAGTTCAAAACAAACAAGGGATGTAGCAAGTGTAACAGGTCCGTGAAAAATTAAATAACTAATACACTAAAGTTTAAAATTAACAAGTATTTATTACAACCAAAAGATTAACAAAATAAATAATAAACTAATTATAATGAAATAATTCAATAAATAACTTAAATAATTTACTTAGTACTACTTACAAACAACTATACAGAATGCACATAACACAATAAAACTGAATAACAATAGTTGACCAATACAATGTCCGGAACGTCGACCTCTTCTAACGTACCGATAGCACACGCAATAATCACTCGTCAAAGATCAAATGAATACTAACTCTCCAACTGCACTTGGGGCTCTCTATATATTGGCAGATCAGATATATTTCTGGAAAGGCAGAGAGATTCGATGCAATAATAAAATACAAAAATCCTTTTTATGGTTCTGGAAAAATCTAATCTAAATCTAACTAGTGTAAACTAGTCATAATTGAATAAAAGGTGTTACAGGTAACCAACCGACTCTTTCACAAATAGTTGTACAACAAAGACCCTACCTTATTATACACGGCCCTTTTGAAATATTTTTTTATAACTAACTCTATTGTCACCATTATTTACTATTTAACATTTATGAATCTCTCGGTTCTAGAAACCTCTCGAACAGACATTCCTTTTCGATATCGTCACAATATTTTTACAATAAGACAAACTAAATACATACAAAGAAATACTAGAACGCAAGTTATTTGGTATCAACTGGTTCTTTTCTTAGTTATGTTTTTTATATTTGTAATAATACTATAGAAAAATTAAATATTTGCACTTCAAGCACAAACAGAATATCATTTTTAAATATTTGATTAAAGTTTCATGCAGACCCTGTTGATAATTACTTGGTATTAGTTAGTAGTTTGTATTCTTAATCGTGTAGTGTCCGTATTCACAAACCAATTTAACATTGCCCATTAAATAAGTTAGTTATAATTTTTTTAACTAATAAAAAATTATAGATAAAAAATAAATTTTGTATAATTTAGATTTAAACTGCAAAATTTAAAAAAATATGACTGAGTAATTTGGTACACAATTTTAAACATCTTTGAATAAGTTTAAACATAAACTAGTGATAAATTAAATTTAAAAAAGTAGGAATAATGAAAGTAGCAATAAAACAAAAAAAGTTGTTTTTGTTTTATATTTGTTTATTAATTTAAGGTTGCATCAATAATAATAATAATAATAATAATAATGGTATTCTGTCTCCGACAGTTTTGTCGCACCTGTGTGTGGCTGGCAAACAAAAAATTTGTCACTGACGTTTTTGTCCCGAGACAATTTGTCTTCGACAGTTTCATCAAGTTCTGTGTGCAACCGGCCTAATACGCACACAGTCCTTGGTCCATGAGTCCAAAAATGCAGGTCCTTGATAGTTTTTGAAATCCCATTTGTGACCTGCTTAAAACAACACCTGTATACACACATATACAGTAATAATTTATGGAGATTTTTTTTGTTTTTCAGGGTTTATTTATGCAAACAGTGGCAGGAATTAAGGGTGTTTAACGATCATACAGCGATGGCAACTGGTGTTCGTTTTGGTAAACATGCACAGTATATCGCATCATCAAGTATGGATCGTACATTGAAGCTGTATGGCCTCTAAGTAATATATTGTAAAATATCTTTTTTTTTTGTTTTTATAAACATAATGATGGTATTACAAAAACATTGTTGTCATTAGTTTTAATGTAATAATGATTTCAATTACGTTTACATTCTGTAAAAGAAATCAAGTATTGCTTAAACAATAATAAAAATATCTCAGTTTATACTAATAAACTATAACTGTATAGTGAAAAATTATTTTTATTGTGTAATGTACGAAGTCCTTTTGTAGTGTGTAATATTATATTTGGAATTAATTAATCTTAGATTTTTATGCTACATTCATTACGGAATAAATTATTTTACCATTAATATTCCACCTCGATCTACTGTTATAATCAACGCCGCATTTTTAAAAGTACAATATTTATGTCCCAATTGTCTGGCCTTGCTCATTATCAAGTTTATCGTAGAATTATCAATGGGGTCTAAATTGTAGTGAAGCTCAGAAAAAATTTTCTTATTTAGGTAAAATTCTAATTTAAAAAAATAAAAATTAAACTTTCCAAATAGTAAACAGTTCTAACAAAACATATAATTTAGTTTAACAGTTAACCACTCAAATTTGTCGTATGTACTGGACTGAAGATGTCTTATGAATTTTCCAGAATTTTAAAGTACATTAAAAAAATTGTGTGGGTCTTTCATTTTATATTTTTTCGTTAAATAAGTGGCACAAGAACGATTTGGCTAAAAGTTCTTTTCTTTTACAGCCTGACATTCTGTTTTTTTTTTTTTTTTTTTAGCTTGTACGGCCACAGGGGACCACTGTAAGTTCATTTATTGTTCCTTTTCACCCTTAACCTCGCGTGGTAGTTCTTCATTCGGTCAGATCTACTCTTCCTCTCCGCTTCGGATATCACCATTTTTTCCCTGTTGGTTTCCGTTCTCTTGAATTTTATCTTTCCGTCTCTCAGTAGGTTGTAATTTCCAGACTTCTCCTCCAAATCCTTTCTCTCTATATTCAGCTCCCTCATGTCGTCCACAACCATTCTGAGCCACTTGGGTTGGGTTTTCCTCTTCCAGTAAAATTCTGTTAGCCTTTTTAATAGTCTTGTCTCGGGCATTCTTAGGATGTGCCCCAGGAAAGATATCCTCCTCCTTCTCATGACGTCCGTCAGTGGGTCTATCCTCTGGTACACTTCTGCATTGGAGATGTTCTGGTATTTTCCCTCTCGGATGATCCATTTCCCTATACAGTTCCTAACAATCTTCCTTTCAGTTGTCTCCATTTTTCCTCCTCCATACTTGACTGTCGGATCCCATAATGTTTCACACCCATATAATATCTCTGGTAACACTACTGTCCTGTAATGCCTGATTTTTGTGTTTATAGACATAGTTTTCTTGTTTTCTTGTTATATATATTTTATAACAAACCGACTTCAAAAATTGAACTCACAAGACATCCATGCACATAAAATTTAACAATACTATTTACAATAAAAAAACTGCTGTGAAGCATATTTCACTTGGTTGTTAATTTTAGGCAGGGATCCCTTTGCCTTGAAGTTGCATACACACCTCTCCATGCTTTTGTAACTGAATCACTGAGCTTTTATCCTTAACGTACCGTCATCCGATTTTCTTTTCTTATTCAAGCATAAGTTGTTTAATATGTCAACTTGTGACCAACAATTTAACTTCTGTAACATAAATAAATAAATACATCACAATTAAGGTTTTTCAATAAACATTTAGATTAACCCTAAAACGTTTATACTGAATATATATTTTTTAACTTCTTGTCTTATCGATTACTGCAGCAGTGCTTCATTTGGTTCCTTTGACTTCATGCCACTCATAAAATATGTTCAAACTTTTTCCTGGATTTTTAAAACGTGATTGATATAATTATGTCAATATTTTTATATGGTTGACAAATCGTCCAATTATAATACTTTATTTTTATAGATATTACTACGGAAAAATTACAGCTAGGAACAGTTACAAAAGGAAAATATATATAATGATCTGCGAGTTAATCGATTTACTGGTTTATATTTTATCATGAGCGATACAGATTTGGTCCTGATCTATTCAATTTTAAACTGTAATATCTAAGTTCCTTAAGAAGTTAGGATGCCTATCTCTTCTGTAATTGTCAAATTGGCTTGTCATTTTAAGGGTATTTAATCGTGTGGAACCCTCAATACTATTCTTACCTGTGTCTTCAGTGGTCGATATCACTCCTTATGAATTAATTTCATGTGATTTCTTTTACAGTCCAGTAATCAATGCTTGGCAAAAGATCTGAGCTATCTTATTTCAGATATCTCCATTTTTGACATCTGCTGAGAAGTCTGAGCATTTACTGTAAACCATAATTTACTAACCGGCTATTATTCTCAGTTCATAGGTGTTGAAACTTTATCTATTTTAATTTTCAGTCAATTTGTATATAGATTGTATTTAATTAATGTTCGATTGGAATAAAAGTAGAAAACATATTGAACCAAATAAAATACTGTTGCAAGATTATCGAAGTTTTATGGGTTCAATGAAGAGAAAAACCTACTCTGTGAATGCATGGAAGAATGAAAGGATTCCAGAAATGTGTAGTTACGTGATGTGGTCCCTACTGCGATTATCTGATGTAAAGAACCTGTGATACAAACTGGATTTACAAAGAATGTTTTTATATTTCAATGATAATTCATAGATGAATGCATGGTAAAAGAGTCTCAGTTTAAGATTTGTAGTCTAGGTTTTAAAGAAAAAACAGAAAATAGATAATGTTACTTTAAAATAAGTTTTGATATAATTTATAATTGTGCAGTATATACGAGGGTGATTCAGATAAAAACGAGATTTTCTTTTTTAAAGAATTCATTTATTAATAAACAAAAGGCATTAACAATTTATTTTTACATGTAGTTTCCTGCTTCAGAAATACATTTATCCCAGCAAGAAGAAAGGTTTTTTAGCGCAGCATTGTAGAATGAAGCTGTTTGTATCAGGAGCCAATTGCGCACAAATCCCTCCATGCCTTCGTTGTCTTCAAATCGTTGTCCACCTAGAGCTTCTTTAAGCAATTCAAATAAATGTCCGGGCTGTAAGGAGGATGATCAAGTGGAGTCCAGTGCATTTCCTATAATTTAGAGACCGTTAGAGCTGCAGTATGGGGCCTGGCATTGTCATATAGGAGGATGACCTCTTGAATCGGTTGGTCTTGTCTTTTACGGCAATATACATTCCTCACCTCTTTTAACAAGTCGCAGTAGTAAGGAGCATTGATTGTGCATCGCTCATACAAAAAATCAGTGCGCAAAATGCCCTGCCAGTCGAAGGAACCTTCTAGCTGACTTGATCGAGTCTTGTTTTCACTGGCGCTGCCTCCCCTTTCCTCCTTCCTTCCTTACTGGCTTGTTTGCATTCAAGAGTGTAGTGGTGAACCTAGGTTCCACTACAAGTGATGATCCAACTCAAAAATGCATCACCTTTTTCCGCAAACCTTATTGTAAGCCTCTGATAGACCTAACGCCTCAACTTCTGATTTTCGGTCAAAAGATGAGGGACCCATATGTCACATACACAATTTCTGATACTCTTGCTCATCGAATGTCTTGAACCGCACAAATGTTTTCGTCTGTAGTGCTGGTTCAAGGGCAGCAATCATGGTGCTGATTTTCCATATGTTGTCCTTTCTTGAACTCTTTATGCCAGGCAAACAAACGCAACCTTGACAACGTTTGATCACCGAACTATGCAGTCAATCTCTGGAAAATTTCCATCGCTTGAACTCCTTCACGTGCAAGAAATTTTATAATTATGCGTTGCGCAGTGGAGGGACATCGTGAGCGTTACTGACAAAGCGGATGGAAATCGTCGTAGCCGGCTCTCCTAGTTCTACCGGCCCCACTCAAGTATATTAGAAGCGCAAGTCCAGTCCTACCAACTGTTAATGCTTAGTAGCAAAAATCCCGTTTATATTTGATGCACTCTCATTATATAAAATGTTTATTTATATTGTTTATAATATTTTATTCCTTGTTTTTTAGAATTGTAGTTTTTTTTTTAATTTTCAAATGATGTTAAATATAGTCAACATTAATATATATATGTTTTTTCTAATTTTTATACAAAATCACCTTAATGCTGGCAAATGTTTTAGTTGTCGATCAGAACATTATATTTCTATTCCTAGACTGATACAGAAATAAGTGAAGGAAGATTAATATAATGACTGTACTCAATTCTGTTGGAACTATGGACAAGCAAAAGTCATAGGGGATTGATACTTTCAACCTGATAAAACCAAATACTAGGAACAGTACTGTTACAACAGTTCCTATTATAGTCTTGGTTTACTTGTGTACCCAATAAATTGCTTTGCCTACTCTCACCCAGTATTTAGTAAGCACGCACTAAATAATAATACAATTTTATTTATACAATGTAGAAAAAAAATCTGGTGTGAAACACTCACACAACTTTCTCTTCCCAATGCAAATAATTAGCAATAAACCTAACATTAGTAATAAAATATTAAACATAAACGAAAAACTAACCTCAATAAACATAACCTAATTTTAATCATGAGTGAAAGACGCAAAATGAAAATCAACCTCGGTTTGGCTTAAAAATACGGAAAATCACTCTTTCACGCTAAACTAGGCTCTGTAGAAAAAAAATGCTTTAAATGAAAGATGTAGATCTTTTAATTTCCTATAAATTTGATTATATACTTTTTTGTCGTAAAATGCATACTATGCCCGAAATCTTAAAAAAATCTATTTTTCACGTTTTCGTGAGAAAAAAAACAGAAAATCACTAATTACCGCTAAACTAAGCGTTATACAAAAAAAGTTTGAAATAAAAGTTGTAGAATGTTAAATTCTCTACAACTTTATTATATAAATTTTTGCGCTAAAATGCATTAAAGGCGCAGTGTTAAAAATTAATTGTTTTACATGAAAACAGCCTCACCAAGAATTTCAGCAAACATGGCGTCTACCCTATCTTGTAAAGAATAAAAAATTAAATAAATCAGGTGATTTTTAAAAAAAATTGTAGGACCAGTTTTTGATAAAATCGCAAAAAAGTGAAAAATGACACGAATAAACTACTACTTCCGATTGACCGATTTTGATGAAAATGTTTGTGTCAGGTCCCGGTAGTGGTATGTAACTTAAGTTTCAAGTTTGTATAATGTTCCGTTCTTGAGATATTCTGTATACACACACACAGACAGACAAATCACTAAAAACATGTTTTTATGGGTTCAGGGGGTCTGAAAACGTGTAGATCCGGTGAAAACTCAATTTCGAAAAATTGACATGAAAACAATACTTTATTTCCTATATATTCATATAGGCTAGAGAAAGTAAAAACCACTAATACACAATAGGTTCTTTCAGATATGTATCCATCATCAGTTCTATTATAGAATATTTTAATGCATGCATTCTTTTGTCAGCTTGTCATCTCAATACCTGTTGCTATTTTACCATTTAGTGTCATGACAAGCTGATGAAAGTGTGCATGCATTGAATTATTTATACTCCAACTGATGATGGATGCATGATATCCGAAAGGATTTATTGACTTTTAATCAAGTGAGAGCCATCTAGTGTGTATTTGGTGGTTTTTCCTACATTGTATTATTCTTAACAAAACACTGGATAATGTTTAACAAAATTTTATATTTTACTGGCATGTTTCGGTGGATCTATCATCATCAGATTACACAAATTTTAACAAACAAACTGAACCTATTGAAATCTGTTCAGGGATGTTTCATAATGTCCTTCGGGGTTACGAAAATTCAGTACAAAAAAACTGTTTTTTTTTTTACTTAAATGAAAGTTGTACGGGCCAATGCAGGGACTCAGTTATTTTTAAACATCTATAAATGTTCAATGTGTGTTCCTTTGGTGACACGGCACACATCAACACGAAAGTTTAGCTCTTGCGAAACATGTTCTAACATGTCCCTTTCGATAGAGTTGATTGTATTGATTATGTGATTTTTCAGCTCAGCGATATCGTTCGGCATTGGTGGGATAAGCACCTTGTCTTTCACCCTAGAGAAAGAAGTCACATGACGTGAGGTCTAGTGATTTTGGTGGCCACAGCATAATGTATTAGTAGACGATGGTATACTTAGTGTCAGTCTCCTACACACTCATCCCCATCATTAATGCTTTTACTTTCTCTTGCCTATATGAATATATAGGAAGGAAAGTATTGTTTTCGTGTTGATTTTTTGAAATCGAGTTTTCACCGGATCGGAAACATGTTTTTAGCGATTGGTGTGTGTTAGTGAACAAAATATCTCAAAAACGGAACATCATACGAAGTTGAAAGTTTGAGTTAGGTACATTACAGGACCTGACACAAACATTTCATCAAAATCGGTCAACCGGAAGTAGTTTATTTGTGTCGATTTTCACTTTTTTGGGATTTTCTCAAAAACGGCTCCTACGATTTATTTTTAAATCACCTCATATACTACTCTTTTTTACTTTCTCTTGCCTATATGAATATATAGGAAGGAAAGTATTGTTTTCATGTCGATTTTTCGAAATCGAGTTTTCACCGGATCTATACGTTTTCAGACCCCCTGAACCCAAAAAACATGTTTTTAGCGATTGGTCTGTGTGTGAACAGAATATCTCAAGAACGGAACATTGTACGAACTTGAAACTTGAAACTTAAGTTACATACCACTACCGGACCCGACACCAACATTTTCATCAAAATCGGTCAACCGGAAGTAGTAGTAACTTAGTTTATTCCTATAATTTTTCACTTTTTTGCGATTTTCTCAAAAACTGGTCCTACGATTTTTTTTTAAAATCGCCTGGTTTACTCAATTTTTTATTCTCTACAAGATAGGGTAGGCGCCATGTTTGCTGAAATTCTGGCAAGAGAAAGTCGTACGTTTCACACCAGATTTTTACATTACAGAACTTACGGATGCTGTTATGTTTTGTGTATTCTCCCACAGTTAGTTTTTGAACCCCCACAACTACACTGAGTTTATTTAATTTATTTTTAGGTTTCAGTGAAAAGAGAATATTATTGAATTGACTTATCTTTGTTTTTAAACCAATTTTTAATTATTTTAATGATTAGTGTAAATTATTTGGCATAAAACTAAAATTTTATGTACTTACTTGTATTTGCTTTATAATGTTAAGATATCTTTTGTTACATAGATGTTATATTTTTGTTCTATGTAATAATAATTTTTACCCCCATTATATTTTTTTTTTGTTTTCATTTAGCATTTTGTCATTTCCATGTACCGTAGAACTCCAATTTTCTGGTTCACTGAGACTGAACCCGATCCATATTATCAAATATCCGCATACTTGGATAATAATGAATAAAGGTAATTTCTTTAAAAAAAAATTAATAGTATATGTACAGTATAACATTTTTAATTACGAAAAAACAATATTATTTACATTTTATTACACAGTACTGTGGCCTACGTACATAAAGTGTAAGTTCCTGAATATATCCGTAAGAGTCAGTTGTTTTGTTGCACTTAAACCATTTTTGTGCAGCAAGTCTAGCATCCACTTGACTGTGAGCACCAGTATATATTATCACACTCAGGCTACCGTTCCAGCCGACGGTTCTGTATCTGGGTCACTAGCAATGTCATCTCCCTGATCATCAGTTTCTTCTCTCACACTTTGAATGAGTTCATAATCACTGAGAATTTGGAATCCAGAGTCCAAAGAATCACAAGAAAGTCACTCGCCGACATCCTTTGCACTGCACTCAGAACATCCAGGACTTAAAAGGAAATTTAAAGTATCTTTCTTATGACCTCAAGTGACATTTCATCTTTTCTCTTTTCCATGTTTTTTTAATGTAGTTGTCTTCACCAAATGCCATGCTTTCACCACCATATAAGTGTAGTCTTTTAAATTAAATTTTTGATGATGAGCCTCAATGTTTTCATTTTTATTCTCTATCAAAAGTTTCTTACTAGTTGTCTTCATTATTGTCACTTTATAAAAATGTTGAACAAAATCAAATTGTTGGCTTAAAAAATTATTTTAGCCTCATTTATTTATTTTTGCTGAAAGAGATCCGGCTAGTTGAAGTTCTACTGTAATCTCAGTGATTAAGAAATTATGCTGAAAATTTTTCTTTAAATTTTTGTATGTTTTATTCTTAAAAATTATGAAATAAACTGATGTTTTGTTAGTTATCATTTTATTATCGTCATTAAAAAGTATCCAACTATAATTTGAAATAAGCTTATTTATTCATCAACATGTTTTAACAAGTGATCTCCGTCAAAATACTCCTTAATTAAGATTTCATACTTGTTGTTTAGCACTCTGCCACTTTTGGAAGTAAGGCCCCAATTAGACTATGCCGCCAGGAGTCAATTAGGAGGCACTACCGATGACTCAGTTGGCAACTCATGCAGGGCAGCTGGTGACCCAACCATTTGCTCATTCCTTGGTTCTAGGGTAGTTCGGTAGTTCTCACAAGCCGAGCAGTCTGTTTTATATTTTCTTCTATGCACTGTTTTATTTACACAAATTGTGTCCGTCAGTATGTCTGGTGAACTGCGGAAAGGAGTGGAAGTGAAAGTGTAGACAGGACAAAAGGGAAAAGCAAGAAGTGACTACGAGTTCTTCTTCTGACGATATACCCTTTCTCATTTTCGTATCTTGTCCGGTAATATCAACCTTTATTAACGACTTTAATTGAAAGAAAGATGATTTAGATATTCTTAAGTAATTAGAAAGTCTGAACACAGTTCATCAAAAAGAGTATACTGTGTAGTGTTATAATACTTTGGAGGCTGTGCTCTCATGGTAAAACCCCTATTTTTAAGATTTCAGCCTTAATATACATTTTAGGGCATATAATTAACGTTGTTGGAAATTAAAAATCCTATAAAACTTTTATTTCAAACTGTTTTTCTTACAACTCTTAGTTTAGATCAATTAGTGATCTTCTGTATTTTTCTCACTAAAATTGGTAAAATGTGGGATTATTTTAAGACTGCGCCTTATAACTAAAGTTATAGAAACTTCTAAAACCTAAACTTTTATTTAAAAATTTGTTTTCTTCAGAGCCTAGGTTTAGTGTCAATCAACACATATTTCTAGCAAATGTTTTAAGGTTAAACCAAACAATCCAAGTTACACGATGATTTGCGGAACGTGTCCCTTGCGTAAGTCGAGGTCTTACTGTACAAAGTTTAAACTTAGTTAGGTACCACAAGGAGACCTGACAAACATTTTCTTCAAAATCAGTCAACCAAAAGTAGCAGTTTATTAGAGCAATTTTTCACTTTTTACGGTTTTCTTAAAAATAGTTGCTCCAACTTTTGTTTAAATCATGGTAAAAAATTGTCTTTTCAAGACTACGGCGTTGATATGCAGTATAGGGCAAAAGTATATATATTCAAAGTTATAAAAAAAATCCCTTTCATGAGACAACGCATCTCATGGCTGGAGGCAATTTTTTAAAAGACTTATCTTTGACTTGTGGCAAAAACCATTAAGGATTTCTGTATCTACTTTTTAAGAGGAATTGAATGACACTATTTTTGTTTCCGAATTCCGACTTTGATTTCTTGACATCCGGTTTTAGCCCACTTCCGGTCAAAACTGAAACTTCAAACCCAATCCAAGCCCATTAATGTGTAGATTACAAATCTGAAAACCATTTGTTGCTATCTCTTGTAGTTTCTGACTTTTAATTTCTTGACTTCCAGTCGAAATCTGAACTTCAAACGCAATGATTTCTTTATCTGCTCTTTAAGAAAAATCAAATATCACTATTTTGTTTCCGAATTCCAAATTTTGGTCGAATCCATAACTTCAAACGCAATCCAGGCTCACTAACTTTTTATGTAGATTACGAATCTGAAAACGTTTGTTGCAATCTTTTGTAAATAATTAAATAATTTGTAACTAAATCAAGGTTGATTTATTGACTTCTAGTTTTGAGCCACTTCCAGTCGAAATTGGAACTTTAAATCCAATTTAGACCCACTAACTTTTTGTGTAGATAATGAATCCAAAAACCGTTCGTTGGTATCTTTTGTAGTTTCTGACATCTTGGTGTGACGGATGGACAGATAAAACAAAATTTTAGATAACAATTTTAAAAACTGCTGCTAATTAAAAAAGCTAAAAATTTTAGCATTAGCATTTTCTTCTACAAAGCCTAGTGGCAAGTAGTGATTTTCTGTATTATAAGTCAAACAGAAATTGATTTTCATTTACATAATAAAATGAAAACGCATTTTACTCTTGATTAAACATAAGTTAAATTTTTCATTATTTATATTGACAATAGAAAGTCATGTGAGTGTTTCACACCAGATTTTTGTATTTAGGAAGTAGAAGTAAAATAAATTATGTCTTCTGGTTTAATGATCAAGAAATGTTTTAATGAATTTTTTTACAAGTTTTTAGTGATCATCTCCATCATCACAGCAACACTTTGTCTTTTTGCATTTACAGCAGCTTCGTGGTACTTTAATTTTAACTTCAGTTTCATCACCACTTGGTACGATTGGTTGTTCTAAATCTTTTATATCTGGTACATTGGTAACTTCAGAACTTTCAGCATCTGTGAATCCGGTTATCTAAAACAGAGAAAGAGTATTAACTGTGATTTTGTGATAAAAAATTAAAAGTTATTATGCAGTATTTTAGGCAATCAGTTATAATACCTTTGAAGAATTGATAAGTGGATAACCTCCCATAAGAAATTTCAAAAAATGAATATTAATTTTGCTGAAAATTAATTTTCTAAAATCTGACATTTGTCGCGTCTGATTTATTCGAATTTAGTCCGATTTATTCGAATTCTGTCTCAAGTAGAAATATGGTATGCTATTTTAGTGTGGGATCAATTCTCTATGTATTTTATGAGTTTTTAAAGTTCAGATGAATCTAGCTAGCTGTGCATGGAGGGAGCATCATTCAGACCACTATTTAACTTCTCACACAACCTTACACATTGAAAACAAAATTCACAGATTTACAAATAACACCAATTAGTACTGAAATCCGGAATTTTGTTGATATGTATATGAATCATCAGTGGAAGAATTTATTCCTGCATACTACTTGAGAATAACTTAAATATATTACAAAAAATAGTAGGCAAAATCTGTTTTTATGAAAGTGTCTCTTTGATTTTTGGATGGTTCTAAGCAGAATCAAATGTAACATTTTTTTTTAGATGTCATGTAAATAATCTTAAAACAATTTGTAAAAAGGAAAAGGTAAAGTGTGCTGTCATACTGATAGAGAAGGATAGTATTGTTTTCATGTTGAGTTTTCATCGAATATACATGTTTTCGGACCTCCTGAACCCACACAAACATGTTTTTAGCAATTTGTGTGTGTGTGTGAACAAAATATCTCAAGAACGGAACATCATATGAGTTGAAACTTAAAATTTAGGTTAGATAAACCACTTTAGGAACTGACAAATATTTTCATCGAAATCAGTCTACCGAAGGTAATAGTTTATTCATGCGATTTTCTCGAAAATAGCTCCTACAATTTTTAAAGTCACCTTATTTACTACATTTGCTATGCTCACAAGATAGGGTTAGCTCCATGTCTGCTGATATTCTTGGGGAGGCTGTGTTTTCATGGAAAAAAAGATGTTTTTTTAAGATTTAGCCTTAATAAGCAACTAGGGCTGAAATGTATATAATCAAAGTTGCAGAACATGTAAAAACCTATTACTTTTTTGTTCAACGCTTAATTTAGCAGCAATTAATGATTTTCTGATTTTTCACAAAAGAAAATGGAATTTTTTATGATTACACCCTTAGTATACATTTTACGACAAAAATGTATACAATGAAAGTTATAGAAAATGAAAATCTACAGCTTTTATTTCATGCATTTTCTTCTACAGAGCTTTTTTTAGTGACAATTAATGATTTTATTTATTTATCATCAAAATTAAAAAAAAAAATTTAAGATTGCAGCCTTGGTATGCATTTTACAACAAAAGTTTATACAATCGAAGTTATAGGAAATAAAGAAACCTACAACTTATATTACAAGCATTTTTCTCTACGAAGCCTAGTTTAGAGGCAATTACTGATATTCCGTATTTTTAAGTTCTACAGAGGTTGATTTTCATTTTGTGTCATTAAGGGTTAACTTATGATTAAAATTAGGTTATGTTTTTCATTTTGAAATTGAAATATGTATTTCTAACCACCAGAATACAGTAACATAAAACACTTACCAATGTTTATAGAGCTTTCGTGTATCTTGTACACATCTTCAGTAAATTAAAAATTTTTATGTCAAAATTTAAAACTTCCTGCTCCTACCATGGTAGAAAAAGAATAGTCGATTCTTATATTTAAAACAGTCTTGCCAATTTAATCAGTTGATTGTCATATTCAATCTGTGTGTTCATTAATTTTTCCCTGTTATTGTATTTATAAATATCATATTTTTCCAAAATTTCAATTTCATATTGTCTGTTATTTATTTATAATATTTCTAGATTATTTTTTATACTTTAAATATTATGTTTATTTTTGATCATGTGTTCAGTTACATTGGAGAATTTTCAATTTCCTTTTTTATAGTTTGAATAGTGTTCTGTAAACCGTTTTTTAAAAGATCTGGTGGTTTTACCTATATATTTCATTACATTTAATTTTATAAATTCCACATGAATTAAATTGATTATTTTCTTTTTCTTTATCATTTACATTCATATTAATATTATGTTTCTGTAAAATAAATTTTATAGGAAACTGGGGTTTATATGCTATTTTTCTAGCTAGTATATATGCTAGTTTTTCATTTTATGTTATTTACTCATGATTAAACATAACCAATGATTTGTACCACTATTGAATAATATATTACCCACTGGTAGTCAACATTGTCGAAACAACTGATACAGTTTTTAATAAAAACTTGAAATTGTAATAGATACTGAAGTAACACTAAAACTTACCAAAAGACAAACGGATAGTATTGCAAAAACAAAAAATACTTTTGAATTCATCTTGCTGACGTGATGTTATCAACTACCAAGCACTAAAATTCTTGGATTTATATAGTACAAGCCTGTTATGTATGTATAACATTTTAATGTATTTAAAGTGCATTGTTTAAACATAATAATGAGATTACAAATAACATAAACAATAGGTACAATACATACATAGTAATAAAATATATATTGTTAAATCAGGTATTTTATTTTGTTTGTTTTATTTTTATTGTAATTTTATTAATGTGTATTATTTAATTGTATTATGTATTATGATTTGATATTTAGTTAGTGTCAGTGGTATAAAAAGTTCTTTAAAGTTATCACTTAATTATATTGATATATATCTGTACCTATGCTTTGTTAGATATTGGCAATCTTAATTTTACAAGAGCCACTATTTTACTTTCTCTTGCCTATTGAATATATAGGAAGGAAACTATTGTTTTCATGTCGATTTTTCAAAATAGTTTTCACTGGATCTATACGTTTTCAGACCCCCTGAACCCAAAAAACATGTTTTTAGCGATTGGTCTGTGTGTGTGTGTGTGTGAACAGAATATCTCAAGAACGAAACATCGTACAAACTTGACATTTGAAACTTAAGTTACATACCACTACCGGACACGACAAAAACATTTTCATCAAAATTGGTCACCGGAAGTAGTAGTTTATTCGTGTCATTTTTCATTTTTTTGCGATTTTCTCAAAAACTGGTCCTATGATTTTTTTAAAATTGCCTGGTTTACTAAAAATGTTATTTTCTACACGATAGGGTATTATATTATTATTATTTTTAAAGCATTATTCTAGTATTTTTATTACTTCATTTAAAGCATTTTTCTTGACAGAGTCTAGTTTAGCTTGAAAGAATGATTTTCTGTATTTTTAAGCCAAACTGAGGTTGATTTTCATTTTGCGTCTTTCACTCATGAATAAAATTAGGTTATGTTTATTGAGGTTAGTTTTTTGTTTATTTCTAATGTTTTATTACTAATGTTAGGATTATTGTTTATTATTTGCATTGGCAAGAGAAAGTTGTGTGAGTGTTTCACACCAGATTTTTTCAACTTTTGATGAGCTATAATAAAAAGACAAGATTAATTTATTACAAATAGTTACATAGACACATTGGTTACTTTTCGAGATAACGCTGTGAAGATTCAGATATTTTTCAGTTTACAAGCTATCTGTTCCCCTTTACAAAGAATGAAATTTTTACATTAGCCCTTACATAAAATCAAACTAGTTTATATCAATATTATTTGATTATTAGTGTATTGTTATTTTCTTTTGATTAATTCTTGTGGTATTCTTACATTATATTATATTTTAAAAACATTTGTAATAAAATATAATTTTGTCATGCATGTCTGCAAAACATTCAAGTAATATGTCTTACTTACTATTTTTGTACAGTTCAGTAAGCAGATATAAGAAACACGAAGACAACCTGTTTTTGAAAACTAAGAGAAAAAATTCATGTTCCTTGTATTATAGCCATTTTTATTGTTGAGGAATTCAGATGGTATTTAAAAATAATATAATAATTTGAATATTATTAAATTCTAAACTAATATAACCTGTATTGATCAAAACAAAATTTTTTTGCCTTTTCATCAACAGTTTTATGGTATCAACCTTAACCTTGACCTTTTTTATCGGCCACATGGGCGTAGTTGGTAACGTGCTCACCTCTCATCATGCGGACTTGGGTTCGAATCCCATTCAGGCACGGCATATTTTCATACGTTACAAAAAATCATTTCATCCTTCACCGTCTGCATTAGCAGTAATTGCAGAAATGTCGGACGTTAAACCAAAAAAAAAATTAAACAAAAATTAACCTTTATCTCTGCGAGACCATTTTCAGAGCAAGCAATAGACACTAATTAATCAGTTCTAAATCTATACAGATTATCATCTCAACATTTTTCAACATAAAATTATAAATTACCTTTTCTTTATTATAATTTGTTCAAACCACCTGGTTGGTTTAGCAGTTAGGTCTTTGCTGGTGCAAGTCGGTTGCATGGTTCAAATCTTTGTAAACATAGTTACTTTAATATGGATTTGAATAGCAGACAGTGGTTATCAGCGTACCAGTAGGTCCTTGCTAAAACTGACTGATACAATGGACTTGAAATTAGAAAAACTCACAACAATAAAACGATAATTGTGAACAAAAACCCAAACTTTCTGTTGTACACAGCACCATTGATACAGTGATTTTTTATATAAATTTATCAGAAGAACAAGACGTACAACACTTTTATGAAAGTACTTACGGAAAGTTAGGCAATTTAAAGTACTTTTTAATAGAAAGCAATATCAGTCCAGCACTCGGTTAAAAATAAACAATTTTTCCCATCATTTCAATCTTCATATCACTGATTAAAATAGTTTTTTTCCATTTATACTTACATGTTACTATATTTTCCATTTGAATTTCAATTGTAAAAAGAAAACTCTGATGAAAGAATTACGTAAAGTTTGTAAAAATGTAAATGTAGCTTAACACATTCAATGCTGCCAGGTATACCCAATGTCATTCGCCATGACGGAGCAATACTTGGATGGTAAACTGGCCTAACGCCATTTTCGTATACAAAAATTTATTTAGTTTTGCCTCACTTAATATTTACTACAATTATTTTTGTGTAATTCTAATGCAAGACGTGTCATAAAATAACTTTTTATAATATTATTAGTATGACTAGAAAACACAAGAAAATTTTGTAAAATGCTCAAGTTTTCTTATGTGATGATGTGAATGCAGCCAAAATAATACAATCAATATCTGTAATTATGAAATATATGTAGCCTAATAATCAATAATAATAATAATTAATTTAAAATGAACTTAATAATCTATAAGTAATAAATAAAATTTCACAGAAAACTTGAAACTGAGTTGTAAATATATTGGTTTTTAAAATTCCATCATAAAAACCTGTGACATCCATTAAAAAACTGATCGTATACTGGCACAGATTGAACCTTTTTCTAGGACAGCACGATAAAAGAAATACTATTTACCCTGACAAAACGTAGAGAGAAGAGATAATAAAACCTACAAACTTGCTGCATTTTTGCGTTTGCCAGTCACCTGGCAGTGTCTGATAAACTGCATAAATGCATCCGCCACACTGAAAGTGTTAATGTGTAAGTTTATAATAAGAACTCCGTTATTAAGATCAAAATAAGATTATAGAAGTAAAATTTACTTAAATGTATTTACTTGATGATTACTTAATATTGGTTACAAAACATTTAAACCAGCTACAATTTTGTCTATTATAAAATTTAACAGTTACCACAAAAAATTGCTGCTTTGCCTGACTGTATTTCAATATAACGAACTTTCACTATTACGGACTGTGGCCTCCTCCATTTTCTCTGTTATAACTAGAACCTATTGTACTTGGATGGTTGAGGTTCAACTATCCATATTCTCACAGGAATGATAGGCCTGAGTCTGTATGAGACTACACCTCATTTACATGTCCTACATCATCCCTATGTCATGGGTTTGCTTAGCTGTTCACAATTTGAACACATTGCAACGTACAGACACATTAGAGATTAAAAAAAATCCACTATAAATTCAATAATGTAAGCCCAGTATCATCAAATATCGGAGGTAGTATTAACTTAAGATAAGTACAGCAAATAAAAGCAATTTAAAAAAAATTCAAACTTTCAGTAATAACTACTGGAATTCTGAATCACTTTAATGACCAGAAAACTGTAGTTTATATGACAAAAAAATTCAACCTATAATTTTTAAAAACTCTTAACAATCCAAATGAAATGGATACTCTAACTTTTTACCATTTTTATATTTTGAATTGTGATTTTTGTGAGAGTATGGTACAATTTTTAGACCCCTTATCAGATGTAGTTGAATGCTAAAAAACAAGTTATATTGATACATTCTCATTGCAGGACTACAAGTTCATTGCCATATATAAATTATTTTGCTACATTTTTATTACGGAGAAGCAATACTATTTTTCCATTTTGTAATGTGAGTATGAGATAGTACACGTCTGTACTACTGTATTTAATTATTTCTGTGTCCATGGTAGTTCGCGCGGATCCCCTTTTAAATTTCCCGCATTTACTGGTCACATGGTTGTTTTTAAATGTACAATGCCTTCATCATTGTTGGATTAACAACAAAAGAAATAAAATAATCAAAAAATAATATTCATGTCAAAAGAATTTAAACTGGCGCAGGTAATAATTTCAGTTAAGGGTTTCTTAAATAACCTGCAGTTTCGTGAGTTCATTGTGAAAAATATCATATCCAGTACCAATATTGAATTTAAATTTTTCGCCGTATGACCGTTTATTTTACATTTTCGTAGAAACACACACATACACAACACACAGAACCAACATTATTACTATTATAAGGTATTTTGGATCTGGACCAGTCTATTATTTATAAAACTGCTCGTAGTTTGATTTTTTAATAACTTTCATGAAATTGAATCGGCATTACGTTACATTTATTTCTCCAATTTTGGACGAATTTTTGCAATTAATGATAAAAAGAAACTGTTTATTTTGTGAAGACAACTTTACATTGTGTTTCTTTCTTTGATCAGTGAATGATCGTCCGATCAAGTGTCTGTGTGATCAAACCGGCGTTGCAGTGCTTATGCCTTCTCATTCTGTTACTGTTCTCGTAAAATCTTGGTGTTTAGGCTGCGGCCCTTTGTCTAAATCTTATTTTGTTTAGTTTAATTAAATTATTTAGTAACATTAGGTGCAAATAAGGTCGGGTGAAAAAATAGGCTGATACAACGGCCTTTGTGTCCGATGTCTAGTGCTGAAGTGGTGGACAATTCTGTGGATCCCCCAGCCAAGAAGCGGAAAATTGCTTCAGAAGACTCTGCTGCAGCGAACTCCGTTTCACAGGCGATTTCAGACATGGCGAAGAATGGATCTTCAAGTCACAATGAAGAAATCGATGAAGGTTTATACTCAAGACAGCTATACGTTTTGGGCCACGATGCAATGCGACGTATGGCTACGTCTGATGTTCTAATTTCTGGCCTAGGTGGACTAGGAGTGGAAATTGCAAAAAATGTCATATTGGGAGGTGTAAAATCTGTAACCTTACACGATGAAACTAACTGTACTGAATTAGATTTATCTTCTCAGTTTTATCTTTCGGAAGCTGATATTGGCAAAAATCGTGCTGAAGCATGTAGTCAACAGTTATCTGAATTAAACACTTATGTACCGACTAAAACTTATACTGGTCCGTTGACTGACGATTTCATTAAAAAGTTTAGAGTAGTTGTTCTTACAAATAGTTCATTGGATGAACAACTTCGTATTTCTGAAATCACTCATGCTAATGACATTGCCTTAATTATTGCTGATACAAGAGGTGTTTTTTCACAAGTATTTTGTGATTTTGGAAGTGAGTTTACTGTGGTTGATATTAATGGTGAAAATCCTGTATCTGCAATGATCGCAAGTGTTTCCAGAGATTCAGAAGGTGTTGTAACGTGCTTGGATGATACTCGTCACGGTCTGGAAGATGGAGACTACGTAACATTCTCGGAAATTGAAGGTATGGTTGAATTAAATAATTGTGAGCCTAAACAGATAAAAGTCTTAGAACCTTACACTTTTAGCATAGGTGATACTAGCAATTTATCTCCATATTTACACCGTGGTATTGTCACTCAAGTGAAAATGCCCAAAAAGTTGAAGTTTAAGTCTCTTAAAGAATCTTTAAAAAATCCAGAATATCTTATTTCTGATTTTGCTAAATTTGATTATCCAGCTCAATTGCATGTTGCATTTCAAACCTTACATAAATTTATTAGCACCCATGGCAGAGTTCCAAAACCATGGAACAATGAGGATACAGCTGAATTTATTTCTTTAGCTAAGACTATCCATGAATCTGGTGGAGATGAATTAAACACAAAACTTTTGGAAACATTTGCAAAAGTTTGTTCTGGTAATTTGTGCCCAATGAATGCCACTATCGGAGGCGTTGTCGCTCAAGAGGTTATGAAAGCGTGCAGTGGCAAATTTCATCCTATCTATCAGTGGTTGTATTTTGATGCCATAGAGTGTCTTCCTGAAAATGTAACTGAAGAAGACTGCCAGCCAGTTGGCATACGTACTGATGGACAAACAGCTGTATTTGGAGCTACTTTCCAAAATAAACTAGGAGCTTTGAAATATTTTGTAGTTGGTGCAGGTGCAATTGGATGTGAATTGCTTAAGAATTTTGCTATGATGGGTATCGCAACCAAAGGAGGGTCAATTACTGTAACTGATATGGATTTAATTGAAAAATCCAATTTAAATCGACAATTTTTATTCCGACCATATGATGTTCAGAAACCAAAATCTTCAACTGCAGCAAATGCTATTAAACGAATGAATCCTAATGTTAATGTAATTCCTCATGAAAATAGAGTTGGCCCTGAAACTGAAAAAGCATATGATGATCATTTCTTTGAAAATCTGGATGGTGTTGCAAACGCATTAGATAATGTTGATGCTCGTATTTATATGGATCGCCGTTGTGTTTACTACAGAAAGCCTTTACTTGAATCTGGAACTTTAGGCACAAAAGGAAACACACAAGTAGTTGTTCCATTTGTTACAGAATCTTACAGCTCATCTCAAGATCCACCTGAGAAAAGTATTCCAATTTGCACATTAAAAAATTTCCCAAATGCTATAGAACACACATTACAATGGGCACGTGATAACTTTGAAGGATTATTTCGGCAGGCTGCTGAGAATGCCGCTCAATATTTGAATGATCCAAATTTCACTGAGCGCACTTTACGTTTGCCAGGGGTCCAACCTGTAGAAGTTTTAGAATCAGTAAAATTGGCCTTAGTTGATGAACGTCCAAAATCATTTGAAGATTGTGTCAAGTGGGCAAGACATCATTGGCAGGAACAGTATTCCAATCAGATCCGCCAATTGCTCTTTAACTTCCCTCCTGGTCAGTTAACATCAAGTGGTCAACCATTTTGGTCTGGTCCTAAAAGATGTCCAGAGCCTCTTACATTTGATGTAAATGATCCATTGCATTTGGATTACATATTTGCTGCTGCTAATCTAAAAGCTGAGATGTATGGAGTACCACAAAATAGAAATCGTGAAGAAGTAGCAAAGATAGTAGAAAAAATTCACGTTCCAGAATTTGTGCCAAAATCTGGGGTTAAAATTGCTGTGACCGATTCTCAAGTGCAAATGGCTAATGGTAGTGGAAATGTTGATCACGATAGAATTGGCCAGATTCAAAACGAACTACCATCAAAAGAACAGTTGGGTGGACTAAAAATTACACCATTAGATTTTGAGAAGGATGACGATAATAATCTGCACATAGATTTTATTGTAGCTGCTTCAAATCTTCGTGCTGCTAACTACAAGATTCCACCTGCTGATCGTCACAAAAGTAAACTCATCGCTGGAAAGATTATACCTGCGATTGCCACTACGACTTCAGTTGTTGCAGGTTTAGTATGCATTGAACTCATTAAATTGGTCAACGGTTGTAAGTTAGAACAGTTCAAAAATGGATTCGTCAATCTTGCATTACCTTTCTTTGGCTTTTCGGAACCAATTCCAGCTCCAAAATTGAAGTATTATGACATCGAATGGACATTGTGGGATCGTTTTGAAGTCAGCGGAGAAATGACGCTCCAGGAATTTATCAACTATTTTAAAGATCAACATCATTTAGAAATCACAATGCTTTCTCAAGGTGTTTGTATGCTGTACTCATTTTTCATGGCTTCAAGTAAACTCCAAGATCGTTTAGTTCTACCTATGTCAGAAGTGGTTCGTAAAGTATCAAAAAAGAAGTTGGAATCGCATGTAAAAGCGCTCGTTTTCGAACTCTGTTGTAACGATAATTCAGGTAATGATGTTGAAGTACCATATGTGCGTTATACGTTACCTTTTCAGCACCGTTAGATAAAATTAATTATTTAAACACTAACAAGAACCGTGATCAGAATATCTTTGAGGTAAATAATAATAATATGAAAAAGTGAAGACATTTTGTCTTGGTTTTCCTTTTTTGTCATAATGGTTTTCCCTAGTGTGGTTTTTTTTATATAAGTGCTATTATTGGTTAATTATATTGATTGTTTGCTCTTACCGATATCTCATTTTCATCGCAAATCGTTTGGAAGTGTAATTAATAATGATATACAGTAGATTTCAAACAAAAACTACAACAGTATAATGACTGAGTAATTTAATAGTTAACTGTTTTATTACTAACATATCTCATACATTATTATTAAATTATAATTAAATTTGTGTCAAAGAATATTTTTATTTAATTTGAAATATGAAGGACTATTGAAATGATGAAAATTTACTAACCGATTTGTGTGAACTATATTATTATTTATATTTATTTTAAAGATTCGTTCCTTGTTTTAAAAAGAATAAATAAATAACATAGTTTATTTAATATTTTGTTTTATTAATGTTATGTTTTTTTACTTGATATTTATTGGGTTTATTATATAATATAAAAGTAATTATTATTAATTTGTTATTCAAGATTTTAATATGTAGCCTACATTATGCATATTAACCCCTTACCGGTTTTTGCCGGAATATTCCGGCGTACGAGAAGTGCATAAAAAGGGCCACTGACGGAATATTCCGACAATAAATTTTGTCCAGTTTTAAAACGTCCATTGTCGGACTATTCAGTTTTAACTGTTGCGTATCTCTTTGTATAGCTATTTTAGTTCTATGTTCTAACACTTATAGTGCTAGTAAATATTTTTGTAGAAGTCTATCTTCTAAATAACGTTGCTATTCTGCTACGGGTACTCGGACAGTTTTAGGTTAGTGTTAGCCAGCCGACTTGTTTACTATTGTAAAGAGTTACGTCGACCTGTCATTTTCTGTTAAATGCCGTATTATGGTTTATAATAGTGTAGGGTCCGTATTATAGTGCCTAATAATAGTGTAGAAAATTTAGTTTTTTCACTTTTTATAATCATAATCTTCTATTTGAATAAATTTACTTAGGTATTTCGTTTTTTGTAAATTATTGCTCCATAAAGGCGTTGATCTGTCGTCACCAAAAGCAGCTATGACAGGTTAGGTATCCATTTCTTATTACTATAATAACATCTACTCTGCATGCAAAATACCAGTGTTTGTTACTTAATAAGTCATAACTAGGATATACACAACTTTCTATGCAATAAAAAAAATAGAGCAACTTAGTATCGTTTTCTGAAAAAAAAGAAACTGGTAAGGGGTTAACTTATAATATTTTCATGTCTATTTGTAATTTTATTACGATATAGGTATGATGTATAAAGATTTAAAATAATTGCTTTATTAGAGTTTTTTTTTATTAACTTGAAGATCTTACTGGTTTTTGTGTAATATATTATGTAGGAAATTATTCATCTTTAACAAAATCTTTAATGTTAAAGAATTTTGTTTTGTATTTTTTAATAATCTTAAGTAGGCCTAACGTTGATTGACCTTCTGTTTGATTTCTGTAGAATTATTCACAGAACGAGAATACACATGTTTTATGTTGTGAAACAAACTTTTCGTGTATTGAAAAGGCATTATGATAACGTTCTGTGCACCCATAAGAATGCTTGACTAATTTTAAGTTTGTTAATGAATTTTTTTCTTGATTAACTATATTTAATTGAAAAGCTCAGTGGATAAATGTGTTATGCAATTAAATTATAGTTCCGATAAAAATGCTCTCAAAATTTTAAAGCTCCTAACTTTTTGTAAGATTTATTTATTTTCATACCTAAATATTTTATGTTCATTGAAGTTTATGTTGCTATTAAATTTATTTCAATATAACTTTTATTATGCATATAACGTCTTCATTTAAAATCGGTATTGTACATTGGATTCCGTAAAGTATTCAAATTATACAAGATTAAATTTATTTAAGAAATTTTTATCAAATTTTGTACTGTTTAATATAAATCAGTGAGGAACGCTATAACTGTATAATTGCTGTTTATTGCCGCAGTTAATTGTTATTATTCTAAAAGGATACTGTCCATTAGATTGTACTACATTCTAGTGGAAGATAAGTAATCTTATCTATTACCTAACAAAAAATTAAGCAGTACATAATCAGTTTATCCATTCTTTGACTTCTACTTAACTAAACCGGCATTTAACGCTTTCATGAATCAAAAAAACTGCTAAGTTTTTGAAATAATTTTTTTAATATTAAAAATTATTATTTTTGTTTTTGAATTTTTTTTTTTGTTTTAAATAATATTACTAGCACTGTCATCCACTCAGCTCTTCAATTTATTTTGTTAATTCGTTTAATTTTTTTGTAGAATATTATATGGGAGTATGTCTGTAATATAATAACTAAATATGAAAGTATATCTTGTTTTTTTATAATTGATTTGAAACCCGTTAATCAAGATTTGGTATAACCAAAATATATTTATATTTATTTGGTTTCTGTAGGGTAACCTAAATCAGATTAGCCAAATTTTAGATAAATATTGAAATAAGTTTACAAATAAATTAAATTCTTTAGGTATTTATATATAATTATTAAAGCTGTTGTCATGTGCAGGTTATGTCAAAAAATTTCAATGATAATTTTTATCAATAAATGCATTTATATTATGATTATTTTGCAATAGTATTCAAGAATTAATTTATCATTGTATTGTTTTTTCTCAATGATCCTTATTAACGGGTTTTTTATTTATAAAGAGCTTTTGAATATTTGCAAGATTATTGCAGATTTATTGTTAAATAACCATTTCTGATATGAGATCTTTGAATTCTTAATCAACCTTTTTAATTCCAGTGATATTGTTACTGGTTTGTACCAAAAACTGTGCCTCTTTTTCAAGATGTATGCTTAGTACTTTTCAAAACATTATCTTTGTACTTTAATGTAGTAGCCTAAATACTTTGTGTTATGATCATTAATGATATACCTGATTTAATTTAACAAATTAAATATGATCTGAATAAATAATTTTAGAATCATATAATTAAGTATTTTCAAGAAACATTAAACTTTTAATACATAACCAACAAACTAACTTTGTGATTCGTTGAACGGAGTTCTGAATGATCCAATTTGCAACATTATATTTGATTCAGTTTTATAAATGAATTTAAAAAAAATTCAAACTTTGTGAACATTTAAAAACATGTTATAAGCACTAAAATCTAGTATAAAATAACACAAATACCGTGCGTAATATAATTAAGGTACATTTTATTTTATGTCCAATTTCTCATAACTGGAATTAAAAAGGTTGATATACATATACTGTGTAGTAAATTTATGATAAAGATGTTATCAAGAAATTTTTTGATTACAGGTAATGCAGGTAAATTGTATTTAATGAAATATTTACCCATTATTATTTAAAAATTTTGTATATAATCTTAAATGTTTTTGTTCATTACAATCACATTATAGGTACTAGCTTTTTAAAAGAATTCAACTCTTTTATCACGCATTTTGTGTATTTTGGCATTTATTGGTTTATTTAAGTAAAAAAATTGTATAAAATTTTTTTTAAAGTTTCAAATTTTTTCATAATAGATTTGAAAAAATATTTATGACATAGGTATGATTCATTATTCAATTTGTCACCAAATATATTTTATTTATATCATTTCCCATTTTTATGAAGTACATATAAAATTAAGAAGGAATTTAAGCCTGTTGTGTAATGTTTTCATTTTATTTAAAGTATTATAAAATAAAAAATGTGAACGTGGTAATTTCATTTGTTAAATATCTTCAGTTTACAAAGTATTTTCTTTTATTCCCACTGTATTAAATTTATTTCTTTTGATTTAAAAAAAAAATATATAAAATGATATATTTGTAAAATTTTAATCGGTCATACTGGTTTCCAAGTTATTAACAATGAATAAAAAATATAAATCTATTATTGAATCGAACGGAAATTTTTCTGTAATAACTGGCAATTTTTATAATTATCTTTTCACTGCAAAAATCTTTTCTTTTTAGTTTTTAATGCTGTTTGTAAAGCATATTTTGTAGTTGGCTTTATAAATTACTTTTTTAGTTTATTGTGTTGTATAGTTCCCTTTTGTTGTTTATTTTTTGTTTCTTTATATTTTTACAATTTTTATGGTATTAAAAATTAAAATTAGTTACTTAAAAATGAATCTATAATTAAAAAAGTTTTATGACTAATGCTATATTAAAAATTCCAGATGTAATAAAAATATATAATCGCAATAAAATTTTGTACTAGATTATATACATTATTATTATTATTATTATTATTATTATTATTATTATTAATATTATTATAATAATTATGATATGAATAAAAGTGATAATTATATTGTAGAAATACGAAATAATAAAATATTTGTATTTCATATTTATTGGTTTTTCTTTGTATAACATTTCTGAAGTTTGTATTCTTTTATTATACTTCAATGGTACAGAAGGTTTTAAGATTTTTTAAGTTTGATTTAGATAGTATAACTAAACCAATTGAAGTATTAAATCTACAAAATTAGGTTCAGTACTGCCTCATTTAAATGGACTCGTTGAGATCAGGCATGAACTGGAAAATCCAAAATCCATATAAACCGCCAAACAATAGGAATTTAATAAAACAAAATGTAATAAGAAACCACATATTATGTACAGATATTTACTAGTGTTAAGTTCTTTACAAAGAAATCCATTTTTTTATTTTTTGGTATGGTGTTTAACTTGATTGTGCAACCATATCACCATCATAAGTTCAGCTGGTGTGTTGTCCAAGCTCACCAAGCAAGTACAGTAATGCAAGTTTTATCTTTGGCTGTTATTGCTTAAATAGTTCATCACATAATTTACTGTATCTCGAATGTAGTATTTTTCATGTATTATGTTCGTGGGATATGGTTTTATGAACAAATTATTTTTTCTTAACCAGGTTAGAAAAATATATCCATAAAATTATGATATCCCACAAACAAAATATATGAAAAGTACTACATTTTAGATACAAAACATTATATAATGAACGATTTAAGCAATAACAGCTAAAGATGGAATGTACATTACTATACTTGCTTGGTGAGTCATTACTGGACTTAATTGGTTCTGTTTCTTACTACATGGTCAGCCAATTATATGACAAGTATTAAAGAACAGAAGAGGTAGAGGTACAAAAGACGCTAGTCAGAGTTATCTCTTTTGAGAGTTATGAATTTCATTATATAGCCAGACTCTGGTGGATAAAATGAATGTGTCATTTCCACGGTGGAAAGTAGATACTTTTCAGGGGGCCTGGCATGCTGATAAGTATATGTTACTTTTTCACTCGGTGAGGAAGGCAACAGTAAACCTCCTCACTCCTTGTTTTAGTAAGTAAAGCCTCTAGAGGTTCAAACCAGCCTTTCGCCTGATCACCTAAACAAAAACAGTCCAAATTGGTCCGGATAAAAAGGGTAGTACTGTACTAATTGTGTGTGTATCATGGTGCAGTGATATGATGGTTGCTGCACTATACTATTTTTCAGGGCTGATGAGCTCTGAACGTTCACATTGCCCCCTATCCACTTTATAGCTAGCCAATGACTTGCCAGCAACGTTGCCAACTCTTGCTCTCGTAGCTCTGTTATATATATTTTGTCAGCCTTTTTTTTGGTCTTTCAATAACAACTATAACCTATGAACATGCAATCAGCTGGTTATATTGTAAAGTATTGCATGTTGGCACGATTTATAACCGATGTGTTTAGTATGAGATGCAAGACACGAGTGAACTACTGTGGCAATTATATGCACGCGCGCGTAATGTTTCTCAAGATGATACATTCGTACAATCTGACAATCCTGTTAAATATTCTGATTGTTCTAAACGCATGGAGCAGCAGAGCTCATCAACCGTGAAAAGCATATTAGACATGGAAGTACCTCTCTTAACCGCCTTGGGACTATGTAAGGTTAGATAACCTGAAATTGGTTTATGGAAATGGAGCTCATTTATAACCTTATATTCTTACAGTGCTGGTTTTTTTTTATTTTTAAATCACATATTTAACTGTTGATAATATGTGGACTATTGTTGTGTTGGGAAAATGATCAGTAGTAATTACTCAAAAGATACGTGTTAATTCCAGACCTTGATTGGGAAATCAATATGGCTTGAATTTGCTTTCAAATACGAGTCACTGAGGTAGTCAGTTTTAAAGATATTGACTGTATTTAAATTAATTTTTTAGAATAATTTGCCTATTAATGCAAATATACTTTGTTGGTTAGGGTTCAATTAACCATACTCTCTCAGGAATGTCCGGCCTGAGTCTGTTCAAGACTACACGTCTTAATGCATATCATCTGTATCTCATTGGGTCATGCAATTGCTTGTTGTTCTGAATTGAACAGATTGCATTGTACATACATTAGGGTTAAAAAAACTAATACAACTTATCTTAACTGCCCAATATGTAAACTTACCTACCAAACCTGGGTTAAAAATATTTTTTGTTCATCTTGAATATGCACTATGAAATCAAGACCAAAATTATCATAGGATATATAGAGTATGTAAAACTGATATTATCATAAAAGTTAACAGAACATCCTTGTAAAATATTACAAAAACTGGGTTTTTAATGCTTTTGTCTTGAAACAGAAGCAGTTAAAGAAATCCAATTAAATATTTAAAAAGAAGGTACCCAGGTTTTGAAATCCTTGAGATTTACTTTAATCTCTTCATTTAGGGGGCTTAACTAAAACATAAACAATATACTCTTGTTACAAGAGTTTTGTGAAAATTGTCTTAAATATAAAAGTTTTTTTTTTAACTTATTCCAGTGAATTTGATTTTTTTAAAATTTATATCAACAGCTAGGTTATTAGTAACTACTTTTGAGTTGCAGAACGGTGAGTTTGAGGTAATAATGTTTTGGCTAGACTAGTTGGGAATCAAACCCAGTACCCTCTGCTTTACTAATCGGCGTATCACACTAATTACTGTGCCACAGAGGCAATCATATCAATTTTTCATGAAAACAGCTTTGTATTTGGCTGTTTTTATATATTCTTAACTTTTGAATTATGGAATGATGAGTTTGAACAGGTAATAATATTTTGACTAGACTAGTTGGGACTCAACTAAGACCAGCACCTTCTGCTTTACAGCGTAACAAACTAATTACTGTGCCACAGAGGCATTGAATAATTTTTCTATAAAAACAGCCTTGTGTTGGGAATTTTAAATAATAACCTTCAATTGCATAACGTAATCTCAAATCCTGTTAACCCGAACGAATTGGGACCTAACCCTGTTCGGATTAATCAAAATTTAGTGCTATCATAAAAACAAATTTTCATTAAAAAAATTCAATTCATTTAAATGCTTCTTGAGGGAACTGGCATTGAGCATGTCCATTGACTTTATTTAATTCAATTTTGTCACCAAAATGTTAAGATATTATTTTCATGTAAAATATTGTTTATTTTCGTCCTCTTGATATTAAAATTCAAGAATCCAGAACGAGTTCGGATTAAAGGGGTTAATATGTAATTCATATCAAGAATGACAACATAGGAAGTAAACTGGAGAACAATGTTGAGTTATTGAGTTTTCAATTCACCTAACTAAGCTGCACAAAGAAAACCATTAAAATGGAAACTTTTATGACTCATAAAAATTATTGCACCACTGTTGGACATAGAGTTAAGACTAATGATTAACTACTTGTAATTAAACACTCTGCTTAAATAATGGCATTTTAATGACTTGTAATGCTGATGTAAGTAAATATGATAACTGATAAAAATT
Source organism: Catonia carolina (assembly GCA_035578175.1). Taxonomy (NCBI): domain Eukaryota; kingdom Metazoa; phylum Arthropoda; class Insecta; order Hemiptera; family Achilidae; genus Catonia; species Catonia carolina. The sequence continues at coordinate 66,686,069 of JAQMRL010000004.1, read as the reverse complement.
TATGACATTTTCAATAATTTTATGAACAATCACCAAAGTTCAATAAACTTTCATTAAATCTGAACATAGATAATTTTTTACTTTCTCTTACTTGTACAAATATATAGGAAAGAAAGTATTGTTTTCATGTTGATTTTTCGGAATCAAGTTTTCACCAGATCTACACGTTTTCAGACCCCTGAACCCAAAAAACATGTTTTTAGCGATTGGTCTGAGCGTGTGAACAAAATATCTCAAGAACGGAACATCGTACAGAGCTGAAACTTGAAAACTTAAGTTAGGTACTACTAAAGGACCCGACACGAACATTTTCATCAAAATCGGTCAACCGGAAGTAGTAGTGTCTTCGTGTCATTTTTGACTTTTTTGCAATTTTCTCAAAAACGGCTCCTACGATTTTTTTTAAATCGCCTCTTTTACTATATTTTTATGCTCTACAAGATAGGGTAGGTGCCATGTCTGCTAAAATTCTTGGGGGGGGGCTGTTCTCTCGTAGAAAAAAACAGTTTTTTAAGATTGCAGCCTTAATATGTATTATAGCACAAAAGTGTAGAAAAATCTACTACTTTTATTTCGAACATTTTTTTGTGTAACGTTTAGTTTATCGGTAATTAGTGGTTATCTTTTTTTTCATGAAAATCTGTAAAGAAATCAATTTTTTTAAGATATCGGCCGTATTATCGATTTTACGACAAAAATGCATATAATAAAGTTTATAGGAAATTAAAAGATCTACAATTTTTATTTTAAGCATTTTTCTCTACAGAGCCTAGTTTAGTGTGAAAGAGTGATTTTCTGTATTATTAAGCCAAACTTACGGTTGGTTTTCATTTGCATATCATTCACTCATGATTAAAATTAGGTTATGCTCTTGAGGTTAGTTTTTTTTGTTATTTGCAATGTTTTACTAATAATGTTAGGTTATATTGTTCATTATTTGCATTTGAAAGAGAAAGTTGTGTGAGTGTTTCACACCAGATTTTTAAATGTTTTTTTATGTATTAATGTTGTGGATAAAATCTGATATCATTCACAAATACGTTGTATTTTTTTACGTCCAACTGTTTTGAAAATTATTGCTAATGCAGATGATAAAGAGTGATAAATGAAAATGACCGTGGAAAAATGTTAGATCAAACAGGGTATTGAACCTGGGTTTGTTTTGAAGGGTCATTATGGTAATTGAAATTGTTTACGTAGGTATATATCTTTTCATAAATAACACTGATACAAAACATCATGAAATAAGGGAATAGATTTTAATGTAATTGTAGATTGGTTATGTAAAATTATTAGTATTATTGTGAAAATTTGCACAGATCAGCTAGCAATTTATTATTGTTAAACCCTGAACATACAAAAACAATCTAGTTTAACTCCAGTAATCTATTTTTATTTCATATTTTTAACAACACTTTTATGTATAGTATATGAAAAATGGATTTTCTTTCAATTTTTTTTAATGTCAGTGATGTAACTAAACTTTTTACTGTACCAAATAAATTAACTTTTAAAGGTCAACTAAACAAAGTTCGATACCATACGACAGATAAAGAAAAGATGTGTTATTTAATCTTGTATTATATAACATTACTGTTGAATATTGCTTATAATTTAATAACTATATTGATTAGTTTTATCTTTGTTATCTAAAATGTTTTTGTGCAGTTAATGGTAAAAACTCATTAATATTCCTTTTGTTATTATTTATTGTAATACACCTAAACAATTGACATGAGTCATTTTGTGTGTCTTATCCATTGAAAATACTTCAATTATTTAAAGTATTTTATTTGTTATGAATATTAATTTGAATATATGTTTACTAATAATTACATTGTAAGTAGATTTATACAATGGTTTTTTTTCATGTGAATTATATTTTTTTAGTGTTCAGTAAAGTTTGTTGCATTAAAACAATTGGTCAGATTAAATGATAAAAAAAATTACTAACGATGGCTTATCGTAGTTTAATTCTGTCTCTTATCAGTTATACTGTGTTAATGTGGGTAATTCTAGTATGGGCATTATGGGTAGGCTTTTCAAAATTCAAAAAAAAGTTATTAGGTTAATGGTGGGAGCTATCTGTCTTACCTTACGCAGACCGCTGTTTAACGAGCTTACAGTTCCCTCACTTTACATTTTTGTTGTAATAATATACGTTAGACATACCTTTATACATAATTTTAATGTCCACTATCATAACACAAATTATGTCTATATTGCTAACTACAACGCTAAATTGTTTGAACAGAAATCCACTTATACAGGGAGAAAATACTTCAATAAGTTTTCACAATATTTAAAAAATTGTGCTGATAAGCGTTCATTAAAAAAAATATCTGAAAAATTACTTGATCGATGAGACAGTTTACAGTGTACAAGAATTCCTCTCTAAATAATTTTTATAAATAATAAATATCCAAGCAAATGCTGAAGATAATTATGTATTATTTGGAAAATATTAGAAGATGACATACATTGTGGTAAGTAAATAAGTAAGCATGTATTAGTTGGTTAGTGTGTAACGTAAATTAGTTGTTAGTATATTATGTAATCTATGGTGTGTAATTAAAGTAGTATTTAGTAGTAGTATATTTCGGTAGTATGTAAACAAAGTAAACAAAATACTGATAAATTGTGTATTATTTAGTAAAAAGATAATTGATGGCATGCTTATTGAAGTAAGTTGTAGTAACAAATCTACGTACATAAAAATAAATGTTTGTTTGTCCCTTATGCATTCATAAACTGTTCAACTGATTTAAATCAAATTTTATCTATAGATTACTCAGTTTCTGGAGCAGGTTATAAGCTTTTGAAAACCTCAATCTGATCAGTAGAAAGAAAGTTAGGGGCTTAAATGTTGTTTTTGTGCTTTTGAAAAGTCAGATGTTCGATTTTTCAAATACAGTACAGATGTTTAAGACAAAAGACAAGTAAAACCAAATGTTTTTGTTTTATGAATGATATGATTTGTATAATACGTTTTATCATTATAATATGACCATCAACAAAGCACAGGGATAATCGAAACAAGTTTACGGGTTAAATTTGGAAAATCCATGTTTCTCACTTGTGGGAAAACCTTTCAATTTAATCATGTACGCACCAGACAGAAAAACAAAAAAAAATTTTTTGTGTACGTTAATAGAAAAAAAAAGAGCACAGATTTATTGTAACGTTAAATTCAATTTTTGTATGCATAACAGCACGCACCGGGTACAGCTAGTAGATAATAAATAAATTAGTAAGTAATGAGTTTAACAATGTTAATATTACCTAAAAAATTTTACCTATTGACCTGAAATTCTAGTGTTTCTATCCTTTCCTAACAATAAACGGTTCCAACAAAACAAAACTGCCATTCAGGTTTTTCACTGTCAACATACTATTTGCATTTATTTATAATACTATACTGTTACCATACATGAAAACTGAAAATTTCTCGTGAATTTCCCAGAATTTTGAATTAAGTTCTTGAGTGAGTCTTTCTTTTTTGATCATTTCATTTTTTCATTGTATGAGAGAGACAAAAATGGTTCGGTTAAAATACTGTATTATACAGCCTGACATTTTAAGAAATTTTTTAACACAAACTATTAAAAAAATTAACAGTGTAATGAACTCTCAACATGACCACACACCTAAAATACACACAAAGTACGTGTTCAATAATGATTAATATGAAGCTACACTTGGGTGCTAAATTTAGACAGGGATCTATCTGCCTCTATGTTGTACATACATCTCTCTGAGCTGGTATAAATAATTGAATGTACTCAAATGTAATGTCTGAAATGTACTCCCATTTCACGTTCTTTTCTTAATTGAGGATGATACAGGGTTGGAAAGAGGCAGCTATGATGTTTGGTCATGTCAGTAGAATGGAGGAAGTTGTTGTTGTTGTTTAGGTCATCAGCCAAAAGGTTGGTTTGAACCTGTAGAGGTTTTACTAAGTAAAACGAGGAGTGAGGTGGTTTACCAATGCCTTCCTCACTGAGTGGAAAAGTACGCTTATCAGCATGCCAGGCCCTCTGAAAAGCACATATTTTCCACTCTGCAAATGACACCTTCACTTTATTCACCACAGGGTCTGGCTGTATAATGAAATACATTACTTTCAGAGGAGATAACTCTGATAAGTGTCTTTTACACCTCTACCTCTTCTGTTCTTAAATGATTCAGTCATTTAATTGGCTGACCATGTGATAAGAAACAGAACTATTTATTTTAGCCCTGCAACGAACAGAGTGAGTGTAAATAATTTGATACTCCACCTGTCCATTAAGGGCAGAATGGAGGAAGGTAAATGCTTAAAAGGATGCTGTACTTTGAGAGGGAAAAAGGTTCAGTTATTAATGAACTGGGGAAAAGTTACGATGCCTAGGGAACGATGGAGGAGAGATAATTCATTGATAGAAAGAGGTGTTGTAACCCAAGGAACTTGGATGAGCGATAAAGAGAAATATAGTAACTTTTTTCGGTATAAACAGTTTTTTTTTAAACCCCCAACCTGAACATTTCATGTACTATTTACGTAATATTGAATGAAATCTATAAGAACTACTGTCAGTTCGGGAAAAAGTAAGAATCAACTTGTTAGTTTATAAAATATGTATAGCCTATAAATTGTTTATTAGGTTAAATGACATGACAGTTCTAAGGAATTCATTTTATAGTTTGTCAAACATCAGCTAAAATTCAAAGATATAAATCTAAAATACTATTCCATTATTATTATTATTATTTACTTGTGACAGTATATTAGTTGTCCTTGAAACATCTCATCCCCTCCTGTTATTGAAAATTCTAATTATTTTTGTTTCTGTACTTCAATCAATAACTTGTGTGGGTAGTAACAGTGCAATATTTCACTATTTTATGTAACAACACTTATGCACTTGTATTTTTAGTATTGAAACCATATAATATCAGTTCAAAGAATGTTTAAAAATAGTTTTAATAAACTGGCACAAAGTAACCATGACATAACACAAAGTATTTTGCAATATTATTTTAAAGAATCAATTATCTTTGAATTAATTTTATTGTTCTATCTATATAACAAAAACAGATTTTAAATAAATGATCTATTAATATTAAACTACATTTTATAAACTGATATTTAAATGTAATTGGTAAATGTTAGGGCAAATTGCTTTAAATTTCAAACTAATCTGTTTTTATTAAACTACTGTACCACATATGATAAGATAAACGTTTTTTTATTATTTAATTGAAATTTCACGACTGAACAATTTGACAACTAGTGAAAATGATAAAATTATAACTTCGTATTAAGTAGATAATTCAAGGAGAAGTAACAATTTGGAATCAATTAATTGACTCAGGCATTCAGCTTTAGAATTACGTATTCCTAAATTCATTGCTGTACGCAGATGACACTGTTATTATTTCTGACACAGAAGACAGGCTCCAATATATCATGTATAAGTTGCACAACATTAGCGTAGAGTTTGGCATGAGAATATCAGCGCAAAAATTAAAGATTATGGCATTCAAGGGAAGATGGCCGATCTGCTCAAAAATTATACTTGGCAACAGAACTGTAGAACAAGTTGAAGATTTTAAATATTTAGGATGGATTTTGTCATAGGATTTCCTATGACAAAGATGATGATGTGACTGAAAAACTAACAAAATTCAGTGCTGAATGCGATTCTATTCGCAGGACAATAGGAAAGAAAACGAAACAAGGCACCCAAATGAAATTTTATAGTCATAGCTGTAAAACTTATAACATATTGGAGTGAAACATGGGTGTCATTACAGAGGAATGAATCTCATATCCAGGCTGCTGAAATGAGATTTCTGCGGATTGTCAGAGGTTGTACTCGGTTAGATAGAGTACGTAACGAAGCTATATCCGCCGAGTTAAATGTTCAGTCACTCTGTGAAACATTAAGAATATGTAAGAGAAACTGGTCCAACCATTTATTTCACATGCCAGCACACAGACTTCCTCTACGAGAAAGGAAATATAAGCCTAGAGGGAAGCGAGGCTTGGGGAGACCTAAAAAGAGATGGATGCCAGAACAGGCCATTGAACCTAATCCTTGACAGATGATGATAATGACTTCAAGGAGAACACCACCCAGCGACAAGATTCCAGCATTATAAGGATGATTGTTTATAATTATTTGTTCAAATTGTGTATGTACATACGTAGTGTTGAATAGTTTACCTTGTAGTGTCTCTGCATCATTATCTGCGTAGATGCCTTGGGTGATTTCCTAGGATACAGTTTGTCCTTATATCTAAGATAGTCTGTAAAAAGAATCTTTGACATAAGGTATATGTAAGCCTGTGTGAAGAGTTGCGTTTGATTAAGATGAACTTATAGAAATAAATAAACAGTATAATTTTAATTACAATGTTAAATAAATTTGTAAAACTCAGCTTGGAAATTATTCCGACAGGTACAAAAAAAATTTCAAATTACCATTAAGTTATCATAAAAAAATTAAAATATATGGAGGTTGTTGTAATTTGAATTTTCTTTGATTTTTATTAAGTATGGTTTGCTCTAAAAATGCCCCAAGTGACTGTCTTCTTGAAACATCAAATTTAGTAATAAGAGCAGAGTCCTATATATTTTTTCAGTTATCACTTTTTAAGATTAAGTATATCGATTATTATTTTTACTACAGTAGAATCAAATTAATTTATGTGTTGATGGGGTGAAGTCTTTCAAATATTTTTTTGATAATGGTGCAGCGTGTAGAGAAATGTAGTGTGAGGTTTCCTGGATGCAGGCTCTCTTTTTTAATATTAAATATATCGATTATTATTTTTACTACAGTAGAATCAAATTAATTTATGTGTTGATGGTGAAGTCTTTCAAATATTTTTTGATAATGGTGCAGCTTGTAGAGACATGTAGTGTGAGGTTTCCTGGATGCAGGCTCCCAGTTGCCATGAGACAAGACTCACAAAATATATTGTATCAATTGGTAGGCTCTAATATGCTAGGTTACCCCAGAAAGTGGTTTTACAAGGACAGGTATAAATCTATTGAGGTATCATTGGGCAGTTGACTGCAACCCAGTTCAACTGGTAGCAAAACCAGCTCTCTTGCTGGTTAAAATGAAAGTTCACGACTTGATGAAGTATATATTGTGTTTACTTGAAAGATAGGTTAACATGGGAACCTGACTTCTTGACCTACATGAGTAACAAATGAAAGAATTTGCTTACTTACTAGTTAATGTGGGTTTATTAGTAAAATTACAGGGCCGGATTTAGATTAGTGGGCTCCAGGCTGAGTTTGATGTGCAGGCCCTCTACTTTTAAACCATGTCAAATTCAGGGAATCTTCAAACAGATTTAGGTTCAGTAAAACTTCTTCCCATAACTGATGTAATCAGGGCTTCAATTACTGATAAAGGCTCAAAGACAATTTCATTTATTTTTGTAATTACTTTTTTTAAGAGATGCGATCCCTAGAGTTGCAGTCTAGTTAGAATATCCTACCTGATAAATTATTAAATATAAAGATCTAACAAAAAAATGTTAATCTTAAATCAGGTGGAGTTTACTCCCACCACGAGCAGGGTTAGTCCAGCAAAGTGTGGCAAAAGCTACTGAACTCGCGCTAAAAACGGTGACCTTGCAGGTAGGTACTTGTGCAATAATATTGAGAAATACGGATGAATCGTTACATAAAATACCGAGCATACTTGAAGTCATGTCAAGTAACATTCTAGAATATACTTTAATGTCATTACAGATATGTAGTCGTTTAATTTTAGGATTAATAAAAATGGTATGACCGAATTCTAGAGAGTAGTGGGAAGGTCAATGACTGTGTTACCGTCTCGTATTCCTGCCGAACTGTAAGCCGTGGATAGTTATTCTTATTTTGTTATAAAGTAATAAAACACATTAATTTTTTTATGTAAATAATCAAACATTTATTGTTATTAATCCAATTAATACTGGATATAATTAACCAGATTTTAAAACACCAACTGATTATGGATCTAACACTTTTAGACAAATATCTTGACGACCTGTACTCGTGTCTACATGATAGAATACATCATGTTACACCCTCTTTGTGTACAATGGATAACTAAAATTTTCGCGGGTTAGTAAGATTTTTTTACGTTTTAGAGGGAAAAATGGCTCAAAAAAGTATAATGTAAGTATATTTCCTATTAAAAAGTTATTTTACAGTGTGATACATAATGATTTTGAAAATTAAGGTACTTTTTAATTTTATTTCTTTGCCCCGAAACAGTTCTTCCAGTGTTTCGAATATAATTTTCAAACAAGTGGTGATAGGTTATGTTATCTCTTTTCTTCGAAGCTGATAACTTTTATAGTTTGGAAGTATTACTATGAATTTATTTTCCTTGGCTCTATTTAAGTTTTAAAAGACATTTATTTAACATTGTTTACTTGCATCTATTAAAACTGTCAAAACCTGAGATACTGGTACCGTTTTCTATCATAAAACCTACCAGTTACATCTGCCGATCTACTTTAAAGCTCTGTTAATGATATAAACTTAGTGCAAGCTTTCAATACATACTTCTCAATTATTTATAATAATTTTTAATATATGGGCTTTGTAATACTAGCTTGGGGGATCAATAGCAACCAAGACTTTAGCAGATGACTGGCACAGGTAATCCTTTGTCTTCCCCGTGAAATGCCATTGCTAAGAATTGACATTCGTTGGCAATCATGCAGGCTTGTATCTTTGCAGTTAAAACCTTATTGAACTGCATGATAGACCAAGCAAACCACTGTCTTAATTTCTCAAGACGAGTTATTCTCCACTTACCTGGTCTACATGCAATATTCTAAACCTTTTATTTCCAATCTAGTTTTCTGTGCAAGCTCGTAAACAGGAAATTTTCTAAGTTCTACAAACACATTTTTCATAAATACAATTCTGTATTCGAACATAGACAAATCGCTTATACAAATTGTCAAATTGCTAAATACAAAATATAAAATTATAACTACCCTTGCATTACGGTATGATAAATGTTTTTCCATGTTTTATAATAATTCTGGTTGTACTGTGTAAGGTACGTTGATTATTACTTTCTCTTGCGTTGTACGAATATAGTAGGAAGAAAAGTATTGTTTTCATGTTGATTTTTCAAATTGAGTTTTCACAGGAAATACATTTTTTCAGGCCCCCTGAACCCAAAAAAACATGTTTTTAGCGAATGGTCTATGTTTGAACAAAATATCTCAAGAACGGCATAACATTCAAAGTTGAAATTTTGAACCACAAAGGAACCCGACACTAACATTTTCATTAAAATGAGTCAGCCAGATGTTGTACCTAGTTTATTCTTGTGATTTTTCATTTATTTGCAATTTTCTCAAAATGACTCATTGAATACATTTTTTATGCTCTACAAGAAAGGGTAAGTTTGCTGAAATTTAAGGGGGTTGTTCTCTCATGGTAAAAAATTGTTTTTTTTAAGATTGTGGCTTTAATATGCATTTTAGGGCAAAAGCATATAATAATTAAAGTGTAGGAAATTAAAAGACCTACAACTTTTTATTTCAAACATTTTTTCTTCCACATGTAGTTTAATCTCAATTATAATTTTCTGTTTTAACTCGTCAAAGTCTGTAAATATGAGATTTTTTAAAGATTGCAGTTTTTTTAAAATTAAAAAAAATTTTTTTTTTATTTAACGTCACATTAACTACAAGGTCATTAGTGACGACGTTGGGGTGTGACTGTGTGTAAATGAGGATGAAGTGATTTTTTGTAACGTATGAAAATATGCCATGCCTGAGTGGGATTCGAACCCAGGACCGCATGATGAGAGGCGAGCATGTTACCAACTGCGCCAAATTGCAGTCTTATTATGTATGCATTATACAACAAAAGTGTATACAATCAGTTATTCAAAAAAAAACCTTTATTTCAAATTATTTTTTACCGAGCTTAGTTTAGTGTCAATTAGTGATGTTCTGTATTTTTAAGTCCTACAGAGGTTGATTTTCATTTAGTGTTATTCACTCATGATTAAAATAAGGTTATGTTTTATATTTAACATTATTTACTCATGATTAAATTTAAATGTATCTTTCATTATTTATTTTAGCAAGAGAAATTCGTGAGTGTTTCACAGATTTTTAAAATTAATATTCATGTTAAAATATCAATAGTAATTATTATATTTCTGTGTTTATTTTTAGGTCATTCTTTAAGAGAGTTAAAGCTAAAGATGAAGAAAATATAAAAACCAACGACGAAAATAAAGATACCGGGTATGTAGTTTAAAAACATTGTTAAATTATGTAAATATTGTTAATATAGACCTACAAAAATTTTATGTAGGTTTTAAATTTTATAAATACTCTTAAGTGTACTGTACATTGTTCAAACTATAATATGCTGAGATTAGTTTATAATAATTTTAAATTCATTACGCATGAACGAATTCTAATTCAGGAAATTACTATTAGTTTATTGAACAGTTGTAGAATTATTAGTTATCAATCTTTATTTAATCATCGATTACGTCTTCATCCATATGTTTTATCAATCTGGTGCAGTGCTTCTACAAGTAATCCAGTCGACTCAAATAGTAAAGCCGAAACAGTTGCAGACGATAAAGGAAATATAACGGAAGATTCTCCAGTTAAAAATTCTGCTGTAAAACGAAAACGTGTTCAAGCGATTGAAAGTGATAATGAACAAGAGGAACCTATATTATGTAATAACAGGTACGGAAATTTTTATTTAATTTTTATTATTTTTTATAATGTTTGCATCTTCGTCTAGGTCATTAATGACCACATTAAAATGACAAAGTTTCATATTACATGTTATAGAAAAATCATATTACTTATGCAGTATGAAAAAATTAATAGTTAACAGTAAGCATTAGAAATCTGTTATGGTAACAGAAAAATTGTTTAAAAATTTTTAGTATTAATAATACTTTTACTCCCCCCACAAATTAGAAAGTATATCTTTTAAAGTTTATTCATGTGTTTCATAACAATAACCGATATGATGGAAGTTAACATATCCAACTATGATTAAAAAACAAAATGCCAGAATTTGTAAAAAACATAGTTCACCAATAATTATTAATGTATTGTTTTTTTATGTATATATATAAAAGACTTTTTATATTTACCTTATACTGCTTTTTATACTTTGTTTCTAATGAGTACTTTTGCGATGCACACCGCTTCTTCAGGTAATAACATGTTGCTTCTAGAAACTGTTCATGAAGATTGCATCTTCCTGTACAAAGATTTGTTTCAAACCTTTGATTGAATTTTCCTTTGTCAAAGGTTTGAATCACCTTGAAACCTTTCACAAAGGAAAATGCAATCTTCATAAACAGTTTTTTTTTAGGTCATCAGCCGAAAGGCTGGTTTGAACCTGTAGAGGTTTTACTAATTAAAATGAGGAGTGAGGTGGTTTACCTGGGCTTTTTTCACCGAGTGGAAAAGTATGCTTATCAGCATGTCGGGCCCTCTGAAAAGCACATTTCCACTCTTCAAATGACACCTTCACTTCATTCACCACAGGGTCTGGCTGTATAATGATTTTCATTACTTTCAGAGTAGACAACTCTGATTAATGTCTTTTGCACCTCTACCTCTTCTGTTCTTAAAAGATTCAGTCATTTAATTGGCTGACCTTGTGATAAGAAACAGAACTATTTATTTTAGCGTTGCAATGAACAGATTGCATGTAAATAATTTAACTCTCCACCCGTCTGTTATGGGCATATAAACTGTTTCTAGACGTTATTTGTTATTACCTGAAGAAGTGGTGCACACTGCAAAAGTACTGTCACTGCCACCCCTTCTAATTAATCATTTACTGTGTTGCCGGCCTTGAATACTTCTTCCGGCCTTTGTCGGTGCGATGGGCTTTTTAGCGGCGAAGCGACAAAGCCCTGTAGCGGCACCCGACAAACCTTTCGGCTGCGCACCGCAAAGGCCTTTGTCATCAAGGCAGTAGCCGCCCTCTACCACAGCGCTCGCGGCAGCTATATAAAGAGTGCTGCACTGAGCAGAGATTCAATTCCAATCAAGACACCGAGGGATTCATTTCCACCAGACAGCAGACGAGATGTCCACCACGGCACACGGCTGCCAGACTCCAGCGAGAACTAATCGACGACCCCGCAAGAGAGAAGATGATGCTTCTGCTCGCCGACCCGTCACTGTAAGCCGTCGACTGGACCGTCATCGCCCGCTGACACCGCTGTCGCCATCCGGTGACAGTACTAAAGAATTTCTTATGAAGTCTGTTTATTTTTTGGTCATTATTTGTTTAATTGTTTACGTTGAGAGATTTTCTTTCATTGATTTTTATCTTGCTGTCAGAAACAAAGTACAAGAAGTAGTACTAGGTAAATATAAAAGTTTTTTTTGATATATTCATAAAAAAACAATACATAATTATAGATTCTGCTGCTATGATGCTAACTAGTTTCCTAAATAATTAATAGTTCACTCATTTTCAAACTATTTTCTCAAAAAAAAAATATGGAAAGTGAGTTCACAGTTAACTTTGTGTTTTATTTATCACTTCCATGATGTCTCTTCTGACATTAATTACCCGTTTCTGGATTTTGTTCTGAAGTTTAATTTTATTCTGCTCTGTTAAAGTTTTAGGTACCAGGTTATAAAACTTTTGGGTCAAGTGAGAGATGTATTGCTCTTGCATCGCGTTTTTCACTTTGTCTGGAAAGAGTAGATGTTTGTTTCTTGTGTTGTACTTATAGGTTCTATTTTAGACATTCAATTTATTCTTGTGTAGATTTCTCAAGATATCTCTTACAAATATAATTTTATACTTTGCAAAGAGTTGGATTTATTAGAAATATGAAGCCATGATTTGGCTTTCTAATCTGTTGTTCAGGTTCCCCATTGATCTCTGCAACTTCTCAGCTGGGATACCACGACCTTCCTGGTGTGGTTCATGAACTTCTTTAGGGTTACTGTCTGCCCAGTAATGATAGTTTTGTTTATTCACATAACCCGTAAGGTTGAAAAGGGCCTCAACTGACATCCACAGCTTGTCCAAAAATTTATTGTCCTCGTTTATGTTTGTCATAATTTGCTGACAGAATTGTAATCGCAACTGGTGATCATTCTCTTTCAGTTGCACAATTTGCAGCTTGTCCAGATGAATATTTAAATCAAAACTGAGAATTCGGCAAACACTCTCTCGGGACACTCTGACCGCAGCTGCTTGCTTACGAACTGAACGCCGTGGGCTCTGTAAGACTGAAACGCAGTTCGATATTCTGTTGAGTACAACACTTGGCCGTCCTGTCGGTTTCTTGTTCCAGCAGATTCAGTCTCTTCAAAGTTTTAAATCCAAGTTTCCATCACTTGTTTTGAAGGAACACGACCATGACACCACAAGTTGAAAAGCAATTGAACCCCCTCTGCACACTTCCAAACTATCATTGGTTTTGTAAAACATTTTTATAGCGAAAGCACGCTGAAGCCAGTCTGTATATAAATTCTTTGTAGTCATTATTTTATATTATAAACATGTGTTTACATTTTTTCAGAGATCTTACTAAGGCTGAAAAAGATTCACTTATTATTAAACCTGATGAAAAGAAAGTCTGTTTGATAAGCAACATTGTTGTTGATGGAATTCCTTTACGACGGTGTGGTAAGTTTTGAGTTTATCTAGAAAACAGTAGCATGATGTTAATAGTGTAAAATGAATGGGTTAAACTTTTTTTTATAATTCCCATTTTTTTCTGTGCCTTTCCCTCTTCGTTTTTGTGTTTTCTGTTTTATTTATAATGAGAAATTACCTGCAACACTATTAGAAAATATACCGTTATTGAAAAATGTACAAAGCTTGGTGCTTTGTATGATTTGAAGTTACAGTTGATCTAATATTGAATTAGTTAAGCTATAAAAGGGGGGACGCTATTGAACTTTACCAATCTTAATGAAAACTTAAAGGCAGATTTCATGCTAGTGCAATGCAATTCGATCAACTGACTTAACCAACTAGTTGCTTTCGTCTGACTCATAAGGTTTTCGTAGAAAGCATTCACAGCTGTGCAATGTGTTAGATCGAACCACGATTTTGATGCAATGATTTGGACGATTGGGAGTGCCGGTTGGACATCGATCGTTTCATCTTAACTCAGCGTTATTAGAAGAATTTCTTTTACATAAATACACCTCCTAAATCTTTCTTCTTTCTAATTCTTTCCATGTACTACCACAACATTATAGGTAATATCTGTTGAAATCATAATTTAAAAAAGGAAAGAACGAATCGGGTGTAAGGTTTGTTTGTATATCTGTTTACATTAAACGTGGATTAATTTTTTTGTTTAAAGAGTTTTGACAATGTAACAAAGGTAAAAGAGAGATTATTAAGGTTTATCTGGGATGACATTTATTTTATTTCCTTAAAGGATTATATATCCATTTTTACAGATATTATTCACTTTTGAGCTTGTGAATGAAAGATAATACAAGTTATTATCGGTCAACAACTCAAATAATTTTTTTACAAATAGTTAAATGAATGAAATGAACAGTTTTAATTGTTTAACAGAGTTACAGAAGTGTTTCGAATTAATCGATAATCAATTCATATAATCTTTTTAAAGAGGTTGTATATTTAAAAAAAAGTTGTTAGTATATTTAGTAATTTTTAAGCTTTAATGAAATTGTTTATATTTCGTAAAAAGCTAAATTTTTAGAACCATGTCGTTGGGATTTTTCTTCTTATTTTGTTTTATTTTAAATATACATTAATGTCTTGTTGAGGTGAATAATATTCTAAATTAACTAACATCCTGTAGTTGTAAATGTTTGTTTACCAAAAAAGAATACTTTTTTGTCATTTGTTTTTTATAAAAGTTTTTTGCCAGATTGGTTGATTGCTCCATCCCAATTACTTGGAGGGTTGTTATAAAATTGAACTGAATAAATTAAAAATCAAAGAACTGGTGGTAAGGGAGTTTAGAACAAAATTTTTTGTTTGTTGAATTTTAGCTGGCACACCTGCTGACAGTATAGCTCTAACAAAACGAATGATTGATCGAGAAAAAGAGAAAGGTCCAGAAGAAGGCACTGTTAAAAAAGGTAAAAATTCATACTTTAAAAGTACATCTCTATGTACGAAAATAAATACCGTTGTATTCTTAAAATTTTTTGTAACAATTGGTGGTAATTTTGTAGATTGGTACTCATTTCTTTATAACTGCAGAGGTGTACAATTGTCAGTCTTCTGTTAACCACTGATAGATCATGGAGTCCAAAACTGCTCAAAACCATCATTAACAAAGAAATTGTAGGGTTTTCATTACATGTTTTAGGTATTTTCTTGGTTATTATAAGTCACTTTTAATCAGTATAACATACTTTCTGTTATTTTGTTATATTTAACAAAAATGAAGTTCATGCATCTAAATATCTTCTTTTTCTACCATCCAAGGATTAGATTCCAGAAACTGTTGTAACATCCACCTAACCACAGGTTGTTTAGGATCACGGCTTCCAATTCGTCTGTAACTTTTGGCCTGTCTAGGAATCCTATGTGGAGACATTCTTTGAAGATGATGTATTTATTCCTGGCAGTTCTATTCTCCTTAAGATATAATTCATCATTATCAGTGTATATATTTTCATTTCTTAACAGATCCAGTCTTCTACAGCCTTTAATGCTTCTCAAAAAGCTCATCTCCGCAGACTGGATGGAATTCTCGTACTTCCACACCCAGGTCTCACTACCATACGAGGTGTGGCTATTAAATAACGAGACTGAATACAGGTGTGCATATAGGTGTTTATAATTTGACATTGTCAAATTTAATTGTGTCTAAGTAAATTAATTTTGATAAAAGTTTATAGGTTATTATTATAAACTTTATCAAATTTGTTAATTTTTTTTTGTAATAAGTATTTTTACACTTTACTGTAACTGTATTAGTAAGTTACCTATTATTGCGTTTTTATTTTCTTTCCCTTAAAATTGCATTACTCCTAACAGTCTGAAAATCGTATCTTAGTTACAAAATAGGCCAACTCCCAATGTTGGTTACAAACTTGGCCAACTCCCAATGTTGGTTACAAACTTGGCCAACTCCATATTTCTATTGCAATTTTCTTCTTTAATTGAATAAAAAAACCAAAATAACTGGTTTATGGATTTTTAGATCACAATAGATCTATCAAAAAAAGTTCAGGTGACAGATATAAATATGCAAACCAGTTTTTCTGCTCTCCTGAAAAATGGAGATGGCCATCTTTGTAACTGGGCTACTCATATGAAAGGTGTATTTTAACTATTTGTAGTTAGTTAATGTATTGTTTGTTTATGTACTCACTATAGACATACACATTGAAACATGTAATTTATTCATAAAATAATTGTGTGATTTTTTTTATCAGTTGATTCTTCTGGTGTTATGAAAGAAGAAATTAAGTTGGAAGAAGATAAATTAAACACAAATATTATTGATAATAAAGAACCTGAAGCCATTGTAAGTATTAAAAAACGGGAGATTTTACCTGATGATGATACTGTTATGATCTCTCCCGGCAAACAGTGTAATAAATCGGATGATTCCGGATTAGAAGATAGTCCCGTCAAACCAACTAGAAAATCTATTAAAGGAAGAAAATCGAAAATATTATCAGATGACTCGGATGATTCAAATGATGGTCCTCCCAATAAGAAATCAAAATCTCCTGAGAAATCTAAGTCGAAGAAAAGTTCTAAAACAAAATCACCTGTGAAATCTGAGTCGTCAAAGAAAAGTCCAACAGCTGATAAAAATAAAACAGATTCAGGAACTGTTAGGAAATCATTGCAGAACTTTTTTGGTGAGTTTGACTTTTTAATTGTTGTTTAGGTCAACAGCCAAAAGGCTGGTTTGAACCTCTGGAGGTTTTACTAAGTAAAAACGAAAAGTGAGGTGGTTTACTATTGCCTTTCTCACTGAGTTGAAAGAGGATGCTTATCAGCATGCCAGGCCCTCTGAAAAGCATCCACTTTCCACCCTGCAGATGACACCACTTCATTCACCACAGGGTCTGGCTGTATAGGTTTTTTTTGGTTTAACGTTGGACTGTTCTGCAATTACTGCTAATGCAGACGGTGAAAGATGAAATGATATTTTGTAACGTATGAAAATATGCCGTGCCTGAATGGAATTTGAACCCAAGAATAGTGTAGTCATATAATTGGCTGACTATGTGATGAGAAAAAGAACTATTTTTTGTAGCCCTGGAACCAACAGATCGAGTGTAATTAATTTAACACTCCACCTGCTCTTTATGGGGAACTTTTAAGTATGACATGTAAAAGTCCTCTATTTCTGTTATTTTTGATTTATTCATGTTTTCTTTGAATGTTATTCATCTACTATATATTTTCTATTCATTTATATTCCTTCATTCGTTATAATTCAGTTTTATATGTTGATATTTAATTTTTAATTTTATTCTTCCTTATTAGATTCATGTCCATTTAGTTTGGGCTGCTGGCACTGAAAAATGCTTCAAGTATAGTCAGAAGGAATGTCGTTTCCTTATTTTAAATACAAATTTTATTTTGTATAATTTTGTAGTAATATTCAATACTACTACACTACAGTGTTATAAATGTAATATTATCATGATTCATTTTGTACATGTGTGCTTCTGTTTATATAAAAAAAAAAATTAATAAATCTATTTTAAGTTTGTAAATAATCAAAAAGGACCCAATCTAATCCAAACGGTCATATTATGTCATTATTTTCTCACAGCTGTCAACAAAAGCGTAATAAATCACTTCATTTTCAAGATAAATATTTCACGAACTGTAAACACTCAATCCAGAATTCGTTTGTTAAAAAAAAAAATGGCTTTATGTACAAAATATGGAGAAATTTATGTATCTATCTTTGTTTTTTTCTCTCTATTTCTGCTGCTACCGACCTACATGAAAATAGACCAAAAAAGTTTAGTTTGGCATTAGATTTAAAATTGTTTTATTGCGAAAAATTGATTTGCACGTCGATATAACTACGATTACTGACCAAGGACTTATGAGATTCACTCTGCGCTTTACACGTTGATGCATCAGTGTGGTTCCCATTGTTTGACGGTTAATAATTTTTTATGTAAGAATTTAAAATAATGTAATCAGCTATTTTAACCTGGAATAGAAAATTGGTTATTAGATAATTTTTTATCTCACCGGGTTGGTCTAGTGGTAAAGCTGTTGCCATGAGTCATTCAGCTTGTACCATTGTAAAGTACAATTGTACAAACAGTGGAAATTATGGTAATTCCTAATTTTTGTAACTCCAGAACTGAGGTAAAAAGCCATTAAATAGTGTGTTGGAAAACCCCCATTGTTAGAATTAGTTACATCAGAATAGTAGTTGGATAATAAGTTGTAAATATAGCCAACTGTCAGTCATCTGATACGGGACAGTAGTTATTAGGCGGGAGTATTTTCCTCTTTGTGTTTGTGGGCCTTTCTTTCACCTGCCAACTTACCGCAAATCATTGGTGGGTTCTCCTTCCTTTTGGCCCTCCAGCTTGGTTGAATGGGGTTGGTAGGAGAGGGACACTTGTCGACCATAGGTTTCCTGATTTTGAATATAGGAGACCAAAATCAGTTGCCTTGGGACTTCAGATTGGAACAGTTGGTAAAGAAGGAGAAAGTATTCGATAAAGTGATTAGGACACTGAGGAGTGACCAGGAGAACGAGAAGAAGAAAATAGGGGAAAAATATTTTATTGAGGTAAATTCATTTTGTATATATTAAGGGTTTTTAAGTTTTGTTTTTTATTAAAGTCGCGGCAGAAAAAAGTTGGCTATATTTTAAATAGGTTAAGGATATTTTTTTTAGTAGTTTATTCATTAAATATTTAGTTTAATGCAAATAAATGTAGCTTTATTAAATTGTTTCTCATGTTCTACTGATAGAGCTGGCACCCAATATTTTTTACTATTATTCGTTGTTTTAAATTCTTGCTAAAGTATTTGCCCACCGGTCAAGATTAAAGGTGGTGCAAAATGTTTAACCGCTGATTTTTGGAGATGAAGGTTCTATGGTTCAAATCCTAGAATATTAGTTATTTCTCTATGGATTTTCAATACTAGACAGTGGTTACTGGTTTTGTTTTAACGGTTGAGGTTCAATTAACCATAGCCTCTTGTAGGAATGTTCGGCCTGAATCTGTACAACATATCAACTCATTGGGTCAAGTGGTTGCTTATTCTTAAATTGAACAGATTGCAACATACAGACATTAGGGCTAAAAAAGATTAGTTTATAAATTTTGAAAAATCTGGACAAATTTTTTAAGTACAGGAATTTGTTATATTTTCTGAAATAATAAAATATACTAAATAAATTAAAAGATAACTATTGATAATAGGCCCATGGGCAATCAGCAATTACTGCATATTTGTTATCTGTTATTTTCTCTTGACTAAAATTACAGTGGTTTATTTTTGTTCCAGCACCTAGAAAACCAGTTGAAAATACTGAAAGTGAAGTAAAAGAAGACAATAAAGAAAACAAAAAAGTTTCTCCTATTAAAAACAAGAATAATGACGATAAGAAAGGAAAAGCTGTGGAAGAAAGTAAAGATACTAATGATAAAGATGAAAAAGCTACCGATAATAATGTGAAAGAGAAAGTCGCTGTTGATGATGCAAAGAAAAAAAATTCTATCGCTAGGGCAGATGATCCTGTTACAGGTTCTGATTACAATCCAGCCAAATCAAAATATCATCCTATCGATGATGCAATTTGGAAACGTGATGAAAAGTATGTTCTTTTGTTGAATCACATTTAAAACAGAATTTTAATGCATTGTTTTTCATATAAAATTACGAATTGCTCCATTATACAAAAAAGTTTTATAGAAGTTAGTAGAATTTTTAAGTAATGTTATTTTTTCTATGTACATTTTTTTTGTAAAACGGATTTTACTTTCTCTTACCCTATATAAATGTATAGGGAAGGAAAGTATTGTTTTTATGTTGATTTTTTAAAATTGAGTTTTTACCAGAAATACATGTTTTCAGGCCCCCTGAATGCAAAAAACATGGTTTTAGCGATTGGTGCATGTGCATGTGTGTATGTTTGTGAACTAAAG
Source organism: Catonia carolina (assembly GCA_035578175.1). Taxonomy (NCBI): domain Eukaryota; kingdom Metazoa; phylum Arthropoda; class Insecta; order Hemiptera; family Achilidae; genus Catonia; species Catonia carolina. Next base: position 66,665,942 of record JAQMRL010000004.1, on the reverse strand, counting down.
AAGAGACAAAAGAACTGTCACTGTGAACAAGTCACAGTTACTTATAATTCACGGTGACCACAATTATTCAGATAGGCGAGTAATCGTTCCCCAATCACTGTTACATAGATCGCTTACTCATTCTCTGTTCACTGTTTAAGGCAGGACGACAAGGCGACCGTAATTACAGATAGAAGAGTCAGACCTCTCGTTCCTTCAATCACTTTTACAAAAATCAGTTACTTACTCATTCGCTGTTCACTGTCACTTTTAAGAGAGAACGAATTCTTTACCTTAGAAACTAGTGAACAAAGTCACTCACTCATTCACTGTTCAAAGTTAATAGACAAACGACAGAATATGGTTACTCTTCTTCTAGGCCCCTATGATAGCTACGCAAGATATGTTGGTCTGTTCACTGGGCTTAGTGCTCTCCTTGTCGCCTCTCCTTTGATAACTGGCATGTCCATTCTTTTTTACTTCAATTTTTACGCACTCTTCTCTCTTTCTCTCTCCCTCTCTCAGTCTCTTCCCCTTGTTATGCTTTTCATTTTTTAGACTAAACAAAACGAGGGTAGTACCTTTTTACATCTCTGATCGCGGTAACACAATTACATTACAGTATTATTTTTATTGCACACCGCGTTCTACTTAGCTATTTTATTTATAATGTGCGTTGTTATTTTTCAGTTGTAAATATTGTTTTTTGTACTTTCTCTTTTTTATACAAAATGTTACTTTTATTACTAATTTAGGGTACATTGTGTTAATCAGTTTTAGGCTAAATTTTTATTTTAGTTATATATGTAGCCCATTTTTTAAAAATTTATCAAAACTTCAGTTATCATGAAATAACAACTGAAAACATTATTATTATTTCATGATAACAGCTGAAAAATGTACTAAGAAAATACACAGTTATTGCTAAATCACTAGTAACTACTAAAAGTAACGGTGAACGCAAAATCACTGTCGTCGTGATCACAGTGACTTGTTAAAACAGTGAACGCTCTTCACTATTGTGAACAAACTACCAAGAACAGAATATCGTATGAAGTTGAAACTTGGAATTTATGTTAGATACCACTACTTAGCTATTTTATTTATAATGTGCGTTGTTATTTTTCAGTTGTAAATATTGTTTTTTGTACTTTCTCTTTTTTATACAAAATGTTACTTTTATTACTAATTTAGGGTACATTGTGTTAATCAGTTTTAGGCTAAATTTTTATTTTAGTTATATATGTAGCCCATTTTTTAAAAATTTATCAAAACTTCAGTTATCATGAAATAACAACTGAAAACATTATTATTATTTCATGATAACAGCTGAAAAATGTACTAAGAAAATACACAGTTATTGCTAAATCACTAGTAACTATTAAAAGTAACGGTGAACGCAAAATCACTGTCGTCGTGATCACAGTGACTTGTTAAAACAGTGAACGCTCTTCACTATTGTGAACAAACTACCAAGAACAGAATATCGTATGAAGTTGAAACTTGGAATTTATGTTAGATACCACTAGGGGACCGGACAAAAATTTTATTAAAATTGGTCAACTGGAAGTAATAGTTAATTCGTGCGAATTTTTTCAATTGTGGTTTCTACAATTTTTTTTAAATCATCTCATTTACTACATTTTATTTGCTCTACAAGGTAGGGTAAGTGCCATGTCTGCTGAAATTCTTGGAAGGCCTGTGCTCTTGTACTAAAAAAGGTTCTTTTAAAGATTGTGGCCTTAATATTCATTTTAGGGTATAAGTGTGTTAATTTAACTAGTAGGAAATTTAAAGCCCTACAACTTCTATTTCAAAATTCAAGAAGCACTATTCTTTTTTGTAGCCTTCATATCTTGGTGTATAGTGGTCAGCCAACTGGCTTCTACGCCGGAGGTTGGGGTCCTGGTTTCAATCACATCTAGCATTTTTTACTTTCTCTTGCCTATATGAATATATATTGGAAGAAAAGTATTGTTTCATGTTGATTTTTCGAAATCGAGTTTTCATCGGGTATACACGTTTTCAGATTCCCTGAACAAAAAAAACATGTTTTTAGTGATTGGTGTGTGTGTGTGTGTGTGTGTGCGTGTGCGTGCGTGCTTGTGTGAACAAAATATCTCAAAAAGAGAACATTGAACGAAGTTGAAACTTGAAACTTAAGTTAAGTACCAGTAGAGGACCAGACAAAGATTTTCATTAAAATTGATCAATCGAAAGTAGTAGTTTATTCGTGTAATTTTTCACTTTTGCGATTTTCTCAAAAATGGGTCCTACAGTTTTTCTAAAAATCTCGTTTACTAAATTTTTTATGCTCTACAAGATAGGGTAGGCACCATGTCTGCTGAAATTATTGGGGAAGCTGTGCTCCCATGAAAAAATTGTTTTTATAAGATTGCAGCCTTAATATGCATTTTAGCGCAAAAGTGTATATAATAAAAGTTGTAGACAATTTAAAAATCTACAACTTTTACTTCGAACATTTTTTTGTGTAACGTTTAGTTTAGTGGTAATTAATGATTATCTGTTTTTTTTTTCATGAAAATCTATAAACGAAATCAATTTTTTTAAGATTTTGGCCGTAGTATGCATTTAATTAAAAAAGTGTATTATAGTCAAATTTATAGGAAATAAAAAGATCTACAACTATTTTTCTCCACAGAGCCTGGTTTAGCGTCAAAGAGTGATTTTTCTGTATTATTAAGCCAAACTATGGTTGGTTTTCATTTTGCAACATTCACTCATGATTAAAATAATATTATGTTTTTTGAGGTTAGGTTTTTGTTTAGTTCTAATGTTTATTACTAATGTTAGGTTATATTTTTCATTATTTGCATTGGCAAGAGAAAGTCGTTTGAGTGTTTTACACCAGATTTTTTTTATCTGTAATTACCTCATATCACTATGTATGCACAAGCCAAGCCTTATTATGTAAGTAAGCTTCATCACTCAATAAAATAAAAAGATGTTTTTTGGGTTCAGGGGGTCTGAAAACGTGTAGATCCGGTGAAAATTCGATTTCGAAAAATCAACGTGAAAACAATACTTTCCTTCCTATATATTCATATAGGCAAGAGAAAGTAAAAAAGATACTGTATAATGTATTGAGTTTGGAATTTAGAAACTTCAAATCGGATTTTATATTTTTCAACTATTTCTCGGTAAAGCATTGATCGAGTTCATAATTTTTCTACTGGTTTTTGTGAATATGTTTATATTACATATATTTTTATGCATAATATTTATTAATATTGTATTTTGAAATATGACATTTATATTTACAGGGTTCCATTTATAGCATTAGCTCGTACAATGGAATGCATTGAATCTACTAGAAGTCGTCTAAAAATTGTAGAAATTTTATCAAATTATTTTAGATCTGTTATTGCGTTAACTCCTCAGGATTTATTGCCATCTATATACTTATGTCTTAATAAATTAGCACCTGATTATTATAATATCGAATTAGGAATTGCTGAATTTTCTCTAATGAAGGTATGTTAAGTATTTCATTTTCATCCATACTTTTTGAGTTACTTTACGTAATTATTGGAGTTGCCTAAACCATTAAACTGATGGAAGCATAAATCTTTAAAATCAATTTTACAGCTTTGTAATCAATCTATTGGTCAATGTAATTTTAAATTTTTCAGAAAGTTAGTTTCGGAAATTTGTAGCTGTGGTATAGTTACTTGAGGCACGAGTTTGCCTTTGGTTAGAACGATGGGTAAAGAGGGGAAAACATCAGTGCGCATGCGCGATTGCTGTGGTACCAGTTTGCCACCCCACAATGTAAACTATACTTAGAGTACATACAGTACATCGCAGAACCTTTTGTAGGTTAACTGTACGAACATAACTGTTTGTTACCGTAAACGGAAATGTCGGTTTCTCAAAAACACAGTCAAATTATTCACAGTGCTGAATGAAATCTAATATGCAATGTAATAAAATGCTGTGAAGTTGTTGAAGCTAAAGCAAAAATACCTTTCCGTGCCTCTTAACAAAAAAGCCATGAGCGAGCGGCTGACTACTGTGATATTACGCTTTCCACAATTTAAAATATAAAGAAGAAAGTTAAAGACAGTGAAGAAGATAATACTTCATTAACAGCTTTTTTGACTCCTGGTAAAAAAAGGAAGTTATATCAATTGAAAAGTGATGCTGGCATGTAAAAAGTTATTACCGGTTGTTAAGGCTTTCACCTTGGATTTGCCTGAATGATATAATAGATAACAACTTGCGTTAATTAATATGTTTTTCGAAGAACCAGCACGCAATCTAATGTAGTCTGCGTACAAGACTAGATCGATTAGGAATTGTAAGTAAAACACAAGGTAGAAATTGATTGAATGACAGGAAAAAACACACATAGGAAAATTAACCACCTGAACAACTAAATATTATCACAAACGTAAATGCCCACTTACTTGGTTTAGAATATGATAACGTTGAAGTCCAATGACTGGAGCATGTGGTGAAATCCGGACTGGAGACGGCAGAAATACACTTTAATACATTAATGCACAGTTTATAAGCAAAGAAACACGACCAAATACAAATGATAAGTACATAAACACACATTAGCACAATTCAAACCTCAATATGAAGATAAGCCGAAGACAGCACCAAAGCATGGCGTTAAGCCGAAAGTTAATTCTTGAACAAAGAGCACATCTCCTCATGACACGTCTAGTCAAACAAGTGGTCCAGAAAACAGGGAAGGAAATAGAGGGTAGGTGGAGGGGGAAGGAACATAGAAATTAATAGGAAGGTGAGATCTAGTAAGCGTGGCATTATGCAGCAGAAATTCAGTTATAAGCAGAATTAGCAGTGACTGCGCACGGACAATTCAAACTAATTAAGCGTGTAAACAAAAACTAATTGAACCCGGTAAAGTGGCGTTAACACCGGTTTTGAAAGGAAGCCAAACTTTTAGTTAAAATTTTTGTGTATAAAAAAAAAATTTAAAGGAAATTTCAAGTGGAAAATTTGTCAGTCACAACGAAGTATATTAATTTAAAATCAACATGTGGTTAACGAATGGTCCAATTGCATGGTAGTAAAATGTAGTGTCTCACTGTTGAGGTTGGCAGCACTGGCAGATTTCTGTTCCCTTCCTCACAGCCCATCCGTATGCAAATGCAAAAGGCATTTTTGTGACTCATTATCTTATAACAGAGTCAATAGCAACATAATATAGATATATGCCATTTCATATGGCCTGTGAGCTTGCCCCTGTCATTCCACAGGAATAATACTTTTATTATCTCGCTCTAAGTCTGTTTATTGGCGTAACTTTTGTTGAAGTTTATATAAATGAATCATTGCATCCAAATAGATTTATCACAGACAAAACCACATTACTGCCCGTCCCCAAGCTTTGTGCAGCTGAGAGGTATGCATTGCGTCACTACTACTGTGAGAGATTGCATTAGTAGTAGTAACGTTTTACTTGTATTATGTTTGTAGTAGTCAAGGGTACTATCCAAACTACATATATATTCTGTGTCGCCGTCTACAGCGAATAGTCAAAACAACACCCATGTATGTCAGTAAGCTTGGCAGCGTACTGCCCAGCGAAGAGCAATGAGATGATTAGTACAGTGTTATGATATAACAGCAGTCTGGTACTTCGTCTTTCCCCTTCATCCTGCAGCTGCACAAAGCTTGGGGACGGGCAGTACATTACTCACCATCAATATTGTTTTGTTTATTATGCTGAATTCATTAAAGATTCAACGGAAGAAGTGATTGTCTATGTACGCCAATACATCTATATGAAGAGGTGTCTATAATTTCTATTTCTATTTCATATAATGAATTAATACAATAATTTCACTAACCTTCTTTTTAAACTGCGTCACCTTTATTTTAATTTTCACTTACACGTGTTTCGGTGGATCCACCATCATCAGAGTAAATAACATATAATTGAAACTAAAAACATTATTTATTAAAAATCTGTAGAAGATGATACATCTTCAGTCACTTGTATAAAACTGATTTAAAATTAATTTATTTTAATTTATCCCTTCTCATATTTACTGTAGATATGAGAAGGGATAAATTAAAATAAATTAATTTTAAATCAGTTTTATACAAGTGACTGAAGATGTATCATCTTCTACAGATTTTTAATAAATAATGTTTTTAGTTTCAATTATATGTTATTTACTCTGATGATGGTGGATCCACCGAAACACGTGTAAGTGAAAATTAAAATAAAGGTGACGCAGTTTAAAAAGAAGGTTAGTGAAATTATTGTATTAATTCATTATATGAAATAGAAATATTTAAAACTGCAGGATGCATTATAAAGATTTATAATTTATATTGTTGAATGTGTATAAAAACAATTAGTTAACTCATACAAATAGTAAATTAATTGCTATTCACCAGTAATATAGTAATTTGGATGATGAATTTTTTTAATCTGTCTTTCTATCTTTTTCATTGCAACTTTGTACTAGTTTTAAATGCAATGACTATACGAGGTGTGGAAATTAAATTACCGGATTAGAGCTACAATACATTTTATTGATCTCCAATTATATTACAAAGTTTATCCTTCAATGTACTCTTCTTACAAATTTTCCATTGTTGAAAGCATTGGTGGATGCCCGCTTCTGTCAGCTTATCGAGAACCTCTTGTTGCTTTTGCTTTCACTGCCAATATACTGTCAAATCTTGTCCCCTTTAATATCACCTTAGGGAATAAAAAAGTCACAGGTGGCCAGGTTTTACAGGTTAGGCGAATATGGTTGGTGGTCCAACACGGTGATGCTATATTTCACAAAGAACAGCTTCACTAACAGCGGAATGGGCTAGCAAATTGTGTTGGTGAAGCATCCAGGGATTGCTCTTTCACAAATCAGGTCTTTGTCTTCTTACTTGTTCACAAAGAGAAGTCAGAACCCCATAATACATGTAATAATGTTGATTGCTTGGATACTTGGATGAAGATTTTTGCAAGTCAATTTACCAATTTTCTGGATGTTGTCCATTTTTAATGTTGAGGGTTCTCCTGGATACAGATCATCTTCGGTCATCTCATGTTCATCCTTGAACATCCTTTTAAACCAGTCAAAAACTTGTGTCTGCGATAAACATTCACTCTTTCTTTAACGAGGCAAGAGCTTCTGTAGCAGTTTTTCCCAGTTTCAAATGAAACTTGAGGTTAACTCGCTCTTCCATCTGAACACTATTTTCTGATGAGATGTTAGCGCAAGGATTTGGAAAGAGCGATTTCTACAGCAAGACAGAGCAACGTACAACTGTGCCCATGGAGTTTAGGTCAGGAAAGCATAAAAAAACTCTTTTTCAAACCTGCCACAGTGTGCTCACTATTTGCCAGTTGCAGCATTAGTCCAGTTATTTTATTACCACGCTTCGTATACAGCTTCCCCACTTGCTACAAGCCATATGAAACATAAAACCATCTATACTGTATGAATTTTTTATAATTTCAAACCCTAGCTGCGGATCAAATTTTGAATAAGTCAACACTAAACTTGGAGATTAAAGTATGGTACAGCATGAATCTGTGTGCTAATCTCCAAATTGTACTGCTAAGAGACAAACCAGGGACCAATGTTTGGGTTAGTGGGTGACTGCATTAACAACTGAGCATTGAACTTTCAACAAGTATATCCAGAACTTTCACTGATTAAGAGCTAACATCAAAACAGTCTTTGATATCTATCATTTGTTAATAAAGCAATTACTTTATAAGTTTCCCCCTCCTTCCCATAACTAGCGTCATCAATTCGCTAAATTTAGTTATTAATCACTTTACATTATAATAATTTCGTTATTTTTAGAAATAATTTTTGTGTTAATTTAAATAAAATGTGTTATTTTAATTATTTGTTCCCAGGCCATTGCCCAGTGCACTGGTCGTAGTGTTGCACAAATAAAAGCAGACACAGCGAGTACTGGTGATTTAGGCATTGTTGCGGAACAGAGTAAATCAAATCAACGAATGATGTTCAAACCAAATCCACTTACAGTACGATTTCTATTCGAAAAACTCAAGGATGTTGGTCAAATGTCAGGCCAAGCGGTAAATTTCTATTTTTTTAAATTTTTATTCAATATAGTAATTTGTTTTTTTTAACATACTCTTAACAAAAAATAATGGAAACGATTAGAAAAAAGAAGTCTAAAATTTTGTATTGAATGGATGACAACCGATTGACAAAACAAATTTTTAAGGCACTAAACAATAGACCTAAAGTGTCTGATAGATGTTTTAAGGAAATCAGAAAGGATATTGAGAAAACCGGAATAAACTTAATGAACTAAACCAAATGTAGACAAATAATTAATAAACTTTTCTATTAAGAGCAAAAACAGAACACTGGGTGGACAGAAGAAAGGAGAAAAGCTTACAGTGAGTGAATGCTTAGAATGTGGGCTCAAAAAGAGCTTCCAGAAACGTTTAAAAGTCACCTTACGTAGTCTAAAATTGGCCATATATGAGGAAATAAAGTTGATTAAGATGGCTGTTTTATTTAAGAATGTTACGTATTTGTAAAGTAAATAAACTAATGTGTTTCATTTTTAGAAATTTTAAAAAAATCATTGCTGCATACCATATTGTTATGAGTTTGGTATGTGGCTTTTTTTATTATTTTTTTATTTCTTAGCCCTTTTTACAAAGCTAAAATATTAGCTATGTAGGCCTCTTCATGACTCCTCCACTCTTCTCTGTCCTGCGCCGTCCTCCTCCAGCTCTCTCCAGCGGTTCTCTTTATGTCGTCCTCCCATCTTCTCTCCGGCCTTCCCCTTGATCTTCTTCCATCATATGGTCGCCAATCAAGGATCCTCCTTGCTCATCTCTCTGGTTCCATTCTCGCCACGCGTCCCGCCCATCTCCATTTGCCTCTAGCCATCGCCCTGCCAACATCCTCCAGGCCAGTCTGGGATCTTATCCATTCATTCCTCTTTCTATCTCTCAGCCTGACTCCCAGAATAGATCTTTCCATAGCTCTCTGCGTTTTTTGCATTTGGTATACAATCTCTTTTGTTAGCGGCCACGTTTCTGAACCATATATCATTACTGGAGTGATACACTGATTGAAGATCCTAGCTTTGTTTTCTCTGCTTATTTTACTATTCAGTACTCCTCTCAATTTTGCAAAAGCCGCCCATCCCAATTTCACTCTTCGCTTTGCCTCTTCTTTAACACCTCCCCGTTCAAGGCGTGTATTTTGTCCCAAATAAACATAATCTTGGACTTTATTAATAGTTTCCCCATCACATGTAACTTCATCCTGGTCATCTTCTCCGCCCATTATCTTAGTTTTCTGAAGGTTCATCCGGAGCCCTATTTCCTTTGATGCCCTATGTAGGTCCTCAATCATCTCCATCAGTTCCAACCCACTGCCAGCAATCAACACAATATCATCCGCAAATCTCTAGTGATTCAGCCATTTCCTATTCACCCTTATGCCATTCTCTCTCCAATTCAGATTTCCCATTACATATTCCAAACCAGTTGTAAAAAGCTTCGGTGATATTGTATCACCTTGTCTTACTCCTTTCTCGATCTTAAAAATTTTGCTGGTGTCTGATATTGTAATACAAGATGTTGCCTTACTATATATTTCTCTGAGAATGCTTATATATGTCTCATTAATTCCATAGAATTTGAGTGCTTTTTCAACGGCCCAGAATTCGATTGCGTCGAAGGCTTTCTCATAGTCGATAAATGCTAGATGTAGAGGTATATCGTTTTCTCTACACTTGGAAATCAGAACGCTAAGGGCATGGATGTGGTCCATTGTACTGAAGTTCTTCCTGAATCCCGCTTGTTCATATGGTTGGATAGAGTCAAATTCCTTTTGCAATCTATTTGTTATAATTTTTGTAAATAGTTTGTAGACTTGGGATAGTAGACTTATTGGTCTGTAGTTTTCAATCTTTCTCCTATCTCCTTTTTTATATATTAAAATAATTATGGCATTATTCCATTTCTCTGGGATGGACTTACTTCTAAGGCATAGATTGAATAATTCCTTCAGCTCATTGAGGATTATTTTACCGCCTTTTTCAATCATTTCAATCTGTATGCCGTCCTCTCCGGGTGCCTTGCCACATTTCATATCTTTCAATGCTTTTTCTATCTCAATATCTCTATGTCAGGTATTTTCTCTTGTTCTCCAGTGTTTCTGTTCATCTCTCCATTTGGTTCTGGGTCTCTCCAGTTGGATTTGTACAAGTTCATATAGAACTGCCTTGCTCTGTTCAAGGTGCCATTAGTATCCTGAATTTCTTTTCCATTTTTGTCTAGCAAGACTCTAATGCTCTTATGTCCAATACTTAATTTTCTCTTCAAAACCTTATGCCTTTATTGTTTTCTATAATATTTAGAACAATCTCATCTTCCTTCCTCTTCATGTCCTCTTTTATCTTTTTCCTTATTGTTTTGTTCAGTTCTGTTAATTCTATTGTGTTTCTTTTACCCTCTCCAATCAGTGTTTTTCTTTTTTGAATTAAATCTTTGGTATTTGAAGACAGCTTATCAGTCCATTTTTTCTTTGGTCTTACAATCAACTTTGAAGCCTTCATCATCACTTCTCTAATCACTGCCTCCCGCTCTTCCACACTTCTTTCAACTATACTGTTTCCGACTAATGCTTTGACCTCTCGTTCAATTTCCTCTTTATAAAATGTGCTGTTCTGTTGTAGGAGGTTTGCGTCCACTCTCATCCTTTTTGACTTTATTATTTTCCTTCTCTCCTCTCGCTCGTTTATTACAATTTTTCCCCTGATCATTCTATGGTCTGATATTATTCCTGCCTGGCTCAGTACAGAGACATCTTCAAATATATTCCTGTTATTAGTCAAGATATAGTCTATTTCATTCTTTGTATTTCCATTTGGGCTCACCCATGTCCATCTTCGGCCATCCTTCTTCTTGAAAAAGGAGTTCATAGCATATAGTTTGTTCTGTGTCATGAAATTTATCAACATGTCTCCTCTTGGATTCCTTTCACCCAGCCCAAATTTTCCAATCAGTTCATCTTGGTCATTTCTGTTTTGTTTACCCAACCGAGCATTGAAATCGCCCATGACTATTTTTACATTTGCTTTCTCCTGTGCCAGCGCTTGAGAGACGCCCTCATAGAAATCTTCCACTTCGTCATCATCGTGGTCGCAAGTGGGTGCATATACCTGTACAATCATTACTGAATACGTTTTATTGATTTCCAGTATGATGTAAGCAATTCTTTCCGTAACTCCAATGTATTTAGTCACTTTATTGGCTAGACTCTTGTGCACCATAAATCCTACACCAGCTTGTCTGGTGTCATCCCTTCCTCTCCAGAATAAAACATTTCCTGATTTGAGAGTAACCACCTCTTCTCCCAGTCTTTTCACTTCTCCTAAGCCCAGAATACTCCATTCAATTCCTCCCAATTCGTATTCCAATTCCTCTATTCTATCGTCTGTTCCTAGTGTTCTTACATTATGTGTCAGTATGTTAAGTTTTGTTCCCCTAATATTTCTCTTTTTGTTAATTAATTTTCCGTGGTCCGTTCCATCCATATTGTGCATTTTCCGATTTGATTCCAATTTCCGGTCCTGTTGCCCATTTTGGCCTTGGCGAATACGGCCTTTCTTTTTTCGAACTGTCATGAAGGTTGGTGGTCTACTCTTCCACATCGACCACATGTAATGGAAGAGGCATTTTATACCTATCTGCCAGGTTTTATATAGGCCGCCCCTAACATGGAGTACAGACGCCTTTCGTAGCCGCTCCTAACATGGAGTACAGACGCTACCTTACTAGTGATTTTGGTACCACTAGAGACCCTCACTTTGTCTAGCCCATGGACCAACATGGTTTACCGGGGTGTGGCCGGCTGTGTGCCTTCTTGGAGCCAAAAGTGAGAGCTGATTGTATGCGGGAACCAGTCTCACTGAGCCATCAGTTAGCCTGATGTGGTCGCCCAGTGTAGGAAAGGTGCTATCCCTCCATACAACCCATACACCCCTTACTATGTGGCTTACTGTATGTAAAAAAAACAACCAGTGTATGTACATACCAAGATCTCTCACTAGCTTACCTGGGAAAGTATATTTTGCATTATCTATTAAAAATATACTTTTTCTTGTACTAGATTCATTTGATTAACAATTTAAAAAAAATTTATTTCTCTTTGTGTACCATATCCGGTTTTGTCATCTACAACATTACCTATCATCCTGGTGTATTCTTTGTCATTTTTCACCAGATGGAACAACTGAACATTGGCAATCCTGGTTCAGGTTATTATTTTGTAATCAAAGCACCATTGTATATGGAGCCATGCAAATTTTTGATCTTTTTTACTGTTTAAATGTTTGTGATGGATAGACGTCAATGCAAGCATCTTCCATTTATGTTGGATTGACATTTTTGGGAGTCATAGTTTCTTTATTTTTATTATTTTTTTTTTTTGAAGTGACTACTTCTGGCACACCTGGACTGTGTTTTTTGCATGAGAAAAATTTTTTGGTTAGCCATCTCGCTCGGTTATCAACAATTTTCATGGAAACAATTACCATTAATTAATTAAGTACTCACTTCTGTCGGTCAGTCCTGCAACTGTTTATTTTTTTTATCCAAACTGCGTACAGCATATTGGCAAAGTTACTGAATGTTTTACAGGCTTTCTGGTGAATCCTACACTAGTGCTCCAGTTAATAATTTATCACTCTTTACCATCTGCATTAGCCTTTACATAAATATATATATAGCCGGCCACGTTGGCGATGTTGGTAACGTGCTCGCCTCTCATCATGCGGTCTTGGGTTCGAATCCCACTCGGGCATGGCATTTTTTCATACGTTACAAAAATTCATTTCATCCTTCACCGTCTGCATTAGCAGCAATTTGCAAAACAGTCGGACGTTAAACAAAAAAAAAAAAAAAAAAATTACATAAATAATAGTCAGATGTGAAACCCCCTTCCTTCTCCAAAAAAAAAATTGTACAAAAATCTAACCCATTTAATTTTTTTCTTATTGAATGGTGATGCTTACATAAGCTTGGCTTGGGCTTAGGTAATGATTTGCAGATGAAAAAATACCAGACCTGAACAGAAATCGAACCTAAGGTCTCGGCATAGAAGCCGCAATTGAGCTGACCTACTCACCAATGAGCTGGCCAGTAATTTATTTTGAACTTTTGTTAAAGAAGTCATCAGTTTATTTTTTAAGTTTCGTTACATGCTTAATTGTTTTAAATTTAATGGTAATTATTTGTTAAACGATTAAATGAAACATATTTAATCCAGTGCAGTAACTGAATTTTAGTTGTATTTAGAGTTTGCTACATAAAACTTTGGTGCAGTTTGTGATGATTGTCATCTGTTTTTGTTGATTTCAGTCAATGAGTAAGAAGCTTGATAAAATACAGTCACTTTTTGTTGCTTGTCGAGGTTCAGAAGGTCGATTTCTTATAAGATCATTACTTGGTAAATTACGTATTGGGTTAGCTGAACAATCAGTTCTACAGGTATGTAGTTTGTTCCACTTTCATTTTGATTAGAATTTTAGGGTAAGAAAATGTATATGTTGTCACCTTATAGAATGTGCTATTTCTCATAAATTTAAAAAAAATTATTATTAGGCTCTGGTAATCTTTACTTCAGAAAGAACCACAAATAAAAATATACTGGTGTTCCATAAATAATCAAATAATTAGGTTATTATTAATTTTTTTTTTAAAGTCTCATTTCTTAACAGCCATTCTGTTCCGCTACAAAGAAATACCTACTCTAAGTATGGAAGCGGGTGGTGTACTCTTTCATTGTTTAAATTGTAAAATCGTAGTGTGGGGCCTACTATACTTGATTGGTAAGTTACTATAACCCTCAGGGTCTCTGTACACGTGAGCTTAACCTAAGAATTAAGCTAGTTGCTAACAAATTAATGAACAGATTTGTAATAGTATTAAAATAAGTATAAGAGTGTAAATTTATGTATACCAATTTGTTTTTTTATCTAATTAGATTGTTCAATATTTTTTAAGGCACTAGCTGTCGCCTGTGTTAACACACCACCAGGGCAAGATTACCCTCCAGAAAAGTTGGATGTCGCGAGCTCAATGTCGCAAGAATCTTTTAAATCTCGTGTGGATGCTGAGGCACTGATTATTAAAAGTACTTATTGGTAAGTTAACACTTTGAAGACTGACATCTTTTTTTGTAGTTTTGCCCGTGGACTGCCATTTTTCGGGAAATTAAAAAAAATTGTAACAAATCAACCATTGGTCTTGAATTCAAAAATAAAAATTTAAATTAAAGATCATAATTAGTAGATTACCTTTTATTTATTAAGATTAGGATTACTTAAATTATAATGATAAAGATGTTCAACTGACGAGAGACCGTATGTTTTCTTGAATTAAAATTTTTTTCACCGTATAATGATAATATTAGGAATAACAACATTAATTATATGAGTTAAATTCTTACAAACTATTTACATATTTCTAATAACCAATTTACTTTTTTATTTCTTAAGTAAAATTAAAAAAGAACTAAGTATTATAATAACGAACTAATAACTAAAAACAACGTGCAGAAGTTCCGGCAGATCGATTGCTCACAATCGATAACATCGATACTGTAAAAGTCAATATATTCGATAATCTGACAACATTAGGACTATGAGTGTACTCTATTAGATTCAGAATGAACTAAATTAAGTGACAGCATAGACGGCAATCGTATACGATACGAGCTAATTAATACAAAACCAAGTGAAATAGGTGCCCGTATCGTATACGGGTGCCGTCCAGCCGACCAAAATGGTGTGCCCGTATCGTATACGGGTGCCGTCCTGAAAGTGTTAACACAATAAAAATTTTATTGTTATAAAATATTATTCTACTGTCCGACAAGTTTCGAAATAGGATTCTCTCCCTTCCGCACTTCATCCACGCCACCTCGCATTACGCACTTTCCCAAAAACATTAGCTCGGATAGTCAGCCTACTGGTACAGCTGATTACTACAATAGTATTTATATTCATATTTACTATTACTTTATTATTTTTCACCTATTTAACCTGTACCTGTTTAAATCACAAATATACACTTACACTGTATTTGTTTAATCTAAACAAATTTATCTGAATATTGAACAACCGATCAAACCCAAAATATAATAAAACTGCACTGACTACAAAACCAATATTGCACGGTCGCTAACACTGCAACTGAAGTAAAAGCGTAGTTTATATTAGCTGCTCTCAAGTAAATAAATAATAATGCTTACTCCATTTAATAATTAAATCTTATAAATTATTTACATTAACAGTCAACATAATAAATTAAGACTGACTATATTATTGACTTATATTATGACTACACTACGTAATAGTAAACAAAAATAATGGAAACACTAATGACTTTCTGCTGGTGATCACATAATCTGTACAAAATGTTATGGATAACAAGAATCTAGTATAAGTGATATTCATATTAATTGCTCATTTGTGTTGTGTATACCAATCAATGTATTTATATATACGAGGGCAGTCCAGAAAGTCTTGTCACGTTTTGATATTAAAAAAAAAAAACTAAGTACAAGAAAAAATTGTATTATATACATTTGAAAGTACAACTAAAATGCTATTTTTCTACATAATCACCAAACAAATTAAGACATTTATCATAGCGGTGAACTAATTTTGAAATGCCGGCATCATAAAAGTCTACTGCCTGTGATTTTAACCAGTTAGTCACACCCTCCTGCAGCTCTGCGTCGTCGTCAAAGCGCTGCGTCGCAAGCCATGTCTTCATTGTCGGGAACAAGTGATAATCGCTGGGCGTAAGGTCCGGACTGTATGGCGGATGTGGGAAAACCTCCCATTTGAAAGCATCCAGGACTTCTCGTGTTCGCTTTGCCGTGTGTGGTCGGGCGTTGTCATGCAAAAAGAGAATTTTTCCAGTCAACTTTCCTCTGCGCTTGTTTTGGATCGCTCGTCTTAACTTTTCAAGTGTTTCACAATACCTCGCAGAGGTTATTGTTGTGCCACATTCCAAGAAATCGATAAGAAGAACTCCTTTCCTGTCCCAAAAAACAGTCGCCATAATCTTCCTTGCAGACAATGTTTGAAGGCATTTTCTTGGCTTTTTGGGCGAGTTTGTGTGACCCCATTCCATAGACTGCAGTTTGGTTTCACAATTGACATGCTTCATTAAAGTCTCGTCTCCTGTAACGATTTGATCGAGTAGTGAGTCACCATCTTCCTTCCAACCGTACTTCACAACTGACGGGATTTTGAATTGCGGCACACATTTTAAATTGTTGTTGAAAAACAACGAAGAGCGACACAGACCGCTCGCTAGCATGGCTGGATAACCACTGAACGGAGAAACGCCGCGGCACTAAAATGGCCGCATTAGCTCCGCCCGTAGCAGCTACAACGCAAAACATGACAGACTTTCTCGACTGCCCTCGTATTTATCCGGCACATAGTGCAAACGGGAATGGAAGAAGTGGGGAAGGGAGGGAATCCTTTCGATCGTTGTCAAGCAGTTCAAGACATCTTTACAATTATTGCTGCTTGCCATCTCTTAACCAGAATCGGTATTCCCCATATTTTCACAAACCCCATCATCCAAGCCACTCTCCTGCATAGCCTCATCTACTCTATCCTTCCTCCTTTTCCCTGAGCTCCATTCCGAGTAAATAACATTGTATTTTAGAAAAGCTATCTTTTTAGCTTTCTTTGTAGATTTGACTTTCAGCTAATTATAAAAGTTTTTTTTATAGGCTTTATACTTATTACAAATTTATTCAGATTCTCTATTCCCGTATTCTACCAATTCCGATCCCCCAAACTTCTCCTGCATAACCTTGTTTAACTTGTCCCTTTAAGATCTTTGTGCCTGTCTTTCCTTTTCCCTGAACTCTATTCCTTCTACTTCATAAAGACATCATTATGCAAGGTGTTTATAAAAGAAGTCCTTGATTTCAAGTGTTATTTAAATAGCTGTAATTAAAAAAAACTTACTTGATAATAAATTCTGGATGAGAAATTTTTCAAGTATTTTTTATATTTAATAAACTTTGATATGTGCACCATTCATTGCCCTGCATATGTCCAAACGGTAATCCACTTCTTTCCACGTACTTGCCAGCATATCTGGTGTTATTGCTGCTACAACTGCAACAATCCTTTCCCATAGGTGTTCAATGTTATGGATTTTCTCAGAGTAAACAATGTTTTTAACATGCTCTAAAAAAAAGAAATTAGTGGTGTAATGTCTGGGGTCCTTGGTGGCCTTGGGATCGGCCCTGTTCTTCCGATCCACCATCTGGAAAACAAATGTTTAATGCAGCATGAACACAGTTGTTGTAATGCGGTAGAGCACCGTCTTGCTGAAAGAAAATTAATACTTTTTCTCCTTCAATATCGTCAATCTGTGGAAAGGCGTACTGCTTTAGCATATCACAGTAATGAGTTCCGTTAATTGTTTTTTCAGCAAATATAAATGGGCCAACGTCACGGTCAGATGGCCTGCCTGAAGATGTCCTTTTCAAGACATGTTGCCTTAAACTGGTATAACCACTGTAGAATCGTTTTATTCGTAGGTGCAGTGGCTGTATTCATGCCGAAAATTACGCTGAACTGTAATAACAGAACGCGTCTCTGTAAACCAAATCACGCACTGTCCTTTCTGCTGCGGTGACGCCATGACTGGCAGACTGACACCGCGTGAAGATCAGGCAAGTTAACGAACAGGTTGGCCAATACAACAAATTGACTTTACGACATGCTTGACAGAACTATGAAAACAAGTGCTTTTAACTAGTTAGGTTATTTTATTATGATTTATTGAAATCAAGGAGTTCTTTTATAAACTCCCTATATTACAGAGCTCTGCTCTTCGCGTCCATATGATTTGCTAAGATATTTAGAATATTTGAAGTGTGGCTACATTTTATTGCTCAAACCTTTCTGAAATCTATGATTAGTATTAAGATTTAACATGATTGCCGTATCTAAATTTTTACAGTTGGCAAGATTGGCCTAAGTAAAAAGTTGGTCGGACCGTGGCAGTCTCCTCAAAATTTTAAACTAACCTTGATCAAATTTATTTGATGACCACTGATTTAGATATAAATTAATTTTTTTCCATGTTTCTAAATTACGGAATGTTTTTAAAAAATGTATTTCTTTGTTTTTAGTGAATGTCCGAATTATGACATGATAATTCCAGTTCTCCTTGAAAAAGGTGTCAAAGAGTTACCAAACCATTGTCGTATAACCCCTGGTATACCGATAAAACCGATGTTGGCACATCCTACAAAAGGGGTACATGAAGTACTCCACAGATTTGATGGACTCAAATTTACATGCGAGTGGAAATATGATGGGGAGCGGGCACAGGTATGAGCTTTACACAAGTAAGGTGTGGCTATTAAATAACGAGACTGAAGTTGTAAAAAATTTTATTTTTATTTTATACATAATCACTTATTGTCACCTTCAATATACACTCCTTCTCTATCCCTACAACGGTCCATGCGAATTTTCCATTATTGGAAACAGTGCTGGAAGTCATCTTCTGTCAGCTCCTTCAGGACATGTGCCGCTCAAAAATGTTTGAAATGAAGCTCGCAAAAATGTTTGTACTGACACTTTGTACGCAATTGAAAATGACCCTAATTTTTCGGAAACTGTAATAACATGTGATGAAACGTGGTTTTTACTTATGATTTGGAAACAAAGCGCCAATCCATGCACTGGAATTGCCGAACTTCACTGAGAGCCAAAAAAGCTCGAATGAGCAAGTCAAAATTTAAAGCAATGATGTTTGTTTTTTTTATATCCATGGGATTGTGTACCTTCACTGGGTTCCTGAAGGTCAAACAATTAATCAATATTACTACCTTAAGGTACTTTCTAAACTACGTCAAAGATTAAGGAAACAACGCCCTAAAAAGTAGAAGGACAAATCACGGGTTCTCCACCAAGACAATGTGCCAGCTCATTATCTGTCAAGAGGTTCCTAGCCACATACAGCATCTCAGTGTTAGAACATCCACCTTATTCACCAGATCTTGCACCATGTGACTTCTACCTGTTCCTTAAGATGAAATCTGCATTAAAAGGGACAAGATTTGAGTCTGTGTAAGCTGTAAAAGAGAAAGCGGCACATGTCCTGAAGGAGCTGACAGAAGATGACTTCCAGCACTGTTTCCAACTATGGAAAATTCGCATGGAGCTTTGTAGGGATAGAGAAGGAGTGTATATGAAGGTGACAATAAGTGATTATGTATAAAATAAAAATAAAATTTTTTTACATCAGTCTCGTTATTTAATAGCCACTCCTTGTATACCTCAAAAAGTGTGTCAGTTTAAGTCTGTTTAAAAATAAGGTAAAAAAATACTTTGATTGATGAAACATTTTACAGTGTGTATGAATTCTTTTCTAAATAGTTTTTGGTTCAAAAATTCATACCGTATATTCGCGTGTATAACGCGCACTTTTTTTCCAAGAATTTCTGCCCAAAAATGGGGGTGCGCGTTATACACGAATACGCCTCATTAAAACAAAAACCGCTTAAATTAAAAAATACAGATAATTCTTTTTATTTTAAAAATAAATATATAGATAGTCGTTTTTGCTTTATCATCTAAAATAAAAATTTTATTTTAAGATAATGGCAAAAACAGTAATTTGGTATGTTTTTTTATGGGACGTTTGGCATCATTAGTTTCCTGCCGATTCATTTTTGTTAGAAAAAATTCATAAATACTACTATAGATAGTCGTTCCTGGAAATCCCCATCCATTCGGGTGTTACTGCGGTTCACTACCTTACTTGGGTTTAGTTCGTAATTGCTAGTCGGCTTGATCCAGTACCAACGTAGCTTTTTACTGATTTCAGTATTTAGTTTTTATTTAAAATGTGTGAAAAGACATCCCGTTCTTCCTAAATGGCAAAATTTAAACTGATAGTAATAAAACACGCAGAAGAAAATGGCAATCGGGCCGCATCCTGTTTGATGTACCAGAAACAAATGTCCGGGAGTAGAAAAACAAAAAGCAAAATTAAGTGTTACAACTCGTGATCGGCGGTCTTTTCATGGTAAGAAAGCTATGCATCCAGACGTAGAAACCCAGCTAGTCGAGTATATACAAGAAAAAAGAAACGGAGCTTTTTCTGTGACTACAGAAATGATACAAATTCAAGCAAGGCGAATTGCTGAACACGTTAACATCGAAAATACAAAATTTGGTGCAAGCCGTGGTTGGTGTGTTAGGTTTCTTCTCAGACACGGTCTTTCGATTCGAAGACGAACCACTTTAGCTCAACCTTTACCTGAAGAATATGAAAATAAAATCATCGAGTTTCATCGATTTATCTTAAAAGTGAGGGGTAAGGATAATTTTGATTTGTCTCAAATTGGAAACGCTGACCAGTGCCCTGTATTTTGGGATATGCTGATGGCTACTACAGTTGAACACAAGGGAGCCAAATCTGTACCGATTAGAACAACAGGATACGAGAAACAACGTTGCACGGTAATGCTTGCAATTACCGCTAATGGACACAAGTTGCCCCCGTATGTAGTTCTTAAACGGAAAACTCTGCCTAAAGAAAAGCTTCCGCACGGTGTTATTGTTCGTGTCCAAGAGAAAGGATGGATAGAGGAAAAGTTAGTTTTAGACTGGATCGAAACAGTGTGGAATCGAAGACCAGGTGCTTTGTTAAAGCAAAAAAATTTATTAGTCCTGGAGTTTCAAACCGCATTTAATTGAAACCGTTAAGGAAAAGCTAAAAGGTGTGAAAACTGTTTTGGCAGTAATTCAAGGAGGATTAACATCCGTACTTCAGCATTTAGACGTGTCAGTTAATAAACCTTTCAAAGGCAGTTTTAAGAAATTTTACACCAGTGGATATGCGATGGTGAACACTTGTATACACCATCTGGAAAACTGAAAAGACTGACACTGTCATTTGTACTGGAGTGGATTCTGAAAGCCTGGAATGCAGTGAAATATGAAACAGTCGGGAAGAGCTTCAAGAGATGTGGAATATCTAACCGCCTAGACGGTATGGAGGACTGCGCACTCTGGGATAACAGTGACAGTTAAAATGTACCCGGGAACGAAGAAATTTCCTCATCTTCGGCAAGCAATGATGAGTAAAAAATTGTATTGAAATTAAATTCTTAAACTGTAATGTAGCTAAGATGTTTCAAATTGTTCGTTTTTTGATAGTTCAATAAATAATTTTTTCAAGTGAAAATCGTCTACTTATTTACTTTTTCAGGTATGAAATATTTTTACCCAAAATATTATAATTAATTACGGGTGCGCGTTATACACGAGTGCGCGCTATACACGAGTAAAAACGGTAACTTGTAATTAAACGTTGAGACAAATATTCTGTATTATTTGACATAAAGGGGTTGATGAAATGCTTATTGAAGTAAGCAAGTTAGTAGTAATAAATTATTAATAAGTAATGAATTTAACATTTGTTAAAAATTTTAACTTATTAGTTTTATCTTGACATGTCCGATACTCCCTTTTAGAGTCCTGGATGCAGTTTTATACAGTGTGTCTCACGAGTAACCCGACAAACTTGGTGAAACTCTCATCAAAATAATGAAAAAAGTTTATATAAACATGGGTCCGGAAACGCTTCGTTAGCGAGTTACGGTTAGCGAAAGATTTCGCCCTGGGTTCAGAACATACGCCTAAATAAAGTCATCTTAGAGGTCTAGGAACCCAATCTTATGAGTAGATTTGATGGTTTCTTATGTATTTTGACCTGAAAAATTGAATAAAATAAGTTCCAGAACCATATCTCCAGTAGTTTTTGTAATATCCAATGAAAAACGGACAAATCTGTGCATAAAAATAAGTTTTTTTAGGTTTGAAGAACAATAACTGTGTTAAATGGCAAATAAATGTGTAAATTTATTTAGCAAAACTTATAGAGATTTTAATTCTAAAGAGAATGATGTAAAATAGGCCAAAAATAAACAAACACAAAGTTTAAAAAATTGATGTTTAATTAAATCAACACTTACGAAAATTAAGACTGGAAATTTATTTGCGGTTTATTTGTGAATACAATATTCAGTCAATTAAATAATTTAAAAAATTTACATTATAAAATATTGCAGGTTGAGAAACAAGATTTAAAAAATACAGCTTCAATTGAATTGATTTTAGTTTATTGAAAATCGAGAGTTGACAACACTGCTGCAAAAACATTTTTTTTTTTGGTTTAACGTCCGACTGTTATGCAATTACTGCTAATGCAGATGGTGAAGGATGAAATGAATTTTTGTAACGTATGAAAATATGCCATGCCTGAATGGGATTCGAACCCAAGACCGCATGATGAGAGGCGAGCACGTTACCAACTGCGCCAATGCGGCCGGCAAAAACAATTGAATCCTAGTTATTGTACAGCTGTCCGACAATAGAGTTGTCGGAGTAACTAGTCTGTCATCTTTGGTTTGTGCAGTGTATGTGTAATATTGTATTATTTGTTCTTCATTAGTGTTTTTTAACGATAAGATGCCATTCGCATTTTCAAATGAAGGTTATGCAGATATTGTTTTCGTCTATGGTTTTGCCAATGGAAATAGTCGGGCAGCTAAACGTGAATATGAAAGACGATTTCTGAATAGAAGAACACCTACTTACGAAACATTTGCATCGGTTTTCAATAACTTACGAACAAATGCATCTTTTCCTACCGTTTCTTGTTCGCGTGAACATCCTGTAATACATTTTGTACGCGAACAAGATAATATCATTGACATGATACAGTGCAGTCCTCAACTTAGCACTCGCCGACTTTCATATAGATTAAACGTATCTCGTAGTACAGTCTGGAGAACATTGAAAGAAAACAACTTTTATCCATATCATTTACAAAAAATTCAAAATTTCATCCAGGTGACAGTGCATTATGATTACAATTTTGTCGATGAGTGTTAGAAAATCGAAATAATATAAATTGTATATTATTCACGGACGAATCGTTGTTTACAAGATACGGAATTCTAAATTTGAAGAATAGTCACTGGTGGTCAACTGAAAATCCAAAAGCAGTTGTAGAGTAAAAACTTTCATATTCGATTTTCTATAAATGTATGGTGTGGTATAATTGGGGACCAGTTAATTGGCCCATTTATTTTTGAAAACCGCTCTACAGGTCTTGTGTATAAAGACTTTTTAGAGAATCAACTGCCAGTTCTATTTGAAGATGTACCACTTGAAAGAAGACATCAAATGATATTCTATCATGATGGCGCACTGGCACATTATTCACAAAATGTTAGAGAGCACTTGCAGATAAGTTTTCCGGGCAGATGGGTTGATCGAGGAAGACCAATTAATTGGCCTCCTAGGTCCCCTGATTTAAATCCCTTGGATTATTACCTTTGGGGTCATTTAAAGCAGCTTGTATACACAGAACTAGTTAATTCCAAAGAAGAATTATTGAACCGAATTTTGAATGCGTGTGAACTATTGGTGTCGCGCAAGGAAAAGTTACATAGCAGTGTGAGTAAGACAGTGAATAGTCTGTCTCTTTCTAACAAACTACGCCTGTTGTTAAAAACATCAACACATACCCCACGCACGAAACATTACACATCACAAGATTAAACACTCACGTACGCAAGATTAAAAATGTTATGGTTTTGTTTGGTCTATTTATAATTATTGTACCTAATAAATCGCAGTTTATTGTTTAGTTTGTTGTAATATAGTGTATGAAAGTTTGGTTTTACATGTAATATGTTTTGTTTATTCGACTGGAGAAATTCGTAATATTAAGAATTAAATTATTGAGTACTTACTGATAATCGTAGTATAAAATAGAATAAATGTATTAAATTATTAAAAACAGTTAATACCTAATTTGGTAATTAAAATTAGTCTATTATTTGACATCTTCTAGGCCTATTAGGTAATACTATATTTTAGTCGTATCTTTTTACGTAAAACGATATTCTAAATGCAATTAAACTAATTCAATTTAAAATCTATTTTTTCTTTTAGAATAGGAAGAAGTTTAGCACAGGTGGGTACGACATTTTGTTTTAGATAAAAATCTTCAACCGTATTCCGTATTACTTGACGATCAAAGCTATCAACAAAAGCGTTACGGTGATCAGCTCGTTTTCGGTTTTTACCGGGTGTTGACAGTGAACCGCCCTCGCAAGCATTAACTTCTGTTGTAATTTTATGAACAGTTTTTCGGGATACCTTGCAATATTTTGCTGCTCGTTCAATCGGTCTTGTAATTGGAATTGCCAGTTGTTTCATTTCAGCCTCTTCCTTGCAACATTTTAGTACATGCGATATTAATTCTCTCTCGGAACTGTGAATAGTTTTACCTCGTTTTCTTACACTTTCCATTTCAACGCAAAAGACAATTAACTACAAAAATATTAAACAACAAAAAACAGGCCTACTCAACTTAAAAAAAATGTATAAAACACAAACACTAACAATTATTTAGGTCACAACATACAACAAACAGAAATAACATAGTAAAGCTTCCGCTCACTGCACGTTCTTAAGCAAATGTTTTCAGGCGGGACAGTCATCTGTTCGACGCTTGCGCACTCAGTCAGTATACACCAGCCTCACCATACCCCGCCTTCACCAGTTTATGTAACTTTTCCTGGCGCGCTAGCAATACTTAAGAACAACCTAGATGGTTTCAGAAAGGCTACACGTGGTTTCATTAAATGCGCTAGATTGTGCACAAATGACCAAGGAAATCATTTTGAACACCATTTGTAAGGTATGGATATTGAAACATTTACTGAAACATAAAAAAATCAATTTTTTTTAAAATTTCAGCCTTAGTATGCATTTTACGACAAAAGCGTATATAATCAAATTTATAGGAAATTAAAAGATCTACAACTTTTATTTATACATTTTTCTCTACAGAGCCTAGTTAAGCGTGAAAGTGTGATTTTCCGTATTTTTAAGCTGAACTGAGGTTGATTTTCATTTTGCGTCTTTCACTCATGATTAAAATTAGGTTATGTTTTTTGAGGTTAATTTTTTGTTTATTTCTAATGTTTTATTACTAATGTTAGGTTTATTGTTAATTATTTGCACTGGCAAGAGAAAGTTGTGTGAGTGTTTTACACCAGATTTTTGTCAATGATATTACTTTTTATGTAAATTTTAATTTTAATTCCTGTGATACTAGTAAATAAGATTTTAAATATTTCATGAAAAAAAGCGTTCTGCACTCGGGCTTTTTACACCCTTGTGTAGAATAACCGCTATGGTTTTTTACTTTTTAAAAGAAGAAAAAATGTGATACATATGGAGGGGACAAAACTCCCATGATGAAGTGAAGAATATCAGCCTGAGGGTAGAAGGAATCTGGATTGACAAAAGAAAAGGTGGAAAGACTAATTTCATTGAGTGACGTAATAGCCTCTAGACCTTATTCTTGCTAAAAAAACAAAATGTTACTTTATTATTCTTGTATGCAACATTTGATCACTTTATTTTTTCTAGATACACAGAAGTGATGATAGTAAAATTAGTATATATAGTAGAAATCAAGAAAATAATACTTCAAAGTACCCAGATATTGTGTCCAGG
This sequence comes from Catonia carolina, assembly GCA_035578175.1. Lineage (NCBI taxonomy): Eukaryota > Metazoa > Arthropoda > Insecta > Hemiptera > Achilidae > Catonia > Catonia carolina. Next base: position 66,640,340 of record JAQMRL010000004.1, on the reverse strand, counting down.
TTGCCATCTTCTTTCGGACCGAATATTAAGTCTTGTATAATAGATTCTGAAGCGGTTGCTTGGGATGTTAAAAATAAGAAAATAAGGCCATTCCAAATTCTGTCTACAAGAAAGCGAAAGGTAATTATAAAATTATTATTGTAATTTTAATGTAATATGTTGTTGTTGTTTAGGTCAACAGCTGAAAGGCTGGTTTGAACTGCTAGAGGTTTTACTAAGTAAAAAACGAGGAGTGAGGTGGTTTACTATTGCCTTCCTCATTGAGTTGAACGAGTATGCTTATCAGCATGCTGGGTTCTCCGAAAAGCACCCACTTTCCACCCTGCAAATGACACCTTCACTTCATTCACCACAGGATCTGGCTGTATAGTGAAATTTATTACTCTCAGAGGAGATAACTCTGACTAGTATCTTTTACACCTCTACCTCTTCTGTTCTTAAATAGTTCAGTCATATAAGTGGCTGACTATGTGATAAGAAACAGAATTGTTTTTTTTTTAGCCCTGGACCCAACAGATCGAGTGCAATTAATAACACTTCATCTGCCCATTTTGGGCATTTTAATGTAATAAGCATCTGAAAAGTTCAAAAATATAAAAAGGGATCCATCCAATAAGATATTTTTGAGGCAGTAATTTTAATTTACTGTGATCATTGAATCTAGTCTTTGGTTTCTAATGAAATTAACCTTTTGAGTGTCAAGATACGATGTTGTCGGATGTGAGAAGCTTCTGAAAAATGCCAGATCTGATCACACCGGTTAAACTATTTTATAAATGGCTATAACTTCCCTATATACCAGTTGATTGCATTGAATTTTGGCTTTATTAATAGTACGGTCGAACTTTGATATAACAAAATCGAGAATCCTGGAAAAAAAATTTGTTAAATCGAGGTATTCATTATATCGAAGTAACAAGAATTTCCAAGCTAATTTTTATTAACGAATTTTTTCACGTTGTATGACGAATTAAATACAGTTAATTTTCTTAATAGACACATCTTAACTAGTAAATTAATTTTTTTATAGATCATGATTTACGTAATTACCGTTACAAATTCAGATACAGTAGTTTTAGGCCACTGCGTTAGTAAATGAATTTCTGGGAAATAACGGTACTTCATTTTGTAAAGGCTGACAGGGACTGTACCTATTGAACATCTCTTTTAATCTTTTCTGTTGTTATTGGTTATAAAGTTAGAAATTCGGGTTATCCCATTAAGGAATTGAATAAAAATAACCTTTTATTCTTATATGTAGTTAAGAATGCGTTGTGCTTGTAAACAGGTACAATTCAGGTATGGAAATCAAAAGAATCTACCTTAAAATTCACAGAGATATCATAATACAGAATGTCACTTCGTAGTTATTGCATAACACTATTTCGTTATATCAAGGTACTTATTTGTTAAATTGAGGTAAATTTACATACAGTTTAATTATAATGTCATGGTGCAGTAAAACAATTTGTACAATCAAGGTTTTCGTTATATCGAAGTTCGACTATAAATTATGAACTTTCATCTTATTTCAATAGAGTTCGCTGTTATTTAGTTATATCTATTTTAGAAAGAGTTTAGTTTGTGTACTTTTTTGTAAACACATGCGTCAAGTGGCGGCTTTGTTGTGTGGTTGTAGTGGTGATGTTAATAACTTTAAATAGCGTTGTGTTATAAATAAATTTAACCAGAACAAAATTGTCTATAAAATAATAACTTGTGATAGTAAAAATATTTTTATTTTTTAATAAAACATAATGGATGAAGAATGTTACGTGAACATCAAATTCCAGTTAGCGAATGAAGATATTTTAGTAAATAAAAATAAATTATCAAAGAATAAAATTTTGTTAAACAGTGCGTTATATAGTAAGGTTTTCTGCAAATTTCTGTATACACTTATTTGGTCTTCAGAAGATGTATAAAAATGGTCTTCAGTCATTCGTATAAAAATATTTTATTATTCAAATTTAACTTCTCTCATATTCTGTGCAGATAACAGCAGCAGTCAGTATTATTTCATCTCTTAAAATGTAACCTTTTCATTTAAATTGTTTTAAATGAAACAAAATGTTTTTTTAACAAAAAAAAATACTGTCTGTCTATAACTTGATTGCCTCCCGCAGAGAGGAGCAGAATTGGCCTGTTACTAGCCTTCTCAAAACATTTCATTTTGTACTACTAACTAGAGCACTGGAATTGGTACATAATGAATGTTATTGAGAAGGCTAGTAGCGGGCAGATTCAGCTCCTCTCTGCGGGAGGCCATCAAGTTATAGACAGATAGTATGTTTATTTGAAAGTTTGTATGCATGGAACATCTCATATTTTTCAATTTTACTTTTGTTTTTATTGTTATATGGTTCTATTGGACTGAAAGGTTTGTCTACTTTTACCAAACTCATGGTTTTAATTTTTTATATGATTTGTGTTATTTGATAAATAACATTTGTGTTGAATGATGTCATCACATTTCAGTGATTTTACCTCACCCGATAATTACGACTTGTCATACAAACATACTGTTTACTACAATCCTCATTACCACATGCCATTGTTAAACAGGTTTGTAGATATCAGTTTTTTATCGTTGCATCTGTATATTTAACCCACCGGGTTGGTCTAGAGGTAAAGTCGTCGCTAAAATCAGCTGTTTAACAGCTGATTTTCGGAGACGAAGGTTCCTGGTTCAAATCCTAGTAAAGGTAGTTACTTTTATACGGATTTGACTGCTAGACAGTGGTTACCGGTGTACTTTGATGGTTGGTGTTCAATTAACTATACTCTCTCAGGAATGGTCGACCTGAGTCTGTACAAGACTACACCTCATATACACGTCATACACATCATCATCATCATCTCATTGGGTCATGGGGTTGCTTATTGTTCTGAATTGAACAGATTGCAACGTACACAAACTAGGGATTACAAATCTGTATATTTAAAAAAATCTGTTAAATGTTTTGTAAAACTTCTTTGTAATTGTTCTATTAGAATAGACAAACATGTCAGGTATTATGGCCATCATGGTTCATTGGATTGACAAACTTCAAAAACATTTTGAAGACTTATTTAACTTTCTGAAGGTACATATCTACTTGATCACCAAAAGTTTCGGGTATCTTGCTCTCCTTGTGGCAGGTGATTGGTTTCTTTTTAAAGTTTTTATACAAAGAACATGAGGTCGAATGTAGTTTTGTAAAAAATCTGATAACATTGAATTAACATATTGTAAAACAATTTTCCTAAACTAATGTTACTATTGTACTTAAAAATGAAAATTTTTTCTAATTTTAGGATGCAAATGAGTCTGAAATTAAAGTACAAGTTATAGTTTTTATGTTTGATTTATTATATTTAAATGGAAAATCATTAGTCAAAGAAACTTTAACTGAAAGAAGACGTCTTCTAAAAGAAAATTTTATTGAAGTGGAAGAACAATTTGTATTTGCAAAAAGTTTGGACACTTCTACAATGGAAGAAGTACAAGACTTTTTGGATGATTCCGTAAAAGGTAATTATTAATTATAATCGTTTCCTTAAATTTTTTTCATTTCGACCACTGTGGATAATTTTACTTAATTTCTGCTGTTTCCTCCATTCTTCTGTATATTTTTGCAATCTATGGTTCCCTTTCTCCTTTGGTTATCTAGATTCATCAATTTTTATCCTAAAATCTTCACTTTCACCGTTTAATATTACTGCAGCTCTTTTGACTAGCTTAACCCTTTAACTGCTACCTTAGGAATCGTCATGTGTAACCTCCTGTGCTGAATTAGGAATGACTTTTTTTGGTGTCATCTTAAGTCATTACTTATTTCTTTGAAGTTTAAAATAAAATCAAAATTTTTACAAAAAAAATAATTTAAATTTAAACTTATATAAAAATTTGTGTAAAAATTTGAAATTATAGTAAAACTTTCTTATAAATTTTTATAAATATGATTTATGTATGTTTTAGGCTTGTTATCATCTGAGCCTGTATAAACAATTTGAAAATTTTGAAAAAAAATTCAATTTTTTTTTAAAATTTTGAAAAAAGAATTGAAAAATTAATTTCATAAAATATTTTTATGCCAATGAAACAAAAAATATTTTCAAAATTCAGAATTGGAATATTGTAATTTATTTTGAAATTCTAAATAAATAAACATAACTTGAAAATAATCGAATAAATCAGACACCAAAATACCACGGCAACACATCTGACAATATGCGATGTAGCTAATAAATACAGGACATTGTCAAAAAGTTTCTTGTCATAACCAGTAGATGGTGTAACATGTCTATTATGTAGTGTTATGATTTCCCAATGATTTAACATTGGAACGTACAAATGCGGAAGTAGCACATTAAGTACCGCAAGCTCCGAACTTATATATACGTCAATAGCGGTTAAAGGGTTAAACCAATTTTTTACTTTTTCTTGCCTATATGAATATATAGGAAGGAAGTAGTATTGTTTTCATGTGGATTTTTCAAAATTGAGTTTTCACCCTCTACACATTTTCAGAACCCCTGAACCCAAAAAACATGTTTTAGCGATTGGTCTGTAAATGTGTGAACAAAATATCTCAAGAACGAAGTTGAAACTTAAAACTTAAGTTTGGTACCACTAGAGAACATTTTCATCAAAATCGGTCAATAGTAGTAGTAGTAGTAGTAGTTGATTCGTTTAATTTTTCACTTTTTTGCGATTTTCTCAGAAACGGCTCCTACGATTTTGATAAAAAATTGCATCATTTACTACATTTTTTATGCTCTACAAGATAGGATATGTCTGCTGAAATTCTTGGGGAGGCTGTTCTCTCATAGAAAAAAACTGTTTTTTTTAAGATTTCAGGTTTAATATGCATTTCAGCGTAAAAGTGTATTATAATTAAAGTTGTAGACAATTTAAAAATCTATAACTTTTATTTCCAACATTTTTTTGTATAATGCTTAATTTAGCCATAATTAGTCATTTTCTGTTTTTGTTTTTCATGAAAATCGGTAAAAAAAAAAATCGATTTTTTTAAGATTTCGGCCGTAGTATCCATTTTACGACAAAAATGCATATAATTAAATTTATAGGACATTGAAAGATGTACAACTTTTATTTTGAGCATTTTTCTGTATGGAGCCTAGTTTAGCGTGAAAGAGTGATTTTTCGTATTATTAAGCCAAAGGTAAAATCGTAACCTCGTACAATTAAAATTAGGTTATGTTTTTTGAAGTTGGTTAGTTATTTTGTTTTTTTCTAATGTTTTATTACTAATATTAAATTATATTGTTTATTATTGGCACTGGCAAGAGAAAGTCATGTGAGTGTTTCACACCAGAATTTTTAATTTTTTTATAAACGTTAAAATATTTTCTTAGTTAGCCCATATATTGCTGAATTATTTTTGGAAAAAAATTCGGTTTTCTTTCAATAAGTATGGTCTCGTAGAATGCAAAAATAAACAGAATTTGGCTCATTACTTTCCATGACCTCTAAGTACTCGGAAATTAGCCATCCTTCTGGAAGGACGTCAGCAAAATATGAGTAGGAATAGACTTTAACAAAATAAAAACTACTAGCTTTACTAAAGACATTTATTTAAAATATGTAACAATTATTTTTTGTTATATTTTTTAAAGGAAGAATTGTAATATTTTTTGGGCCATGTCAGTGAAAATATAGAACCAGATTTTCATCAACAGAATGATTCTGTATGTGTATTATGAAATTTTCACATCATCATTCATTTCATCAATGACTTCCCTCAGTGTAGTTTAATCTGTCTTTGGGATCTAACTCACCACTGTTACACACATGTAAATGTTGCATTAAGAACGTAAATATGTCATGTGAAAGGGATTCTAATATGAGAAAATTAAGAGAATCAGAAGTGTTCTCAATAAATCTTATGCCTAGTAATTGTAACCTACCCATTTAGCAACAATGTAGATAGGGAAGATCTCATATCATTTTCTGAGTCTAAACAGTTTCTCTTAGCTACATATTGATGTGTTAGTGTCACCATCAGCATTGCTGTATCATCTTCATCAAAATTCTCTAAAGTTGTATTTTAATAATTTGAAACCATTACTATTGGTTGCTGTTCAGTTTCAATCTCCAAGTCAAAATTCATTTTCCACATGAACGTCTTTCTTCATTTTGTTTAGTTCAGTAAAATGTTGTAGCTTTGGTAGAAGATGATTGGTAATTATTTTTTCTATTTGGGTTTTATTTGGTCGAAGTTTTTTAAAACTGATCCAGATGGTTATTTAGTTTCAAGTATACCAAACGTTATATTTACACCTTCAAACAAAGCATAACGATTAATTCAAAATAAATAAATACCTCATTATCTATGTCAACATTATCTTCCTCTCGTAAGCCTTCATCAGTTGTATTGTCCATTGCATTTTTTGGTGGCAGTTAACCCCGTAACGGTTCCTTTTTTTAGCCAAAAATGTTCATATCCTGCTCAATTTTTTTTTCATAATTTTGTATAATATGACTGAATAAAGACATATAGATCAATTTCCATGCACAAAAACATCATTTAAAAAAAAAAAAAAATTTGAAATATTAACTAAACAATAAACAATTCTACTACAATAAACGGAATTGAAATACCGGACTAAATACTATATATGAAATGAAACCTACTACTAAAAAACTATAAACAATATCGAATAGCTTAGAATTTCTTTTCGTGAACACTTATACCGAACTTATAACTTTACAACGAAACGCAACGAACTAACGAAACATAACCTTTTACGCAACATTGGAGAGTACGACGTAAACAAATAACATAAGAGTCATCTAACCTATAGAAAGGAACCTTTACTAGCGCTAATATTAAAGTTACGGATATAAGATAATAAACTACTTTTAATGTTACGGCACATTTGTGACAGGGTCACAAATATGGAGGTCCTCAGAAGAATGGGGAAAGAGATGGAAATCCTGCCGAGCGTAAAGATAAGAAAACTGACATACCTTGGACACATCATGAGGGGGCCTAAATATGAGATTCTGCATCTTATAGTTCAAGGGAAACTCGTTGGTAAACGCTCGGTGGGACGCATACGAATATCCTGGTTAAGAAACCTGAGAGAAGCGTTTAACTGCTCGTCGCATGACCTGTTCAGAGCAGCAGTGGACAAGGTGTGACTGACCATGATGATAGCCAACCTTCGTAATGGAGAAGGCACCTGAAGAAGAAGAATGTTACGGTGAGATATTTCGACAGAAAACAGAATAAATCGAGACAAATTCAGTTGCGAGTTATCTTGTCAGGGGCACTTTTCTACAACATTTACGTTGCGAGATATCTCGTCATAAACCGTTAAGGGGTTAAGTTATCATTACTTTGTTTTCTGATGTCATAATTGCCTAAACTGATGATGCACTAATTTCCCCTACTTAGTGCATCTTACTTGTCCAAGAGAAAAAGCTTTGTAGAAAATAATATCAAAGAATCACTGCTGTGTGTAAAACGCGGCAAGCACCTCTCACACGTGTTTGTGAACTAAACTCAACATGTCACAATTTTCACCATGTGCAAAATGTTAATACTATTTTTCAAGGCTGATGTGCTCTGAACGTACACATTGCCCCCTACCCACTTTATAGCTAGCCAATGACTTACCAGCAACATTGCTAACACTTGCTTTTGTAGCTCTGTTATATATATTTTGTCAGCCATTTTTTTGGTCTTTCAATAACAATTATAACCTATGAACATACAACCAGCTGATTATATTATAAAGCATTGCATATTAACACGCTCTATAATCGATGTGTTTCAGTACGAGATGCAAGACACGAGTGAACTATTGCGACTCTTGCATGCATGCATATGTTTGTCAGGTACAATCTGACAATGCTGGCAAACGTTCCGATTGGTCTAAACGTGTGGAACAGCAGAGCTTATCAACTGTGAAAAGCATATTAATGTTTTATATCCAATATGTGCTAGTAAACTTTCATTTATTGATAATTTTGTTTGGTGTTTTTGTGTGTTAGGTAATTGCGAAGGTTTAATGGTGAAAACACTACAAGAAGAAGCTACGTATGAGATCGCTAAACGATCACGTAATTGGTTGAAATTGAAGAAAGATTATCTAGATGGTGTCGGCGATACATTAGATTTGGTTGTAATTGGTGGCTACCTTGGTAGAGGTAAACGAACTGGTTGTTATGGTGGTTTCTTATTGGCTTGTTATGATCCAAGCAGTGAAGAATACCAGAGTATTTGCAAGGTATGAAGTTAAATTTAATTTTTAAGTTAAATTTTTAGATATGACTAGAATTTCCCATGCGCTGTGCTGCAAGTACGGAAATAAAATAAATCAAAAAGGAAAAGCTGGGAATAATAGACTTAACTAAATGAAGAAGAATTTGTCAATGAATGATTAAAAAAAAAGAAACAAAGATTAAAGACTTTTAAAATAACTATTTTTTTTTTTTGGTTTAACGTCTGACTGTTTTGCAATTTCTACTAATACAGACTGTGAGAAGGATGATAGATGAAAATGAGTGATGAAAAAATGCCAGAGATGATCAGGAATCGAACCCGGGACCCTGGCGTAGAAGCCAGTTGGGCTAACCACTATGCACACAGGCCGGCAAAAAAAAAAAAAAAAACGGGCCAAAAACGAAGCATAGCTTCGATTATTATTTTTTATGAATTCTTATCTTTTCGCAAGACAAAATTCTTAAATGATTGTTATTTTGAATAATACACTAATGTAAAGATTTCAAATCATAATGACAATGAACAACACACACCGTTCAGTCATCCTGTTAACTGTTGAGTCCCTTGGCCAGCGCGCTATGTGTGAGTGGGGGAAATAGGCTACCAGCAAAATTACATAAATGCATTGGCGAGTGGATTCTGCCACTGACCAAAATTTTAATTTAAGAAAAGTCTGTAAAAAAGTTAACACAATCGAAAAGTCTCTAGTTTTCTGGGTCGAGAAATCAATTAAAATAGGTCCGTTGAGAAGTTACGACATTTTTCAGCGTTTTGAGCTTCAGAAGGGTCCTATCTCGGATTTTTCCTTGGGATGTAAGAGGGTCAGAAACAAGAAAGGTCTTCTGTATTTTTCTGCTCCGAGGCCTCCTTATACCGTGGGCCGCACTGCAGGTGGGTAGTGGTTAGGTTGGTGGATAGATGGTTGAGGCTGGTGGGTGGAGGGTGGATATATAATGACTGCACTGTGAGATGCATTTTATTCCATTCACACCCAGCATGTGTAGTAGTTACATTGTACAAAATGTCTCTCTCAAGAAAATTACTTTTATGTGAATTTAGTTTTATATTTAAGGAATTCAATTATGAATAATGTTAAGTCTATATGGGTGCATGAGTATTATATAATGATAAAGATGCAGTGTTGAATTTTTGCATATTTATATTAAAAAAAATTTAGATCAGTTCTGTAAATATGCAAGGATGAGTACCGAAACATTTGACATGTTGCTCAAAAATGAAAAAGACAAACTGGAAAGAATGTCAATAAACTTTAGGGAAGCAATTTTTGCAGAACAGCGGCTAATTTTCACAATAAGGTCAACCTCCCAGTTCATTGGCTACAAGTATTTTGGCATTCTTACGTAGCTCCTCAGTTGGGTCCCAGATGGTTTGTGCTTGAATATCGCTGGTATTGGTAATTCTTCCATTTTGTGAATTTTATGCTAATATAGATACTTTGAAGCAGTTCAAAATAAAATATTCAGAACACAAGAAACGGCTTGTTGCACACGTGGTAGGTGGCTAGAATTAACCTATGTTAATGTCAGAATGTTTATCTCTATACATGCTAGGCGCCATGGCTTGGATAGAGAGGGCAATGCGGTCGACTACATAAACTGCATGTAGCAGATAATTGCCCGATGGGTCCCTTGGATGATAGCTACCCTCTACCCACTAGGTAACATTCCAGCAGTGCAGCTGCAGCCTATGGTTAGAATTTCCAGGCATAGCCCATAACATTCAGCTTTATACATAAAATTCCTAATTTTATACAAGCCCAATGATGAATTATGTACTTGTATTTTTTTCTGAAGACCCAGATTTTTCAAAACATCAAAGCATATCAACACTTTTGATGCTGTATTACACACTGATTTTATTCAGACTTATCAATTATCAGTACACAAGTGGATGAAGTCCAATTACTTTGTCAATATCATGCGTTTATCACATGCATTTTATACAAGTAATTAAAGATATCTAAAGGGTTTTTAATAAAATTAGTTTAATTTTCATACGTGTTGTTTTTTCCTGATGGTGGTGGATTCACCAAAACATGTGTGGGAAATTCAGATTATAGGTCAGTGTAAACTATACTATTTTTACATTATTTGTATTTCTTTTTGGTCCAATACTCATGTGCTTTATTTTATTTTGAATAGATTGGAACAGGGTTCAGCGATGAAGATCTTCAGAAACATTCAGAATATCTGAAGCAACATATTATTCAACAGGCAAGACCTTATTATCGTTTTGATTCATCTCATGAACCTGATCATTGGTTTGATCCTACGCAAGTTTGGGAAATCAAATGCGCTGATCTGTCATTGTCACCTGCTCATCGAGCTGCTATTGGAATCGTAAGTAGATTAAAATCATTGTTTTATACTCTCGAAATTAATCTAATTCATCGAGAACTTTTAAAAAATCATTCTGATTTATCTGCTTAGGGCCATTCAATACGGATGCCTACAAAACTAGCGATGACTAGGATAAAAATATTTTCTTGTAGCATCATTTTAAACTCTCGATTACACCTTGATCCATCGGTTGACATAAGTTTGTAGTATTTACTGGAAGAAAAGACGTTTTGATGTTTTCATGTACTATGTACATACAGTATACAGTAAATAAAAATAATAACAGTATACTGTATATATGTAATTTGTAATTTACCTTATTTACATAACATTCAAAGATAAACTTTTATCTATACTGTAACATAAAATGTATGTAATGTACAGTATTATCACATAATTTATTTTCCTTAAGGTACGGTTTCATTTGTGCGATCATCTCATGCGATTACTGCATGTGTCACTGCCATTACTAATCAAATGGATTTCTTAAGAAGTGGTTCCGTTTATGCGTCCGACGCAAGAGATCGCATGCATCAGCTGCATCGACTGCTTTGCGAACCAGTCACCTGCAGTAGTCACATGCATCTGGAAGTTGAAAATGAGTTTTTCCAAAGATGATGACGCAAAACTCATTGAATTAGCTGCAGAAAAACTATAACTATTTGATCCTTCAAACTGGCTTTAATCGTCTTAATAGATACAATAAACTCCCGCTAATCCAAAATAATTGGGGTGAGCCGATTTCGGATAAGCCGGGTTTTTTAAATAACAAGAAAATAGTATTTTATTGTAAAAAAATATTAGTGTCCCAAAACTTTTATTCGTACGATTTAATTGTCAAATATTTTCCATACTTTTTAATTCTTTTTTTGAAATCAGAAATTTTTTTTGGTTTTTATTTTCCATTCATTTTCTTACCGTAATGTCCCGCCAACGTTTAACTAAAAGTACATCAGTGGGCATCGCTTCAATGGTTTTGACCACATGTTAACGTTTACAAGACATTTTTAAATATCATTTCACTTCCACTACCAGTACGTAACACTAATTAGTCACAAAACGAAATGAAAACTACATTAAGGTCAAGATATTACCGTACACATTCAACCACAATACAGTACTAATTGAGTGTTTGAAGCAAAGATGATTTAGCCAAAATAAACAGTAGACCTAGTAGTAGGCTACCTCTCCAAGGAAAATACTCATGTTATCAATAAAAATCCTGTGGCAGTACTGAATGTCATGTAGACATACTTAACGTGCTATAATTTACAGTTCAGTTTGCTTAAACAGTATTTTGGTACAGAAATACAATTTACAGTATTTATTATTTATTGTTTTTATTACAGTTATTTGTAGAAAAATCACATTTAAAATACTGAGTATTTTTTGACGTTTCGGTTAACCCAGACATGTAGTTGGATCGCACGTTCCACTGCACAAACGAAATGGCACCTTTACCGTGTTAATAGACACTTCTGTATTGTAATGAGAAAATATTATAAATTGACAGCCGCGAAAATTATAGAAGGTGACAAACTGTCAAGGTTCTGCTGTATTTACAACTTGGTTCAAAGTTTTCCGTGCAATTTAACTTGTTACTTGTAAATGATTAGTTTTAAATGAAATATTTTTGTATATTATTGATTATAATTAGGCTACATATATTTCATAATTATGTTGCGTTTTGATTACTATTTCATCTACGTTCTTACAATCGTATAAGAAAACTAAAGTATTTATTTTATGACATTACTTGCATTATGTACAATATTACTCACTATGGATCTAACTTATATGATTACTCACTATGATATGATGATTATAAAAGTAAGGCTGTCTCCTGCTGCTTATATTCAATCCTATTGTAAAATATTTAATATTTTTAATGCTTTTAATATTTTAATGCTTTTTACCGTTCTTTTTACGTAGTCCTACTTTCTTACTTTCTACAGACATGTTTAGGGCGGATCCACCCTAAATATAATTTAAGTGCATATAATTTAAGCTAAATTTATTAGAAATATTTAGAACATATGAAAAGGGTTAAACAAATAATTGACGATATAAAAATATGAATAAATTTTAATGATCAATTTCACTCTGATGATTTTGCATACCTAAAACATTTTTTTACAGTAAAAATTTTATTTCAATTACATTCAAGTGTTTAAGAAATTTTTTCTGTTTAGGTTGATCCTGAAAAAGGAATATCTTTAAGATTTCCACGCTTTTTACGGATACGAGATGACAAAAATGTTGAAGATGCAACTTCTGCTAGACAAGTAAGTAATAAATGTAACAGACACTTAAAACTACAAATCTTAAAAATTGAAGAAAGCATGATAAAGTATTGTGCAGTTCCAAGCTCCGCGTAGTTGCGGGATGAAGGGCACACATGTGAGGTATAATGAATGAGTGACGCATGCTGGGAGAATGATTGTTGTATCACTATGATACAAAACATTCATTTTCAAATTTTCCGTATTTAACATATTTGTTTGTATTTATTACATTTATTTATTTACATATTTTGATATAAATTGGTAAGTTAAATATTATGAATCTGACCAAGTTAATAACCCGGTAGATATTTGTTAAATTAATGCGCCGTATGATAATTTTTTTTTTTTTAGTCTAGTTAGTAGTACACACTACCACTACAAATGCATTAGCTGTGAAACACTACCAACTCATTCATTCTCCCAGTACTATAACAATTCACTGCATTCCTTCCAACTTCACGGAGTTGGGACTCAAGCAATAGTATGTAAGGGTATTCCTTCAACAGAGAGATTGCTATCCTGGAGTCCACGCTCCATATTAAAAACCATTGTTTCTTAATATCATAGAATACTCGCTGTGGGAACTGTATGGCCATACAATCACTCCATGAACCGGTGTACTTGATTGTGAAACAGATGAGAAAAGTAGCATATCTATCTTCCTTCATTGTGATAGGTTTTTGGCCAATCAGGGAACACCAACATGTGATAAAGAAGTAATTAGTTTGACATAACAGTCAGAAGAATGAATACATTTTCCAAAATGTTAACATCCTCTGTTGAAAAAAAAACCCTGCTCCTGCTATCTGCTGCTTGGCTAACTTTATAACGGCCTGACCAAACCAGGGAATATTGGATTGTCACGCCTTCTTTTTGGAATGCCAGACAAAATCTTATAATTTCTCTCAACAACTGTCTGTTTTTTTTTTTTTTACATAGATCCCGTATAACTGATCCAAAAATCACCTTACTTAACAAAGATGAGCATGTAAAAGTGTGAATGCACACAAATATGCGAACATATTTGCACACTTTTACATGCTCATCTTTGTTGAGTAAGGCGATTTTTGGTTCAGTTGAACAGGATCTATGCAAAAAAAAAAGACAGTTGGTGAGAGAAATTATGAGATTTAGTCTATCATTCCATAAAGAAGGCGTGACAATCCAATATTCCCTGGTTTGGTCAGGCCGTTATAAAGTTAGCCAAGCAGCACGGTTTTTTGCCAGGGTGGTAATGAAAACCAGCCACGATTGTCAAAAGATAGCATTTTTATTTGTCGTAGTTCCTCAAGATATTAAACTCTATTTCTCTGGTAGTTTTGAAATTGGCAGCAAAGCAAGACATTATTAACATGAAGAATTAGGAAAATTGAAAATGCTTTCTTTGGTAGATTTTGACCATCTCCATAACCAGCCGGGTACAAATTACCGAGTTTGTTGGTAACGTTAGATTGAGGACTAAGTCAAGATGGATGGCATCTCACGTATCCTAGTTAGTTATTTGGCAATTATTGTTTTGAGATGAATAAAACTATAGCAATTGCTATGGTTTTATTCTTTCAATTGACAAGAATAGGAGGTGGTAGTTGTACCCAGTGCGAAAAACATAAACCAGCATAGGCTAAATAACACCCAGCTGCTGCGGCACCTGTAAAAAAGATACAGGAGGTAGACCCTCACTGTGGCCTGATTAACACCAAACCGATGAAGGTTGGATTCACGCCTTCTTCATGGAATAACAGAAAAAAATTTCATAATTGCTCTCACCAACTGTCTGTTTTTTTTTATACAGAGATCCTGTTCAACTGATTAAAAAACCACCTTACTCAACAAAGATGGGCATGTAAAAGTGTGCGAATGCGTTCGTCCATGTTTTCGCATACTTTTTACATGCTCATTTTTGTTTAGTATGGCGACTTTTAGATCAGTTGAACAGGATCTAATGTAAAAAAAAAAAAAAAAAAAAAAAAAAAAAAAAAAAAAAAAAAACCGGATAGTTGGTGAGAGAAATAAATAAGATTTTTTCTGTCATTCCATTATAGAAGGTGCGACAATCCAATCTTCCCCGGTTTTGCTGTTAATGAGGCCGTTATAAAGTAACGAGCAAGAGCAGAGCAAGCAGCAGGAGCTGGAGCAAACAGCTCCTGCAAGTAATTTTTGAAATTAAGTACTAATATAAAATTTGGTAATTTTGGCTTTGGGGAGGAAGTAAAAAAAATTATCATTAAATAACTGATTCGAAGATATCCCATGGAACCGTGCAGCACGTCAAAACATAAACGTATTGAAATTGTGATTTAACTAATAAGCGCGATCCATTCGAGTTGCAAAAAATTTTTCTTTGCTTATCAGATGAAACTTATATGTTAATTGAAACGTGCACTAAATACAAAATACGACAGTACCAGTTTAAAACATCCGAAGGCGTTGGTAGAGTGAAACATGATTACGCATCCTTTTTACCGAGTTTCAACCCGCCGTAGGCTGTTTATATATTATGCTGCACAGTTCTGTGGGATATACTTATAGATAGGATTTTTTACGAATACGGCTATCCGATAAATGAATCGAGTAAATTACTTAACAATATTTCCTAACAATTGTTTGATTTAAAATAATATCAGAATATACAGAACACATTATAAAAGATTTTAAAAGAAAGGTTGTAGTTTAATGAAATATTGAAAAAATGTAAAATTTTGAGGACTGCTGTACTTGTTAATATTGTATTTGATAGACTGTAAGTGAAGTACTACGCTATCTACCTGCAGTTGAAGAAAATCATTCTATGAAAATGATTGTATTTAATATCAAAGACCACCATGCTGTATGTATACTGGATGGTTGTAGTGACAGTAAAAATTGTAAAACTAAGTGAAAAGGGAAATTTATATGATGGTAGGTAAAATTTGAAATGTGGCCACACTGTTTTGGCTATAAAAGTAAGACAGCCTATAGGGGTTCCATCAGAACCGGGTGGGCGGGCCACACACAAACAACTCTAATTTTGTGTACTATTAAAATACAACAATTATAAAATATGTTACTACATATTATAAAATATGTTGTATTTATATTAAATATGTAAATACAACATATTATAAAATATGTTGTATGTTAAATAAATATTTAAAAAATATAAAATTTTGATTTATGAAAATATTTCAAATTTAGGAGCAGGAAGTAGAACAATATGGACAGATTAAAATCACAATTAAATATTATTAAAAAATAATCAAACATCATTTCATTATTATTTAATTAAATGATATAAAATATCGTATTTAATATAAATATATATATATATTTTTCAATTTTAAATAATACTGCTGTTTAAAATCCTACATAGAATGTAGGATGTAATATTTAATTATTATTTAATAATAATTAAATAAATATTTAATTATTATTAAATTAAATAATATTTAATTTAAAATATTATCATAATATGATAATATTATATAAATATATAACATTTATATATATAAATGATAATAATATCATTTTGATATCATCATATTGTTCTGTTTCCTGCTCCTATGAAGAAATTAATGCAACAATCTTAATAGTACACAAAATTAGAGTTGTTTGTGTGTGGCCCGCCCACCCGGTTCTGATGGAACCCCTATAGGCTGTCTTACTTTTATAGCCAAAACAGTGTGGCCACATTTCAAATTTTACCTACCATCATATAAATTTCCCTTTTCACTTAGTTTTACAATTTTTACTGTCACTACAACCATCCAGTATACATACAGCATGGTGGTCTTTGATATTAAATACAATCATTTTCATAGAATGATTTTCTTCAACTGCAGGTAGATAGCGTAGTACTTCACTTACAGTCTATCAAATACAATATTAACAAGTACAGCAGTCCTCAAAATTTTACATTTTTTCAATATTTCATTAAACTACAACCTTTCTTTTAAAATCTTTTATAATGTGTTCTGTATATTCTGATATTATTTTAAATCAAACAATTGTTAGGAAATATTGTTAAGTAATTTACTCGATTCATTTATCGGATAGCCGTATTCGTAAAAAATCCTATCTATAAGTATATCCCACAGAACTGTGCAGCATAATATATAAACAGCCTACGGCGGGTTGAAACTCGGTAAAAAGGATGCGTAATCATGTTTCACTCTACCAACGCCTTCGGATGTTTTAAACTGGTACTGTCGTATTTTGTATTTAGTGCACGTTTCAATTAACATATAAGTTTCATCTGATAAGCAAAGAAAAATTTTTTGCAACTCGAATGGATCGCGCTTATTAGTTAAATCACAATTTCAATACGTTTATGTTTTGACGTGCTGCACGGTTCCATGGGATATCTTCGAATCAGTTATTTAATGATAATTTTTTTTACTTCCTCCCCAAAGCCAAAATTACCAAATTTTATATTAGTACTTAATTTCAAAAATTACTTGCAGGAGCTGTTTGCTCCAGCTCCTGCTGCTTGCTCTGCTCTTGCTCGTTACTTTATAACGGCCTCATTAACAGCAAAACCGGGGAAGATTGGATTGTCGCACCTTCTATAATGGAATGACAGAAAAAATCTTATTTATTTCTCTCACCAACTATCCGGTTTTTTTTTTTTTTTTTTTTTTTTTTTTTTTTTTTTTTTTTTTACATTAGATCCTGTTCAACTGATCTAAAAGTCGCCATACTAAACAAAAATGAGCATGTAAAAAGTATGCGAAAACATGGACGAACGCATTCGCACACTTTTACATGCTCATCTTTGTTGAGTAAGGTGGTTTTTTAATCAGTTGAACAGGATCTCTGTATAAAAAAAAACAGACAGTTGGTGAGAGCAATTATGAAATTTTTTTCTGTTATTCCATGAAGAAGGCGTGAATCCAACCTTCATCGGTTTGGTGTTAATCAGGCCACAGTGAGGGTCTACCTCCTGTATCTTTTTTACAGGTGCCACAGCAGCAGGGTATTATTTAGCCGATGCTGGTTATTAACATGAAGAATTACGAAAATTGAAAATACTTTCTTTGGTCGATTATGGCTGTTTCCATAACTAGCAGGGTAGAAATTACCGAGTTTCTTGGCAACGTCAGACTAAAGACACCGTCAAGATGGATGGCATCTCACTTACCCTATTTAATTGTTTAGTATTTATTGTTTTGAGATGAATAAAAACATAAACCAACATCGGCTAAATAAAATACCTTGGCTGCTGCGGCACCTGTAAAAAAGATACAGGAGTAGACCTTCTTGTTGTCTGCTGCAGCCGATGTGAGGATCTATCTGCCTCTTGTATCTTCTTCACAAACAATGCCGATCTGTTCTACTAGTTATGCCCATGATTAAATTTAACTGTGCATTTTATTCACAGAAAGTTAATCTACTGGTATATCTTTTTATAAATTATATTCTCATTTTATTAAAATATTTGCAGGTTGCTGATATGTATTTGAATCAAGATCAGATTAAAAATCAAGAAGGAGATGGCAACAGAGCTCCTGAAGAAGACTTTTACTGAATTTAAATGTAAATTCAGTCAATTTCATATTGTATGAAAGACTGATTTATTGGAGTCTAATGTTTGTATTATTTAAATTAGTTAACGGTCGCGTAACAGTATGTACATAACATTTTACTAGTATTTAAATCATAAATTATAAATTAAGAGAGTAGTTAGTAGCTGTCAAATATTATTTAAAAATGTATACCAGGTGTGTAAAAAGTCTGAAACCGGTTCATTTTTAGTCAAATAGCTTATTGCAGTGAAGAGAATGAGAATCAGTAGACATTCAAAAAAAATGTACTTTTTACGTAGTACCCAAAATTTGCATCCGCCATATTGAATCTACCTTTTTTCTTTAAAAAATAGAAGGTAGACTTATGACACATGATTCAATGCGAAATTTTAAGAGGAAAAGTACAATTTTTGCATGTCTACTGATTATCTCATTGCTTATTTTTCGCTGCAATAGGCCATTTGACTAAAAATTAACCGGTTCCAGATTTTTTACACAACCAGTATATATATTTTTGTTAAAAAATAAATCAATTCTGTTGTATAAATGTTATAAATTTCACTAACCTTTTCAATTGCCTTGATCCTCATGATCTACTTGTAGTAGAAACACCACCACCAGATTATACCGTGCGTTCGGAAAGTCGCTGTGCACTGGAATTGTGACTATGGATTTATGAAAATATGTATAAAGAAATGACTAAGCATTTTGGAAAAAAATTTATTCAATACCTTAATTACATTGTTAAACCGTGATTACATTGTTTATAGAAGGTGTTCGAAATGACCTCCATTGGCATCAATACAGCATTGCACTCGTTTCATTTTGTTTGCAAACACCTTTCGCAACTGTATAAAACGTTATGCAACGTGTTTGGTGAACGAATAATTTCAAAGAATTTGTGGCCTGCAAGATCTCCTGATCTGACTCCCCCCGATTTCTTTTTATGGGGTGCGGCGAAACAAACTGTGTATCGGAACAGACCACACACGATTGACGAACTTAAAGCCGCAATAACGGCATACATTCAAGGAATCACTGTTCTTCAGTTGCGAAAGGTGTTTGCAAACAAAATGAAACGAGTGCAATGCTGTATTGATGCCAATGGAGGTCATTTCGAACACCTTCTATAAACAATGTAATCACGGTTTAACAATGTAATTAAGGTATTGAATAAATTTTTTTCCAAAATGCTTAGTCATTTCTTTATACATATTTTCATAAATCCATAGTCACAATTCCAGTGCACAGCGACTTTCCGAACGCACGGTATAATATTTATGAAACCTTATAACCTACATTTAATGTAGCATCTTATAAAAATATAGTTTCATTATATTTTATGCACTCTGATAGTGGTGGATCTATAGAAACAAGTAAATCGTAAAGATGGAGGCAGCTGAGAATTGTGTATTTATACAATGAAATAAATATATGTAGTTAAGTATCATGTTTTGTTGTACAAAAATCAGTAAATAATAAATAAGAGTTATTTGTATTTTGTTCTAACTTTGTTAATAACCTTAAACCCTTTCCTTTTAAAAATTAATCATCTACTATAGTTTTAAATTTTATGAGGTTAATAAGTATTAGTAAAATAAACTGTTAAGGATGTCGAGTTGTAAAATAATTTAAGGCTAATCACATTGAAAATATAATGAACAGAGCCTTTATTTCTGGAAAATGTACTTGGTACATTTTTCGTGAAGTTTTTTGCCAACCCAAAAAAAATCGATAGTCTCCGAATCGAGCGAAAATCGGATCGTACACGTATTCTTGGTCGCCGAAACCGAATCTGGTGCCCGTTTCGAGAAAGAAAATTTCCCCTAAGAGATGATTATGTTAAAATCATTCCAGGCATCCCTCAAATGATAATTCTGCACTAAGTATGGCCAGAGGGGGTGACTTATACTTGTCATACTACAAATAAACCATAGTTCGTCAAGGCAAAAGTTGAAAGTATTGTAATAAATATTTTATGACAAATGTTCAGTCTTTGTTTTAATACATCTCAAACTTTGATGCAGTTTTTAAATAAACTGCTACAAAAGATAAGCTTTTACTAAATTTTACTTTAAAAAAATTTATCGAAATCCTGCCAAGTATGATGAAATTTTGTTAAAACTCATACTTGACACCAAAGTCATCCAACTAACAGTTACTTAGCCACTTATGAACATTTTGGTAATTAGAATAAAAACTTTAAAAGCTGATATTGTGTTGCGGGCAACGAAAAGTAAGATAATAAAAAAATAAATAAACCAAAATTATTTTATGACATACAATAATAGTAATATATTAATATATAAATTTTTGTTGTAAAATACAATTAATAAATACTACATTATACATTTATTATATAACTTAATAATATCAATAATACTTTTAAATATTACATCCTATTGTCAACATTTAAACAACTAAATAAAATCATTGGTATCTGGTAAATTACTGTACTGTAAATGGTATGTCAAGATATTGGAACCGAGAATGATCACCTTAGTTCAGGCCAACATTTAAACAATCTGTATGACAGTAAAAATTAATAAATTTATGAATTAAAACTTTTTTTTTATGGTTGCCTTATATTGTAAATTTCATGACTTTACACTTAAAATCTACGATTGCATACCCCACGGGGATCAAATGTACCACACACATTCATAACCTAATCAGACATTAGTCATTAGTTTAACAATTTGACCGGCAGGCCAATTTTTCAAGTTTTTCTTAACTAGCTGGGAGATCCCAATTGGGAACTCATTTTGAATGTTTCACCACACTCTAAAAATAAATAAATAAAAACATATTAAATTTATAAAACTGCTCAGTTTTATACAGTAGATCCTCAGTATAACGGCTCCAATACAAAGGAATTAAAATTAGAAAAAACCCACACCACTGAGGATGAGAATGAGCCATTAGCATAAAAACCAAAAAATTTAGCGTACGCAGTTTATTTTATGCTCTCCATTGGAAAACTCGAGTTTTATAGGTAGGGTTTTCCAGTTTCCTGTTAACCCGGTACTTTTTCATTGGAATTTAACGTTCTTTTGTCTGAAATCTCCCTTCCTATTGTGTCTGGGTGATTCCAAATGGTCCAATACTTTGTTGCCTTTTAAGTGGTTACCCACTGAATCCAATATAACCCTTTTCTGCTTTTTTTTGTTAGGCAGGAGTAGATTTTTTCCCCAAAAGACCCTTTCATATTTGACTTTTGAAAGGTTAATAAAGCTCCTAGTTACCACTGCAGTGGATAGCCAATTTAGGTCCCCTTCCAAATATCTCAAATTATCTGGAGGCAATCCAGCCACTGGAAATATTTAACCTGACTATAATAAATTATTTCTTTAAAATACTAATGGATGTGATGTCAAATTATAATGGTTATGCGTTAAATACTGATAATTTTTAAAAACTATACGATTTCTCTTTGTGGTCAATCGGAAAATCTGGTTAAACAATATAATATATTATCATTGGGCAATTTAGTAACCACAAAAAAAAAGATTAAAATACTTAAATTATTGTTTCATAAATAATAATAATAATAATAATAATTATATTAAAAAAAATTATAAATAAAAACATAAATTTTTTTAGTTTTGTAAATAAAATTATTAAGAAATATACCCTGTTTTAAACATGCACTTAAATACATAAGTTAATGGAAACTCTTTATAATTATAAACAAAATGTATCTTTGCTATATACAACAATAAATAAGTTAAAACCATAAAAATAAGGAAGGTTTTGTACTGGCTAAGAGTTTTAAAATAGATGATAATATGTAAAATATATTTAAATAAAAATTTTGGATTTACTGTTCTTTTCTAAGATGAAATATCATTAACAAGATGTAATAAGATCAAAACTTTATTGTAATAAATTTTTATTTCTAATTAGATAAATAAAACCATAAAATTAATTACCGGTTTAGCATTTTGTACTGTCACTTACAAGGAGACTTTTTTTTAAAATCATTATTGTTAACGTTTTAATTTCTTTTTTACAATGCCTAACTGTTGAATTGTGTGATATCATACAGAATCTTAATGTTCACATCACAACACTGAATTACTTGAACATATGCAGGGAGAAAATAGCATAATACCATAAATTACCACAATCATTCAAAATTTGTGATAATGAAATATCCACTTTTTAATTTTTTATTTCTTCATTAAAATCCCCACAAGGATGCCACTATAGTTAATAATTTAACTTTTAAGAATCACCCTGCATAATTTAAAAAAATACATGAGAAAACTTTCCCACTGGAATGTTATTTATTTCTAAGACCTGTTTTATGTTGAAAACCGTAACAAAATTACAATATCAGAAATGCATCAATTTAATTCAACACAAACAAATAAATTAAAATAAAAAAGTTAAGAGTTTCCATATTGTTTTTACACTTATATTAAAATAATTTATCCAAATACATTAAAACATAAAAATTATAAATACACATTGTAATGTATAAACCACTAAAACAACACTGAGTCCTGTTATTCACTACGCCAACATAAAACAAAACAATAAAAACAAAATAATATGGTAACACATCTTTAAAATAACAGAATAGAAGTAATAAAACTTCCTACACATTAAATGGCCATGACTATGATCAAGCCACGCTGTACCTGCATGATAAAGCCAAAGAACTAGAAGGCTGCGGTGATAACATCTTTAAGAAAAACTGGGATTACTTCAATTTTTAAATATGTTCAGACACGTAACCATATTTTTTTTATTATTTTTCTACAAAAAGCAACCAATAATAAGACTACACAAGCAATCAGAAACAATATTTGTTTTTCAGTGTACGCTAATTTTTAATACTTTCAGGGTATAATAAGATCCAAATACAAAACTTATCTTTAAAATCATTAACTTCATAAAATTAAAAAAAAAAAAACAGTTAACTTTCCCAGCAATAAGAGTGTTAAACTACAAAAGACACTCACATTACGAATTTCACTTTACAATGTGTTATCAAATTAGTCATTGAATTCCCAAAGTTGCTTGTGGACCTGACCCGCCAATCGTCAACCCCTACAGTAAGAAGTTTTGATCGAATGTACTCCCTTCCTCTTGTCAAGATACCCTTGACCATGCTACTCACACCCTCCCAATATCAGCTCAAGGTTGTTTCTGTTTTTCAGTTTTGTTACAGCACCCATACTATTTAGTAGTGTTACGCGTATCGCCTTGGTTATCGGTTTAGCATCTGTGCCATAGTGTCTGTCGTGTTATTATACGAGGCGTGTTTTTAAGTAAGTACCGTTTTGCGATTCCGCCGCCGCAGCGCTACGGTCGGCGTTCCGCGCATGCGCGCTGGTTACCTACATCTCTTGTCTACGCACTGACGCCATTACAGTCTGATTCTTCATTGTATACGTTGTTTACTGAGTGTTTAAGATGCCTCCGACAATCGTGAGTCCCGCTGATTGTGAAGTACGGGCTGTTATACGATTTCTTAGTGCTAAAGGCGTAAAACCGATCGATATTCATCGTGAGATCGTTGAAGTTTACGGACAAACATTATGAGTGATGGAATGGTAAGGAAATGGGTGAGAGCATTTAAAGATGGCCGCACAAATGTGCAACAATTTCTGCCCGGAAAATCATGTGCACAGTTTTTTGGGTCAGAAAAGGAGTTTTGCTAGTGGAGTTTCTGCCTCGTAATGAGACAATCAATGCAGCGTCTTATTGTGAGACATTGAAAAATCTGCGTCGTGCAATCCAGAACAAAAGACGTGGCAAGTTGAATAAGGGTATCGTTTTGCTGCATGACAATGCCCGTCCACATGTGGCTAATCAGACCAAAGATCTCATCAAATCATTTAAATGGGAAACTCTAGATCATCCTCCATACAGCCCTGATTTGGCACCCAGCGACTACCATTTGTTCCTGCACTTGAAGAAACACCTGGGCGGTCGGCGTCTTCAAGACGATAACGAAGTAAAAACATTTGTGATGCAGTGGTTAACAAATCAGGCGGCAGAATTTTATCAGGAGGGTATTCAAAAACTGGTGCCACGTTATGACAAGTGCCTCAATATTCACGGAAATTATGTAGAAAAGTAGATTAAGGTACAGGCTTTCATGTAAAAATAAAATTATTGCGATATCTTTGCACGTCTTTTTTTAATTCCAAAACGGTACTTACTTAAAAAAACACGCCTCGTACATACCTACGTATTCTTTGTAGTTATGGTACCATGTTTCCTGTGTACGTTACTGTAGTTATAGTGAAAATGGGTCCTAAATCGCGCATAAAAAGTAAAATTTCTATTAAAGAAAAGCAAGAAATTATAAAAAAAACATGATGAAGGGTCTAGGATAAATGAATTGCTTCGCCAGTACGGTTATTCCTAATCTACAATTTCCACGAAAGTACTTTTGTAAAGCAAAAGTCAGTTTTAAAAGACGTGTCTGATAGATCAAACACAATTCAAAAAGGCATTTTTTATAATTATACCTATTATTAAATCATTTGTACACAAATCAGCTCTATTTGAAAAATTTATAGGGTTATCTGTATGTACAGGGTAATATAAATTTCTTGTGGAATTGTTTATATGGTCTAATGATTGGGCAAGAATGCGGTTTCACAATACAATATTTTTGCTTTACGATCGTTCTTCCGGAACGAATTACGATCGTAATGTGAGGGCCTACTGTATTCTAAAGACTTTCACTTTAGTTTCAATTATAAAAATAACATCTTTCCCAAAAACCGTATAAAAATTATAAATAATCCCATTTATTCTTCATGATGATGTGGTACTAACCACAGCCTTCAAGGACTATGTCACCGCCACAGCGATTACTTGACAACAGTTACGGTCACTAATTGCATAGGAAATATAAAAGTATTGTTGAATACAAAATAAAATTGACACAAATTATGAAGAAACCTTAAAAAGTAAAACAATTAATATAAAATTGTAAAGTAAATTAATAATATTAATTGATAACAATAAAAGTTAATAAAAACTACTGTATATAAAGCTATATTAACAAAATTATGTTATTTTTCTATAAATAATTATAATTAACTACAAATTTATAATTAATTATAATTATAATATAAATCATTATTATTGTAAATTATTTCTGATTATAGTGTATTACAAACAATGATACAAACACATTAAATACACAGACACGCATACAAAACATTTCAACATTGATACATAAAGAGTAATGTTAAACTGCAATAAATTATTATTTATTTTATACATATATATTTTATTAAATATTACCCATAACGATGATGATGTCTTGTTGATTTCAGTATAAATATTTCGTTCGTAATTGACCTGCAATAAAAAAATAAATATAAGATATAATTTGAAATTGTTAGATTATTTTATTTCTCACACAAATAGAAATGGCAAGGATGGGCTTGTTCAATTGCACCAAAAAGTTTTGTGCTACTTTTATTTAGAGCATTTTTCTCTACAGAGCCTAGTTTAGCGTGAAGGAGTGATTTTCTGTATTTTTAAGCCAAACTGAGGTTGATTTTCATTTTGCATAATCACTCATGATTAAAATAAGGTTATGTTTTTTGAGGTTAGTTATTTTTATTTTTTAAGTTTTATTACTAATTTTAAGTTATATTGTTCATTATTTGCATTAGAAAGAGAAAGTTGTGTAAGTGTTTCACACCAGATTTTTCTCATATAAATCTCATATAATTAGATACTAGCAATAGCATCTGCACTACACCTGATTGTATGTACACCGAGCCAAGATGTCACCAGCCTTGCATCCATATAGTCGACTGCAGGATCAAAGTAAGTCAATATTCAAGACAAACTGTCTGGCAGCAGCATGATGCCGCTATGAAAATGGTAGTCTTGACTACCATCTTCTGTACCAATAAATAAGCCATACTTAGTACAGATTACTACATTGTATTGTAGACGGGACAATAACAGTGTCACTTTAATAACAGGTTAAAAAAAACCCAGTTATTGAGCAGGCTGTTATTTTTGATAACAGGTTATCAAAAAATAGCCTTATTTCCTATCATTAGTAAACAGGTAAAATTATGTATGAAAATCACAAGAATCTACCTTAACCCTTACACACCTAAATGCCCAATATCACTCATTCATTCGTCATAATCTTTCTTTAAACTCAATTATCTCCGCAACTATTCATTATCTTCTAACGGGTTTACTTTTATTAGATAGAGACTTTTTTCTTCTTTCATTTGATGTATCTTGCATATTTGTACGATGAGAATTGACGATGTGGTGTTACGCAAAAAAAATATTTTTCTTTTGAACAGCCAGTACTAAAATTTGAACGTTTTTATCCATAACTTTTCAACAAAAAAAGTATTTGCTTGGGAATGACATCATCAGTTAGCTTGAAATGTAACAATCGAAATCAATGAATTAAAAGTGCTGGCGACAATTTTTATGACCCTAAAATCGAACAAAGAAGGTTTACACTCCCTTGATTAAACCTTACAATTAGCGTCAAAATAAACAATAACATATTTTGATTTATGCTATCCTGTTTAGAAAAAGATAATACACAAAGCAACATGCGTAAAAGAGATAGAACTTGCATAGAAGAAGAGTAAATAAAAATTGAAAAGACACCACATTATTTTGAGGGGATTTTTTTCATCCAGCACGTTACTTTGTTGAACAAAAAGTGTGATATCTTTTGAATGCGTCTATCAATTTGCAATATCTAAACGTTGTTTTTTTTTTGCAATGAATTGCTTTATTTAAGTATATATAGCTAAACATATGTTTTTGTATTTTTTACTGATTTTGTGACACTTTTTCGTACGTAAGTGATATTACTAAAAGAAAATATTTTTTCTTAAATTTCAATTTTTATTCTGGTCGTAAATGAAAACGGAAAAATTTGGTTTAAACATTGTTCTAATAACAAATTCTTTATAAATAAATGGTAATTTTTGAAATTTTTAGAAATGAAACTGAATGAAATAAAAGTTTTTATTAGGCGTAAAATGACAGTCCGCGTGATTGTTAAAAATCTCTGTTATCATTGGGTTAAAGGCCACTGAGAAATCCAAAATACAGTACTAAATTTTACTTTAGTATTTTTACAAAACATACTGTGGTAGTAAAAATGACTATGTCAGTCACATATGCAGTAGTCACTATTTAGTTAATTAGAAATAAATTTACAGGTAGTTTTATTAAAATGTTATTGTGCAATAAAATATTCATAAAATTGAAATTTTCATAATATCAAAGTTCGACTGTAAAAATAAACTGAAAAATATTTACCTTACAGTTCTTAACCAGTGGTTATAGAAGTATTAACAACTCATGATGAAGGCTGATCTATGTCTCCAGCCAACTGGTAATGGTGTCGCCTTAGAGCAGCCAAACGTAATCTTTCTTTATCTAATGATGTTTCTAATTCTAAAACTCTGATCTGTGAATCCATTTCAAATTTCTTTGCTTGATGTAGTGATAGGCCTGATACATCCAGTTCATCTGTAAATGAGAAATTACAATGTAAGAAATTATTTTTCCAAACGATCATACTTATTAAATATAAATGAAAAGAGTTCAATAAGTTGTCTGTTAACCATAACAAAGTTAAAAACGTAAAAGAAATGGATAACAGGGAAAATTAGTGGTTACGACAAATAATCTTAAGAAAACCTTGTGCTGATTGAAGTTCAGGATAAATCAATTCCAAGTTCTAGGTTGGGATTAGCATCTCTGTTTATTAAAGGAGACCTTCATAATTCTCCATTACTGATATAATGGAACATTACATTTTATATTGACCACCTGTAGTCAATTATTTCCTTTTGTCTTATGTCAACCAACCTTTTTAAAAATATTGATATAACGAGTTTTTAACAGGTTGGCTGCCGCAATGTATAAGGGTAAGCTGCCCTTGCATAGGCCACATCATAATTAGTAAACTTTCACCAGGGGCCACACAGAATAATTGCAAAATATCATCAATAACTTTTCATATATTGTGTAAATAATAATTAATAGTTAATAATTCAGGCATGACATATTTTCATACGTTACAAAAAATTATTTCATCCTTCACCCTCTGCATTAGCAGTCAGTAATTGCAGAACAGTCGGACGTTAAACAAAAAAAAGAAAAAGTTAATACGTCCGATAAATAAAAAAAATGATGATGAAACCTGAGATCCTTATGGCCTACCAAAAAAAAAAAAAATTCTCGGAACAAGCCGCGTGTATCGCATGTGATCCTCACTTACATTAGTAGTTAAATATTTTTTAACTGTTTATTTAACAGTATTATAAATAATTTACAATATTATTACAAACATTTAATCACTAATTACAAACTACAAACTATTACTATTACAAACACATAATAATCACTAATGAATATGAAAACGACATTACATTTATATGAATAAACATAACCAAAGTATCAGTAGATTTAGTTTTTGCGTGTTACTAACTAATTTTGCCATGCGCAGATGGCGCCTGCGTACAGATGTACTTCACATTATTCTTAATAGGCCTGCAATAAATTCAATGTATTCTTAGCAGGCCTACAAAAATTATGATGAAAGAATCACAATGGCATCTGAGGAACCAGCGTGGATTCTTATGGCCTGTGCTGACAAACCTATGAGAATTGCCAGCGATCCTCACGGCCTGTATTGACGAACACCTGAGGATCGCATGTGCATCTCATAGCAGCCACCCTGTTAAAAAAACTTAATATTTACCTTTTTTCACAGCTTTCCTTTTTTTTCTTTAACTTCTTGCAAGCACTTTTGCGGTGTGCATCGCTTCATCAAGTAATATCATAAAGCTTCTACAAATATTGTGAAGAAAGCATCTTCCTTTGTCAAAGTTTGACTGATTATAAAGTAGAAAAATTTGTGATACTACCAGATGAAGCGGTGTGCACCGTGAAAGTGCTCGTAAGAAGTTAAAAAAAAGAAAAGAAAAGCAGTAAAATAAGGTGAATATTAAAAATTTTTTAATATCCATTATAGTAATATGGATTCTGCTGCTTTGATGATAACTAATCACTTAAATAATTATTATCAACATCCTCTTCATCCCTGTTCCATATTTCCTAGGGTCAATCCCAACAATTCCCCTCTTATCTCTCTCTACCAATGCACCATCTCTCCTCCATTCATCCATAACTGAACCCATCTACTGCACTTTTAAGTCTCTCACTTGGTCTTTTTACCCTCCATTCTAAGTACAGCATTGTTTTAGGCAGTCTACCCTCCTCCATCCTTTAGACAAAATCAAACCATCTTAGCTTTACCTGCCCTACTTTCCTAGTCAAACATCCAATCGTTCCCTAATTACATACTTCTCAGAATATTTTATCAAACATCCTATGTAGGATTATGAACAGCCGTATTATTTAAAATTGAAATATATTTCTACTACCAGAATATTTATAGCGCTTTCGTGTATCTTGTACACATCTTCAGTAAATTAAAATTCTTTAACATTTTTTTTGCATTAAAATTTAAAACTTCCTACTAATTCCATGGTAGGAGTTGGCTGGGCTATAAACATATGTAAGTGTTTTCTGTTACCGTATTCTGGTGGTTAGAAATATATATTTCAATTCCTTCCCAGATTATCTTTACTTCTCTCCTAAAATATCTTCATTTCTACTGCATAAGCCTGTATTGGTACAAAATATGGACTACATGTAATTTTACTACAATGCATTGGAACTTCTTTATCTCAAACTAAGCTTCTCACACTTCGAAAGAAACTGCTTTCCATCTGATGAGAAAACAATCTCCAAAAGATTGAATTCTTTTAATTTTCTCCAGCACCCTGGTGTAAATCAATGCAAAATTATTCAATTAACAAACTCAGCTATCAATAAAAAACAAAAATAATTTACCTGATTCTTCGATAAGCTGAATACAAGATTTAGCAGTAGCAACAACTGCGCTAGTTGCTTCATTCACATTCTTTGAAGCAGCTGAGAGAGCATACATATTTTTACTATTTCTATCTGCTTTAACACGACTTGCACAAACTAAATGAACTGTACTAGATGTTATACCCTGTGATGCGACAATTAATCTTTCTAGCTGAGCATTTCCGGTTACAACTTCATCGGCTGCCGTTCTGTAAAACAATTTATTCATTAATGAAGAAAATATTCACATAGTTAACAAAGCTAGAATTTACTGTTAGGAAAACTCTGAAACTATAAAATCCAAGTACTAAAAATATTGTAGTTACAGTAAACTCTCCGTATTCGCAGGGGTTAGGTTCCGAAAATTCACTGTGAATACGGAATACATACAAAAACTGCGAATACAGAAATTGAATTAGTAAATTAATAAGCAATTCCTATGCATAATATCTACATACATAATGTAGTGTACGAGGTCTGTCCAATAAATATGCGAACTGAGCCCATAAAAACTTTATTTTGCAAAATTTAGTCTACATCAGTTTTGTCCCCTTCAAAGTACTCTCCATTTGTTGTTATGCACTTATTCCATTTTCTTTTTCACTGTTTAAAGCACCCTTGGAAGTCCTCAGCAGTTAGGCTTTTTAGTGTTCTCGTCGTTTCTTGCTTTATTGTGTCCAAATCTTCCCAGTGATGTCCCCTCATCACATTTTTGCATTTTGGGAATAAGAAAAAGTCGCAGGGGGTGATATCTGGCGAAGAAGAAGGATGATCAAGGATGGTGATTGAATTTTTTGCCAGAAACTGGCGAACAATCAATGCTGAATGTGCAGGTGCATTGTCATGGTGAAGGATCCATCCATCACCTTGACAAATGTTCAGTTAAAATAGTGTGCACTGTTGATTTTCCCAGATTCAGTTCATCAGCTATCATTCAGACAGTTTTTCGACGATCAGTAAGGGCAAGGGACTGCACATGATCAATTTTGTCGTCCAACACAGGTGGTTGAAGGTCGTCCCGGCCTTGCATCATCCGTGGCGTCTTGTCGGCCATCTTTAAAACGCTTAATCCACGTGAAAACTGATACTTTCTTCAGAGCATTATCACCGTAAACAGCTGTAAATATTTCAGTAATTTCTCTATGACTTTTACTGCACTTCACCAAAAACTTGATATTGATTCGTTGCTCTGTGATTTCGTCAGTTTCCATTTTCAACAAACAGTAAAAACAAGGACAACAGAAACTAACATAACTAGCACTATAGGCACAGTTCGACGATCCGCCAAGCACTGACGGCATATTGGGAATCAGGCAACTAGGACCGCCAGTGTGTGGGACTATAGTCCGCGTCATGGGCGCTAGCTTGCACAAGTTCGCGTATTTATTGGATAGACCTCGTACATGTTATATTTATAAGTACACATTAATATGTTATTTATATAAACATCCATAACATACCAGTTTTAAAACCAGCAACTCAATGTTCCGTATTTATATTTACGTACGTAATAAAAGCATGTTAATCAGGAATGGTGTACAGAACATTTTACATTCGAACAAACTGCAAATACCGAAAATGGTAACAAAAAATATAACTGGGGCAACAAAAACATTCACTGAATTTAATTACTAACTTACAATAAATATTTTGCACTCATTGCAACAGCTTTAGCAGCAGATATAAGACCTTCCGTCCATTGATGGTTTCTTTTGTAAAATTCAGTTGCAGATGCAGTTCCCTATAAAAAAAAGAAAGAATTCTTAATTTATTTAATTATCAGTAAATTTCACTGTCTAATTTAACTGCAATAGAACCTCAAAAACTCAACCATCCCGCCGTAACATTATTTTAATTTGGAGGTTGTCGAATTATTCAGAATGAGGGTAAATAAAAGAACACAACTGCAGTATTTGCTGCAAATAATTAAGTGTTCTGTATTTTACAACAACATAGAACAATATCAATTTAATTTGTATATTTAAATAACATGTAAATAAGAAAAATCAAAAAACTTAACATACCTATTTACAGTGCTACTAAAAAAAATTTACAACTACAAATTAAAACTCAACAATTCATTAACGCAGACAACACGCCCTCTAATGATAGGGCTTATTTAACATACAGGATTAATAACACGGTTATTGGATTGAGTCAGTTATCATGATAACAGGTTACCAAAAACACCCTGTTAGCTGTTAATTTATAACACTGTGATTCAAAGCCATTTAATAAACTGATGTAAGAATGATGCTTGTCTGACTGTTATAACAGTAAGTTATAATACTGTTATGAATACAAACACAAGGTGGCAAATCTTACTGAATCTCTCACGGACACAAAATTAAGACAAACAGCACTATTTCCTGTAAACAAATACAACCACCACAGCACTGCAATTTTTTGTGAACATATGGGTGGCCAGTCATGCTGTATCTTTCACGGACATACAGCAACGCACTATAGTTACTACACATTGTACACCCAGCCAAGAAGTCGGCAGTCGTTCATCCATAAAGGCGTCAGCTCGATTAAAGCAAGTCAATACTCAAAACAAACTGTCAAGTGAGTCATGATGTCACCGCCAGTCGGTTTATTTTGACTACCATTTTCTGTATCAACAAACCTTTGTAAAAAAAAAATCTACAGGTTAGTGAATAATTTAGTTCACTTCTTTTCCGCATGTGTCGTGTTATTACATATGACTACACTGTATTGAAGGCTGGAACGATAACAGCGTTATCAAAAAATAGCTATGGCAAGTCATAGGGTAGGGCTGAAAGTTGTGCTGAATAATATCTGGCTACCTGCTAGCTGCTAAAAATAATAGCAGGTATCACTGGCTTAATTTGACTTATCTGATTTCAACAGCAGTTTTACTTCTACAAATTTTTGTTAAGGCAGCTGTAATTGTTATGCGGTCTTGGGTTCGAATCCCATTCAGGCATGGCATATTTTCATATGTTACAAAAAATCATTTCATCCTTTCACCATCTGCATCAGCAGTAATTGCAGAACAGTCAGATGTTAAACAAAAAAAAAAAAAAGTTGTTACCCGGATTGTTGAGTTTCCGAGGTTCTACTGTAATATTAAAAATCCACAAACATTCTTCATCTGAATAAATTTTTCTTATAAAAATAAATACATTATAAACTTACAAATAAGTAAAAGTGAAAAACAGTTATCTTTTAAAATGCTATGTCAGTTTGTAAATGAAAGTCATAAAATATTAAGCTGCACATGTGTTGCTTTTAAGTAATCTATCCCATGACATATATGGTCAAATTTTTTACCATATATAGTGTTAAATTATTTGCACTCGATAGCTAGTTCCAGGGCTACAAAAAATAGTTCTGTTTCTTATCACATGGTCAGCTAATTACATGACTGAAGCATTTAAGAACAGGAGAGGTAGAGGTGTAAAAGACACTATCTCCTCTGAGAGTAATGAATTTCATTATAGAGCTAGACCCTGCGGTGAATGAAGTGAAAGTGTCATTTGCAGGGTGGAAAGTGGTGCTTTTCAGAGGGCCTGAAATGCTGATAAGCATACTCTTCCACTCAGTGAAGAAAGCATTGGTAAACCACCTCACTCCTTGTTTTACTTAATAAAGCCTCTAAAGGTGTAAACCAGCCTTGCGGCTGATGACTTAACAACAATAAACAAATGAAAAAAAATAGTTAAAACAATATTACCTTTCCCTGTGAAACAATTTCAGCTTGTAGAAGTCGGGATTTCTGAACAAGTATCCGAATAGCTTGCATTAACGTTGTACATGAATCCAATATTTTCTCGTTTACTTCTAATTTAATACCAGAATGAGAAGCACGTGATTGTTTCAACATTTCCTGAAAAAACAAACAAATAATTTTTCAACATTTAACTTATTTTTTTAATCCCTAATGTGTATACATTGTAATCTGTTCAATTTAAGAAAACAAATCCTCATTTAGAAATAAATTTTTGAAATGCATCCTGCCAATCATTAATATAAATTACAGTATAAATGAAATTTATCACTTTACCTTTGGTTGCTTTTTACGTTTAAGAAACTTACCCGCGTTTCGGTGGTACCACCTTCTTAAGAGCATATTGTTAAAATTAAAAATTAAAATTCACAACGATGTTTCCATTCAGTCATTTTTCTAAATGCTCTGAAGAAGGAGGTACCACTAAAATGCGCGTAAGTTTCTTAAACTTAAAAAGCAACCAAATGTAAGGTGATAAATTTCATTTATACAGTAATACAAATCCCTTCCATGAGACGACACTTCTCATGGCTGATGACAATTTTAAAAAAGACTTACCTATTTTTGTTTCCAAATTCCGACTTCGATTTCTTCACTACCGGTCGAAATCGGAACTTCAAACCTAATCCACGCCTAGAAACTTATAGTGTAGATTAAGAATCCAAAAACCGTTTATGCTATCTCTTGCAGTTTCTGACTTTGATTTCTAAACTTCCAGTTTTGGGCCACTTCTGGTCGAAACCAGAACTTCAAACCCCATTCAGATCCACAACTTATTGTACGAATTGTGATTACGAATCTGAAAACCGTTTGTTGCTATCTTCTGTAGTTTCTCACATCTGGGTATGAAGGACGGATGGACTAAGGAAAATTATATATGAGGATGATAAGTATGACGTGCAAATCAGCTGTAGTCTTGTACAGACTCAGGAAGCCAACCATTCCTGAGAATAATAAAAATATCTAATTATTCCAGGAAATCTGCACCAGCACACATTGGGTTCACAGCACTGCTCACCAATGATTCCTGGCTGCCATGAGGTGGGTGTTCCATATCATTCATGCTTCCTCTGTTTATTAATACTTTCTTTGTACTTGTAGATTTATTTTCCTCATTCATTCTGCAATTCGATGTACAGATATTTTTTTTACCCATTTCTATATACAAATATATCATTCCGAAATTCGATGTACAGATATTTTTTTTAGCCATTTCTATTTACAAATATATCCGCACAAGTCACTCGAACAAAAGGTAGATATATCCAAGTTCATAATTATTAAGTAAAAGTGAAACGAAAATTATTTGATGAAATTTGCGTGGATTCTGCACCTTTAAAACCAGTCTTCTATCTAGGAAAATACATTTTTATAAAAAAAATATTTTACTTCAACTTATAATTGAAGAGCTTAGTGGATGAAGGTGCTACGTAACAAAAATATAGTTTAGTGGAAATCGTCATGAAAATACTAAGGCCTATCCCTTCATGAAAATTTAAAAGTTTTTAAAAATTAACTTTTCATTGTCACTTTTTTATTAGATTTATCGAGCATCGACTAGCATTGTCATTTAACACCTTATGACACTTATTCTTACCCATACAACACTTTCATAAACTAAAAAGTCTTTCTTGCACACTGTATTATCTATAAATGGATTAACGATAATTTAATAATACAAAATACTCATAAAGATCTTTATAAGACACATTTTTAAAGGAACACACAATGCATATTAATAATGACTCCTAGGTTGTAGTGAATTCTGGTAGAAGAACGTGTCAAATGTTCTTAACATCTTAATCCTCTATAAACCTTAAAGTTAAGCGGTACATAGTCCGTTCATCCCTTAGTATTTCCGTAAACTGTAGATATACAGCGTTCTATGTCATCTACGTAACTAAGTATGCACTTAACACCTTCAGCAATCACAAAAAATAAATTTTTGAAAAATTGCTACATAGCAACTTGTTACATTGTTACAATGCGCCGGCCGCATTGGCGAAGTTGGTAACGTGCTCGCCTCTCATCATGCGGTCTTGGGTTCGAATCCCATTCAGGCACGGCATTTTTTCATAGGTTACAAAAAAAAAAAATAGCAACTTCATCTACTCAGCTCTTCAATTAAATGTGTCCGTGACTAGAAACTAATTCCATCCAAGAAGAGTTAACATGAAAAAGGAAATTGAATAATTTTTGGAAAATTAAGACAAATAGAATTAATATATTGAGTAACAACATTAAATTAAAAAATTACCTCTATTCTTTTAACAGCCTCCTCAATAGCTTTGTCCATTGTAGCCAATTCACTTTCAACTAGATCCTCAATTTGTTCCGTGGTAACTCTTGCATTTAAACTTCCACCCATAGTAGCCAACTCATGAATTTTTTCTTTAAATATCGTTATATCTCTTGCGTCTTTAGACTTACAACATTTTATTATGGCTAAACAGTGATTACCAACTGTTTTACAATGTTCTGCCATCTCTAAAAATGAAACACAAAGAAAAATTAGTCGAGAAATGCAATTTTTTTAAATTTAATAAGAGTTTCCATAATAAATTCAAAAATTTTAAGAAAATATTTAAGAACATCGGTTTACTTTACATGGTGTGCAGATTGAAAATACCAGTTCAGTACAATAGACAAAAAAAAACTGTCAAAATTTATTTTTTTCAGAACCTACGGCAAATAGATAAAGACCTAAAAAGTAAATGCGTAATTACATTTTTTTTATAGAAATATTTTAATACGACAAATGTGTCTTTCCCTTGTGGGGATAAATTTTTTTTTTTTTGTTTAACGTCCGACTGTTCTGCAGTTACTGCTAATGCTGACGGTTAAGGATGAAATGAATTTTTTGTAACGTATGAAAATATGCCGTGCCTGAATGGGATTCGAAGACAAGATCGCATGATGAGAGGCGAGCA
The DNA here is from genome assembly GCA_035578175.1 of Catonia carolina. Lineage (NCBI taxonomy): Eukaryota > Metazoa > Arthropoda > Insecta > Hemiptera > Achilidae > Catonia > Catonia carolina. The sequence goes on along the minus strand of JAQMRL010000004.1, from coordinate 66,603,354 downwards.
TGCTACCAACTACGCCAATGCGGCTGGCATTTTAACTTATTCGAATACTACACCCATGGGTGGGTGCCATCACTGTAGAAAATCATTCTTCATACATAACTCAAGGACACATTTGTAATCTGTTCGCACTGTTCAGACATGTATTTTTTGTGGCACAGAGTTATACATTTCAGTGTTCGTTAAAATATTTTTCAAGAAATGAAAATCCCAGCCTACTTGGTATTTGGTTGTAAAAACATAGTCAAAAGCAGACAAGGGGAGATGGGAGGACTAGCACAACCTTCGAGTCTTTTTAAAATGAACACCTACCAGATCATAATATCAGGAAGGTAATACAAAATTAAAATTTCTTAAATTAGTCCACTTATGATACAAATATCATACAAAAAAAAATGGATTACATCATGAAAAATAAACAAAACTAAGAATTATACAGTATTTAAACTATTTAAATTCAGAATTATATTAATATACGACCACAACTCACGACTACCACATGACGACAGTGAAAGTGCCCTAACAATTCCATCCAGAATTATATAGAAAAAAAATTCATACGTGTTCTTAAGTTAAATTTCATAATTTAAATAACAAGTTCCAAATACTGATCCCTTTGTTAGCCAGTATTTTACTACCAAAGATGTTCACAGTAAAATTATTGTACACAGTCTAAAATCTCATAAAATAAAAATAATTTTGGGTAAATTTAAAATGAAATATTATTGTGACAAAGTAGTTATATTACAAAACCCCTCAAGAAAATTCTACTTACAAATATTATTGTGCCTTTTAAGAGGCTTCCTGTTCCATGTTATGAAAATAATGTAAATAACAATAAATTTAATATCATTAGTTAGAATAGCAATTTATTCAATTTTCAGAAGCCTTAAAAAGTCTGTGTACATTCAGGCTGACCACTACTGACAGCACTTCATTAATTTCAACATAATAATCAATAAATAATAAAGTTTAAAAAAAATTAAACAACTTTAATTGAAATCTGAACCAAACTGAGTTATTGTGTATATTGCATCTGAATGGAATGTGTTAAGGCATGACTGCAATTTACCACAATGACAAAAGCAAAATTTACTAAATATACGAGACATGTCTGGAAAGTAAGTATCGCTTCGTTCTAACGCGCCACAGCGCTACTGTTGGCATTCTGTGCATGCACTCTACTTTTCCTAGTTAATTAGGCTCTGTGCTGATGCCATTACAGTTTATTAGTCTTGTGTTTTATGTTTACTGAGGTTGTTTACAATGTTTAAAACAATCCATGAACATGCCGACTGCGAGATTCAATCTATTGTTCTATTTTTGAATGCAAGGAACGTTAAGGCAGATTACAAAGATTTACAGTGAAAGCGCAAGGATTGATGGAATGGAGCAAAAGTAGATTAGGCAATTCAATGAGGGATGGACAGATGTCCATGACAAAGCACAAAGTGGATGGTCTTCTATTGTCAATAAAAACTTCATCAGGAAAATGGATGAGAAAATTAAAGAGAACAAACAATTCACAATGACAATGCTTTCAGATTATTTCTACCAAATTTTGACGTCATTTTTGCATGGGAGACTGTAGCTGACCGCTTGAGTTATCACAAGCTGTGTTCCCGCTGGGTTCCAAAAATGCTCACAGATGTGCACAAAACAAAGCGACTTGACAGTATTTGACATCTCTTACTCCGTATACCTGACCACCATGGTCTTTGACTCCGTACGATCTGACTACCACTTTTTCCTGGACATGAAACGCAAGCTTGGTGGAAAGCACTTGGAAAGTGGCAACAATGCAAAAAATGCTATTAAGTTATGGCTGTCTTCACTGCTGGATGTTTCTTTGAGAAAGGTTTACATAAGCTGTCACCCACTGCAAGACATGTGTCTGAACAAAAGTAGAAACTACATAGAAAATTAGTTTAATAAAACTGTCTTGAAAAAACTTTCAGCGTTCTTTTTTTCAAAATAGTACTTGCTTTCCGGACATGCCTCAAATGTGAAGGAAAAATTATTACGAACTAATTAAGACTAGTATATTTAATTTTACAGTACCAAATTATATTAAGGATAAAAATAAGCCTTAAAGTTACACTTAAAATATCTATTAAAACCAATAACCTTTAACAAAAAAAAAATTTTCTCATGTTTCATTAACTTTTTTTCAATAAAAGATTATGTTGGTTACAGAAACATTTAAGATAAATGACGCAGATAATTTACTAAACTCTAGTAGGAAACTTAACCAAGGAATTTCATAAACAATTAATCACAATCCTAGGTTAAGATAAATCTCAAAGTAGAGTAAAAAAAATGTAACAAAGTTCTATTTTAACAGCAGTTAGTGATCTACATTAACAAGTCCTTTTACGGAAATACTGTGGATTTAATTTTTATACCTAATACTTAATGAAACTGATTCAATCAAGGAAATTTTAAGCATGATAAAGTTAACAATACATAAAAAAACAAACTGATTATAATAAAAAAAATTCAAAACAATCACACACAAACACAAAAATCGACAAACATACGCACCAATTCCCCGGCCTCCTTTAGTTGGTTAAAAAATGTGAAAAACTTAATTTGAAAATATTTACACACAAATAAATAAAAGAATGTAAATTTTATAATAAAAATAATTGCTACAAGTAAAAATGTATATACCAAGTGATTCTAAATTGCACGGCTATCTCTGGGGAGATGATGCTATAGCTAAAGATGCTATAGCTAAAAATAAGAAAGAAGTTCATATAAACATAGGTCCAGAAATGCTTCGTTAGCGAGTTATGTCTGGCTAAAGATTTTACCACGATTCCTGGGCAATAAGTGAAATAACGCAATACTGAAATTCTGAGAAAGTAAATTAAGGGAAAATTTCAGTGGTTTCTTATGGTTTTTTACCTGGGAAACTTAAAAAAAAATGAGTCCCAGCTGTACGAGGGGGTACCCAAAAGTAACCGGAATAGCATTGCCGTGGGCGGTGCTTGTGTAGTATGCATTTCTGCCGCACACACGTGTATAGCGCAACTCATTGTGAGTTCAATATTCATCTGCAGTAATTGTTTTTGTTAGCACTGTTTTGTTGTTTTGTTTTTTATGATGGCAAGCTTAAGTGAACAACGTGTAGGTGTAAAATTTTGTTTTCTACTTGGTAAAAGTGTTGCTGAAACTGTTTTAATGTTGAAAACAACTTACAAAGATGACGCTATGGGAAAATCTCAAGTATAAGAGTGGTTTTCTCGGTTTGAAAATGGCAACATGTCGATTGATGACAAACCTCGTTCTGAACGTTTATCAACTGCCCGAATCGACGAAAATGTTTAAAATATTCGAGAGCATGTGCTCTCAGACCGTCGACTGACAATTTGAAAGTTTTAAGAAGATTGCGCAACAGTGTTCAACAAAAAAGATCAGATTTGTGACAGACTGGAGAGTGGTTCTCCCACCATGACAATACACCTGCGCACATAGCCACCTCTGTGAAAGATTTTTTGACAAAAAATGGCATGGTTCCGCTGCCTCACGCACCTTACTCGCCTGACCTGGCTCCGTGCCACTTTTCCTTATTTCCACGCATGAAAAGGGACATGAAAGCGACACCAATTTGACAACATTGAAGCAGTCAAGAAAAAAACGAGGGAGGAGCTGTCAGCCATTTCTAAAGAAGACTACAAAAAATGTTTCGAACAGTGGAAGCACCGGCGGGATAAATGTATTAGTTGTAATGGAGAGTATTTTGAAGGGGAAAAGGTTATGTAAAAAAATTGAAAATAAATAGCTTTTGAAAAATAATTCCGGTTTCTTTTGGGTACCCACTCTTATAACTTTTAGTTTTTACGAAAACTACGATACAGTTCTGGGACCCATTTTTTTTTCCTAGGTTAAAAACCATAAGAAACCACTAAAATTTCCCCTTAATTTACTTTCTCCGAATTTCAGTATGGCTTTATTATACTCTTTGCCCAGAAATATGGCAAAATTTTTTGCCAGGCATAACTCGCTAATGAAGCATTTTCAGACCTATGTTTATACAAACTTTTTTCTTACTTTTAGCTGTAGAATCATTTCCCTAGAGATTGTCATGCAATTTAGAATCACCCGGTAAAAGCAGTTTCCTTTAAACCCAGTTCTTTCACAACTGTTTTAACATACTCAATTTTTTTTAATGACAGAAAACATTAAATCTGTGTATGATAGAAGAAACACTACCATGAATGATTGGATGAAATCCTAAAAATGTGTGAGTTTTATGAAACCTGACCGTATCATATTAATGTAATGCTAAATTATCAAAATTTTAAGAAATTTGGTTGGGTTTTAAACATGGTGTTTAATAATTTTGGTGAGTTGTTATGTACTACAACAGAAGTTTATTTTAAAACATTTCAAAAACCATGTTTAAAAATATACACAACACTATGAAAATTGTTTAGGAACTATCTAAGTAGCTCAGGTTCATTATCAATCGAAACCAAAACAAATGCACATTTTTTTCTGAGCATAAGTTGACTGTTTCAATACTTGCTTATCTTGTTAAAATATTTTATGAGGAATTAAAGGTTTTGTTAACTCAATTTTTATCACATAATATCTTAAGATATTTTTCCAAATGAAATAATCACTTAAAAGATTGTTTCAAATCAATATTTTATTAAATATTTAATTTGTAAATTATTTTTAAAATGTTTAATGTACAATCAGGTTTGATACCAAGATAAATGTATTTTATTCAAACTTTTGGGCATGTAAGGCAAAAAAGACAACATGACAATAACATTCAGATGACTGACTGATGACATGATAAATGAACTTGGTCTTATTGAGATTAACCTGGAAATGAAGTTATGATTACTCTTGATAAATAAACTAAGTTGTTTAATTTTACCAAAAATGTTATCTTAAAAATAAACAATTCATACGTACTTTCACCATATTCGATATCAGGTGCAGTGTTCGAAGTTGCTTTCCCGCAGAACATAAACATGGCCGTACGATGTGCTAACTGAGTAATCAGTTGTAATTCTAATTTTGTTTCTAATGATATGGCCGTTTCTTCTAATCCATCAACCAAACTGACTAAATAATCTGGAAAGTAAAAAGAGTCATTACACAAGACTGTTTACAATTATACTGAAAAAAAAACATACTTCCAAACCCCTAACATAATTCCAAACCCCTATTCATATACAGTAAACCCTCATTAATCCGGACCCCTTTAACACGGCCTTCGTTTAATCCGGACAGCCAGTTGACTGCATAGTTGATTTTCAAGTAGATATCGGTTTGTAAATTTATTTAATATTAAGAATATTAGTATATAACCAGGTTAAAAAAATTACCAGTCTTATTTTCTGTGTTTCAAAACATAATGTCTTGAGCACAGAATGGACCTTTCATATTCACAGAGTAATACATTTTACAACATGTTATTGTCTGTATATATAACTAAACTCAAAATATATGTTCGTTTTCTATAAAGGGTGTTTTATTATGTACCTTTGTTCATATTAAGGTTAGGTGAGGGTTTCCCAAAAATAACCGAAATAGCATTGCCGTGGGTGGATCTTGTGTAGCACGCGCTTCCGCCGCGGGGCAAGTATTGCGCAACTCATTACCAGTCCAGTGCCACCTGCGTTATTGGCCTAACTTGTACCGTTATTTTGCAGTGATTTTTTTGTTATCGTTATTTTGTTCATTGCAAAAAAATTACTTCAGATTAATGGTATAAGTTAGACCGGTAACACAGGCGGCACTGAATTGGTAATAAGTTGTGCAATACACGCTCCGTGGCGGAAGCGCGTAAAACTCCGCCCGCGGCAATGCTATATCAGTTAATTTTGGGTACCCATTCGTATTTCATTTAATCCGAATGACTTAGAGCCCCAATTAGTCCGGATTAACGAGGGTTTACTGTATTTAAAACCAAAATTTAATCCAATGTATTTTAAATACAGTTCTGCCAGATGGATTTAAATAATTTGAGCAGTACGTCCAAACTGAATTGATGCAACAACTCAAAAAGCTATACAAGCAAGTACAGAGTGTTTCCTAAGACCACGACTGTTTAATTCTATCATTCAATTTGAGAAAAATAAATGAACAATTCACTCATTTTTTGTGAGTTATCTTGTACATGCAGGCGAAGGATGAAGAGGGGTATGATCACAACTCTATAGCTAGGTGCCGCACAAATTCAGATTGGACAAACTATACATAGTTTTAAAGATAACACTTTCAGGATTAATTAAAAACAAATCTTAACCCTTTCCACTCGTATTATGTTTGCACTATGATTTCCCTCCACTTGAATTTATTTTATGATTTGTTGATACCCTATTACATTAATCATACACATAATGTGTTGTTATTAGTTTTAAGAGCATGCAATACTTTTTATGTTTGTTATTACTTTAATGATAATAATGATACATAAAAAATGCTTTTTTCACCTAAAACCTTTAAAAATATACCCTGCGAAACATACACTGTCGTTGCAAAAACTAAGATAAGGTAAACTATTTAACTAGAAATTGACACTTAAAACCTAATAAAAACACGCAAAATAATCTGAATATTATTTTTGTGTGAATTAGTAACCTAAAACTACCAAAAAACATTAAATGATCTTAAAGCGAAACGAAATACCGTAAACTAAACGAAGCATGTTCACGATTAGGTTAGTTTGTTTACTAGTTTGTTATGGTGACATCGATTCAATTAATTCCGTTTATATCGATAAATGGTAGTAGTCAACTATCGAAAACTACAAGAATTAATTTTTAAAACATACCGTAGAGGCCAGCACATTACAGCAACTTTGTTAAACGCGTATTTTCATACAAAATCAGCTGTAAAAACAGAGTCGGATGGAGTCCGACACGTACGAGTGGAAAGGGTTAAAAAATTTAATGGAAGTTTTGACAGTGTGATACAGAAAATTTGTATCTTCCATGCCTTGCTTCTCATTCCTGCTGAACATCCAACATCTAACCTAATCAATCAGTGAAACTATCAATTTTTTAAAGGACTAATTCTAATTTGTGTGAGGCCCGCATATTATTTCAACCCTGTTCCGAACTAATGAACATCATGCTGAGCGAAGTTCATTTTTTTGTGACTATTGGAACACATAAAAATTAAAATTTACTGAAAGAACAGAACTATGTGAAAAGTTGATAATTCAAGTGTATTCCCATGGGTCTGCTAATTATTTATAAAAATCTGGTATGGAACACTCACATGACTTTCTCTTGCCAATGTAAATAATTACCAATTCAACCTATGTTTAATTATAAGTAAACAATGTGAAATGAAAATCAACCTCAGTAAGACTTAAAATTTTTGATATAAAATCACTACCTAATTAAAGAAAAACTATGCTATGTAGAAAAAAATGCTTGAATTAAAAGATGCAGGTTTTCATAAATAATTTCTTATAAATTCTCTTATAAACACTTTCACCCTTAAATGGATATTAAAAAAAAAATTACCACAAGAACGCACCCCAATAATCTCAGCAGACATGATACTTATTACACTGTTTTCTGCAGCATAAAAAAATAAGTAAATGAGACAAATTTTAAAAAAAATTCAGTAACAGTTTTTGAGAGAATATCAAAAAAGTGAAAAATCACTTGAATAACAACTATAGCCTGATTTTCGTAATGAGAGCGCTGGGCAAAACATACGTCTGCATTAGTATAGTCTTGTATGTACTGCATGGAACAGCATGCCTACAAAATACAATAGGTGTTGTCAATTTTCAACAACACTCTGACTGTACATCTTACAGTATGTTGGAGGGGTATGCGGGGTCAAAGTCAAGTATGCAGATGCGTAGTCCAGCGCTCACAGCAACTGGCCTCGCCTTTACTTCCGGTTGACAAGTTTTGATGAAAATGTTTGTCAGATCCCCTTGTGATAAATTTATGTTAAAAGTTTCAACTTATGTGCTATTCTGTTTATGAGCTATTTTGTTCACACAGAACTATTGCTAAAAACATGTTTTTTGCGCTCAGGAAACTTAAAATGTATATTTCCGGTGAAAACTAATTTTAAAAATAAAATCAACATGAAAACAATACATTCCTTCCCTAAATATTCACATAGGGCAAAAAAATGTAAAAAAGAATACTCTTTCTAGTTGAGAAAAATACCTGTAGGTAGAAACTAGAAGTCATTTTTAATTAACAAAAGAGAATTCAAAACAGTTTGAATCATAAAAATTGTTTTAAAACACAAACAATTGAATCTAGCCTAAAATTGTTTATATACATTGACAACATACCAGAAGTGCATGTGGCAGACGATAATGCAGGATTATCAACTTCTTCAATAGCATGCTTGACTATTCTTTCTGCTTCTTCACAGCATTGTTCTAAACAAAATAAATAATTAATAAAATATTAATATGTTACACTAGTTAAGACAATTCTAATATATGAGGTGTGATAAAATAATATGGTGAATATGTTATTACTAACAATTAATAAGTTTACATAAAATTTAAATTAATCTCTTTCAAAGTTGTACTATCCTTGGCTAGCGATGCACTTATCCCAAAGTTGATTCCATGATTAAAAACATTTCTCGAAGGCTTCTTTCAGAACGGCCATCGGCCGCATTGTCATTGCCCTCTTATTATCGGGAATAGAGTAAAAACATTTTCCTTTCAGCACGGTTTTTATTTTTGGGAAGAGCCAGAAGTCACATGGTCTTAAAACTAGAAAGTAGATGGATGTGGACAGAAAGGAATATTTATACTTACGGATCAGAAGCAAGGTGTGGCACAGGGAACAAGTTTTGGACTCACTCATCTCATTAGCAAATTATTGGTTAAAATGCTCTTTACATGAATACATACAAGTTATTCAGTTCTTTGATAAACTTTCAAATAGTTAATCGCCTGCTTGAATGAACCAGTTTCACCACTTTTTGCATGTTTTCATTTTTTTGAGGTCAAAGGACTTCCCAATCGTTGCTCGTCTTCAATAAACTCATTTTCGCTTATAAATCAGTCCTACCACCAGTAAACAGTCTTCAGGGTTACCATATTACTGCCATAAACTAATTTTAACATTTATTGAGTGTGTTGGAATTTTTTTGCAATTTATAAAACAAAAATTAATGTTAATACGTTGTTTGAAACCCGTGAAACGCCGACAGACACAGTAAATACAACCTCACTCTTCTGGTTTGGAAGCAGACTGACAAGTCACAACTAATTCAAACATGACTCTGACTATTTCATAGAATAAACAGGCTATAGGGTGTATTACTTCAAATGGATGTAGCATCAGAAGTTGCTGTTATAAAAGTTCATTAAACATATTTTTTTATCACACCTCGTACTTGCATACCTAACAGAAGTATTGATAATGAAAGGAGAGTGGAGTAGATTAGAAATACGGATTATGACAGGGATACTAAATAACACTTCTAACTTTAGGAAACAAAAATCTAAGACTCTGATTTTTAAAACATAGGAAAACTCAGTATAAGAAGGTTAAAATAATGGAAAGTAATTTAAGACATAAAAGAGAAGTTCAGATTAAAGTAGCAGGATGCTACTTTAGGATGCTTTAAAAGCTGAAAGGATGAAGCTGAAGGAAAGCTTTATTGCCACTCTTTACTATGGAAGAACTTGTAGCTGCAAGTTGGAGACTCAGATGTGGTAAGAGCCCGGGATTGGATGCAATAACAGCAGAAGTAATTAAGATTGCTGTAGAAATTAAGCCACAGGTTCTTGCTGCTATGAATACAGCCTTGCATCTGGAAAAGTTTCTGGTCGAGTGGAAGAGAGCGAGATTGGTCCTGCTGAAGAAAGGTAAACCGGAAGACCTACCTTCCTCATATAGACCAATATCCCTCCTGAGCGATGCTGCGGGATGAAGGGATGGAGGGATGAAGGGACATATGGAGATCAGCGGGATCGCCCTGTCCCAGAGTAAATCAATCCTGTCCTGATCTCACTAGATAAGGTAGGCACACTAATTTCCAGAGCTGGTGATGAGAGAGATGAATGAAAGTGAGAGAGTGGGTATTCGTCAGTGACAGCGAGAGGGGAATTAGGCTATGGTTCCCTTCCACGCCCCGCTGACAGTATATAAATTTTTTAACCTGACTTTTCCCTTGTAGTATTACATAAACAGTTCCGAGGGAGGTGGAGGGTTGTTTGCTGATGTCGGATCAAGTGGCCAGGCAGTGGGTTTTTGGCTGGTACGCGGTTGCGGCCTCCTTGGGGCTGGACGAGGACGTCTCAATTGAGTCCAACACTACTTCCTCCATCGCGAGGGAATGAACATGAGTTTTCTCACTGCCTCAGATAAAAAAAATTGAAAACCACAAGAATAGGAATTTGAATGTATTTAAGAAAATTTAACAGTAGGTACAGTACTACACATACTTTTAAATTTAAAATTTTATTAAATAAAACTTACCGAATATATTGTCCTGTAATGATTTTGTACTACTAAGTTGCTCTTCAATTACTTTCAATCTAGCTTCAACTTCTTCTTTTTGTAAAAGAAGATCTTGTAATTCACTTTCAACTTGAGCTTTTTCATTTTCAACCCATTCAACTTTTGACGCTAATGCCTGAATAAAAAATAAATCAAATTATAGAATTCACATACAAATTTTAAGAAAATACGAATAATATTTATTGCCAATAAAACCATTTCACACATTCAACAGAATAAAAGTTTCACAATAACTTACATTTTCTGTAATATTTCAGTTCAGTGAAAAATATTCTATAAAATTTTGTTGTTCAAAATCAGTAAATAAGAGATAATATTGTTACAATTTACTTAAATTAAAAATTTGGAAGGGCTGAGAGTAAGCAACAAGTTCCATTATTAGTCATGCAGAGAAGGTTCTTCTCAGCATGACATTAGGGCCGATCTGCGGATATGTTGTATTATGATAGCACTATTTTATACAACAGTTGTGTTATTGTTACAATAAATGTTACAATAAATCGTCCGTGCAATTACAAAGGGGCGTATCTCGATTTTGTTGATTTTTCAGGAAAGCCATTTAAAGTTTGAAGTGAACCCTTCATGTAACTTAACACTGCATTGTTCACTCATTATTGTTCATACTTTCTTTATTTGTATAGATTATAATAAACAAATGTACAGGTTTTGGATAAAACAATTAAAAAAGATTTTTATCATTACAAAATAAAGAAATGATGACTCAAAAACCCTTCTTACTGAGATACGCCAGTTTGTCATTGCTTTCGTAATTTTATTAATGCACGAATTCCAGTTACGCCCTTGAGAATACCAGTATGTTAAATAAATAATAACAAATAAAATAGAAGTAATTTGTTTTATTTAAAATATTTAAGCTAAGATAAAAACACGGGATCTTAAAAACTAATCATTATAAATTTCTGATTAGCATAATGACATTTACTTGACGTTAAAAGACTATCTGTTAATGATAATAACCATTAGGTTTCTTTTGCAGTTTTATTGACTTTCCTAATTTGCTTTAGAAATGTGTATGATTTATCACAAATTAATTTGATCATTGAGTATATTAATGAGAACATTATTGAACTACAATATTTAAAAAATTACAGTATTACAAACACTTCCAAATACAATTCCACCAGGTGATACAAATATAAGTTATAAAACTAAACACCTACCAACTAAGCCTAATAGAAACCATGTTGTAGTCAACATTTTTTTTAGTGTCAACGATAATTAGGCCTACTTCCTGTTATAAAAGAAATAGTCGCATAAATACTATTATTTTGACAGCGGTAATAAAAGTAATATGTACTGGACACATACTAAATACACTCAATGCGCTCCTGGACTGAGAAGTAACATGAAAATGATTTATAAAACTAAACACTTACTAACTACACCTAAGATAATTGATTTAAGAAAAAAAATTACTTAAACAAGTTAAACAACACAAGTAATAAGACAAAATTTCTTATGAGGTAAATTTGTGTAAAATGTCGCAAATCCTGGATTTTTTATTACAAGAGTATCTCTTAAGCATAATTTCAGCAAGTCATTATATTTTGCAGTGGCTATCAGTGGAGATTTCCCATTAAGTTTTTCTGGATAGCTAAATTCAGATTTTCGAAAAGTGAAATGCTATTGTACACGTTAGAACAATGGGTTGTTTTAAAATAATCTTTCTAGGCTGATATTTTATTACCATTAATCCTCTGAAGGTTGTCTAGTCAATCTTATCATTAGGATCATCCTTCCTAACCCTAACCCTGAAAATTCTAATACCTATTGAAAGTTTTTTGAAGTTAAGAAAATCATCAAAATTTAAAGAATAAGTAATGTAGAATTATTTGCTCGTGCTAAACAAAAAATTGGTGTTAAATGTTTTGGTAAAATATTTCTCCAGACAACTTTAAAGTTGTTTGAATAGTTGAATGAGCAGATTTCTGCAGAAAAAATCTGCAGATACGCCTATTTGGTGCTTTAATTCAAAAACAAACACAACCACAAACAGGCGTATCTAAGATATGGCTGTATGTGACTGTTTTTCCACGTGAAAATATTAACTTACGCCCTTCATTTTTTTTAGTAACTAAGAAACTAACATGAATTGAGATACGCCAGTTTGTCACTTCACAGAACAGCACCAGATAAGTATGGAATCGGCCTTAACTCAAAACAGGCAAAAATCGAGATACGCCCCTTTGTGATTGCACAGACGATTAAATTAACCCTTTAAAAACCGCAAGAAGATAAATCAATTCTGTAAATAATACAGTTTAATGATCATGAGCCGATACATCAGCTCCATTTTTCTTTTTAAATTACTAACTTATGTTTTAATATATTTCAACAAATTTTGCTTTATTTACAAGAGAAATAATTCTAATTTATGTTTTTGGTGATGACCCAAAAAATTTAAAAAAAAATTGTTATAACAAAATGTTGATCAATGTTATGAAATTTAGTTATCCATGGATAGTCAGCTGACTGAATTTTATTATCCCCAAAACGTACATATGTTGCAATCTGTTAAATTCACAACAATAAGTAACTCCATGACCCAATGAGATGAGGACAATGTATAGTCTTGTACAAACCCAGGCTGACCATTCTTGAGAAAGTATGGTTAATTGAAACCCAACCATCAAAGTACACTGGTAACCACTGACTATACTATTTTTCAAGGCTGATGAGCTCTGAACGTATGCATTGCCCCCTACCGACTTCATAGCTACCCAATGATTTGCCAGCAACGTCGAAAATACTTGCTCTCCTAGCTTTGTTATACATTTTGTCAGCCATTTTTTTGTTCTTTTAATAACAGTTATAACCTAAAAACATTTACACCAGTTGACTTTATTATAAAGTATTACATGTTAACGCGCTCTATAATCGATGTATTCAGTACGAGATGCAAGACACGAGTGAACTACTGCGGCTCTAACATGCATGCACGCTTAATGTTGGTCAGGTACAATCAGACAACGCTGGTAAACGTTCTGATTGGTCTAAACCCGTGGAACAGCAGAGTTCATCAACCGTGAAAAGCATGATAGTATTCAAATCCGTATAAAAGTAACCACCTTTACTAGGATTTGAACCAGGAACTTTTGTCTCTGAAAATCAGCTGTTAAACAGCTGACTTGTGGCAATGACTTTACCTCTAGACCAATCCAGTGGGTAAAACACTTATTTTTTTAACCTTTTGAGGACTATGTTTTTCAACCTAGAACTCAGCTCACAGCCTGAGTTCTTTTTAGGTTTTTCGTCTATTTCTGCTTCCATTATTTATTATCTTTCTGCTATTTTTTTTTTTTTAAGAACTTCCACCCCTTGAATACTTGTGCACGTAAATAACCCTCACCCGCACAGTCCAGCGCCCATACGTGCATGCGCGCGCACACATACACGCGTGCATCCCTCTATGTACGCGTATAATATACGGTTTTTTACAGTAAAGAAAATACACTAAACAGAAAGAAAGAACACTTATAATATATTTATTTACTATGAAAATAAATCATAGGCCTTTGTACGCTACAACTGGGTTGCGGGATTGCCGGTACCTCAATGTCGGTATCTGTTTCGGAACTTGAAACATTGTGCCGTACATAAAATGAATTTTCACTATCACTCTCATTGTAATTTTCAAGATCTGAATCGGGATTAGTTATATATTGTAATATATCGCCAACCTGTAGACGCCTACTACTAAAACTAACCATTTCCACTCGTATATACAAAATAAACAATGAAATGAAACGTTCAAAATAAAACATATATATACACGAAACACGATTTACATTATAATAAAACACACTAATATTCACAAGAAATAAAAATTCTTTATTAGTAAACTATAAATAAGTATTCTGTATTAGTAAACAAATGGTAGCAAGAAGCTAACACAACTATAAAAACTTTTCGGAACTAATAAGTGAGGTTAGACAAAACACATGTGCTGTTTCAATCGCATAAAACAAAGCCTACTAAATTAATTATTCGTTTATAACACGTAGTACATGGAGAAAATGATAGATGTCAGCACAAGTATAAAAACAGAAGCAAACGTACCGGTACGTTCGTAGTATTTTGGACCGAAAAACATGAAACGTACCCGTACGTTCGTAGTCCTCAAAAGGTTAAATATTGTTATAAACATTTCAAGGTTAAAAAAAACAATAAGGAATTCGATAAAGTTATAAGAATATGTATTAAATTTTTTTAAATACTTAATTTATTTTTGCATTTAAAAAAATTTTTTCCATGCAATTTCATCTCAATATTTTTTATAACCATTGAATTTATTTCTATGGTAAATTAATAACTGATAAATTATGAAGAAAACAAAAAAATATAAATATTTTTGGCCCAGCAACATACAAAACCTTTTTAAAGTGACATTTTAAGACAGGTGATTTTATCCACAACTGCTTTTAAAACTGTGGCTCTATTAGTATAATTATGTTTTGTCTGGCCTTAAAAGGGTTAAGGAATTGTAATGTCACTGGTAACACAAAAGAGTCATTGTTTTAATGTTTTGAGAATCTGATTTTTCATTGATTGGATTTATTTTGTATGCATGGTTTTACAAATTCTTTACAATTTTAAAGTAGTACTAAATTAAATAAGGAGTTTCTAATAACAACATATACTTCTAATACAATCTAGAATTACATTTGGATACAAAACTAATCTTGTTTAAAAATTACTTTGATTACTTACATCTTTATGCATCTGTCAGAGCAAGTGAAAGAAAAAAAACAATGAAAACAATGAATCTATTGTAAAAATGTATAAAAATTAAATTTTTGTTTTGTTTTATTTAAAGTTGTATTTACAATAAGATCATTGGCGACCTTATCTCAGTATTAGAACATCCACCTTATTCACCAGATCTTGCACCATGTGATTTCTACCTATTCCCTCAGGTGAATTCTGCAATTAAAGGGACAAGATTTTTAGTCTGTGGAAGCTGTAAAAGAGAGAGCGACACGTGACCTGAAGGAGCTGACAAAAGATGACTTCCAGCACTATTTCCAACAATGGAAAATTCGTATGGAGCATTGTAGGGATAGAGACGGAGTGTATAATGAAGGTGACAATAAGTGATTATGTATAAAATAATTTTTTTTTTACGTCAGTCTTGTTATTTAATAGCCACACCTCGTAGTTTAATTATTACTCAAAAGTAATTTCTGTTACTTTGAAAGCTCGCGACCTCTATGCACTGAATTTCTTACATACTGTACATTATACAATAATAGATGTATGTACTTTTATAATCCCACAAGAAACGGAAAAGAAACACGTATAATATCGTACTAGATTTATCTGATGAATAGATGAACAATTATTTTTATTTACTTATTTATTTTATTTAGTAAAATGTAGCTACATTAAAATTACAATCCATGACTATACTAAGCTATGTACAATATTTTAAACTAAATATACTTATACGCAAAAACTCTTCTTCACAAAGAGTTCTGTCCGCGCATAGGAGTATACAGAACAAAAACAAGTATTAAAACAAGTATAAAACAAGTAAGATCGTTCACATGGCTGACTGCCGGCTTGAGGTATCATGCCATTCCCTAACTGCAATGGTGCATCGGCATAACGGCATAACTGTGAATCAAGCCTTTGAACTCAACATGTTAATTGAGGCAGATATACGGGGGGGCTGCCCAGAGCAGACAGGTGGAGTGTCAAATTATTTACACCCAATCTGTTCGTTGCAGGGCTAAAATAAATAGTTCTGTTTCTTATCACATGGTCAGCCAATTAAATGTCTGAATCATTTAAGGACAGAAGAAGTAGAGGTGTAAAATACACTAATCAGAGTTATCTCCTCTGAAAGTAATGAATTTCATTATACAGCCAGACCCTGTGGTGAATGAAGTGAAGGTGTCATTTGCAGAGTGGAAAATATGTGCTTTTCAGAGGGCCCGGCATGCTGATAAGCGTACTTTTCCACTCAGTGAGGAAGGCAATGGTAAACCACCTCACTCCTCGTTTTACTTAGTAAAACCTCTGCAGGTTCAAACCAGCCTTTCGGCTGTTGACCTAAACAACAACAACATACGAGGGGGGGGGGCAAAAAGTTGAATTATACTAGTTATTGTTATTACCCAAACACATACCTGATTTTGTTCAGTTGCAGCATCAGCAGTAGCTTGTAAACTAGCTAATTCTTCTAATACATCTTCTAAACGAGTTTTTTCATTTAATTTTTCTTGTTCTAATGTTTGGACATTTACAAGCTGTTTATCAACATCTGCTTTCTGTTGGAAATAAATCAAACTTAATTATTTCCAATAAAAAATTTAGATACATAATTTTTACAATAAAACAATACAATTTAAAATCCTAAAAATTTATACGAATGATATCACAAATTTCGAACAAAAGTTAAAAAAATAAAACTTAAATGTATAAAATTTGTAAATGAACTTCAATATTTGTTGAAACATCAATGCTATGCGTAGTTTCAGATAAGGCACCATAGTTTGAATTGAAGGGGTCAGTGGATGAAGATGTTAACTGACTTTTTCACAAAAATTTAGTTTTCATCGGTAATGAAGTTTTTATGTGCATATTTTTCAATGGCACTAACTCAGAAATCTCCATTTGCTTCCATTAAGAAAATACCAGAGGATGAAGGTGTTATCTACAAGTCAAATAAGTAATATTAACGATAAATTTCCGTTTATAATTATTATTCATTAGTTTCTTTATAATGTAAAAACGCAATTCAGTTAGGTTTACTTTTAAAATAAATTTGTTTTATTTTAACATTTTTTTTTTAACTAGTCGTTACTTAACACCTCCATTCATTTTAAAATGACATTTTATTAAAAAAATATGTTTGTGACAGAAAGTGTATGTCTACACAAAAATTAGTTAAATTCAATTTAAAAACTAAATTAGACAAGGTTTAGAATACTTAAATAAATTCAAAATGTCTATTTAATGTACTGACAGCAAAAATGTAACTTTCTGAAATCAGTAAATAAAGTTACAGCTTTTGAACTTTAACACTCAATAGCTCAGAACTGTATTTATGTCACATAATACCTTCATCCACTGAACCCTTCAATTGTTCTTGAATTAATACTGCTAATTAGGGTTATAATACTTTAAATAACATTTTTGGGACTTAGTACCATCTTGATTAGGTATTAAATTGTTTTACTCTAAAGTTAACTCCAATTCAATACATAACTATTAGTTTTAGAGTCTTGATATTTATTTATCTACAATATTTTTATTTTGATATATTTTAACAGATATGACAAATTAAAGAAACAGAAAATGCATATACACTCTTCTTTAAAAAAATACTTTACGAATTAACAAAATTGTGATATGGATATGTACTTCAAAACTTTGGTGGAATGTAACAAAACAATTCCTCTGTGAAACGTAAAAACAAAAACTAAAATAAGATATTTACAAGTAACACTTTTAAATTATAGTACAAAATATTCATCTCAGATCAGAATTTTATCTCAGATGACATGTTTCAGTAACTTAGACTATACCAAAAGCTATATGAATTCCATCTTACCAACTAAAATGCTGTTCTTTACCCATTCATTACACATATGTACAAGGAATTTTTTTAAAGTTAGTACAGTTTTGAAATTCGGCCGCTGCAGTGTTGCAGTTGGTATTTGGTGTAAGTGCGCTTAATACCTACATCTGTTAAGGAGCTACAGATGCTATTATGAAAACATTTAACCATGTTCACGGTTTTTTTTTTCGAGTATTTAACCCTTTGAAATCGGGAGCTGACTGTAGTCGGTCAAGTAGTTACTGTCTTTACCACTGTAAAACTTGCGTATTAATAAATCTATAATGCCCACTTAAATAAAATTACTCGCCTTGAAATGCTCTTTCATTTGATATATAATACAATGCACTTAATGTATGTATTACCGAACAATGAAAAGATCAAAGTGGCCAACCTCTTCGACTATGTTCCAGACAGAATAACTTTTTAAATAATTCATATTTTGCGTTGGTACGACTGCAGTTATACATATTTCTCAGTTTAGTTTGTGATAAAGGAAGATCTGACTGGTTTTTGAGATGGAAGATACTACTTTCTTCGTCTACTTTATCCTTGGGCCTTCAACCATATACAAACACATTTTACTACTGTTATTTTACGAATGTGTGTGTTTGAGATGGTTGAAGGCCCAAGGATAAAGTAGACGAAGAAAAAAATATCTTTTTATCTTAAAAACCGGTCACCTCGACTTCGGTTTGATGTAAAGGAATGACCTTCCTTTATCACAAACTAAACTGAGAAATATGTATAACTGCTGTACAATTTTCAAACTGCTGTAACTCACCCAATCTTTACCCAAAATTGTCATAAAAAATATGATTTTATTCAGGAAACTATTTTCTACAAAACATGTTATGTACAAATTTTTGCTTAACTGAAATTTCAGCCTGTTACAGGAAAAAATATAAAGTAAACACACAAATTTTCTGCACGACAATATTTCGCTTGCTCAAACGCCACGCGATTTTCATGTTTTTATATGCAAAAGAAGTGTACGGAATCATATAAAGCAACCGGAATTTTTTCATAGTATTTCATCAGTAATGAAATTCGATAAAGGAATTTATTTGAGAGCGTGTTATGATGTTTGAACTTTCATTATTGCCTGTAAAAACATGCAGATTTCATAGGGTTAAAATGAATCCTGCTGACGTGAAAAAAGCGCAGCGATTCATTTTCTTAGTGCTAAACGCAAGAAAGTGGCTAAAATTCATTGAGAGACAAGAGAAGTCTATGTAGAAAACATTATGAGTGAATGGTACTGAAATGGGTTAGAGCGGTTAAAGATGGCCACATGAAAGTTCTTACGGAATGTAATGAGCAACTTTCGGTCATTACTGGAGATTTGGTGCAGAAAGTTAACAAACAATTGAAAGTGAACAGACACTTTGCAATTCAATCATTATCTGATGAGTTTTCTCAAAAATCAATACATGTTCAGGCACCAGACTTCTATGAGGTGCTTGTTAATTATAAAAATGCTCCTATTTATAAAGTATTTTGATTTTTATACACTTATCTAAAAAAAAACATAGTGTGAAACAATAGACATAACATTAAGAACACACTACAAATAAACAAAATACAAAAAAAAAATGGAAATTCATAACAAACTATAATGTTTTATTTTGATATCAAGACATATGTACCCAAATATACCATTTAAAAAACAATAAAAATTATAAAGAATAAATTAACAAAATGCAACATAGATACTAATGAAATAACGCAAGTTAAGTACTACAAAAAATTATTTTAAATTTAATGATAAAATATACTAAGAAAAAGATGGCCTGACAATGAGAGCCCCACTAAACTCTATTCTTTCCTTTCAAGAAATTTATTTACAATATTTTGAAAACACAGTTGCGTACCAATTATAACATACACATAAATTAAAATATGGCACAGATATGTAATGATATATTGGCAATATTGAAAAACGTACAAAAATGAAGAGGATATTTATCATCTTAAATAAATTAAATCATCATCATCGTCCTTCAAGGATTAGGCTCTGTTGGCCTGTTCCGGCATCCATTTCTTTCGTGGTCTTCCAACATCTCGCCTTCCACCGGGCTGGTACTCCCATGCTAGTATGGGAAGCCTATCTCTTGACATGCGGAGTAAATGACTGGACCAGTTTCTCCTGTACCTTTTCAGAGTTGCTAGCAAAGGTTCCACTCTCAGGTCCGCTCTTATATTTTCATTTCTTATATGATCTAACCTAGAGTAGCCCTTGATTGCTCGCAGAAATCTCATCTCAGCTGCTTGCATTCGAGATTCAGTTCTTCTATTTGGTACCCATACTTCGCTTCCATAGGCTATCAATGGTATTGCCATTGTTCTATAAAATTTTAGTTGGGTATCCTGCCGTGTTTTCCTCCCTATAGCTCTTCTTATAGAACCACAAACAGCGCTGAATTTAGCCAGCTTCTCATTCACATCATCCTCTTTAACAAATGAGATACGGCATCCCAAGTAACTACAGTCTCTTACTTGGTCCAGAGCCTGATCATCCAGCACAATTTTGCATCTAATTGGCCACTTTCCTCTGAATGCCATAACCTTGGATTTATGAGGTGAGATCTTCATGCCAAAATCTAAACCAATTTTATTCAGCTTGAAAAGTGCATATTGTAGTTTGTCTTCAGAGTTGAAAATAATTACAGTATCGCAGCATAAAGTAGAGAGTTCAAGAATACATTATTGCAAAGTTGAATGCCTGAGTCAACGTTTTGATTCCAAATATTTAGAATCTCGTCTGTATAAATATTAAAAAGAGTCAGAGACATTGGACAACCTTGTCTCACGCCTTTATTTATTTTTATTTTTTCTGTTTTTTCATTATTACCGAACATAACTATTATATCAGTATTGGTGTATGTACCCACAATCGCCGCCACAAGGTGCTTGGGATATCCTTTCTTGAGCATCACATCCCACAACCGAGCTCTCAAAACGTTATCAAACGCTTTTTGCCAATCTATGAAGGCCATGTGTGTTTCACAGTTGTACTCTCGATTTTTCTCAATAAGTTGTTTATAAATTAAATTATCAATAAATTACTCAATAAATTAAATTAATTCAATAATAAAATTAATTTAATTTATAATTGTTTTCAATTTCTGAAAATGAAAAAATAGATACAATAAGAAATAAATAAAAAAATAAGTAAAATTAAGAACAAACTGCATTTTCAAATGAGAAGAGGTCAGAAGAAGACAGTGTTAACCCACATCAACATAATTTTACGCAATGTCATTTTAAAAGTTTACTGAAATCTACAAATCATGTTTTTGAAAGTTTTGTTAAACATTTATTTTTTCGGTTAAACCAGGTTCTTAAATTTTCTTTAAAATGTGCTGAACATTTTATTTTTAAAAAATATTTAAGAAAAATCATGCTGGAAATTTTGTGGGTTAGCACTTTCTTCTGCCGACACCTTTGATTTAAGAACAACATTTTACAAGAGATAATTACATAAAATGACAACCATTTATCTCAATAAAATATAATAAAACAGTTAAAATAGGTTATAAAAAACTCTAATTAAATTTTATAAACTAGCATACAGATGCAATATAAGAAACTATTATCCACAAACCTATTAACAATAAAATGAATGGAATATTAAACAATAAAAAGGGTGTATATAAAATAGATTGTGGTAATGAAAATTGTAACACATTTTGATGCAACATCTTTGTAACAAAGATGCCGCAGATATAAAAAAAAAAAAAACAATCAACATTGCCTTCAGTCGGGACTTGGACATCCTCGCTTTCATTGGCTGCTCCTCACCCTTTTTCATCCACTGCTGACTTAGTTTTTGGGTCTCAGGGTCATACTCAAATATACAGGTCTCATCTCCAGTGACTACCCGACTAATCCAATCTCTACCGTTACTCTGAATGCAGGACAACAAATCCTTGCAGATTGATTTTCACATGTGTTTCTGTTCAAAAGTAAGAAGTTTTCGCATCATCTTTACATGTTCAAATTCTTGTGTAACACTTGCCAACAGTTTCTTTGTTGATTTTTAACTCTTCAGACAAGGCACGAATGCTTACGCGCTGACGTGATCAGCAGGCATAGACGGTCAACATTTGCATCGGTAAGAGACGTGACAGGAGCTTCTTCACGTGGACCGTCATTTACAGATTCATGCCCCTCCTTGAACAATTTCATTTAGTCAAACACTCGTGTTTTTGTTATCCACTCGCCTCCACACACCACCTGCAATTTTCGAAGGATTGTTGAGGGGTTTTTGCCAGATTTCACAAAAAAACTGGATCACACCATGTTGCTTGTAATGCGAGTCACTCATTTTCATGACGCCACTAACAAAGTTACTTTTGAAAAACACAAACCAAATGTGCAATAAACTTCAAACTTCGACTGCAACAAAAGGAAGGTCCCCTATTTCTGATTATATGTTTATGAGCGACGCAGTGTTGCCAATTCCCGAGTTATAACTAAATTCCTGGGACTTAATTGCCACACCTGGTATTTCTGAGACATTATTAATATTCCAAAACAATCTGATTGGAGTTTTTGTACATGTAGATTCCAAATGAAATACAGATATTATAGGGGGTATATCATCTTGTTCATTCAGGTCCGTCATTTTTCATTATTCATTTTCATATATCACCCTTTACTATTTGCATAAACATTCATGTGCGTAATAGTCATACATAAAATAAAACAAAAAATGTTCATTGAGCCACTTCCAACATGAATTTCTTCACAATTTTGTGGTTTCTTCAACTTCTTCCTTACAATCCATCATCGCTTTCTTCAAACAAAACAAAAAACAAAAACACATGTAATGCCTTGTTTATTACTATTTCTTCTAGTTTTAGTGTGGCCAACTATCCAATACTGCATAACTTCCAATAATATAGCTGAATGGAACCCTTAGCATTACCCACAGGTTATTTGGAGCTGTAGTAAGCCACTAGAAAGATGGTGAGATGACCGTTAGGAAGCAAGGAAATAATCTGCAGGTAGGATATAACAAATACAACAATTTAAAAGCCAGATATCAAATATCAGTAACAAAAATATACACATAATAAACTTTTTGAATTAAAATGGTGTGTTTCTGAGTTTTCTCCATTATGACAAGCAATTTGGCAGTACCCATTCCATAAAAAAAAGCAACCGATTTTCTCCAATATACTAAATGTGAGCATAAAGCCATAACCTTTAAGTGCTGCCGAATTTAGCAATTACCGCTGCCTAATCATGATCCAATACTCTGAATCAAGTCGGACTGTACACAAATAAAAAATCCTGAATATACAATTTTGAGGATTTTTTGGTTAATTTCCATCAACATCAATTTTTTAAGAAAATACGTCATTTAAGAGCGTTAACCCGCCAATTCCATTTCCTGAAACTTTACAGTATAGCTGAAAAACTAAATGAAACTCATATAGTTCCCACTGAGATAGCAGAAAAGAATGTCACAAAAATGTATCTTAATATTCATTAGATTTGGTAGTTTTTCAAGTAGATACACTAAATTTTCATTTCCACCACAATTCCAAAATCAATGTTTGGCCTAAAAATGGAGTTAGCAGTGTAACAATTTTCACCAAATAATATAATAGCACCTAATAAAAATAATCTTTCTGAAACTTTTTTGAAAAATTTACTTTTAAATTCTTTGTACACAACTTCAGGGGATATTTACATAGCAGAAATATTCAAGGCTTAATTTTTTTATGAATTGGTAGCAATATTCTATGGCTGTTTTCCCGGTTCTACCAACTCCTCAAAACAGTAAATCGAATGAAAGACAAAAAAAATTACATAAGTCAAACAACTTACAGTGTTCACTGTTTATAATGCAAAAATTGTAAAAAAAGTTTAGCTAAATTTTTTTAATCAGATATTATTAACACTTCCTGAAAAATACTATTTCCAGAAACACACAAAAATTAAAGTTGATGAAAATTCCACTTTTGAACTTACGATTAAAAAAAAAATCTGTACAATCCAATCAACTACGTGAAAAAGCTAACCAAACTAGAAATAAAAGTTGTATAAATTTATATACACAATTATATATTTACAAAAATAAAAAGTTGAAACTTCTGGCACCATCAACCCCCATGCGATATTCAAACTTTTATCAAAAACATGGTACGGTCTTACTATTGACAATATTAAATTGTTGGCCGCTCTCGCAAATTTAGTCATTTTATCAGAGCCTCTAAGAGCTTTGTCAACCCCAGCTTTCTGTAAAAAAAATTTGGTCAACTAAACTAAATTTTTATTCACTACATTTGATGACATCCACTCAATACTTAAATGCTACAATTCCAACCCAAATACGAGGGTTATTCAGAAAATAACCTCCGTTTTGAAATAAAAAGTAAACGAGTGAAGATACAAAATATATACATATTAAAACTACAGTTTTTCTCTATTTTCCGACATAGATGCCAAACAGATTCAAGCACTTGTCGTACCTTGGAACAGTCTTTGAAATACCCTCTGCATAAAAATCTGCCACCTGTGAATGTAGCCAACCATTCAAGGTGTTTTGAAGCTCTTCGTCATTGGCGAACCGCTGAGATGCTTTGGGAACAGGTGAAAGTCACTAGGAGCCAAGTCCGGGCTGTATGGGGGATGATCGAAAACGTCCCATTTAAACTTGGCCAAAACTTCATTTGTTCTTCGAGCTGTATGAGGGTGAGAAAACAAATGAACTTTTCTCACCCTCATTCAGCTCGAAGAACAAATGAACTTTTGGCCAAGTTTAAATGGGACGTTTTCGATCATCCCCCATACAGCCCGGACTTGGCTCCTAGTGACTTTCACCTGTTCCCGAACATGAAGCAGTTCGCCAATGATGAAGAGCTTCAAAACGCCGTGAATGGTTGGCTACATTCACAGGCAGCAGATTTTTATGCAGAGGGTATTTCAAAGACTGTTCCAAGGTACGACAAGTGCTTGGATCTGTTTGGCGACTATGTCGAAAAATAGAGAAAAACTGTAGTTTTAATATGTATATAATAAAGTTTTTGTATCTTCACTCGTTTATTTTTTATTTCAAAACGGAGATTATTTTCTGGATAACCCTTGTACATAAGACCACAAATTTATTACGAGAAACTGATCAAATTTTAATAATTTCTTTCACAAATTAATACTCTCAAATTCCGTTCCGATGTGAATTTCTGAAATACCTATGAATAATTCTTTACATTATTTGATAATTTTAAGATAAATCAACATTTTGTTTACTTATATGTTATCTATATGGGCTAAGAGAATTAAAGATTATAAAATTTGATGTTTATATCAGAAAAAAATTTCGAGTAGATGATTTTCTACATTGGATTAACACAAAACTCCTAAAACTGTAACTGAATATTGAAAATATAATCTGTAGCTATCATGAGAACAAATTCTAAAAATAGTTTGAATATTATTTTTTCTTTCAACTATTTCATTCAATTTTAAAGAGTTGATAACTAAAATTGGCAAGAAATAAAACCATATCAAATTACAGTTTACTTTTAAACTGATTTTACTCCATAGACATTCATATTATAAATTTATATAAAAAATGAAATACAATATTTTTGCAATCATGTATAAATAAAGCTTACAAAAATATGTGTATGCAATAAAAATAACAATGCAAATTAAAATGAATGATTTTATACTTTTCTTGTAAATTTAAAAATACATTTTGGAACTATCCTCCAAAAAAAAATTACAACGGGTTTTCATAATTATTACAAAATTTCTAATTTGTTTTTTCTAAAACCTATTACATTTTAATTTTTATTAAAATAAATTTAAGACTCTGCTTATATTTACTTTATTTTCCCAACTTTCTGTTGAATTATAAAACCTATATTATTTAGAGCTTAGAAAAAAAATAAAAATACAAGTTTAAAATTATTATCGACAAATCATGAATACCATCATCTCATTACATTTTCCTAAGGTTTCGGATAATGATATTAATGTGGTTAACTCATAGACAAACAAAAATGTATTCAAGTTAATAAAATCTTAACAGAACAAACCCCAAGAAATTTTACCAAATACAATAAATTATTTTTTAAAGACAAATACACTTAAAAACAATTAAAAACTACTCTGTTAAACAAAAATTAAACAAATCTGTTACATAAGCCATAAATTCTAACAACTACAAAGAGTTAGTTAAATTTTCATAAAGTAAATTTCTTTGCATCAAACAGAAAAAAAGCAATAAAAAATTAATATACAATATAAATTTTAATAGACTACAGCACAGTGGTGTATTCTGAGTTAAGAAACGGAAATACTAAGTGTCTTTTATAGACTCACTTGTTACTTATTCTTAATTTTACTAAAGTAGTTTATTCAAATAAAATTATTGCAAAACATCTCATATAAACCAACTGTTTAAAATTCACAACCTTACAATATTCATAGATGTCACTAAATCTACATTCCGATTCACAAAAGAAAACACCTGTCTTTAAATAGCAATATCTTTTGAACCGTATTATGTAAAAACAATTACGATACATCAAATTAAAGCTTGTTTTATTATTGGTTATAGAATATAGTTAACATTTTCAGAAATTAATATTGTATTAAATATAAGGAATAAAATTACACATAAAAGTACCATGTTTTTAACTAGTTTTCCAGTATAACCAACTTCAAGGTACTGTTACTTTGTTCACGCATACTTTAAAATGTATAGGGCTACAAAGTATTAAATATTAATGTAATCCTGTAACCAACATTAAAACAAGCTTCATTTTGATGTATCCTAATTGTTTTTACATAATGGTTCAAAAGATATTACTGTTTAAAGATATGTGTTTTCTTTCGTGAATCGCGGACTATAGTATGGTACTGAACTACGAGGGTGAATCAAATATGAATAGTAATTTTTCTACTGAGTGTAGGGAGTAGTTGTTAGTTAGGCGGTAAGAAAGTGCAATGAGAAGCCATTTATTTACAGTGGGGGAACCAACTTGGGTCAGTTGCTACACTCTGTTCTGCCTTCAGTACAGCCACGAGTGATGAGGAAGTGCATCCATCTCTTACGTAACGCATCGTTATAAAGTTTTTAATAAATGAAGAAGTCAAACCGTCAGAGATTTTAACACATTTAAGGGTAAAACTGTTGAAGTTGTTGTCATGATGAAATGATTTTTTGTAACGTATGAAAATATGCTGGGTTCGAATCCCATTCAGGCACGGCATATTTTCATACAATACAAAAAATCATTTCATCCTTCACTGTCTGCATTAGCAGTCATTGCAGAACAGTCGGATATTTAACAAAAAAAAAAAAATTACAGTCATGGTCAACGCTGAAGTACAAGTTTAATGGCCGACAAGATCAGTGCAGTTCAAGAGCTAACTGAACTCGATCGATGAAATTTTTCAGAATCCAAGATTACTTGGGATAATGGATTGGTACTCCCAACGCTAATACCCACTTTTAACGCGATTTCTTCAGTAGTAATCCGGGGATCAAAAGCGATTAGCTCTCGAACTGCACTGATGTTGTCAGCTGTTAAACTTGTCCTTGGGCGTCGATCATGATGGTCGTTTTCAACAGTTTTAGGCTCACTTTTAAATTCTTGAGTCCACAAATATTAACTCGATTTTGTGAGAGTGTAGTGTTCCAAAACTGCGCTCTTAAATGTGTTAAAATCTCTGATGGTTTAACACCTTTATTTGTTAGAAACTTTATAACAATGCGTTACGCAAAGACGGATGTACTCCTGCATACTCAAAACTGTACTGCGGTAAGTCGATTCTCCCACTCTACATAAATGCCTTTTTATCACGCACTCTTATCATCTAGCTCACAACTACTCTCTATGCTCACAAGCAAAATTACCATTTATATTTGATTCATCCTCGTAGCATGGTGAAGTAGCTTTATAGTTTTCAGTGTAGTGTTGGTATTGAAAATGAATCCCTATATCCATTAACTGACTAAAAAAGTTAAAAGTATTGTAAAATTAAATTAAAGTTCGATAAAAAAAAATTAAAACTGACAAATTTAATCCCCTGGCTCAGATAATTCAATTGCTTATCAAATGAAAATTACTGATTAATACCCAGTTAATTCTGTATAAATAAAAAAATAAATTGACATTTAAAACATACCTGACGAATTAACTGAACATGTTCATCTCTTAACTTTGTATAGACTTCTTTTAATTTTTGGAATTTATCTTCTAAAAGTTTCACTTTCTCTGAAAAATAAATAATATTAAATAAAACATAAATTTAACGTAACATAAACGGAAAATGAAGCTGTAATTTCCATTACCAAACAATGGTAGGCTATAAAAATTTATGTATTTTTTACACAAAATTTTAATTCTGAAAAAATAAATTATTCTACTCATCAAAAATCAAGTGAATTTGATAACTTTTGAAGGTGAAACTGTGTTTCTTTCTGGGCTCTTGCTTTAAATATTCTACTTATGTAACCGCAAAAAGGTTGAAACCTAGAAATTTTCTTCATTACCTCAAATTCTCTTTTGTATGTCATATCGCCATCAAAGTACTGAAAATGTGAAACCTGCTCCAACACTCTCTTCTCCAGTACTATCTTTGTCTTAATAGATACCTTACCCCTAAAAGCCATTACTTTTGTCTTATCAACAGAAATAATTAGAGATTACTCTTCACAAAGCTGTTTTAGCAGAAATATTGACATCTGAAGATGACCTTCGATTCCTGAATGATCACTAAATCATCCATATACACAGAATGATTGAAAAGTCGCACACGTCAAAAGGTCCTGCTGCAATCAACAATCACGTTCATCATTTTCAAACGACGAAATAAACAGTGTAATGATGTCTTGATACACAGCACTGTCCACAGTACCTTTGTAAAAAATAGGGCCTACTATTCGATGACGTGATACAGCACACCACATTCCTATTTTTTGACAGTGCAAGGGGGTTTCATGGAAGACACGAGGATTTTCGGTTGACCAAATTCTTGTGTTTTGACTAATGACATAACCACTGAGATGAAACCATGCCTCATCAGAGAAGAAAACACAATCAAGCTGTACTACTCCATTGGTATCGATGAATGTCCAAAACCATCTACAGAGCAGTAGACACTTTTCTTTATCCGATTCTTTCAATTCCTGAACGTACGTGATACAGAAGAAGTTTTAACTTCTTCATTGCTTTCTGAGCACTACCATATGACATTTGAGAGTGTGTTGATAGTCGCTTCAAATTTTTTGAAGGCGAGTGTAAAATCACATTTCTAACCTCATTCAGTTTAGCATCCGTCACAATGGCCGGCTTCCCGGTTCTCTTCCTGTCTGCAACTGGTCCACATTCATGGAAATGGGCGATTAGTCTCATTATTGTTGAATTATGAGGCACTGCGGCATCTGGATATTTCTCACGAAATTTGTTTACAACATACACAAATGATCGGCTTGATAAATACTGTTCAAAAATAACAACTCACAGCTCTTGAGAAAACGACATGTTTACAAAGCAGTAAACTCAACAATACTACTGACTTAATGTGGCTCGTATCCATTTCAATGGTATCTAGATTTGTTGTCAGCACTACATGTGATGCTATCTTGCAGTAGCTAACATAACTAATTTACTTAAGTACAGTAAAACCTCACTAATTCAGACTTCACTAATTCGGAATATTTCGAACTACTCCACGAAGAGCAGCTTTTTTAATTTTTTTAGAAGTTTTTTAGTTAAAAATTAATAAAGTGCTACTTCAAAAAATAATAGCTTTTAACTGTAAATAAAAATTGTTTCATCCTGTAATACATTATTGGTTACTCAGTGAAGAAAACATTCCACAATTTAAGCTAGTGAAGTGAGAAACCACATAGACGAACTTATTGAATTTGCAGACTTCAATCCGGAATTCAATGACTATTATCTTGTCCTAAGAAAGATGCGCCAACAAGTTATAAGAAAACAGTGTAGCAAAGAATCACAGAAAAAAAAACAAGTTTTTTTTCTAAGCAACCTCAAATGATCCCTGAGGATATTTGTCAACCCTCTACTTCAACAAGTGCCAAATAATCGGTACGTAAGTACAGTGTTTTAATTAAATATCATATTACACTGGACATTTATTATTTAACAATATTTTTACTGCCGTAAATATTTTTATTTCTACACTTTTAACTTTGTTGTTTTTCAATATACTGTACTGTAAATTCATTAAACATCGATATTTCAGACAAGTAACGTTTATTTTTTAATTTTAATTGCCTAAATTATTCAATTTTTAGATGTAAACAAATATTCGAGATAATTCGGACTTTCAAGAATTCGGACTTCACTTCCCCCCAATTAGTCCGAATTAGTGAAGTTTTACTGTACAACTAGATATACTACATACTTTCCATATCAGCACATCTTGCAGCGGCTTCATCAGTCTGTTGCAATAATTCTTCCTTTAGTATTCTTTCTTGAGCAACTTCACTATCCTGAAACAACAGAAACCCAATTTAGAAAATCAGGTGTGTGTGTGTGTGTGTGTGTAACACTCACACGACTTTCTCTTGCCAATGCAAATAATGAACAATGTAACCTAACATTAGAAATAAACAAAAAAACTAACCTCAAAAAATATAACCTAATTTGAATCATGAGTGAATGATACAAAATAAAAACCAGCCTTAGTTTGGCTTAATAAAACGGAAAATCACTCTTTGACACTAAACTAGGTCTGTAGAGAAAAATGCTTAAAATAAAACTCGTAAGTTTTTTAATTTCCTGTAAATTTGATTACGATTGACTTTTATCGTAAAATGTATACTACGGCGACAATCTTAAAAAATCCTATTTTTTACCGATTTTAATGATTAAATTCCGAAAATTGCTAATTGACACCAAACGATGCATTGTAGAAATTGTTTTTTTTTCTGATATAAAAGTTGCAGATTATTTAATTTTTTACAACTTTGATTATGTATGCTTTGGCCCTAAAATGCATATTAAGGCTGCAATCTTAAAAAGAAAACAATTTTTTACCGTGAAAGCAGAGACCCCTCCGAAGAATTTCAGCAGACATGGCGCTTACCCTACCATCTAGAGCATAGAAAATGAGGTAAATGAGGCGATTTTTAAAAAAAAATCATGAAAGCCATTTTTAAGAAAAATCCCAAAAAAGTGAAAAATCACACAACTGAACTACTTTTGGGTTGACCGATTTTCATGAAATGTTTGTGTCAGGTCCACTTCTGGTAACTTTAGTTTTAAGTTTCAACTTCATGTATTATTCTGTTCTTGAGATTTTTTTTAACACACACAGACATATTGCTAAAAATGTGTTTTTCTGGATTCAAGGGGCCTGAAAAACAAGTATATCCAGTGAAAACTCAATTTCAAACATTAACATGAAAACAGTACTTTCCTTCTCTATACATTCATATAGGGCAAGAGAAAGGAAAACTGGTAATTTAATACCGTTTTTTTAGTTTTCACTTCAATAAGAGAACTTAAATCTTTCCAAGACTATAAAGTTTTTGAGCTACGGACATAATTTGATGCTGCCTCTTTCGCTCCCATATTTCCTTCATATTTACTGATAAAGGCTTTTGATGCAGCCTTCATTTTCTCTGTGATGATATGATGTTAGGTTGTAGACATTTTTAAGTTGACTGATGTGTTTAAACTGAGGGTTTCCTCACACTCTGATATCTTATGTCTTTATCTTTCAAGAGTTCCGCGTTCTCAGGACTCTGATGTTATTTAGTCCTGCTGCTGGAAGTTTTCCTTAAAGATCTTTAGATCTTTTGAGTTTGACTGTCAGGTCCGTGTAACTGGACGAATCTAACTAGTTACAATTCTGAATTTGAACCAAAAGGTGATTACGAGGGGTGGAAGGTGATTGGCCTTTAGAATCAATTTAGTTCACTAGATAGAATCTCCAATTTCTAGCTGGTAATCCAAATATACCATACAGAGGCATGACCAGAATTTTGAGTTCAAGATGTTTGGTTTGGAAAAAATTTAATACTTTGATGTAATTTAAATAACACATTACAAAAAAATTAATAAACATTTAATGATCGAATCAATAATTAATTGTACACTTATAAAACTGGTGTTTAGTTTTAAATTTAATCAATCGATTGAAACTTACTTCATTCTATGAAAACTGTACATGAAATTTTCCAGGTGAGAGCATCGGAGCTGTTAATTCTTTTTTAAGCAGATCTAGATACTGGATGGAATACTTCAGTTAACCGGATGAGAGCCAGGAGTATTCACTTTATAAATTTTAGGAATTTTAAATTAATATCCATTTGTACAACAGAACTTATAAATACTATTAAATTTATTTACCTTTCTCGAAATATCTGTTTCTACATTTAATATTCTTTCAGATAACATTTATAAATTTTAGGAATTTTAAATTAATATCCATTTGTACAACAGAACTTATAAACACTATTAAATTTATTTACCTTTCTCGAAATATCTGTTTCTAAATTTAATATTCTTTCGGATAACATTAAAACATTACTTTGATGGTCACTAGCTAATCGTTGTATTTCAGCTCTTTGTCTACCTAATTCATTTTGTAAATGTTCTATTAAATTATCTCTGAAACAAAAAAAATTAACCAAAATGAAAATTACAAAAAAATTAAGGAAATTTTGTTAAAAAAAGGGCCATCAGATGTCAGATGATGACTTCATAGATTAATCAGTCATATAAAAATATTACTAGTAAACAACTTGGAATGTTTGACTTTGTTGTTGTTCAGGTCATTAGCTAAAAGGCTTGTTTAACCTCTAGAGGCTTTACTGAATAAAACGAGAAATGAAGTGGTTTAACTTGCCTTCCTCACCGAGTTAAAAAGTACGCTTATTATTATGCCAAACACTCCGAAAAACTTTCCACCCTTCAAATGACACCCACACTTCATTCATCACACAGTCTTGGTGTATAATGAAATTCATTACTCTCAAAAGAAGATATCTCTGACTAGTGTCTTTTACACCTCTACCTCTTCTGTTCTTATACGATTCAGTCATTTAATTGGCTGACCATGTTATAAGAAACAGAACTATTTTTTGTAGCCCTGGAACCAACGGATTGAGTGTTATCAGTTATCACAGTGAAACTGTTAAATGTAACTATGTATTTATCTATGTAATATTATACGTTACTTATAATGTAAGTAACCTAAATATTTGAACTGTATAAAAATAAATTAACTCTCTACGCAAAACAAGATCAAGCATTATAATACTGTTTATTCTTTGTGATTGTTTTTATTTGAGATAATGGCTTAGAATCACTGGGAAGACTGATCAAAGAGAAGCAGAGAAAGATCCTCTGCAAGATAATGGGTTTGAAAATAGTAGATGAACAGATGTTACAAGCAATAAAAGAATTGTACAAGAAAAATGAACGAATAATGGTGATGATAAAAAAAACAAAAATTAAAATTCTTCAGACACCTGTATAAAATGGATGATAAATCCAATTTTTAGGATACAAATAAACCTAAGGTGTCAGGTAGGTGGTTTAAAATCACAAAGAATATAGAGAAAATTGGAATAGATTGAGAAAACACTGACTTCAGGGTCTTCCATGACGAACAAAAGTACAGCACAAGATAGACGGAAGAAGGAAAAAATGTACAGCAATGGTTCTCAAAGTTAGTAAACCCACTTGATCTACACATAATTTTGGTGGCGTCCTTATTATGAGCCAACCATTGTACAGAAAAAATTGTACAATGTCATCATGTATGTTATGCGGGTGGTTCCAATCCCAGAGAAGATAAGAAAGTAAAATGTAAAAGGAAATGATTGCATAAGCCGAAGCACAGCGCCCCTGGGCACCGCAGTGCACACTTCCGAGAACTGCTGGTGTACAGCAAAGAATGTTGAGACTGTAGGTAGCAAAAATATCCCAAAAAAGATAAAATAAAATTACGTATCTGCATATTATACGGCATTCATTTATGGGGTCATATCTCTCTATAGGTCAGCCGTTCTAAGTTTGCTCCTAATGTAAACAAGTAATGACGTCACTGAGCATGCGCATTATATCTAAATGTGTACACGCTGATTAAAAAGTAACAACTAAATACTTTCAAAAGTATTTAAATACAAAATACTTTTAAAAGTATTTTTCTAAATTAAATTTTTAGGCCTACATCATATCACGACTGATGTTTTTAGTACTTTAAGTACTTATAATTTAAAAAATAGATAACTTAATAGGAATATGACATCCATAAAGTCACGGACTCTAGCGTGCACCCTGTAGTAGCTGGTTTTGGTTTGTTGACAGTAGGAGCAAACTTAGAGCGGCTGAACTATAGTTACCAAATTTTGGTGACTAAAAAAACCCAGTAAGAATACTAATTAACAAACTTACGTGTGGGCATTGCAAAACCCTTTTCAAGGAATTGAAAATTATACCAGTATATAATTTATACATCTTTTATTCGCTGTTATATGTAAAAACACAACTTGAATACGTTTCCGCTAAGGTCTGATGTTCATGAATGAGAAACTAGATTTAGGACAGATCTGGAGGGTCCACGTACTCGGTTGAGGGATACAGGCCGTAATGTTTTTACATACGGGTTCCTTTGTACAAACAAAACTGAAGGGCTTTTGCATACGATCTACCGTTAAAATTTATTTTCTAACAATTCCATGGCTTACCTCTCCGCAATAACATCAGTTACATCAGGTACAATAGTTCCATTTTGTTGAGCAGCACCAAGGTCCACTAAATCGGCAGTTGATGGTGTATCAAGGTCAGGGGGATCTTCAGGAGGTAAAATTACAACAGGTGTGACATATGAACATAATTCAGCTTGGATCAAGAAGTTTGGTGGATTCTGAAAAACACAAAATATCTTAATAAAATTATTGTGCAGTAAACCAACTGTACTGTATTGTTCACAGACATATAAATAGGCTATCCAAAACACTTTTAGAACAAATAGTTATCCCCCCTCTAGACTAGATCTCCATTCGAATGCCTGGTCCATGAATTCAAATAAAATACTTAAATCAGATAAGTTTAAACCACACACTAGTTTCAGTGAATGTTAAGTAAACTATGAAATGGTGTATCAAACAAGGATAATCAACTGCGATGAATGTTTTGAAAAGGAATTCTCAGAAATTGAAAATAGTAGAAATGTTTTGTTTTATTTTAATTCCTTCAACAATGGTCCAGCATAGCAGCACAATTGTTAGAAGGATCTCAATTGTTTAGGAAATTATCAGACTGCAGTGTATAAAAACAGCTAGCGCTTTTGTAGCACGTCAGTTGTTACTTGAATTATGAATTGAAAGTGATGTCGAAATAGTGTCATTACAGGACAGGTTCTGTATGTAATGACACAAGTTTACTGTAATTAGGTTAATAGTGTGTGTACATATGGGTGGTAGGAAGTGGTTGTGGACAGGTAAACCATTGTTTGATCTGTTAGGTAACATATATAGTTAAGTTTAGTAATTAATTTAAAATAAGTAATCTACTTGTATTTGTTGGTACGCTAAGTTTTCTCATTAACTGTGTAAATAAATAAAATTAATTGTACAAATTTAAAGTTGTCTGTTCATTATTTTTATCATACACAGATCCCGAACAAACGGTTTACGTGTTACAATAAATTTCAAGAATTAGAACTGACTTGTTTGTACGTAGTATATGTTTCAGAATATAAGTAACGTACAACTACTTATTAACCCTGAGATTTAACTATTTTACATTGTATTAAATACATTTATACCAAATCTCAAATTGCTCAATTTAATTTGAGTCTACTTGTTTCAAGTAAGCAAGTTTTTGTTAACACCTGTTCGAGTGTCTACAAAATCAAAACTCAATATAATTTACAGCTAGTCTCATTTATTTTTAGTTATCTCTAAAAATTCCAAAAAAAAATTCTAACCAAGACAGTTTTAACCCTTACACGCAAGGATATTTTAATTAGTTTAAACAAGAAAAGTACGTATGGATGCTATTTTTCAACACACTATCTTCCTATACACGTATTAGCAATATTTAGACTTTCATATTCACCTTACTGATTTATATCTGAAATTTAAATATAACAAAAATAATAATAGTAGGAAATTTATTTTAAGAAAACCAGGATTTAATACAGAGGACACATTTAAGAAAAAAATCAACTGTTGCAATCCGACATTTTGATTTCATCTTTGTTAATGTATAAATTTTTAACTATACAACCTATGAATGTATTACGAAAAGTACAAATACAATGTATGTATAGGTATCAGACTAACTAATGTCCCATAGCTGAGCGAGTGAGAGGGAGATATGTGACATAACTGCGCATGCGCTCAGAGGTCTTTACCGTTATAATCCAAATCTGACAACATACTACAGTCGTTATCTTGCTTGTTAGTTTACTGCATGCATAAACGCTTGCTCACAACAATGGGTAAAATTAAAGACAATGTTATTGGAACGGCGCGTATGGGTTGAGCGAGTGAGAGCGTTATGCATTCTCTCACTCCCACGGCTACGAGACATTAGTTCATCTGAATACTGTACTAAAATTTTATTTTATTTGATGTCTGATTAATCAGACACTGGAATTAGAGTTAAGAGTTAATCAGAACTAGAATTAGAGTTAAGTATTTAACATTAGGCCTACAACAACTGCAAAGAATGCAGTTTTGTTATCCGGGTAAACTATTTGGGAGTGGCTGTTAAAAAGCTAATTTCATCCAGTGATCCACTAGTCAGAGCAAAGATATACAAATATACTCTAAAAGCCAAACTTCAGTATTACACACATAAAATATAATATATTTTTAAAATATTTCTAAAAATACTAACCTCAGGTAAAGAAGGAATTTGTATAAGCGTTTTAAAATATTGTAGCATAGAAGCCGATATATAAAATTGTCTTAATTCGACAAACTGTTTAAGGAATCGTTGTCGATGTCCAGATAAAATATCTGGCGGTAAAGATGCATGTAACTTAAATAATATTTTAACACAATAATCGTACAGCTGAGATGAATCTTGGATGATTGGTATCAATGGGGCTAATATACACTGCCCACTACTAGTCATTGAATTTGATCGAGACATGTCCAACGAACCGAAAACTGTAAAGAAAAAAATTATTAATAAATTAAGATTGTTATCAAGAAAAAACAAAGTAATCCATCAACACAAACAAATAAAAATAAATTGTCCTATAAACTCATTTATTTCAACTTGAAGATCCCCCAGTTCAAATAAACATAAAAATTTCTTATCTATCAAAATACTGGTCAATACGGCAGTAAATTTTAAATATAAATATCTACGTGAAGAATTAACTACTATAACAGAATGACGTAGTTAAACATTTCCAATGTTCATGAGCCAACTGAAAACCGGGGAAGATTTCCCCCTAACTGCCTCTTTGTGATAGTTGGAGAAGCATCTGAGATGATTAACAGCTGGATCGACAGTAGAGGAATAGTATTGATGCACAGGAATGGGAGAGATGAAGACAATACAAGTCACATCTTCCAAGTTTTTTTTAAATTGTAAAATAATATTAAATATTGTGTATTTGTACATAGTATACTTTTAGTATTACATAACAAGACCAGGCAATTGACCAGGAGAACAATTTAGCTCAGGTGAACACGGATAACGATCACCAAAAGAATCGTACTAAATAAGAATTCATCACGAGAATTTTCTTCACCTCTCTAACTTCAACTCCAGCACTTGCTACACAAACAACCCAGTGGGAAATTGGGTGGAAATCCCAGTTTATCACTAAGTTCCTTTGGTTTTATATTACATATTACGGCTGATGCAGATGGTGATATTTGAAGAATGAGCGATGATAAAAATTCCAGAACTGACCGGGAATCAAACCCGGATCCCTAGCATATAAGCCAGTTGTACTGAACAATACACCAAAAATAAATAAATAAAAATCATACAGCCAAATTATGCGAATTTATACATTAATTTGCTATTCAGACTTTTAAAAACATCGATAAGAATTCTGATTTTTCTGGTTTTAGCCAAAGAAGGCTGGTGGTAGTTATGTTACCACAATTATACATAACTTTATCACAGAAATTATAACCTCAAAAAAAAAACGCTTATAATTAACAAAACTTTCAGTACCTAACAATAACAATATGAAAAACTTCATTATAATATGAGAAGCAAAATTTTTGTAATTATCATTTCATCATGACAATACTCATTGAATTATAATCAAAAGATCAATCTGGATGAACAGAATACACTTAAACAGGAAATTTGGTACAACTCAAAACGTACATAATTCTCTAAAGTAAACCTGAGGCTCAAATTCAAATAGCCAAATATTTTCTTATTCATTCCACGAGCCAAAAGCAGGTCTACTGATGCTCAGAATTTACATTTTCACTCATAATATAATTTTGACCCACTGGGTTGGTCTAGAGGTAAAGTCATCACCAAAATCAGCTGTTTAACAGCTGATTTTCGGTGACGAAGGTTCCTGGTTCAAATCCTAGTAAATGTAGTTACTTTTGTACGGATTTGAATACAAGACAGTGGTTACCGGTGAACTTTGCTGGTTGGGGTTTAATTAACCAAACTTTCTCAGGAATGGTCGGCCTGGGTCTGTACAAGACTACACCTCATTAACACATCATACACATCATCCTCATCCAAGACCGACTACAATACTCAGACCTCAATGCATGTATCGATAGTGGACAAAATGGCGCCAATCGTAGGGCTTCATAATTTTGAATTACACGTGTTTTTACTGGTTTTCAGTGTGGTTGAGTTAAGCGCTTAATATAGTTCAGCTTCATTATCGGAGTATTTATACGGTATTTTAGTGTAGTTTTAAGGTTTATAAGTTGTGTGTAGTGTTATCAGTGTAATAGGGTTATTAGGTTATATGTTAAAGGGTTAGTTTTGGGTTTTCAGTGTGGTTGAGGTTAGCATTTACAGTTCAACTTGGTATGAGAGTATTTCTATGATAATTTAGTGTAGTTTTAAAGTTTATAAGTTCTGTATAGTATCATCTGTAATAGGGTTATTAAATTCTATGTTATAGGGTTATTTTTAGGGTTTTCAGTGTGGTTGAGGTTAGCATTTACAGTTCAACTTGGTATGAGAGTATTTCTATGATATTTTAGTGTAGTTTTAAAGTTTATAAGTTCTGTATAGAACTTAACCAAATAGTACACATTAGTGTGATAGAGGTTAGCATTTAGTACAGTTCAACTTCATTATAAGAGTATTTATGATATTGTTGTGTAGTTTGTAGGTTTATAAATTGTGTGTAGTATTCGTAGCTCTTAGTAATCTGTGTGTTTATTACGATTCCGGTTTTATTTAATTTGCAGTTAAACTTGTTTTGTGTTGTGGTTATGTGAACTAATAGTGTTAATTGTTTACAATATTATTTCTTTGAATTTTTAAAATTACAAAATCAAAGAGATGGTTCAATGTGTTTAGGCATTCAGTTAAGTGAAGATTCTATTAGTAATTTTGGTGATAGGTGCAAGTGTGGAACTCTTTTAAGGAAAGTAATCAAAAAAGTGTTTAAGTACTGTCCAATATTTTTATAACTAACTATGTAAAATTGTTAAATGAAAAAAAATGTTTTGAAAGAAATCGCTAAGAAATTAGAGAACCAAAACAAAAAAAAAAGTGTGAAGTGTCAAATCAAGAAGTCGGGGAAAAGGTGAAAAACATAAATTGTTGAAGTTTAGCAGCCAGTAAATATCCACCAGATGAAGATAATTCAAGTCAAATTATCTCTTTTGTTAAGAATTATTGCAATTACTTGCCTTAAAAATGTAAATTTAAAATTTCGGTTTTTTATTTAAAGCTAATTAGCGTGTGATGCAATTTAACATTATTTGGTTTCTATAACCTATAATGTTCTTGATAAACTAAACTTGCCCTAAGATTGCCGCCATTTTGTTTACTGTATTGAGGTCCGAGTATTGTAGTCGGTCTTGCCTCATCCCATTGGGTCATGGCGTTGCTTATTGTTCTAAATTGAACAGATTGCAATGAACACAAATTAGGAATAAAAAATAATATAATTTTGGTAATGGTAAATAAAAAAAATCTGGTGTGAAACACTCACACAACTTTCTCTTGCCAATGCAAATAATTAACAATAAACCTAACATTAGTATTAAAACATTAGAAATGAACAAAAACTAACCTCAAAAACATAACCTTATTTTAATCATGAGTGGAAGACGCAAAATGAAAATCGAACTCAATTTGGCTTAAAAAAAACGGAAAATCACACTTTCACGCTAAACTAGGCTCTGTAGAGAAAAATTCTCTAAACAAAAGTTGTAGATCTTTTAATTTTCTATAACTTTTATTATATACACTTTTGTCGTAAAATGCAACCGAAATGAAATGTAAATAAAATGAAATGTTAATGTAAATGAAATGTAAGACCGAAATGTTAAAAAAATCGATTTTTCTCACGTTTTCGTGAGAAAAAAAACAGAAAATCGCAAATTACCGCTAAACTAAGCGTCATACAAAAAAATGTTTGAAACATAAGTTGTAGGTTTTTAAATTCTCTACAACTTTTATTATATAAGTTTTTGCGCTAAAATTTATATTAAAGCCGTAATCTTAAAAAAACAACGTTTTTACGTGAAAACAGCCTCACCGAGAATTTCAGCAGACATGGCGCCTACCCTATCTTGTAGAGAATAAAAAATTGAGTAAAATAGGCGATTTTAAAAAAAATCGTAGGACCAGTTTTTGAGAAAATCGCAAAAAACTGAAAAATTATACGAATAAACAACTACTATATCCGGTTGACCGATTTTGATGAAAATGTTCGTGTCGCGTCCGGTAGTGGTATGTAACTTAAGTTTCAAGTTACAAGTTCGTACGATGTTCCGTTCTTGAGATATTCTGTTCACACACACACACACACACAGACACACAGACACACACACAGACCAATCGCTAAAAACATGTTTTTTGGATTCAGGGGGTCTGAAAACGTATAGATCCGGTGAAAACTCGATTTCGAAAAATCGACATGAAAACAATACTTTCCTTCCTATATATTCATATAGGCAAGAGAAAGTAATAAGTTGCAGTCATGTAAATAATACATACACTAGTAACTATAAAAACAAGGGACAACATTGTAATGCCTAGATCAGTGTTACTCCATTTTTACAAATAATAATTAATATCTACTAAATTTTTATATAAAAGAATAGTAATTATATAGAATCCGGGCTCCCCACCAATTTTAACAATTTTACTATAAAATATATTAATTCATTAATTACCTTTTTTTTACTAAATATCAAGTTGTAAATTAAATAGTTACGGGAAACTGGAGGTTATGTCGATCGACGACAAAAAAGATTATAAATAACTTTAGTGATTAGCGTGCAAAATTAACATAGATTCGGATTTAGCACACATAAATGTATAAATAAACTTTAAAATAGATTGAAAATTGATTTTATATAATTACCAAAAAATATATAAACCGAATATACTTACTGGCAGCTTGAAGCAACAATATTTCATCCATGTAATCGAACATTTCGACGGACATTTGAAAATAGTTATTGATATCATTCTCTCCTATTCGATCAAGTTCTTCTTTGGACACGACAAGATTACCAGGAAATCTTGGATTTCTTCTATGAAAATCTAATTTAGCTATTAATAAATGGCAGTATAATTGTATTAGTTTACCGTATCCCTCCTTAAGGTGACCCTGGAAAAATGTTACAAACACACATAAACTACCGTACAGTACAATGTCGACTAACCACCCATGCTAGAAAGTAATAGATCACGGGCAAATAAGATCTGTTGATTGATAACTGCGTAACCACGCTTGTTCACTCTGCATTCTGATTGGTGCTGCATTACCATGCGACTTGTTCAGCAAAGAAGGCAGAACGCAAAACGAAAATATACGTGGGGGGGGGGGGAGACTGGCCACCTGTTACTAAATAGTTGCGCAACCTACATCACACACGCACGCGCCCGCATACACATACTCTGTTTCATCCCTTTATTCGCTGTTCGTTTTATTCTTTTAAAACCTTTTCCTCCAATTAATCATGCCATCTGTCTTTTGTAGTAGACCCTTCCTACAACTTATGCGAAGTTATTACAGTGCCAAACATTGATTTAATTAATGTTTTTACTAGCAGAACTACATGGAATGTGCCAATTTTGTTGCGGTTTACCACAGAAAATCGCAAATTGCTGCTAAACTGCTGGGAAAAAATATTAAACAATAGTTGCAGGTATTATTTTTAACTTTTAAGCATTTTTGTACACTTCATTTTAACCTTGTGATTTCACAAAAAAAAAAACAGATTTTAATACCGCTTTTCGCATACATTTTTATAAAAACAGCTGAACTAACCGTCACACAAAAAAAGTTCAGGGGTCACCCAAGTTAAGTACAAAAGTTGTAGAAGAATTATTAATTCTGTTTAACGTTTATGTGTATTTTTTCCCTAAAATTTACCGTACGCTGTAATTTCCAAAAACAGGTTTTTCAAAGTAGAGCAGGGTATCTTTCATAAATTTTCCCTGAGAAAACACTTACGCAGTCTTAATTTATCTGGAAATGTAGTAAATGAGGAATATTAAGGTAAAAATTTTGTGTGAAACACCTAAACGACTTTCTATTGTTAATGTAAATATTAAACATACAACTCATGTTTAATCATAAACTGAAAAAGACAACATAATTTATAATCACGGGCGAATGTCACTAAACTACGCTATGTGCAGAAAAATGCTTAAAATAAAAATTGTACGTTGTTAATTTTTTATAATTTTGATTATTACACTTTTGTCGTAAAATACATACTAAAACCGCAATCTTAAAAAACCCCATTTTTAACAGATTTTAATGAGAAAGATACAGAAAATTACAAATTGTCATTGTCGCTTAAATGAAGCGACAATTAGACTTAAATGAAGCTACAAGCATGGTAGAAAAAATTTTTGAAATAAAAGTTGTAGATCTTTTTTGTTATCTACAACTTTGATTACATACGGTTGTGCCCTAAAATGCATATTACGGCCGCAATCATTAAAAAAATTACCACGAGAGTACAGAGTACAGATTATTACGAGAGTACAGCCCCCAAAATTTCAGCAAACATGCCGCTTACCTTATCTTGTACAGCATAACAAAATTAATATACTGTGGACAATTCGAACTGGCACAACTCTTGCTCCACGTGTACAAACAGTTCCTCATAAAGTAGGTATATCCATAACCTATTCTTTCAACAAGGCCTACAAATTTTAACGTACGCAAATGCCTACAACTTTATTTCAATGTATAAACATATAAATAATTATTTTATTTTCGTAATTAATTAATTAATTGAATACTTACTGAACCATACTCTACAGACGCACGCAACTAACTAAACAAATTGGTCTGAATTATAATATAATTTTTTTTTTTTTTTTTTTTTTTTTTTTAATTCCTAATTTGTGTACGTTGCAATCTGTTCAATTGAGAACAATAAGCAACCCCATGACCCAATGAGATGAGGATGATGTGTATGACGTGTAAATGAGATGTAGTCTTGTACAGACCCAGGTCGACCACTCCTGAGAGAGTATGGTTAATTGAACCCCAACCATCAAAGTACACCGGCAATCACTGTCTAGTATTCAAATCCGTATAAAAGTAACTGCCTTTACTAGGATTTGAATATATAATGATAATATAATATATATATTATATATTATATATAATAAATATATATTGATAATATAATGAACAGAAAATCATATATGAAAACAATTAGTCACATCATTATGTCTGACAGAAAACAATTAGTCACATCATTATGTCTGACAGAAAACAATTAGTCACATCATTATGTCTGACAGAAAACAATTAGTCACATCATTATGTCCGACAGATTATTAATAACAAGAGTGAAACCCAAGCGTAGTGACCGTGCGTGGGTCGCACATTACAGTAGCGATTGTATACTTGTGACCAGTGGTGGATTACCCAATAGGCACTACTAGGCACGTGCCTAGGGGCCCCCAATGGCCAGGGGCCCCCGACAAAATAAAAAAAAATAAAAAATTTGGAAAAAAAATTGAAAACTTAAAAAAAAATTTGGAAAAAAATTGAAAATTTAAAAAAAAATTTGGAAAAAAAATTTGATTGAACAAATGACAAATTT
Organism: Catonia carolina; assembly: GCA_035578175.1. Classification (NCBI taxonomy): domain Eukaryota; kingdom Metazoa; phylum Arthropoda; class Insecta; order Hemiptera; family Achilidae; genus Catonia; species Catonia carolina. Next base: position 66,559,052 of record JAQMRL010000004.1, on the reverse strand, counting down.
GTAAAATATTAATACATTTTCAATCGTAAAAATATTCAATTGTTGAACTTAATGACATGATTGTGTATGATTACATTAAATTTATAGTACATTTATAATACATTTTCTGGGGCCCCTAAAATATAAATAAATAAATAAATTCGTAAACACGTTTTTACGAATGCATAAATTCGCGCGTTTTTTATTTCGGTGGCGCTACTACATGGGGGTGTTATGAGTTTGACAAAGGACAAAATATAAATTAATATTATTGTTATGATTTTTTTCTTTGTTTTATTCTAAATCTGAAATTATATAAAAAAACGTTATTACATTTAAAAATTTTACGAAAACCTGCTTGGATGACAAATAAATTCAATTGATTCGCGCGGAAACTAGTCGATGCTTGTATAGGAGTTATCGGTCTAAACTGTAAACAAAAATTGTAAGCAAAGTGGGGGGGCCCCTCATTTGCCATTGCCTAGGGCCCCAACAAGTATTAATCCGCCTCTGCTTGTGACTGTACCGTTATTGCATGGCAACGTGCGAAGAGTGCGTAAACACCGAAGCTGCTTATGCCAATTTGAATTGTCCTAGGTATAATAGTAATAATACCTTGCCTTTATTGAAAAAAATATAGTAATCGTGCATAAAAAAAACTAACATTTTCCAGTTAGCGGACGTAAGTCAGTACAATCAGGTGTGTGTCATTTACAAACTGAAATGAGTTTAAAACACAGTAAGGATTAAAAACTAATGTAGGTACTGAAACAATTACGCTTGTTTCGTTATGTGAATTTATTTCTTTAATCGGTACAATGCCGCTTTTAAAATGAGAAATAAAATAAAATACAAACTTGTTAACTAAAAAAACAATATCATGAATATTTATCTCGCACGCAATATCACCCATGGTCGTTTGACCATCAAAAGGCAACAAATTTAGCAAATGAGGCGATTTTAAACAGAATTATAGAAGCTGTTTTAGATAAAAATGAGAAGATACATACCCAAAGTTTACCAAGATCATCAATTTTCGGTCGATGTCGTTGTGAATGAGGAATAACTTGAGGATGTCCTTCACGAAGTATTTTATGAAGAACATGGCAAAATTTCCAAGCGACTATTCTATTTTCCATTAACGGTAATCTGAGGGCACATGTCCAAAACGTTTCAGCTGACTTTTCATGGAATGTGCCAAGTATTGCACCTAAATAAACTCGTTAAGGAAAGTCATTTGAGATGTATATTCTGTAAAACTTAAGCAAAAATACTATAAAAAACTAAGAACGAAATAGGCGGGTCGAGTTTCGCTCGCGTATCCCTTCCACAAACTCCTATGTACTGTATACTCTATCCCATGAAACCATGCGGCACGTCAAAACAAAAATGTATTTAAATAGTGATTGAACTTAGCGCGATCCATCCGAGTTACAAAAAATATTCTTTGCTTATCAAATAAAACTTGCTATATACTAATTGAAACATATATACTAACTACAAAATATGACAGTACCAGTAGAAAAAATTCATACAGTAGGCCTATTATCAAACATCCGGTCTGTCACCGGTTGATTTGACTGAAGGCGCTGGTAGAGTGAAACATGATAACGCATCCTTTTTACTGATTTTCAACCCGTAGTCTGTTTATATCTGCTGCATGATTCTTTTTTTTAAAGTCCGATTGTTGTGTAATTACTGGTAATGCAGACGGTGAAGGATGAAATAATTTTTTGTAAGGTATGAAAATATGCCGTGCCTGAATGGGATTCGAACCCAAGACCGCATGATGAGAGGCGAGCACGTTACCAACTACGCCAATGCGGCCGGCACACGGTTTTGTGGGATGGGCTATGAGCCTAAGGGAGTATCTCTTACGCTTTTTTTAATTTTAATTTTTTTGAACGCATACGTCACAAATATAATAAATTATTTATATAATCATTCGATGTGTATTAGATATTATAGGCAGAGTACATTTTTAAGCGTAAAGGGTGAAGTAAACTTTAAAATAAGGTATAAGTTTCAAGTCAACCAGAGCAGTAAGAGAGGAAAATTGTTCGACTGGTGGGAGAGGCGAGGTGAGGAAGTGGAGAAGTACACAGCAAACTCCCACCCGCCTAAATAAATCGTCCTTAGTATAGTGTCTTTTACACTTCTACCTCTTCTATTCTTTTAAATGGTTCAGTCATATAATAAATCGATAAATTAAATAATTCGTCCCCAAACAAATAAAAGACAATTTCATTTTACTTATCACATTTTTTTTTAAATTTTAAAACAACACAATGCCATACACCTTAAGTTTCTAAGGAAGCTCTAAGCTTCCAACAGTGAACATTTTTTGTAATCGGTTGGGTAGTTTTTGAGATTATCTCGTACAAACAAACATTACTTCTCTACAATATTAGCATAAATAAATAAATATATTAAGGGAAGTCGGAGGAGCCTGTGCTGCAATGTTAAATTTGGTATATTTGATATTCCTTTTTAATGTTTTGGTTGCAGATAGACTTCGTAGTATTTTTTTATATCCAAGAGTACACTTTTCTTTACATTTGATGGAAGGATTTTTTATAATTTTCATAACTTTTTTGTTAGACATTTTCAAATTTTGTAAAAAAATTTCCAATTCGTCGATGGACATTTTTTAGAATAATTCTAAAAGTACAAAAATATTTAAAAACCGTTACATCACTTTTTAGGCCCATAAAAGAAACACTAGTGAATCCTGAATCCTGAATCCTGGTTGAGAGGGCTAAGAAGCCCTATGATGGCGACATCGTGTTAAGGAACACCTGGTCGCTCGGGGAACAATATAACAGAATAATTGCAACCTCAAGAAATTTAGGGGGAATTTTATAGTTTAAATAGGAATTAGGATTCTGGTTCGTGGGACATTGGAACTCCCACAAAACTGAAAAAAGGCCACTGAAAAATAAAATAAAATAAAAGAGCCGCTCTTAAACCCACTTGTCCCTTAATTTAAATTTTCCACAAATAACTTCTAAACACTAGTCTGCAAAGTTTCATTTCTCTATCTCTTACCAAAGTCTCAAAAAGGAACATTGAATCTGAAAATAACCAATTTTCAGTAAAATGACCTCAAAGAATGCTAATGTGTTTTGTTGAATGGATCTAATAATGCTTGCACTCAGATTAGGTGATAGTTTCACATTTTCACTAATAACTTTATTAGTTTTTTTTAATTCCTAGCCTAATACACTTGTTCCTAACCTAAGGAAAACAATTTTATCTGCTGAAACCCTTTTTCTTTTACAAGAAATGCAACAAAAAAGTTACGGAAATATCAGTGTGTGTAGATCTCAATCGATACAATTACATGAAATAATTTTATTACACCGTTTCTCTTAATCAGATTTTTATAAATTATACACAATTTTAAAGAGAAAATTCTGGGTAATATAATACATTTTCCTCCGCAAAAATTGAGTTTTCCAATATGCCCTTCCGATACCTATTAAGCAATAATGCCAAACATATAACAAACTCAGGTTAAGATTTTAATTGAACTTGTAGGCCTACAATAGAACAATGACTCAATATTCATAATCTGAACTCTCAAAGTCCGTACAATCAGATATATGTCATTTGCAAACTGAAATTTAAGACATATTAAGATTTGAAAACTAATCTAGGTACTGAAACAATTACAATTGTTTCGTTATGTAAATTTATTACTTTAATCGATATAATAAAGCAAAAAATTTCAAGTGCAATTTTATTGATAATCTGAAAATTATCTTTATGTTTCAGTTGGATAAAATTCAACATCACTAATGACACTTCTTTTTAAGTGTCATAAGAATGATGTCAATTTTCCTTAAATAAAAATGTACTATTGATTAATGCAATATACAACGAATGATAAAATTATCGACACGGACACTGAAAGGGAAATTTTATCATTAATTACACCATTAAGGCACCTTAAAATTTAATTTTCTCTTTAAACACAGATATACACAATATATACTTATTCAGATTCCTGATGAATTATTACTATTTAATAAGACAATAATTTAAATTTACATAATTTATGTTAAATAAATATATAACAGAAAGGATACTTCGAACATGTTTTTCTTTGACTGGATTCTCAACACTATTTATGGCTTTGCTGATACTTGAAGCCTAGAACAGAGAAAAAGAAGAAAAACAATTAATAATATATTTTAAACGCAATGGGATTACTTTTTAATGTTAATTTTGGTCCCCACTAATTCTTTACCATTATTTTCATGTCTAAATACTTAATGAATTTCATATCTTTCATTAATTATTCTGTACTCAATTTTCAAGAAGACTGCAGTAGATTTGTGCACATGAACGAACAGTTATAAACACCAAAATACGAACAAAATATTCACGTGATCAACAGCGCTAGTATATTACTTTTCAACGCTCAAAATTAAGCGATTAAGTCTATCCATATCCCATTTGTGGTATACTATGTAGCAGACGCTACTCATGTTTCTCCTGCGAGGGCATGCAGAATGCTCTACGACTGGAATGATCGACAAAAACGTCGGCAATACCCATTGTGGGTATTGACATGTTTTGACATGGTCCCTTTCGTTACATTTCGACAAGATCGCCACGGTGTTCTCTGTCTTCTACACCGCTGTCATAAATTACTCAAGCGTCAGTGACTTATTAAAAGTTGTACAAAAATTTACGACCACATAATGTTGTTTACTTACGAGCAGGCGAGCAACGGCTACGGCAGGAAGTCGGTAGCACAACACTACTGTGAAATGTGGTTACCATGACAACGCATTCCTAACGCTCGCTTTCTCGTAAGTATCACTGTAAAATCCAGCCTTTCTTAGTTTGCTCCCACTGTCAACAAATAATGACGTCACTGAGCATGCGCATTATATAAAAATGTGTACACGCTGATTAAAAAGTAACAACAAAATACTTTCAAAAGTATTTTAATACAAAATACTTTTAAAAGTATCTTTATAAATGAAATTGTTAGGCGTACATCATATCATGACTGACGTTTTAAGTGCTTTAAGTACTTAGTATTTAAAACATAGTTAACTTAATAGGAATACGACATCCATAAAGTCGCGGACTCTAGCGTGCACCCTGTAGTAGCTGGGTTCGGTTTGTTGACAGTAGGAGCAAACTAAGAACGGTTGAACGGTATAACTATTTACTTTGAGTCCCAGCTCCGTGTAGTTGGAAGGAATGCAGTGCGTTGTTATAGTAATGGGAGAATAAATGAGTGTTAGTAGTGTTTCACAGCTGATGCATTTGTAGTGGTAGCGTGTACTAACTAGACTAAAAAAATATTCTTATTATCCGGCGCATTAATTTAACAAATACCTACCGGGTTATTAACTTGGTCGGATTCATAATATTTAACTTACCAATTTATATCAAAATATTTAAATGTAATAAATACAAACAAATATGTTAAATACGGAAAGTTTGAAAACGAATGTTTTGTATCAGATTAATGCAACCGTCGTTCTCCCAGCATGCGTCACTCATTCAATATACCTCACCCGTACCCTTCACCCCGCAACTACACGGAGCTTGGAACCGCACAATACTGTCTATCTGTAACTTGATGGCCTCCGGCAGAGGGGAGCAATATGCAAATTGTAAAACCATTTCAGAAAACATACATCTAATTTTTTTTTAAGTAACTAAACTTGTCGGAAATTACGTACTTTTATAAAACAAAGTATTTCGTATATTTTTGTTCTATAAAATTATTTTGATAACTTAATGAGAATGTATAATTTAGTAAACAAATTTTTTAAAGAAAAATCCACATTTTTTCAAATACATCGTCATTGGTCAACAACTATTTCATGGATTAACATAATATTTGATAGGTTTGTTCTGTAATAATTATGGAAAACGATGATGCGATAAAATTTAACAGAAAATCATTACTTTTTGAGTTACGAGGCCAGTTTTTTCAAAAACAAATTTTTTTACTACATTATAAATTATCTCATTAAGAGTGTTTTCGAAATAATACTAGGATATAGAACAAAAAATATGCGAAATACTTTGTTTTATACAAATACGTAATTTCCGACAAGTTTTAGTTACTAAAAAATTAAAAATATTTTCTGAAATGGTTTAACAATCCGCATATTGCTCCTCTCTGCCGGAGGCCATCAAGTTACAAACAGACAGTAAGTACCTCGTTATTGCAATTATCTTCCATTGTGCTTAATGTGTCGACCATTCTGCATGACGATCATTCTGTACCCATCCGGCATGACTGGAGTCTCTAGGCGTGTAAATAAAGTAATGTGTTTTGTTTTATTTATGTTTTTTTACAATTAAAATTACAATATTGTACATGATCTCCGCCTTGGGAAGTCGTCACAAAGTGGTGGAGACGATTTTTCCACACTTTACAGCAGTGCTGGAAGTCCGATACCTAAATTTCCTACAGCAGGTTGGTTATGGAAGTTTTAATGCCACCTACTGTCCAAAAATAACGACCCCTTTGAGGTTATTTTTTAATCTTGGAAAAATAAAAGTCACAAGGGCTGAAACCGGGAGAATAAGGAGGCTGAGGAGCTACAGGTATGTTTTGCCTTGTTTAAAACTCGTTTATTGAAGATGCGGTTTGACATAGTGATGTAACATATTTGACATAGTGCATAGTGATGTAACCAGTTGTTCTTGATACTTGGTTTCTCAGGAAATGATGCGAGTCACTGTTCCCGGATAATTCTGTCAATCAACGATCAGAAAGCACAAGATCCCGGATTCTGGCAACATTTTCATCAATTCCTCCAATACCAGGTCTTCCACTGTGAAGTTCATCTTCAATCTCTTATCTTCCTTCTGAATATGCCACTAAAATCACCTGAAAACCTCAGCCCTTGACAAAATATTGTCTCCTTAGGCATTCTGAAGCTTAAAACTTATTCTAAGTTTCTGTCGTACTTTCACAAAGTCTGAAGCAAAACCTAACATCACAATGTTGTTAGAAATTGATCGAACTTATTTTCAGAACACAGTTAACAAAAATAATTACAACGGACACCCAAATGACTTAAAAGAGTTCGAACTTGTACTGACTGCGTATGACTCTGATGGTCTACCTCCCCCCTAAATTGATAGTCCCAGAGTTTCCACATCAAACGCTACGTTGCTATCTCATTATTTTTTTTACAAAACTCTCAAGTTCTGGTCTTTCTTTTCCTCTCTTACCCAGGATCTTACCGTCGAAAATATTCAGTTTCTTCGGCAGATAATATACAAATTTACAACAAAAATTGAAATTACCAAGATTATAAAGAGAAAAAAAATTATTTAGTCAGTTAAAGTCAATTTACTGGCTAGACACGGCTCTTTTATCATTGATGCCTCGCCTATCGCCTTCTAGATCACTTCTACATTGTATCTCGAATGGGTCAGCTCGTTCTCATTGTTGACCACCTGACAGCCAATATGGAAAGTATTTTAAGGAATACTCCACCGCCTTCGCCAAAAAATAACAGAGCTGAGAAAAAATGGCATCGGATTCGTTGGGCCGTCACTTAAAAGATGATTCGGAGCATCTGGAAACCCTCTCTGGACGAAAACACAATGGAATAACTATCCCTACTTCGCCACCTTAACATCAATTCCCTCCTAAAAAATTTAAAAGCTTAATTGCCACTAATAACCAGAAAAGTTCGTCAATATAACGTAACTTACGAGCAGAGGAGGTTCATATCTGAGAATATGATGAAGACAAGCATGCCCCACGCGGTTTCACACGCGAAACACGTGTAATCGATTTTTTAAAAATAAATATGTTACAGAAATTGTGCAGCTGCTAAATCACTACATACTCCCACGTACACATACACACACGCACGGAACGTTTTGATAATTTCCCGCGCGTACATCTCTCACCTTCATCAAAACCCTTCATGTACTTCAACAGCAATACGTACTCGCATGTATACACACACACACACACACACACACACACACACACACACACATTTATGAAAATCTTCATAAGGGCTTTTAGGGTTATCATTTTTGAAAATTTAAAACTAAAACGTTGCTGTGAATATAAATACAAATATGGTGAAAAATTTTTATGAAAAGCCGTTCAGTAGTTTTGGAAATTAGCTTGCACAAAATAATATGCTTTGTCTTTATATTAGTATAGAAATAGGATAGAAGGAAACAAATCAAAAGATCCGCTAAAAATTGAAAGTTGACTATAATGCTCCAATTCGGGCTTAAAACTAAAAAAAAAAGATTTCTGAAACCGATGCAGTGATTTTGAAGAGATTAATTTTGTTTGTTTTTGTTCCTTCAAAAGACAGGTTTTAGACAAATAGAAGGATGAAAAACAGGGAAGAGGTGAAACTAAAAGTCTGCATTTAAAACAGCATATACAGAAGGACATGTACAATACATTTGATTTGAATTTATCAAAAACCGACTATAACTTACACATAACAAAAACGAAAAAATAAATATTAAATTAAATACATAAAAGATTTATTTAAATAAATAGGATAGTTGTAAACAGTTCCATTCATTTACCATTCATGAATTCATTGAGGGAACTTTATAAACGCATTTTAAGGTTACCTACGTTCAAATCACAGCTTCTACAAAACATGCTCCACCCAAACTTTCACTTGTTTTGTTTTCTGAAGGTCAAAACAATATATTTTTTTATTTTATTGACAGATGAAAACATTTAAACAATTGCGAATACAAATTATTAAATTTTATGGGCGTACAATTAAATATTATGATAGTTTTCACTTTAGAAAAATATCAAAACTGTACAAAGTAGATTCAATTACAAAAAAACTAATAAATTAGAATAGCTGTTGTCTAATTACTTTTATATACTAAAATTATTTTCCACAAACGTTTTTTTCATAAAACTATCAAAAACTTTAATCAGAATTTTACCATGCCTTCAAATTAAACAGCAATAAAAATCTGGTGTGAACACTCACACGACTTTCACTTGCCAATCAAATAATGAACAAGTAACCTAACATTAGTGATAAAACATTATAAATAAATAAAAAAACTAAACTCAAAAAACATAACCTTATTTTAATCACGAGTGAAAGACGCAAAATGAAAATCTACCTCAGTTTGGCTTAAAAATACGGAAAATCACTCTTTCACACTAAACTAGGCTCTGTAGAGAAAAAGTTTTAATAAAAGTTCTAGATCTTTTAATTTCCTATAAATTTGATTATATACACTTTTGATCAAAAAGGTATACTAAGGCTGAAATCTTAAAAAATCGATTTTTTTACACGTTTTCGTGAAAAAAACAGAAAATTTCTAATTACCGTTAAACTAAGCGTTATACAAAAAACTTTTTTTTAAAAAAGTTGTAATATTTTTAGTTCTCTACCACTTTTATTATATAAATTTTGCGCTAAAATGCATATTTAAGTCGCAATCTTAAAAAAACAATTTTTTTACGAGAAAACAACCTCTATAAGAATTTCAGCAGCCTACCCTATCTTGTAAAACATAAAAAATTTAGTAAATAAGGCGATTTTAGAAAAATCGTAAAAGCCGTTTTTGAGAAAATCGTAAAAAAGTAAAAAATTACACGAATAAACTTCGGTAGTTTATTCGTGTCCGGTTGACCGATTTTGATGAAAATGTTCGTGTCGGGTCTCTGGTATCTAACTTAAGTTTCAACTTCGTACGATGTCTCTTTTTTGAGATATTCTGTTCACACACACCCAGACCAATCGCTAAAAACATGTGTTTTTGGGTTCAGGGGGTCTGAAAACATGTAGATCCAGAGAAAACTCGATTTCGAAAAATCGACATAAAATAATACTTTCCTTCCTATATATTCTTATAAGCAATAGAGAGTAAAAAATGGAATAATGAAGTCAGTAACCAATAAGGAAACTTAATTAACAAATGAAAATCGATTGCAGTATTGCATGACGTTAAAATATTCAAACAAATTCTCTCTCCGTATTTAGTTGGCTCCTACAAAACTCTGTAATCCTAAGCTCTATTTTACTGCAATATCTTAAATACGGAATAAAAAAAATCATACTAATGCATCAGGCATTTACTCCGGTTAACTGAGCACAAAAATAAAATTAACCATATAATAGATTGCACGTACTATCGCGTGAGTGCGTCCGTTGACCAGTACTATTGTTAACTTTTATGTTAATAACTACCTATATATACTTTTAAATTAATAGCCTATAGATGGGAGCTCGCTTGATTGCTAGCGTAAGGAATTCGGTTGGAGAGGATTGTTTGTACGATTCCCCTCCTCCAATAACCTAGTAGTAGTAATAATACCATTAGTACGCGCTCTTCTAAAAATATTAGTCACAAAACCATTTCGAATAACTACTGTAGTACCAAAATATTTTATTAGATTTTAAACTAATATACTAAAATATTTTATTAATATACTAAAAGTTTATTATAATACCCTTTTTTGTCATCAGTCTCTTGACTGGTTTGATGCAGTTCTCCAAGCTGTTCTATCTTGCGCAAGTCGTTTCATATCTACATACCTGTAACACCCTACATCTTTTGTAATTTGCTTTATATATTCTAACCTTTGCCTCCTCCTACAATTCACTCCCGCAATATTACCCTCCATTATTGATAAACTAATATCTGGATGTCTTAAGACATCCATTAAATTTAAATTTTCATTTTCATATCCATTAAATTTTCTCTCAAGTGGACAAGTGGCCTAGGATATGCCCCACTAGCCTATCCCTTCTTTTGGTAAGATGCTTCCATATAATGTTTTTTATTCAGTCGCCTAAGAACCTCTAAATTACTTATTTTGTCCACCCACCTAATCTTTAACATTTTCCTATACTACCACATTTCAAAAGCTTCTATTCTCTTCCTTTCTACAGCTCCTATTACCCACGTTTCACTCTTGTATAATGCTGCACTCCAAACATAGTGTTTTAAGAAATTTTTCCGAATCCGTAAGTCAATGTTTGTGGTCAGTAAGCTGTTTTTCATTTTAAAGGCTTTTCTAGCTTATAATACCCTAACAAAGCAAAAAAAGTATTAGTTTTATTAGTATTAGTTTTAATATTTTGCTACCGAGTGTTATATTTTATATCAGTTTGTTTATAAATAGGCCGCGTATAACAATATTAGATAATAGCTTTTACATTTTGCTGAGAGCTGTGAAGCAGACGTTGCGGTCACAGCGCTACATGCAGTACAGTATGGCTCGTGCTAAACTAAGGGGTTTTGTAAATACTAATGTTGTGCACGATGCAGCATGGGGTTGTTTCTGTATGCCTACGTGACTGTACGTGATCGGAAAGACGAGGTACGGAACGTTCGGCTGCTAGTGCGCATGTCTGTTCCAAGGTTCTCAGCAAAATCCATGAGTTCTACATAAAATAACTACATTAATAATTTCACGAGTCGCTTGCGTCATTAACGCCAATACAATGAACGGTCTCACAGTAACAACTGATAAATATGAAGATTAAATATTTTTAAAATGTACAGTACACACGTCGCCATGTGGATTTAAAGCAACCGTTGCTATGCAACTTCACGTCTCACTGTCACCAGTCTCCCTTGCCCTTCATCCTGCACTTGCACACAATTCAGCTCCCAACTATATTTGTTCCATGTAGTATTCTCCGAAACGATTGTAAAAAAATATATACGAGATTTCTGATTAGAGTCCCTCATATTCACACAAAACAGAAGCAAATAATATAAATTACAGTGGCGTCAAACGAAACTAAACGACATGAGTAGAAGTAAAATCTCAAATAACCAGAAACTGGTACGAACAAATTCAAACTGAATAAATTCATAAAATAATATCACTAATAAACAGTAAAGTTCGACAATAAAACTTAAACTGACGAGCAGAGGAGGGCCAGATCTAAGAATATGAAGATGTGGGATAGAAGAAAACAAATCAAACGATCCGCTAAAGAATGAAAGTTTACCACAGTGCTCCAATTCGGGCTTATAACTAAAAAACAAATAGCTCGGTTTTTTAAGTAAACGGAAGTAAAATAAAATAAAAATAAAAGCAGGTAGATTTGATATGCTAATACAGTTTACAGAAAAAAAATACAATGTAAAGCGGCATTTTATACAATTTATATGCGGGCACACGAACGAGTGCCTACATAAAAGAATTTATATGAATGCAATTGCTGTTATGTAATACCATAAAGTACCATGCATATTTTACAAATAGTATTTATATCCAGCACACAGGAAACAGACGGGAATAAGTAGGCTACAACATTGTATAGACCAACAATAATTGCGCCCAGTCAGGGAAAAATACTCGATAATTTCTATTAACCATTCTCTCTTAGAATTTACTTTTTTTGGCACATACACTGATAACAAGGAATCATTTTTTTGGAATGATAACGTATGGAAAGAGACGAAGATTAATATTTATCATGCTATCTTTGAGAATATCTGTACCTATGGTGCGGAAGTGTAGGTATTGATAAAGAGGCAGAAGTATCGTCTAAAAGCAGTGGAAATGGATTTCTGGAGGCGGAGCTGTGGTGTGTCGCGGATCGATCGAATTCCGAAATTAGGAGAAGAATTGGGGTTCAAGGAAACATCATGGAGACCATATACCGAAAGAAATTAAAATGGTTTGGCCATTTGCAGAGGATGGAGGATAGTAGGTGGCTAAAGAGGGTATGGGAGTGGACGCCAGCTAGAGTCCATTTGATTTCTTCGTGCGGGTGAAGGTCACGCGCTTCTTCCCCTTCCCTTCCGCAAGATTTCTCCTCATATCCCTTACACTACTTCTACATTACTGAATTGAACTACTTCTTTTCTCTTTACAGACTAAAGTTTTGTCTATTAACGACAAGAAATTTAATGGTTACTCTGATACACATAAGACATTAGGCCTACTATGATATGTGAAACCTTTTTATTCTACACAATATATTTTCCTAATTTTTGTGCTTAACTTTCGGATCGTTGGAACAGTTCTATCCTAATATTTCTTTAAACAAACTGCACCTTAATAAAAACATCGCCAACCTTTTTACCTAAACGAAAAAGATGATAATTTATCTTTTATGTTTTAAAGCATGCATACAGAAACTGGATTGTTACAAATTTGTATACGACTGAGAAATAAACTGTCAATTACCTTTTATGTAATCTTGAGCGCCGATCGCAAAGAATTAATTTCACACAAGTTCTTTTAAATAATTATAAACCCTATAAATTATTTGTTTGGATTGTCTGCGAAGATTAGGACTGTTTGCAGCCATCTCAACTTTCACGCTTAAACAATTGAATTAACTAAACTTACACAAGCCCGCCAAAGAAACTGCACATCTGTATGATACAAAACTTTAATCTGAACTGGTCGAAAGAGTATAAAAAAATCAAATAAATAGGCCTGTGTGTGGTGACAAAGGTGCTGTAACATGTTTGTTTACTTAAAACAATACATGTAAGCTTCATAAAGTCATAAAATATCACAGAGTCATTGCTGACGCATAGTATAACGACCGTGTTTTTATTTCAGTGACTTTTCTTTTATTCCATATTACGTTGTAATAGTGCGTACATATAATATCTACAATAACCATAAAACAATATTAATAACAATTATAACAATAATATAATACAAATTACACCACGTATATACTATTGTTATTACATGTAACAAAATGTTTGTCTAAATATACGTCCGGAAATGCTTCGTTGGCGAGTTATGCCTGGCGAAAGATTTTGCCTTGATTCCTGGGCAAAGAGTGAAATAAAGCAATACTGAAATTTTGAAAAGGTAAATTTAGGAAAATGTTTAGTGGTTTCTTATGGTTTTTAATTAACCTGGGAAACTTAAAAAAATGAGTCCCAGAACTGTACCGCTTTTAGTTTTTAAGAAAACTACGTAAATACATTAAAGAAAAGGCTTAGAAAATATACTTTTTAAGTTTAGCGTAAAATAACTCTGTTAAATTGCGAATAAAAACACGAAACATTGTAATGAAAATTGTAGAGAATTTTATTCTAAAAAATGATATAAATAATGTCTATGAAAATTAAACTCATTTGAGAAGTTTTTTTAATTACAAACAAAAGAAAAACTGGATTTAGATTTTTTCCATTGCAGTTTTCCTTTTGTTTGTAATTAAACTTCTCGAATGTGTTTAAGTTTAAGTTGATTTAAATAACACATTTATGTGTTGGTCTCGTCAGATGTTTTAAGCGTACGGTACTTCATGAAGTGAAATAATGTAAACCTGATGAAGGCGTAGGCACAAGTGCACACACATACTCCGCGCTGCATCATTCAGACGACTGGTGGGGTAGGCGAGGTGAGGAAGTGGCATGACCTTCACCCGCACGTTGATTTCAAATAGATTATAGTAGAAGAGGGAGTGGTAGGCTGGAGATGACGTGGTTGGATGGTGTGCAGGAGACAATGTCTTTGCGGCGGGTTTCCGATGGTGACTGGCGGAGACTTAGGATTAGGAAGAGAGATACGGCTGCGACTATAAATCCTCGAATACATATATATACCAGGTGTCCCACGGAATTTGAACCATAGGGAAATAACATTGATTTTTATTACTTTGTTAATATTTTCTTCCCACGAATAGGAATCAAAAGAAAATGTTTAGACCTTTTAAAAAATATCAGTTTTGACACATTTTAAGCTGTATTTTAGCTTAAAATACATAATTTGTAACCGTTTTTCATTTAGGAATTGTAAATTTTATTAATATGTAACATGGTACGTTTGGAGTAGGCCTAATGGTAAAGTTGATGCTTAGAAATGCAGGGATAGGTGGGTCGAATCTGTCTGCGGAAAAAATTTTTTATTGTAAAAAAATTTTGAAAATATTATTGGAATATTAAAAATAATAATTTAATATTAGAAAATGAGATATAAGAAAAAAATCGAGGAAATTAAGCTAAGGCGAAAAACTGAAACGACGATCCCCTATGAGCTGATACCCCAAGCTAGGGTGTAACTTATAAGGCCTTGAAGAGAAATTTCAGCCAATTTAGTACGGAAAGTGGTCGCTCCTAGAAGTTTCAGTGTATATGAAATATAAAATCTGTTAAAATTGATCAAGGATAGACCTCAAGTTTTCCTTTTATTTAAATACCAAAATCAAAACTAAATCTGAAAATGTATAAATACAACCCGTTATCTAAAAAAAACATAATTTTAACTCTCTGATGGTCATCACATTAAACAAAATCAAGACAAAAATACCGCCAATAGTATTTTTTTATTTCTCACACAACTTTCTCTTGTCAATGCAAAAATGGACAATATAACCTAACATATACATTAATAAAACATTAGATTATTAAACAATTGCTAAAAATATGTATTTTTTAGGGGTTCAGGGGATCTGAAAACGTGTAGGCTTTATCAAGTGAAAACTCAATTTCAAAAAATCGACATGAAAACAACACTTTCCTTCCTATATATTCATATAGGCAAGAGAAAGTAAAAAAATTAAGAAAGAAAACTAATCAAGTACGACCATCTCGTATTAAGAATAGGTTGCTATAAAATATTGATTATGGCTTCCTGAGAATCCAGAAATGACGGAGCAAGCGAGGACGGCCCAGAAAGAAGTGGGCAGATGTTGTGAGAGCAGTTAAGAGAAGATCTAAGGGATGAAGATGGTGTTCGATAGAAATTAATGGCGTTTTGGCCTAGTGCACTGTAGAAGAGAAGCTATAATAACAGAAGATAACCTCATGATAAAGATTTTTTATGCAAAGAAAGGAATTAGTACATAACCAAGTGTGGCAAATGTGGTTGGAAGAAGAGGATAAAGGGAAACAAAAGACACTATATATCTACTAAAATGTATCAAAAAAGTATCTACGAATAGAGCATCAATTTTATAACCAGTCAAGGTTTCTAGAGCAGTGAACTTATAAACATTAAATCAGGAAGTCATGCAAATCATTAAAAAAAAGAACGATGCATGTAAAACAACATACAAAACTAATTTGTTAATTAACAGACCGCAAAAATAAGATTCCTTTTTTTATTTAGATTAATTTACTCTCGATAACATTTAAAGATAACGTAAATTAAAAAAAAAACTACGGAAATAATAATATTATACGATTAATTCCGTGTTTTGTACAGTTCATAATGAAAGCGACTGTTCAGCATCATGATTCTGTCACGCAAAAACCAATTTTCAGATAACAGAAACTGAAATACAATAATTATTTCATAGTCAGTAGTTTTTAAGGAGCCCGGAAGAACCTTGAAAAGATTGAAAGTAAACTAGAAAATATATTACAGATTACGGAACTTCCATGAAGAAAAAATATTCAGAACGGTAAAAGAAAAGCTACAATAAAAGATTAGAATGTGGTTTAAAAATAGCGTTCAGAAATACGAGTTTTTTGACCGCTCACAACCGATCTAAAAGATAAAAACGCGCAAACGCTTTAAAGTCAGGTAAGGAGCAATTCTGATAGTTGTAATTTTTTTAAATTCTATAATTTAAAAATGAATCAGCTTTCTTGACTGCATTGACAACAATCCTCGGGTTCGATTGATAGCTTGAGTATCTGTTTGAATACAGGTTGCGTGGAGTTCGGCTGTGACGAGATATTACACGGATTAGATAAAAACACGTTATAGTTGTTTGCACGTTCAGTTGACAATATTGATTCTATGAGGATTGTCACTGCTATTAGCGCAACTAAAAACAACAACTAAATGCTTCTGGATGCGTATATTAATATATTTTTTAAACCCCTATAGAATAGGTTTTTTTTAAGGTAGAACTAAAATTCAAGTTTGGCTTAACAGAAAAAAATTATGTATTACGTAGAATGTTTAATGAATTGTAAAAAATAAAAAAATAAATATTTTCTTCTATTCAGGGGCCGGCCGCATTGGCGTAGTGCGGTCTCATCATGTGGTCTTGGGATCGAATCCCATTCAGGCACGACATATTTTCATACGTTACAAAAAAATCAGTTCATCCTTCACCGTCTGCATTAGCAGTAATTGCAGAACAGACGGACAAAAAAAATTCTATTCCAGGAGGGGAGGGGGTGAAATGAATATCTTATCTATTTTACTAATACCTTCTCCACATTCCCTCGCCAAACTTTATTAACACTACGTGATAATTGTAAACAAATGACGCAATCGGTTATAACAAATCTAAAAAATCTTTCCCAATACAGATATCGAAAAAATATTTCACATTTGGAATCCTTGTATATACTACACACGTAGTTTAGGGTGGTAAAATTATTGCAACAATCAGCTGTCACTGAAAATTAAATGTTGCTGAAGGAAATATTTAAGAATTTAAAATAATACTGAATTTTCTTCCAAAAAAAATAAGTGAATAATTTTAGATGATAAAAAAATCGTCAAAATCAAAAAATAAATAAATAATTAATTTTTAAAATCTTTTTTTTTGGTTTAACGTCCGACTGCAATATTTTTTTTAGCAATAAAATTTTTTTACCGCTGATGATTCGACCCACCTATCTTTACATCTCCGAACCAGAACGTCACCATACCATTACTCCAAACATAACAATGCAAAAATTGATAAAATTTAATGAGTGACGCATGCTGGGAGAATGATTGCTGTACTACTCTCATACAAAACACTCGTTTTCAAACTTTCATATTTGTTTGGATTTATTTGCATATTTTGATATGAATCGGTAAGTTAAATATTATGAATCCCCGACCAAGTTAATAACCCGGTAGGTATTTGTTAAATTAATGCGCCGGATAAGAATATTTTTTTAGTCTAGAACACGCCACCACTACAAATGCATCAGCTGTGAAACACTACTAACACTCATTCATCTTCCACTACTATAACAACGCACTGCATTCCTTCCAACTACACGGAGCTGGGACTCGAGCAATATTATGTACTGTTCGATTATTACGTGTAAACAATGTTTGACAAATAAATAAATAAAATAAATTTTGGATATATATTCAGATCAAGACGTTTTTTGAAATGAACTAAAATTCTTTAATTACTCAACAATAAAATTTGTTTAAAAACACCAATACAGTAGACCATGAGTATACATGTCTAATAACACAGAATGTATTGTATTTACCGAACATCTACAGTACTGTAGTCTACTCCAATTCTATAGAAAGCTTGAAAGTACTTTAATTATAGGAACAAGTAGATAAAACCATGTATTAAGAATTACAAAACAATTGAATACATAGTATTTATTATGCGGGAACACGTAAACAAAAGAATTGATACAATTTTATACATTGCGTAATTATATTAAAGAAAGTGGCTTCAATAAACTAATATAGGCTAAAAACAAGTTGCAAGTTAGAACAAAATTAAAACAAGACCTAGTATATGCGTATTAGAGATTGTGTTACAAAACACGCAAAGAAATGCGTTACGTTTTAATAGTTCAGGTCTTAGACTGACCAATGCATTAAAAAATTAGTCGTACAAAATATATTGGATATCTGACTTTTCGAGCTATCGCAACACGGTTTTGTGATACTCCTTTAATTCAGAAAAAGTGACTATTAAAAACTTTTGTTGGATGAAATATATTGGATATCTTACTTTTCGAGCTATCGTAACACGGTTTTGTGTTATTCCTTCAATTAGAAAAGTCACTATTAGAAACTTTTATTGGATGATGTCCACATTTGCCTATAACAGGAATGTGAAGTTTTAAATTATTAGTATTCGATCTCCCAGTTCCAGAACTACAAAAGAAATTAGTTCCGTTTCTTATCACATGGTCAGTCAAGAACAGAAGTGGTAGCGGTGTAAAAAAGATAATAATCAGAGCTATCTCCTCTGAGAGTAATAAATTTCATTATGCAGCCAGACCCTGTGGTGAATGAAGTAAAGGTGTCATTTTTAAGGATGGAAAGTAGATGTTTTCAGAGGGTCTGGCATGCTGATAAGCATACTTTTCCACTCAGTGAGGAAGACACTTATAAACCACCTCACTCCTCTTTTTACTTGTCCTCCAGAGGTTCAAAACCAACCTTTCGGCTGATGATTTAAACGATATCCACATAAGCCTTGGTTTGTGCGTAGGTAACGGTTGTGCGAACGAGGTGAAATAACTGTGGAAAAATTTCAGGCCTGATCGGGAATAGAACCTGAGATATCAGGCATGGAAGCTCGTTGCGCTGACCGCTACATCAATCGGCCGTGGGTATTAAATTTTTTTGTGTAATTTTATGGGGAACTGTAGGAACTAGTGAAAATTTCCTGACACAAGCCGGGAATCGAACCCGGAACCTTCTGTTTAAAATTCAATTTGCTATGCACTACGAATGTGTACACGTTTCATTGTCGAATTCAGGCAACTAGACCAAAGTTAACGGTAAATGAAAAGGAATGACCGGGAATAGAATACGGGAATAAATGCGTAGAAGGCAGTTGCGCTGACCACTACACCACAGGCAGGGCTTTTATCTATTTTCCGATGAATAATCAGTTTTACTACACACCAAATATAGAAATTTACTCAAATGTGCACTTCTACACATTAGTGTACGTGGTTTAATTTTTGCATTGGTTATTTGATCTATATAGTCATCGGATGATTCATTGCGTGACCTACAAATTTAGCCTACATCAATTTCATGGTAATTTGCAACTTTCTTTCTAAATTGTATTAACAGCATAATTGTAACAAAGATTCTTATCAACGTTTAACATTCTTAGTATTCTACAAATATATTTTCCAATTCCGTTGATTCAATCTTTTACGCTTTCGTTAGTTTTTCATAAGGTCTAATTCAATGTTCCAAAAATACAAAAAATCTTTGCTTCATAAATATATTAGTTTATTAAGAATCTTTTTCTTATTCAGGAAGAAAGTTGTAATGATTTGCTTGAATTAATATCTAACTGTTAATTAGAAAAAATAACTCTAGCTACGAAACCGGATTATAAAATTAATTATAATCTATATTCTTCAACTGCATTCGTAAAAATCGTTTCTAAAAAACAAATTAAATTAAAAATACTTTTCACTGTTACGATTTTCATTTTTGACATCCTCTACACTCATTTTTTTCTTTTTGACCATTTCCGTGGCCAAGCAATTAACTTTCTACGCTGCTAATCGGAGGTTCCGGGTTCGATTCCCGGCTATGATCTGTAACATTTTTACCAGTTTAAACTCACCATTTGTTAACCCAAAGTAGTCGCTAATTACCAAGACTGATTCGACTTTAAATAAACTAAAAAAAGGAAAATACTTATTTTGAGAAATAAAATCCCAACACGCCAATGATGTTTAATACATTTTGATGTTTTCTAAATTTAACTTAATAATAATAATAATAATAATAATAACATAAAATTGTGAAACTATTACAATTTATTTATTTTCTTAGCTGTGCCATAGTACAAGTAATTGGAAGGGCTCGGCTAATTAATAATTCAAATTCAATATTAATTTTTAATTATTTAAAGTCGCATCAACATCTTGGTAATTACTTAGGTAATTAAAAAAATTTATTGGTAATTAGTAGTAACTACTTAGGGTTAAGGTGCGGCGAACTTGAATCTGGTAATCACTTTCTAGACCCTAGACAGGAATCGAAATCCCTTGGCAGCCAAGCACGCTAACCGCTGAGTCACGGAGGCGGTCTTCTATTAATTTATTTATCACTGTGTATTCGTTATTCGTCTTATTTGTAATCGTTAATAAATTTTTATTTGTATAAACATTGTTTCATCTCTACAAATAGCCTGGAATATAATAGTATAAGTGCACAGAATACTTTAGCATGTAGCATTTTTTACTTTCTCTTGCCTAAATAAATATATAGGAAGGAAAGTATTGTTTTCATGTCGATTTTTCGAAATTTAGTTTTCACCGGAAACGTTTTCAGACCTACGGAACCAAAAAAAAAAAATGTTTTAGCGGTGTTTTAAAAAATGTTTGTATAAAATATCTCAAGAACGGAACATCGGACGAAGTTGAAACTTGAAACTAAAATTAGGTAGGCCTACTACTAGAGAATCCGACAGGAACATTTTCTTCAAAATCGGTCAACCGGAAGTAGAACTCGTGCATTTTGCTGAGAACCGCGGAACAGACATGCGCACTTGCAGCCGAACGTTCCGTTCCTCGTCTTTCCCATCACGTACAGTCACGTAGGTGTAAACAATCCTGTGTTGCATCGTGCACAACATTAGTATTAACAAAACCCCTTAGTTTAGCACGAGCCATACTGTACTGCATGTAGCGCTGTGACCGCAACGTCCGTTTCACAGCTCTCAGCAAAATGTACAAGCTTTACGAGTGTGCAAGTGTACATAATATAGACACAGTTATTTTTGAGTAGGAATGTACGAATAAAGCTACAGCAAAAGTCTCTACATAAATGTGGCTCATATTATAGAAAATTGTCGAGTTAATCATTGAGGACACACGCATTATAAACATGAAAATAATGAAGAAAAAAAATTGTAAACAATATGTAACTTATATTGTTAAACTATTTGTTTACTATGGAGGATGAAAAGATTTTTTGTAACGTATGAGAATATGCCGTGCCTGAGTGGGATTCGAACCTAGGACCGCATGATGAGAGGCGGTTACACCCCAACATCGTCGCTAATGACCGTTGTAGTTGATGCGACATTAAATAAACAAATTATAAAAAAAAACAATATGTAAAAAACCATACACACAACGAACGAATACAACTAGTAATACTACATTTAATTTTGTCAATATTTAAAATAAAATAAAATGTTATTAAACAAGACATGACAATTCAGAATTTTTTCCAATAAACAAAGAATGTATGTGCCTAAATTGAAAAACATAATTTTAACAGTAAATCAGAGTCACCCAAAATATCACCAACGATCAACAGTCAAAAAGCAAATTGAGATAAGATAAATCATGTATAACCCAGACGATACGTGAGTAATATAATAGAAGATAAATTATAAATGTCCGTATTTATAAACCAAAATAAAAACTTAAAATATTTCAAATAATGTTATTTTTTAATTTTTTTTAAGAAAAGGAAGGGCGAATAAATAAATCAACGTATAATCACGTTCGACCGTAACACGCCCATTACATATAGGTATAATAACATTCAGTGATCTTGTTACATAACCTTACTAATAAAATAACAATAGCACGTTTAAATAACAGACGTAAAGCAAGCCGTTTACTATCTTTTGTCAAACACTTTACTATTATTAAAGAAAAAAAGGAAGAAAAAAACTGAGATTGTATAAGACATGACACTCGTAGGAATTGATATTACAATACGCTAACTGAATAAAGTATGGTGTACTGCTTTATAATCCATCAAAGTCTACCAAACGTAACGCACTTTCAATAAATTTATCATGGACAACTAGAAAAAAATCCTAAAGTAAAATGTTGGTTAGGTCTTCGAGTCGAAAGGTTGGTTTGAACCTCTAGAGTAGAGGTTTTACTAAGTAGAACGGGAAGTAAGGTGGTTTACAATTGCCTTCCTCACTGAGTGGAAAAGTATGCTTTTATCCGCATTCCAGGCCTTCTGAAAAGCATCTACTTTCCACCCTGCAAATGACACCTTCACTTCATTCACCACAGAATCTAGCTGTATAATGAAATTCATTACTCACAGGAGATAACTGTTGTCTTTTACACCTCTACCTCTTCTGTTCTTAAATGATTCAGTCATATAATTCGCTGACCATGTGATAAGAAACAGAACTATTTACTGTAACCCTGTAACTAGCAGATCGAGTACAAATAATTCAACACTCTACCTACCTATAATGAGCAACTAAAGTAAAATACAAATCAATTTCAGATTTTTCCTAATGTGTTATGTACCAAAAAGAAAATTTTTGAAAAATCCCATATTATTCCCGAAGTGAAAGATAAACGTAAATTCTATTATTGTTAACATTTGTAATAACAAAATGAAATATAATACGAAATGACCATTTCATCAAGTTTAACATTAAAATTAACTGGCCCGTTGGTTTAGTGGACAGCACAACTGGCTTTAATGCCAGGGATCCCGGATTCGATTCCCCGCCAAGTCTGGCATTTTGCGTCTAAAATATTAACTTATCCACAAACCAAGAATTAAATAAGCATCATTTCAAAAGAACAAAACTACACGTAGAAGTCTTTCCAGAGGCAAACGGAAAACCAAATCTGAACTTAATATTTAAAATGACTTTGACTTGCACTAAACAAAATACCGAAATCACTTAATTGATTTCTGTGGATTTCCTGATGGATCTTCTTGATTCAAAATCTTTTGAACAAACGAAAGTAAATTAAAGAAGACCGCCTTGTACTATCACTCTGTATATAAAAAGAATCTCGGAGGAATTTGAGGGTACTCACGGTTTTTGAATATTTTTTTTTTGGAAATAGTCCCCATGCAGAGTAAAGCAGATTGTAAAACTGAAGTTAAGTGAAATCCGACTATCAAAGATGCGAAATTAACAAAAAATTGAACTGAATCGAAAATGAAGGAAAGTAAAAACCAAAAAAACTGTTTAACTTTTTGGATTTTCTAAGAAACTTCGGTTTTTAATATAAATTGAAGACATTAGTTTCACTAACCTAGAATTAATCAGTCCACAGTAATCTATATCAGTGTGCGCCACGAAATAAACATGACTGCCATGATAATTATTACAAACGTAAAAAGAAACTTGAATTTTACAATAATGTAAGATATCTATATACAAAGATTTTTCTTTACCTTTCGAAAAGGAACAGACCAGATCCTAAGGTTGTTTAAAAAATTTACCCAAAATTAATATAAGCTGTTGTTGTTTAGGTCATCAGCCGATAGGCTGGTTTGAACCTGTAGAGGTTTTACTAAGTAAAACGAGGAGTGAGGTAGTTTACCATTGCCTTCCTCACTGAGTGGAAAATTACGCTTATCAGTATGCCGGGCCCTCTGAAAAGCACATATTTTTCACTCTGCAAATGACACCTTCATTTCATTCACCACAGGGTCTGGCTGTATAATGAAATTCATTACTTCCAGAGGAGATAACTCTGATTAGTGTCTTTTACACCTCTACCTCTTCTGTTCTTAAATTATTCAGTCATTTAATTGGCTGACCATGTGATAAGAAACAGAACTTTTTATTTTAGCCCTGCAATGAACAGATTGAGTGTAAATAATTTGACACTCCACCTGTCTGTTATGGGCAGAATGTAAGCTAGGCTACGTAACTTCAATATTTTAGAATTCTCACAAAGTCATAATAAATTTGGTAAATATTTTTAGTTTAACGTCAGCCGCCGCAAGTTAGCTGTCTGGTTCAATTCATAGTAAAGGTACTTTTATACGGATTTGAATACCAGTCAGTAGTTACCGGTGTCCTTTGATGGTTAGGGATTCAATTAACCATACTCACTCAGGAATGGTCGGCCTGGGTCTGTACAAGACTATACTTCATTCACACGTCATACTCATAATCTTCATCTCATAGGGTCATGGGGTTGCTTATTTTCTGAATTGAACAGATTACAACGAACAAACATAAAAAAAAATGTAACATCGCATCAACATCTTAGCCGACCGCATTGGCGTAATTGGTAACGTGCTCGCTCTCATCATGAGGTTTTGGATTCGAATCCTATTCAGGCACAGCATATTTTCATACGTTACAAAAAAAATAATTTCGTCCTTCACCATCTGCATTAGCAGTAACTTCGGAACAATCGGACGTTAAACCAAGAAAAAACCATCAACACCTTGGTCATTATCGATTACAGTGGGTTTTGACTTGAAATAATTACTAGACCCTAGGTAGGAATCGAACCGGGACTTTCCGTTTCGTAGACTTTCCGTGGTGTAGTGGTCAGCGCAACTGGCTACTATGCTGGGGTCCCGGGTTCGATTCCCGGTCAGGTCTGGCATTTTTTCATCTGTAAATCACCGCATATCATTACCTACGCACAAGCCCAAGGCTTATGTAGGCATCATCACTCAATAAAAACAAACAAAACTACTACACCACGAAGGTGGTCACATTATTTTAATGTTCTTAATTTTTCCCCCTGTGGTGAATGAAGTGAAGGTGTCATTTGCAGAGTGGAAAATATGTGCTTTTCAGAGGGCCCGGCATGCTGATAAGCATACTTTTCCACTCGGTGAGGAAGGCAATGGTAAACCACCTCACTCCTCGTTTTACTTAGTAAAACCTCTACAGGTTCAAACCAGCCTCTCGGCTGATGACCTAAACAACTATTTTTTTTTATAAAATGATCATTTTAAGACATACCTGAATTTAGTAAAAAAAAAATACAGTAACTAAATTTGGTTAATTGATTTGGACTGGACACCTCGAAACAAAAAAAAAGTATTTCTAATAGAGCACAATCTGTTTAAACTGAATGTGTGTAAAAAAAATATTATCTTGCACTAAAAAAAAACAGAAAGGTTTTACAAATAGATGTAGTAAATGATACAGATAGAAGGAAACGAAAACAAAAAATGATTACCATAATACAGTCAGTACTAGATAGTCGTAAAACAGGAAGATAGTGGGTCCATAGTGGCAATAATGAGCTTTTCCTGCGACCCCTCCGCACATCCTGTATTCTGTCACTGTGTATTCTATCTTTTACTTTACAGACTAAACCAACAAACAGTTACTATACACAGCACCACTGTTTTTACTACTACTACAAAAACAACAACCGGCAGATGTACGAAGGTTATATTTAACGCCGAAGAAAAAAAAACACCAATTTAGTGTTTTATTGTAAACGTGAATAAAACAAAACACGTGTTAAGACAGATTGTAAAAAAATTAAGAAAATCCTTTAAAATGATAATAGGTATAAAAAAAATCTGGTGTGAAAAATTCACACAACTTTCTCTTGCCAATGCTAAAAATGACCAATAATCTAGTGATAAAACATTAGAAATAAACAAAAAACTAACCTCAAAAAACATAACCTTATTTTAATCATGAGTGAAAGGCGCAAAATGAAAATCAACCTCAGTTTGCCTTAAAAATACGGAAAATCACTTTTTCACGCTAAACTAGGCTCTGTAGAGAAAAATGCTATTAATAAAATTTGTAGATCTTTTAATTTCCTATAAATTTAATTATATACACTTTCGTCGTAAAGTGCATAAGCACTTAACTACTTAACACTTAACATAATAAGCATAAGAAGCAAGTTTGATTCCACACTAATATCGGGATTCGATCCGCATTACTTTAATCTCAACCAACCTAGAACTATTGGACTAGAATCTGTCAATAACACATTAAAACCCATCATTTGACAAAAAATTGTATACACGACATTAGCTCGTTGTTTTTCAAATAGATCTATCTACAAACCTAATAAAAAGTAGTCTACCATGAAACAAAATATATATAAAAATCTAATCCACAACATTTTAAATATCTTTTATCATTACTAAAAATTTCAAAATAAAACGTGGCTCACGCCAAAAAAAATACACCAATAATGGAACAAAGCATCAAAAATGTTGAGTCTTGTTAGCAATTTTAAATTACTAATAAAAATCAGCAGATATCTTATGTGAAAAACTTTAATTAAATCATGTAGCCTACGTCACTTTATTCTTCAATTTAAAAAAATAATGTAAGAAAATTAGCTGAAACACTTTGAGATACCAAACGTAACCAATTTTACAAAATTTTTTGTAAAAATAAAAAAAATAAAAAAAAATTAAATTAAATTTAAAAATAAAAAAAATAGAAATAACCGTGAAAACAATTTTCCAGAACTTAGGAACTTTTGTGAAGGATTTTTAACGAAAAATTTGTAAAATGGATTTATTTTTATTAAATTTTTCATTCAGTTATATAATAAAAATATAATATTTAGGCCCTATAATAAATAAAAAGTAAATAATTTACCTGTTCATATCTAGGGATAGCTTTCATATCAGAAAACGGACGAACTTATAATAAAAGGAAATAAATAAGAAGCCAGTTTGTTCTACTTTAACACAATAGCTATTGAACAAATAATAAATCACCCTACAACACATGACAAATTTAATTAAGAAGCTGAAACATCAATACAAACTTACATTCAATATACAGTACTGTATTCAATTATTGTATCCACACTATAAATTACATTGTAACATTCGTTGAAAAACATACAAAAAGAAGTATTTTAAACAAAATAAAAATAAACCATTATTTCTTGACTACTGAATTGACAAAGGTATGTAACGTCAGTATTTTCATTTGTTGATTAAAAAAGTAGTGAAAATCAACTTCAGTTTGGCTTAAAAATACGGAAAATCACTCTTTCATGCTAAACTAGGCTCTGTAGAGAAAAATTCTCAAAATAAAAATTGTACATCTTTTAATTTCCTATATTTGATTATACACACTTTTGTCGTAAAATGTATACTAAGGCCGCAATCTTAGAAAAATCGATTTTTCACACGTTTTCGTGAGAAAAAACCCAGAAAATCGCTAATTACCGCTAAACTAAGCGTTATGCAAACAATGTTTGAAATAAAAGTTGTAGGATTTTAAATTGTCTACAACTTTTAATACATAGATTTTTGCGCTAAAATGCATATTAAAGCCGCAATCTTAAAAAACAATTTTTTTACGTAAAAACAGCCTCTCCAAGAATTTCAGAAGACATGACGCCTACCCTATCCTTTAAAGCATAACAAATTTAGTAAACCAGGCGATTTAAAAAAAAATTGTAGTAACCGTTTTTGAGAAAATCGCAAAAAAGTGGACACGAATGACAAAAATGACACGATTGTAGTAGCCGTTTTTGAGAAAATCGCAAAAAAGTGAAAAATGGCACGAATAACTACTACTTCCGGTTGACCGATTTTGATGAAAATGTTCGTGTCAGGTCCGGTAGTGGTATCTAACTTAAGTTTCAAGTTCGTACGATGTTTCGTTCTGGAGATATTCTGTACACACACTCACACACACACCAATCGCTAAAAACATGTTTTTTGGGTTCAGGGGGGGGCTGAAAACGTGTAGATCCGGAGAAAACTCGATTTGTTAAAATTGACATGAAAACAATACTTTTCTTCTTATATTCATACAGGCAAGAGAAAGTAAAAAAATCTATCAGGTTGATCTATAGTTTTTGTTTTAAATTCTTTTTGATTTTCTCCGTATGAATTTTCCTGGCTCATCAATCATAATAGCTTTTTCAAATCTACAGTATAAATAGAATAGGTTAATAAAAGTAATTCCTTATAAAACAAAAGACTTCCATTAATTCCTTATATTATATGATATAAAACTGACTGACAGGGCCAGCTCAGGCAGTTACCTTGTAGATAAATACTTTTGGTTTAGTAACATTGGCTAAACGAGCAACTTTTTATGATGGCCAGCTGATAATTGTACATAAACACCACATACTTAACTAATAATTAATTATTCTAAGAAAAAAGTGGGATACTTATTAATGCTTGATACATCACATTAAGACGTATAGATAGTTCAAATTGGAGTGGCCAGCCCATGGTGTTTAGGTCAGCGCAACTGGTTTCTACACCAGAGTTCCCGGGTTTGATTCTCAGACAGATATTTGATGCTTTCTAGTTAAAATATAAGTACTTCCAATGAAGATTTTATGTAATTACCACTTCACTATTAATACCTGCCATTAACAGGCAGGTGGAGAGTTAAATTATTTGCACTCAATCTGCTAGTTCCAAGACTATGAAAATAGCTCTGTTTCTTATCACATGGTCAACCAATTATATGACTGAAGCATTTACGAACAGAAGAAATAAAGGTTCATGTGTAGTGGTCAGTGCAACTGGTTTCTATACCAGAGGTCCCAGGTTTGATTCTCAGTCAGGAATCATGATGTTTTCTAGTTACATAAGTATATAAAACTAACATTTTATGAAATTAAACTTTTTAAACTTTTTTGAAATCAATACCTGCCAGTAAGAGGCAGGTGGAATGTTTAATTATTTGTACTCGATCTGTTAGCTCCAGGGCTACAAAAAATAGTTCTGTTTCGTATGACATGGTAAACCAATTATATGACTGAAGCATTTAAGAACAGAGGTGTAAAAGGCACTAACCACAGATCTCCTCAGAGTAATGAATTTCATCATTATACAGCCACACCCTGTGGAGAATGAAGTGAATGTATCATTTGCTGAGTGGAAAATAAATCCTTTTTGGAGAGCCTGGCATGCTGATTAGCATACTTTTGCACTCAGTGAGGAAAGCAAAGGTAAGCCACCTCACTCCTCATTTTACTTAGAAAACCTTTAAAGTTCAAACCAGTCTTAAGGCTGATGACCTAAACAACAGATGAAAATTAAAGGTGAAAAAATATCAGAACTGAATGGGAATTGGCGAATAAACCTGGAGGGCGATTGTTCATATAAAGACTTCGTAGACAGTCTCCTGAAATTTGCACAAGGGAGGGGTCTGTTTGCTAAATGGACAATTAAGGATGGTAAAATAAACTAGGCTCTATAGAGCAGCAGTATTAAGAGACTAAAAAGTACTATCTCTCCTACATAATCAACCAATCAGAAACTAGGAGAACATAATGCGGTTTATTAAATGATACCTCTGAATACAACTAGCGTACAAATAATAAATCTACAACAAAAAAATTAACATAATAATTTCTGACCATTTTCCAAAAACTGATTAAATACGCATCAGCTTTTTCCTCTTCCGTAAGATATTGTTTATTACGAGTTCGACCACTAATGAATTCCATTTTGTCAGAAAATATTAAAAACTATTTTAATACTTAACGAAGAATAACAATATAAATAAACAGAATAACTTTACACGTCGAAGAAAATCATATGAAACTAATCATATGAATGCGAAAAAAGTACTTAAAAATATTACGTTATCACTACATTAGTACTTGACATTACACAATTATCTAGAAAATGAACATACTTTTCATACTTAATATCATTTTTATAATATAGCACTATATCTATATAGCAACACTGATAACAAAAGAAGTTAAAAAAACATTAATAAGAGGATATTTCAAGATAAGTTATTCAGTTATAATAGAATATCGATGTGAAAATATTAGAACATAATCTACATTAAAACTGGATAAAATACAGGCACACTATTATTATATTGTAAGTAAAAACAATTTATTTAAATTATTTAGTAACAATAATTTGACCTATTAAAATAAACTGGCTTATCAATAAATATTAGAATCATCATATGCAACAATAACCACACAATTCTTTTCGTGATTACATGACCTAATTATCAATAGGTTTGTAAATACTAAGATTTGAAACGTATCTATGAAATTACAGGAAAATATTTCCAAAATGTCCTCGTCACATTGCTATGCGAGGTGCGGCTATTAAATAACAAGACTGATGTAAAAAATGTTATTTTTATTTTATACATAATCACTTATTCAAAAATAAATCTTTATAATGCATCCTGCAGTTTGAAATTATTTCTATTTCATATAATGAATTAATATAATAATTTCACTAACCTTCTTTTTAAACTGCGTCACCTTCATTTTAATTTCTACTTACACGTGTTTCGGTGGATCCACCATCATCAGAATAAATGAAAAATTGAAACTAAAAATTTTTTTTCTCATTTATTTAAAATTTACAGAAGATGGTACATCTTTAGTCACTTGTATAAAAGATGTACCATCTTCTGTAAATTTTAAATAAATGAGAAAAAAAATTTTTAGTTTCAATTTTTCATTTACTCTGATGATGGTGGATCCACCGAAACACGTGTAAGTAGAAATTAAAATAAAGGTGACGCAGTTTAAAAAGAAGGTTAGTGAAATTATTATATTAATTCATTATATGAAATAGAAATAATCACTTATTGTCACTTTCAGTATACACTCCTTCTCTAAGCAAATTTTCCATCGTTCGAAACAGTGCTGGAAGTCATCTTTTGTCAGCTTCTTCAGGACACGTTTCTCTTTTACCACAGACTCAAATCTTGTCCCTTTTAAAGCAGATTTCACCTTAGGGAACCGGTAGAAGATAAGATGTGATGAAACGAAGTTTTTTACTTATGATCTGGAAACAAAACGGCAATCCACACACTGGAAGAGCTGAACTTCACAAAGAGCCAAAAAAGCTCGAATGAGCAAGTCAAAATTTAAAGCACTGATGATTGTTTTTTTTATATACATGGGATTGTGTACTTTCACTGGGTTCCTGAAGGTCAAATAATTAATCAATATTACTACCTTGAGGTACTTTCTAAACTACATCAAAAAGTAAGGAAAAAACACCCGAAGTGTGGAAGGACATGGGTTCTTTACCAAGACAATGCGCCAGCTCATTCCGAGTTATCTGTCAAGAGGTTCCTAGCCAAGTACAGCATCACAGTGTTAGAACATCCACCTTATTCACCAGATCTTGCACCATGTGACTTCTACCTGTTCCCTAAGGTGAAATCTGCATTAATAGGGACACGATTTGAGTCTGTGGAAGCTATAAAAGAAAGAGGTACGTGTCCTGAAGGAGCTGACAGAAGATGACTTCCACCAATGTTTCCAACAATGAAAAATTCACATGGAACGTTGTAGGGATAGAGAAGAAGTGTATAATGAAGGTGACAATAAGTGATTATATATAAAATTAAAATAAAATTTTTTACAACATCAGTCTCGTTATTTAATAGCCACACCTCATACTTTACATTAACTTCAGAATTTGTTCACCATGTTTAGGTGTTGCGTTTAACAATTTATACTTGTTTAATAAAATGGAGCATGTGGGTGCCTCCATTGGGTTAGTCCTAGATGGTGATCGACTAGTTGTAATTTTTACGAGATAATGAACACTAAATACGATTAAATTGTAACTACATTGTATCAAATTAAATCAATCATTAAATTTTTTTTATCCCTAATGTGTAGTCGTTTAGGTCATCAGCCAAAAGCCTGGTTTGAATCTCTAGAGGCTTTACTGAGTAAAATGAAGAGTGAAGAGGTTTACCTTTGCCTTCCTCACTGATCGGAAAAGTATGCATATCATCCTGCCAGGACAACTGAAAAGCATCTACCTTCCACCCTGCAATCGACAACTACTCTTTATTTACCACAGGATCTGGCTGTAAGTTATAATGAGATTCATTACTCTCCAAGGAGATAACTCTTGACTGGAGTATTTTACAACTCTACCACTTCTGTTCTTAAATCCTTCAGTCATGTAATTGGTTGACCATGTGAAAAGAAACAAACTTTTTGTACTCCTGAAACTAGCAAATCGAGTGCAAATAATTTAACACTCTGCCTGCCTGTTAAGGGCATAGCCCTAATGTGTGTACATTGCAATCTGTTCAATTCAAGAACAATAGCCAATAACCAACCCAATGAGATGAGGATGATGTGTAAATAAGGTGCAGCCTTGTAGACACAGGCTAATCAATTAAACCCCAACCATCAAATTACACCAATAACCACTGTCTAATATTAAAACCCGTATAAAAGTAACTAACTACCTTTACTGGGATTTGAACCAGGACCCTTCATCTCTGTTAAACAGCTGACTCGCAGTGACGACTTTACCACTAGGATCAACCCAGTGGGTTATATAAAAATAAATAAAACCATGAGTTTGGTAAGGCAGAAAAACATTTGAGTATAAGAGAATTACGTTATAAGAACAAAAATAAAAATAAGATGTAAAAATATGAGGTATTCACTATACCTAGTGTAACATACTAACACAATACTTTGCCCGTGTAACAACCGGGCTGAATAACTGTTACAAACTAGGGGAAAGAAAAGAGTAGAGGTATGTTATGACTGCAGTTTCATGCGTTCCTGAAAACATAAGTCTCTGCCGCGCTACTAACATATTCAGCCAAAAAATTATAACAATAACAAAAGGAAAGGATAAATATAAATGTTAATAAGCTGATGTGAGTCGGAACAGGCAAAAGCCTAATCCTTGAGTGTAAGAAGAAGAAGAAGACAAAAGGAAAGCATGAATGGAACATATTCGCGCACGTGTGTATTTGTTCTGTGGTATGTATTGCTTCTTTTCAATTCTTGGAAATAGAGAGAGAGAATGCCCATAACAGGCAGATGGAGTGTTAAATTAATTGCACTCGATCTGTTGGTTCCAGAGCTACAAAAAATAGTTCTGTTTCTTATCACATAGTCAGCCAATTACGAGGGTTGTCCACACTACCTTGTAGCTTCGCCTCTCCCCTCTAAAATGAGGCGTCGCGCACATCTGTACCTTTATTAGTGTGTCCCTGGCAGTCGTTAGCGATGGATGTCCCAGTACCAAATCCCGCCAGTTGTGAAGTTCGCTCCGTCATCCGATTCCTTCACGCGGAAAAATTGCGGCCTGTCGATATTTATCGACGTGTGAAGGCCATTTACGGTAATGTAATGAATGAACGCAATGTCAGGAAGTGGTGTACAGAGTTTTCAAGTGGCAGAACCAACGTCCATGACGAAGAAGGGAGGGGGAGGAAATCATCCGTCGACGAAGTTTCGACAAGAATCATCTTGTCGAATTTTTACCTAATGGCACCGCAATTAACGCTGGTCGGTATTGTGAAACCCTAAAAAAGCTTCAAAGAGCAATCCAAAACAAGCGCCGAGGGAGATTGAGCAAGGGAGTCTGTTTGTTGCACGACAATGCTCGGCCCCACACTGCGGCGGTCACCACCGCACTCCTGGATTCCTTTAAATGGGACATTCTTAGCCATCCTGCTTACAGCCCTGATCTGGCACCGAGCGATTTCCATCTTTTCCTTTACCTGAAGCAACATTTGGCTGGAAAACGCTTCGAGACTGATGAAGAAGTCCAGGAAGAGGTGGAAAAATGGTTGCGGTCACAGGCGGGAGACTTCTATGACCAAAGCATTAAGAATCTCATCCCCCGGCTAAGCAAGTGCATAGATGTTGACGGGGACTACGTTGAAAAATAGTTTTTATATGTACTTACAACTCCATGTACTTTTTCTTTTTTTGTTAAAATAAAATTTTCCTGCTTTTTAAAATGAAAACGGTCTTTAATTTTTGGACAACCCTCGTATATGACTGAACTATTTAAGAACAGAAGAGGTAGAGGTGTAAAAGACACAAGTCAGAGTTATCTCCTCTGATAGTAATGAATTTCACTATACAGCCAGACCCTGTGGTGAATGAAGTGAAGGTGTCATTTTCAGGGTGGAAAGTGGGTGCTTTTTGGAGGGCCTGGCATGCTGATAAGCATACTCTTTCAACTCAGTGAGGAAGGAAATGGTAAACCACCTCACTCCACGTTTTTACTTAGTAAAACCTCTAGAGGTTCAAACCAGCTTTTCGGCTGTTGACCTAAACAACAAGAGAGAGAGAATGAGTGCAGAGGAGGGCGAAGAGCGGTGTATGGAAAGGTACATCGAGTTGCGATAATGTTTTTGTTCATGGTAATACACTAAAGCCATGACGTTGCACATCCCAGTTGTAATGTGGGCCTCTCTATACACTATAGTTTGGACAATCTCATTTATACTATAATTACATACAACAAATTCCCTTAATTTATTACCTACACATTAAAAGAAAATCTGGTGTGAAACACTCGCACAACTTTCTCTTGCCAATGCAAATAATTAACAATAAACCTAACATTAGTAATAAAACAATAGAAATAAACAAAAAACTAACCTCAATAAACATAACCTAATTTTAATCATATATGAAAGATGCAAAATGAAAATCAACCTCAGTTTAGCTTAAAAATACGGAAAATCACTCTTTCACGCTAAACTAGGCACTGTACAAAAAAAATGCTCTAAAAAAAAGTTGTAGATCTGTTAATTTTCTATAAATTCGATTATATATACTTTTGTCATAAAATGCATACTAAGGCCGAAATCTTAAAAAAATCGATTTTTCACACGTTTTCATGAGAAAAAAACATAAAATTGCTAATTACCGCTAAACTAAGCGTTATACAAAAAAATGTTTGAAATAAACGTTGTAGAATTTTGAATTCTCTACAACTTTTGTTATATAAATTTTTGCACTAAAATGCATATTAAAGCCTTAATCTTAAAAAAACGCTTTTTTAACGTAAAAAAACAGTCTCACCAAGAATTTCAGCAAACATGGCGCCTACCCTATCTTGTAGAGCACAAAAAATTAAATTATTGAGGTGATTTTTGAAACAATCGTAGGACCAGTTTTTGAGAAAATCGCAAAAAAGTGAAAAATTACACGAATAAACTACTATTTCCGGTTGACCGATTTTGATGAAAATGTTCGTGTCGGATCTGGTAGTGGTATGTAACTTAAGTTTCAAGTTTCAAATTCGTACGATGTTCCGTTCTTGAGATATTTTGTTCACACACACACAGACCAATCGCTAAAAACATGTTTTTTGGGTTCGGGGGTCTGAAAACATGTAGATCCGGTGAAAACTTGATTTCGAAAAATCGACATGAAAACAATACTTTCCTTCCTATATATTCATATAGGCAAGAGAAAGTAAATATATACAAAACAAACTGGTATGGTATAATCAATCCATTCTCAACAAACTTGTTAATTATATAACTATGTGACATACAGTAACAATATATTTTAAAAGTAGCAAAGAAAATATATTTATACTGGCATAAGTGAATGTATCAGCGTTTAAAAGAACATTATTTTGACACTTGTTTATTTAAGAAAAACAATAAGCTACTGAGACAGAGCATGATTATAAAAATGTGACCTTAATGATTAACAAGGTGTTAACTTTTCAAGGATAATTGTGTTATACGATACATGCCTGCATATAAGAATAACAGAGATGCATATGGACAACATAGAGATTATTTAAATTCTCTTCTACATTAATCATATATGATAGATTACTTTGAAATTTATCATAAAATGCAAAATTAATACATAGAAAACTTATTTTTATCGTAAACACAGATGTCGTTTATGTTCTGTTAGTACTAATCTATAGATATAATAAGAGTGCAGTTTTATTTAAATTAATATAATTTTACTTTACTTGTTTAAGTAAACTATAAATTTATGAATAAATTAATAATAAATATACTGCAGTATATTAAAACTGTGGCTCGTTTTGTTTAGTTTATTTAGAGTTATATCTGCTGTGGTCATTAGCAATTATTAAAAGTTGCGGTACAGAAACAGTACGTTTTAATGTGTAATAATTTCTAGAAACTAGCCAGGAATTGAACCCAGGGTCTTCTGTTTTGTAATACCCAGCATCATTTAATAATCTAACCACTGGGCCAAGCAATAGCTGCTTAAATATGCATTTTCTATAATGTTTTCCATATTTAACCTGCTGTGGTCATTAGCAATTATTAAAAGTTACGGTACAGAAACAGTAGTTTTAATGTGTAATAATTTCTAGAAACTAGCCAGGAATTGAACCCAGGGTCTTCTGTTTTGTAATATCCAGCATCGTTTAGTAATCTAACCACTGGGCCTCGCAATAGCTGCTTAAAAGTGCATTTTCTATAATGTTTTCCATATTTAACCTGCTGTGGTCATTAGCAATTAAAGTTATGGTACAGAAACAGTAAGTTTTAATGTGTAATAATTTCTAGAAACTAGCCAGGAATTGAACCCAGGGTCTTCTGTTTTGTAATACCCAGCATCGTTTAGTAATCTAACCACTAGGCCATGCAATAGCTGCTAAAAAGTGCATTTTCTATTATGTTTTCCATATTTAACCTAACCTACATATAAAAATTAAATACTCTTGCTGACTCACTTATTACAAAATCTCCAGAACCACAAGGCCTAGAAACTTAAAATTTTGTAATAAAGTTCCTTTTGGGTCTTAGGAACTTTCTTTAGAAAGAATTTTTGAAAATTTTACTTCTACGAGAAGAAAATGGAAAGTTGGTGAAAAAGTGGGAGTATAAAAAATTATAGCTTTAAGATATAATTATAATAAACGTAAATTAAAAATACTACATTTTTGTATACAATGTTTTCTTATCCAATGCTTCATTTACCAATAATTTATGATTTTCTACAAAAAAATTTATTAAAATTCATAATATCAAAACCGCAGCTGAAGGTGCATTTTAAGTTCTTGTACACTGTACAGATTTAAAGAAATGTACAAATTTACAGTAAGATTTAAAGAAAATAAATAATCTACAACTTTTACATTTAACGTTTTCTTGTCAGATATTCAGTTTCTGAAATTTTCTATCTGAAAAACCTGTTAAAATTGGTTTTTTCCTAAGTTCTTGAATTGGGATCAACGCATAAAATGTGCTGTTGTTTAGGTGAACAGCCGAAAGGCTGGTTTGAACCTCTAAAGGTTTACTAAGTAAAACGAGGAGTAAGGTGGTTTACCATTGCCTTCCTCACTGATTCCAAAAATAACCTATGCTTATCAACATGCCGGGCCTTCCGAGAAGCATCTACTTTGCACCCTGCAAATGACACATTCACTTTATTCATCACAGGGTCTAGCTGTATAATGAAATTTATTACTTTCAGAGGAGATAACTCTTGACTAGTGTCTATTACACCTCTACCTCTTCTGTTCTTAAATAGTTCAGTCATATAATTGGGTGACCATGTGATAAGAAACAGAACTATTTTTTGTAGCCCTGGAACTAGCAGATAGAGTGCAAATAATTTAACACTCCACCTGCCCGTTATGGGCAGTCATAAAATGTATAAAACCTAAATTAAAAATAGTGGCGTAACTTGTTTTTCCTGTCTACATTATTTGGATAAAATGTCCCATTTACTTAAAAAATGTACTAAAAAGGTCCATTATTCATTGCACCGATATAATTTGGTAGGTACTCAAGAAGTTTGGAATGATAATTCTTAGTTGCCTACTTAAAATTGTAAAAGTTAATATCAATAAAATATTTTTATAAATAAGATGTGAGCCGACCGCATTGCCGCAGTTCATGCTCGCCTCTCATCATGCGGTCCTGGGTTCGAACCCCACTTAGGCACGGCATATTTTCATACGTTACAAAATATCATTTCATCCTCCATCGTACAATAGTTACACCCCAACGTCGTCGCTAATGACCGTTGTAGTTGATGCGACGCTAAATAAATGAATTAAAAAAATAAAAAATAAGATGTGAGCAGAGATTGCTAATAGCCTACCAGATAAATTTAATGCAAGACAGAAATTCGTAATAAATAATTAAAAATTTATAAAACCTTATTATCACGACAAATAAAATAAACCGCAAAAAATTCACTGTGGCATTAAGGGAATTCTATACCCATCTTCTTCTTAAAGTTCCATCTCCTATCGGAGGTCGGATATCATAATGGCTATGGTCACTTTGCTGGCTGCTGCTCTGAATAGTTGCAATGAACTACAGTTGAACCATTCTCTAAGATTCCTCAGCCAGGAGATGCGTCTTCTTCCTACGCCTCTTCTTCCTCGGATCCTTCCCTGCATAATAATTCTCAGCAACTCATATTTTTCTCCTCTGGTTTTCTATACCCATAACATACCCTAACATGTAGAGTTGTAATCTTTTCGGAAATTTTAAAACACAAAATCACATTTTTAATGTACCTTTACAACCTTTAGATATTTTTGGAATAAAAATTTTAATTTTTTATTTCTCATTTTTACCAATTTAAAAATTGTATACGTAAAATGTAGCTAAACTAAGTTAGGTAAACAACTATTCAAAATTTCATCTCAGTTATACTTTACGGAAGCTGAGAAAAAGATCAAAGAAATCCATCATGCCGATCGTCATATACAGTATATTTCCAGATAAATAAAATTGCATCTTACTGAGAGTTTACAAAACTAACAGTAAACAAAAAAATATATTTTTAGAAACAGTAACACAAAATTACATGATAAATGATTCCTGAAGAACACTTTAATTATAATTTTAGTGAAATACTGTATTGCTAATTCTTTGATATCAAAATTACTGATAGGAAATAACTTAAAAATATTTTCATTATGACTTACCAATGATTTTTAAATTCCTAAATTAAAATTTCAGCCCTGATCAATATTATACCGTTTACAGAGAGTAAAAACTATAGAAATATGAGATAAGAATATCAAAGGAACGTATATGTAATAAAATACCACATTTAACATAACATGATGGTTATTACGAAACAAATACCTATCAAAAGTTACAGAAAAATAATCAACCTGAACTAAAAGAAAATTTACTAACTAAAAGAAAACAAAACCAGATTTTGAACAAAGGGGAAGTCAAAAGACATTAAGAAAGATCTATTTTAGAGATTTAAGACCATGGTGTAGAAACTGCAAGTAATTGACATCATGTACATGAATATCAAAGATTAAAGAAGTAGTTTTAATGTTATTGCCAAGGCTCAGAATTATTGTAAATCTATATAACTTATTATGTAAATGGGAAAGCCCTCAATAACTGACTTATTCTCTATAACTGACTGACTCACTTATAACTAATTCTCCTATTTGCACAGTAACTAGAAAGAATGATTTTCCATATTTTTAAGCCAAACTGAGGTTGCTTTTCATTTTGCGTCTTTCATTCATGATTAATATTAGGTTAGATTTATTGAGGTTAGTTTTTTTGTTTATTTCTAATGTAGATAAAATTGTTCCTTATTTGCATTGGCAAGAGAAAGTTGTGTGAGTGTTTCACACCAATTTTTACTTTCTCTTGCCTATATGAATACATAGGAAGGAAAGTATTGTTTTCATGTCGATTTTAAGAAATAGAATTTTCACCGGATCTACACGTTTTCAGACCCCCTGAACCCAAAAACATGTTTTTAGCGATTGGTCTGTGTGTGTGTGTGTGTGTGTGTGTGTGTGTGTGTGTGTGTGTGTGCATATACAAAATATCTCAAGAACAAAACATCGTATGAACTTGAAACTTAAGTTACATACCACTACTGGACCCGACATAAACATTTTCATCAAAATCATTCAACCGGAAGTAGTAGTTAATTCGTATAATTTTTCACTTGTTTGCGATTTTCTCAAAAACTGGTCCTACTATTTTTTTAAAAATCGCCTCATTAACTTAATTTTTTATGCTCTACAAGGTAAGATAAGCGCCATGTTTGCTGAAATTCTTGGTGAGGCTGTTTTCACGTAAATAAAGTGTTTTTTTAAGATTGCGGCTTTATTGTGCATTTTACTGCAAAAATGTATATAATTAAAGTTGTAGAGAATATAAAATTCTACAACTTTTATTTCAAACAATTTTTTGTATAACGCTTAGTTTAGGGGTAATTAGCGATTTTCTGTTTTTTCTCACGAAAACGTGTGAAAAATCATTTTTTTTAAGATTTTGGCCTTATTTCGTGTTTATAATCAAATTTATAGAAAATTAAAAGATCTACAACTTTTATTTAAAGTATTTTTCTCTACAGAGAGTAGTTTAGTGTGAAAGAGTGATTTTCCGTATTTTTAAGCCAAACTGAGGTCGATTTTCATTTTGCGTCTTTCAATCATGATTAAAATTAGGTTATATCATTAAAGTTAGTATTTTGTTTATTTCTATTATTATATCAAGCGAGTTATTCTACAGCTCTGGCCGTCTCTCGCATCCCATACGCCACCCCTCTCTATCCATCCAGTCTCCTCCCTCCAATTGTATCCATTTTATTTTGTTTTTCCGTTTTTCCTGTCCGATTCCGAGGCCAATTTATGGGATTTTTTGCTAGGTAAGGTTTTAACAGATGATGGGTCGCAGGCC
Organism: Catonia carolina; assembly: GCA_035578175.1. Taxonomy (NCBI): domain Eukaryota; kingdom Metazoa; phylum Arthropoda; class Insecta; order Hemiptera; family Achilidae; genus Catonia; species Catonia carolina. The sequence continues at coordinate 66,518,391 of JAQMRL010000004.1, read as the reverse complement.
CAACGCTCTAACCCCCAACCTGGAGGACCAGGGTCGTTTGTTTGGAGTTGCCTTCTCCTAGGCACTTGCTTTCACTGCAGCTTTCAGAGTGTAGCCTACCCTGGATTTTGTTTGGGTTTACTCCCTAGGCTCTTCCGCCCTCTCCGCCGTTGGGATTTCTCCTCATCCGCCTTCGAGACCGTTGACCAGTTTTCACCTAGTAACCCTAGGCAGGGACCCTCACAGGGTGCTACCATCCGGAGCCAGATGGACCCTGGTTTTTTCACGAGGTGTATCTCCTCCCGCTCCTCCTTCCCTATCACTTGCACGATAAGGCCCCGGGCTTGCGACCGGCAATGGCGGAGTTCTATTAGTTATTTCTAATGTTTTATTAATAATGTTAGTTTTATTGTTAATTATTTGCATTGGCAAGAGAAAGTTGTGTAAGTGTTTCACACTAATTTTTTTAATATTTAATATTTCATTAAAATTAAACCAGTAAAGGACTATAAAATTGTAAATTAACACTTAGAACAATAATTGTCCAACTTAACGACACAAAACGGGCCTAAGTTCTAATATACAATAAACACAAAGGTAGTCCTCTACAATTTTATTATTTAACGGTAGTATAAAGCCATAATCTTATATTATTGATGGTTTTTTTATTACTCGCTATCTGCAACATTAACTGCAGTAGACTAATGAAATTAAATACCTTTTATGATGTCATTTTCTTATCAACATGTAAAATTATTGTTCTTTTGTTCATCTTTGCATTAAAAATCTTTTCTTAACAATAGTTAAACATCTATTACATAAAAACCACCCAAGACAATATTTTTAACATAATATTTAAGGTCCAAACAAAATTTTTACAAATTTTGAATCAAATTAAGATTTAAGTAGACACGAATTGATTAAAAGATGTAATTCTAGGAAGATTATAAAAGGTGATTCATTTAAAAGTAGCCCGCTGCATTTAACTGCGGCCTTCAGCACTCAATTGGATTCAAATAGTAAATGAATAAATAGAATTACTTAATATATAATTTTACATATTTATTTAAAATTTATATACAAATTTCAACTTCACCTTTACAGTAGATGCTGAAAGTGGGGTTCTTGAACGCTTACACATTTTTTGGGCTCGATCAATGTTATTAATGCACACACGACGCAATGCGGAAACGTCTATAGCTTGAATGGCTGCCACGATGTTATTCTTTAGCTCATGTATACTGCGGGGGTTTGTTTGGTAAACAGTTTCTTTTAAATAACCCCAAAGAAAAAAATCGCACATACTCAAATCGGGTGAACGAGGAGGCCACAAATCTTTACTAACAACTCACTTGGGAAAAGCCTGATTGATATGAGATAGGGACTGGCGAGACGTGTGACATGTTGCACCTTCTTGCTGGAAAAAATTGTACTCAGGTTCATTGTGGCAGCACTGATCACATCATGATCAGTGCTGCCAATACAGCATATGAAAATTACTCGAGCGGCGGGCTACTTTTAAATGAATCACCCAATACAAATTCAAATTTAAAAAAGTAAACTTTTACTAAATCCCAAAATCATTACAACGTATTCCGTTCTAGAAAATAATATAACCTAAACAAAATAATACAACTTTTAAAATTTTTCTATTATAGGTAACACAATATAAGTTGACGATCGTCAGTGAGAGTAAGACTGGATTATGTGGGGGGTGGAAGTGCTACTGTATGTGCTTTTCTAAATACATCATAGTGACAGCTCTAACCATGGCATCATGTTGTAGTTTTACTCTTACATTGATTTATTATGTTTAAAACTATGTCGTTTTATAACCATCCCATTGTAATATTTATTGATTCTTGATAATTACCCTAAGTAATAAACATTCATTCTAAATAAGCCATAATACTAGGTCTAAGCTATATTTAGTATCCTTTTTGGTCATCAGCAATAAACTGAATTACTGCACTCTGACATTTGTAGTGATAGACTAGTTAGTCCCCGTGAGTTCTGTCGATACAAGCTTATTATAGTCAGTAATACTAGTTTTACGGTAATTTCAAAATGTTATTGTATTTTTAGGGTTTCTATATTTCATTATTTTCAGTAAAGTTATGTTAAATTGCAATTGAATTTTTAACAATTCACTTTCTTTAAATAATTACATTACTCCTTACTTATTTACTGTAACGGGTCATGAACTGAATTTTATTACTTACTAACATGCTTTCTAGTTGGCTGACATAAGTAGGATAGATCGTAAACTGTCCTCTGCATGATAGGCGCAATCATCAACTTATAGTGCGTTATTTTCAGGTTAATGCAATGTAACAAGAAAGAGTGATTGACAATTAATATATTCTCATAGAAAACTATTGCAAATAATACTATTATTACTTGACAATGTTTGTCAAATATTTCAAAAATAGTTGATTATGAAAAACACAATAGGTTAATTTATTGTTAATAAATTCTTATTCTACAATTCAGAAATTTTCTAAGATTGTAATGACAGAAATAAGAAGGTATCATTACTCCGTAATCTCATTTCTAAAACTCTGAACTTACTTTATAAATTTTAACGAAACTGATATTTCCCCGACATGAGAAATTAAAAAAAAGTGAATTCAACTCGTAACCTTTCTGTATGTGTATCTGAACACTCATAATTCCTTACGAATTTTTTAAGACAATACTGTAAAGTAGTTTTAAAAATTTGATAACATCTAAATCACAAAAATAAACAAATTCATTTGATTACTTATAGATTCAACACAACTATTAGTTAGGCAAATACTAACAACTCGAAATAGTAACATTGTCATTAATTGAATACACAAGTTTTTTACTTAATAATATATTGGTACCAATATATTATGTAAAGTAGTAGAAATTTAGATAAAATTTCTATCAAGATGACAAAGCAATGTTATGGTGTATTAAAACAAAGACTTATACAGAGACTTAACTCCTGTAAACAACTAATTCTTTAAAATTAAATTTTACACTTAATACTGAATATACCTAAGCTAAGATACATAACTGAAATTTCCCAGACAGCTTGGTCACAGACTGATAAGAATGTAATTTAAAATAATACTCAGGTATAACTCGCGTAAACTGTGAAAACATTAACAAATTAACGAGTAGTATTTCAAAAGTACCTATAGTTAAAATTTAGGGTAATTAATATACACAGTAGATTTGAATAATAACAAGAAAACAAACTAAACTGACTGGCACTTAAAAGTTTGTACAGCCTATTCTATATTTCGACAATTTCAAAAACACCGATCCTTCACAATAATAACATAGACAATTATGACATTTCATACGAAATATTAGGGTAATTAATTACAGCTAGACTTAAATATCAACTTCGACAGAAATAACTAGGTGTACAATACCTTAAAACTTATTCAAGTTAAAATCTAAGTAACTGGAACTGGAATGTCCAGAAGACAATAACACAACACTCCTTAATATTACCACAAGGTTATATTTATTTACATTTGAGAAATAACTACTCACCTGAAACTTTTCAAAATTTTCTCTTTCCAATTCCAGACTTGTTTTGCGATGCTGTAATACTCTCGGTAACGATAAAGAAGACATATTGTTACTACAAACGTAAAACACTCACTGTTACAAAACACTACACTAAATGCATTGGGAATCTACAAATGAAGACATATTGTGAGATTTACAGGATAACCAACAAAAAATAATACTTTTAAAATTTCCCTTGAATGCTGTTTTTGTGTACCTTCTACTTAAATCTAGCTAATAAACATTAAGTTTTGAACCAAATGCTTTAATAAAATGTGTTACCAGAATTTTTAACGGTTTAAAATGTATACAGATGTAATTAAGTAAGTAGGATAAATAAAAAGAGTACAAAGTGTAGTTAATCTAACGATACGGGATTTTTTCGTTACACTTTACTTTCCAAACCTGTACTCATTCATAATAACATTTTACACCAATTAAAAACCCGTCAATGGAATTATTCATTTTAATAACACGAACCGGTTTTGTGTACAACAGAAACGTCATTACGCTGCGGAAGTGATAATAAGTGCATCAAAAGATTTAAGATGCATACTTACTAAGAAGTACGTAATTTATTCCTTCATAAAGAGAACTTATTGATAGTAAACTAGTTCGTGTGAAGAAATTATTAAGTATGACTTGTCGGTAGTTAATCTACTAATCCGTATTTTACCCACATACTTTCGAATCGTTAAATTAAATTGAAAAGAAAAGCGCTGAAATATAGCAATTATTATTACAGTACTACCTATTAAAATTCTCACTTGTATTCAGTTTTCAAAGACCGACTTAATTAACAATAATTTTAAAATACTACTTTCTAGAGTAACAGGGCCATAAAACACACACATAAATTATATCAAGTGCCAATAAAAGTGTTTTATGCATTTTCAGCTGCTCAGATCCTACAGCGAGGCAGTAAGTTTATAAAAAAAACATAACACGACATTATACTTCCTAGATGTTCCCCCTCCTGACAGAGGGTAGAGACTTATGGTAATCCACATTTAATTCACAGTAGCTCTAAATAATTAGCTCAACACCTGAGTTAAGAAATTTCATGCCTGCCTTCTCATTTTGTCTTTCCATAGTAACCCTAACAAATTATATTTTGTAATATTATGTGACCAAAATATTAGTTTCTTCAAAACACCATTAATACAGTAAACGCTTACCTACTACAGCGCTTTCATGCATAAAATGCACATCTTCAGTAATTTTTCATATTATTTAAAATTCAAATGGGTAGACCTTATCTACCATGGTGGAAGGATGTTTTAAATTTTAAATAATATGAAAAATTACTAAAAATAGCATTTTATGCATGCAAGCGCTATAGAGGTAAGTGTTTATCGAGTTACTGGTGGTTTAAGAGTATAATGTTTTGATTATTAATATAAAACGGCTGTTAAAAATGCCTATATGGTATGTTTGATAAGATATGTGACCAAAATATTTCAATTATTTGCAGACACATTGTTTACATTACTTCCTCATTTTGTCACTTCTTGATCCAAGCTATATATAAATAAATTTCTTTTCGACTTAGTACAACCAATATTGCAGTTTCTTCTGCATCCCTAAAGATTCTTTGTCCATCCAATCACCCTGTTACAGACCTCTACTGGTAATTGCTCCCATTATGCTAAATGCATTTCAATATGGAACTGGACTCCAAAGGAGAGAAGGAAAAGAGGCTGCCTCGCAAAATAATGGATGAGTGGAATACTCATTTATTGCTTTTCTGGACATCCTCTTTTCCTTCTCTCCTTTTTCATATTGTACTAGAAAACTTGTCTACGATCATCAAACACATGAGTCAATACCACAAGTGTCTTTTTTATATAATCTAATACACTGTTTGGCCTTCCTACCTTTTTCCACATTGCTTCATTCATGTGGTCCAACCTCAGATCTGAAGAACTTCTACAGAAATCCATCTGCATGCCTGCAATCATCCTCTTACTTCTTTCTGACAGCTCCCGCTTTTCTGCACGGTACAACAGAATGCTTTGCTGGATGACTCTCCCTATCATTTCATTTGACCACAAACTGGAATGTAGCATCGATGTCACTTCCCTACACTATTTACTCTTTTGTACTTGTACATTACAAACCTCCATCCATTTTGCAGATCTTGTCCAACCACTTCATTCGGTAGATACTTCATCTATTAGTATACTTTTAGACCCCATTTCCCTAGAACGGTTATGTTTGCATGTACAAATTATCCTTTTGTAGTACCATGGCTCAAACATCATGTAACCCCCCACTCCAATTCCAAACAACACTATCTATAAGACAAAGTGTGTTTTTTGTGCAGGCTAATTTCCAAAACTACTGAACAGATTTTCATAAAATTTTGACAGAAAATTTGTATTTATATTCACAGCAACATTTTATTTTTAATTTTCAAAAATTATAACCCTAAGGGTCCTAATGGAGAATTTCATAACTATGTACAGTGCATTTGGTTTTGGAAGAAGCTTGTGAGGGGAGGGTGAGTAGGAAGAGTAGGGATAGTTTCAAGGGGGCAAGTGTTGTCTCCTACTCACTTAATCATCATTCCCTCTCTTTCTAACTGTATACTACTCTGTATATATTACTTCCCTACAAGGTGCTTCCCCCACCACTAAATAGAACAGTTCAGCTGCACAGAGAGATAATAGAAGGTTGGTGGGAGAGCTTCTAGCTAGAACAAATGACCTGTATTTGTGTGTGTGTGTGTACATGAGAGTACATATTGCTATTGAAGTAGATGAAGGGGTTTGATGTCGCCAAGAGACATACGCAGGGGAAATTATCAAAATGTCATTTTGTGTGTGTGTATACTATTGTTGAAGTACAGTACACACATATAAAGACTAGTGAGAGATGTACGCGGGGGAATTTATCAAAATGTTGTATGTTTGTATGTGTGTGTGTGTGTATCTGAACATTGGACATTGGAGTATACAGTCGACTAGCAGCTACTTAATTTCTGTTACATATTTAATATAGAAAAATTGATTACACATGTTCTGCGTGCGAAACTGCATGGGAAATGCTAGTTTTGGATATTTCCTTAACAATAAAAGTCTGATTTAGAATTGAATAAACTTATTTTAATTAATGTACTCTCGGCCACCACCGTAGCATAGTGGTTAGCGCACTGCCTGCCACACGGAAATCCCAGGTTCGATTCCTAGCCAGGGTCTGGAAATTTTCACGTATCAAATCCCACAGTTAATGTTACATAATCCACCGTAGTCGCTAAAGACTAAGCAGTTGATGCAACTTTAAAGAAATAAATTTAACAAAAGTGTACTCTTGTACAGTTCATCCTTATGCAATTACAACTGATTTATGTACTGTAATCCTATTTCGCTCACACACTGATGTATGGATACTTCAGTTGGAAGAAGAATACTGATTGAGAAACTGCAGTGGGAGACAATACAGAAAGCATGGGGAGGAGAATGAACTGTTATATGCCAAACAAAAATACTTTTCTCTTTGATAATTCTTCTCTCACACTGGCTCTGCTATAAAAGTACACATTCTCATCAGCAAGTAATATACCCTTTCCAAAATACATGAGACTACTCTTGCAAAATTTTGATTAACTTTAATAATACATAAGTAAAATACATATAAATAAATAAACTTTTTTTAATACGTTTAACATAAGACATATCAATTTGGGGTAATGTATGGAAAATGTTTGTAAGTAGGTATACAAATTCATAGAGAGTAATACAGACTTTACAAGCAGTCAATTTTCTAAAAATGTATTCTGTTGCATTAACAGCTGGTTATTAAAGAGTTCTGTGGGAATCTAAACATGGACCTTCCACAATGCAGTTCAGCTTGTTGGCTACAGAACAGCCAAATTTTTATAGATTAAACAAAAGGAAATGCAAAACAACAAAATATTTTTATTAAATCCAGAGTTAAAAAATTTGGCAGGAACAATAATGGAAATTTACATAATATACGACTAAATATGCAAATTTACATAAAAAAATCTTAAAACAAAAAGAAAATCCAGTATTTCCTGAGTTAAATTTAAAATAAAATAAATTATAAAAATATACCTTTATAATGCATCCTGCAGCCTATATTCAAGTATAAAAATATTTAATTCTTCCAATGACCTATTATAACACTAATATATCATATCACTCTTTTTTTACCTTTTTTTTTATTATTATTTTTTATTTAACGTCGCATCAACATCAAGGTCATTAGCGAAGACGTTGGGGTGTAACTGTGTGTAATGAGGATGAAATGATTTTTTTTGTAACGTATGAAAGTATGCCGTGCCTGAGTGGGATTCGAACCCAGGACCGCATAATGAGAGGCGAGCTCGTTACCAACTGCGCCAATGCGACCGGCATTGGCGGAGTTGCCAATGCAACCTTTTACCTTTTTATTACAACATAATTCTACTTCTTATTGACATGTTTCGGTGAATTGACCATCATCAGAGTAAATAAATTACAAAATTGAAACTAAACTTTTAAAATCTTCAGAAGATATATTGTCAGTTATTCATATAAAATCAAAAAGTTTTATATAAATTAATAAGATTTTATTAAGTTTAGTTTCAATTTTTAAACATTTATGTAGGCAGATGATGGTGGATCCATTGAAAAATGTCAATAAGTAATAGGATTATGTAATACAAATTTAAAAATGCTATAGCAGCTATAACAAGTTGTGGAAAAATTAAATATTGTAACATAGTTAGTGATTTTGCCCATAACAGACAGGTGGAGTGTCAAATTATTTACACTCAATCTGTTAGTTGCAGGGCTAAAATAAATAGTTGTTTCTTATCACATGGTCAGCCAATTATATGACTGAACTATTTAAGAACAGAAGAGGTAGAGGTGTAAAAGACACTAATCAGAGTTATCTCGTCTGAAAGTAATGGATTTCATTATACAGCCAGACCCTGCGATGAATGAAGTGAAAGTGTCATTTGCAGAGTGGAAAATATATGCTTTTCAGAGGGCCCGGCATGCTGATAAGTGTACTTTTCCACTCAGTGAGGAAGGCAATGGTAAACCACCTCACTCCTCGATTTACTTAGTAAAACCTCTACAGGTTCAAACCAGCCTTTTGGCTGATGACCTAAACAACACAGTTTGTGATTAGTCTAGAAATGGTTAATATCATGGTTGTTTATTTCTGTATAGTTTGTTTTCATTTTAAAGAAATTGTGTAATGTATGGAATGGAGTATGTTGAACAAGGATAGTGAATTACAATGAAATATAAAAGTTGGCTTTTATTTTTATTCCTTCAACAAGAAGCCAGATTAGTGGGGAAGGATTTTGAATGTTTAGGAAACTATTAGACTCCAGATATAAAACAGTTAGCACCTTTGTAGTAGGCAGTCAAAAGTTGAACATGTGAATGAAAAGTGTTATCCAGCTGTTCGAAATAGTGTTGTTCCAGGAACAGTTCTGAAGTACGTTTATAGTGATTGTCGTGCGGAAGGTAGCAAGTGTATGTGGACAGTTAATTGTTTTGGTTCTTAAGAACAGTACTATTTTAAAAACAGACTATTATTAGTCAAGTTGGTTTTAGTTGAAGTTTTGTAACTGATTTATTTAATGTAATCTAATAGTAATTTGTTAGTAGGTAATTGTAATTATAAATTTTATCAATAAATTATTTGTAATAAGTTGTTACAGTTTTGTTTGTATATTATTTTAAACCTACATCCCGAACGAACCAATACTGAATTCACAGAGCCTAGAGACAAGCATCAACAAATACAGTAGGCCCTCACATTACAATCATAATTCGTTCCGGAAGAATGATTGTAAAGCGAAGAGATCGTATTGTGAGACCGCATTTTTGCCCAATCATTAGACCATACATACAATTCCACAAGAAATTAGAAATTTACATTAGCCTGTACATACAGATAACCTTATACATTCTTCAAATAGCGCTGATTTCAGTACAAATGATTTGATAATAGGTATAATTATAAAAAAATCCCTTTTTGAATTGTGTTTGATCTATCAGACACTTAACATCTTTTAAAACTGACTTTTGCTTTACAATCGTGGAAATTGAAGACTGGGAATAACCATACTGCCGAACCAATTCATTTATCCTAGCCCCTTCATCATGTTTTTTAAAATTTCTTGCTTTTCTTTAATAGAAATTTTACTTTTTATGCGCGATTTAGGACCCATTTTTACTACAACTACAGTAACGTACAGAGGAAACATGGTACCAAAACTACAAAGAATACGTAGGTATGTATAATAACACGACAGACACTATGGCACAGATGCTAAACTGTAACCAAAGCGATATGTGTAACACTACTAAATAGTATGGGTGCTGTAACAAAACTGAAAAACAGAAATAACCTTGAGCTGATGATGGGAGGAGGTGCAAGTAGCATGGTCGAGGGTATCTTGACATGAGGGAGGGAGTACATTCGATCAGAACTTCTTACTGTACGGGTTGACGATTGGCGGGTCAAGTGCACATGCGACTTTGTGCATCGGACTTTGTCCGATGACTAATTTGATGACACATCGTAAAGTGAAATATCGTAGTGTGAGGGTCCACTGTACATGCATTGTTCACATAATATTTGTACTGCCGGTTGCCTAACTGATGCCAGCTATTGGATTATGAACCATGCTTACGTAAAACTAATTCCTTTCATTCCTTCTAAAATTTTAACAAATTTTCATGATCTATGAAATCTATGATCTATTTTCATTAAAAATAACTCGCACTGTATATTAAGCTAGGGATGATGCAATGAAGACTGGTGTTAGAAGAATGCATAATGACCTTGGTTATGCCATCAATCAACAGCTATCTAGTGATCCATTTGTTTACTGCGTGTCTCCAGACTCGATAAATAGATGGTACGTTTATGTATTACAATATGTTTACAATAAAAATAAAAGCTACCAGATACATTAAAATCTTAGCATATCACATATTACAATAAGCATTGCTTTTTGCATTCACTGATTAATTTGATCTGCTATTATCATGATCAAATGCAAAAGAACGGAATCTAATCAGGGAATTACATGTACAAGGCATGTTCAGAAAGTAAGTACAGTTTTTAAAAAAAACAAGTAAAACAATTTTTTTTCAACACAATTTTATTTCTACATGAAAGCCCAAACCTTAAACTATTTTTCGACATAGTTTCCACCGATGTTCAAACACTTGTCGTAGCGGGTGATCAATTTGTCTATACCCTTTTCGTAGAAGGTTCTCGCCAACGAATGTAGCCACGACTCCACGGCAGTTTTCACTTCATCGGCGGTTTCAAAGCGTTGGCCGCCGAGCTCGCGCTTCATGTGCAGGAACAAGTGGTAGTCAGACGGTGCCAAGTCCGGGCTGTAGGGCGGGTGATCGAACTGCTCCCAACGAAATTGTCAAACCAATGTTTGAGTGTTACCAGCGGTATGGGGCCGTGCATTGTCATGGAGCAACACAATTCCATTACTGAGCATTCCTCTCCGTTTGTTTTGAATTGCTCGCCTTAGTTTTCTTAAGGTTTCGCAATACCTTGCCGCATTAATGGTTTCATCTCTTGGGAGAAAATCAATCAGCAAAACACATTTCAGATCCCAAAAGACAGTGCACATGATTTTTTGTGGACATTGTCGTCTTGAATTTTTGTTTCTTCGGGGATTGCGTGTGTCGCCACTCCATTGACTGCTGTTTAGATTCCGGTGTGACATGACGGACCCAAGTTTCATCACCTGTCACAATTTTGTTTAAAAAATCCTCACCATCATCACTGTACCGTGTGAGAAAAGTCAAAGCACTTCCGAGTCTCTTGGTTTTGTGCACGTCAGTGGCGGGAACCTTCTACGAAGAGGGTATAGACAATTTGATCACCCACTATGACAAGTGTTTGAACATCGGTGGAAACTATTTTGAAAAATAGTTTAAGGTTTGGGCTTTCATGTAGAAATAAAATTGTGTTGAAAAAAAATTGTTTTACTTGTTTTTTTTTTAAAAACGGACTTACTTTCTGAACACGCCTCGTAGTTTTCTTTTACAAATGTTCCATGTTTTTTTATTCATTGCTTACTACTTCTAAAGTTGTTCAAAAACAAACAAAAATGATCTTCCCTTGTATTTAATATAGATATAACATTACTTATTCTGATGCGCAAGTGAAAATGCATTAACATGTTCAATGGTATTCACGACGATCGACGTCCAAGTAGACTAACTTGTGTGACTGTGAATGCTGATAAATCGTCCAATACGTCTCTTTTTAAGGGCTGGTAGGGCAGCCATTGTTCATATTAGTTTGCTTTTACTACTCGGTCATTAACGAACCACTACCTATATGTCTACTGGTTTAGTTTCAGTGAATCTCTCATGTAATATTTCTACCAATTTTTTTAGATTCTTTTACGTTGATAATTCTAGATCTCTTATATAAAAGGTAAAAATAGATATTTCTAAACTTGGAATTATTTATCATCAGATCATTATATTTACACAATAATCTTGCGTTAATACATAAATTATATTACTTTTTAAATTCATCATACATATTTTGTAATCAATTTAGTCTACTATTAAGTTAAGTAACTGTAATATTTATTTGTAATTACTTAGGAAGTTTTGTTGTTTATTAATAACCATATCTTTAAAAGAACCTGGATTAGATACTATAATATAAAATCAGTACAGTATACTTAGTAATTTAATTTACTAATAAATAAATTTATTTTGCCATTAATTACTACAATAGTTACCAAAATTAATTAATAAACTTACAATTAATTATTTTATAATAGATTAATAAATAACTAGTGAAAAAATACAGAAAAATATATACAATATTTAAAAAAATACAAATTCCAGTATAAAACATAAAATACAAACATTATTTATGTACATAAATAAATACACATTGATTAAATTAAGGCACATCAGATAGAAATTAGAGGAACATAATTAAATTGTATTCTTAGTTTACCCGACAATTTAATTCATGGATAAAATACAATCTGCCATGATAAATAAGACAAAAACATTTGATATTTTTATTTTATATGAGGCGTTCCGGACCAGAAGGGCGAACTCAACATAGGGTCATTTTTTGTTTTTATTTTATTTTGTATCTTTGGGTTACAAACTTCAATGTTATCGGCATATTTTGTTGAGTTTGCCTTTTAAATTATATGAAAAGAGAAGTAGAAAAAAATCAGGGAGTTTACTTTGAACAATAGTTACGTGGACCAGAAGGGCGAACTTAACAGCAAGGTGTCAGTCTAGTCACCTCTGCGCTACTGATCCCACCCCACTTCTACCCTTTTCCCTTACTATCGCTATGCATCATACACTCCACACATGTTATATCTGTCCTTGTTTCTCTTGTATTAGTCTGTCTTTTGCTGAGTGATTTATGCGTGTATACTCTGTTAGTCTGCTACTGAACATTTAGTCACGGAACGTGATACAGGTGATTATAGGGAAGAAGAAGAAGCTGGTTATTCCTGAAAAATACGATCCAACCCACAAGATTGGAAGAAGAATTTAGCAAAAAAGCAACGGAATACTGGTCAACAGTATGTATCTTGTTGTAACAATAGTGTTGTGGTTTCCAGAAAGATTGGTGAGCGCTGTTCTTGCGGCTGCTTCGAAAATGTAGGTGTTAATAATATTACTTCTGTTTTTAATGATTTTGGGCCATTGAAAATTATGATTTGCAAAATGCCTACCTCTACAAACTTCTTCATAGTACTGATTGTAAAAGAAGTTATGTAAAAGGTAGGCCTAGTCGAACTTTGCGAAGAATAAGATATACGATTATTATAGGCACAGTTATCTACGATGTTTGGCGGACAGCATTTTATGGATTCATGGGGTTAATGAGAAACGTGTCCGTATAGTCTTAGATAAGATGAAAGTTACTGGTAAGGTAGACACTGACCGACGAGGAAAACATGAAGAGTGTAATAAAAATTTATTACAAATAATTAAAACATGAATTTTTGTTGAGTTCGCCCTAGGATCAAAAAGTTTAATTTACGTTTTTCTCAGAACTACCCTTTGTTGAATTTGCCCTACTGGTCCGCAACGCCTCATCTTAGCTTTCCTAAACATACAAACTTTTGAAAATAATTTATGTTACCGTATTCTGGTAACTAAAAATATATATAAGAAATATATATTTCAACACATTTATGTATATTATAGTATTAGACATACGGTATGTCCAATATGTATTACTGAAATAAAGTACTGCAAGTTATTGAATCTATAAAACAAAACTTCAAAACACAAACGTCCACTGCATGATATTCTACTTTTCTTAACTGTTAAGAAAAGTCAAAAGCTGCTTTTGACTTTTCTGGTTTGTGTCTGGTGTCTGGTTTTGTGTCATAGGATACTAATTTATGTAATAAGAAAACCAAATATATATTTAAAGAACTAGGTAAAAATTTTAAAAACTACAATTTAACGAAGAAGAACGAGGTGGTCTTGGTGCCCAACCAGCAAAATAGATCAAAAATAATAATAAAAACCAAATAAAAAATCCTGCAATTACAACGAAAACTATCGGATATCCTAAACTATAACAAATAATAAAAACAGTAAATACTGTTAACAATCTCTGATGATGTGCCCACGACCGTAACGATAATCTAGGAGGTAATGTACTAGTGACACGAGGCGAGTATCCACCAGGTCCACTTTTGCAGTATGTATGTATAACTTGGGGGCCGCATAATATTTGTCGTACGATTCCACCACACCAGTCATTTCTTTGATATAATTGTTGAATTTCATTTAAATACTGTAACAGAAAATAGTCTTGTTATTAACCCTTTCAGTGCCAACGTCCGGAAAATAGGACGTCGATATCTTATACGTAGTTATGACATTCGGTTAACCGGGCATCCGTAAATTACCAATGTCCGGTTAACCGAACGTTTCCAAAAAAACTTAATCAAAAATTAATAGAAAGATGTATTTTTAAACCACCTCCATGGCGTAGTGAATAGTGCACTAGCCTACAAAGTGAAATGTCCCGGGTTCGATTCCCAGCTAGGGCCTGGAAATTTTAACACGTTAACACCATCGTTAAGGTACGAAAACCCACAGTAGTTGCTAATGACCAAGCTGTCGATGCAACTTTAAATAAACTAAAAAAAACTATTTTGAATAATTTTAGTGTTAGAACGATTTCTGTTCTTTTTAACACAATAAAAATTAATATTTTACAGGAAATTTTATTTTTCTGTATCGTTGAAATTTTTGGTCGGCAATGGGAGGCTTACGCTTGCAAGTTTTCAAAATAAGGGCTGCCACTTTTTGTACACCCTTATTCAAAATAAACGGGACTGAAGATCAAACTTTTAAATATTGTTTCGGCACTGAAAGGGTTAAACATTCTAGTAGTATTTGATGTAAGATAATTATTGACTTAAATTTAATGAAAAATAACACACATTAAATTATAACATCTCTCACATCACCCCTTCAAAGTGTTGATAGGTTATCAGCCGAAAGGCACATTTGAACCTCTAGAGTAGAAGTTCTCAACCTTCTCTTCGTCACGGCACACTATCCTATGTAGATAGTTCCCGCGGCACACTAACATATGAGTTAGACTGAAACAGTACCCAGAATAGCAATGGAAGTATATCCTGTAACATTTTTCAACTACCTTCTTGTGCAAGCTGGGCTTTTCGACACAAACACAAAAAACAAAAAGTGCAAGAATCTTCTCGCAGTTGAATAGGAAATGCGTGTTTTTGCCTTCAATTCTACCATGAATTAAACTTTTATGTACGAAGCGACAAGCTCAAGTTTCTCATTAATAACTCTTAACTAATCTTTTGTTGTAAGATGTAAGCAAATAAACCTCCTTATAAAATAAGTTTAAGTTCTTGAATATCATTCTCCTCTTGATCTTATTTTAAAAATAAATATTGATTAATATTATTTAAAATTTTTTTAATCACAAATATCACAAAGAATCAGAAGTTTCACAGCACACTCATTGAGAACCACTGCTGTAGAGGCTTTATACTGTGGACAATTCGAACTGGCACAACTCTTGCTCTATGTGTACACACAGTTCCACATAAAAAATATCCATAACCTATTTTTTCAACGTCTAGAAATTTTAATGTACGCAAACGCCTACAACCTTATTTCAATTACAAACGTACAAATAATATTACTTAATTTTAAAATATGTATTTATTTTGTCCCAGTAAAAATTTAAATTATAAATTACAAGAACTAAATTGCAGAAACTCGCTAAACTATACTATACAGACGCACGAAACTAACTAAACAAATTGGTCCGAATATATAATGAACAGAAAACATATATCAAAACAAATTAGTCACACTGTTATGTCTGATAGATTATTAATAACAATACAGAAAAACCAAAGCGTAGTGACCATGCATGAGTCGCACATTACAGCAGCGATTGTATACTTTTGTGACTGTACCATCTAAGCACGGCGAGTGGCGAAGAGTGGAGTAGATAAACGCTGATGCTGCTTGTGCCAATTCGAATTGTCCAAGGTAAACTAAGTAAAATGAGGATCATGATCTTCCTAAGGAACACACTAAGTTAATTAACACACACTAAGTTGATTGGAACACACCTAAGGCTCTTGAGGATCTTCCTTACTGAGTGGAAAAGTATTTTTATCAGCATGCCAAGCCCTAATA
Organism: Catonia carolina; assembly: GCA_035578175.1. Lineage (NCBI taxonomy): Eukaryota > Metazoa > Arthropoda > Insecta > Hemiptera > Achilidae > Catonia > Catonia carolina. The sequence goes on along the minus strand of JAQMRL010000004.1, from coordinate 66,502,153 downwards.
ACATCTTCACCTCTACCTCTTCTGTTCTTAAATACTTCAGTCATATAATTGACTGACCACGTGATAAAAAGCAGAACTATTTTTTGTAGCCCTGGAACTTGTAGATAAGAGTGCAAATAATTTAACACTCCATCTGCTTGTTATCCCTTCATATAAAATTCACACTTTAAATCATAACATCTCTCACAGATTTTGTATTAATCAACTACCTTTGTCTGATAATAATAATAATAATCATCATCATCACCCAAACACGGATAGGCCTAAAGCCTGTTCCGGCACCCATCTTCGTAGCGGTCTGCCTCTATCACGTCTACCCCGTGGGACATAACTCAATATTTGGACTGGTAGTCTTTCCTCTCGCATTCTATTCACATGTTCACACCACCTGGAATTGTAGCGCGCAATGCCGTCTAATAGTGGTTGGACCTGTAATTCTGCTCTAATACTTTCATTACGTTTCATGTCCAGTCTGTTATAGCCTGCCGTCGCCCTTAAAAACTTCATTTCTGCACTTTGTATTAGAGTTCTCTCTCGTTGCGTCATGGTCCAACTTTCACTGCCATACAGCAAAACCGGGACTGCCATAGTTTTGTACAGTTTAATTCTTGTACCCTTTCTTGTCTTATTTTTCAAAGTTCGATGTATTGTCCCGCAAATTGTTCTAAACTTATTCAGTTTATTCATAACATCTTCATCTTTTAAAAAGCTTACGTCACATCCTAAATATTTAAAATGCGAGACTTGTTCTAAAACTTTATCATTTAATAATAATAATAATTATTAAGTTTGGTAAATGAGTGCCAACGTACACATACTTTGGCAGTGTTAAATGAACAATGGGACCATTCTCAGGAAATAAAAGAAAGAATTAAAAAAGCAAGGATAGCATTTACGCAAATGTCCAAGCTGTTCAGAATGCATAAATTGAATTTGAAAATCAGACTCATCCGATGTTATATATTCTTCATCTTATTGTACGGAGTGGAATCTTTGACCTTAACGGAAGCAACAACAGAGACTGGAAGCATTCCGAGTTATGGACTTGCAGAAAAATTCTTCAAATACCGTGGATGGATAGAATTTTAAATATCAGTGTACTTCAAATGCTTGGTAAAGAAAAGGAAATAATGTGCACAGTAAAAACAAGAAAATTAAAATATCTAGGACACATCATTAGGAATGACACTAAGTACAAGTTGCTGAAATACATTTTGCAAGGAAGACATCATAAGAGGAGTCGGAAGACGATGAATATCCTGGCTAAAGAACTTGAGGACCTGGTTTGCAACTTCTACTACAGGACTCTTCAAAGCAGCAGTGAATAAAATTATCACTGCCGGAATGATTGCCAACAATTGGTAGTGTATTGGCAGAATAAGAAGTTTGGTTATTTCATTTTTATACATTTGAAAATTGTTATTTAATTTTTATACGCTTAAGAATCTGGGAAACAACTTCCTTCATGTGTTCTAAATTCATGGACATAATAATTTATCATGTGTGTATAAATCTTTTTGATTAATTATTTAATTTGTTTCAAGAAAGTTAATGATATAAATACATTAAACAAATTACCTTATTACTATTAAATCTTATGATTTTATTAATGTTTTCTAATAAAATTAAAATTTTATTTCATCTTCTTTAGCATTCTTTTCAGCCTCGTAACAGTGGGTCTAAAGTTTATTATTAATTAACAACTAATAACAACTCGCTTTGCTGTAAGCAAATTCGATTAAAGTTGACCTCCACTATAACAACCTAAACGGTTCTAGAGAACAATTTGTAAATCCTGGCATGCCACAGAAAAAGAAGAAGAAGATAAAGAAGGACGAAGCATAATTCTATTCCTAATATAAATAAATAAATAGATTTTTTAATATTGTAATAATACCTGATAATCTACTTACATTTTCATTGATCCAAGAAGTTATCTGGTAAAGTGTTCGAACCAAAAAAGCATTTTCGAAACTTCTGATTGGCATTAGATCTGGATCACCTTCATATTTAATATCCCTAAAATTTCTTCGGCATTCAAACCTTGAGAGATCCTGAAAATTATAATTTTTATGTGCATTGATAAAACTACTGACGCTAAATTGTAAATATATGTATATTTTAGTATTATAACAGAGATATTCTAGAAAAATTTAAGGTAACAAATTGTTTATTGTAAAAAATTAAGGATATTGTAACAAGGATAATGGATGGCCCATGCCAAGGATAAATTTCAGGTTTACCATGCTAGATTTTCTATATTTAGAGTACATGAGAAAAAATACAGTAAGTACCTGTTGTACATTGGATGAGTTCAAGAAGAAACTGGAATCTGTTGATACATTTTGACTGTCAGTAGACTCAAGCTGTAAATAAATAAACAGATAGATAAAACAACACTGCATATTAAAATATGTATTAGGAACTAAAAATACAATACACAAGAAAACAAAACAAAGATTACTATACATATACAATAATTAATGATGACATCAAGTTAAAAAACTCAGATATGATTCCTGACAAAAGCCTGAAAATTCTGTATTGTTATTATTCATTATAACGGGTGATTCAAAAAGAGCGCCGGTTTTTAAACGGCTGGTAAATTTTTGTTTATCGGTCGGCAACATTGTTAGACCTCATTTCTATTTCGGAGAACATTCCGATTGACGATTCAGTTGTAGTTTCTCTTGTTCGCAGTGTAGTACTCTCGCAGTCTGTGTCTAACCATGGAGAAGTTTACTATTGCACAACGAGTGTTAATCGTCAAAACATTTTACCAGAGTGGAGAGAGTTTGCGGCTACTGTCAGCCGACTTCGCAGTACTCTAGGACGTAATGAAGCACCGAATGAATCAACAGTTCGCAGGCTCATGAAAAAGTTTTTTGAGACGGGTTCAACAGTCGACCTTAAAAGTTCTGGACGTCGTCGTTCTGGCCGAACTGAGCAGAACGTTGCGTTGGTTCGTGACAGTGTGGCTGTTAGCCCAGCAAAATCAATACGTCGCCGTTCTAAACAATTGGGTTTACGATGTTCTTCGGTACAGAGAATTCTTCGGTACGATCTCCAATATCACCCGTATAAAATTCAGTTGCTGCACGAGAAACAATGTTGTTTCTCCGTGAACGGTTCCAGGATCGCATCATTTCTCGTAATTCCGACCATCAATGGCCACCAAGGTCGTGTGACTTGACGCCTTGTGACTTTCATCTTTGGGGTCATCTGAAGTCATTGGTGTATGCCAATAAACCCCGAAACATCAATGACTTGAAGGAGGAAATTCGACGGGTTATCTGGCAAATGGAAGTCGAAACTTGTCGTGCAGTAATATCCAATTTCATGGACAGAGTTGATGCGTGCCAGCGCAGTAGAGGAGGACACATGCATGACATCATTTTTCATACATGAAATCGGAAGGTAAGATGAACTTGTTGATGTATTTATTTTCAGTTTTTCAATAAAATAAATATCTTAATTTGATATATCAAAACCGGCGCTCTTTTTGAATCACCCTATATATGTATTTTTTAAAATCCCTAATGTGTGTACACTGCAATCTGTTCAATTTAATAATAATAAGCAACTCCATGACCCAATGAGATGAGGATGATAGGTATGAAAATAAAATGAGGTGTAATCTTGTACAGACTCAGGCCAACCATTCCTGAGTGAGTGTGATTAATTGAGCTCCAACCATTAAAGTACACAGGTAACCCATCTAGTATTTAAATCTATATAAAAGTAACTACCTTAACTAGGATTAGAACTATTTTATTTATATATATAAACAAAATTTTTGTCTGAGAGAAAAAAATAATGTGATATCAGGGTTCATATGAATCAGGAAGAGCTACTTTTTTAAAATTATATGCTATACTCAGTTCTAGTAAAATACACATGAGGACAAAGAAGTTAGTGGTTAAATCTGTACTTTAGCCCGTAACTACATATGGCACTGAGCTCTAGCAAATAAGCTCTAGGAATAAATGAAGACTTTAGAGATGGACTGGTAGTAAAGGTCTTGTAGGATTTCATAAATGAAGACATAAAGTAATGAACTAGCTCTCGCAACATAGTAATAGACAGAATAGAGATCAGACAGTGGTTTAGTATTGCATGTCCAGATAAAGGAGAAAAGAAGAAAACATGCAACACCCTACGAAAACATGGATATAGGGAATCCAATACAATATGGCAGCAAGAAATCTCTGAGAGGACGACTGGGAAGGCAACAGGTGATGTGCTGTAGAATGTAGGGATTATAGGGCCCCCACAAAAAAAAAACATTCTCGCACAGAATCGCTCACTGATCCCTATCTGCTTCTTTCTGGTAGTTCATATTTAAACACTCTACCAGGTCACCTGCATTCATCTTTACTTTTTAGATGACCACACGCCATACCAGAATTTAAATAACCTTGTTTTCTTCATTTTATCTAAAAAGCTGTCACATACACCCACCCATTCCTTTTATTATTTCCTCATTCTGAACATGGTTCAACATTGATATCCTATAGCTTTCCCAAAGGAAATCCACATAAACAACTAAGATCCTTTGTTTCTATTCGTTACCAAGTTTCACTGTCTCAATACATTAACACATTCCGCTGAATTGTGGTCAATAATCTGCACATTCAGTTTCATTGTTTATCATCTTTGACCAAAAGTTTTAATTTAGCAATTGGGTGACTTTACAAGCTTGTGGATTCGTAATTCTTATCTCTCGCTCCTTATGTTTCCCTTCTTACTTATAACTACCTCCAAATAATATACATTCATCAGAATTCTCAATCTTTCGGCCTTCTATTTGGAAGTATTGTCCCTCTACACCTACTGGAAAATAATATGACATAATAACACTTATTATAAGGTTCCACTTTTTATAAATCTCCAAGTTTTCTCATCATTAACCCTTTCAGTACCGAAACAATATTTAAAAGTTTAATCTAAAGTGCCATTTAATTTTAATAAGGGTGTACATAAAGGTGCCAGCCTTTATTTCAAAAACTTGCAGGCATAAGCCTGCCAATTCCGACCAAAATTTCAATGTTACAGAAAAATAAAATGTCTTGTTAAAAATTAATTTTTATTGTGTTCATAAAAAAAAGAAATCGTTCCAACATATAAACATTCAAAGTAGGTTTTTTTAGTTTATTTAAAGTTGCATTGACAGTTTGGTCATTAACAACTATTGTGGGTTTTGGTACCTTAACAGTGGTTTTAACGTGTTAAAAAACTTTCCAGACCCTAGACGGAAATTCAACCTTTGCTTTGTAGGCTAGCATGCTGGTCACTACGCCACGGAGGTGGTTTCAAAATACATTATTCCATTAATTTTTATTTAAAAGTTTTTTTTGGAAATGTTCGGTTATCCGGACGTTGGTACTTTAAGCATAACTTACGGACATCCAGTAAACCGGATGTTATAACTACGTAAATAATATCGACATCCTGTTTTCCAGACGTTGGTACTAAAAGGGTTAAAATATAGTTTCTAACAAGAAAAAAAGTAAAAGTCCAAGTACTTTCAAAGTTATAATCCAATCATCCAGTAGGATTTTAAAACATACAAAGATTTTCAGACGATTAATAAAACATAAGAAAATGAGTCCCCTCCTGGGGAGTACAAGACCTTGTCGTTGGTGGAGGGGCTAGCGTGTTCCTATGACCCTGCGAGCTATGCCGGCGGTAGTGTAACTACTGGTAGGGCCACCCAAGCCGGACAGGTCAAAGGGTAGGAGCCAGACTAAGAAGTACTCCAACCCAGCGTGTTGGGCTAATCCCCCACACGTTGGGTAAAAACGGATTCAAAGCACAACACAAAGCCTCGGAACAGGACTGGATACTCGGAATGATGGACCGAGGTGTCTGGAGAGGATGGATCGAGGCAATGGCACACCCTACGCTGAGAGGCAGAAGGGGCAGATAAAGAAGAAGAAGAAGAAAATGAGTGATGAAAAACTATTAAAAACTGACCAAACTGGAATTGAACCTGGGACCTCCCATCAAAGAAGCTTTAGGCTGACCACTATACCAACAACCAGCTTCTTTACACAATATGATACTTCTTTTGAAAGGGCTCTACTAAAAAAAATATGATGAACAATGAAACATACATATTAAGTAACAGAGTAATTGCTCACCACACAATTTTACGATTTACTTAAAAATTAAATATTTACTAGTAAATTCAGTACTTACTTTAAATATAGTTTTCAAAGCATTTAAAGACATGGAAAGATTAACTGTAACTTTTTTACGTTCATCTATGGAATATTCAGAACAGAATGAAGGCATTGTTAGCCAACAAAATATACTACTACTCTGATTTTCACTTTCTGATTCAAGACGCATTTCAGCAGTAATTAAAGCTTGCTGTATTAGTCCTTGGAATGCAATAACCTGAAAAATCACACCAGTAAATAAATATATGAACACAATAGAAATTTTATTAGTTTCTACCAGCTCAATTACACCAGGGTTATTCGGAAAATGAAGAATGTTTTAAACTGATGAGCGGTACAGTTCCCCTCACCACCTCAGCTGCCGAGTCATTGACCGTCCAGTGACCTTGAGCCAGTCTGGTGTTAACAGTGAGCCAAAACAGTCATGTTTGATTATTTGTAAGTCTTTAAAATGTGTGATAAACTTAACAACCCTGCCAGGTGTAAGGTTCGTAGCGTAATACGCTTTTTGAATGCTATACTCGGTTAATCGTAAGAAAGATATCTTGAGTAAACAAACAGCAGTTACCGAATCAGCTGATAAAGCAGTGACTCAGAAAAATGCAACAATTTTAACGAAAACATCACAATGATAACTGATATGTGCTTTTAACCATATGCAGAATTTAACGATAAATAGAAATGAAAAAAACAAAAATACTATAACACTAAATTTCTAATTGAAAATAAATTATAATGCTCGTTAGAACGATGCAAGACAATACGATGTCAAAAGAGAACTGGTAGCATATAACAACGACATGTTCTTTGTCAAAAATGTGGAGAGAGATTTATGGGTTTGGATCAGTCATCGTCAAATGTAATTGTGAAATAACGAGTGACTGAACTAATATAAGATGATTAATCATTAGACCTAAAATAAAAATGTTTACTTTTAAAGTTCTCTTGTTTTGTCATACAGATCAGAGGTAATACGTGTAACTTGTAACCACATTTTTTTATGAAAAAGAATGGAAATAAAGTATACAGTTTTTATAAATTTATTGATTGGTACTTAAAACATCAGTCATATGATGTAGGCCTAACAGTTTCATTTATAAAAATACTTTTAAAAGTATTTTGTATTTAAATACTTGAAAGTACTTTGTTGTTACTTTTCAATCAGCGTGTACACATTTTTAAATAATGCGCATGCTCAGTGACGTCATTATTTGTTTACTTGACATATCTTTCTTACGATGAAGCGAGTATAGGTTTATGGTAATGTAATGAATGAAGCTTCAGTTCAAAAATGGTGCATTAAGTTTAATGGCGGACGGACTAATGTTCATGATGAAGAGCGCTCGGGCTGACCTTCAGCTGTGACTGACAAACTCAAATCAAGAATTGAGGAAAAAATCCAGCAGGACAGATGTTTCACGATAGACGGACTAAGTTCATAATTTCCTGAAATTTCCATCTGTTTCACAAATTAAAGGACTTTTTGGGTGGGAACTGCTATGGAAGTGACGATGAACTGAAAGAGGGTGTTAGCCCCTTTTTAAACGGTCAGTTCAGTTCTCATATCAGTTTCCATTTCAGATGAAATATCAGCTATAACTGATGTGTAAATATCAAAACGTGACAGTTTGAACGGAGACTGAACTGAAAGCTGGGCAAGCCACTTATCAGTTGCCCATTATCATTTCAGTTCTCAATTCAAACAGCCGTGTGTACAGAAGCTTCAGTTCATTTCTGTCATAACCTTGTCCGTACCTGATGTCATCAAATAATGAATTCGTGACCGATTTCATTAACTTATATCGCAGTTTTCCATGTCTGTGGAATAAGGACTCAAGTTACCATAAAACATTCTAACGAGAAAATTAATATAATAAGAATTGTTAATTAGGTATAAAGAATACGATCCATAGGCTACGAAAAAAATGGTGATAGCAAAAATGAGACAGGGATTGACTTTTTTGTAACAATCTTTTATTCCAATTTTATCTCTTTCTCCTTTGGTTTGTTAATGCTAATAACAGCCCAATTCATAACAGTCCAATACATAGATTGACGTACATTACTCAAGTGAGAACTGAACTCAAAAGAGTAAAAGCGTATTTTTAACTGAACTGAAACTGATATGAAAACTGAACTGACTGTGTAAAAGGGGACTAAGTGAGTGGTTAAACAACTTGGCGGCAACTGAGTTTGCAGAGGGCATAGCAAAATTGGTGAAACGATACGACTAATGTTTAAATTTGTACAACGATTATGTAGAAAAATAGTTTAAGTATCAGGTGTCACAAAAAGTTTTGTTTGGGTATAATAAAAAATTTCAAAATAAAGAAATACATTCTTTACCTTCCGATTGACCCTTGTATTTCACAGATTTTGTAAAAAAAAAACACATAGATAGTGTTTGGCAATTACACTATAAAATCTATAACAAAATTTTATACAGAATAAAACAGTAGTTGTAATTTAATAGTCAAGTATACTTAACAATGATTTGGCCCATTAAACCATTGAAATGGTGTATATAATTGAATATGGTAACGAGGATTCTAACAAATTTTATAATGGTATGACTAGTCGTAATTTTGAAGTAAGATATAATCAACAGCTCACGACACTGAAATTACTAATTATATAAAATGATACCAATCATATCCGATGGAGGAGGAGGGTTCTTTGCTGATACCGGATCAAGTGGCCTCAATTGAATCACAAATACTACTTCCCCCATCGTGAAAGAGTGAGGATGAGTTTTTCTCGCCGCCTCGGATAAAAAAATGTGTCTTTTACAACTCTACCTCTTCTGTTCTTAAATGCTTCAGTCATATAATTGGCTGACCATATGATAAGAAACAGAACTACTTTTTGTAGCCCTGGAACTAGCAGATCGAGTGCAGAAAAAACAAATATACAATGTTCTGTTAACAATTAAGTAATTCATGTAAAAAAAACCCATAAAATTTACCTGTCTTTTCGTCTCGTTTCCAAACAAAGGTTGGTATTGGAAACCCACACCTTCAAGTTCAAAGATATTTTGTCTTACTAATCCTGCCCATTTGCTGTTAACAGGCCGACCTTCTTCAAGTGTTGCTTCAACATCTCTTAAATAGTCAGTCAGATTTTGTATAGAGAACACCTGAAATGATTAAATATACAATAATTTTTGGAATGCATACAGTTTAAAATTATTTTAGAAAAGTACTAATTCAATATTTGAAATGTTATGTATAAACTCCATATTTAGTAAAATTTAAGAATAAAGAAGTCAATTTTTTTAACTGAACTTAATTTCAGTTAATTCATTAAGTTAATCTCAATGCATTAAAAAAATCTTTTTAGGTCAACAGCCGAAAGGCTGGTTTGAACCTCTAATCAAAAAACCTCTAATCAAGCCTCTCTGAATTGAGAGGCTTTACTGAGTAAAAACAAGGAGCGAGGTGGTTCGCTATTACCTTCCTCAATGAGTTGAAAGCGTATGTTTATAAGCATGCAAGGCCCTCCGAAAAGCACCCACTTCCCACCCTGCAAATGACACCTTAACTTCATTCACCACAGGGTCTGGCTGTATAGTGAAATTCATTACTCTCAGAGGAAACAACTCTGACTAGTGTCTTTTACACCCAACCTCTTCTCTTCTTAAATAGTTCAGTAATATAATTTTTTTGATGATATTCATTGGAAAACAAAATTTCCATTATTACATGAATTAGATTACAGTTAAAAAATTTTATGTTTTGAAAATTCATTTACTTCCTACGATATTAAATTTTCAAAATCAATTACAATAACATTCTCTTTTGACAATTTTGACTTTCTCTTGTCCTATAAGAATAAACAGGGAAGAAAAGTATTGTTTGATATCTATTTATCAAAATCAAGTCGTTATTTTAATCAAGTCGTTAGTTTTTTGAGTAATAATTAAACTACTTTTATGTAAAAATGTATTACTCTCACGTTTTCTTGGTAAAAAGAAGTCACTAGGAACAGTGAAATTCATGAAATAACAGATTTAATTAATCTATTATAATGATATAATCGCACCACACTGGAAGGTCCGATTTGACTACTTTCAAAATTTTACTAGCACTGCCCATGTGCCAGCAATGTATTTATTCATCTATTTATCAGCTAAATATAGTACGGTATTATAGGCGGTTTTTTCTTTTGTTGTAAATACATTTATTACAGTAGAATGTACATTACGTAAGAAACTCGCAGCAAGAGATCACGAGTTCTCAAAGTAACAGAAATTACTTTTGAGTAATAATTTAACTACTTTTATGAAAAAATGTATTATTCTCACCTTTTTCTTGGTAAAAAGAAGTCACTAGGAATTGAGAAATTCATGGAATAATAGATATAATTAATCTATTATAATGATATAATTGCGCCACACTAGGAGGTCCGATTTGATTACTTTTAAAACCCGTTCAAAAATTCATGGCAGTAGGTAACAAAAGATGACCTTCATTGTAGCGCTTGTAGGATTGGTCTGAATACCCGAATAACATTTACTAATACTAACCATGTGCCGGCAATTAAACGAAAACTACAGAAACGTAGTAGGGTATATGATTTTTAAAGCCATCAGTTGGCTCTGGGAACAAACTTGATTTGCCACGTTAACACATCAGTTGGCCTAAACATGTTAAACATAGGTTATATTGTTCATTATTTACATTGGCAAGAGAAAGTTGGTGTTCACACCAGATATTTAAATTTGTTAAATACCCGGGTCATTCATTTTTAGACCTTTACTGAATGATGTGCATTCAACCGGGACCTCCATTCAAGGTTAGATTCTACAAAACAATGAATTGTGGGAGAAACTTAATACATAAGGTAAAGTAGTGGGAGGATAATTTAGAATTCTTTTCGTGCATCTCAGGGCTCAAGAATGCCAATCCGATTTCCAGGAACTTCCTTTCAATGATAATTCAGTGCAAGATAATATAATTTAAGCTCACCTTTGTAACCCTAAATAACATATGAGCATTCTTAGGTGTAGCAAGATCAATACGTGAGAATCTCATGATTAACTGCTGAAATATTAAAGTGTACGCTAACAAATTTTCTGCGATGAATGGCATCCATCGGCGATCTACAGATGTTGTTCTCTCTTCACAATCTTTACCTCTTCTGAAATTAACAAAAATATCGAACAAATTAACTTTCTATATTCTACAGAAGTTCCAAAAGCACACAAATTAAGCGTGTGCATAATCAAAACAACTATTTCTCTGTTTACAATTTTGTCGCTCACTGCAACTTGCTAAAGTTGGGTGGATTAATCAGTTTACATTACAGTGCAAAACTAAAATAGACAAATTTAATTTCTCACACCTCTTCTGATCTTATCTTATGATAATCCAGGGTTATAAGAGTTAGACTATTTTTTGTTAGACTGACAATAGAAATTGTGTAAAAAAGTATCTAACAACTTGACCAACTATAACTTGTAATCTTTTTAGTTTCAATCCTGGAATAGGTTGGTAGCAGTTAGTCACATCTTACATCATTAAAATTTTCTGCAAACACTTCCTAGTTTTTCTCTGCTTTATACCGTTTCCATGTTTCCTTCTATCATTGTTTGGGTGACTTTTTATATCTTAAAACATTAATCATATTCCTATCAAATTAATGTCAAAACAATAAAACACATAGGATCTAAAACCAATGTAAGAAGCAGTTCCAATGTTCTGTTGCTGACTGCCACACAATATCAGCGTCTACAGACGGTTCCAGAACCTGCCGCGGAGAACACTACCGTTGCGCGGCCAGCTGTGTTCCCCTTCCAAAATGAAGTGGACTTGCCGGAGGGGTATTTCAGCAGCTCCTCTGGCTCACGAACAACATTCCCCACTTAGCTCTTGAACTGAGAGGAACAAGAAAGAAGACTAAGCAAGAAGATGAACAGCCCAACCGAGCCCGGACACAGCCTTGGACGACGCTACCAGTGGCGGACGCCACATTCTCGCACCGGTCAGCCGACAGAAGTACGTGCATGCTGGCTGATACCACAGTGAAGACGAGGTCAGTGCAGGCCCTGGGGGGGCACCACTGCCACGCAGCAATGGAGACCCAACTGCTGCTGAGGGAACGCTAGGCTTGAACTCAGTAACCGAGCCGTCACCCTTTGAACACCATTCTACATACGCCGGCTTGCCACATCCGGCCACCAAACCATTAACTACACCGGTCCTCTTCAGGATCCCTAACCGAGAAAAATGGCCCTTTTCAGGGCCACCTATTTTGCAGGCAAGGCATGTGTCATCGGCCTTGGTTGGCAACACTTCAAAACAATGAATTAAAGATTCTGCTAAATATCCACATAAATATAATTCAAAATTACTCACACAATAATAAATAATAAAATGTCCGAAAATTGTAAGTAATAAATAGAAACAAACCTGGCAGCATCAGTATATCTCCAAGGTTGAATATAACTAAGCCATGTTTCTAGTATTAATCGGAATGATGTATCTAACGGCCAATGTTGCATTGTGTATCGCAAGAAGGAATAAATTTTACTTTGACATGATGGTATAATAACCCTGAAAATACAGAATAACAAAATATATATACCTATACAACACTGAATTATTTAATAAGAGAGATATTATTTTTACATAAATGCAGTCCAAAATTCATCTTTGAGTGAGTATTGCCTTTACAAACTTGGTAACATGATATTTTACTTTAGAAATAAGTTTCTTCCAAGAACATTTATTACATACAGTATATGGTTTCAGCGGTGTACCAGGTCTACATAAGAGAATGGATTACAGTGTAAAGGCCAAACCAAAAACTGTGAGCGCTTGGCTACACATGCGCATACCCCTCCGACCTACAGTTAGATGTACAGTCTGAGTGTTGTTGGAAATTGAAAACACCTATTGTATTTTGTAGGCATGCTGTTCCATTGTTGATTACATACGCTAGACTACTGCAGTACATACAAGACCATACTAATGCAGACGCATGTTTTGCCCAGCGCTCTCCTTACGAAAATCAGGCTATACATGTATTTTTACACAAATTTATTATGAAGTTCTGCAAAAAAAAAACATCAGTACAGTATATTGTTCATTGTGGACCATGATTAAACATTATCTTTTGACATGTTGAGCAATGATGAAAAATTACGGTTGTGTTGTCATCCCTGCGTAATTCTGCAGCGAAAAATCTACAGTGTTGCCCAAAGATATCCAAACAACTTTCTTATTATTTTTTTTACCTATGTATCAGCTAAATGTACATCATTTGTTAGCTAGCTATGTCCAAATTTTAGAATTTTAAAATTGAAATTTCTAAAAGCGGTCACAAAAATTAAAAATTTTTCAAACCAGTAGGTACCCAGTTAATAATTAGATTAATAAAAAATATTTGATGAAATTTACATTTAAATCAAAACAACGTACCTTTTTAATTCATCCATCGCACTTGAATCTTCAACAAGACTGTTAGAAAAGTAATGTAAATGTTTTATCATAAACCTTACAACACGCAAATGTTCTGCTGATGGTAAAAACTGTTGAGCCCAAACTGGACCTGTCTGAATCATACAAAATAACAACATTATTATATAATTGAGCCAGGATGGACTGGTTTTTAATGCAACAAAAAACCCAATAACCCTCTGAGTAATGATGTCATATATACATGATCTGCCCATAACAGACAGGTGAAGTGTCAAATTATTGCCACTCAATCTGTTCGTTACATGGCTAAAATAAATAGTTCTGTTTCTTATCACATGGTCAGCCAATTAAATGACTGAATCATTTAAGAACAGAAGAGGTAGAGGTGTAAAAGACACTAATCAGAGTTACCTGCTCTGAAAGTAATGAATACATTAAAGCCACATGGATGTATACCATACTGTTGTTGTTTAGGTCATCAGCCAAAAAGCTGGTTTGAACCTGTAGAGGTTTTACTAAGTAAAACGAGGAGTGAGGTGGTTTACCATTGCCTTCCTCACTGAGTGGAAAAGTACGCTTATCAGCATGCCGGGCCCTCTGAAAAGCACATATTTTCCACTCTGCAAATGACACTTTCACTTCCTTCACCACAGGGTCTGGCTGTATAATGAAATTCATTACTTTCAGAGGAGATAACTCTGATTAGTGTCTTTTACACCTCTACCTCTTCTGTTCTTAAATGATTCAGTCATTTAATTGGCTGACCATGTGATAAGAAACATAACTATTTATTTTAGCCCTGCAACGAACAGATTGAGTGTAAATAATTTGACACTCCACCTGTCTGTTATGGGCAGATATACCATACTATACTATACTATATGATGACCCTGTGGTGAATGAAGCGAAGGTGTCATTTGCAGAGTGGAAAATATGTGCTTTTTAGAGGGCCCGGCACGCTGATAAGCGTACTTTTCTATTCAGTGAGGAAAGCAATTGTAAACCACCTCATTCCTCGTTTTACTTAGTAAAACCTCTACAGGTTCAAACAGCCTTTCGGCTGATGACCTAAACAACAATATACATGATGGCACTCACATACTGGTGACAGTCTAATGTCATGTTAACTCATTTTCAGTTGTTTAGAAATACAGTATACCGAATTATTCCGAAAACAAGCCGCACCCGAATTTAAGCCGCATCGGAAAAATTATGATCAAAACTAGGAAATAAATTTCAAGTACAGTACTTGTATGTTTTTGAAAGTATTTTTTTTTTTAAGAAGAAAATACCGTACAAACAAATACACTTACTACTTAATTAGCATTTAGAAGTTTTTGTTTATTTTTTGTTCAATGCCGAACACAAGGATTCATCTACATTATATGTGTTTTCTTCCGGCTTCTTTGGTGGATGTCTTTTCCGCGTTTTTACCAAGAAAGTAGCCCAGGACATGCGATACCAATAATTCGAAATTGGTATCGCAAGTCCTGCGCTACTTTTTGGGTAATTGTATACACAAAGTACCCTTAACCTATTTAACATCACTCATGGTGATGTATAAAATACAACAAAAAACAAATGATCGGATAAAAAACAAAATGAAATATAAGAAAACTGCTACAAAACTTTATACTGTAACACCAAACTGATAAAAATGACTGTACACGCACTACGTAAGGAGTGTGTCTCTCTCCCTCCCCCTCTCGACCACCTCCCCCCTCTCACACTATTCATACCTACTTATGCTTAATAAGAAACGATTATTATTATTATTAAAGCGCGAATGCAAGCCGCAGGTCAAATTATGGAACCGATTTTTAGGGAAAAACTGCGGCTTGTATTCGGAACAATAAGGTAATTATAGTCACTCGAGTCATGAGTTTGCCCTTGTTTGCAACGAGGAGTAAAGGGGGAAAGGGGGAAAAGCACCAGTGTGCATGCGCGACTGCTTTAATTTCAGTACGACAAACATAACAACTTGTACCGTACCTGGAGCATATACAGTATATCTTTTAAAGGAACCTTTTGTAGGTTAACTGTACGAATACAACTGTTTTGTTACCGTAAAAATAAATGTCCGTTTATCGAAAACGTGGTTGAATTATTCACAGTGGTGAACGCAATATAAAAAAATCTGTATGAAACACTCACACAACTTTCTCTTGCCAGTGCAAATAATTAACAATAAACCTAACATTAGTAATAAAACATAAGAAATAAACAAAAAACTAACCTCAACAAACATAACCTAATTTTAATCATGAGTGAAAGACGCAAAATAAAAATCGAACTCAGTTTGGCTTAAAAATACGGAAAATCACGCTTTCACGCTAAACTAGGCTCTGTAGAGAAAAATGCTTTAAATAAAAGTTGTAGATCTTTTAATTTTCTATAAATTTAATTATATACACTTTTGTCGTAAAATGCATACTAAGACCGAAATGTTAAAAAAATCGATTTTTCTCACGTTTTCGTGAGAAAAAAAACAGAAAATCGCAAATTACCGTTAAACTAAGCGTTATACAAAAAAATGTTTGAAACAGAAGTTGTAGGTTTTTAAATTCTCTACAACTTTTATTATATAAGTTTTTGCGCTAAAATTTATATTAAAGCCGTAATCTTAAAAAAACAAAGTTTTTACGTGAAAACAGCCTCACCGAGAATTTCAGCAAACATGGCGCCTACCCTATCTTGTAGAGAATAAAAAATTGAGTAAAATAGGCGATTTTAAAAAAAATCGTAGGACCAGTTTTTGAGAAAATCGCAAAAAACTGAAAAATTATACGAATAAACTACTACTTCCGGTTGACCGATTTTGATGAAAATGTTCGTGTCGCGTCCAGTAGTGGTATGTAACTTAAGTTTCAAGTTTCAAGTTCGTACGATGTTCCGTTCTTGAGATATTCTGTTCACACACACACACACACACACACACACACACACACACACACAGACCAATCGCTAAAAACATGTTTTTTGGGTTCAGGGGGTCTGAAAACGTATAGATCCGGTGAAAACTCGATTTCGAAAAATCGACATGAAAACAATACTTTCCTTCCTATATATATATATAATTTTTTTTTTTTTTTTTTTTTTTTTTTTTTTGCGCCCTGGAGACTCCAGGAGGAGTATAGGACATGTCGTCAGATGTAACACCTGAAATACATATAAGAAACACACAATGTATCACTACTATCAAGAAAGAAATTCTTGTACGCTATAAAAAGTTTCACCGATCAAGTAATTTTTTAAATTTTTTTTAAAGGAATTCAAATCTTCACAAAACTTCAAAGATTGGGGTAATTTATTTATGAATTTTCTCCCTGCATAAGTAGGTTTTTGTTCAAACAATTTTGTGGAGTGATTAGCCACATAATAATCATTCCTGTTTCTCGTGTTATGATTGTGAACATTGAAATTCTGCATAAAATTATTTTGCCTAACATACATAATCACCTCAAAAATGTAGAGACAGGGAACTGTAAGCAATTTAAGCTCCTTAAATAGTGGCCTGCATGAGGTTAGCTGGTTAGCTCCCACCATACACCTAATAGCTTTCTTTTGAATTTTAAAAACCCTATTCATATTACCCATGCTAGAATTACCCCATACTAAAATACCATACCGGATATGAGACAGAATGAGGCCATGATAAGCTGCCATTAGTAATTTTTTATCATTTAATCTGGCGATTTGTTTTAGTGCAAATACCCCAGATGATATTTTACTACAAACTTGATTGATATAGAAGTCCCAAGACAAAGATCTATCTAGAGATACGCCCAGGAACTTCACTGTTTCTACATGCTCTAAACTATTATTATGAATAAATACATCCACTTCTCTACTTTCTTTAACGTTATGTTTATTTTTGAACTGCAAGTACTGACACTTTTTCCCATTAACTGTTAATAACATTTGATTCAAGAACTGCACTACGGACTCTATGTTAACATGTGTATTTACTTCAAGAGCATCTACCAGTGAACTGTTACTGATTACTGAAGTATCATCAGCAAACAACAAAGCTCTGCCATTAGGTATGACTTCTGGTAACCTATTAATGTACAATAGAAACAGAATTGGACCTAAAACTGACCCCTGTGGAACGCCTGCTTTGACTTCAAGCTTTCCAGATACAACTTTTGTAAGTTTCCCTCTAACAACCCTAGTTAACTCCACACACTGTAATCTATTAATAAGGTAAGATTGAAACCATTTCAACTCTACATCCCTAACGCCTAATGACTCTAGTGTTTTCAATAAAATTTCATGATCAACACAATCGAAAGCTTTACTCAGATCCAGAAACACTGCCAATGCTTTCTCCCCGGCGTCCAATATATCAACTACTTGCTCCACAAGTGAAACAATTGCAGTTTTAGTTGATCTACCTTTTTGGAAACCATGCTGATCCTCTGAGATGATTAGGTTTTCAGTCAAGAAACTGATTAACCTAATAAATACTACCTTTTCAAAAATTTTACTGATTGTGTTTAAAATACTTATGGGTCTATAATTTTCAACTAACTGGCTATCTCCATTCTTAAATATAGGCAATATTTTAGCCTCCTTCAGTTTGTTTGGAAATACACCTGCTTCAAGTGAGAAGTTAATCAAATGAAGGAGAGGAGTAATTAAAAGATGTTTACATTCTTTAACAATTATACTAGAAATCCCATTTAACCCACATGTTTTCTTACTTTTCAAACTATCAATAACTGATTCTAATTCCTCCCTTGAAACTAGGCTAAATAAGAATTGATTAACTACCTTGTTACCTTTTGGATCATAACATCCCACTGTTTCCCTAATCTGTTGTTTAAGTTTTAAAGCTACTTCCTGGTAATATTTGTTAAAATAATTACAAATTTCTATACCATTCTCTATAAGTTCATTGTTTTTGTTAACAATATTAGGTATGTCAGTAAAACTTTTGTTGCTAACTACACCTCGATTCTTATTAATTATTTTCCATATTGCTGAGTTTAGATTTGGTGAATTATGAAGAACTTCAGCAGTTTTTTTACATTTAGCTCTCTGGACTTCTCTGGCATAATGTTTTTTAATAGTTTTGTACCTTTGTTCATTAAAGGTAGTCCTATGTGAAAGAAAATCTGAGTATGCATCTCTAACTTCAGACCTCATTTGCAAAATTTCCCCTGTGACCCACTCATCTGTTTCACTGACAATATTTTTTACATCTTTCTTTTTAATTGGACAATTATTATTATAATGAATTTTCAATGTCTCAATAAAATTATGATATTTTTGATTAATGTCAGATGAATTGAAAACCGTCTTCCAATCCTCTTTGGCTAAACTATGTAACAAACAATTAATATTCCCTTGGTCTTCCTACCTAAATTCTTTAATATTTTTTTGATTTGGGACATGACTACCTAAATCCTGAATCTCTAATACTTGGTAGCCGTGATCAGAGAGCTCTGAACCCCTTAACCTAACCTGACAACTCTCCATATTTGTTAAAATATTATCTATTATGGTTTGTGAGTGAGTAGTAATTCTTGTATAACCTTTAACTTT
This sequence comes from Catonia carolina, assembly GCA_035578175.1. Lineage (NCBI taxonomy): Eukaryota > Metazoa > Arthropoda > Insecta > Hemiptera > Achilidae > Catonia > Catonia carolina. The sequence goes on along the minus strand of JAQMRL010000004.1, from coordinate 66,482,997 downwards.
TAAATCAAGATTGTTCATCTCCACAATATCCCTAAACTCTTCAGCCATTTTATTTTCAACAGCAAGATTTACATTAAAATCACCCAAAACTACCACTTTTACGTATCGTTCTGTTAAAACTTCCAGTAGTTCACTGAACGATGAACAAAACTGACCCCAATCACCATTAGGGGATCTATAGACACCCACCACAACCATCTTTCCCCTCTTTTCTAACCTAACTTCTACCCCAGCCACTTCAATAACCATTTCCCGAGAAAACCGTTCTAGATAAGGTAAATTACGAGTGTCAAGTTTCTTACTTGAATTAGCTAATATACAAACCCCCCCACTTTTGTGCATTTTCCTACAATATGAAGCAATAATAGAAAACCCTGAAAAGTTTATTAGTGACATCTCATTACATTTTAAACCGTGTTCAGTAAATACCACCATATCTGGGTTCTCAGAACTTAAAAATATATCTAACCTGTCCATTTTATTACTTAAATATATATTATTTATTATATATTCATATAGGCAAGAGAAAGTAAAACTTGTACTGTACCCGGAGCATATACAGTATATCTTTTAAAGGAACCTTTTGTAGGTTAACTGTACGAATACAACTGTTTTGTTACCGTAAAAACAAATGTCCGTTTATCGAAAACGTGGTTGAATTATTCACAGTGGTGAACGCAATATAAAAAAATGTGAAGTGAAGCTAAACAAAAATGCCTATCCATGCCTCTTAACAAAAGCCGTGAGCGAGCGGCTAACTACTGTGATGTTTCTCTTTCCACCATTCAAAAAATAAAGAAGGAAATTAAGGACGTGAAGAAGCTATTCTTTAACAGTTTTGTTGACACCTGGTAAAAAAAGAAAACGGTTAGATAGATACTAAAGAGACTGATAATGAAAACGCCAGTGACGGCAATAGTAAAGAAGGCGATTCATTCGGAATTACAGTAAATCAAACATTTCTAGTCATTTAATTAAGCTATAGGCAATATTACAGGTCATATTTATTTCTTATAAGATTTATAAAGAAAACATTTTCCCGGAATAAACCACAGCTTACAAAATGTATCTAAAAACTTCACGGTAGTGAAATGTACGAGTAGTGTCTCACTGTTGAGGTTGGCAGCACTGTAAATATATCATTTTCCTTCCTCACAGCCTATACATATGCAAAAGGCAAAAGCGTGACTTCATATCTATACTCATGCTAATTTTAACCCCGTGATACGGACTGATCATTACTAGTTGTAAAGATGTCCATTTGAAGAACATCCCGAATACAAATTATAAATTGTTTCAAACAGTAATATTATCAAAACATTTAGAACACTATTTTAGTAAGTGAAACGCTTTATAATTAAACGATGTTTTAAGTACATACTGTGTCAAAGTAGGAAAACTACTTACCACTAAATCTGAAAAAGCTATAGTAACCTGACTCAGAGAAATTCAAAACGACATGAAAGAACTTGACCTAACCATGGAGGACCTAACGCATCATACACTTTGGTATAAACACCAAATGGGAAATCACAAAGTTTGATTAACCACCAAAACAGTCAAACGCACATTGGGGTTTGTTCAGATGAACTAAAAAGAATAAGATCAGAAAATATGAACAAGTTTTGTAACAGCAAGAAGATGAAATTGACGAGGAACCATCCAAAATGACTAGTGATTTTATATGGTCACGAAAGAAAAAAATGCCTCATTCAATTCCGGAGAGAATAGCTTTAGTTAAAGGCCTATTTTGAGTTCAATCGATGGATTGTGGAGTTCTAACTAATGGTTGTTAATTTCATTTTGCATTTGTTGAACCTGTTGTACGCCATTTTTTAACTAAATCATGTATGCTACTCTTCGTTGGGATATTTGCAGTCAGAAATTTTTCTATGAATACAATACATGTTTCTTCATATGATTGAAAATGAATACAGGCCTCACCTAAAACTATCCTCTCCGGAATTGAATAAGGCATTTTACATAAACACAACTACATCTCAATATCACACCGCAGTGAAATGTATAATGCATTGACACGTAACCATTACGTTTCTAATTGCGGTTTATGTTAAATCAATGAGTTGTGACATATATACATAAAACTAATTACTTGTAAGTTCATTGTTTTCACTAATGACGTTTTATCAAGCTGTTGTAATGAAGAACTGGTTTAAAGAACTTTAAACCTCATAATTGTTTTGCATGCCTTGATCATAAGTCGATTTGTTATCTTGTCCTTTTCTGTACCCTTCTAAATCCTAACCTTCAGTTGTTACGTCATAATAGCAGTTTAATACCTTATTGACCGGTTTCGATAGTAGTCAATTGGTCCTTCGGAGAGTTTATTCTAAAAACTGTTAAATCTATGGTCATTTGTCATAAAGCTGCTCCAGATCGCAACACTAAGTTTAAATATTTTGTGCACTTTAATGTGTGTAAAGCAGTAACTTATTTAGTGTTGTAATTAGTGACAACTAATTATAGGCAGGACTATTATTTTCAGTACATTTAATAAAGTATAAAACAAAACAAAATAAAAAACCAACAATAATAGTATACTCATTATAGATTTAAAATCTGTACGACTGACAACAAAATTTTATACCTGTAATAAAAAATTCATAACAAAAATAACTTTTATTTGATATAATTTACAATTCTGCAAAAAATTAATCACCAAAATTAGGAAGAATTAGCTAATAGATAATTTGGTTACAGATTAGCAGAAAAATTAATATCACTAAAAAAGGTATTAATCACAGTTTAAAAATTTGTAATTCTTTTAATAATAAAAACAGTTAGTATTGCTAACAGTTAGTTAGCAAAAGTGAACAAGACAAAAGCAATAGACAATGTCCTAAAAATCGAAAGACGAATCCTAAGAACCTGCCTAGGAAAGAAAAACAAAGTAGATGGGCAATGGGGAATTCTAACAAACGAACAAGTCTATAAAGAAAACGAACCCATAACAGATACAATAAGGAAGAAAAGGATATCGTTTCTTGGAAATCTTATCAGAACACCTAAAGATGGAATTTTAAACAAGATGAAAACTCTTTAGAAAACTCTTTCCAACGGTAAAATCAGGAGCATGGATCAGAAATGTCAAAGAAGACCTGATCGAGCTCGGATTAACTTTCATGATTTAGAAAACAAAACAAAAATATTAAAAATCTTAAGAAATAAGGAAAGTAGATTTGAAACAAAATCAGATGGAAGAACAAACCCAAGCAGGAAGAAACCGTTGTTTCAGAGGAAGTCCAGCAAGCAAAGATCAGCCCGAATGAAGGCGTACTGACAAAGTATCAAGCTAAAGAATATGAAAAGGAAGAAGCTTTTTAAATTTGACTAAAGTGATCGATTGTGGCCATAAAAGACAAAAAAAAATAGTTGGACTGTCACCTGTTCTCTTTAAAAGTGTGCTGGAGGTTACCTACGAATCCTAGGAATGGTAAATGAAATTTGTCAAGAAAGAATGGTTAAACCAAGTAAACATTTGGGAAACACAGAACGGTGTCAAGATTAAATGTCTTGCTTTTGCAGACCTGTAAATCGTTTTTAGGACCACTGAGACAGTGATAGAATAAATTAATATATTAAAAGAAAAAGAAATACAGAGTGTCTCAGAAAAATGTATATAAATTTTGAACGGATACACTGGGTGTCCGACGGAATTTGAACCATAGGGAAATAGCATTGATTTTCATTAGTTTGTTAATATTTTCTTCCCACGAATAAATTAAGACTTGTGTTAATCAGGAATCAGTAAAAAATGTTTAGACCTTTTAAAAAAATATCAATTTTGATACATTTTAAACAGTATTTTAACTTAAATACAGAAATACATAAATTTGTAACCGTTTTCTATTTAAGTATTGTAAATTTTATCAACTTGTCACATTGTATGTTTGGAGTAATGGTAACGTTCTCGTGTAGGTATGTAAAGATGGGTTATGTAAAGGTGGGCGAATCCATCTGGGGTAAAATTTTTTATTGTTAAAAATATTGGAAATATTATAGACAATTATTTGTTTATTTTTTAATTTCGACAGATTTGTTTTATCATAGAAAATTACTGCAACAATCAGCTGTCTCTGAAGTGGTTTAACCACTTCATTATATGTACGTTCGTATGTTACCGTGTAATTGTGGTTTTTGTAAAGAAATATTCTGATTAATTTTTTTCAGTTTTATTTACACAAAATTAAATATCGTTATCGTTATGTATTCTTAAATACATAACATAAGGATGCTTTAAACATCATTCTCAAAACAGAAGTGAAAGACTTAACAATGTTCTGAAACCAGAGTGCCAATATGAATAACTAATCTTCAGCGCTAAAATGTGGTCCCAAAATATTAGATGGTGAAAGTACATTGAAAAGTGGAGAAGAACTTTCAGATGTTGGACACAATTAAAATAAAATGAAAAACATAACCTAATTTCAATCATGAGTGAATGACGCACAATGAAAATCAACTTCTGTTTGTCTTAAAAATACAGAAAATCACTAATTGATGCTAAAATAAACAGGCTTTGTAGAAGCAAATTGCTTAAAATAAAAGTTGTAGATTTTTATTTCCTACAACTTTAATTATATACACTTCTGTTATCAAATGCATACTAAGGCCGCAATGATAAAAATACCATTTTTTTTACCTATTTTCATGAAAACAAATACAGAAAATCACAAATTGATGCTAAACTGAGGATTGTACAAATAAAATTTGAAATAAATGTTGTAGGTTTTTTAATGTTCTACAACTTTGATTATATAAACTTTTGCCCGAAAATGAATATTAAAGAAGCAATCTAAACAAACCATTTTTTCTACGAGAGCACAGCCCACCCTCTCAAGAATTCCAACAGACATGGCACGTATCTTATCTTGTAGAGCATTAAAAATGAAGTATATGAGGTGATTTTTAAAAAAATTGAAGTGGTCGTTTTGGAGAAAATCGCATGAATATAATACTTCTGGTTGACTGATTTGATAAAAATGTTTGTGTCAGGTCCCATGGTGGTATCCAACGTAGGTTCCAAGTTTCAGGTTTGTTCTATATTCCGTTCTTGAGATATTTTGTTCACACACAGACCATTTGCTAAAAACAGGTTTTTTTTTTGGTTCAGGGGACCTGAAACGTGTATAACCGGAGAAAACCCGATTGCGAAAAATTGACATGGAAACAAACTTTTCTTATCTATAAATGCATACAGGGCAAGAGAAAGAAAAAAGAGAGTAACATTCTATGGGCACTTAGTGAGAATGAATCCTGAAAGACTCTTGAAGAAGATTTATGATTATTTTAATTACAGACCCAAAACTGTTAATGACTGGATAAAGAAGACAAAGAACGATGTTCAAGAGATAGAGTTAACTCTTGACAATGTAAGAAATAGAAATTTATTTAAGGTAAAAATTAAGGCATTTAAAGGTTTCCAAAATAATAGAATTGTGTCTGAAAGCTAAATGGCATGATGTAAAGATCACACAACCAAAAAAATAAAAAAATACTGGTGACAAAGAAAAAGATAAAAACCATCAAAGTAGTTATTTTTCATGTCCTTATTAGGCCGGAATGAAAAAACAACACAAAACACAATTAGTAATGTCAAGAAATCATGCCCTATGTTCACAATTAATTTAATTTTTAACAAGATTACTGGAAACAAAATTACGACAAAAAGAAAATTTAAGGTTAAATGTCCATAGTTACCTTTTTACACATAATAGATAATTTATTTATGGAAGAAATTGTACAAACTGCAAGGAATGTTTTTTCAACCTCCATTGAACCGTAAAAAATAAGTGACTAGAGTAAATAACGAAAATTAATTTATTACCAAAATTTAGGACATATATGGTTACTATTCAACATAAACGCTGTGAAGTTTCAGGCCCTTGTTATAACAGGTGTTTTATTAAGGACGCAACCCTGATTATAAGAAGATAGAAGTAATACATCGGTAAATTTTCTGTCCCCTAATCGGTATGTTGGCAACAGTGTACTCAAGGCCAAATACCTAGGACAGTTAAAATGTTCCAGCCAAGCATTAGTGTGGTAACAGCAGTCGTTTCGTTATATTGTGTCCGCAATGGTTTTTTCCAAGGAAGAACAGGTGTTTTATTAAGAACGCAACCCTATGTTAAAAGCCACAATCTACGGCATATTTTTATTTTCCATACTTTACAAATTATTAATTAATTTAAATTATTATTTTACAAATGAATAGCAAATTGCAATGAAAACATTGTATTACTTCTATCTTCTTATAATCAGGGTTGCGTCCTTAATAAAACACCCGGTTCTTCCTTGGAAAAACCATTGCTGACACAATATAACGAAACGACTGCTGTTACTACACTAATGCTTGACTGGAACATTTTAAATGTTTTAGGTAGTTGGCCTTGAGTACACTGTTGCCCACATACCGATTGGGAACAGAAAATTTACCGATGCATTACTTCTACCTTCTTATAACCAGGGCTGCGTCCTTAATAAATACACCCATTAAATAAAAACTGAATGGTGCTAAGTCAAGGCTATTTGCCGGGTGATTAAACACATCCCATTAAAACTGGTCCAGAAGCTGTTTGGTTGCAGCAGCATTGAAAGAGTGGGCTTTGTCATGAATGAGAACAACTTCTCTGTTTTTCTATTGAATGGTCGCTGTAGTCGTCATAATGTCTGACAATAAACATCTGTATTATCATAGTCCCTGGTTCCAAAAACTCTACAAGCAACAGAACTGTTTGGTCCCAAAAGGCCACAACCATAAACTTCCTCTTTTTTTAATTTCTTTAGTTCGTTTGGTGAATTAGAGTGCTTCCATTGTTTTGTTTCCAAGGTGACAAACTAAAACTAGGTTTCATCTCCAGCAACAATTGGTTTCAAGAAACGTTCACCTTCAGTCTCATAATGGGTAAGGTCAATACTGATGCCATTCGGTAAGCTTTGTGGTCGTCAGACAACTTTTTAACCCATTGAGCAGAAATTTTTTTTGTAGTCTAAGTGTTCTATAACAATCACTTAAAGAGCTGATCTAGACACTTCAGGAAATTCTTCACACAACTTATTTATGGTAAACTTCCGTTTCTCTCAAACTACTTGTATGACTTTTGTCCCGGGCTGTCTTCATTATGACCGTCAGTTCGATTCGGCACACCCTCATCACTCATAAAGGTTTCACCATATACTTAGCTCATTCTTCAGTGAATCTTTACTGCACTATTTCCTTCAGCATAAAGAAGGAAACAACGCCATGCAATTTACACTTGGTGGGAGCATCAATCATACCTGGTTTATGGGCGGCCAGCTCAGCTAAAAATTACGAGCTGGCATCAGCAGTAACATTAGTTAAAATAAAAAAGATGTGGAGTTGCCCACTGCACATCCCCACTTCTTACCACTTGTCTGGCTTTTTGGTGGCTCAATCAGAGGTTGAAAAAAATTGACCCTCTTACTAATTTCCTACACAAGTTAATTTCAAAAATACATTATGAAGCACCAACAAAACCTAAAATATTGCATTTACTTCAAAATAATTGTTCTCTAAAGGGTAATGGAATTCACTATATGAGCGGGACCCAAAAATAACAAGACTGAGAGCGCGCTGCCATTCGTTGACGTAGTAAAACGTTCTCCCTTATGCGGGGTAAATAGAGACCTTCAACAAACAACTGCCCAGATGGCATCAGTTTGTAAGTTATCATTTGATCGTAGTGTTGTTTTTCTTACTGTTGTCACGTTCTGCCAACGACGTCATAAAGCGTCAAACCAATCTTCCTGAATCCTGGTTGAGAGGGCTAAGAAGCCCTGTGATGGCGACATCGTGTTATGAAACACCTGGTCGCTCGGTGAAAAAAGTCACAGAATAAATGCACTGCGGGGGAATTTTATTAGTTATAGGCAATTAATAGGACTTGGGTTCATGGAGGAATGGGATGTCATTAAAGTGGAGGGAATTTTAAAATTGATAGGGCTGTGGCAATTTATTAATATTGTGAGACAGGTGAAATGAGGGGATAGCGGCTCTTTTGCTTAATTTATATTATATTTTTCAGTGGCCTTTTTTTAAATTTTAATGATTAATATGGCAGCTCTTTGTTTATTTTTCTTTTTGTTTGGTTTTTTTGTGGGGGGGGGGGGTAGCTTGCGTACTTGGGGGAAAAATTGGAAATAACTGAGGAAATTTTTAAATATTGTATGGGATTGTGGCAAGTTAGTTGTTTAATTAGTGGGACGGGTAAGGGGAGAATTTGGCATAATCTTCCACTGGCTTGGTTTCTGAGTTTTATCCATAGCACCAACTCTCATCACCTGTAATGACTTTGGTTAAAACGTTTGGACACTATCAATCTCGTTTTTCAAGTCCTGACTCAAATTCAATCGAATGTTTTGTTGATCCTGTTTGAGAAGGTGAGGAACAAATTTTGGGGAAACACGTCTCATTTGCAAATCCTCAGTTAAAATCCACTGGCACGAGCTCCAACTCACACCTGTCTCTTCTGAAATTTCATCAATTTTTAGGTGGGATTATTTAAAGTTTTCTTCGTTTCAAGATGTTAAAGGGTGCGCAGAACGAAAATGGCCTTCAACACTCATTTTACTATTTAAAGCACCCAAACCACTTGAAAACTTGCGTGCGACTTATAGCATCCTCCTTGAAAGCCTGCTGAAGCATTTGGTAAGCTTCCGTTGTTGATTTTTCAAGCAGAAAACAAAATTTCAAACACTCTTTGTTCTTTTAAATCTGAATTAACGATGTTGCAGATGGAACACGATAACAGTAAGAGAAACACAACACAATGATCAAACGTTAACCTACAAACTCACCTTGTCTGAGCAGTTCTTGAAGATCTCTACTCGCACCATCTAACAGGAGAACTCTACTACATCTACAAATAGCAGCGCTTGCTCAGTCCAGTTTTTTTTGGTCCCCCCTCATACATCAACTTCTAGTGGTGAATAAAGTGAAAGTGATAATTCTAGGGCAGAAAGGCTGGTGCACTTTATTCAACTGGCATTGGTTTTTTACAAAAATAAAAATAGCGTTTAATCAGAAAGGAAATTAATATGTTAGATATAAAATGTTTTAGGATAATTTACATTTTAAATACTTACTTGTAGACATTTAAATTATTCAGTAAAAAAAAAATGTTATAACTAAGCCAGAATTAGTAATATTATCAAATGGAAGCTGATAATGTGAATAGAGGTAACAAATTTGAAACCACTGATGAAAAAAACTTACAAAATTTGGGTACTGTTTGAGTCCATAATTTGTTGTAGCCCAAAAAGGATACTGATTAGGCACATTAACATTATATAACTGTAAAAATAATATTCAATATTTTAATGTAAAATTGTTCATTTCAAATCATATGACTAAGACATACCAGATAATCCTGGAAAACTTATCCTGGTTTGTATCCAGGTTTTCTTAAAATTAACACTCGAGACCATGTTAGTTTCCAAACATTAGTCTACACCAGTCATGTTGATATGAAACCACTTAAAACTACACCCAAATCGTTCACCAAAATGTATGAAACGTTTAAAAAATCTGCTGTGAAACACTCACAAAACTTTCTCTTGCCAATGCAAATAATTAACAATATAACCTAACATTAGAAATAAACAAAACAACTAACCTCAATAAACATTAACTTATTTTAAACATGAGTGAAAGTTGCAAAATGAAAATCAACCTCAGTTTGGCTTAAAAATACGGAAAATCACTCTTTCACGCTAAACTAGGCTCTGTAGAGAAAAATGCTCTGAATGAAAGTTGTAGATCTTTTAATTTACTATAAATTTGATTATAATTTGTTGACGTAAAATGGCAAAAAAAAACTAAGGCTAAAATCTAAAAAAAAAACAATTTTTTACACGTTTTCGTGAGAAAAAACAGAAAATTGCTAATTACCACTAAACTAAGCATTATACAAAAAAATGTTTAAAATAAAAGTTCTAAAATTTTAAATTCTGTACAACTTTTATTATACACATTTTTGCGGTAAAATGCATATTAAAGTCGCAATCTTAAAAAAACATTTTTTTACGAGAAAATAGCCTTACTCTTTTGTTTGTAGTTATAAGTTCAATTGTAAAAGTGAGTGTTCCATTTCCTTGTGTACAACCATTTTCCATCTGCTGTATTTATCTGATAATTAGCTTCACCCCATAGATTCATTTCAGTCTTAGATAGGACCATGATAAACTGTTTTAGTTTAAAACGCGGGCTGCATTTCGGAAACATCTTAGAAGGCTTAACATTTTGATCTCCGGGCTACAGATTCCCTAACAAGTACTTTCTAATAATGTTGACACCCATTCTATCCTGTTAAAATCTTTTGAAAACTTATTCCGATGCTGAAATAATAACTAAATAGTTAGGGACAGAGTATCTCCCTGTCTTAGCCATCTTTTTATAAGGAATAGATCTCCCAACATCACGTTTTCAATAAACATTATATTACCCTCCTACAGTTCTCTAATATCAATATTATTTTCTCTAGACGCTGATTGAATATAATCTTGCTGTGCTCATTTTGAATTAAATACCTTAATAAAACTAACAAAACCGAAATAAATATCAAAACTGTATTCCTTAGTCTTTTACGTTGACCAGTTGATTTACAACATGTAGACAATCAAGAGTCGATTATCCTCTCCTAAACACTGCTTATTCTATAGATACGTTTTCTTCCATGTTCTTTAATTTCTTTGACTAAGACATATAAACTCACTTAAAGACTTAAAGATACAAATACACAAATAATTTATATAAAAAATTATATCTGCAATTACCTGTGAATCGTAACTGTTTGTACTAAGCCAGAAATCAATAAACAATTGTGCAACTATTTCACTTCGCCATAATTCTGGTGTTGGAGCTGCTTGAACAGAATTATGTAATGAGGTATGCTGTGCAGAAGAAGTTAGGTTCATTATAACAGATTGTTTTAATAAAGTCGGTGATCTGGCAGGCCTGTCAAAATAACAAAAACATAAATTTAAGGTAGCTAATGCAAAATTGTTCATAATTAATTCTTTGTTATATCTTCTTCTTCAGCTGCATTATCCAGTCTGGACATTGGCAAGCATCATGGTGATACAGACGTTATCTACATCTGCTCAGAAAAGTTCTACCAAGATAATATCAAAACCAGTTCCTCAGATTAGCGAGCCACTGTATCCTCGGATGCCCTCTACCTTACTCTGGTGATATGAAGGAACCAGGGAACCAGTATCAGTCCCAGCATCTCAAAATATTTTGTAGGTACTTCAACTTCTGCTGTTTAATCTTCAACAATCGTAATCACTAAAGGACCTTTGTATTAGTGATGAGATCAACCCGAGATTCTTAAAGTATGTTGACACCATATTTCAAAAGCCTGAATTTTTTTTCAGGGCTGTCCTACAGGGTCCATGCTTCAATGCTATACAATAATGTGGAGAAGACATAGCACTGGATGATCTTGTTTTAGTTCAAGGCTGAGGCTTTGTTATGTAGGTAATTGAGAATGGAAAGTATTGTCAGGCCATTCAAAATAGTGTCATTACAGGACCGGTTTTAAATTGCTTTAATAGAGCGTGTGCGTATGGGTAGTAGCAAGTGGTTGTGGAAAATTGTTTTGATTGTTGAGTAATAGTATCTTTGCGAGATACTGTGTTTGTCATGTCAAACTTAAACTTGACTCTTGTCGAGTTTAAGTTTTGTAATTAATTAATTGAAGTAATCTAATATTGTATTTGTTAGTAGTTTAAGTTTAATAATTAATATTAATTGTGTTTAGGTCATCAGCCAACAGACTAGTTTGAACCTCTACAGGCTTTACTAAGTAAAGCGAGGAGTAGGATGGTTTATTGCCTTCCTCACTAAGTGGAAATATATGCTTATCAGCATGCCAGGCCCTCGGAAAGCACCTAATTTCCCCCTGCAACTGAATCCTTCACTTCATTCACTACAGGACTGCCGTATAATAATGAAATTCTTTACTCCCAGAGGAGATAACTCTGACTAGTGTATTTTACACCTCTACCTCTTTAATTCTTATACGGTTCAGTCATATAACTGACTGACCATGTGATAAGAAACAGAACTATTTTTTGTAGCCCTGGAACTAGCAGATCGAGTGCAAATAATTTAACACTCCTCCTGCTTGTTATGGGCAATAATATTGCTTGTGTTAAAAACTAATTGCTATAAGTTTAAAGAGGAAGTCTGTTTGTTATTTATTATACCCAGATCCTGAAGGAACCTGGGCTTAGGTGTTATAATATTTTTAAAAAGCATGGCAAATACGTAACAAGTAATCACTCTTTATATTAGCAAACTCCTTTAATTTTTTTAAATTTGTATGACCAATGTCACATTGATAAGTCGTAATCATCATCATGCCTCTGATCATTATCACCTTGAAGGGAACAAAATTATTTAACTAATCTACGAGGTCATTTTTAAAGTAAGAATCGATTGTGATCGTGCAGGCTGTCACAAGATGTTTATTCAAGGTTAGCCATTCTTGGCTAGTCTCCCACTATGCCGCCATTACATTTTACGTCTCTGCCGGTAGTGGTTATATGGTTATACTGCTTTGTTTGTCATGTCAATCAATAATTCCCCCGATTGATTTAATCATGACCACAGTTTTTTGGGACCAGAAAGGCCATCCTTCTGATAGACTTTCTGCCAATAGGAACGACAATAAATGCTAAGAGTAAACCTTATTAAAGCTTATAGACGCACCATTCAAAATCGTTGGCGAGGACTGCTCTCTAGCGGTCTGCACAATATTGCTTAGTCTCATGTTGCAGCAAAAACAAACACGCAACTGAACCATCCAACATACAGTCCTGATTTAGCACCATTAGACTTTTATCTTTTTCAAAAACATAAAGAATTTCTTGGTAGAAAGTGAATGGAAAGTGATGACATGTTGAAAAAATATTCCAAAAGCTGGTGCCATGATTTAACAAATGTTTAAATAATAATGGTGACCACATAGAAAAATAAAAAATGTTCATTTTTTAGTTTCCGATACAACTTACATTCATAAACAAAGTTTCTCTTACTCCATTACAAAATAGTTCTTACTTAAAAAATGTCCCTCACATTAAAACTACAGAGTTATTTCTTAATACCAATTACAATTATTTCACGATTTAATGAAAACTGTACCTTGATGGAAGATGTACAGAATGAGGTCGTGGAATGTTCTGTGTTGAGTAGAAATGAGCCAATGGAAGTACCGCAGATCCATTGCAAGGTAAAAATGTATTCAGATAATCTTCCACTAATTGAACATATAGAAAATCCCACTGCAACCACTGATTACTGTCTGATGACATTTGTATATTTGGATTTACTAAATGGTAAGTAAAATGAAACATGTATAACTCAAATGGATCTGTAATTAACAGTTAAGGTCATATAGTTACAACAAACAAGACATAATTAATTAACTTACAAAATGTTCATCAAGGGTTGAACACAATGTACAAAGATCAATTTTTAAAAAAATAATTATAAGCAGTGTGTAAATTTAGGCCTCTTCTTAATGATCCACTCTGTGCCATGCCACACCACTCCACTCCACAGCAAATACACTGTGGCAGATACAGTTGTCTTAACGGTCTAAAATGGTTGATGCCACCTTCGGCAACCAAGGGACACACAAAACCTTTTCCACTCCCTGCAACTTTCTATCCACACTCTGCCACAAGAAATACATTAGTTTGTATTGAAGCTTCTTAACGGTCAACATGTCGGCAACCAAAAACTCGTGCATTTTTAGACAAGGAACGCTTTATTGATGCGGTTTACGTTAGACCATCGTCGTGGGATTTGCGCTGTGTTGATTACGCAAATCGTGTGAAGCCAGAGTGCTAGCAAAAAATTTGCCGAGAAATCACAAGCAATTTTGACAGCATACTGAAAGAAAAACGAACAGAAATTGGTAAATAACAAATATTTATTACTATTTTGAGGATAACTTTTGCAATAAACGGCTTGAAACATTATATGCATTTAAATTAAATGCAAAATATATAATGGTTTCTCTTATCACAATGCTAGAAAGTAAAAATTCATTAAAATTATTTATTAAAGGATACTGAGAGCTAAACCCAAAGGTGTGCGGCTCTTATGATCTACTTGCAATTTATCCGCGTAAAATGAAGGAACAATACTGTCAGCAATCATCTGTTGAACTTTAATCTGGAAAATACAATAATTCAAATTAATTATAGCAGATTTTTAATTTTGGAAACTTACCTTTTCCCAAATTATCCAAAAAATAAAATTACTAGGCATTATCCAAGATTTTTATTAACTTTAATACAATTACAGTAAACACAATCACAGAATATTTAACATATTTTAGAAATAAATTTTTGAAATGTATCCTGCCAACCATTAATATAAATTACAGTATAAATGAAATTTATCACCTTACCTTTGGTTGCTTTTTAAGTTTAAAAAAACTTACACGCGTTTCGGTGGTACCACCTTCTTCAGGGCAATACAGTCAATTCCGGATAATTGGGGCACATTGGAACCGGAGCGTTTTGGCCCAATTAAACAGCTGGCCCTAATAAACGAATTCGTAAACTGTGGCGTATCGATACAGTATTTTATTAAAATTATCACATATAGAAATTTACATGCAAGTTATAACTCTGTACACACGAAAAAAAGGGTATCAGAACAATAATAAACTTTTTAGCAAAACCTTTTGCCTTGGTTTTAAGCATTGGACCATTGACACTAACACCTTGCAAAGTTACAAAGGCGAACCCTTTATTCAACGCTTTTCAACAAATGGATCCTTCATTCATGTTTTATTATCTGAGATGTTCCATGATCGTTTAATGCCCACACTTGGCGTGTTTTCTTTTCTTGGAGTACAATACAAGCTATCGTAATTTTCGGTATACAGGTTAGTTCCGATAGCTTACAGTGGCTTAAGTTACGTGGATACGTTTTTATTTTGTCGAGAAGCTTTATTCGTTCACACAGTCATATCGTTACGCGGCATTTAACTCACTAAGATATTGATACTATTAGTACTGTACTGTAAGTCTACATATAAAAATATCAACAAATATGTGAAACAAATGGGAATAAAAAAAATAAAAAGTATGCCTGCTAATAACAAAACAACCAGACTAAAAAAATAGAGTGTTACAGTACTTGCTTGAAATCACAAAAACTGATGAGAAGCATGGAATTACGAAAGTTCTATGTGCATTTGACAAGTGACAACTAACCATAAGTTGCAAGGAGGCTATACAGCTTGTAAGGTTGGGCATAACTAGTGGATATGACTCACTGAAATTTGTGCAATGACGATTGTAGCCTACACATTGTACTGTAAATAACATCATGTAATGACTGATGAATGATTACTGTTGTTTATCTGTCGAAATATTTACTACCTCTATCCTGCCCATTATCTTATCTTGCTGCTTAGAACCACGTGTTGTTCATCGCTGGGCTGTAATGGTTTTAATAAAACATATATTGTACATACTTCGGATTGGCCCCAATAAGCGGCATTATGGACCAAATAAACAGAGTACTTATCAATCCCGTTCTGTTTTTGTTCATTAAAGAACTGTCCCAAAAAATTGGGTTGGCTGCCCCAATTAACCAGTGGACCAATTATCCGGAATCGACTGTACTATTAAAATTAAAATGGAAGCACTGTTCTAAATTTTTACTTTAAATAATATTGCTCTGAAGAAGGTGGTACCACCAAAATGTGCGTAAATTTTTTAAACTTAAAAAATAACCAAAGGTTAGGTGATAAATTTCATTTATACTGTAATTTTCATTTTAGAACCTTGAAATTCCATAATTTTACGACCTTTTATTTATTCAAAAATAAATCTTTATAACGCGTCCTGCAGCTTGAAATTAATTTTATTTTGTAATATAAAATTTACTGACCTTTTCAGCTACCTTTCACATTACTACCTACTTACACGTGCTTCGGTGGATCCACAATCGTCAGAGTACACAAAATATCATTTGAAACATTAATATTTTTTTTTAAAAACCAACAAAAGATATTGCACCTTCAGTCATTTAAATAAAACTGTTCAGTTTTCTAATCTATAACTTCTCATATTTTTATTACAGATAGCAGCAACAGTCAATATCAGTGCATAATCTCAAATTTGATCCATTCATTTAAAATTTTACGCTTTTGCTATTTTCAATGTCTGTAAATGTGGAAAAACTCATATTTTCAATCTTATTTTTAATGTCTTCATTGCACTGTTCTATTACATTGCAATGTTAGTCTACTTGACCAAACTCACATTTTCCTTCTTTTATATCATCGATTCTCAACCTGGGGTATGTGAAGCCCTAAGCGTTAACAATGGGTCGCTAGGGGGGTTCATGGAAATATACTGTGTATGGTGAATTTGTAAAACAAATAACTTTTAAATAAACAAAAAGCACCCACATAAGTAAAACGTTTCAACAAGCAGATTCAAAATCCTTTTTAAAGAGAATTTTCAACCAATACAGTTGGATGTTGCACAAAAAGTAATTCTGATTGAAATTGCCACTGACAGTGGATTGAAATCAGTTTTGAAGACAAAACCTCTCATTAACTTTTGGTTGGATCAACAGAGAATATGAATAACTGTTTGACCTAGGAATGAAGGTTTTATTGCCTTTTCCATCCACTGTTTTGATGGAAAGAGCTTTTTCATACTTACGCTTTCATAAAATAAAAAAAAATTAGGTGCTGTCTTAGATATAATTGTACTTGGCTTCTTTTGAGCCCAATTTCAAAAAAAAAATGTTTGGAGCAGAACAAGTTCAAGGCTCCCATTTATGTGCAAGTAAATAAATTTTTTTTTTTTGGTTTTATGTTTGACTACTGCAATTTCTGCTAATGCAGATGGTGGAGAATGATGATAATGAAAATGGTGATGAAAAAATGCCAGACCTGATCGGGAATCGAACCCGGGACCCCGGCATAGAAGCCAGCTATGTTAACCACAACGCCAACGGGCCAGCCTAGTAAAAGAAGTAATGAAAGTATTAATACTTTTTGAAAATCAACTTTTTTATACAAATAACAAAACTAATGGACAACTAGTTGAATTTTAAAATATTTTTAGTTAAAAAGTATTTTTTATTAAGATTGTAGTGTTAAAACGTTATTACAAAATATAGTACTCGTATCACCCTGAAAATCTTCTTCAGTAGGTTTTAAAGTTTCAAATGATATTTTGCATACTCTAATGATGGGATCAAGGTAGCTGAAAAGGTTAGCAAAATTTTTAAATACATAAGCAATAGAATTGACTTCAAGCTAAAGGATGCATTATAAAAATTTATTTTTACTCTTGGTTTTACTTGACTTTCAAGAATCATTTGACCAGGTGAATGATCAGACTAAATCAAAGAACATAAAAAAAATAACTAAATGAATTTTAAAAAATAAAATAAATTTAAATACTTACAGGTAAATAAGAAAGTTGAAAATCATATTTCAGATGGCAATCCGACATTAATTTATAACAAAGTTTAAAAACTGGTCCATTAGGGTGTAAAAATCTACTGATAATATTGAACTCATAAGAGTTTGTACTGAACTTAATCGTCCGCAACTTCCAACCCTGCTGATTTGTGATTCCAAACACATCGTCGATTAATAATGGGAAAAAATTTTCAAGCTCCTTGTTGGTACATTCATTAACTAATCTTGCAATTGTTTCGCATCTAGTTGGCAAAGGAAGACTAAACACAGAATTCATCCTGCTGTAATTAGAAAAAAACCATAAATAAAAATCTAAATATCATATTCTATAAATTTGTTCATGTACAAGGTGTGGCTATTAAATAATGAGATTGACGTAAAATAATTTATTTTCATTTTATACATAATCACTTATTGTCACCTTCAATATACACTCCTTCTCTATCTCCACAACGCTCCATGCGAATTTCCCATTGTTGGAAACAATGCTGGAAATCATCTTCTGTCAGCTCCTACAGGACACATGCAGCTCAAAAATGTTTGAAATGAAGCTTGCAAAAATGTTTGTACTGACACTTTGTATGCGATAGAAAATGACCCAAATTTTTTGGAAACGATAGTAACATTTGATGAAACGTGGTTTTTTACTTATGATCCGGAAATGAAGCACCAATCCATGCACTGGAATAGCCGAACTTCGCTAAGAGCCAAAAAAGCTTGAATGAGCAAGTCAAAATTTAAAGCAATGATGATTGTTTTTTTTTATATATATCCACGGGATTGTGTACCTTCACTGGGTTCCTGAAGGTCAAAAAATTAATCAATATTACTACCTTGAGGTACTTTTTAAACTATGTCAAAGAGTAAGGAAAAAACGCCTCAAAATGTGGAAGGACAAATTATGGGTTCTCCACCAAGACAATGCGCCAGCTCATTCCGTGTTATCTGTCAAGAGGTTCCTAGCCAAATACAGCATCTCAGTGTTAGAACATCCACCTTATTCATCAGATCTTGCACCATGTGACTTCTACCTGTTCCTTAAGGTGAAATCTGCATTAAAAGGGACAAGATTTGAGTCTGTGGAAGATGTAAAAGAGAAAGCGGCACATGTCCTGAAGGAGCTGACAGAAGATGACTTCCAGCACTGTTTCCAACAATGAAAAATTCGCATGAAGCGTAGTAGGGATAGAGAAGGAGTGTATATTGAAGGTGACAATAAGTGATTATGTATAAAATTAAAATTAAATATTTACGTCAGTCTCGTTATTTAATAGTCACAGCTCGTATTAGTACCTAAAGTGTGAAATAAAATAATATCACTGTGTTGGAACGTGTAAAAATCATTTAAACTTTTACTAGTAATCAAACCCAGGATCTTTAGCTATTAAATAAGTGTTTATAGTAAAAGCCATTCAACTATAGAGGTGATATAAACAAACACGATGGATTAAGGTTGGCATGATTCAGACCAATCTACGCGATCATCCAGTCGACATCATTTCCGCTGTTTTGACTCTGTTTTTTTCAGTTGTTTAATTTTTGAATCTGTTCTACATATTACTCATTCTCTGTAACATGATAAGAGGGCTAGTTTTTAAACAATACAAAGAATTTTCTGCTTCTATCTGGGCTAAACTTATTTTGCTTTATTGTGAATTAACCTATAAATTTTTCACGTGGATTTTGTGGTCTTTAGTGTTTTTAAATAAAATTTACTACTTAAAAATTCTATAAAAACCAACACAATATGAATGGTACACAATTAATAAAACAAACTTTTACGATGACCGATTAACTAATAAGAATTAAACAATCTTATGTGCCAAATAAATCTTTAAGGACGTTAGGCAGGATCTTGAAAAAAATGTGGAATAAAACAAGGAAACATAATTGAACAGACCAATTACAGATAACATCCAAAAATGTCAAAAGTAACTTAAAGTGTTCTTCAATGGAAACAATTTTCAACAACAAACCCACCACCTGCAGTAATATCACATTCCATTCATCTTCAATTTTTCAACATTAAGGTCATCAGCCGAAAGGGTGGTTTGAACCTGAGGATTTACTAAGGAAAACAAGGAGTGATGTGGTTCCCCATTGCTTTCCTCACTGAGTGAAAAAGTATGTTTATTAGCATCCCATACCCTGTGAAAAGCATCTACTTTCCACCCTGTAAATGACACCTTCACTTCATTCACCACAGGGTCTGGTTGTATAATGATAGAATTCATTATTCTCAGAGGAGATACCTCTGACTAATGTCTTTCACACCTTTACCTCTTCTGTTCTTAAATAGTTCAGTCATATAATTGGCTGACCATGTGCTGAGAAACAGAACTATTTATTGTCGCTCTGGAACTAGCAGATATAAGCAAACAATTTAACACTCCGTATTATTATTTAGTGATAAAGTCATCAAACCACAAGCCAGCTTATTTTTGGAGACAAAGGTTCCATGGTTCAAATCCTAGTTAAAGGTAGTTACTTTTATACGAATTTGAACAGTATAGAGTAATTACCAATGTACTTTGATGGTTGGGGTTCAATTAATTCACCCTCCCTCAGGAATGGTCTCCCTGAGTCTATACAACACGAAACCTCATTTATAGATCATATCCATTAACCTCATCTCATTGTATCATGAGGTTGCTTATTGTTTGTTTTTAATTAAACATATTGCAACGTACAGACACACATTTAGGGGGAAATAATAATTTAAAAAACCCGTAGATAATCTGTTACAAACTTAACAAAATTATGGGATGCTAATGATAATTAGCTGACCACCTGCGATATGGGTGAAGGCATCAGGCAAATAAGATATATGAAAATTAAATATAAAAAAATATCATTAAAAGACATACAATCGTTTAAAAGCCTTTCTGGAAAATCTTCTGCAACGGACAATATTAGACAATTCCAAATCTTCATTTGAATCATCCAAGGCATGTTTCCAAGATGCAATCATAGATCTGTGTTTACAAGGACATGGATGGATTGGATATTGATGGTTAGGATTGGAATCACATAAATGGTCTTGGTTGCAGATTACAGGCATGATTACCGCACGTACACCTGATGCATATGGCAAAGGCAAAAATGCAGTAATAATATAATAAAATAATCTTAAATAGAATATACTGTATCAGAAAAGAAGTGCTATGCACCAATACACTATTTTCATAAGTGTATCCATTTGGTTGGTAACATCATCCGGTTGGTGTACCATCCTATGAAGCAAGGTCAAAAAATTCCTAGAATTGATGCCTACAGCCAACTAGGGTGTTGGTAGTATGTTAATTTTTTCTTGTTGGGCCAGCAACACTACTGTATTTTGTTGTTGTTTGTGTATTTGTTTAACTGTTCATCTAAATGCTTATCGTGTAATTTGTCTGTCTACAATCGTTCTCTAGCTTGGACTCCATCACGTGCTACAATCACTTGACTTTGTCACCATTATATTATAAACCAAGTAAGTGCACTGTATGTTTGTAATGCTATTCTGTGAGACTACCTTAAATTGCATGCTAGTTCCTCCAGTAAAAGTATTAATTTCAAACAGATTATTAACTTATTATATTGTTCAGGCAGATCCAAGGCGAAAGCCTTAATAAAGACAATAATTTAGTCAATTGGCTTTCACAGCTAATGCATATGAAAGACTCATAACATTTGATAAAGTAAATTATTCATTATTGAGCACAAATCTGCAAACCATTAAAGAAGTTTTCAGTGCTATATGGCCTCAAAACTCACAATGTTATGACTTTTACAGTAAATTACATCTATAGTTTACTGTACTAATGATATACACCAACTTAAACAGTTTCATTGGTTACAGACAACATAATGTCATATTTTTTACTTAACAGATATTGTTGCCTACTGTAGCAATAAACTGGTATGATAAAATTCACTTTGCTAATGTTTTTTTTTTTTTTTTGGTTAACTAAATTTATAAATGCAAGTAGTTCTGGTAAGGGAACTAACAGAGGATATTAAAATGAATTTGATCAAAGAGAAGGGATAAATAATTTATTAGTGATATAATCCCTAGTATCCCTATAATCCCGAGTTCAGCTGTTCACTACCAGCAGTGTTAACATTCAATGACTTGAAATATTAACCAGATGTCAGTTACCTCATATATCTGTGATATTACTAAAATTCACAAAACAATTTTAACAGCGTCAACATTTTATACACGTAACAGAAACTCTCATACGATATAGGTACACCAGTTAAATACTACTAAGAAAAAATGGTCCTAAAGTAAACAAATATAACACCCAGAAGTAGGTAGGGTACTTCTGGGTTAGTTATAGTAATTTATACATTTCAATTTAACCGTAAAAATGTATCAAAATAATAAAATACTTAACGAAGGTTAATAAACGTTCCTGATATCCCGCCAATACTCTATCCCGGCACTACGGAAAACATATTATTGTAAATAACGTACAGAGATTTAACAAAAAATTAGAAGTTTCACAACCAATAATTATTGATTTTTGTGTTAATACAAATATTTTAAACGAGTTAGTCAATATCTACAAAGTTTAAACAAGTGGACGCTATATAACCTCAAATATTTACAAACAGCATCTTCAGTAGCATTTCCTTCATCTACTCAGAAATTACTCTACGGAAACAATTAAAATGTATTAACAACACTTCTACCTGTTCTATTATATTCTAAAATAATAACTTTACTGCTGATACAAAAAATACTTAATAAATAACCTACCTTGAATTTCAAACTATCAACATTGCACAACACAACCGATTTAATCCTCCTGTAGTAAAGAATCGACTGCGATACCCACCGATGTTTGTGATCGATTAGTACGTTGTACACTACCCCACAATCGAAGCACGATATTTATCATGAATTTTTCAAAATAATATTATTTTTTGTTTTCACTTACTTTTCTAACAATCCCGATAATACCTGTTTTTAAGAAATCAGGTAATACTACCAATTAAATTAGTACACAGAATACTGTGACCATGGTTTATATTATCTAAAAATATTTTGGATACTAAAAGGAATTACAAACCAAACCTTGTGTCGTACCTACTTTGACGAGGGTACATAACTTTCAAAGGAGTCAAGGTTGCTTATGAGGAATGGCATGATGTAAAAAAGTGAACGTGTAAAGGTAAAAACACCGCATTTAACCTCACAAATAGCCGTCCACCGTAGGGAAATTGTATCTACACTTAAAAAAAGCGATTGTACCTTAGTTCATTTTCCAGCGAGTGTCTAGCTTTTAACTCGTTGAAAAATCGGTTGTTAATGTTTTTTTTAATAGATTTTCAAGTCGCATTGACAGCTTCGTCATTAGTGACTAGTGTGGGTTTTGGTAATGTAACGGTTGGTTTTAACGTGTTAAAATTTCCAGACCATAGCCGGTAATCGAACCCGAGATTTCACTTTGTAGGCTAGCGTGCTTGTCACAGAGGTGGTCAAATTGTTACTGTTGTTAAAGACTATACGTCTTTTAATGATCAAGCAATTGGTGAAATCTTTTAAATTTCAACCATTTTCTTTTTAGTTATAAAAGCTTTTATTTCATCGATTGAAGAAATACGAACCTGCTTACCCATTCGTAAATATCTAAATGTGAAAGACCTATTGGGGGTTTTGATTTCAAAGAATGACTACCAAACCCTAATGCGAAGAAATTATTAAAGGAGTACCTACTATAACAGCCTATTTGCACAATGTTAATTTTGTCTACAGTTCAGCCATTCTTAGTTTGCTCCTACTGTCAAGAAACCAAAGCCAGCTACTACAGGGTGCACGCTAGAGTCCGCGACTTTATGAATGTCGTATTCCTATTAAGTTAACTATCTTTTAAATTATAAGTACTTAAAACATCAGTCATGATATGATGTAGGCCTAACAATTTCATTTATAAAAATTCTTTTAAAAGTATTTTGTTGTTTTTTTTAATCAGCGTGTACTCATTTTTATATAATGCGCATGCTCAGTGACGTCATTATTTGTTTACATTAGGAGCAAACTAAGAAAGGCTGGACTGTAATGATCCATTTATCTTAGGAACTGAAGGTACGGCGTTGTTGACTTTTCTAGGATACTCAACGTAGGCCTACTAAGCAGATTAATGACTATCTGGAATAGTACTATATATAGTCTTACTGAGATATTGAATAATTATTGTGATGCATTTTTACTAAAATTCATTCATTTAATTTTTTTAATTATAATTGTTTATGGATTACTAATTCTACGGTTCAGCCGTCCTTAGTTTGCTCCTACTGACAACAAACCAAAGCCAGCTACTACAGACTGCACACTTGGTCCACAACTTTATGGATGTCGTTTTCCGATTAAGTTAACTATGTTTTAAATTATAAGTACTTAAAATATCAGTCATGATTTGATGTAAGCCTAACAATTTCATTTATAAAAGTATTTTGCTGTTACTTTTTAATCAGCGTGTATACATTTTTATATAGCTAATGCGTATGCTCAGTGATGTCATTATTTGTTGAGAGTAGGAGCAAACTAAGAAAGGCTAGACTTTAGCTGCATTGTTAGATAGACATGTCTAGAATACTAATCACAACAAATTCCATGGGTCTATTCTAAACAGTAGACCTATCTGATAAAACAGATCGTGTGTCGAAAAAAATGATATTCACATTATTACGTTTTAAAGCAAGAATATTTTTTATTCTACCTTCTTTAAAACACTCCTTGTCCATAATCTGTTTTATAAAAATTATCTAAATAATTTTTTAGTCCTCCTAAAATTAATAGCAGCCTGCCTTGTTTTTTTTCTTCATTTGATGTAGCAATTTGTTTCCTGCCAAATTTTCCCATTACTGTCTCATAATATCAGACCATCTTTAAAACTTTAAATCCCTCCTGTCCACTATTGCCATCCTCAGCTCTCTCCAATAGATAATTGAATTGTGAAGGAATTAGTGTTGTTATGGGACCATAACAACACTAGATTTTTGCATTACATTAAAAATAGTGCAGGTGCATATGGATGGTAGCAATTGGTTGTGGACAAGTAAATCTATTGTTTTGTTCTTAAGAATAGTTTTCTATTGTTAGTCAAATTTAGTTTAATCTTAAGATTTTTAATTTATGTAATTGAATTATATTTGTTAGTAGGCTAAGTTTAGTCATCAACTGTTGTCTAAATAAATAATTAATTGTTGTAAGTTTTAAGTAAGTCTGTTAATTTATCATACCCAGATCACCAACGAACCTAGGTTTAGAACTTACAATGTAGTTTTAATATCTGGTGTGAAACACTCACATGACTTTCTCTTGCCAATGCAAATATGGAACAATATAACCTAACATTAGTAATAAAGCATTAGAAATAAACAAAAAAAACTAACCCCAATGAACATAACCTAATTTTAATCATGAGTGAAAGACGCAAAATGAAAATCAACCTGCTTGGCTTAAAAATGCGGAAAATCACTCTTTCACGCTAAATTAGGTTCTGTAGAGAAAAATGCTCTAATAAAAGTTGTACATCTTTTAATTTTCTATAAATTTTATTATACATTTTTGACGTAAAATGCATATAAGACTGAAATCTTTAAAAAATCGATTTTTTACATGTTTTCGCGAGAATAAAACATACAATCGCTAATTACCGCTAAACTAAGCGTTATACAAAAAAAATGTTTGAAATAAAAGTTGTAGGATTTTAAATTTTCTACAACTTTTATTATTTATACATTTTTGCGCTAAAATGCATGTTAAAGCCGATCCTTTAAAAAAAAAACAAATTTTTTTATGTGAAAACAGCCTCTCCAAGAATTTCAGCAGACATAACATCTACTCTATCTTGTAAAGCATAAAAAATTTAGTAAACATGGTGATTTAAAAAAAATATTGAAGGACCAGTTTTTGAGAAAATCGCAAAAAATTAAAAATGACACGAATAAACTACTTCTTCCGGTTGACCGATTTTGATGAAAATATTCGTGTTGGGTCCGGTAATGGTGTCTAATTTAAGTTTTAAGTTTCAAATTCGTACGAGATTCCGTTTTTGAGATATTCTGTTCACAAACACAGACCAATCGCTAAAAACTTGTTTTTTGGGTTCAGAGGGTCTGAAAATGTGCAGATCCGGTGAAAACTCAATTTCGAAAAATTGATATGAAAACAATACTTTCCTTCCTATATTTTTATACAGGCAAGAGAAAGTAAAAATCAAAAGTTATTCATAAATACTTACTTGACTAGAAAACTCTTCTAATAAGTAAGCTGAATACCATTCAATAAATTAAAACAAACCAATACAGTATTGTGACAATATTTTTTTATTACCCTGTTAATACAAATGACAATATCAATATCACTTTTTACTTACAGACTAAATTTAAATTATTTTACACAATTTAGTAGATCCATTAATTGAATAGCATTATAGTACAATAAATTAATTGTTCTTTAACATTTTTATTTTAAGCAACATTATAAGGCACAAGTTATAAAAGATGTCTTTTTTTACAACAGAAACATTTTTGACAAGTCAGTTATAACAAATTTATTATTATTTTTATATAAAAACACAGTTAGTTATTATTACTATTATTACATAGAATTTTTTTGTCAGGAAACGATTATGTCTACAAAATATGAATATTCCAAATAACATTAGAATTTTTTATAACTGTTTAATGATCAAAATATTGTAATGATAATGAATATTAATTTACTACTAAAACACAATAATTTAAAAATGAATAATATTTAAAATATTACTTTTACTTTACTGTAATTACGTTTTATTAAAATAAATAATGTGTACCGTAACTCTACTGGTATACTTTTAAAATAAAATTTCAAAATTGTACATTTAGGAACTATACAAAAAATGATAATTTGCTCAAATTAGCAAATTCATGTAAGGTCAGAAAACAATATCACAAACTGACAAGTGTGGGGTCACTAAATTTTTTAATGAGTATAAATACTTGTAATTATTTTAACATGAGATGGTATCCCAGATAATGATATTTTGGAAAATGTTGATAGAGTTAAGGCCATCACAAGAATGTTGAATCCAGTTTTGTGATCACATATCTTGTGATACTTAGAAGAGAATCTTTTGTTCTTTTGTTGAAAGCTCCTCCATTTATGGCTGAGAGATTCTCCAACCAAGATTTCGGTAAATGACCTAGTGGTGTAAAACGCTGCTAAAATAATAAAACATTCATCTGATAGGTTTATTTTCTATGTAAGACCACAACAATTCTGGTTTAACATTTTTTTTCTTTAACTTAGTTCTAGTGTGTTACTTTTATTCTTTATTTACTTATATTATTTTTAAATTTACTTTTTGGGGTTTTGTTTGAAACGATGTTGTAGTTTAGATCATCAGCTGAAAGGATGGTTTGAACCACTAGAAGCTTTACTAAGTAACATGAGAAGTGAGATGGTTTACCATTGCCTTCCTCACTGAGTAGAAAAGTATGCTTATCAGCATGCCAGTGAAAAGCATCTATTTTCCACCCTGCAAATGACACCTTGACTTCATTTACCACAGGGTTTGGCTGTATAATAATGAAATTCATTACTCTCAGAGGAGATAATGCTGACTGTTTTTTACACCTCTTTCTTTTCTGTTCAAATGCTTCAGTCATATAATTGGGTGACATGTTATAATAACACAACTATTTTTTGTTGCCCTGGAACTAGCAGATCGAGTGAAAATAATTTAACATTCCACTTGCCTGTTAAGGGCAGTCTAAAACCATAGGTACAAAAAATGTTGAGGTTAGTATTACAATTTTAAGGATCTTCATTCAAAAATAAATCTTTATAATGCATCCTGCAGTTTTAAATATTTCTATTTCATATAATGAATTAATACAATAATTTCACTAACCTGCTTTTTAAACTGCGTCACCTTTATTTTAATTTTACTTACACGTGTTTCGGTGGATCCACCATCATCAGAGTAAATAACATATAATTGAAACTAAAAACATTATTTATTAAAAATCTATAGAAGATGATACATCTTCAGTCACTTGTATAAAAAGTTTTTATAAAAAGTTTTTATACAAGTGACTGAAGATGTATCATCTTCTATAGATTTTTAATAAATAATGTTTTTAGTTTCAATTATATGTTATTTACTCTGATGATGGTGGATCCACCGAAACACGTGTAAGTAAAATAAAAATAAAGGTGACGCAGTTTAAAAAGAAGGTTAGTGAAATTATTGTATTAATTCATTATATGAAATAGAAATTTTAAGGATAGTGTTCTTATAGCTGGGTCAAATAATATTATGGATTCTAGGAATAATGTCCGCAAAGAATGTTCCAAGTTTCTTTAAAAAAGTTGTAAAAAAATAGTCTCAAAAGAAAACAAAAATATTATGTAATATAAATAACAGATTCATTATCTTATTTAAAGTTTTCATTTTTTGATGTCTTTAAAACAAACAACTTGTTTTAAAATTATTTTTACTTACCACCACAACTGTAAGTAGAAAATAATTCAATACCTAACATAACCAATTAAATACTTGATGACAGGATATTCATAATTTATTAATGCTAAAATAAAAAATCATAATGCATACTTTACCAAATAATAAATATTATAACATAATACAATCATTTTAGTCTTCTTCCTCCCTCTTTTATGAGCATATATTAATTAAAATTTTAGTACAATCTGAAAATTAAATATAACAAAAACACATGACTTACTTTTTTTAATGATACAAATCTACTTCATTTTTAAAGATACTTTTAAAACCTTTGAAAAAAAATAGATTTTTGAATAGATATTACATCTTCCAGTAAAATAATACAGCTTAAATATTAATATTAAAAAAGGAGAAATATTTTAATTATGTAACAGAAAATTTTTAGAAAATTAATTATTCATTGTCATACTTTATAGTCATACATTTAATTTATTCTAATATACCTGTACAAAAAAAATTGTGTTTGAGATGAAGGGTATTCATTGGTAAACCATAATTTTAAAAATGAAATTTCAACTAATAATTTTCCCATTTGAGTAAAATGTATTTAACCGCAAATTCCAATTTAATTTTGTTTGAAGCAGCAAAACCCTCTCAAAATGAACAGGGCTGTGGATTTCTAAATAGGCTGCAGTGTAGAGTGCAAAATTATCAAAGGATAGTAAATTTCAGAAAATAAACCTTTAATCATATCCCAGCACTTCTGAGGATAAATATAAGTTAAGACTTCCTTGCTTTGTTACGAAACAAATCTAACACAAAACTTTCATACAAAAATATCATGAGTTTCCTTTAAAAAAGTATATTCAGAAGTTAATATTATTGACTTGTTAGCTAACATGGCAAAAAGATTACATTGATGTGCTTGTCTTGCTACTCAATTAAGTCTGATTTTTACAACCACACCACTCATGCAAGCTTGTCAGTTTTTGACAATGGTGTTACAATCAAATACTGCACAGGCAGTTATTTTTAGGTTAGCTCAGTAACTGATACTGAATACTTTGTCATCTGTGATTGGAATTGCAGAAAAATATTCATGAATGTGCCTATAACTCAGCTCCACAGAAAAATACACATCTTAACATAGTAAACAAACTATGCAAAGTGACCTTGGGCTCTGTTACAGTGAGGTGAGAAATTATTCCCACAGTAATATCACAGCAATATAATACATTGACATACCCATGTATTCTTTCCACCATGGTTAGTTTTTTTAGTGAAAGGAATACCATTATTCTTGAAAACTAAGAATTTATCATAATGAAGATGTATTCAAAGTACAATACTTTTTTAAAACCATCAAAACATTCCTAAATTGATCAATTTCATTGATTTTAACACACAATACAAACAAATTTTTATGTATCCCATGTGAATATTAGCCAAGGAGCAGCAAAACCCAAAATCCAGTCCTGAAAAAACTATATTACTTCTATACCACAGAAATCAATAACTAAAATTATTCATTTTTTATTTTAAAATATCAGGGAACACATAATTTTTATGAAAACTGAATTTTAAAAACACTATGTATTCAAATACTTACCTAACCTCACATCAAACCTAACCTAACATCATGTATATAAAATTGTGGAAGTCAAATTAAAATGAAACAGAAATAAACAAATTAAAAATATAATTTATTGTATACATGCAAGCAGTATAAAATGAAACATGAAAGAAATACTTTATGATTTTTAAATATAATAATACTTAACGAAAACCTGAGGCAGATCTTTATTTTGATATTATGCAAAAAGTTCTTAATAATTAATAATTTATTAATCAGTTCAATTCATTATATAAAAATAATACTACAAACTAATACCTACATAAATAATACATGAATAAAATAATTAAATACATAAATAATAAAGTATATAATAATAAAACATTATTGTAATTATAAGATCTAAATTTGGTTACGTTTTTGATACTCGGAAACTAATAATACATTAATTAATAATTATCTTTGAACCTTAAAATTAACTAAAAAATGAGATCAATACAACATAGAGTGAAACATACTAGTATTAAATGCGTACATTACATTCCAAAGAAATTAAATTATATTATTATAAAAAATAAATGTATTGTCGTATTTTATGAGAATTATATTTTAGATTATAAGATTTTTAATAATAAAGTAACTATACTAATAAGGCTGACTGCACAACGAAACAGACATAATGTCTTTTTAATATATTCCTGAACTTCATTCAAACCTAAACGCAAATGAATGGAAAACATAAAATAAGATGTCTAATTATAAGACAATGAATTTCTTTACTTATTTGTTAATATAAGCCAAACAATGGAAAGTGAATAAACATACACAAGGTTTACCTCACATAATATACTTCCAGAATTTATAAATTTTAATGAATATTTTTACACTACCAGATATATTTCCAATACGGCTGCAAACTACTTTATTTTAATTGCTGGTTTTTCTAACATAATACTTCTTTTTAATTTGTAACATGTATATATTACACTGGAATATCTTTCATAGATAAAAAATTGTCTTGTTCTATAATTTTATAGAAATCAAAATAATATTTTGTCTGTTTCATCACGTAACCAACCTAACAAACGATAATAAACATGCTTCAATAAGGAAATTAAATCTAATCTACATTCTCTGAAAATTTATAAAGGCAGGTGCCTTATATTATCAAATAATAAAATTAAATGGTAAAAACTAGAAGTGTAATTAGGTATTTAAACACCAGGTATTAACCTGTAGTATACATCAACACATATTTTTTTCACAATTTGTAACAAAATCACAATAATAAAAAAAATTGATAATCCTACATAGTCTTTAAACTGCATAGTTAAAGGATTACAATCAAGGATTTGTTACTGAGTTAAATGAATTAACTATAAAATGTATGCAACATATTCAAAATAAAATTATGTTGGTGCAAATTTTGATCTGAACCAAGAATGTTATGTAATATGTTGGCTTTGTCATTCAGAATGTTAAAGAAAAAGTCACCAACATCATAAGTTAATGTAGAATTTAATTACATTAATTTTTAAACAATAATTAATAATTAATTAGAACATAATTACCAGTGCCTGATTAATTTAGCTGAAGAGTAATGCACCACAAAACCTTCAAACTTTTGGGTTCCAAATTAAACATAACAGTTGTTCAAATATATGAATAAACATGACTTCAAAAATTACAAAAAATAAACATTTGAGCAAGGCATAATAAATATATTAGAATAATGAACAAAATCTTCCTAATCATGGCACTGGTGTTAATATCAAACAATTTTATACATAAATAACAAAAGACATAAAATAAATCAACTCATATAACACAAAACTATACATAAATAACAGAAATGCACAGTGTGTGTATCGACAAATGAAAAATGAACAAATATTTGAATATATAATTTATATTTTAATGGCAGTAATTAACAATCAATTAAAAAGTTAACATATTGATTCAGTGATCATTATTTAACAATAATGTGTGAATTAATTTAAAGAAGAAATCAACTTTGAAAAGACTTGTTCAAATTTCTAAACCACTTATACTGGACGATAATGTTTTATTAATCAACTTAAATATTAAACAGGGATGTCCCAGTTTTAATTAATTTTAATTAAAATTACTCAATTTTAATAAACATACATAATTTTGTTCTTAAAGAAATAAAATCATTTTGTCAAAAGTAATAATATTATTTTTATTGAATTAATGAATTTTAGTCATAAAATTTTGCAGTAAAGTTAAGTAGTTCATTTCATTTTATATTTTTTTAAATTACAGCATTGAGAGTCATAAACATAAATAATTTACGAACATATAAATCTTTAAAAAAATGTATCTGCAGCTTGTAATTAAAGTAATATAATGTAAAAATATAACCAGTTTCCACTAACCTTAAATTGGTGTTTTCAAATTTTTTCACCTATTTTTTTTACTTTTCCACAATAAATTACATGCTTCAGTGGATTCATCATCATCCAAGATAACAGAAAAATTTTATTAAAACATTTTCATAAGATACAGCATCTTCCGAAAATTTAGTAATAAAATTCGTTTCAGTTTTTGTATTTTATAATCTGATGTTGTTGGATTCACCGTGGGAAAGTAAAATAATAGAAGAAAGAACATTGGAAGAAACAATACAAGGTTAGTGAAAATTGGAAGTATTTTTTTATATTTACAAAAATAATTACTTTTCACAACAATTCTAAATAGTGAATGTATCAAATTTAAAAGAATGATAAATTATAAAGTTTTTAGTTCAAAAGTAGATTTCATTTCTCATTGTACACATTATAGTTTAGAATATTAAAATTAAAAAATCAATTAAAATAATGGTAATAAAATTTTTTGAACAGTCAATTTAAAACACCTAAACTTAATTAGATGATCGTTATAAACTAGTTTTGGCGATTAAACCGGAAGAAGTGATAGTATTACCTAGTTCGTCTTCCTCCTTAATATTAAGTAAAGGTTTTCTTTGGTAAGTGAGACTGCCAGATGCGTTACCGTTTGAATCATGAGAGGGTGTTCGATTGAGCAAATAATCTAAATCATGTGAGATTTTTTCTAGCACGTCATTTTCACTAGATTGTCCTAACGGTAAATCCGCAACTTTATTATTATCATGAATTACAGAAGCGCTCTCTGTTATAGCTTTCGTTGAATTAATATTGTCTTTATTATTAAAGACACATTCGTGATCGGTGATTGACGGATTACCGTTCTCCCCGACTGTCGTAACTGTTACTTCGTTAAGTTCGACTACTTTTCCAGGACAAGGTTCAACATCTACACTACACAAAACAATTGTAGGGGCTTCAACGATATCACCTTTGTCAGTACTATTAGTTATTACACCTAATTCAACACACACTCTTGTAGTAACTATTTCTTGAACTGGTTGGTTACCGGCTGCCGGTACATATTCAGCCGGATTTTGGTAATAACTTGTTCTTACAAACTGCCATTTATCACTGTTTGTTGAATCATCACAACATTGCATTTCATTAGACGGAAGCTGTTTTAATTTTCTTGGGCTGTTCGGGTAACTTTCTAAATCTACATCTGACCCACTAGCTCCTACACCACCTCCTCCTCCTCCTCCTCCTCCTCCTCCTCCTCCTCCTCCTCCTCCCCCTCCCCTGTCACAACCTATATAAAAAAAAAAAATTAATTAATACAAGTAATCGTAAATACACAACACAAAATTTATCTGTTACACCATCAAATTCATCATGGGTGGGTTATTTATGAATATCAACCCTTAAGTCTAGTTTACACGCGTCGAGTATTTTAGTTGAGTGGAAACAGTCGAATAATTTAGTAATTAAGTAACTATCCGCACCTGTCATGTAGACAGCAAATTTATAGCATTGTTATAGGTCCACGGAGGCGGAATCCCG
The DNA here is from genome assembly GCA_035578175.1 of Catonia carolina. NCBI lineage: Eukaryota > Metazoa > Arthropoda > Insecta > Hemiptera > Achilidae > Catonia > Catonia carolina. The sequence continues at coordinate 66,449,546 of JAQMRL010000004.1, read as the reverse complement.
CTCGTAAAGTACGTTGTGCGTAGTGGTGGGGGTTAGCTACTAAACTGTGCACTCGATCGTACTTACTCGACCGTTCTACTCGACTGCAACTAAACTACACGACTAAAACGACGAGTCCAAACAAGTTGAGTACTAAAATACTAATCTACTAGACTAAAATACTTGACCCGTGTAAACTAGGCATTACACCTGTTTTACCATACTGTACACACATGAAAATTCAGTTCCACGGTGATTTACAGTGACAGTACGCTTTATGTACAGATGGTATCATTTTGTATGGCTTGTAGAGAGAGTGAGAGCAGTCTATAGTTGTTGCAAATTACAACTTTAATAGTAGAAACCAATTTAATAGACATTTACAGTGACTATAATGCTTTTCACGGTTGATGAGCTTTCCTGTTCCACGCGTTTAGACCAATCAGAACATTTACCAGCATTGTCAGATTGTAAGAAAGTTTCAGCTAGACAAACATCATGTGCGCATACATACGAGGCGTATTTTTAAAGTAAGTACCGTTTGAAAATAAAAAAAAAATAAAAGGAAATTTGCAAAAACTAATTTTATTTTCGGAATCTACATACTTTTATCTATTTTTCTACATAGTTTCCAAGTTTTTGTAAACACTTATCATATCGCACAACTAAATTTTGGAAACCTTCTTCATAAAAACTTGCCGCCTGCTGTGATAACCAAGAATTCACGGCCGTTTTCAATTCGTCGTCATCGTCATAACGGCTGCCGCCCAAGTGATGTTTCAGATGACGGAAGAGATGAAAGTTGCTCGGCGCAAGGTCAGGGTTGTAGGGTGGGTGGTCTAAAACTTCCCAGCCAAAAGAGTCCAATGCAGCTCGGGTCTGAGCGGCAGTGTGAGGGCTTGCATTATCGTGCAGAAACAAAATTCCTTTTGTGAGCATGCCACGTCTCTTGTTTTGAATTGCTCTGCGCAGCTTCCTCAGGATTTGGCAGTAGGCTTCTGCATTTATTGTCGTTCCTCGTTCCATAAAGTCGACCAGCAAAACACCATGCCTATCCCAAAACACGGACGCCATGATCTTGCGCTGTGACAAAGTCTGTTAGGCTTTGACCTTTACGGGAGAGTGCGTGTGTCTCCATTCCATGCTTTGTTGTTTCGATTCGGGAGTGAAATGCGAAATCCACGTTTCGTCTCCAGTTACGATCCGACTCAGGATGTCGTCACTATTTTCGTCATAACGTGTCAGAAAATTCAAGGAACTCTCGAGTCTTTTGTGTTTGTGCTCCTCCGTCAGGAGTTTAGGGACCCAACGCGAGCACAGTTTCTTAAAGTTTAATTTTTCATTAACAATTTTGTAAATCACAGACCTCGAAACGTCGGGAAATTCGTCATCTGAAACATCACTTGGGCGGCAACCGTTATGACGATGACGACGATCTGAAAACGGCCGTGAATTCTTGGTTATCACAGCAGGCGGCAAGTTTTTATGAAGAAGGTTTCCAAAATTTAGTTGTGCCATATGATAAGGGTTTACAAAAACTTGGAAACTATATAGAAAAATAGATAAAAGTATGTAGATTCCGAAAATAAAATTAGTTTTTGCAAATTTCCTTTTATTTTTTTTTTATTTTCAAACGGTTCTTACTTTAAAAATACGCCTCGTATAAGAGCCGCAGTAGTTCACTCGTGTCTTGCATCTCGTACCAAACACATCAATGACAGAATGCGTTAACATGCAATACTTTATAATACAATCAGCTGATTGTACGTCCATAGGTTATACTTGTTATTGAAAAACCAAAAAAAAAAAAAAATGGCTGATAAAATATATAACAGAGCAAGAAAGATATACTACAAGAACAAGTGTTACCAACATTGCTGGCAAGTCATTAAATAGCTATGAAATGGGTACAGGGCAATGCGTACGTTCAGAGCCATCAGCCCTGAAAAATAGTATAGTTATTGTACTAATGAGAGAGGCATCAGAAGATGACGAATACCCTCCCTAAAGAACTTAAGGACCTGGTTTGCAGCTTCTACTAAAGGACTCTTCAAAGCAGCAGCGAATAGAATTATCATTGCCAACATTCGGTAGCGGATTGGCACCAGAAGAAGAAGAAGAAGAAGAAAAAGTTATTGTACTGCTTCACGTTGCTCATACCACCACATAAGTTTAATAGTTGAGTCCAACATATCATTTCTCTATTCAGGTGATGAGCATGTGTCTGTAAAATGTATTTATGTAAGACATACTGTTAATATCAGCTCTTCCAAGCGAGAAATACTAGAATTATTAAACAAAATATAAAGTAAATTTACTAAAATGTATATATAAAAGATAAAATACATTAATTTCCTGTTCAACCGGATTTGGTCAGACCTGATTCATTTAAAAATCTGGATAAGAAAACACAATTTAAATATGAATAAGCTACAATTGCTGTACCGATTATTCCAAACTAAAAAATTAACAATAACAAATAATAGTACGACTGTATTATGTAATATAAAGCAGCCGGATTAACTTATGTTCTCCTACATTTACACAAATACACACAAAAAATTTTCTGTTCACCAACTTTTAAAAACATCTCTATAACTCTGATCTTTCCGGTTTATAAAAAGAAAGCTGGCAGTAGTTACATTTCTGTTATAATTTTAAGTTAGTTCATTGTAAAAATTATAACTTAAAGAAAATTTTGTTTTGTATCTTAAGACACTAACAAAACTACCTTTCTATAACTTATACATTCTACAATTTCTATACATTCCAATAATTACAGTTAACATGTTTAGCCCGAAGGCTGGAATCATGGATGGGCCACTATGCCGACGTACCATTAAAATGAGGGAATGCCATGATGCCTCAAGGCATCATGGCATTCCCGAACGATTTTACTTATTTGTTCATCTATTCACCAGCTAAGTATAGTATGGTATTATATGCAATTTTTTCTTGATTATAAAAGTACATACATTTATTATAGTATATCGTACAGAAGGCTAACTGATGCCTTAAGGCAACAATTAGCCTCAGCATGTTAATAACAGAAATAACAGTTAATAATTACAGCTTTTATAATTACAGTTTGATCACAATAATGACAATTATTAAACGAGAATCTGAAGGTCAGTCCGGATAATACAGAAGTCCGAATGAATGACATCCGGTTGAACAAGAAATTACAATAATAACGGATGTTTTATTAAGGACACCAACCTGAATTTAAGAAGGTAAAAGTAATACATGGGTAAATTTTCTGTCTCCCAACCTGTATGTTGGCAACAGTGTACTCAATGCCAACTGCTTGAGACAATTGAAATGTACTAATCATGCATCAGTGCAGTCACAGCAGTCGTTTCATTACGTTAGGTTGTTTCAGCTATGGTTTTTCCAAGGATTAACGTGTGTTTATTGTAGAGACTTACATAGCATTTAAATCTTACAAATGTGTGCAAGATAAATTTCAGCTGGAATTTATTTTTCTGCCATTGCTAAAAGTCGACAACATTGTGTTCTATCAGTAAATTTCATAAAACTGGGAGTGGACTCGGTGAGAAACTATCTCGCCAGCCAATAAAGTTAACGTCTGACTGTTTTGCAATAACTGCTAATGCAGACAGTGAAGAATGAAATTATTTTTTGTAACGTATGAAAATATGCTGTGCTTGGGTTCAAATCCCACTCAGGCACGGCATATTTTCATACGTTACAAAAAATCATTTCATTCTTCACTGTCTGCATTAGCAGTAATTGCAAAACAGTCGGACGTTAAACCAAAAGGAAAAATAAATAAATAAAGTTAACCGTGGAAGTTCTTGAAGATTTGAACAATCACCAAAAAAATCACTCAGAAGGTTATTATCACCAGCTGGGCTAACATTAACTACTGTTTTCAGAGAAAACAGTACATTCAAACGAAAAAATTACATTTGCATCCTTATCGCATTGGCATAACTCATGAACTGAAAGCTACAGACCATCAAAAACGTGAACAATATTGTCATTGGTTTTGATCTTCAGTTGATGAAAAAGGTATTCAAATGTTGGATCATTTTTATTTTAGTGATGGGGCATGGTTTCATTAGGATGGCTACGTGAATAGTCAGAAGTCCAGAATATAGAGTGCTACAAATCCTGATGCTTTCCATGGAAAATCATTGGACTCATGTAAAATTGGTGTTTGGTGTGCAGTTTCCCGCTGCCATATAATAGAGCCATTATTTTATGACAGTACTGTCATAATAATACGAGGGTAGGCTGATAAGTAATGCACACATGCTTGTAGAAGACGAACAAAAAGAAATAGCAAGATGGGGTAAATAACAAATTAAAGTACAAATCTTAACCTACCAAATTATCTATTTATTTTTCAATATAGTCACCGTTAAGCATTACACATTTCTCCCAACGTTTAACAAGTTTTTTCATTCCGTCACTGAAAAATTCTTCCGACTTTCCTCGAACCCAGGACGCAATAGCTGCCTTCACCTCATTGTCCGAGCTGTAATGATTACCCTTAAGGTCTCTCTTCAGTAGAGGAAAAAAATAAAAATCGCAAGGCGCAAGGTCGGGAGAATACGGAGGGTGTAAAATTGGTTGAAACTTCAGGTTTCTCAGAGCCTCTCCAGTTGCACGCGAAGTGTGTGGACGAGCATTGTCGTGTTGCAAAATTATTGGCGCCAGGTTGCCTCTAACACGACAAACTCGACGTCGGAGGTGTTTCAGAGTCTGTATATACTGAGCAGAATTTACCGTTGCCCCTCGTTCCAGATAATCAGTCACATAAACTCGGCGAGCATCCCAAAACACAGTCAAAAGAATTTTTTTTGCGGACGGTTGTGTTTTGAACTTTTTCACAACAGGAGAATGTGGATGACGATATTCAGCGCTCTGCCTTTTTTCTTCGGGATCGTAATGATGAACCCATGACTCGTCCCCCGTCACAATATTCAAAAGAAAGTCGTCTCCTTCGTCACGGTAGCGCTTCAAAAGTTGTTCACAGCATTCCAATCGACGCTGTTTATTCTCGTCTGTCAGACGGCGTGGTACCCATCGTGCACAGATTTTACGGTATCCCAATTGTTCAATAATGAAGCCAACACGTTCCTTAGATATTCCAATTTGGTTTGCGATACGCTGTTGAGTGATTCGCCGGTCATTTTGAATCAAATCATCGATGAGTTTGCGACGATTATCGTCTGAGGCAGTGATTGGTCGTCCACTGCGTGTTTTGTCAACAATTAAGGCTTTTCCAGGTTGGCAATCACGAAATTTTATTACCCAACGATTCACAGTAGACCTATCAACAGTATCGTCACAATAAACAGCCTTTAAACGACGATAAATCTCACTAGGATTCACTTTCTCAGCAGTTAAAAATTCGATAACAGCGCGTTGTTTAATTCTCGTTGACATAGCACCAGAACACGACGCCATACTTCCACTACTCAAAACAAACTGAATGAAAGCAACGCCTTCAAACTGCGCAGGCTTGTAGAGGAGAAATAGTACTTCCACATGCCACCAGGCGCGCTACTGAAGTTTATTTAGTTGTCTTCTACAAGCATGTGTGCATTACTTATCAGCCTACCCTCGTATAATACAGTGTAGATGTTAAATGTAAAATTCATTGTAATTTGTTATTCATTTGTAATAGATATGATAATAATAGATCAAAAAATTAGTAATAGATTGTGTCATATATAGGATTGTGTCCTTAATAAAACACCCGTTACGTACCTAAAATCATAGAATAATTCACTAAAATAATTAGACAAGTTAATAAAATAATAGAACAGCTACCACCTATGGTGCCTGCATAAACTACAATGTGTAAATTAAAGAAAAATTGTTTGTTAGTAGTGATTAATTTGTTACAGTAGATTTAAAATTAAAAAGAAACAAATAAATTACATCTTTTGTTACTAAAAATAACTAAAACTACAGCAATAAATTTAGGTAAATCTTAGTAATTATTATCATTAGTATAATAGAATTAAACATTCACTACTGTTATTGTATTAGTTTAGTTTATAAAAGAATTACAAATAGATTTTACTGTGAGTTTAAGAGAATTAGTACAAATAGGTAATATACAAAGTCCAAAGGTTATTAAATAAATTATGCCCATTAACCATTCATATAATTTAATAAAATCAACTACCATTTCAAATTTATATGAAAAAAATGATTTTAACTTTCATAAAAAATACCTTAAGATATGGCTGAAGTGCCAGCCGATTCTGAGTCACATTCCAACTCTAAAAAATGGTGTAAGAATAAATTTGTTACATGAGATTGTCCATAATACAAATTAGAATTAGCAAACAAGCCTGAAATTAATTGGTAAACCAACTAACAGCCTGGTCTTCAGGTATGTTACAAAAATACTTGGTCAGTTTGTGACCTAATCATGTAATGATAATCTAATCATCAATTTGTTCAATCCTTATTTTTACTTGATAATTAATTATCGTTAGGAGTCAGCAATACATCACTAGACTGACTACACAATTGTATTAATTGGTAGGCAACAATTTGTTACATAGCAAAAATGTTACTGGATATATGGGGTTCGGCTAGAAAAAAAACCAGACAGCGAGCACATGAATGTGACAAGATCGGAGACTGTTTGGTTGGTTATGTAACCCCATCAATCCTCTATTTGAGTTCCGTCTTGCTCCCCCACTCATTCCACTTATTACACTAGTTGGCTTATATTCGATATTGTATCAGAAAAATGTTGAGTTTTCAGAAAGAACAGTGCGTAATTATCAAATTTTTTTTAAACTTGGAAAATCTGTAACCGAAACCTTTTAAATGTCGCAAAAAATGTATGGGGATGATTGTTTATTGTGTATTCATGTGTTTGAATGGTTCAAACAGTTTACAGATGGCTGTGAAGACAATAGTGATGACTCACATTCTAACAGATTATCTTCGACAAAAACTAACGTTAAAACGCTAGGATTTGGTACTTGAATGACAAACAATAAACCAACATGAATACATTAGCGTCCTGACTACTCTGCATGAGTAAGTGTGGAGGAAACGACTCATTTTGTTGGAAAACAAGTGGTGGATTTCTCATTAGGACAATTCCCTAGCTCAAAATGTTTTGTTTGTCAAGATGTATTTTAACCAAGCACTACATTCCTGTTTTGGACCACCCGCCCTACTCCCATAATTTAGCCACCTGTGACCTTTACTGTACCCTTAAGTCAAGACAACTCTGAAAGGAATGAGATTTGAGTCTGTTGAAGCAGCAAAAGCAAAAAAAACACAGAACATGGATGTGCTTACCAAAAATTATCTGTAGCACTGCTTTGCACAGTGAAAAATTTACATGGAGTACAGTAGAGATAAAAATTGGAGTGGAGTAGATAATAAAAAAATTGTATAAATTTTTTCAGCCTCAGTCAGTTTTTTTCTAGCCAAACCTCATAATATTTTATTTTCATTCACTTAAAATTGGAGTTTCTATTATTTGGCTAAAGAATTTTCAATTCTACAATATATAAAACTTCCAATAGATTGTTCCATCTTTATAGAATTCTTCAATTCAGTCTTAAAATCATCAGACCTTTAAACATTTTATCTTGAAATGTATTTCATTTCAGTAGCATATATTTAAAATGACCTACTTAACTGATAATTTCATGATTTTTGTAGATCAGTAAACTTTGGGAGAAAATCTATAAAAATTATTCACAGATGTAATACAAGACAAAATTACTTTGCAAGTGTAGTTACTTTTCTTCCATTTTTGTTTCATTTAAAATTAAAAAAAAACTTTACTGAGATGAATTATATAAATATTTGGAGTTTCGTGTAGTAAGTTACACGAGATGCATTTCTATACTATTTGAGATAGACATTAATTTCTCTGAGACTTCTAAATTGAAACCCAGTAGAAAAAAATAGTAAAACCAGGTTATTTAAAACTTCATTAAAAAAATAAGCGTAAACTGATGAGCATGAAAAGATTTTTTATGAACAATGAATAATGAATTTTTTATGAACAATAAGGTTCTCAAAACGGCTTGCTACTCACTGACCCTTTCTTTATATCAACGTTAGGATGAAAACATAGTGGAGTGGTTAGTCTAGAGTTAAGCTGCAATGCAAGCTGTGCGTCTGTAAATCTTGTTTACTTTTAAATGCGAGTGCATATAGTGGCGCGTCAAGTGCCAATGTATGCGCCTACAAGACTCTTGACTCATTGCTAGAGAAATGAGCATTGATTTCTTTCCAAGAGTCTCTCAACTACACACATTTTTGCCCAAATGAAAACAATATAACTTTAAGGTTATGACCAATCTCTCTTCCAGTTCTATTGGCTGTTTGATAAAGTTTGTGTACTTGATAGTGATTCGTGGAATTATAAGATTTCAAATCTATTGAAATGTATTGTAATTCATCCTTAACCCTTCTGCTACGGGAGGCAATCTCAGTTGCCCTGGTAGTTACCAGCTTTAAAAGCCTATAGCAAACGTATTTGTATAAAGTGGAATAAATAAATATTATTATTATTATTATTTATAAAGCGATTTGTTCGGTTCATACATCAAATTACGTGCCTTGAATGGCTCTATAATTTAATATAAAACAGAATGCAAATGGATTGATAGCAAGGTTGAAACGATGGTTGTAAATTGCCAAGTTACTTTAGAAGTCATCCTATCTTTAATACAATGTAACTAATGGAATATTTCATCTGTAAGGTTCGTAGAACTACCTACTAAATCAGAAAAATGCGTAGATGCTATGAAATCAAACCTTTTCGTCCTACGTGCAACTGTTGGTGTGGTAAGCGGAAATTCTGAGAGTAAATATTGTCTCTCTTTGTCAAAGCTCCCTCGACCTGTTTCAAGGCATACTACAAACCCTATCCTTTTTTTACCACTACTTCATAATTTTGTATGTGTATTTGTAACTTTATATGTGTTCAATGATAATACTGTTCACATATAAGGTTGGGGAATGACAGGAATTTGACAATGCAACACTGTTTGAATATCACAGATTTTGTTCCCACTTTGCGCGTTGCAAATTTCAAACTGCAATTATTAGGGCTAATGTAACTCTAAATTATATTGTGAATCATGGTTTTATTCACGAAAATGTCTTTTACAAATTATGTTCTGTATAATTTCATGATACACTTAAATTTTAGCACATTACAGTCAAAAAGTAACCAACAAATTTTTACTCGCGAAAGTGTTTCGCCTGGTGTGGTTAGCGAAAAACACAACTGTTTTTTATGTTTTTAAAATAAAAATAACCGTACAAGTTGTATAAAATGCCTGTAATTTTTTTCACAGTTTTCTATTGGTAATGGACTTAGATAAATGAATTTATTTGGGAGCGTGTTTTGACATTTGAACATTCACTATACGATGAAAAACACACTGTAGCAAAAGGGTTAAGTAGCCAAAAAAGCGATCAGAAAACTGCTTAAGTTCTTGGAATAAGTGGTGATATTTATCGAGCGTTGCTTATTAATAGAATTAACTTGCTTCTGCTTTAATTCCTCTAAATAAGAGTACTTTAAGAGCAAAATTTTCAAAAAAAATTTCTTCCTCACTATGAGAGCACATCTTGATGACTGGAAACTACTTTTAACTTCCTAGAATGCTAAAAACGTTGCTAGCATCCCCTCTTCACTATGTTTTCGAGACAAACTTCTATCACCGATGATCATTTTTCTAATAGCTCGATTTGCTGCTTAACTCTAGCATCGCTGCTCCACAATGTTTTCACCCTTAATATTTGACGGACGTCAACACTTTAAAAGATTCAACTGCATATCATACAGGAAGTCTGGTAGCATGTCTAGGTGAAAGTCAACTACTTACTACCTACGGTATCGACAAGCCGTCCATCAGGATGTCCAGCATGGACAGATTGTGAGTAACAAACTTAAGTGAGTATTGGTAGCTGATTTTATTATTGTGTTAGTAATATACCTGTAACTAAATCAGAATGGAACGTCACCATTTTTCCACTTTTACTCTGTTGTACAACATCAGAGTGAGTCTGTGATGATTGAGGAGTAATTACTGAAGGTAATGATGAAGGTGAAGCAACATCTCTCAAAGGGATACTTTCTCCAGGACCTAATGTAGTTTCCTTAGTCCCATCTCTTCTGGTTGGAGGCGCTGATTCACTTTCTCTTTCACCGTCTTGTTTGGTATAAACTGTTCAGAAGAACAATACATATTAGAAAATAAAATAAGTTACCATACTTTTCTCTAAATCTTTAAGCAGTATTAGATTTGAATTATTTTTATTGATTTGGATTAGAATATACATTTTTTGGTGTACTTTGTTATTATTAAATAATCAGGATAATAAAAAAACCTTGATATACTGAACTTATAAAAATTCTAAATTTAAAGCACTTATTCTGCCAAAAAATAATAATATATAAAGTATAATGTATATAATAAAAAGGAGAAACATTGGTTTCACTGGTCTGTTTTAATTGAAGAAATTAGAAAATAATAATGCAAAAACTGAGTGGTTAATGGGAGGCAGGATCATTTCCCAAAAATTTTTGGTGGCAATTTATAAAATTGTCTTGCTTCATTTTCCTTTGTCCGTCTGTCACACACAGATGTCAAAAACTACAATAGACAGCAACAAATGGTTTTCGGATTCATAATCTGCACAAAAAGTTAGTAAGCCTGACTTGGGTTTGACTGGAAGTGACCTAAAACCGGAAGTCAAGAAATTAAAGTCAGAAACTTAAAGAGATAGTAACAAACTGTTTTCGGATTCTTAATCTACTTGAAAGTTAGTGGGTCTGGATTGGGTTTGAAGTTATGGTTTCGACTGGAAGTGGCCCAAAACCAGAAGTCAAGAAATAAAACTCAGAATTTGGAAACAAGAATAGTGTCATTTGATTCCTTTTAAAGAGTAGCTACAGAAATCACTAATGGTTTTTGCCGGTTTCGACGGGAAGTGGCTAAAAACCAGAAGTTAAGAAATCTAAGTCAAAAACTACAAGAGATAGCAACTAATGGTTTTTGGATTCATAATCTATACAAAAATTTGGTGGGCCTGAATTGGGTTTGAAGTTCTGGTATCAACCAGAAGTGGCCCAAAACTGGAAGTCAAGACATCAAAGTCAGAATTTGGAAACAAAAATAGTGTCATTCGATTCCTCTTAAAAGAGTAGATACAGAATCACTAATGGTTTTTGCAATAATTCAAAGGTAAGCCTTTTAAAAAATTGCCACCAGCCATGAGATACATCATCTCATGATCTGTTCTGATACCCACCTTCTAAAAGATCTGCCAACATCTCGTGTGTCACCTGGCTCATACTAAAGCACCACCACAGGAAACCTGTCGGAACTCATCCTTCCAAGTCACTCACACTAACCTCTCATATGTTTACTAATATTATAAATAAGTTTGCCAATAATAGAGCAGGTGAGTGTTAAATTTTTTGCACTCAATCTGCTAGTTCTAGGGGTATAAAAAATAGTTCTGTTTCTTATCAAATGGTCAGCCTATTATATGACTGAAGCATTTAAGAATAGAAGAGGTAGAGGAGTAAAAGACACTAGTCAGAGTTATGTCCTCTGAGAGTAATGAATTTCATTATACAACCAGACCCTGTGGTGAATAAAGTGAAGTGTCATTACAGGAAATAGCAGAGGAGGTTGGAGGAGAATTATAGAGGAAGCCAAGGCCCACCAAGGTCTGTAGAACTATAAGATGACAAAGACCAAACTTTTCATCATAAAGGTTAAACTTACCTATAAATAACTTTTAATAACGGTTAAAAATACAAAACTTACAACTTAAAGGATTGCTGTCTGATCCTGAACTATAAACCGTTCCGACGTCAACGTTCAATTTTTGAAGTATTTGCATGTGTAATGATGATTCGCTATGAACAACATAACAAGCTAAAAGTACAAAACCCTGAAAATAAAAAATAGTAAGATAATTAATTCCAAAAATATAATATTCATGATTTTTGTTGAGTGTACGCCAAGGTAATAATAATCAGTGCTCAGCTTAATGGTACGACCTCATATAAGCCTTTTTTTATGAGAATTATTTGAATTATCTTAAATAGCAACTTGTAGCAACATAACCTATATAATATTTACTGGCTATGATCATTTAACAGGTTAGCCACTACATCAGATTCTAAACAGAAAATATGAATCTGTTAGATTTAGTTTACTGGACACGGTCATGTGACAGGTGTACCACTACCTAGTTTTTAACACAAAAATATGAACTAGGCAGATGCTGGCTGGCTATTAATGTTTGTAAAAACCTTTAAATAGAGTTATTTACAATGTAAATGGTACTAACTGGCAAAATAAACATTTATAATCATTTTATTAATATATCTCAGTTAATCTCAGTAAAATTACGTTGTATTTAACCCATGAACGAAGATGATTTCAAATTGATACTACATTATTAAAGTTAACATCTAAATAATATTTACTAAAAGAGGAATTAAAAATTGAAATCAAAACAGAATAACAAACTAAGAACATCAATAATTAAGTTAATAAATAATGCATCTTTTCATATAGTGATCCGAATTTTAAGAACATTCTTAAATTTAGTGAATCAGATTTATTATCAATATAGTTGGTTGAAACATGGACTCGGGGAGCTGTGTTACTACGGCAGTGCAGTAACACAAGCTTTGAGAACTGTTTTGCATGAGATTGTAGCCGACCGCTTGGGTTATTACAGGCTATGTTCCTAAAATGTTCACAAATGTGCACAAAACAATGTGACTTGACAGTGCTCTGAAATTTCTTATCCCGTACACTTGACTACCACAGTTTGGTCTGACTACCATTTGTTCCTGCGCATGAAACTGAGCTTGGTGGTAAATGCTTTGAATGTGATGGCAACGATGTGAAACACACTATAAAATTATGGGTATCTTCACTAGCATGATGTTTCTTTCAAAACGGTACTTTCTGGAAATCCCTCACATATTTTATTTGTACAGATGGTGCCATTTCATAAGGCATATGAATCCGACCCCTCCTTACCGCAGGAATAAGACTGTCACTACCCATCTCATCTTGCGTCTATAGTGAGTTTATTGACCGATTGTCAATTGCATAAGTAGAAAAAATGGTGGCTTGTGTTAATATTAAGTTGCAATGACTATAGACAACTCCCACTCTCCACAAGCCATATGAGTTTGTGCACACAGTGTTTTCATTGAAAATAAGCCTAACATATTTTTCATTCACTATAAGGCAATACAGAGACAAGTGAAAGCATTTTTTTTTTTTTTTTGGTTTAACGCCACCTGTTTTGAAATTACTGCTAATGCAGACGGTGAAGGATGACATGATTTTTTGTAACATATGAAAATATGCCGTGTCTGAATGGGATTCAAACCCAAGACTGCATGATGAGAGGCGAGCATGTTACCAACTACGCCAATGCAGACAAGTGAAAGCATTACTGAACACTCACAGTAATTCCCAAAACATTTCTTCATCAACTAAAACATTATTTTCATCGTTCAATATCTGAGATTCATTCACTGCATTTTAGATAATTTTATCATATTTCAAAACCTGAAATGCAGGGTGTCCCTTGAATTCCACAATAATCACTCATTCATATTGTCTGTTTGATCTGAATAGCCAAGAATATTAACATTTTATATTCTCTTTTACAAGCCCAGCAGCAGGAAAATACTGATTGTTGTGAGAGATAAAATTTCAGTAGAGGTTTTTGTTTTAGAAAATAATTTTTTTTCCTGTCACCCAGACGACAAGATATCAGATAAATTTATCTTGGTCAATAAATATTATTCTCCTTATTACAAAAAAAAAAAAAAAAACAATGAGGTAATAACTGCTTACTGATAATATAGGATGATTCAAAAAGAGCGCCGGTTTTGATATATCAAATTAAGAGATTTATTTTATTGAAAAACTGAAAATAAATACATCAACAAGTTCATCTTACCTTCCGATTTTATGTATGAAAAATGATGTCATGCATGTGTCCTCCTCTACTGCGCTGGCACGCATCAACTCTGTCCATGAAATTGGATATTACTGCACGACAAGTTTCGACTATGTGGGACAAGTTTCCGTATGTGGGGTTTTCTAAACCCCACATACGGCAGTTCTGTTTATTAACAAAACCGTTTAAGTGGAAGTGCGCCTCATCACTGAAAATGATTTTGTTTGCGAAGGTGTCATCATCCTGCCGTTTTCTCAATACCCAGTCAACAAACTGTCGTCTCTTCTGGTGGTCTGCCACTTTCAAATGTTGCGTCAACTGAATTTTATACGGGTGATATTGGAGATCGTACCGAAGAATTCTCCGTACAAAAGAACATCTTAAACCCAATTGTTGAGAATGGCGAGGTATTGATTTTGCTGGGCTAACAGCCACACTGTCACGAACCAACACAACGTTCTGCTCAGTTCGGCCAGAACGACGACGTCCAGAACTTTTAAGGTCGACTGTTGAACCCGTCTCACAAAAACTTTTTCATGAGCGTGCGAACTGTTGATTCATTCGGTGCTTCATACGTCCTAGAGTACCGCGAAGTCGCCTGACAGTAGCCGCATAACTCTCTCCACTCTGGTAAAATGTTTTGACGATTAACACTCGTTGCGCAATAGTAAACTTCTCCATGGTTAGACAGAGACTGCGAGAGTATTACACTGCGAACAAGAGAAACTACAACTGAATCGTCAATCGGAATGTTCTCCGAAATAGAAATGAGGTCAAACAATGTTGCCAACCGATAAACAAAAATTTACCAGCCGTTTAAAAACCGGCGCTCTTTTTGAATCACCCTATGTTTATTCGATTTATTCATAAATTGTTGTAATGCAGAACCCGGCAAAAATTTATGGGAATATGATAGTAATAAAACTTAAATTATGAAAGAATACGTTACCAGTAAAGCACACGTGAAACTGAAGGCATACTGTGACTTATTTCCAGGACAATTTACATAAAATATGCTAGCTATAGCCATTATGAGCATTGTAACAAATATTATAGCAGCTCTTTTCAACAGACCAACTCTGAAATTAAAAACAAAATATAAATTTCATATTAAATAAGAAAAAACAAAGGTCCTGAAGAGTTCAGGATGCTGTTAAATAGAAAAATAAACATCTGGTGTGAAACACTCACACAAATTTCTCTTGCCAATGCAAATAATTAACAATATAACAAAACATTAGTAATAAAAAATTTGAAATAAACCAAATAAAGTAACTTCAAAAAAACATAACCTTATTTTAATCATGAGTGAATGATGCAAAATGAAAATCAACTTCAGTTTGGCTTAAAAATACGAAAAATTACTCTTCTTTTTTTTGGTTTAATGTCCGACTGTTCTGCAATTACTGCTAATGCAGACGGTGAAGGATGAAATGATTTTTGTAACGTATGAAAATATGCCATGAAAATATACCCATGCGGTCTTGGGTTCGAATCCTATTCAGGCACGGCATATTTTCATACGTTACAAAAATCATTTCATCCTTCACCATCTGCATTAGCAGTAATTGCAGAACAGTCGGACGTTAAACAAAAAAAAAAAAAAACCCACTTTCACGCTAAACTAGGGTCTGTAGAGAAAAATGTTGTTGTAGATCTTTTAATTTCCTATAAATTTGATTATATACACTTTTGTTGTAAAATGCATACTTTTGCTCTAAAATGCATAATAAACCCGCAATCTTAAAAAAAAAACCAATTTTTTCTACAAGAGCATAGCCTCCCCAAGAATTTCAGCAAAAATGGCACGTACCCTATCTTGTAGAGTGTAAAACCATACTGAACGAGGCACTGTTAAAAAAAATTGTAGGAGCCATTTTTGAGAAAATTGCAGAAAAGTGAAAAATGACATGAATACTTCTTGATATGAATACTACTTCTGGTTGACAGATTTTAATGAAAATGTTTTTGTGTCGGGTCCGGTAATAGTATCTAACATAAGTTTCAAGTTTTAACTTGGTACGATCTTCCGTTCTTGAGATATATGTTCACACACACACACACACACACACACACACACACACACACACACACACACACACACACACACACACACGCACGCACACACGCACGCGCGCGCGCGCGCACACACACACACACACACACACACACACACACACACACACACACACACACTAATCACTAAAAACATGTTTTTTTTTTTGTTTTAGGGGGTCTGAAAACGTGTATTTATCAGGTGAAATAAGAAAACAAGAATGATTTCGAAAAATTGACATGAAAACGATACTTTCCTTCTTATATATTCATATAGGGAAGAGAAAGTAAAAATATAAATTAATATTTTAAAAATAGAATAAATTACCTTCTTTCAATAGCTTTATTAGAATCAGTTGGAGTAGTCTTAATTTTTGACAAAAGAGCCAAACGTCGCATTACACTGCAATAAAGAAATATGAAGAGAACCGTCAACAGCACTCCACAAACTATACATGAGTAGAATAACATGGTTCCCTTTACTAACCACCATGATGTCAAATTCCAACCAGTTGCATTATGAGCTAAATGGTTGCATAACACTACCAATAGAGGAAATCCTAAAACAAAATATAAAAATAACAAATTAATCGCTATTTACAAAATAGTTTTTATGATGATTAAAAATTATACAGATCTAAATTTAAAATAATATTGATCCTTTTTCCTGTTTATAATAACCATGGATGGAATATACAAGAGAGTGAAGTAGAAGATTAAAGAAAATACTTGAAGCTTTTTGTTTACAGATAAATTGGTTATTTGAGGGGAAAACAGAAGATGGTGGAACTGGTACGGGAATTGTGGAACAGCACCATTATTGAGAGTGGTTTGGAAGATGGAAAATTGGAAAAGGAGTTAAGTAGAAGGGTAAGCAAGTGGTTTCTTCCGAAATATGAGAAACTTAGTTAGGGATCAAGAAGTTGCTATGTTTCTTCCCAGTTTTAGACTATGTGAGGTGACTTTTAACGTTTATGAAAGCTCTTTTTGCAGCCCACATTCTCAGCATTCACTCACTGTATGCTTTTCTCCTTTCTTCTGTCCACCTGATGTTATGTTTTTGCTCTTCATGAAATTGCTTGAAGTCTGTAATTAGTTGTCTGAATTTGGTTTGGTTCATTAAGTTTTCTTGGTTTATTCTGGTCTTCTCAATATCCTTTCTAACTTCTTTAAACCATTTATCCAATACTTTAGGTCTATTGTTTAGTGTATTAAAAATCTGTTTAGTTTACCAGTTCTCAGTCATTCTATACAGTGGTCAGTAAAATTTTACGTGAAAACAAAGTTCTCAATAATTATTTTACACCAAAAAATTAGTTACTGATCTTAAAATGAGATCAAAACTAATGACCAATCTTGAGTAATAACAAAATTTTTCTGTTTCTGGTACAATCTGATGTAAATAACTGAATGATACTTGTAAAAAGTACTCCTGATTGATGACAGCTTGGTCTATGACCATTCCTACCAATAATCGATGAAATGCATAACACTATAAACTGTATAAATACTGAAAAATATATCTTAATTTATTTACATTTTACAAAAATGATAATTACCAGTAATAATGCAAATAACAGTCTGTTTGATATTATTAATTTTTGGTAAATGTACAACTTCTGTATACACAAGTAATAATTTACTAAGATGTGATGACATTCCGATTAACAGAAAAGCTTCTAAACTTGTTACAACATAAGGATATGCACTCTGAAACAAAAGTAAAACAAATAAATTATTAATATAAAAGCATAAAAAGAAATTATAATTATTTAAGTTATTAGCATCACAGCAGCAGAATTCATATTAATGTAATGGTTTTTTATTTATAAAAAAATTTTAATAACCCTGTTTTTACAGCTTTCTGTTTCTTCAACTTGTTACAAGCACTTTCATGGTGTGCACCGCTTCTCCAGGTAATAACATAAACTTTCTAGAATAGGTAATTACTGTGAAGATTGCATCTTCCCTTGTCAAAGGTTTGATTCAAACTGATTATAAAATAGAAAACTTTACTGCTATCGCTATCAGTCAGAAATTGGAACTATTATTTCATTAGATATAATTTATAATAAATTTTAACCAATTGTCATTGTCAATTTGAATTTGTTCATTTATTTAGTTATCTTTATTAATGTTTTTTAATACTATATGTATTTTTTTCCAGTGTTTGAATGTTTTATACTTATTATTTACTTGCAAAACAGCAATGTTTTCTAATTTAGTAAATTTTTGTTTATTTATTTGAACATATTCTGCATATTAAGATTTTCGTTTTCCATATTTATAAGCTTGTTGATATTCTTGAAATAGTTTTTAAATGATTTGTAGGTCATACAAATATAAAAGTCATTACAATCCCCTGAACCACATTCGATCTTATAAACACCTGATTTTTCATAGTACAGTAGGTTCAATTTAATGAGACAGTATTGTTTAAATAGGGAACGTATGAAGTGGTTAAAAAGGGAAATTTTTTGTTATTATTATACCATGTTAATGCTAGAGGGAATTTTTTTCATAATTTTGTAAATTACCATATCAGCTGTTATATCATATGGTTAAAGTTTTTAATTGATAACCAAATAAACTGATTTATTTATACCGTGTATTACAAGAATTCATAGTTAAAGGCCAAGCCAATTGCTGTAAGCGTTAGACTACGCATGCGCATACTTGACTTCGACCACGCATACCCCTCTGACCAACAGTAAGATGTACAGTCAGAGTGTTGTTGAAAATTGATAACACCTATTGTATTTTGTAGGCACACTGATCCATTGTTGATTACATACGCTGCACTATTGCAGTACATACATACAAGACTATACTAATGCAGACGCACGTTTTTCCCAGCGCTCTCCTTACAAAAATCAGGCTATACCATTGTAAAATATAGTTTAAATTGTTTTGAAAACTTTATTATTGAATAAATATTTATTAATATACTTTATAATGACCGAAAAATTAACAATACAACTTGAATGTTAAGACCGGGCGTACACTGGAGCGCAGGTGGAACAGGCTATATAATAATTTATTAATAATAAATAATAATAATAATAATAATAAAAATAAAAAAAATATAATAAAATATAATAAAAAAAAAATAATAATAATAATAATAATAATAATAATAATAATTTATTAATAATAATAAATAATAATTTAATAATAATTTATTATTTATTTTTCGAAATGGACATGAGCAGGGCAGGGCAGGCAGAGCAGATATTTCTCCCAGCGTATACTGGAGATGCAGGACAGGCGAATATTTTTTCAGGTTCAGAAAGTAGCTCATGTTTGGCCATTAAGCGCGTTGGATCATTTTAGTGAGAGTAATAGGTTAGTATTGGATTCGTCCGATTCCGGTATAGAAGAACTAATTTTACTTGTATTGTATTGAATTACTTAATTGTAATTTGCAAAGTGATTGAAGACAATTTTATGGCAAAATGACTTAAAAAAAAACGTAAAACGCTTGGTAATTTCAAGTTAACAAAAGTTTGTCGATACTACATTCAAGAATTATACTAGGTTTACAACTGAATAGTTTTTCATGTAATCAGCACAAATTTTATTAGCTTCTCTTAGACCAACATGTTTCCTGTTCAAGGCGTGTACTAAAACTGTGCCTCGACTACAAACTGTGGCTGCTCGACACAGACATGTTGCTGTGCCGCACATGTCTGCCTCCCAATATAAGGTATGCTACTGGCAACAATAGGTGCACAGTTTTCGCTCCTGCCCTGAACTGCGCCACCTGCGCTCCACTATATGCCCGGCCGTAATAATACAAAATTTAAACTTGTAATAACAACAAGGAAAAAAATTATAGAGGGAAATTTAAAAAAAATAAATCTAAAATATCCCAAATAGAAGTTACTATCTGTGTAAACTACTGTACCTATCCTGGATTTACTATTAGCAATATTTAATTTTGTTTTGTTGATTATCCAAATAAATTTGTTATGGTTAGTTTTATTAGCTAGGTATAGAAAAATTAAACATCATTAATAAAAACAAACACTGTTGGCTAACTCACTAAAAAAATATACAATTTATCTTCACAAAAGTCTTGGAAAAGTACAATATAGGTTACTAAGCATGCAGTATGTATTCAGAATATTTAACTCCAGTAAGTATATGAAAAAAATGTTAATTGTTTTTTTTTTTATTATATATATTCAACTCATTTAATTTGAAACCAGAAGTTACACATGTCTCTGGTGTTCCGGATATGCAAAAACTTTTCTATCGTTATTTTGTTTCACAAAATCTATCAAATAATCTAGGTAATAAATTTTTTTGTTTTTCCAAGAGTTATTTTTGATATGTACAAACTAAAATTATTAGGCATTCATATTACTGAATTATTTTTATAATAATAATGCCACCTAGTGATGGGCTATTCGAATAAAGATAAAAGAAACTACATATTCACAAATCCCAGTTTACAGACTCCAAATAATTGAGTTGCTGAATAAATTAAAATAATTTCATTGTTACATTCATCATCAAACAGTAAATAATAATAAACAGTATTTTTGTAAGTAATAATTAAAATACAGACCTGATGAAGATTTGCTCTCGTAGCAGAGAAAAATACAGCCATCGTAGCAGAAATTGCAACACAGCATTGAAGTTTAAGAAATACAACACAAGTTGGGTGATTATACCAGCGTATCAGAAGTAATGCTAATGTTAATAAACATTGGATAAGGCAAGAGAGGCAACCTAGCAGGACAACACTGTCACCTCTTACTAATGCCATTGCTTCATACTGAAAAATAAAATACACATTTTACTTTAAAACCTTGCTTAACCAAAATATAGGGAGCAGACCTGATTTCGGATACATAAAATTCCATTTAACACTCGGAGCACTACTTTTAGGGCTTAAAATAAATAAGTAAATATGATTATACAATTTTTTTAAAATTAATTTATTTAAAGTTGCATCAACTGCTTGGTCATTAGCGACTACAGTGGAGTATGTAATATTAACTGTCAGATTTGACACGAGAAAATTTTCAGACCCTGGCTGGGAATCAAACCCAGGACCTCCACATGGCAGGCCAATGCGCTAACCACTACGTAGCGTAGTGGCTACGGAGGTGGTCACAATATTTTTTATGATAGTTTAATAATATGTACAAACAAATATACAGAAATTTATAGAGAACAAAACGTAATGTTATACAGAAATTAATATTTACTGTATCTTTTAAAATTATTTACAGTCTCTTTAAAAAAGTGTGAGTTTTATGAAATCGTGTTTTTTTGCGGCAATATCACACCATTGTCTAATTATAAGCAAGTCCTGGAAGTGGAGAACGAGTAAACTAATTCCCAGGATAGTGAAACTTTATACTCGTCATCTATTTTTTCATCTTTAACGACGCTACATATGTAAATGTTGTACTGTGTACACAATACACTGTGTGTGTAGAGAATACTAACATAGTATTTTTAAATAAAAAAATCCCACAAACATCACATGAAAATAAAAATTAATTTAACGCTAGTTGTACATATTCAGTACAGTACTGGAAACTACTATATGCATACAATAGGTAGCCTACAACTACATGTACAGGGGTGAAATATATCTTCTTTAACGACTATCCGCTATAGCAAACAAATTCACTCGGTTCCTTTAAGGTCATTAAAATTGATTTTTACTGTATTGAAATTGTGTAATCACCAAAAAAAAAAAAAAAACGTTTCTGGATTCGTTACAGTAAAGTTAGGTTAGCGTTAGTGGGGTTTAACTGTATAAACAAATCATGAAATAAAAAAAAAACAATTTTTTTCTAAAAACATGAAATACTTGTCTGAATATGCAATTATTATTTTACAATTCAGAAAAACCTTGAAGGCGTGGGTTGCTCTGCTTGAACTGTTTTTACCTCTCACACTACTTTTTATTGATACTAATCTCCTACTGTTGTTCCTGCAGGCTAATCATCGCTAATACTGCTCCCACTATCATAAAGAGGCAATTAGAGGGGGAACTCTTCCCTAGTTTTCAGTTGGTGTATGTGCATAGGCAATTTTTTACTATGTTTTTCTGTTATCGTGGAACACTTCTGGATACAGTATGGCAATGATAAAGACCATATTCAGTATTTTCTATTATGGGGATAATAATATTCCCTTCACTTCATTCACCACAGGGTCTGGCTGTATTATGTATTTCATTACTCTCAGAGGAAATAACTCTGATTAGTGTCTTTTACACCTCTACCTCTTCTATTCTTAAATACATCAGTCATCTAATTGGCTGACCATGTAATAAAAAGCAGAACAATTTTTTATAGCCCCAGAACAAGCAGATCAAGTGCAAATTATTTAACACTCCACCTGCCTGTTATGGGCAAATTTCTACCCCTAAAAATCTATAAAAATTCCAAATCTCTGAATGGATCAGCTAACAACTGATGATTTCCAGATATTTTAAACCAGCATGTCAACAAAAACTTTGTTAAATTGTTCAACTTAGTCTTCACTGAGGTCAAAAATTAATTAGGCAACATATCGGTGTGGTGAATCTTCAATGAACTAGGTTATAAAAAGGCCACTAATTCTCTATTTTCTACATTAACTGGGAATTTGGAAAAAATGATAGGTGATGGAAAATCTGTACTTGGAAAGTTTAATTTTAATATAAAGTTGATGGAAACAGTTCAGTGGAAGCTCAGTGAGACTAAACTCGAGAAAATAATCCTTGTCCTTTTAAATATGTAAAAGGGTTAATATAATAGGCTCCTATGAGTTGCAATCCCTCCTATTCAATATTCGACCGGCTCACTGGCACAGCAGTTAGAGCACTGGCTTCTACACCAGGGTCCTGGGTTCGATTCCCGGTCAGGTCTGGCATTTTTTCATCACTCATTTTCATATATCATCATACCGTTTGCATAAGCAGAAATTGCAAAACAGTCAGGCGTAAAAAAAATCCTATTAAATAAAATCAAGAGCCCTGACTATATGAACATATGTGGCGGTCAACTAAAATAGGTAGCGCAAGAGCCACATAATCCTTAAAAAATGTAAAGTTTCCACATGATCTTAATTGCCTGTGATTTGGTTAACTTACCAAATTCCTTGTTCAATCAAGTTGTAACTTAAAACTTCTAATATCAACTTTTTAACTGCTGAGTAGCTCGGTTGGTCTAGTAAATTATTATTTTTTTTCTTGGTTTAACGTCCGACTGTTCTGCAATTACTGCTAATGCAGACAGTGAAAGATGAAATGATTGTGTGTAACGTATGAAAAGATGCCGTGCCTGAATGGGATTCGAACCCAAGACCGCATGATGAGAGGCGAGCACGTTACCAACTGCGCCAATGCGGCCGGCCTAGTAAATTAAATAACAAAAAATTTACTAAGTGTAACAAAATGAATAACTGACCTGAGGAACTTGTTTGGTAATAAGCGTTGTAAATGAACCTAATGATCTACACGAGCATTGAGTCATATTGTTATGTTCATTTACTTTTAAGATAGTAACTAAACATTGGTCTAATTTCCATTTAGTCCACGGCTGTTTCATCATTCCACATGTTACATTCCAACCAGTTCTTGCTTTAGTTGGTAGAGTTACGTCTGTAATTACTTGTAACGGAGTACTTGCAACGACTGATACAATACTTGAAGCTACTTCATATTGTACTTCATTTCCGTCACTGAATAACATAAGAAATAAATTATAATTTGTACAGTAAAAATAATCATGGTGAGAGCAGTCACTGATACAACTTGTCTTGTAAATAAACTCATATTCATACACTAACTTAACTTAAGAGCAATACATGATTTATTTTTACTCCTATTTTTATTTTCAACTGTTATGAGAGCTCTACCATAAAATGAATAGGAAAAATGAATTGCAACACTTTTTATATAAAAAACTAGCTAATTTAGTTTATGTACAATAAGTTCATCTTAAATGACTTTTTAAAAAATGTGATTCATTTTTATAAAACGTACAAGAAAATCTTCTGTTAAACAAATCACCCTACTTTTGTTTTTGAGTCCACACAGCCAGTATTTTTGAACACAGTAAAAATTCCACAATCCAAGCAAAAGAAACCAGTTAAATCTTAAATACCAACAGCTATTGTTGTATAGGTCATCAGCCAAAAGGCTGGTTTGAGCCTGTTCAGGTTTCAATAAGTAAAATGAAGGGTGAGGTGGTTTATGAGCGCCTTCCTCACTGAGTGAAAAAGAACGCTTATCAGCATGCCAGGCCCTCTGAAAAGCACATATTTTCCACTCTGCAAATGACACCTTCACTTTATTCAACACAGGGTCTGGCTGTATAATAAAATTCATTACTTTCAGAGGAGATAACTCTGATTAGTGTCTTTTACACCTCTACTTCTTTTGTTCTTAAATGATTCAGTCATTTAATTGGCTGACCATGTGATAAGAAACAAAACTATTTATTTTAGTCCTGCAACGAACAGATAAAGTGTAAATAATTTGACACTCCACCTGTCTGTTATGGGCAAACCAACAGCTGTATAGGATAATTAACAGAAAATCCAAATTATTGGCAAAAAACAAATTAATAATTTATAAAACAGTACTCAAAAGCCTGTGTGGACATAAGGGATACAACTCTGGGGTACAACAAGTCACAGTAAAATTGGAATAATTCAAAGGTTTCAGTTCAAAATACTTTGTAACATTATAGACTCAATTTGGTACATATCCAACAATGTAATTGGAAAATTATAATCTTGGAAAATTGGAAAAGGGATAATAAGTGATGATGAAGAATTTGATTTTTAAGTCCAATTTTATAGGTGTATTTCTATAAAAAGCAAGTCTTTAAAAAACTTATCAGCAAAATATTTTTAGTGCAATATTAATTGATAATTTATGTCTTGTCTTTGCATATTATAGTGCAGGTTGTAACATAGAGACATGAGCACTCCCACAGAAGAGCGGATGCCAAGTAAACTTGCCGGGGTAGCTGTGCGAACAGTTTGGATCCAGTTGGCAGATTTCGTGTGAAAATTATCATGTATAAGCGATGTTAAAAACATTAAATTGTAAACATTGTATACAACAAATTAACGCCTATCACATACAACATATTACAGACTAATGTTTTCAAGTCAGCTGATATTTTACATTACGAGAGTGACGTGATTCTGAACACAGCTAGTACAGCACTGACCCCCTGATGTATTGTGAACAAGAGGGTGGGGAATGGCACAAATTTGACAATACAACACTGTTCGAATATCACAATTCTGCAATCACAGAACTGCAATTATTAGAGCTAATGCTACTCAAAATTACATAGTAAAACATGGTTTTATTCATGAAAATGTCCTCTACAAATTATATACTGTACAATTTTATGAAAAACTTAAATTTTAGCATGTTACAGCCAAAAAAATAAAGTAACTTACAAATTTTTATGCGCGAAAGTTTTCGCCCGCTGTAGCTAGCGAAAAACGTAACCAATTTTTATGTTTTTATACTAAAAATAACCGCACGTGTTGTATAAAATGCCTGTAATTTTTTCACAATTTTCTATCGGTAATGGCTTTAGATAAATTAATTTATTTGGGAGCGTGTTTTGGTATTTGAACATTCACTATACGACAAAAAAACATGGTGTAGCAGAATGGTTAAAAAACTTACTCTTTTTTGTAAATGTGTCGCACTGGAAGATACTGTACTAAATTTTTATAGATTATCACAGCAACACAATAAGTAGTTCCATTTCTTAATGATGCCAAACCGTCAGATTCCATAAGTACAGACACTGAAGCTTTGAACCAGCTAGGATAACTGAAATAAAAAAAAACACATTAATTCTGTATTACCCACCGTGTTGGTGTAGAAGTAGTCATTGCCGCGAGTCAGCTGTTTAACAGCTGATTTTTGGAGATGAAAGTTCCTGGTCCAATTCCTATTCCTGGTTCAATCAACCATACTCTCTCAGGAATGGTTGGCCTGGGTCAGTACAAGACTACATCTCATTTACATGCACATCATCTTCATCTTACTAGGTCATGGGGTTGCTTATTGTTCTGAATTGAACAGATTGTAATGTACACGGATTAGGGATAAATAACTCTGTTATCTGACAAGCACTGTTCTTGTATATATCTATGATGAATTTGAATGGACAAGGTGGTATTACAATACATGTGCTGGAATTGGTCAGGGACTACATCAAGAAGAAATATAAGTCTGTATATAACTTTTGTAGACAATACACTTTCTTCAATTTAATTTTATCACCTTTTTATCTTATCCATAGGTTAATTTATGAATAGCCTTCATATTAACAAAATAAAGTAATACTCCACCAATATATTTCAATAGAAAATATTTTCAGATGGGTCTCATGGGTGGCGGCAATTTTTTCTAAAGAAAATATTGTAAGAGATCAAGTCCACTTAACTTTCACAAGAAAGAAAAAGGCTTACCTTTGACCTACGGCAAAAACCATTAGTGATTTCTGTATCTTCTCTTTCAGAGGAATCGAATGACACTATTTTTGTTTCCAAATACCGACTTTGGTTTCTTGACTTCCGGTTTCGGGCCACTTCTGGGCGAAACCGGAACTTCAAATCCAATCCAGGCCTTCTAACTTTTTGTGTAGATAACGAATCCAAAAAACCATTTGTTGCTATCTCTTGTAGTTTCTGACATCTGTATGTAATGGATGGACATCAGAAAATGACAGATCACAATTTTAAAAATTGCCACCAATCAATAAAGAAAATTATCATTAACGCCAAGTGAACAGGGATTTTTGGAATGTAATAAAAATTAAACTAACCTGTATGTTGGTCTTGGTACATCGACAGTAAAACTACCTTGCGCAATACTTGAATCGAATGAAAATACATCTACTACTAAGGAATCAAATGATAAATGCCCATTATCTGCTGAACCAATGTGACTCCCCCAAAGAAGTGCCCATTTGTTTACTAAATGCTGCAGGTCTACAACTTTCTGCAAATTAAAAAAAACAAGTTCAATTCACTACATAATCTACAAAAAAATAAATTATTAGGTACTTAAAACAAGAAATACTGAAAAACTTCTATTAATTATAATACAGAATTCTAAGTTCTTTAAGAAAAATTAGATGGAAGTATCCCCACAAAATTAATTTAACCCTTTATAGGACTTTGGTAAGTATACTCACTGCTGGCAATAAGGTCGATTTTTTTAAAGAATAAGCTATGCAGTTGAACCCTATTGGCATTTAATGGTTTTATAGATTTTGTCTGGCAAGTAGACTATCAGCATTTTGAAATTAGTGCAAAGCGACCATTTGTACCGTGAGTTGGACGAATGTGGTAAGGATCATACCAGCATACGCAACCGTGTTGTTTTGTTGTTACTTTTATACAGTACTTAGAAAATTCGAGTTTTTTATGGGAAAGCAAGCGTTCATGCTAATATAAAGTTTAGATAAGTTACTCTACAAATGTTTTGGTTATATAGTACTACAAGTTGTATT
The DNA here is from genome assembly GCA_035578175.1 of Catonia carolina. Classification (NCBI taxonomy): domain Eukaryota; kingdom Metazoa; phylum Arthropoda; class Insecta; order Hemiptera; family Achilidae; genus Catonia; species Catonia carolina. The sequence goes on along the minus strand of JAQMRL010000004.1, from coordinate 66,422,022 downwards.
ATTAAGCATTCTTACCACTAAACATCATGTCATTCCCATTTCAATAAACTTTCCTTGGTAAGTATACTTATCAGGGCTTAACATAAAAAAGTAATTAATATCTTACTGTTCTGGGACTAGAAATACATTATTCAAGTCTCTGTAAAGCAAAATTTAACATTTAATAACATATATTTTCCCACGTAGTACTGACCCTCTGCCCATAACGGACAGGTGGAGTGTCAAATTATTTACACTCACTCTGTTCGTTGCAGGGCTAAAATAAATAGTTCTGTTTCTTATCACATGGTCAGCCAATTAAATGACTGAATCATTTAAGAACAGAAGAGGTAGAGGTGTAAAAGACACTAATCAGAGTTATCTCCACTGAAAGTAATGAATTTCATTATACAGCCAGACCCTGTGGTGAATAAAGTGAAGGTGTCATTTGCAAAGTGGAAAATATGTGCTTTTCAGAGGGCCCGGCATGCTGATAAGTGTACTTTTCCACTCAGTGAGGAAGGCAATGGTAAACCACCTCACTCCTGTTTTACTTAGTAAAACCTCTACAGGTTCATTCAGTCGGACGTTAAACCAAAAAAAAAAAAAAAAAAATCTACAGGTTCAAACCAGCCTTTTGGCTGATGACCTAAACAACAACAGTACTGACCTATAAAGTGTTAAGCAATCAGCGCTACTGTTGGTACGTAAATCCATGACTGGTGGTAAATTGAATGTAGCTGGATCTGCAGAACTATTTAACATTTCACCATAGCACTGTCTCAGTTCAATAGATATTTATGAATAGTGTATATATGAATAGCTCGATTCATAGTGATGTGGTCTTCTTACAGGTGTTCCTTCACATATTAATTCTTAGCATTGAGAGTGGATATTAGTATGTCTTTTGTCCGACTATCTTTTAAGTCATGCATTTTACCCATTTAACTTAAATTTTTTTAACTATATTACAAATTCGTCTAGAGACTCAATCTGTAGCTAAAAATACCTGTCACTGCATTTACAATGACGGGTCAAAAAATTTGTTAAATATTGTTTTTAATCGGATGCTTTTGGATAAAAACCCGATTCTATGAAAAAAAAATACAGATAAATTGAAATTTTAAGGCCCCTATGATAGCTACGTAAGACATGTTGGTCTGTTCACTGGGCTTAGTGCTCTCCTTGTCGCCTCTCCTTTGATAACCGGCACGTCCATTATTTTTTTACTTCAATCTTTACGCACTCTTCTCTCTCTCTCTTTCTCTCTCCCTCTCTCAGTCTCTTCCCCTTGTTATGTTTGTCATCTACTAGACTAAACAAAACGAGGGTAGTTCCTTTACATCTCTGATCGCGGTAACACAATTACATTACAGTATTATTTTTATTGCGCGCCGCGTTCTACCTAGCTATTTTACTTATAATGTGCGTTGTTATTTTTCAGTTGTAAATATTGTTTCTTGTACTTTCTCTTTTTTTATAAAAAATGTTATTTTTATTACTATTTTAGGATACCTTGTGTTAATCAGTTTTAGGCTAAATTTTTATTTTAGTTATATATGTAGCCCATTTTTTTAATTTATCAAAACTTCATTTATCATGAAATAACAACTGAAAACATTATTATTGTTTCATGATAACAAATGAAAAATGTACTAAGAAAATACAAAGTTATTGCTAAATCACAAGTAACTATTAAAAGTAACGGTGAACGCAAAATCACTGTCACCGTGATCACGGTGACTGGTTGAAACAGTGAACGCTCTTCACTAGTTGGAATGGATAAGCTACTGATATCCGATATATTGGACATTAGTGTTAAAAGGGTTAATAACCTGTTGTAACTTACTTGTTCATTAATAAGAGCATTATGATGTTGTAACAATGCATTAATCGTACTAAAAAAGAAAGGAGTGGCATGAACTAGGTCTTCCCAAGCAGATGTATAGTTGAGGTACCACGATATGTTTTGCAATAATGAGAGAGCAGGTTCCCCTTCTCCTGGATATAAAATTGTGCGATCTCTTAACAATCCTAAAATACCCAAAATTGTATCTGCCCCACTTGTGTTCTGATAACCTAACGTTAAACTTCGAAACTGCAATCAATAAGAAAAAATGAAAATTAGTACATAATAAAATAATTAAAAACATAAATAAGTAAATTTATGAAATATTACGGGTAAATAAAAATATTTTAACAAATATTGACCCTACAGTCAATCCTATTACAAAAATATTTAATATTTTACTGACCTGTTACAACTGCTTTACCACTATCTTTATACCTTTTCTTTTATAATAATCATACTATTTCTACTGATGTTTCAGTGGATCAGAACACAACATTTAAACTAAACTTTTTAAAAATGTACTAAAAAATTTGTAGAAGATGTATCTTCAGTCATTCTGTTAAAGTGCATTAGATGAGCTACCTTGGTGACAAATATCAGATTTAAAGTTGAGACAAATCCAATTATATCTCATATACCTGGATTTTTCAAACGGTTTTAGTGAAAATATTTTTGAAAGACCAATGACCAATTAAATTCACCATATTGAATTTGGGAACAAATTGAATTGAAGGTAAAATACATATATGCAAAAATACACCTCCTTCAAACCTTCACTGCTTGCACAATCAGTTAAAACGATACATTAATCTAAATATTTATATGCAAAAAAAAAACTTTTAAACAATCTGGTACTTTCTGAATAAAATACTTCCTTCCCTTATAGTTTTTATTAAGTTTCCTGGTGATGAACATAAGTACCTCATCAAAAGTTTTATGACTAATTATTATTAATTTATGATAAGTTACTTACACTTTTTCCAAGTTCGGACAATCGATCTGATATACAATCAGAAAAATCAGGTGTTTGCCACTGTGCTTGACCAGGATTTACAAGAGAACACAAACGAGTAGCGATACCATTATATTGAGCTGGACATTCTACTTTTGCAAGACCCCAGGCACCAACTTCATTCCAGTGTACACCTCCAACACCACTTTCATCGGCAGGACACCATGGAATAGCTGATTTATTTAGTACTTCTACGTCAACACTAGCATTGGCTGGGCTCACAGTACTTTGAACCTGACAAGTATATTTTGTACTTTTCTGTAAAAAATTGAATTTTTAAAATCAATGACAACATAACAAGACTACGGAAGCATTCAGAGCTTCTTTTGGTAATTTTTGCCATATCAGAGTTCTCTACATTCAAACGAAGTCCTATCCATCTCTCTTTATCCATGAACAATCTCTCTTACACCCCAGTGAGAGAGTTGTGGCTACTGTTGAAGGATATAGTCACAAGTGACAAAGTGAACCTTGTCACAAAGGACATTGGCATGTCCTTTCCAAGGTGTGGGGATAAGCACTCTTGTCTTGAGTATCTTAAGATGGGCTCCATCACAAGCTGGCGGAAACTAAATCACTTAACCAAAACCTATGGTGTTCAGCGACTTGCGCTAACGTAGTGCATAGCACAAGGGGGTTGTATCTCTAACAGCGACTCTGCTATACCAAACACCCTTCAAACAGAAATAGCCTTTCTCTGGTATAAAAGAGCTATGTCTAGGTTCAAAAATTTTTTTCTTCACTACTTGTAGAATACAATAATGGATCTAAAGAAACATAAATTTAATAAATAATAATGAATAAACATTAACAATAATAATAATGAATATTTAATAAATAATAATTTTTATGAATAATGAAAGCACATCAATAAACAAAAATTTAAACATGTCAATCAGACAACACTAACTAATATCATACCTACTTGAATATTATAAATTTTGAGGATGCTTCCTGAAGGATGAAGATCTTCCCAGACTTCTTTGTTACGTTCCATTTTAAATAAATATGCATCCTTTGAATCCTTAGATTCTTTAAACCATGAATAACCAAATACTTGTTCGTCGTTAAACACATCACTTAGCCTTGGTCGCCAAGAACATAATATTGTCAAATTTTGACCCTAAAACAGAAAAATGTTAATTTTTATATTTATGGAGTTTTGTTCAAAAGCAGTTAAATGAGTGCAAAAGAGTACTGGATTCTGAAAAAACTGGTGTGAAATACTCACACAACTTTCTCTTGCCAATGTAAATAATTAACAATATAACCTAACATTATTAATAAACAAAAATAAAATAATAATAAAAAAATAATAAATAAAAATAATAATAAAAAATAATAAATAAAAATAATAAAAAAAATTACTATTACAAATAAACAAAAACACTAACTTCAATAACCATAACCTAATTTTAATCATGACTGAAAGATACAAAATGAAAATCAACCTCAGTTAGGCTTAAAAATACGAAAAATCACTCTTTCTCGCTAAACTAGGCTCTGTAGAGAAAAATGCTGCAAATACAAGTTGTAGATCTTTTAAAATCTTTTAAATTTTATTATATACACTTTCGCCGTAAAATGCATACTAAGGCTGAAATCTTAAACAATTAATTTTTTACACATTTTTGTAAAAATACTGCTAAACTAAGCCATATAAAAAAAGTGTGAAATAAAAGTTGTAGGATTTTAAATTCACTACCACTTTTATTATATACATTTTTGCGCTAAAATGCATATTAAAGCCGCAATCTTAAAAAAAACAACTTTTTTACGAGAAAAACTGTACTCTTTTTCTTTTGTACGCTATAGTTATACTAAGTCATAACTACGGCCTAAATATCTAGTGAAAGTTTAGTCTTTACACTTGACTAAAACTAACTTAGTCATTTTGTCATTCCACCAATACCTATCAACGAGTTTAATTCAGTATAATGAATTTAATTACATAAATTTTCTCAGAAATTTAATTTTTTGATTTTGTTATTTGTAGACTAATCATAAAACCAAGAGAAATTTTGTTTTAGATATTAAGTTTTGTTATTGTGCGCATAATGTAATCAAAACTAAAAAGTAATAAAGTAAATATGAACAAAATTTACTGAAGGATAAACCATCATAATTAGATTTATGAAAACATAGTAAACTTTAAATTAAAGTAAATTTCATGTAATAAGATTATAATGAGTACAAAGTAAATCTAATAATAACAAAGAAAAAAATAACTAAAGTTACAAAGAACTAATGAATTTCATGAATAATGAAAAAAATCAGCAGAAATCTATTCATAAGAATAAGAAACCTTTTAATTAATCTATTAAAAACATTAAACATTTTTAAAAAAAAGTTATGAAAGTTTTTCAAGTAATGAAATAAGTTATAATTTAAAGTAATTACAAAATACTTAATAAATTAATAGTTTATTTATCTGACAAGAAGAGTTAATAGTTTTATAAGTTACATGAATAAGGTATCCAGCAGAGATGGATTCTGATGAAAAAAGCTCCCATGAAGGATTATATCTATACCTTAAGATTTATGAACAAAATTTACTGAAGGATAATCCATCATAATTAGATTTATAAAAACATAGTAAACTTTAAATTACTACAGGGTGCGGCGCGGAAACTTGCTGGTTTGAAAGGTAGATTAAAAAAAAGTAGTAAAATATCATGACCATATAATTTTTATTGTAAAATACATCACTTGAATTTTTTTATTACATAGTTTTAAAGATGACATTGATCAAATGACTGCTATCGTTGTCAATGCACTGAGTTACCCGATTTCTGAAGTTTTGTTCAACTCGTTTAAGCGTATTGACGGGTATGTTGGCGATGGCTTGATGTATGTTGTTTCTCAGGTGACGTAAGGTCCTTGGATGGTCATTGTAAACAGTTGATTTCAGATAACTCCAAAAAAAAATCACATGCAGCCAAATCGGGGGAACGGGCCAGCCAAAGAAGGTCACCTCTCAAAGAGATGAGGCGCTCTGCGAAGTGTTTTCTCAAAAGATCCATGAACATCAGGCTGTGTGTGCTGTGACTTCATCCTGTTGGAACCAGACATCTACGAGACTCATTTCTGCCAGGTTAGACAGAAAAAAGGTGTCAATCAATTCTGTGTACCGAGCCGCATTCACTGTGACTGTGCGTTCATTTTCCTTAAAGAAATAAGGACCAATTATGCCCTCTCTTGACACCACACACCTTAGAGAAGTACGCCTCGATGGTAAACGCACATTGCTCGTTAATCCAACCCATGGCGACAACTGACTAGGCTGGTAAGAAAACTTCATGACCTTGACTTTCAAATGAAATCCTCCCTAACCTTTTTCTAAACCATCTCACCGCTTGGTGTGAAACACAAATCAACAAGTTTTCATGTTTTCATAAAGGCATATCTATACCTAAATATTTTAAGTGTTGTGATAAGCTAATGATGTGGTAAAGCCACAAAAGTGCTTCTTAATTGGTAAGTGTTCTTACTCATTCTGACCATTTCTGGTGGTTTTAATAATTTTATTTATAAAAATCCCTTTCATGAGTCTCATGGCTGGTGGAAATTTAAAAAACAGCTTAAAATGGCAATTTTGAAACAGCTTACTATGGCAAAAACCATTAGAGATTTTTGTATCTACTCTTTAAAAGGAATCGAATAACACAATTTTTTTCCAAATTCCGACTTAGATTTCTTAATTTCCGGTTTTATGCCATGTCTGGTTGAAACCAAAACTTTAAACCCAATGATATATGTATTTACTCTTTAAGAGGACTGAATGACACGATTTTTGTTTCTAAATTCCGACATTATTTCTTAACTTTCGGTTTTCGGCCTTTTCTGGTCAAAACTGGAACTTTAAACGCAATCCAGGCCCATTAAATTTTTGTATAGATTACAAATTCGAAAACTATTTGTTGCTATTTCTTACAATTTCTTTTCGAGAAATAATTTATCACTCCACCTGCCTGTAATGGGCACAAGTTTTATAATAATAAAAAAATCGTAAAATTTCACAATATATAAAGTGTACTTGTTTTAAAATTACACAAATACAGGAAAATAATTTTTTACCTTTTCTACAGTGATACTCATTGGTGTAACTTTAACAGGAGGTGGTGGGATGACCTCAAGATTAATACTCTTACATTGTTCAAATCCCCAGTCAGTCACTTGACAAGTGTATGTTCCTTCATCTAAAATATCTGCATGTCTGATTCCTAATAATGCTGTGTAACGGCCTCTTGAATCGAAAGGTAACAGCCTTGTCCATATATTTCTACCAAATCAAAAAAAAAAAATTTATGTACACAAAATATGAAATAACAAATCAAATTTAAATAATGAAATTAAAACTGACATCTGTGGAACAAATATGCTGAGTCAGTAGTACATTCATCTACAATGAATCGTGGATTCAGGTCTGGAAAAAAATTGAACAAAAATTCTGTTAAAATGTCTCAAATTGAAAAAGAAGTTTCTGAATATTTTATCAGAAAAAACTATTATTTCCATTAATTTTTTTACATGGTGCTACCCATAAAGATGGGTAATATGAAATGTTGACTGGATGTTATAGCTCATGACACTGAACGTCAGGGTTTGATTAGAAGATTCATAACTTCTGGAAAGTTCAAGCAAAATAAGTTAACTCAAAAAATAATTCAATCAAAAGTAATTATTTTCAGTTTTTTTCCTAATTATCATACAACAAAATTATCATCTACAACAATTTACGCCACCTGGATTTGTTACAACATTCAATTGGTCCTAACTCAACCAACATTCTTCTTGCAGTAAGTTCATAACACCATACTTGGAGCAGCAAACTTAATTTGCATCTGCCTAAAGTCACTACTCAGTTATCTTGAGGTCTGCTGTTATATTCTCCTTAACCCTTGCTAACCGGGAAGCCAGGAATCACGCATGTGTCATCACCTTTCTTAGAACTCTATTTTCTCCGCAATAATTTATTATTTTCCAACAAGTTTAGTTTTCTTGAATAGAAAATTTTCTTCTCCTTAATTTGATGTATGTTGCATATTTGTACAATTAAAATTGACGACGTAGTGTTACGCGAAAGAAAGAAACTTTTTTTGGCGAGCCAGTACTAAAATCTGAACGTTTTTGTCCATAACTTTTCAACAAAAAAAGGTAGTATTTGTAATTACTAAAATTTGTTTTTTTTACAATAAATTGCTTTATTTATGCATATAGCTTAACATATTTTTTGTATTTTTTAGTGATTTAGTGACACTTTTTCGTACATAAATTGATATTTCTAAAAGAAAATATTTTTTTAAATTTTAAATTTTTATTCTGGTCGTAAATGAAAACGGAAAAATTTGGTTCAAACGTTGTACTAATAAAAAATTCTTTATAAATAAATGGAAATTTTTTGAAAGTTTTAGGAATGAAACTGAATGAAATAAAAGAATTTTTATTAGGCGTAAAATGACAGTCCGCGTGATCGTAAAAATGGCCGTTCTCGTAGGGTTAAATAAACTTTCCTAATGCAGGTGTTTTTCCTCCATGTACTGTGTTCTTTCAGCACATTGGTAACCATCAAAGAAATCTGCACTTTATTTTTACGTTTTACTTTATATTTTTACAATAAATTGCTTTATTTATGCATATGGCTTAACATATTTTTTGTATTTTTTAGTGATTTAGTGACACTTTTTCGTACGTAAATTGATATTTCTAAAAGAAAATATTTTTTTTTAATTTTAAATTTTTATTCTGGTCGTAAATGAAAACGGAAAAATTTGGTTCAAACGAGCCAGTCTAAAAAGCATACTCATGTCAACACCAAACCAGTCCCATAGGGTATTTAGCCGCAATATTTTTTTTCGATCTGGACTACGTTTACCCAATATTTTGTCTAGCATGATATTGTGCAGTAATTCATATTTCTGACCTTCCATCATGTTTCTAAAGTTCACAGGAGTATCAATTATTTGACTGTCAGTCATCTGAACCACCATCAATAGAAAAAAATACATATTTACTACCAAAATACGGATATACAATTCAATGAAAAATTTATACGGCAGATTAATCTGATGATTTTGTATTCATCGGTATGTTGGCAACACTGTGAATAGGAAGTTGGTACAGTTGTTACGGGGGTAGCGCTAATACTACCATTTTAGCTGCCATCATGAGTTGGTCGTGTGAGCACCGTGCTTTTGTGATTGAAGCGTATTTCAAAAACAATGTTTCTGTTATTGCTACGCAGCGTTTATTTCGTAGACATTTTAATCTAAACCGAAACGTGTCTGTTCCAAGTAGGAATACGATATTGCTGTGGGTGAAAAACTTCCGTTTAACATCGTCTGCTTTGAAACTGAAACCAACAGGACGAAAGCGTTGTGTGAGAACTCCTGAAAATATTGAGGCTGTAAGGTTATCTGTGTCGCAGTCTCCACGGCGTTCCGTAGTGAAGCAGGCTGCCGCACTAAGAATATCTGACCGAAATGTAAGAAGAATCCTTTATGATGACCTTCAGTTCCATTCGTACAAGATGATGTTTGTGCAACAACTTACTGAATATGACTACGCGTCTCGCAAAACAGCATGTGAGCTAATTCTCGAAAATTTGTAAGGTTGAATGAGTGCGTGAGGAACAATGGGAAACATTTGGACATAATTTTCAAATGAAATATTCAAGCGAACTATCAAAATGCTGTAAGTAAAATTGTATAATTTGAATTTTCATTTGACCCATTAAACTTTGTTGTACTATGAATCGTCCTTTTTTTATTGACCCTCCAAAATCGTCAGATTATTCTGCCGGACTCTATACTACAGTAGTTCCTTGTTCAACTTGGCAACAGTGAGACTGTTTAAAGCAAAATTCAAGATTTTTTAACAATGACTGTAGTATAGTATAATAATAGTGCTTTAAAATACAGTATATTTTGTAAAGGATTTTACCTTAGTTAATTTTGTTAATTTATTCATTTTTGAATTTCTGTATTTTTCCGTTCGGTTTTATAATCTTTATTACTTTACATTTGCAATAAATGGAATAAATTAGTAGTTTTTTTATAATAAAGTTTATGTTGGCCTTTAATAACCTGTTGTTTAGGTCTTCAGCCAAAAGGCTGTATTGAACCTGTAGAGGTTTTACTAAGTAAAACGAGGAGTAAGGTGGTTTACCATTGCCTTCCTCACTGAGTGGAAAAGTACGCTTATCAGCATGCCGGGCCCTCTGAAAAGCACATATTTTCCACTCTGCAAATGACCCTTTCACTTCATTCACCACAGGGTCTGGCTGTATAATGAAATCCATTACTTTCAGAGGAGATAACTCTGATTAGTGTCTTTTACACCTCTGCCTCTTCTGTTCTTAAATGATTCAGTCATTTAATTGGCTGATCATGTGATAAGAAACAGAACTATTTATTTTAGCCCTGCAACGAACAGATTGAGTGTAAATAATTTGACATTCCACCTGTCTATTATGGGCAGTTAAATAACCTATCAAAACTAATAAAATCCTGAAAAACTATACTCGGTTCCATCATAAGAAATATATGTTGAAAAAACAAACAGCGGTTACCAAATCAGCTGCTAAAGTGATGACTCAGAAAAAATGCAACACTTTTAATGAAAACATCACAATGATAACTGATACGTGCTTTTAGCCATACACAGAATATAACGATTAAAAAAAAATATATACTATAACACTAAATTCCTAATTGAAAATAAATTATAATGCACGTAAGAACGATGTGAGACAATACGATGTCAAAAGCGAACTGGTAGCTTATAACGATGACATGTTCTTGTCAAAAATATTGAGAGATTTATGGATTTAGATTACTCATTGTCAAATTAAATTGAGAAAAAACGAGTGACTAAACTAATATTCGATCACTTATCATTAAAATAAAAATGTTTACTTTTAAAGTTCTCATGTTTCGTCATACAGATCAGAAGTAGTACATATAACTTGTAACTACATTTATTTACTAAAAAGAATGGAAATTAAATAAAGACCTAACAATTTTATAAATTTATTGATCAGTACTTAAAAAACATCTGTCATAATATGATGCAGGCCTAACAGGTTCATTTATAAAAATACTTTTAAAAATATTTTGTTGTTACTTTTTAATCAGCGTGTACACATATTTAAATAATGCGCATGCTCAGTGACGTCATTATTTGTTTACTCGACATATCTTTCTTACGATGTATAGAGTATACATAAATTACTAGGATCTGACCGCACACTTATTGTTGATGTTTGCCTTCCTTGTGTTAAACTTTCCAAACTCATGAATTTTGCATTAGCCAAAACTTTTATAGCGCAATTTCTTAGAGTACATTTAGGTTATATTACAATATTTCAGTACAGTGTATCAAATTACAGTGTTAAGTTTATTTGATTATATCAGACCCGCTTTGGTCCTAATTAGTTTGAATAACTGACACGCCACTATATTCTAATTTCCTATTTTTAATGGTGCCTTTAATTTCAACGTTCAAAAAGATAAGAGTATCTTGGAGTTGGAGATTTTTCCATTCACAAAACTTTTAACATCCTTCTGTAGCTCCACATTTTTAATGTCTCAATGTCGTTTCACGTCATCACTATTCAAAGTTCAAGAATCAACACCATAAAATATAACTGAAAACACATAACAGTGTTACATACTTCTGTTTACACCCACCAAAAATCTTATCTCAGCTGCCTGGATTGAAGACACGTGCTCTCTTATTGACCCAAATCTCGTTACCTGATGTCACTCTGAGTACTCCTTCTTAAAGAATGATGAGTTACATGGCAAACAGATTTAAACTCTTACTATCATTCTTAATAATTTTTATAAGGCCGCTCTCACACCGGTGAAACTCGACCTCAATTCAACATCCGATACGAGTCGTTCCCTTACATTTATAAGTTCACCCTCCCACCAGTGCAATCTCGATCTAACTGATCGCATGCGAGTCAGCTTGTCCAACATCTGATCAGTCGCGTATAATCATGGCAGACGTAGCCAACGTAGCCTTTGTGCTTGAAGTTGAAAAATATCCGTGGAGTACATTTTAATTTGACAGAATATTCTAGGCGAGACATTACCTTTCTTTTGGCATCCGATAAAACGACTTAAATTTGTTTTCATCACAGGAGAGTTTCTGGGCACACACATACGCTCCTCTATTACGATTACTACTTATATACGGTGATATCCAACAGCTGCGGTTTTTTTATGTTTTCTTCTCAAATAGTAATAAGCAACGACTATGTCTTCTTTGCAATATAAAACGGTTCTTAAAATGTCACTTGACATTTTGCAAACTGCAGGTGGATTCGAAGAAAAGGTTGAACAGTTGCGTCGAGGTCGAGTCTCCTCGATGTGCGAACATGCACGATGTGACTTGTTTTTCGGTCGAGTTGAAATTGAGTCATATTAATCGTGTCGAGGTCGAGTTTCACCGGAGTGAGAGTGGCCTAAGACTTACATAAATACATATCTAGTGGTCATTCCAGCTATTGCTGGGTCTAGGTGTTCACCAAGTCTCTCCATCTTCTTCTGTCCATCCACGATATCTCCTTCTCTATTCATTTCCAGTTGTATCCCTCTACACTACTCTTAACTTCATACTTCCATCTTTTTCTTGGTCATCCTCTTGATCTTGTTCCTTCCTCCCCCATACTTTAACCTTTCCTCCCCCATTCTCTTCATATGGCCATACCATCTTATCCTTATTTTCTCCACCCTCTCCCTCATACATTCCTCATTTAGCTCCACTCTAATCTCGGTATTCTTTATTCTATCCCTCCTTGTCCTAACCTTTATAGCTCTTAAGAACTTCATCTCCCTTGCCTGTAACCTACTCCAATTCCTCTCATTCATCCCCCACGTTTCAGTCTAAACAGCACAGCTGGTGCGTAATACACCATATACATCATTAATCTGGCCTTTTCTGGTATCTTTTATCCATAAGACTTAATATATCTAATGACAGAAAGTTCAGTTTAATTCCTAGGTGACTTTGAGAAATTTTACATAATTCTTGATGCATTTCCATAACTGATAATAACCTGTAGTTAATCAAAGAGTTTATAAGAGTTAAAATAATAAATACACAAAAGTAAATGGATATTACAAACCTCAGAGATTTGGTTTCGTTAACAATAACACCGTCTTTTAACCATCTAAATGTCATATACGATGATCCTTGAGCAACACAAGATAAGATGAATTCATCTCCATGACGTATTATTGGTCTTTTGTGATTAACTATCACTTCCTGAAAAGGAAATCATAGAATTAATTCGGTTGGTAACAAACAGTAATCGACATTCTCTATCAATGCTGTATACCACTGACTGACTAATTAATTTACTCCTTCACACAATCTCCAGAGTATAGAACTTGAAATTCATTTCATCTTTCTAATATTACTTATATCCGTGTGATTTATTAATTTCAAATGAAAACGAGTGTGTAATTTATTAATGGTTGTGTATAGTATGTCTATGTTGAGGTCTCACTGTATGAGAGTTTCGTAAGTAGTAAGGACAACATGTGATTAAACATTTGTTTTGGAAAGTTTGTACCCAGTCTACATTTGAATTTTTCACCGAACCATAGATCAAAGCTCCAAAATCTACAAATTCACATCGGATGAATTAGATAGTTGTTACAATATAGTTTTAGTCTGGTAGGTAACTGCTTAAAAATAAACAAACGACAATGCTCCAAGCAGCAGAAATGAGGTTTCTTAGAAATGTTAAAGGATGTATGAAACAAGAACACATCAGGAATGAGGTGATGAGAGAGGAATGTGGAACTCAACCAATAAATGAGCTCATCACAAAATATAAATGGTTTGATCATTTATTTAGATGTCACAGGACCGACTACCTTTGAGTGCGTGGCTTTATGAATCAAGGGGTACAAGAGGAGCAGGGAGACTGATAAAGAGATGGACTCTGGAACAGTCTCAATTGCAGCCTAATCCATGATGACGAAGACGAGGTAATTGTGATCTACGGTGGAGTTGAGAGTACAAAGTCTTTAACTTGTGATTTAATGAAATAAGTTTTTGTTGTGTACACTGGTTCAATGTCTGTCTCCTGTATAGTGTATGACCTAAATACTTAACTCTTGCTGTTTGAGGTATTGGGTGTCATAATATACAGGAGGGGGTACATTTTAAAACCAGCCTAGTGTGGTACAGAAAAATACATCTTATCAAAAATCTTGAAAAGTTAGTTCTTGAAATAAAGCAGTCCTTTTGTATAAGGTTATCAATGAATGGAAACTTTTCAATTAGTATATTATTACACATATATAATAACCATTATATATTATTATTAGTATTGTTAAGTAAAATTTTATTAATTTTAATTTTATGGTAGTCAAGTTTACAACTTATTAAACTCATAACTCATTTAGTCCTTAGGCATAACATATAAATACAAGCCCAAGACAGAAACTTACAAATATAAGGTTAAAATATTTCCTACCATATGTCATCATAAATCATAAACAAAGTAAAGTTTTACTATTAGTCTAAAGTAATAGGACGAAATGAAAACCTCAAAATTCATAGCTTCAAATAATAATTAAAACATTTGTTATATTTGTTAATGGCTGAGACATAGTTTTTGTTGTTCAGGTCAACAACCAAAAGTGGTTTAAAAGTAAAATTAGGAGTGAAATAGTTTACCATTTTCTTCCTCCCTGTGATAAAAAGTAAAATGTTTAATCCATATGTCTCTATGTCTGCAAGCCTCTAGAAGAGTACTATGATAGATTTGCAATCTTGCTAATGCCACCTTTACATCATCTACTACAAAATTTGGCAGTGTAATTGATGCAGAGGATTAATGTGATTATACTTGAAAGGATTACACTTGAAAGTCGGGCATGTGTATTGTTTATTAAAAAACAAAAATTTTGAAAAGATTGTATGGTTTGTCTAGTATGTTTGAGAGACGTGTTGGGTAATTTAAAAAAAATCTTTTTTAATTTTGAATATTAAAGGAAATATTTTTAGAATGTCAAAATTGGAATATTTTATTTAAGGGGGTAAGATACCATCAATTCGAAGAAAAACTTAAAAATTTTTTTTCTTTTCTTTAGCTTATTTTATTCTTTAATGTTTACTGAATAAGAATATACAGTCGAACTCGGTTTTAGCGTCATTGACGGGACATATTAAATTTGACCGTTGTATCCGAGTGACGTTATAACAAAGTTAACTCTTGTGTCAAGGTAAATCTAACTAAACTAAGAATATTTCATACACATTACTAGTAGGCCTAATTTACGTAATGTGCTACATGTTTTTTATTTGCGATTTTTAAATCGTAATATTTTAAGAAAATAGATTAATAACCACTCTGTGTAAGTAGGTAGACTTTATTATGTATTAAAATATGGAAACCAAAATACATATTTGTATGTACATAAACTATATAATGGTACGTTATCTACTTTATTGGAAGAAATCAGTGATTTTCTTTTGAATACCTCGTTCTGCGAAATAAATCCTCTCCGTACTGTCTCTCGGTGTCGGTGAAATCTTAACAAAGTTTCAGCCGCTAGCATTGCCTCCTGCAATGTTGGCGTAACGGTGTTATCTTCATCTTCCTCTTGCTCAGTCGCTTCTTCAGTATTAGAGAATTTTCTTAAATGTGGACAGTCTGATGTGTAAGTTAGGTACAGTGTTACCTACTAAGTGTCACATGTCACATAGAGGGTGCAGTCCTAAAACTGACCTTGACGTAGATCAATTAGTAGTTATAGACACACATGAACAGCTTAACAAAATCATTTTAATCCCTTTGCACAAACAATTTACTTTTATTCCTAGCAAAAAATTTTCTGATAAATAACGGCAAGTTCACAATCGTTGTACGTGAAGTAAAAAATGATTTCATCCAAACAAATTTGACGCAACAACCGAGTTAATGACGTTAAAACAGGGGTTTTTCAGATAGAAGTTTGACGCAACGCCTAAAAAAATGACGTTAAGTCCGAGTTGACGTAAAGTCCGAGGCCGTTAATACCGGGTTCAACTGTATAATTATTTTGTGTAAATTAATTACATAAAAAAAAGAAACAAATTGAAATATGACCATATGTCAACACACAATTTTCTTCTTCTTTGTAAAAAATTAGGCATATTGAACGTTTTGTATCTCAGCAATGGAAAAAAATAATATCCCGATTTTTGGTTGTTTGAAAGTTCGCTCTTTTCTCTATGTAATTCACGTTTTAGCCACACAAACCAGCACTGTGTAATGTAGTATAGTGGCTCTGATCATGTTTTGTGTGCTAACGTGATAATTTTTTGTTATTACACAGTTACACAGTATTTTACCGGAAATTTGTTTTTTCAATTCAAATATTTGCTGGTAACAAAATAACTTTAGTTGTAGAGCTCCTAGAAACATAATTATTTTTTTGTTTTGTTCAGAATTTTGTCCTCTGTGACATGGTGCATGGAAGTCTTTCATGAATTCCACATTTTGTTTTTATTAATTTTTTTAGTAATGATCGCAAAAATCTATTAATTTTAATTTTTGGTTTATATTATGTTTTCTGTAAATACCAAAGTATAACTGATGCACCTTATCACAGAACTTGTTTTTAGCTTTCATTCAAAAAAAAATTGAGTAAATCACATAAGTGGTTCAAAAGATATATTGTTTCCAGTATATGGCTTATTTTTTAACCCCACCACCCTTTTGGTGGCTGGGGGATGAAATTTTGGGCCAAAAGTTTCAAGAAGGCTTTTTGAAATAAGTTGTCTGTATGCATTACCAAAAAGTTAAGTTTGTCAGTAACAAGGGAAGAAAATTTTTTTTTGGTATCTTCCCCCCTTAAAAAATTGTTTAAAATTGGTTTGGCCTTCAGGGCAGCCCAATCAGTCAGCTGGTAGGGCTAGCAACTTTGCATGGTGACCAGCTGACAGCTATCCATGAACACACTCTACTGGGGGTCCCTGTTCTAACACATGCCTAATCTAATTCAAAAATACAGTGAAAAGCACCAATCAAATTGGGTGGTTGTCAATAATGTACAATTTCTGATGACAAAGAAAAGAAAATTGGTTCAAAATTCCATATTCTTTTTATGAATGCAAAAACATCGTTGGGTTTTGTAGCAATACTAGAACAAAGGAGAGAGAAGGTGGTTTTTGTGTTTTTTTTTATATAACCACCGTTTACTTGAGTTGGTGTTATTTATTCCTAGTAGATAAGATATAATTTTGTATTTGTATAAAGTGGAATAAATAAATATTATTATTATTATTATTATTATATATATGTAACTGGTTTGTACTACAGTTAATTAATTATTAACTGTAATAATTAATGAAGAAATAAATTTGTGAATAGATATTTGTTATAAATTTAAAAGGGAGTTTTATTATTTAGAGAAAACCAATACTGAAAAGAACACGGAATGGACATCATGAACATCAATATTCACCCTATTATAAGACTTACAGTTCTGCTCTTAAACAATAATTACTTTTGTTTTCCTAGAATTTTCTACTTAATTATTTTTCCTCAAAAAACTGATATAATTAAAACTAAATTTTAATAATATACTTACCTGGAGTAACAAAGTCGGCTCTTGTCGAAAAGATAACTGAGTTGAAACTAAACTGATATTTCCAATACGACCATTTTCCACCAGTTTATTGAGTGCCTCCCTAACTTTCTTTCCATCAGTCTTACCTCCAAAGAAATGGAAAGTTACATCACCTTCAGATCTGGAAAAAATATTGCAAATAAAATTATTTATTGATTTAGCTATATATATTTTTAAGTTTATCCTTAAGTAAATTTATTTTTGTTGTGCCACTTACGGTCGAAACTGGACCTTCAAACCCAATCTAGGTCCACTAAGTTTCTATGTAGATTACAAATAAGAAAAGCGTTTGGTGCTATCTCTTATAGTTTCTGACTTTGATTTCTTGATTTCTGGTTTTGGGCCACTTCCGTTTGAAACCGGAACTTCAAACCGAACGATTTCTGTAACTATTCTTTAAGAGGAATTGATTAACATTTTTGTTTTCAAATTCCGACTTTGATTTTCTGACCACTTCCGGTCGAAACTGGAACTTCAAACCCAATCCAGGCCCACTAACTTTTTGGGTAGATTACGGATCCGAAAATTGTTGTTGCTACTTCATATAGTTTCTAAATTTAATTGTTTGACTTCTGGTTTTGGGACACTTCCAGTCAAAACCGAAACTTCAAAGCTAATTTAGGCTCACTAACTTTTTGTGTAATTACGAATCCGAAAACCATTTGTTGCTATCTCTTGTAGTTTCTGACATCTAGGTGTGACAGATGGACGGACAAACAAAAGAAAATGATAGATTACAATTTTTAAAATTGTCACTAATGATAAGCTTATTATCTAACAATAAGCAACAAAATTAGCGTGGGCACAATTTCCAGTATTATTTAAAAAATGAAGATTGTAAATATTTCAAAGGAAAATTGTATACGATCGGAAAATTGATACAAAATAAAATATTTATGAATCTGAAGCG
The DNA here is from genome assembly GCA_035578175.1 of Catonia carolina. Lineage (NCBI taxonomy): Eukaryota > Metazoa > Arthropoda > Insecta > Hemiptera > Achilidae > Catonia > Catonia carolina. Next base: position 66,403,630 of record JAQMRL010000004.1, on the reverse strand, counting down.
AAGCAAACAGGGTTTGATAGTTGTATGGTATAAAAGAATTCAACTGACGATAGTTAATCAAAAATAAATATAAAATTGGAATAAAAATATTTAATCAACTGAAACACTACTCACAGTGATTTACCATCAACTTACATTAGGATAAAAAATAAAATATATCAGAATCTCAATTTTCTACATTCAATTATAAATTAAATTACGAATACTCGATATTCAATTTCTACTAAAACAGCTATTCAACAATAAAAAATAATATAAATATTTTATGTATAAACAAGACAGAACGTTAAAACAACCAATTTAATCAATTAAGTTATTTGTAACAAACTAAATCAAACCAAGAGCATATTTTTTATGGAATGTATCAGTGGTAAATGAAGGATATTGGTATGTACATACCAATCATATACCAAACATTTGCTTGAATATATTCACACACACACACACACACACACACACCACACACAACAGCATCGTTTAAACAGAGTACTCACTGTTTGTTAGTAGTACTCCATTGATGGTTAATTTTCCTCAGACGATTCAAAATAAAAATGTATACTATAAATTTTGAAAGAAGAACAAATTGTATTTTTATAAATGGATAAATAAATAAAATATCAAAGAAAATTTTTACAATAGTATATCAAAGTACAGCACAAAGTGTATTGTGCATATAAGAAAAATAATTAGAAAAATTATTCTTGTGTAACTAATGTATGTAATTCCCCTTTTATGTTTAAATAAAGATATATTACTATTTGTAAAATTTTTTTCCAATATTATTTATGGAAAAATATTGGTTTCAATATTCCATGAAAACAACAAAAATATCAAAATATTATACACTCCTGTATGCAATACGAGGTGTGGCTATGAAATAACGAGACTGATGTTGTAAAAAATTTAATTTTAATTTTATACATAATCACTTATTGTCACCTTCAATATACACTCCTTCTCTATCCTTAAAATGATACATGCGAATTTTCCAGGGTTGGAAGCAGTGCTGGAAGTCATATTCTGTCAGCTCCTTCAGGACACGTGCCGCTTTCTCTTTTACAGCTTACACAGACTCAAATCTTGTTCCTTTTAATGCAGATTTCACCTTAGGGAACAGGTAGAAGTCACATGGTGCAAGATCTGGTGAATAAGGTGGATGTTCTAACAATGAGATGCTGTACTTGGCAAGGAACCGCTTGACAGATAACACGGAATGAGCTGGCGCATTGTCTTGGTGGAGAACCCTTGATTTGTCCTTCCACATTTCGGGGTGTTTTTTCCTTATTCTTTTACGTAGTTTCGAAAACACCTCAAGGTAGTAATATTGATTAATTGTTTGACCTTCAGGAACCCAGTGAAGGTACACAATCCCATGGATATACAAAAAAAATCACCATTGCCTTAAATTTTGAATTGCTCATTCGAGCTTTTTTGACTCTTGGTGAAGTTTGGCTATCCAGTGCATGGATTGGCGCTTCATTTCCAGATCATAAGTAAAAAACCACGTTTCATCACATGTTATTATCGTTTCCAAAAAAATTGGGTACTAAGTATCAGTACAAACATTTTTGCGAGCTTCATTTCAAACATTTTTGAGCGGCACATGTCCTGAAGGAGCTGACAGAAGATGACTTCCAGCACTGTTTCCAACAATGGAAAATTCGCATGGAGCGTTGTAGGGATAGAGAAGGAGTGTATATTGAAGGTGAGAATAAGTGATTGTGTATAAAATTAAAATAAAATTTTTTACTACGTAAGTCTCGTTATTTAATACCCATACCTCATATTTAATTTTTAGTCAGACCCTGTGATAAATGAAGTGAAGGTGTCATTTGCAGGGTGGAAAGTAGATGCTTTTCAGAGGGCCTGGCATGTTGATAAGAATATTTTTCCATTCAGTGAGGAAGGCAATTGTAAACCATGTTACTCCTAGTTTTACTTAGTAAAGCCTCTAGAGGGTCAAACCAATATTTCGACTGATGACTTAAACAACAACAAAAATTTCTTACTGGGAGTATTTATTAGTTTTGAAGGAATCTGATGATGAAAAACATTAAAAAAATTTGAAGAGAGAATGTGACACATTTAAACACCAAACTCATTTGGGTGAAGTATTTTTCACGTATTGTAATCTACTACAATCCGAATTTATAAATTTATATACTCCCCTTACTCCCATGGCCATCTATATCGGAGTTGATATTTAGCCGCACCAACAAAAAACCTCCATGTCGCTCGATCTTCAGCATCTCTTTCTGTAGCTCCAAGTCTCTCCATGTCGGTCTTAACCTGCTTCCACCATCTTTGTCTAGGTCTTCCCCGGGGGCGCCTTCCTGTGGGGTTGGGGTCTAATATTTTCTTCCTACTTAAATTTATATATAAATTCCTAAATTTATATACCTACTGATATTAACTGTGGTAACAAAAATTGTTTTATTTAAGGGGGTAGTCAACTCAAGAAGATGATTTTTTTTTAAAATTTCGATGTTTTTTGCATTTATTTGAAGTTTAAAATTTCCTGAATCACAAAATTTGTTTACTTTGTTTGTACGTTGACAAAAAGTTATAAAAACATCTGTTTAAAATAAAGCTAGGTAGCAAGGCGAGTGAAATTATTCCTTTAACTTTAAGTTCTGCCCATAACAGACAGATGGATTGTCAAATTATTTACACTCGATCTGTTAGTTGCAGGGCTAAAATAAATAGTTCTGTTTCTTATCACATGGTCAGCCAATTAAATGACTGAATCATTTAAGAACAGAAGAGGTAGAGGTGTAAAAGACACTAATCAGAGTTATGTCATCTGAAAGTAATGAATTTCATTATACAGCCAGACCCTGTGGTGAATGAAGTGAAGGTGTCATTTGCAGAGTGGAAAATATGTGCTTTTCAGAGGGCCCGGCATGCTGATAAGTGTACTTTTCCACTCAGTGAGGAAGGCAATGGTAAACCACCTCACTTCTCGTTTTACTTAGTAAAACCTCTAGAGGTTCAAACCAGCCTTTTGGCTGATGACCTAAACAACAACAACAACTTTAAGTTATCCGGAAATGCGGTTTTTGCATGATTGTACATTCTCGGGAATTAAATATTTTGGTTTGTATTGGAGATATCTGGATGATGTTTTTTTTCAAATGTTCATAATTTCTTGCTCTGTTATCTGTGGAATGATTATTGCAAAAACCTTTATAGGGATTTAGTTAAAAAATAATTTGTGAATACGTAAAATAAATGTTTTTGAAAATATGGTTTTTCTTCAATAAATTTCTTGTAAGAAAAACTACATACCAGAGCATACAACAGATAACAGACAGCAATTTTCTGTATTTTTTAGCATAAGAATCATGTCGATATCTTTCTTGGTTCCTGAGATATTTGATTCCCCGTAAAAGCCCGTTTTTCCAACCTCACCCTTATATTAAGGGCTGTAATTAATTTTTTGGCTTGGTTCAAATGGTAGATCAGTACTAATAAATTACTCTTTCATTTAAAATAAATAATGATAAATTATAGCCAGAAGTTTTGATTTTCATTTTCTGGGTTGACTACCCCTTAAAGATTTTGATATATTTTGACAGAGAATCCTTTTTTAAGGTCAAAAGTACAATAACCTTAAAGACTAAAAGAAAAATTGTATTAAAAATTACTGACCGGAAAAATTCATTTTGTATAAGACAGTGGAGGCAATTGCATTGTTGATAAACACGTTTTCATGGATACACTAAAACGGAATGGCAATCAAGGATCCTATTTATTTTATTTATTATTATTATTATTATTATTATTATTATTACTTTTAGTGAAGCAAAATAAACTAAATTTATAAAAATAGTAACACACCTAATCAACATTAAGGAGAAGAAGAATTCTGTACTGAGCACATCTCCTAAAATGTGTCTTTTTCTAAAGGTTTTGATGAAAAAGAAGGCTTTAGAAATCCCACAATCCCAGAAGTAATTAGCCAGTTAAAGCAACATAGCACTGGGAACGATGTCTCGCTCGCTTGTTAAATTTCTGTCTTGCCATACTGTTTCTCTACAGCCATAAAAATTAAAATATAAAAAGACAAATTGTAAAGTCAGATTAAATTTATCGCTAGTCGTTTTTAATTTAGTATATTATTATTTATAAATAAATCCTATTTTATTTTTTTGTTAGTAGTAGCGTATAACATAAAAAAATAGGCTATAATAAAATATTTTCAAATTATATACAAGGAATTCAATTTAGTTTATTTTAAGTAGAATCAACAGTTTGGTCATTAACGACTTCGGTAGGTTATGAAGGTTTTATTAAGGTCCTAAATAAATTGATAAACTTTATTCTCACGTAAAAAAATATTTTAATATATTTGACGTTTCAAAAAATTTGGAGTACAAAATGGGAAGGGTATGATAATGCACAGAACGTAAATAGGAGACTCAAAAGGCATTTGCTTGGAGTGGCTCAGAAAAACTATTCGAAAACCTTGACCAAGGCAGTTAAACTGGCTGCCTTTTGGAGCCGTAATTCGTCCGAGTTCGTTGTACACTGCATTCGATCAAGTCATCCGAATCACATCCGACCTTTTTAGTTTTATTGCTTCAGTTCACGCCGGTGTATTTTACAAAATGTATAATTTGTACTTTTTAGAAAATGCGTACCTCATGAGCAGTCGAAGAGAGTCTAAACAAAAAATATGCTCGGTCAAACCCATATTACACAAAGAAGTCAAGGAGAATTTAATCACCTACATGGACAATTATTGCGCAACAAACAAAATTTTGCGAATACTACAGAATGAACCAAGAAACATTCCAAAGTATCCTACAGGTTACTCAGATATCTCTCCCATATCCCACAATGGTGTTTTACCTGTACAATACTAATTAGATTTCCAGAATTCATACCGATTTAAAATTAAACTTCCTCAGACTAACTGCACTCGCCTGACTGATCCCAATTCAATGGGATTCGTTTCTTCAATCGGCCGTACACATCCATAATCGCCCGACTAGGTCGTGTTCACTGGTGCTTGACAATGCTTTCCTTTGTCCTTGGATTAACTGGACTTTCTCATACGTATTCGGATGACTTCTACTGCAACAAATTCGTCTCCAAAAGACGACCGGCCTTAGCCATAATACAAAAACACGACCTGGATTTTAAATTGATCCTAATGCGAGTTTCAAAAAACACTCTTACAAATGACCTTATTTAACATAGCTCGTTTGCTTGGCATGGCCACCATACATTCTCTTCATATCCTAACTTGGAAATCAATGCGCTCGTCCTGCTCCTACGAACGAGAACAACCAACGCTCACAAAAAAATCCAAGCAAAACTGCCAAAAATGGTGATCAAAGAGTGTCGAGCACTCCCACACAAGTCCGGCCTTTTGAAGGAAAATTAAAATCGAAAGAGCCGCTTTTGAAAAACTTGCAAAAATGAAAAAAATCACACGAATAAACTTGTAGTACTTTTAGTTGACCGATTTTGAAAATGTTCGAGTCAGGTTCCCTTATGGTATCTAACTTAAGTTACAAGTTTCAACTTCGTACGATATTTCGTTCTTGATATATTTTGTTCTCTCTCTTTCTCTCCCTCTCTCTCACACAACACACACACACACACACGCACACACACACACACACACACCAATCGGAAATTTTTTTTTTTTTGGTTCCACGGGATTTGAAACATGTAATTCTGGTGAAACTGGATTCCGGAAACCTGCATGAAAACAGGTACCTACTTTCCTTTCCTATCTATACTATATTCTACTATGTTGTTTAGGTCAACAGCCGAAAGGCTGGTTTGAACCTCTAGAGGTTTTACTAAGTAAAACGAGAAGTGAGGTGGTTTACCATTGCCTTCCTCACTGAGTGGAAAAATACGCTTATCAGCATGCCGGGCCCTCTGAAAAGCACATATTTTCCCCTCTGTAAACGACACCTTCACTTCATCCACCACAGGGTCTGGCTGTACAATGAAATTCATTACTTTCAGAGAAGATAACTCTGATTAGTGTCTTTTACACCTCTACCTCTTCTGTTCTAAAATGATTCAGTCATTTAATTGGCTGACCATGTGATAAGAAACAGAACTATTTATTTTAGCCCTGCAACGAACAAATTGAGTGTAAATAATTTGACACTCCACCTGTCTGTTATGGGCATATTCTACTATATAAAATAGTAAAATTTTCCGTTGTGATAGCTATTTCTGAGTTGTACATGTCCAATTTTAATGATTTTGGTGTCTTTTGAAAGCTATTGCCATATAATTTGTTAAAGATTCCCAAATATTTGTTTTTCTTGGAAAATTCTACCGGCAAATCAAAAAAATTAGGTACCTCCATAACCGTTAACGTTATCGAATTTCAAACTTCACTAGTGAATTCCTAGATGCAGAAAACTAAAGAATTTGTTTCAAACCGTACGTCAGCGCATACTTTTTCAAGTTGAAAAATAATTTTTATTATAAAACTGAACGAAGAGACACTGCCGAAATTTGTGTATGGGGAGAAATTATTAATATTGTTGGCATTTTAACCGATGAAAATGTTATGGGGCTTTCAATTGGGAAAAATACTGTTTTCAGCAGAAACAAAGTTACTAAATGAAAACTTTTTTATAGCTTATTACCCGTGCAAAGCAGAGTGGGAGGTATTGTAGGTACAACATTTTTAGTTGATGAGAAGCGAGGCGAGTACGGGTCCGCTAGTATTTTATATAGGACAAGAGAAAGTAAAAATGAAAATCTAGATAAATAGAAGTAAAATTTATCTTTTGTGATCCTAATAGGGCCAGTGATAAACAAAACAAGAAGAAAATGTGATGTACTTTTTATAAATTGTTAGTAGTTACTGTTTCATGAACCATGTACATGTACAGTATTGTATGTTATAAAAATTACATGTGAATTGCGAAGTGTATACCATGGAAGAGTACATTATATAAAATGCTTTGATGTCATGTTCAATTTGTCCAGTCTGTTCTAACCTGATAACTTGTCATTAGTATAGAATTTTCTTTTTATGTACTAAACTTTCAAGTTCTCTAACAGTCTTTCATTTTAATTTTTAATTCTAAACAGAGATATTTATTTGATAACTACACAAATAAAATATGAGAACAAAAATTTCTATAGGTCAAATTTTTTATGTTCTGTTTCGATTTATTCTAATAAAAATAATTTTTAAAACAAAAACACAAATTTTATGAATTGTTTATTCTATGAAGATTAAATTCCCTCTTCCAATCGTTTATCACAGAAAATTTCAAATTGTTTTACATTTTCTCCTATTATATAAAAAACGAGGATAATACACAACTTCTTAATTGCTAAAGTTGAAAATATAAAATTCAGTACCTAAGTTTCTTCTGTGTTGTATACTTACGAGGGTGGTCCCATAAGTACCCGGCCTGACCCAGAGATGGCGGTAGTTGTTTGAAAAATATAATTTTTTTAAAAATTTATTTATTTAACGTCGCATCAACAACAACGGTCATTAGCGACGACGTTGGGTGTAACTTTTTTACAATGGAGGATGAAATGATTTTTTGTAACGTATGAGAATATGCCGTGCCTGAGTGGGATTCGAACCCAGGACCACATGATGAGAGGCGAGCACGTTACCAACTGCGCCAATGCGGTCGGCAAAATATCATTATTAGAAAGCACACAATCTATAAAGCATATGTTTCAAGTTTGAAGACGCCATGTTATTTATTATGTATTTGGCAGCCAACAACAGAGAACGTTTTCTGTGAATTTGTGAAAATGGAGAAAACTGGTCATCGTTATGTGATACAATACTTTCATTTGAAAGTCTTCAGCCCAACCAATATAAAAGATGAACTAGATTCTACTCTGGGCGAGTCTGCTCCTTCGTTTACAACAGTAAAAAAATATTGGGTAGCAGAGTTTAAACAAGGCCGTACGAGCTGCCAAGATGAGCATCGGAGTGGTCGACCAAATGAGGTGACGACTCCAGAAATGGTGAAGCAAATTCACAAAGCGGTACTGGATGATCGTCGAATGAAAGTGAGCGAGCTAGCAGACATAGTAAGCATTTCAAAAAGTGCAGTACATCGCGTATTACCTGAAAATTTGGACATGAGAAAGTTGTGTGCAAGGTGGGTGCCGCGTTTGCTTACAATCGAGTAAAAACACTGTCGTGAAGACGTTTCAATTGCCTATTTAGTGAAGTTACACAGCAATAAAGCAGAATTCTTGCGCCGTTTCATTACCATGGATGAAACATGGGTCCATCACTTCACACCAGAGGCAAAAGAACAATCAAAACAATGGACTGAAAAGGGAGAACCGGTTCCAAAGAAGGCGAAGACCGTTCCATCTGAAGACAAGGTCATGGCGTCGGTTTTTTGGGATTTAGCGTGGGATAATTTTCATTCAAAAGCAACGTTTGCATGAAGAAATCAAGTAAAAACGGCCACATTTGGCTAAGAAGAAAGTGTTGATTCATGAAGACAATGCACCAGCTCACAAATCCGTTATTGCAACGGCCAAAATTAATGAATTAAAGTTTGAATTGCTACCTCATGCACCCTATTCGCCAGATTTAGTCCCCAAGGATTATTTTCTGTTCCCAAACTTGAAAAAATGGCTCAGTAGTTAAAAATGTTCTAATGATGAAGAAGTGATGTTGGCAGATAATGGCTATTCAGAGGAGCAAGACAGTTCTTATTATAAAAAGGGTATCAAACTTATTGACCGTCGCTGGGAAAAGTGTATAGAGCTGAGAGGAGATTATGTTGAAAATTTAACTCCTTAACTGGTTAAGTTAAAAAATTACCAGAAATAATAACTAGGAAAAAACTAACTTATATGAGGTTGACAAAAAACTGAAGAAACTAAAAAAAAGTTACAAAAATGTAGAAAGTTTTGTACAAATATTGTAACACCTAAGTCTAGGTTAATTTAGGATCTGGGTATAATAAATTATAAACAGACTTTCCCTTAAACTTATAACCATTATTATTTGAGACAATAATTACCAATTATCTAACTTACTACTAATAAAAAATGGAATTGTATTACTTCAATTAAATTAATTACAAAACTTCAGCTTAAACTAAACTTGATTTTAAGTGGGTCACTTAACAATCAAAACAATGGTACACCTGTCCACAACTACTTGCTACCATCTGTACGCATCGTACTATTAATATAATTCAAAACTGGTCGGTCCCGTAACGTCACTATTTCGAATGGCCCGACAACACTTTACATTCACAATTCAATTACTGACTAACTTACTACAAAGGCGCTAACTGTTTTTATAGCTGTGTTCTAATAGTTTCTACAAATAACCGAGAAAATTGTAGAAGGAATAAAAATAAAAATGAACTTTTCTACTAGTTTCAATTTCCGGGAACTCAAATCAAAACATTTAATTTGTCGCAATCCATTATACTTGTTCAATACATACCACTTCATACAATACACAATTTCTTACAATGAACAATTTATTTCCTTAGATATTTCTAGAAAATTACGGTACAATGTTACAATATTTTCTATATGTGAAAAGTAACAACTAAAATATGACTTTCTGACAACCTGTTCCATAATGTGAAACAACGGGGAATACTTGTCCCGGTATTTACCAATTATTTCTAACTTTTTTAAATGTTTCTCGGTACGTTATTCAATATTTCATTAGTTACTTACCATTGTGTTGCAGTATTTCTATATTCGATGAACAAGCTGTGCCCCATATCTCTAACCCGTAAGTCCAAACTGGTTTGAGAATTTTGTTTTATAAGAGGACTTTATTTTTAGGAGAAAGTTAAGACTTTACTACCTAAGAACCGGAAAAATTGACGTAACTTCAGCTCAAGTTGTTTAAAAGTTAAAGCATAGAACTTCAATAATATTCATAACAGTAAAGTAAGGACATTCTATGTACAGCTTATACATTTTACTGTGAGCTGTGAAACAGACATTGCGAGTCACACCGCTACATGCAGTACAGTATGGCTCATGCTAAACTAGACCTCATGCGTTACTTGGATTTATTGGTAACACGGAACTTAATACTATTTTTATTATTCTTATTCTATATTAATTACGTTTTTGTATTATTGTACCTGAAGTATAAAATAATATTGTAATAATTATACACATTTATAGTGACTAATATACGTATTATTTCGCAAATATACATATAAGTAAACAAATACACTATTCGACGAAAATATTACATCCAAAGAAAAGTATTACAAAAGTTAAACCAGTTACAGTTTAAAATTGTGCACAAGTACATGCAATATGCTTTAGTAAGCCACCACGGGCATCAGTCAGTCAACTTTGGAAACAATCAACGGGTTTTGTAAATACTAATGTTGTGCATGATTCATCAAAAGATTGTTTACGTATGCCTACGTGACTGTAAGTGATGGAAAAGACGAGAAACGGAACGTTCGGCTGCTAGTGCGCATGTCTGTTCCGCGGTTCTCAGCAAAATGCACGAGTTGTACTTCATGTTTAGTCAGAATGCATTCTTCAGAGCATTTTATGGTACATACAGATAAGAGCCCAGTCCGCAACGAATGGGTTGACCAAAAAGAAAATAATGCAAAAAGCTTTATCGTTGTATAAAAAAAGAAGAAAAATTATTATACAAAAAAATAACATTAATACTATAACAAATGACCACTGAAAATATTGTATGGTAAAGTTCAGTTTGAAAGACCGACATGTTAGAAGAGCATGAAACGAGGACATGTTGTCATAGATTTTATGATCATTATAACATAAAACCTACATATGAAGACTGTTGATAAATGTTTGTCTTGTGCCATTTTTATATTGTAAATTGATGGAAAATGTAACCTACTTGAAATTATTAATAGCGGAAAAGTACTTTTTGTCCGTTTCTCTCATCAATCATGTAATACTGAACGCATTCATAATGTATCTTTACAGTCCAGCATACGTAAAGTACATATTTTAATCTAGTTTTCAGTTATAAAAAAAAATTACTTATCTACCCGCTGCAAATTGTTCCAACTTTTAAATTAAAACATTGATATCAATATAGTTTTAATCAATTTCAGCGGAAAATTTGAAGGAACAAGAAAAGTGTACATTACTCTTGATCAATGCGTCATTTCATTTGACAACGAATAAGTTTGCTCATAACAGACATGTGGAGTGTCAAATTATTTACACTCAATCTATTAGTTACAGGGCTAAAATAAATAGTTCTGTTTCTTATCACATGGTCAGCCATTAAATGACTGAATCATTTAAGAACAGAAGATGTAGAGGTGTTAAAGACACTAATCAGAGTTATCTCCTCTGAAAGTTATGAATTTCATTATACAGCCAGACCCTGTGGTGAATGAAGTGAAAGGGTCATTTGCAGAGTGGAAAAAATGTGCTTTTCAGAGAGCCCGGCATGCTGATAAGCGTACTTTTCCATTCAGTGAGGAAGGCAATGGTAAACCACCTCACTCCTCGTTTGTACTTAGTAAAACCTCTACAGGTTCAAACCAGCCTTTCGGCTGATGACCTTGACAACAATAGCGTACAAAAATTCCTTTTAAATATTAGAAGATAACATACTTATTGATGTACACAAGTAAGTAAAATCTGGTGTGAACCACTCACACAACGTTATTTTGCCAATGTAAATAATGAACAATATTATAACCTATGTTTAATCATGAGTAAACGATGTAAAATGCGAAAATATAACCTAATTTTAATCATGAGTGAATGACGCAAAATGAAAATCAACCTCTGTTTGGCTTAAAAATACGGAAAATCAGTAATTGATGCTAACTAGGCTCTTTAGACGAAAAAGCTTAAAATAAAAGTTGTAGGTAATTTAATTTCTTATAACTTTGATTTTATACATATTTATCGTAAAGTGCATATTAAGGACGCAATCTAAAAAAACCCCATTTTTTAACCGATTTTGACGAAAAAAACAGATAATCACTAATTGACGCTGAATGTAGCGTTGTACAAAAAAGACTTAAAACAACAGTTGTAGGTTTTTAAAAGTTCTATAATTTTTATCATATGCTTTTTTGACCTAAAATAAGGCCGTTATCTTGAAAACCTCCCAACTAATTTCAGCAGACATGGCGCTTATCCTACCTTGTACAGCATAAAAAATGTAGTAAATGAGGTGATTTTAAAAAAAAATCGTAGGAGCCGTTTATTTAAAAAATTTCAAAAAAATGAAAACTCGTACGAATAAACTACTACTTCCGGTCGGCCGATTTTGATGAAAATGTTCGTGTCGGGTTCCCTTATGGTACCGAACTTAAGTTCTAAGTTTCAACTTCCTACGGTATTCCGTTCTTGAGATATTTTGTTCACACACACACACACACACACACACACACACACACACACACACACACACACACACACACACACACACACACACACACACACACACACACACACACACACACACACACACACACACACACACACACACACACACACACACACACACACACACACACACACACACACACACACACACACACACACACACACACACACACACACACACACACACACACACACACACACACACACACACACACACACACACACACACACACACACACACACACACACACACACACACACACACACACACACACACACACACACACACACACACACACACACACACACACACACACACACACACACACACACACACACACACACACACACACACACACACACACACACACACACACACACACACACACACACACACACACACACACACACACACACACACACACACACACACACACACACACACACACACACACACACACACACACACACACACACACACACACACACACACACACACACACACACACACACACACACACACACACACACACACACACACACACACACACACACACACACACACACACACACACACACACACACACACACACACACACACACACACACACACACACACACACACACACACACACACACACACACACACACACACACACACACACACACACACACACACACACACACACACACACACACACACACACACACACACACACACACACACACACACACACACACACACACACACACACACACACACACACACACACACACACACACACACACACACACACACACACACACACACACACACACACACACACACACACACACACACACACACACACACACACACACACACACACACACACACACACACACACACACACACACACACACACACACACACACACACACACACACACACACACACACACACACACACACACACACACACACACACACACACACAAACAAACAAACCGCTAGAAACAAGATTTTTTGGGTTCAGGGGGCCTTAAAACGTGAAACAGTTATTGATATATGAAAACTATTCTACAATAAACTAGTAAATTTTCAAAAGAGCACGAAATTCAGACCTTTCAGTTTAAAATTTCACGGTAAGAGCAACATAGCTGTACATAGCGAACCACATACTACTTTAAAATATCTGCAAGAACATCTACACAACATAGAGAGCTGGCAAAAAAAGTGGCGGATAAAGTCTAACGAAGAGAAAAGTGTTCAAGTGACATTCACACTAAAAAAAGACACGTGTCCACCTGTTAAACTAAACAATAAAACACTACCACAATCAGATACAGCAAGATACCTCGGAATGCATCTAGATCGTCGACTAACTTGGAAAACACACATCTGGAATAAGAGGAAACAACTAAATTACAAATTTTATAAACTTTATTGGATGTTACACAAAAATTCTAAATTATCGTTAACGAACAAACTAACAATTTACAAGACTATTCTGAAACCAATTTGGACTTACGGGATTCAACTTTGGGGAACGGCGACAAAGTCAAGCGTTGCCATAATTCAACGTTTTCAAACGAAATTTCTCCGGACTATCACAGATAGTGGTATCTTGCTGTATCTGATTGTGGTAGTGTTTTATTGTTTAGTTTAACAGGTGGACACGTGTCTTTTTTTAGTGTGAATGTCACTTGAACACTTTTCTCTTCGTTAGACTTTATCAGCCACTTTTTTTGCCAGCTCTCTATGTTGTGTAGATGTTCTTGCAGATATTTTGAAGTAGTATGTGGTTCGCTATGTACAGCTATGTTGCTCTTACCGTGAAGACTCTCCGTGGTATGTCACCAACAGGATCATTCAACGAGACTTGAACATACCAACCATCACGGATGAAATCTCAAGATTTTCTTCGAGGTATCATACAAGACTTAATAGCCACACAAATTATTTAGCGGTGAACCTCTTCGACAACAGTGAAGAAATTCGACGTTTACAAAGACTTCACACGACAGACTTGTTTTAAAACACAACCAACGTAACTATATTCATTGTAAAAAAAAAAAAAAACTTTTTTTTTTTTTAAGTGATTATATATTTTATTTTGTAAAATGGAGAAGAACTAATGAGTTCTTCTTCAACAAGCCAGTTAATAGACTCTACCACTCATCTATTCATTGTTCCTTGCGAACAGATTGTAGATTAAGCAGTGTTTGGAAAAAAAAAAGAAAAAAAAAAAAGAGCAACATCACATCAATAGGGTTTTTATAAAGTTAAGGTTTTCCTCCTCTGTAGCTGTATATTAAACCAATATTATTTTTTTTCAAAATACGTATGATTAATTAAATTTTAAATTGGATTTTTTTTAGTTAATTGCTGCTTTTTACCGGCGTAAAATATAAAAGATTAAACTTATCCACTTGTTATTTTCATATTTTGTTCCCCTTTTTCTCAATTAAACTACGTTTCCATGTTTTCCCCTTGATTGTGGTTACCACAATCTTTTCCCCTACGTACTCAACGTAAGCTAAAACAGAATCCTGTAAATTGGACAGTGTTTCAACAATTATGGTTTAATTGTATGTAACATAATATTGGAGTTATTTATTTAGGAATTGTTCCAATTTATTGAAAGGCAGACATCGTTTACACCAAAATAAATAATAAAAAATTAAACCAATTTTTTAAAATCGTTAATTAAACATATTTAAAACACTGGAGAGTATTTTTTTTTTAATTTAGGATATATTATTAGCTTTTACTACAATTTATTATTCTTATCGCTACTGTTTTCTTTCTCTTGCGTATAGGAAGGAAAGTATTGTTTTCATGCCGATTTTTAGAAATCGAGTTTTCACCGTATATACACGTTTTCAAATCCCCTGAACCGAAAAAACATGTTTTTAGCGATTGGTCTGTGTATAAGTGAATAAAATATCTCAAGAACGGAATATCATACGAAGTTTAAACTTAAAACTTAAATTACATACCACTAGAGGACAGTTTGTTTTGAGTAGTGGAAGTACGGCGTCGTGTTCCGGTGCTATGTCAACGCGAGTTAAACAACTTCTTTTGACTGTGTTTTGGGATGCTCGCCGAGTTTATGTGGCAGATTACCTGGAACGAGGGGCAGCGGTAAATTCTACTCAGTACATACAGACTCTAAAACACCTCGGACGTCGAGTTTGTTGTGTTTAGAGGCAGCCTGGCGCCAATACTCTTGCAACAGAACAACGCTCGTCAACATACCGTATTGTTCCGAATACAAGCCGCAGTTTTTCCCTAAAAATCGGTTCCATAATTTCACCTGCGGCTTGCATTCGTGCTTTAATAATAATAATAATCGTTTCTTATTAAGCATAAGTAGGTATGAATAGAGCGAGAGGGGGAGGAGGAAGAGAGGGGGGAGGGAGAGAGACGCACTCCTTACGTAGTGCGTGTACAGTCATTTTGATCAGTTTGGTGTTACAGTATAAAGTTTGGTAGCAGTTTTGTTATATTTCATTTTGTTTTTTATCCGATCATTTGTTTTTTGTTGTATTTTGCACTTCACCATGAGTGATGTTATAGGTTAAGGGTACTTTGTCTATACAAGTACCGAAAAAGTAGCGCAGGACTTGCGATACCAATTTCGAATTATTGGTATCGCAAGTCCTGCGGCTACTTTTTGGGTAAAAACGCGGAAAAGACATCCACCAAAGAAGCCGGAAGAAAACACAAATAATGTAGATGAATCCTTGTGTTCGGTATTGAACAAAAAATAAACAAAAACTTCTTAATGATAATTAAGTAGTAAGTGTATTTTGTTTGTACGGTATTTTCTTCTTAAAAAATAAAATACTTTCAAAAACCTACAAGTACTGTACTTGAAATTTATTTCCTAGTTTTGATCACAATTTTCTGATGCGGCTTGTTTTCGGACCAATACGGTACTTCGCGTGCAACTGAAGAGACTCTGAGAAACCTTAAGTCTGACCGATTCCACACCCTCCTTATTCCCCCGACCTCGCACCTTGCGATTTTTATATTTTCCTCGACTCAAGAGAGACTTTAAGGGTAATCATTACAGCTTACACAATGAGGTGAAAGCAGTATTGTGTCCTGGGTTCGAGAAAAGTCGGAAGAATTTTTCAGTGACGGAATGAAAAAACTTGTTTTACGTTGGGAGAAATTAGTAATGCTTAAAGGTGACTATGCTGAATAATAAATATACGATTTCAAAAGGGCAGAAATTTTACTTCAATTTGTTTTCTTTACCCAATCTTGCTATTTATTTTTGTTCGCGTTTCTACAATCATGTGTCCATTAGTTGTCAGCTTACTCTCGTTATTACTACGAGAAAATTTTTTTCCTAGATTACTACACATATATAAAAGAAATACGTACATAGAGAGAGAGAGAAAGTTATAAGATCAAGAAAATAAATATAAAGTTCAGTACTTACAAAAATAAAAACTGCATGAAATAATTCGGGTACGTAAAATGTTTTGTCGCGTAGTTATTAGAGTTATTTAAGTGTGAAGTGTTACAGAATATGGCATAACATAAGGTCCGTTTCTAGTACCTCACGACACCTGGCGTCCATTCTGTTCTCATGTCAGTTCTTGTGAAAGCTTGTTTGTTTGGTGTTATCCATAACAGTGAGAAGGGTATTTAGATGTGTAAACTGGGCGTACAAAACTACTTTTTGCTTCCAGATGGTGCCAAAAGCGGTGTACCGCGTGGCTTGTTTGTTAATATCCCTACATTACATCTTATGGGTTACATTTAATTAATTTCGGACAAGTAAATAGAGAATTACTTGAAGGAGTTGATTACAACTGTAACATATTAAGGATGAAGTTTTGAAATATTTCTATAAATATAAATTTTATAATTAATTACTTCTCAATTTTAAACAAAAATTTAATAATGCAATCAGTTTAAAACGAACAATTTTCTAAACTTATCCTAATTGAATTTAACATTAATTGTATTAAAATATGTTCAAATATTCCCAGAAATTTTTAATTTAAAATATAAGTGAAAAAATTTAAATACTTACGTTATGTTAATGATACGTAACTCTTCAATTTTCATTAGATATTTTTGCAGAAACTTGGATATCTGGAAAAAACATAAATGGAAACTTTTAAATAATAATTTTACTCAAGACACAAATCATAAAAAAATCTGGTGTGAAACACACACACCTTTCTCTTGCTAATGCAAATAATTAACAATATAACCTAACATTAGCAACAAAACATTTAGAAATAAACTAAAAAATTAACTCCAATAAACATAACCGAATTTTAATCATGAGTGAAAGACGCAAAATGATAATCAACTTCAATTTGGCTTAAAAATACGGAAAATCACTCTTTCACGCTAAACTAGGCTCTGTAGAGAAAAATGCTACAAATAAAAGTTGTAGATCTTTTAATTTCCTATAAATTTGATTTTAAACAATTTTGTCGTAGAATGGATCATGCTAAGGCTGAAATCTTAAAAAGTCAATTTTTTTTACCCTATTTCGTCAGAAGAAAACCAGAAAATCGCTAATTACCGCTAAACTAAGCGTTATACAAAATAAATGTTTGAAATAAAGTTGTAGGATTTTAAATTCTCTACAACTTTTATTATATAAATTTTTGCGCTAAAATGCATATTAAAGCCGCAATCTTAAAAAAAACTATGTTTTTACTTGACAGCCTCACTAAAAATGTCAGCAAACACACGGCGCCTACCCTATCTTGTAGAGGATAAAAAATTTAGTAAACCAGGCGATTTAAAAAACAATCGTAGGACCCGTTTTTAAGAAAATCGCAAAAAAGTGAAAAATTACACGAATAAACTACTACTTCCGGTTGACCGATTTTGATGAAAATGTTCGTGTCGGGTCCCGGGAGTGGTGTCTAACATAAGTTTCACTTTTCAAGTTCGTACAATCTTCCGTTCTTGAGATATTCTGTTTATACACACGCGCGCGCGCGCGCGCGCGTTTACACACACACACACACACACAGACCAATCGCTAAAAACTTTTTTTTGGGTTCAGAGGGTCTGAAAACGTGTAGATCAGGTGAAAACTCGATTTCTAAAATTTGACATGAAAACAATACTTTCATTCTTGTATTCATATAGGCAAGAGAAAGTAAAAATTACTCTCAATACTGGATTTCTTCGTAGAAAAATTTTCTTACAAAATAAATTTTACCAACTTTTTGTTCAGGTCCTATAATTTAGTCGGCCTGTTGTGTAGTGGTCAGCGCAACTAGCTACTATGCTGGTGTCCCGTGTTCAATTTCCGGTTAGTTCTAGGAACAAGGAAAGAAAGAAAAGAACAGAAAATGAAAGGGCTGTTTCTTAGCTCAGCTTTGATTAAATCAGTTAACTGACCTTGTTTAAAAGCACGCGCGCGTGTAAATGTGAGCACAAATTTAGTTAATATTTTACGTAAAACATGAGTGTATTATATTTTCAAAGGAAACATATAAATGTAATGTCTCTAACATAATAAAGTTGTTACATTTAAGTACGTACTTATTAAGGTTATGTAAAGTTTAGCTAATATAAAACCAAGTTATGTTGTCTGTTTTGTCGTAGTTGTAAACAGAACAAATAAATTCCTAGAATTTCTAGAAGAGGGAATGCTTATTATGATTCTTTTAAGTTGTAACAACAAGGCATAAGTATGTACTAACACACTATATACTTAAAAGTTAATGAGATTTTCACTTAAAACTACGCAAAGTAAGTGCTTCATTTTGAATAAAAACGACAAACTACGTTTGGGTTAAACGAACCTTTCACGTCACTAAATTAACATCAACTTTGACTAGGGGGTTCTAACGTTCCTTTCCTGTTGAAAAGTACTAAGAATAAGTCTCTAAGTTGTTGTAGATTTACTGTTTCCTCAGATTTTAAATAGCTAACAATAAATTGTTCTTTTTATCTGTAAATGGGGTTGTTTTGTTTAAGAAATTATTTTTACTTTCTCTTGCCTATACGAATAAATAGGAAGAAAAGTATTGTTTTCATGTCGATTTTTTTGAAATCGAGTTTTCACCTGATCTACATGTTTTCAGACTCCATGAACCCAAAAAACATGTTTTTAGCGATTGGTCTGTGTGTGTGTGTGTGTGTGAACAGAATATCTCAAGAACGGAATATCGTACGAATTTGAAACTTAAAACTTTATATTTTGTAGTCACCTCTACCGGACCCGACACGAACATTTTCATCAAAATCGGTCAACCGGAAGAAGTAGTTTATTCGTGTCATTTTTCACTTTTTTGCGATTTTCTTAAAAACGGCTGCTACGACTTTTTTTAAAATCACCTCATTTACTACATTTTTTATGCTCTACAAGATAGGGTAGGCGCTATGTCTCCTGAAATTATTGGGGAGGCTGTTCTCTCATAGAAAAAAACGGTTTTTTTGAGATTGCAGCCTCAATATGCACTTTAGCGAAAAAAAGTAGCCTATAAAATAAAAGTTGTAGACAATTTTAAAATCTACAACTTTTATTTCAAACATTTTTTGTGTAACGCTTAGTTTAGCGGTAATTAGTGCATTTTTTCATGAAAATCTGTAGAAATGAATTTTTTAAGATTTCGGCCTTAGTACGCATTTTAAAGTGTATATAACTTATATGAAATTAAAACTTTTATCTTAAACATTTTTCACTAAGAGCCTAGTTTAGCGTCAATGAATGATTTTACGTATTATTAAGCCAAATTAAGGTTGGTTTTAATTTTGCATCATTCACTCATGATTAAAATTCGGTTATGTTTACTGAGATTAGTATTTTTGTTTATTTCTAATGTTTAATTACTAACTCGCCACTCCAGCGGCGCGAAGCGCCGCTTCCGTGTCTCGACCTCAGAGGGGTAGGTGGATCAGAATTCATAAGTGGATCAGAACCATTTGCCACAAGGTGAAGTTCGGCCGCCAAAGGGGCTGGGTGGATCACAATATTTAGAAATGTCAAGATATGAAAGTTTAAAGTTTCAAAATTTAAAATTTGAAGGTTTTACAATTTTAGGTTAATGTTTAAAGTTTCAAAATTTCAACTTTAAATGTTGTGGTTTGAATGTATGTTACTTTGAGTTTTTCGTTTTGCCATGCGACCTAAAAATTTTCTGGTTACCAAATTTTTATGTAATTTTCTTCGCTAAATAACATGTTAAAAAAATATTTGTATTCCGAAAATTTTAAAATTTTTATTGGGGTAGTAATCACCATAGGGCCCCTCCTAAAATTTAATAAATTCTTCGTGACTCTAGGGGTATGTGTAACGTTTTGTTAATAAACGTTTGCGAAAAACCGTTGTGAAGTTGTAAAGAAAGAAAAACGTGAAAACGGCAAGCCCTAAAAGCCGGAATGCTAGTGTTTTGAGTTTTCTTAGCGAAGAGCTAGGGTAAGGAAAGCTTTAGTGACATAGCTTTAAAGTACTTTGGAAGAGGCACAAAAAAGATTCTATACAATTTTTCTCTACGAAGCACCGTTCAAGAGGTAAAAAATACAACTCCCTACCAATGGTAAAGGGGTGGAACCTGAAAGTTTTCGCGTTACCAAATTTTTATTTAACTTTTAACGTCGAAAACATGCCGTTAAAATACATTTTGTATTCTAAACATTTAGAAATTTCATAATTTTTAGATAGGGGTAGCAACCCCCATTGGATCGCTTTTTAAAATTTTTAAAATTACCTGTGATGCTATAAGTACCTGTGACGTTTTGCTAATAAAAATTTGCCTAAAAAACCGTTTTGAAAGTGTAAAGATAGGAAAACTGAAAACGGTAAACCCCAAAAAACCGAATTTGGTTTTTATAGTTTACTAAGAGGACCGGTGGGTTAATGGCAACTTTAGTTATATAATCTTGAATTACTTTTTGTGGGGCACAAAACAGGTTCATGCATTTTGTTCCTATTATTCACTGTTAAGGAGATAAGGAAATACAACCCCTACCGCAGGCTAGAGGGTGCTAATTTAAAATTTTCGGATTATAAAATTTTTGTGTAATTTTTACGCCAAACAACATGCCGTCAAAAGACTTTTTGTATTCTAAAAATATAAACATTTCATGTCTTTTGGATAAGGGTAGCGACCCCTGACGGTTTTGATCACACAAACTCCAGACAGAATCTTAATTTTTAATCTTAATAATTTTAATAAAATATATAGTTTTCTACGTTAAAAAAAATCTGGTGTGAAACACTCACACCACTCTTTCCAGTTACACACTCTTTCCAGGTTGACTCTTGCCAGTGCAAATAATTAACAATAAACTTAACATTAGTAATAAAACATTAGAAATAAACAAAAAACTAACCTCAATAAATATAACCTAATTTTAATCATATATGAAAGACGCAAAATGAAAATCGATCTCAGTTTGCCTTAAAAATACGGAAAATCACTCTTTCACAATAAACTAGGCTCTGTAGAGAAAAATGCTTTAAATAAAAGTTGTAGATATTTATATTTTCTATAAATTTTATTATATATTTTTTTGTCGTAAAATGCATACTAAGGCCGAAATCTTAAAAAAAAAATCGATTTTTCACACGTTTTCGTGAGAAAAAACAGAAAATCGCTAATTACCGCTAAACTAAGGGTTATACAAAAAAATTTTTGAAATAAAAGTTGTAGAATTTTAAATTTTCTACATTTTGTATTTTAACATTTTTGCGCTATAATACATATTAAGGCCGTAATCTTAAAAAAAAAACACTTTTTTACGTAAAAACAGCCTCACCAAGAATTTCAGAAAACATGGCGCCTACCCTATCTTGTAGAGAATAAAAAATTGAGTAAACCAGGCGATTTTTAAAAAAAATCGTAGGACCAGTTTTTGATAAAATTGCAAAAAAGTGAAAAATTACACGAATAAACTACTACTTCCGGTTGATCGATTTTGATGAAAATGTTCGTGTCGGGTCCAGTAGTGGTATGTAACTTAAGTTTCAAGTTCGTACAATGTTCCGTTCTTGAGATATTTTGTACACACACACACACACAAACCAATCGCTAAAAACATGTTTTTTGGGTTCAGGGGTCTGAAAACGTGTAGATCCGGTGAAAACTCGATTTCGAAAAATCGACATGAAAACAATACTTTCCTTCCTATATATTCATATAGGCAAGAGAAAGTAAAAATACTCATGATGGCTATAATTTTGCAAAAAAAGTTCCTGTGAAACATTTACACGACTTTCTCTTGCCAATATTAATAGAACCTAATGAAAACATAACCTAATTTTAATCGTGAGTGAATAACGCAAAACAAAAATCAACCTCTATAGAACTTAAAAATATGGAAAATTACTGATTTGACGCTAAACTATACTCTATTTCATGTTGAGAATGCAGTACAGCTCTTATGAGAACCCGTTGTGTAATCAGGCGTATGAAAAACATCAAGCACAGCCAATAAATAACCTCCGACGTTACTATATCAAGGTCACGGGCAAAAATATTTAGAGTTTCGCTTTTCATGCTCTAACAAGCTCATTTTCAATCAAAAAATTTTGCGAAAATTACTTTCATTTCCTAATGAATTGTATTTAATTACGCTATTTATATACTGTGACAATATCGAAGAAGGGCATGGTTCACGAAATTTCTAGTATTTCTTTCATGAAATGGTAAAATGCTCAGTCCCACTCTGAGCGTTCACCACCAGGGCAATAGAATACCAGGGTAGGCTCATTGCTTTGATGTTTCGCTTGCCGCCTTGTCCCACTCACTCGACAACTGATGACGTATGTGCGGTACGTGAATTACACCACCCCTACTGCTGCTGTCTCTTTAAACTACTAGGGTTGTTGTCCTCAGTTTGGTTACTTATTAGTGGTGTACGGATGCATCTACAAAATACGTTTGTTTATCGGTCGTGGAATTATTACAATACAGGTTTCTTTCTATGTACTTACGTTGAGTTAAAATAGTGATAGTTGTAGTTAATGTAGTTATAGTTTGTACGTATATCCTGTCGTGTGTTTTAGTGTGTAGTTTTAAACATTTAATTTATCCTTAAATTATTTTTATTTTCAGAATTTATTTTATTTCATTTATTTCACGTTATTTATTTATTTTAACTTTAAAACATGGTGAATTGTGCTGTCGCTACTTGTAAAAATGGTTCGCGAAAGACAAGTGGTATCGTTTACCATAGTTTTCCTAACGAACCGAATTTTAGGAAACAATGGGAATTCAAATGTAAAAGAAAAGAAGATTTTAATTCCAAACATTCTCGCGTCTGTAGTGTTCATTTTACAGAAAACGATTATGAAGACGATTTAAAGAACAGGTTGTTAGGATTACCACAAAGGAAAATACTGAAGAAAAATGATGTACCTACTCGTCATTTATCAACGGAAAATCCTACTGACATATCATATGATCGAGATGAACGGCAACAAAAGAATTTTAAAACAATCAGCACTGGAACGATTTAAACATTTAAGTCCTAAGAAATGTATTCTATTAATAGTATAAATAGTATTCTATTGCCCTGGTTCACCACCGTGAATGAGTACCAGCGACCAGCGTTCACTATGCGCTTACCCTATGAACATAAAACCAGCTGATTATATTATAAGTATTGCATGTTAACGCGCCCTATAATCGATGTGTTCTGTACGAGCAGCCACGAGTGAAGTACAGCAGCTCTTATAAGCATGCGCGCGTAATATTTGTCAGGCTTAAACATTCGTACAATCTGACAACGCTAGCGAACGTTCTGATTGGTCTAAACGCGTGGAACAGCAAAGCTCATCAACCATAAAAAGCATTACAGTGTAGTAGCACTCAAACTCCCATTTTAAGCAATATTGCTTATAAACTTCCCGTACTGCATTCTGAACGTGAATTCAACTGTTGTTTAGGTCATCAGCCAAAAGGCTGGTTTGAACCTCTAGAGGTTTTACTAAGTAAACGAGGAGTGAGGTGGTTTACCATTGCCTTCCCCACTGAGTGTAAAAGTACGCTTATCAGCATGCCGAGCCTTCTAAAAAGCCCATATTTTCCACTCTACAAATGACATCTTCACTTCATTTACTACAAGGTCTGGCTGTATAATGAAATTCATTACTTTCACAGGAAATAACTCTGATTAGTGTCTATTACACCTCTACCTCTTCTGTTCTTAAATGATTCAGTCATTTAATTGGCTGACCATGTGATAAGAACAGAAATATTTATTTTAGCCCTGCAACGAACAGATTGAGTAAATAATTTGACACTCCACCTGTCTGTTATGGAAAGGTGAATTCAACTATAGATTATGTAGAAAAATAATCATCTTGAAATATAATATTTTTATTTCCTATAACTTTAATTACATACGTTTTGGCCTTAAAATGCATATTAATTGCATTTACAAACGCCTGTTTTCGTTTATTAACTATATTTTGTAATACATCAAGCGATATTATTTTATAATTAATAATTTAATTAATAATTAATATAATAATAATTACTAATATTCAATAATAATAATAATAATAATAATAATAATAATAATAATAATAATAATAATAATAATAATAATAATAATAATAATAATAATAATAATAATAATAATAATAATAATAATAATAATAATAATAATAATAATAATAATAATAATAATAATAATAATAATAATAATAATAATAATAATAATAATAATAATAATTTAATTTAATTTTAAATTATTATTATTATTATTATTATTATTATTATTATTATTGAATATTAGTAATTACGTTTTAGTTCAGCCGTCCTTACTTAGCTCCTACTGTAAACAAACCAAAGCCAGCTACTACAGGGTGTACGCTAGGGTCCACGACTTTATGGATGTTGTATTACCATTAAGTTTACTATGTTTTAAATTGGATTAATTTTATTGATTTAAATTTAAAAAAATATAATGTTTATAATGTAGTTAATTTATTAAACTAAAGACCTACTAAAATTTTACTTTATCTTGCCTATATGAATATATAGGAAGGAACGTAGTCTATTGTTTTCATGTCGATTATTCGAAATCGAGTTTTCACCGGATCTACACGTTTTAAGACCCCCTGAACCCAAAAAAACATGTTTTTAGCAATTGGTGTGTGTGTGTGTGTGTGTGTGTGTGTGAACATAGTACGAACTTGAAACTTGAAACTTAAGTTACATACCACTGCCGGACCCGACACGAACATTTTCATCAAAATTGGTCAACCGGAAGTAGTAGTTTATTCGTGTCATTTTTCACTTTCTTCGATTTTCACAAAAACTGGTCCTACGATTTTTTTAAAAATCACCTGGTTTACTAAATTTTTTATGCTCTACAAGATAGGGTAGGCGCCATATTTGCTGAAATTCGCGATGAGGCGATTTTTACGTAAAGAAATTGTTTTTTTAAGATTGCGGTGTTAATATGCATTATATATGCATAGCGCAAAATATATGCAATTAAAGTTGTAGAAAATTTACAATTCTACAACTTTTATTTCAAACATTTTTTTTGTATAACGCTTAGTTTAGCGGTAATTAGAAATTTTCTGTTTTTTTCTCACGAAAACTTATAAAAAATCTATTTTTTTAAGATTTCGGCCTTAGTATGCATTTTACGACAAAAAAGTATATAATAAAAATATAAAGGAAATTTGTAATACAAATGGAAATGATGTAATACAACTTTTATTTAAAACATTTTTTTTTGTACAGAGCCTAGTTTAGCGTGAAAGAGCGATTTTCCGTATTTTTAAGCCAAACTGAGGTTGATTTTCATTTTGCGTCTTTCATTATATAATTAAAATTTATTTATGTTTATTGAGGTTAGTTTTTTGTTTATTTCTTATGTTTTTATTACTAATGTTAGGTTTATTGTTAATTATTTACATTGGCAAGAGAAAGTTGTGTGAGGGTTTCACATTAGATTTTTTACTTTCTCTTGCCTATATGAATGTATAGGAAGGAAAGTAGGTAGGTATTGTTTTCATGTCAATTTTTTTTAGGTTATTTAAAGTCGCATCAACAGTTCGGTTATTAGCGACTACGGTGGGTTTGAACTTGTGAAAATTTCCAGACCTTAGCCGGGAATCAAATTCGGGATCTCTGTGTTTAACGCTAGCGCACTACCACTACGCTATGGAGGCGGCCATGTTTAAATTTTATTACGTACAAATATTTATTTATAAGTATAATAAAATTAATAGAAATTTAGACTGACGTAGTTACGTAGTTACGTTAGGATCAAAATGTGAGCCAAATAAATTTACTATTAGATGAGTACAAGCAAACAAAAGGTCATCATAAAGTTACACACAAAATACTAATTAATTACTACAAACATTGAAGAGATGAGAGGTATGAAACATTTTGACAATACACAATATTGTTTGTCGAATAAGATAGGGTAAGATGTTCTGAATATATTTCAAGCTCAAAGTAAACTTTGCTACAGATATGTGTATAGAGTACACATATTATGATGGACATAGTTAAACGGAAAATGAAAATTAAAGCATATTTAGACTGTGTACGCTTAACTGGAATATGTACTCAAGAGTGTGTGTGTGTGTGGGGGGGGGAGAGACATGATATTGACTGAAAATAGAGAAGCCATTTACCTAGGAGTATCAACCGAGTAAGTACGTAATGGAAACATTTACCGACTGTCAACATTTATTATAAAATGATTGATTAGTTATTTAATACAATTATACAAATAAAATTACCTTACATATTTAAATTTATTAATAATTTCTAAATTTAATTTTATGAATGAAATTTCACCTAATAAAGTTTGTTGTTGTTTAGGTCAACAGCAGAAAGGCTGGTTTGAACCTGTAGAGGTTTTACTAAGTAAAAACGAGGAGTGAGGTGGTTTACTATTGCCTTCCTCACTGAGTTAAAAGAGTATGGTTATCAGCATGTCAGGCCCTCCGAAAAGCCCTCCATGTCAGGCCCTCCATCTACTCTGCAAATGACACCTTCACTTCATTCACCACAGGGTCTGGCTGTATAATGAATTGATTAGTTATTTAATACAATTATACAAATAAAATTACCTTACATATTTAAATTTATTAATAATTTCTAAATTTAATTTTATGAATGAAATTTCACCTAATAATGTTTGTTGTTGTTTAGGTCAACAGCAGAAGGGCTGGTTTGAACCTGTAGAGGTTTTACTAAGTAAAAACGAGGAGTGAGGTGGTTTACTATTGCGTTCCTCACTGAGTTAAAAGAGTATGCTTATCAGCACGCCAGGCCCTCCGAAAAGCATCTACTTTCCACCTTGCAAATGACACCGTCACTTCATTCACCACAGGATCTGGCTGTATAATGAAATTCATTACTTTCCGAGGAGATAACTATGACTAGTGTCTTTTCCACCTCTACCTCTTCTGTTCTTAAATGATTCAGTCATATAATTGGCTGACTACGTGATAAGAAACAGAACTATTTTTTGTAGCCCTGGAGCTAGCAGATTGAGTGCAAATAATTTAACACTTCACCTGCCCGTTATGGGCAATAATAAAGTTTGTTGTTGTTTAGGTCATCAGCCGAAAGGCTGGTTTGAACCTGTAGAGGTTTTACTAAGTAAAACGAGGAGTGAGGTGGTTTACCCTTGCCTTCCTCACCGAGTGGAAAAGTACGCTTATCAGCATGCCGGGCCCTCTGAAAAGCACATATTTTCCACTTTGCAAATGATATCTTCACTTCATTCACCACAGGGTCTGGCTGTATAATGAAATTCATTACTTTTCAAGGAGATAACTCAGACTAGTGCCTTTTACACCTCTACCTCTTCTGTTCTTAAATAG
This sequence comes from Catonia carolina, assembly GCA_035578175.1. NCBI lineage: Eukaryota > Metazoa > Arthropoda > Insecta > Hemiptera > Achilidae > Catonia > Catonia carolina. The sequence goes on along the minus strand of JAQMRL010000004.1, from coordinate 66,375,480 downwards.
TTCAGTCATATAATTGGCTGACCACGTGATAAGAAACAGAACTATTTTTTGTAGCCCTGGAACTAGCAGATCAAGTGCAAATAATTTAACACTCCACCTGCCCGTTATGAGCAATAATAAAGTTTATAAAAGTATAAAAGGAAGGAGGTTATGTAAGAAGGATACTTGTTACTCTAGTAACTTCTCTTAGGTACACACCTAATAGAAAATTTAATGAACTATCTTGGGTAGATTCTTGTACACCTCGAGGATATTATTGTTTGCGGAATGTATTTACAAAAGGGTGGTATAGTACCCTATACCAACCTTTGTAAGCTATATATAATTGCCTTAATAAGATATGTTCGGAACCTAATACAAAAACAAACTAGAAAACAAACACACGAGAAGAACAATTTGTAAAAAATATTAATAAACAACAGTTAGAAAATTTTTTTTAACTTTAATTTTGAATATTTAACTGTACTTTGGAAAACAACCAAAAGATGAAAGAGCATTGACATTTCATTAAAATTAACACGAACAGGTACGAATATAAAATACAACATTCAACAATGTTAAATTTGGAATAACAAAAAACTGGTGTGAAAAACTCACACACTTTCTCTGTGTGATGTACATAATAACTCTGTGTGATGTACTCTGTGTGTGTGTAAATAATAAAACTCGTAGAAAATTTAAAAATCAACTTTTATTTCAAACATTGTTTTTGTATAACACTTAGTTTAGCGGTAATTTTTTATTTTTTCTAGAATATCTGTAAAAAAAATAAATTTTTTAAGATTGCGGCCTTAGTATGCGTTTTACGACAAAAGAGTATATAATCAAATCTATAGAAAATTATAAGATCTACAACTTTCGTTTTAAACATTTTTCGCTACAGAGCCTAGTTCAGTGTTAAAGAATGATTTTCCTTATTATTAAGCCAAACCAAGGTTGATTTTCATTTTGCATCATTCACTCACGATTAAAATTAGGTTATGGTTTTTGTTTAAAAGTTTTATTACTAGTTAGGTTGTATTTTTCATTATTTACATTGGCAAGAGAAAGTCGTGTGAGTGTTTCACACCAGATTTTTTAAATTTATATTTCTAAACCCTTGGTCATTGTGGGTTGTAGAACTGGTACGCTGGGTTTTAACTTGTAATAATTTTCATAACTTAGCTGGAAACCTTACCCGGGAAATTTCACTTTGTAGGCTAGTGCGCTGCCCACTAAGCCACGAATCCGGCGAGGTTTTTTCAAATTTATAATATTTGTATTTTAGTTTTACTTTTTTTGAAATTTTACGGCTACATGGGACCACTTAAAATCAATCTTTGGAGTTCTTTTTCTAAGCTGTTTTTCTCTTTGCCCAGTATCTTTTCAAATTATCAGATCTTGTTTTTCTTTCCTCATCTGAATAAACCCTCTTTCCGCTTGTTTCCTCTTTAAATTTAACTCTTGTATTTTTATCGTTCAGGATTTTGATTTTTTTCTGTTTTATTTCTGAGATCTTCGTCTCATTGAAGACGTTTAAGTTGGACGTGGTCTTTATTTTTAACATGTATCCTGCATATCTTCTTTCATTTCTTTTATCCAACTTTGTAGTGTTGCTAGTGTGCTTTGCTTTTCGTTCTAAGTAAATGACCAAAGGAAGAAATTCTCTTTTTTCTCATCACACCTGTTGTTGGGTCAATATCTTTATAACTTGGTTATTAGGTAATAGTACAAATATACAGTTTTTCTGGTGCTTTTTTATTTATTTTTTGTTTTTATTTTTACTTTGTTACATACATTTTCTAAAGTTTTTTTCCAAAAATCTAATGAAGTGTTTCTCGACTTAATCTTTTGTATTTTACATCAGATTTTTTTGAAACTATTAACAATACGATTTTGGGATTAATTTTTTAAAATTTTTCTTCTCAAAAAATGTACCACAAGATTTGCTCTGTAAGTTATGATTAAAAGAATCATCATCTTACCGATTAAGATGAAATCAGAGCGAAATATTTTGCTAATCATAACTCGAATATGAAGGGTTCCTGGAACTAAGTTCAAACGTTCCTTATTTTGAACTTTAGGATGTGTCTCCAAAGTAATTAAAGCTTCTTTCCAGAATTTACATAATTATGTTACAGAATTAGAATTTTAAATCAAAGTATTTTTTAACCTAGACAGAATGAACAGTATGTCTAAAATCCAGAATATCAAACAAGTTTGGTAGTATTTATATTTAATTCAGCACAATAGATGTGAGCTAACACAGTTTTGATGAAGTGGAGTTGAAAGAGAAGTATGTTTTACCCACATTTTAGAGGTGCTTAATTTCGAGGTTTAAATAAGGGAATTCAAATTCTACTTGACTATGAACTAGGTTAACCTAGACTGCATTCTATTGTTCATCTTCTCATAGTACAATTAATGAAGGACTTATTGCACGATGACATTTTGTCAGGTCTCCATTTTGTCTTCAATAAACGATCCTCGTGCGGTTAAACCGAGAAGACATTTTGATGATACCAGGAATATTATCAGAACCTTTCCCCTTATCAACTGAAATTATTGGTTGGTATTCTCCCAATATAAATTGCGATTGCTGTCAGTTCTGAATGTGATAGCTGTACCTAATTAATCTAGTACCTAGTATGTACAATGATTGTTATTTGACCAGGTGGTGCTATTGAGAACTACCTCAAGTAAATAACAGCACAAAGCTCTTTATTCACCATCAATGATAGATGGAAGATAATACCGTATCTACTCGAATATACCGCGCGCCTTTTTCGAACGAAATCGATCTGATAAAATTGTGCGCGCGTTAAATTCGACAAAATCTGCTGTGAAATACTCACACGATTTTTTCTTGCCAATGAAAATAATGGACAATGTAATCTAACAATAGTAATAAAACATTAGAAATAAACAAAAAACTAACCTCAAAAAACATAATCTAATTTTAATCATGAGTGAATGATGCAAAATGAAAACCACCCTAAGTTTGGCTTAATGATACGAAAAATCCCTTTTTTACGCTAAACTAGGCTCTTTAGAGAAAAAATACATAGGTACTAAGGCCGAAATCTTAAAAAATACATTTTATTTAGATTTAAAAAAAAACAACAGAAAACCACGAATTACCTATTATTAATTTGTCGCTAAACTACCTTAAGCGTTGTACAAAAAAAGATTGAAAAAGAAAAAAGTAGTAGATTTTAAAATTTTCTACAACTTTTATTACATACACTTTTGCCCTAAAATGCATGTTAATGTCGCAATCTTAAAAAATCATTTTTTTCTTCGAGAGTACAGCCTCCCCAAGAATTTTGGCAGACATGGCGCCTACCCTATCTAGTAGAGCATAAAAAATGTAGCAAATGAAACGAATCAACAAAAATTTTATGGGCCGCTTTTGAGAAAATTGGAAGAAAGTGAAAATGAGACAAATAACCTACTAGGTACTTCTGGTTGACCGATTATGATGAAAATGTTTGTGTTGGATCCTCTAGTGGTATCTAACTTAAGTTTCAAGTTTTTTTACTTTGTACGATGTTCCGTTCTTGAGATATTCTGTTCACACAGACACACATTAATCAGTAAAAACATGTTTATTAGGTTCAGGGGTCTGAAAACGTGTAGATCCGGTGAAAACTCGATTTCGAAAAATCGACGTGAAAACAATACTTTCCTTCCTATATATTCATGCAGACAAGAGAAAGTAAAAATATATTACATGAGATTTGGAAGAAATCGGGCACGAAGCACTTCAGTAAAACTGAAAATGACAAATGCGTTACTCTAGAATTGGATCCATCTGTATATTATTCAATATATACGAGTAAAAATATACAATACTTTTTATTTAGCGTATAAAAATGTGTACGGATATAGATTTGATATATTTATTTTACAAAATAATTCTATAAAACAGATACTGGGATAGCTATGTAATCAAAATCCTATAGAATCATATTTGATTTTTTTTATTGGCAAAACGTATAAATATAAACGTGTACTCAAATCCAATACCTATTATATATATTGAAGTTGGAGACGATGCGTGAAACGACAATCGGTTTCTTTACGAAGAAAATACTGCAAGAGTGAATGTTGTTCAACGGAAAAAGAACAAAAAGAATTTCCCCATCAGAAATAGCTTTGTCTGAAAAAAATACAGGGGAAAAATCACAGTTCTTTGGTCTTTTCTTGCTCTTCAATTTTCTTACGAGTATGCTCCTTTCCTTAGGTTATTGCAAACATGTCTTGTGTGTATATTCGATATTTTCTTTTTTCAACTAAAGTCAAGATATTAGCAATGTAACTTATGTATTCAAAGAAAACAACTAAAACGGAATAATTCTTAAGTTGTTTGTGTTTTACAGTATTTTTTTATTATCGTTCTTAAAAAAGATACAAGAAAAAATCTGGTGTGAAACACTCACACAACTTTCTCTTGCCAATATAAATAATTAACAATAAACCTAATATTAGTAATAAAACATTAGAAATAAACCAAAAACTAACCTCAATAAACATAACCTTATTTTAATCATAAGTGAATGACGCAAAATGAAAATCGAACTCAATTTGGCTTAAAAAAACGGAAAATCACACTTTCACGCTAAACTAGGCTCTGTAGAGAAAAAAGCTCTAAATAAAAGTTGTAGATCTCTTAATTTTCTATAAATTTTTTTATATACACTTTTGTCGTAAAAAGTTGTAGAATTTTAAATTCTCTACAACTTTTATTATATAAATTTTTGCTCTAAATTGCATATTAAAGCCGTAATCTTAAAAAAACTATGTTTTTACGTGAAAACAGCCTCACCCAGAATTTCAGCAAAAATGGCGCCTACCGTATCTTGTAGAGAATAAAAAATTGAATAAACCAGGCGATTTTAAAAAAAATCGTACGACCAGTTTTTGAGAAAATCGCAAAAAAGTGAAAAATTACACGAATAAACTACTACTTCCGGTTGACCGATTTTGATGAAAATGTTCGTGTCGGGTCCGGTAGTGGTATGTAACTTAAGTTTTAAGTTTCAAGTTCGTACGATGTTCCTTCTTGAGATATTTTGTTACACACACACACACACACACACACACACACACACACACACACACACACACACACACACACACACACACAGACCAATCGCTGAAAACATGTTTTTGGGTTCAGGGGGTCTGAAAACGTATAGATCCGGTAAAAACTCGATTTCTAAAAATCGACATGAAAACAATACTTTCCTTCCTATATATTCATATAGGCAAGTGAAAGTAAAAATTGTACAGGTTTATAAAAGTGTTTTGATATAAGTTTCTAGGTGATAATGTTTTTTAAAATTTTGTGTTTGGGAATAGTTAGTAAGTAAAATTATGTCTGGTACGCTGGTACCGCCCCTTTGGTGTACTCTAGTATCGGTGGGGCATGACACTAAGATGGACTCCCGATTGCCTAGATAATTCCCGGTGGTTGTTTTAAACTTAAAAATAATTATTATAAACCCATAACAGGTGGGTAAAGTAAAATTATTTGCACTCGATCTACTAGTTTCAGAAATGTTTTGATACATATTTTTAGGTGATAAGTTTTTAAAATTTAATGTTTTGGAATAGTTAGTAAGTAAAATTATGTCTGGTACCAGGGCTACAAAAAATAGTTCTGTTTCTTATTACATGGTCAGCCAATTATATGACTGAATCATTTAAGAACAGAAGAGGTAGAGGTTTAAAAGACACTAGTCAGCGTTATCTCCTCTGAGTGTAATGAATTTCAGTATAGAGCCAGACCCTGTGGTGAATGAAGTGAAGGTGCCATTTGCAGGGTGGAAAGTTGATGCTTTTCGAAGGACCTTGCATGCTGATAAGTATGCTTTTCCATTCATTAAGAAAGACAATTGTAAACCACATCACTCCTCGGTTTACTTAGTAAAGCCTCTAGAGGTGCAAACCAACCTTTCGGCAATCCGCATAAACAGCTGACTGATTAATTATAAAAAAGATTTATTTGGCGGAACATAAAATCAGCTGTACATAAACAGCTGACTGATTAAATATAAAAACGAAGCATTTGATTGTTGGAGCTTTGCCGCGGTTTGAATGGCTGATGTGTTAGTGGCCTAAATAGTACGGGATTCTTCGTTACGGTGAAGTTTGTTATTTCGTCATAAGACATTGTATTCAATAAATTAAATTGGTAAGGGAAATTTTTTATTTTATTTTATTGTTGATAAATTGCGTGAATTACGTTGTTTAAAATGTTTAATAACTTATTTTCATGAACTCATTATTTTTATTGTTGTCATTTATTTTTTCTTGGTTAGGTTTTTTGTCAAATAATTTTGTTGAATAAATATATGTGAATTAATTAAATTAAAGTTTGCAATTTTACTTTACTATAACGAGTTGTAACAATACATCTACGTAAAGGTTTTTATATAGTCATGTTTAATGAATAACAGAGTCCATTGTAATGATAATGGGTAAAATGTTGAAATGAAATTGGCTTTGGTCCAATAGACTTTCGTACATAGTGTAGTACCTAAGCTAATGACAGGTCCTGTAGTGTATATTATTTGGAGGATTAAACAAAATTGACAGTTTTGAAGTTCTATATATGATATATTTTAATAGTTGATTTACTGTTTCGGTGAAACGTTGATAGGTAAATGGTGTGAGAGGTATATCTGGAGGTAGGGATTGGGTATTGGGTTTGGCAATAATGATATGGCAAGTAAAGTTAATTGACCAGCTGTTGTGATGAATAGAGTTCACACAAAGCTGCTGCTGCTATGTGGCCATTGTTTATACTATGTACACCAATATAATAATAATAATAATAATAATAATAATAATAATTATTAATATTATTATTATTATTTTAATACAAATACGAGTATAATTATAATAAACAAAATGAATATCCAGAAATGAAGGTCAGTTTCAATTTAAATTCTCTTTTATAAAAAAATTTAATAACGTATTACTATTTTAATAATCCGCGATAGATAATGTTTGTAAATACATATTTTTATAAAGGTATTCGTTTAAATATTTATATTTTAATTTATTTAATGGTGTATCAATCGCTTGTTTAAGTTTAAAATAACCACCGTGAGTTATTTTGGCGACCGGGAGTTCATTTTGTTGTCATGCCCCACTGATACCTGAGTACACCGAAGGGGCGGTAACAGGGTAACAGATTTAATTTTACTTACTAACTATTCTGAAACACGAAATTTGATAAAAATTTATCACCTAGAAACTTATATCAAAACACTTTTTATAGACCTGTACAATTTGAAATGAATCTGAACCCTTTATAGGGCATTACTACGGGGAAAAACATATATGTTGTGAAACGTTAAATTTTGCTGTACAGGGACTTGAATAATTTATTTCTAGGGCCAGAACAGTACGATATTTCTTTGTTTTGATTTTAAGTTCGGTAAATATAGTTATCAAGGAACGTTTTTTGAAATGGTAATCACATAATGTTTAGTGATAAGAATGCTTATTAAAACAACTTGTAGTACTATAACAACAAATTGTGTAGAATAACTTATCTTAACTTTATATTAGCATGAATGCCTGCTTTCCTGTGAAAAACTAGAATTTTCTAAGCACTGTACAAAAGTAACAACAAAACAACACGGTAGCGTACGCTGGTATGAATCCTTACCACATTCGTGTAACTCATGAAGGAAATGGTCGCTGCGCGCTAATTTCAATATGTGGATAGCCTACTTACCAGGGAACATCTGTAACACCATAAAATGCCAATAGGGTTCAACTGCATAGCTTATTCTTAAATAAACTCGACCTTCTTGCCAGTGGTAAGTATACTTACCAAAGACCTATAAAGGGTTAAACAAGAATAAAATAAAATAAAAATGTACGAATCAGTTTACTACGAACAAAAATAATACCTGACCTACAAAAAATCTTGACTAGAGAAGGAGAGACTTTCATACAAGCATTTTTTTTTTATAGAGCCCTTCTTCTTCTTAGCGTGCCTGTCCGGTTCGAACGCTGGCTGTCATCATGGCTATCTTGGTCTTGTCATCTGCAATGCGGAACAGTTGGGCCGAGCTTTTCCCATACCAGTCTCTCAGGTTAGCAAGCCAGGATATTCTTCTTCGGCCTGGCTGTCTTCTACCATCCAATCTTCCCTGCAGGATGCGCTGCAACAGTTCGTATCTACCGTGGTTCCTCATAATATGACCGAGGTATTGCAACTTGCGACACTTAATGGTGTTTATTACCTCTGGTTCCTTGTTCATCCGACGCAGTACCTCAATGTTGGTCACCCTATCTGTCCATGGTATCCTCAGCATTCTTCTGTACACCCAAAGTTCGAAGGCTTCAAGTTTAGTAGTGGTCGCCCTCGTCAATGTCCAAGACTCTACTCCGTACAGAAGAATGGAAAACACGTAACACCGCAAGAGTCGCAACTTAGTGCCCATAGTGAGATCATGACTCTTAAACGCCGAACTCATTGCGTTGAAAACACTCCTTGCCTTACCAATACGGCACTTGATCTCTTGTGAGTTTTCCCAGGCTTCATTGATAATAGTGCCCAAATACGGATACCATGCTACACGCTCAATTCTTGCATGTTTTATATATAGGTCTACACCAGTTATCGGTCCCCTGCTAATTACCATTAATTTGGTTTTCACGATGTTGATGTCCAGGCCATACTTCTCGCTCACTTCTGTTATCCTGTTCATCAGTCTTTGCAGTCCCTCTATTGTATCAGCGAATACAATCGTGTCATCTGCATATCGTAGATTATTCAGTTTGACACCGTTCACTGAGATACCCTCTTCCACATCCTGCATGGCCTCCTTGAAGATGTGCTCTGAGTAGACGTTGAAAAGTATTGGCGAAAGAATACAGCCCTGTCTAACCCCACGTCGTATTTCGACCTGTTCTGTATGGTCTTCTTCCACTCTCAGCACTGCCGACTGATTCCAATACAAGTTGGCGATCAGCTTCAAATCCTTCCCATCCAGTCCAGTTTGTTTGAGGATCTCCATCATTTGATCATGTCTGACACGGTCAAACGCCTTTTGATAGTCGATAAGGCATGCAAAAACATTGCAACTTACATCTCTGCATCTTTGGAAAAGTACTTGCACACTAAAGAGTGCCTCTCTAGTACCCACTGCTCTTAAAAAACCAAACTGGTTCGGTGCTATATGTTCTTCACACACCTTGTAAATTCTTTTATGTATTATTCTCAGGAATAATTTTAGAAACTGGCTCATCAGACTTATTGTCCGGTAATCCCTGCATACTTTACTTTCGATCCAGGTTTTTTAGGTATGGTTTATAGAGCCCAGTTTAGCAAAATTAGTAATTTTACGTATATTTAGATTCTACAGAGATTGGTTTTGGTTATTTACATTGGTAAGATAAAGTCGTATGATTCACACCAGATGTTTTAGATTATAGTAGGATTTAGGCCTACATCAGTATAAATAAGTTTTTAAGATTGTAACTAAAAAGGATAGAGAAAACGTAGCACGACGAATTTTTTTTATCCCTAATGTGTTTAAGTTGCAATCTGTTCAATTAAGAACAATAAGCAATTCCAATACTTAATGAGATGAGGATGATGTGTAAATTAAGGGTAGTCTTGTTCAGACCCAGGCCGAACATTCCTGAGGGAGTTTGGTTAATTGAACCCCAACTATCAAAGTACAGAGTTAAAAACTTTACGGTATTCTATCCGTATACAAATAACTACCCTTCTAATCTTTTAAATCGAATTTTAACAGTGTTCTTGACCCACCGAGTCGGTCTAGAGGTAAAGTCGTCGCCGCGAGTCAGCTATTTAACAGCTGATTTTCAGAGGCAAAGGTTCCTGCTTCAAATCCTAGTAAAGGTAGTTTTTTTATACGGATTTGATTACTAGACAGTGGTTACCGGTGTACTTTGATGCTTGGGGATAAATTTACCATACTCTCTTAGGAATGGTCGGCCTGAGTCTGTACAAGACTACACCTCATTTTCACGTCATACGCAACATACACACATTAGGGAATAAAAAAAAAACAGTGTTACTGATGCTGTTATTATTATTTATTTGCTCTTACAAATACGATTATTGTTACAATTTTCAAGCACACTTGAAGTAAAAATTAATATAATTTATTTATAAACGAAAATATTTACAGAATTTAATAGTTAAAAATGAGGAAAGTAGGTCTACTGACAGATACTATACATTAAAAAATAGGTCTGTAACAAGAAATTGTAGAAAATTATATTAAAGAAATTATATAAAGACTTAATAGCAACAGAAGTACTTTTAATAAACTTAAGTCCAATTAAAATCTGAAACGAATATTATAAAATGATATAGGCGTTTTAAAATCTCTTTTGTGTATAAATGAATATAGTACAATACACAAGTTGGTTTTACAAAAGCAACGGTCGTCTTTTTTGGATCACTCATCTTAAAATGGCTTAATTAAAATAACGGAAGACTTAGAGCTACAGCTACCCTTTTATGCCGTATGTTTTTAATTCGTTTGCCTTCATAATGAAAATGAAGTAAGTTGTGGTTAAAAAGGAATAGGGAGCCGACGGGGTCTACGAGGACGCCAAGTGGGTAAAATCTAAGTAAAAGAGAAGAGAAATTGAAGACTTTGAGTGTGAGTTAAGTACAATAAAAATAAGTTAAAATAGTTAGCTTAAAAAACTTAAAAACAACTCATTTAACAAAAGTAAATAAATTAAAATTCTTTTACAATTAATTTAATTTCACTTTGAAATAAATAAATGTACTTACATAATTTAAAAACCTTCTGAAAGAATTATTATGCTTATTTTTTTATTCAACGATATTAGTGTTTTAAATTAAATTATTCATAATATTATTTATATATAAAATTATTTTAATATACAAAATATCTTATTATAATTTACATGAGATGTTAATAATGCAATAATACCTAGTTTAAGTAGTATTAAAATAAATATAGTATTTTACAAAGTGTATTTTATTTGCATAGATTCATCATTATTAAGTTGTGTAATATAATAAATAATAAATGTTTAAGTACGAAATGATTAATAAAGAAATTGAAATTGCTATTTTATTCTTTTTCTCTTTCTCTTCTTCATGCTTCTTTTTCTATCTTCTAATGCTTATCTTCCGCGTTTTCCTATTTTTACTTCTCTCTTCTTGCACCTTACTTTTCATCATTAGCCGTTCATCATCTAACACTGGATACTTTTCCATGCTTCCTTGTCGTGATCTCCTCTTATCCACTCTGCCCAGCCGCCACACTGACATTCTCCCGCTTGATCCACAGTCTCCCAACATCTCTCCTGGTTTCACTAGATCCCAGGCACGTATCCAGAATTTGGGGGAGGGCAAAATAAAATTTTGTATACAAAGGCAGACCCACACATTGTTTGACCTTCAGGAACCCAGTGAAGGTGCACAATCCCATAGAAATAAAAAAAAACAATCATCATTGCTTTAAATTTTGACTTGCTCATTCGAGCTTTTTTGGCTCTCGGTGAAGTTCAGCTATTCCAGTTCATGAATTGGCGCTTCGTTTCTGGATCATAAGTAAAAAAACCTCATTTCATCACATGTTATTATCTTCTACCTGTTCCCTAAGGTGAAATCTGCATTAAAAGGGACAAGATTTGAGTCTGTGGAAGCTGTAGAAGAGAAAGTGGCACGTGTTCTGAAAGAGCTGACAGAAGATGACTTCCACCACTGTTTCCAACAATGGAAAATTCGTATGGAGCGTTGTAGGGATAGGAAGGAGTGTATATTGAAGGTGACAATAAGTGATTATGTATAAAATAAAAATAAAATGTTTTACAACGCCAGTCTCGTAATTTAATAGCCAAACTTCGTATTTTAAAAATTTAAAGAAAATAAAAAGTAAATTATTTCCAGTACCGGAATTTTTGAAAACGTATATTTACAATATAACATTATATAATATAAAATTCCAAGAGTTTTTGTAGAAGTAGTATTGTATTTTTAAATAGTAAAGTCAAGATGCGACCATTAAGAATTGTAACATAAGCTATTTAAAAAGGGTCATGTTTTGACCTTAAATTATGAGAGTGCTATAAAGAAACATGCTCTTCTCATATGGATAGGTAAAAAATGAAAAAAAAAACTCGGGAAGTACTAACCCTAACTGCATATCTTGTATTATTTACTTTGCACACTAACGTACTAGTGGTAATAAACCTCAAGATCCTAACCTTGTTCTCTTACAGGTTTTTTTTTAGAGAAGAAAATATTATAGAAATTTTTATGGTACAGAGTTGTAAAATATTTTAATATTGGTATCACCTACAATAAACAATTGCGTTCTTCTGAATGTTAATAACGTTACTATATAACACTTTATGATTCATAAATTTTACTTATATTAAAATATGAATGTTTTTCTATTTACGGACGCAGTAGTATGTTTTTAACAAAACCGTATAAAATTTGAAATTTATTTCAACAGTATATTTTATAAGAATCAAAAATCGAGAACAATACGTAGAAAAATATTTTGAATAAAATTTATTTTATTTATTTATTTTTCCTTTACTTTTGTTATTGTTTACGTCATCAGCCAAAAGGCTGGTTTAAGCCTGTAGAGATTTTATTAAGTAAAACGAGAAGTGAGGTGGTTTACCATTGCCTTCCTTAGTGAATGGAAAAGTACGCTTATCAGTATGCCGGGCCCTCTGAAAAGCAAATATTTTCCACCCTGCAAATGACATCTCCACTTTATTCACCACAGGGTCTGGCTGTATAATGAAATTCATTACTTTCAGAGGAGATCACTCTGATTAGTGTCTTTTACACCTCTATCTCTTCTGTTCTTAATGATGCAGTCATTTAATTGGCTGACCATGTGATAAGAAACAGAACTATTTATTTGAGCCCTGCAACGAACAGATTGAGTGTACTTAATCTGACACTCCGCCTGTCTGTTTTGGGCAGTTCCTTTACCTACAAAAAATATCATTACAATATAAGTTAATTTCCTTAATTATATAATTTGAAAATCTAAAACTATTTGTATTAAATTCATGATGGGAAAATTAATCCACCCAACTATGGTTTCTCATGTTAAAGGGTAAATCAATTTAATGCTTCTTTGTTCATTATAATACTGCAACTACTACGGTAATCTATTAGTGTGTTAGTAATATTATAAATATACGTTAGTTACTTAAATACCAATTAAACTAATAAGACATTTTTATTATAATAGGATAATTATACAGAATGTTTCATGAGGAACGGATCATACTTCAGGAACTCATTATACAGCTAAAAATAAGAAAAAAGTTTCTTATAAACATGGGTCCGAAAACCATTCTTTAGCGAGTTGCGGCTAGCGAAAGATTTCGCCTGGAATTCAGTTCTCCCTGTGAAATGAATTCATACTAAAATTTTTAGGGCATCAATTAAGGTTGGTAATTGAACAGGTTTTATGTAAAATGAGCTGAAAAATCGAATAAAAACTATCTCACGTCTGTAAGTACAGTCATTTCTGAGGTATCTGACAAATACGCAAAATTAGATCTTGAGAAACATGTCTTTCTTAGGCTTGAAGTAGATTAACAATTTTTTTACGAGAAAACAGCCTTTCCAAGAATTTCAGCAGACATGGCGCCTACCCTATCTTGTAAAGCACAAAAATTTAGTAAATGAGGCGATTTAAAAAAAAATCGTAGGAGCCGTTTTTGAAAACGCACACACACATACACACCCAGACCAATCGCTAAAAACATGTTTTTTTGGGTTCAGGGGTCTGAAAACTTGTAGATCCGGTGAAAACTCTATTTTGATAAATCGACATGAAAACAATACTTTCCTTCCTTTATATTCATATAAACAAGAGAAAGTAAAAATCTGGTGTGAAAAACTCACATACCGTTCTTTTACCAAAATAAAAGTAAAGACATTTTTCGGCTTAGGAGTAAAAATGTATTTTTGGAAGAAACTAGATTTCGAATATTTGTCAAGAAAACATAACTTTCCTTACTTATAATTCATTTAACGTCCGAGCTCTATCGTTAAAGGATTGAACAGGCTTAGAAATGAGGTTGACATAGCTGAAGTGAGTGACGTTATGTTGTGAAAAAATGGAGTTTTAATTGTTGAACTGGTCAAAAAAACATGACGAGAATGCCTGAAGGTAGATAACCTCAGGTTATATGGAGATGGATACCTGAGATGAAACGTGGAACAGGGAGTCTGAGGTTGTCCTGATAGTGTTTATCGGACGATGAGGCTTATTAGAGACTTGTGAGAGAATGACTGACAGGGTAGAAGTGAATGTTGGTTCATAACCCCGGAGGGTGTAGTCTACTCGTATGTATACCGGGTATCCATTAAGTCTGGAAACGGCTGAATTACGGAAAAGTGAGCGTGACTAGGACACCAGAATGACTTTAATTGCTTGTTGCACCAAAAAAACTATTCTAGGTGATATTTGAAATTTTTGTCCGCCATATTGGATTTAACTTTCTTAATTTAAATAGAATGATGGTCATATGATACATGATTTCGATCTAAAATTTCAAAATAAATTCAATGGCGAAAACCGGAAGTCGATATCTTTTTTCGTTTTTGAGATATTACCATTCAACTATCCAGATCGGGGCAGAACGACCATTCCTCCCTCCTCCGTTTTTGAGCCTACATAGACAATTTCGGTAGCAAGTGAACGACTACACATATGATTATTGAAAATAATAAGTTTTTTAATATCTCCACTCGTTAATAAATAGGAAATTATTGTCATTAAGAAATACGGAAAAACAATTTAACGGCTGATTTATTGCATTATAAAACTACAGTATTTAATTTGTTATCAGTTAGCCTAATACTTATTGTTATTTTTGTAAATGTTAGTGTTTATAAGGAACTAACTGTGAAAATGAGTTACATAATTGAAAATAAAATTACCAAATGTTTCTTGACTCAGAGTAGTTGTTCAAAGTGGCCTCCTCTTACTTATTGACAATATGATGTACGTGCGTAAAAACTAGTTACAGCATTACGAATGAATCCCCTTGGGATTCTAGCAGATTCATTTAGAATTCTTTCTTTGAGTTCATGCAGACTGTTAGGTTTCGTTTTGTAAACTTTGTTTTTTAAGTATCCCCAAAAGAAGTAGTCTAATGGACTCAAATCAGGTGATCTCGGAGGCCTTTCAATTGCTCCTCTCGTGTATGAAGTTGCTTGTATGAGACTATTGTATGAAGACGTGCTTCGAAATCATATTACTCCAGCTGTAAGAAATTATTTCGGACAAGATGTTAACAACTGTTGGTTTCAACAATTGGAGCCCTGCCCATTTTTCTCTTCAAGTTCGTGTTCTGTTGAACGATATTTTCCCAGAAAGATGAATTGGTAGGAGAGGATTGAATGGCCTCTGAGATCACCTGATTTGAGTCCATTAGACTACTTCTTTTGGGGATACTTAAAAAACAAAGTTTACAAAACGAAACCTAACAGTCTGCATGAACTCAAAGAAAGAATTCTAAATGAATCTGCTGGAATCCCAAGGGAATTCATTCGTAATGCTGTATCTAGTTTTTACGCACGTACATCATATTGATTTAACGTACATCATAAAGATTCAAATACCTCGGAGTTGTGCTATCGTCAAATGGGGGAAGCAATGAGGAAATAAATGCAAGAATTGGTCAAGCGCGGTCAGCAATAAGGCAGTTGAACAGTGTCCTATGGAATGGAAAAATAACAAAGAAAAATAAGATTCGCATTTACAGCACAGTCATTGAAACCATTGGAACATACGGTGCAGAAACTTGGGAGGTGAATAAAAGGTATGAAGCTAAGCTCAAGGCTTTGGAAATGGATTATTGGAGGCGATGTTGTGGATATACAAGAATGGACAGAGTGAGAAATGATGATATTCGAAGGAAGATGGGTCTGACTGAGAATATTGCCGATTGGATAGAGGCAAAGAGTTTGAAGTGGTATGGGCATGTGAAGAGAATGCCTCCTGAGAGATGGCCAAAGATATTATTGGACTGGGTCCCTGAGTCAAGCCGGAAAAGAGGAAGGCCGAAGCACTCCTGGCAGTATGGCATGGAGGTGGCGATGCAGGCGAGAGGACTGACAGACAATGACTGCTTGGACAGACAATTGTGGAGGGTATTAGGATGCGAGAGACGGCGACAGCTGTAAAACAAACTCGCTAATATATATATATATATATATATATATATATATATATATATATATATACATCATATTGTCAATAAGTAGGAGGAGGCCACTTTGAACAACTACTCTGAGTCAAGAAACATTTGGTAATTTTATTTTCAATTATGTAACTCATTTTCACAGTTAGTTCCTTATAAACACTAACATTTACAAAAATAACAATAACTGATAACTGCTAACTGATAACAAATTAAATACTGTAGTTTTATAATGCAATAAATCAGCCGTTAAATTGTTTTCCGTATTTCTTAATGACAATAATTTCCTATTTATTAACGAGTGGAGATATTATAAAACTTATTATACTCAATAATCTTATGTGTAGTCGTTCACTTGCTACCTAAATTATGTATGTAGGTTCAAAGACGGAGGAGGGAGGAATGGCCGTTCTGCCCCGATCTGGATAGTTGAATGACAATATCTCAAAAACGAAAAAAGATATCGACTTCCGGTTTTCGCCATTGAATTTATTTTGAAATTTTAGATCGAAATCATGTATCATATGGCCATCATTCTATTTAAATTAAGAAAGTTAAATCCAATATGGCGGATCCACGATGGCGGACAAAAATTTCAAATATCACCTAGAATAGTTTTTTTGGTGCAACAAGCAATTAAAGTCATTCTGGTCACCTAGTCACGCTCACTTTTCCGTAATTCAGCCGTTTCCAGACTTAATGGACACCCGGTATATAATATAAATTTATATGATTGAAATTTATATGATTATATGAACATCATGATAGCTTTAGGTTCTTTTATAAATGGTATTATTTTACAAATTGAATCTATTTGAAGCAATTTCAAAGCAGATTTATTTTTAAAAAAAACTTTAAATTCTCACTTTCCTTTGAAATGCTATTTAACGCTAATAACTCATTATCATCGACGAACAACATAGAGCAAAACATTTCTTTTGTTAAGTAAAATCCATCAATGCGCTTTTGTGTGGAACCGTCAAAATATAAATTTGTCTTTACTTTAACAATGTATCTCTGTAATCAGTTGTGAGGAAAGTAATTTTCAAAATTTAATAGGTAAGCCTTAAGTGCATTTGACAGTTCAAGTTCAGAGACCTTTAATTTAAACACGGTTGTAATTAACAGAAAGTTCGATAACATTGTTTCATAATCTTATAAGCAGAAACGTGACTTATATAAGTTAAGTAAGTAATCAAGTTCCGATTCAGTGAATGTTTTGATAAGTCTGTATTACATGCACAGTATAATCATAAACATGTAACAACAGCTTATCGTGAGACTATAGTGGATTTAAATTAAATTGGCGATGATTGTTATGTTATTTATTTATTTAAGGTCACAACGACTACGAGCTGCCCATAATAGACAGGTAGGGTGTCAAATTATTTACACTCAATCTGTCCGTTGCAAGGCTAAAATAAATAGTTCTGTTTCTTATCACGTGGTCAGCCAATTAAATGACTGAATTATTTAAGAACAGAAGAGGTAGAGGTGTAAAAGACACTAATCAGAGTTATCTTCTCTGAAAGTAATGAATTTCATTGTACAGCCAGACCCTGTGGTGAATGAAGTGAAGGTGTCGTTTACAGAGGGGAAAATATGTGCTTTTCAGAGAGCCCGGCATAATGATGAGCGTACTTTTTCTCTCAGTGAGGAAGGAAATTGTAAACCACCTCACTCCTCGTTTTACTTATAGTAAAAGCTTTACAGGTTCAAACCAGCCTTTCGGCTGATGACCTAAACAACAACACGACTACGAGGTCATTGGCGACCACGTTACATATAAATACATGTAGTATAAAATTTCCAATGAAGACATAAACACAATTAGGTCATATATATAAAAAACATAATGAAAAATTAGTTAGGTTCAATTAAAATTTAGACAACAGAAAAATAAAAAATAGAATGACACAATGAAAAATAACATATTATGCGATTGTACAATTATATCTAATCCGAGATTTTGTGAAATTAAAAAAAAATTATTGTGTTTTGAACCGCTACTTTGTCTACTAAATTAAGTGCTAAAATGTTGTTAATTTTAAATAGTGTTCGTGTGGATTGTGTAGTTTGGCAGTCTGTGATGATGTGTTCGATTGTAAGTGGCGTATTGCAATGTGTAGGTACAATGTTGTGGTTCTTCTTTCTTCAGTAAGTGTTTGTGTGTAAGTGTAGAGTGTCCAATGCGTAATCGTGTAAGTAGAACTTGATGCCTTCGAAGCTCCAAGTGAGGCTGAGGGTTTTCAAAAATGTGTTTTCTGTTGTGGTGAAGTTTTGTTGGAGGATGTCGAGACCAGATTTGGTTCCAGTGTTGTTTAACATGGTTGTGCAGATGTCTCCTGATATCTGTATAAGACGAGAGATGTTTATCTATCAGTGGGGTCTTTAACGCCTCTTTGGCGGCCGTGTCCGCTGTCTCATTTCCGTTTATACCGCAATGCGACGGAACCCACACAATGTTTACTTCATTCCTGTTGTAAATATATCGAATAGGATGGATATGTTCCATAATTGGCTCTGTAATTTCTTCAGTCTGCAAGCCTCTAACCACACTCATCGAGTCCGTAAATATTGTGAACTTTTCGCCCGTTCTTGTGGCTAGGAGTTTTAAACTACGATATATAGCATATGCTACGCAAAAAAAGACAGAACAAACATTTTTTAAACGGATTCGAATAGTACTGTTAGGGAAGACAACTGCACACCCAGCGCCTTCTGGTGATCAAGAGCCAACCGTGTAAATATGTATATTGTTCGTGTATTTTGATAATGATTCATTAAACAGTTGATGGTATATCTTAGGATTAGCTGAGTTTTTCGAGAGATGAACCATGGATAAATCCAGCAAAAAAGGTTTCGACAGCCAAGGAGGTTCAACGGAAAGTTGACGATCAAAAACAGGTGTAAACTTGAATGAGGATGTTTCTAGATAATTTTGCAGTCGTTTATGAAAAGGTTTAGAAAATGAAGATTTGGAGTTGTACATGTTCGAAGTCTGTTGGAAAAAACATTCTCGTAGACTGGTGTGTTTGGACAAGAAGATTTTTGAAGCAATGGAAAAAAATAACTTTCTTTTTCTAATAGCAAGAGGTGTTTCTTCAGCTTCTGCCAAGATACTTAGGATTGGACCCTGGTGCCCTGTATGCACCTAAGGCATACAGGATTGTTATTTTGTTATTGTTTTTACTATCCCTTCTGTATTAACAATCTTGTTACCTGTATAATGGTACTTCATTATTCTGTTGTTCTACAATTTTCAAAAGATAAATATAATGGTTTATACGAATTTAATTATTAATTACTAACATTAATTATTTATTACTATACTACATGTAATTTCAATAACAGCTTGCACTGTAAACGTTCCCTCTACTTGCCTCCTCCTTTTTATAACGAGTTGTCAATCTAGGTGCTGGTTGTTAGAAAAGTATGCCTAAAACAAGTATGCTAAAAAATATTTTTGACGAAGAGAGTACAGTTGCTTAAGAATTTCAGCAGACACAACGCTTACTCTATCTTGTAGAGCATACAAAATGTAGTAAATGAAGCGATTTAAACAAAATTTTAAGAGCTGGTTTTAAGAAAAAAGCCAAAAAAGTTAAAAACCGCACGAATAAACTTCTACTTCCGGTTGACAGATTTTGATGAAAATGTTCGTGTTGGGTCCTCTTGTGATATTTAATTTAAGTTGCAAGTTTCAACTTCGTACGCTATTCCATTCTTAAGATTATGTTCACTCACTCTCTCTCACTCTTTCTCTCTCTTTCTATCGCTCTCTCCTCCGTCTCACGCGCGCGCGCGCACACCCACTTACAGACCAATCGCTAAAAACATGTTTTATTTTTGGTTCAGGGGGCTACAAACATGTATTTCCGATTACTTCCCTTCTCTATACATTTATTAAAGCAAGAGGAAGTACAAAAAAGGTAAATTTAACAAGAAAATTATAGACAAGACCTCTTAATTAGGTAGTTGAAAAAACAATTTTTTTTATTTCCAATGATTTTTTATGTTTACGCTTTTTGACGTAGATTGTTTTGAAGTTAAACATATTTATCTGTCGGCGAAGAAATTTCACTCTTAGAATTTATAAAAAGTATCAAACAATATTAGTTATTTCAAAAATGTAAATAAGCAAATAAAGTTTTCATGAAAACAAAAATAGGCCTATATTATTTTTGAAAGAACTGAAGTATAGTCTTCCGTACAATAATTTCCAAAACATCTACGAAATAAAAAAATCGACAAATATGAATCTTTTATTAAGTTCTCTCAGAATGTGTACATAAATATTTAATAAAAACATTTTTGTAAACAATAGAATATTGAAAAATACTCTTTCACTTATTTGGATAAGTAAAAAACATTTTCAATAAAGTTTACTGAAGGAGAAAAGTGCGTGAAAGTTACGGCTACATTAAATTTCCTTAGTTATTTTACGCATAGATTTGAATTCATGCGTTATAGAAATATATGGAACAATGTTAGTATGTAAAAAAAGGGGAAAAATAAAGTATTTTTGAATACTTGAATAAAATTTAAGGTGTCTGTTTATTATTTTTGGAAAAAATTTATCAGCAATAAATGCTTTGAAGAAAATATGATTTAAAGTTTTTTTATCTCTACTAATATTACAGAGAAGTTACGGACACTTTTTTAGAATGTACGAAAACCGGTTGACAAAACAAATTCATTAGACACTAGACTAAACAATAAATCTAAGGTGTCGGATAAATGGTTTAAAATCAGACAGGATATTAAAAAAACTGGAATAAACTGAGAAAACTTAATGAACCGAACCAAATCCAAAATCAGACAACAAATTACAGACTTTATGGGCTTCCATGAAGACCAAAAATAGAACAACGGTTGGACACTAGCGAATGCTTGTTGACACAGCGAATGCTGAGAATGTGGGCTGCAAAAAGAGCTTCCAGAAACGTCTAAAGTAACCTCACGTAGTATAAAATTCCTATACGAAAAAATTGAGAAAAATAACGTTTGTTTGCCGGCCGCATTGGCGCAGTTGGTAACGTGCTCGCCTCTCATCATGCGGTCCTGGGTTCGAATCCCACTCAGGCATGGCATATTTTCATACGTTACAAAAAATCATTTCATCCTACATCACATAAAGTTCCACCCCAACGTCGTCGCTAATGACCGTTGCAATTGATGCGACGTTAAATAAAAAAAAAAAACAAAAAAAAACGTTTGTTTGTTTGTAAGAGGTACCATCAAACTACTAACCGATTTAAAAAATGCTTTCTACAACGAACGCTAACTACAACGCAGAGGTCCCGGTTCGATTTTTTCCTGGGTCATTTTTGTTTTTTCTTTATTTAGTTTTAAATCAATATTTTAAACTTTTTCTTTAATTCTGGATAATATAAAATATTTTCCTCTGTATTTTGATAGAATTCGTCTATTACTTTTTTATTGGGAAATGATACCTACATAAGTAATGACCTGTTCGTAGGCAATACTTTGAGATGATACAACGATGAAAAACTGACAGAACTAAATGGGAATCGAACTCGAGACCCCCGGCATACAAGCCTGTTGCCCTGACCACTATTCCGACCTTTAACTTAATGATAAAAAAATGTATCTGTTCCCTTTTTTATTATTTATTAATATTGAAAGCTTTGCTTAAAAAACGAAGAACAATATTTGCTCCATTTTATTCATATAACCAATTAGGTATGTTCACACTCGCGCGCTTTCTTTTTCAACTTGCGAGTCGACATGCGATGTCGCATGCTACATCGCATGCGCTTAGAGGCATACCACCTTCTCGTACTCGTTTGAAGAGCTTTATCTCAAAAAAAAAACATTACGAATATTTTTCAACACTCCACTACATTAAAGCATGTTCTTTCCTGCATTGATTGGTTTGATTTAGATTGTTTTATTTAGAAATTAATCGGAGATAATTCCAGCAGTTTACGCAAAAAAGTACTCAGTTTTTAGCCGGTTTTCCGTTAATGTGGTTTTTAAACGTCTGTTACTCCGTCCAGGCTTTTCATAAAAATCGGCGTTTAAGTACATTGAAGATCAGCATTTTTTCTATAATATGAATATTTTAAAAGTTAAATCTCATGTTCCGTTTTAATATGCCGGCCATTTTTTAAAAAAAGTGTTTTTTTGGCTCCACGTAACGGTAAGGAAATGATTTTTGTACTGAACCATGAATTTTCACAACAGTATTATGTCAAGCAAAGCGTTTATTTAAAAAAAAAAACATCGTTAAATAATTCAGAATGAGTTACGGAATGAGTTGCAGCAGGAAAAACACAGAAGTTGGTTTTTCTAAACGACCATACTCAGAGCGGATACCGCTATAGAGCTCAGTTTCCTCTCAAGAAGTTTAGAGGATAAAAGAATTTTCTATTATTACCGCATATCTATTTCTAATTACAAATGCTTAATACGATACATGGGTCAATACTGGTGTAAAAATGCACGGTTCAGTCAAAAATCATTTCCCTATCTTTATGTGAAGCCAAAATACACTTTTTAAAAAAAAAAATGGCCGACATTTTAAAATGGAACATCAACTTCTACTTTAAAATTTTTATATAGAGAAAACTCTAATCTTCAACGTACTTAAACGCCGTTCTTTTATGAAAAGCCTGGACGGAGTAACGGACGTTTAAAAGCAACATTAACGAAAAAACCGGCTAAAAACTGAGTACATTTTTTTTGTGTAAATTGCTGAAGTTATCTATGATTAATTTCTAAACAAACACTCTATATTAAACCAATAAATGCAGGAAGGAACAGGCTTTAATTTAGTGTAGTGTTAAAAAATATTCATAATGTTTTTTTTGAGATAAAGCTCTTCAAACGAGTGCGGGAGGGTGGTATGCCTCTAAGCGCATGCGATATCGCATGCGACATCGCACGAGTGTGGATATAGCTATTGAGATAATAAAACAATATTAAATATTTTGATAAAGAAAGTTCAAGAATCATGTGAGTAAAAGGATAAACGATTTCATAAGAATTGAAAATTACGGAAGTTAAAAATACGTGAGATCCTTTCTTATAAATGAAATGTTCAGAAGTTGTAAATTTTTTTACAAATAGAATTGAACTAGTTTCTGTATGGTCACAATAGTTTTTCTACACATTTAAATAAATATAAAATGAAACTGAACAATTTCCTGAATATCCTCTAGGCAGTCAAGACCGATTTAAAATGTAGTTATTTATCCTTCATTTATTTCCTATGTCATATTTTTTCGGGGTAATATTTCATCCAATCCTTACTCATATTTCTTTTTTATATACAGCTCACTACAACAGTGTTTTCTACGCATCCACTGCAAGAGAATGTCATTTATCAAATGACATGTATCAGAGTTATTGCCATGAACATTCGTCTTATGTACACAATAGACTGTCTTAGTAGAATCTTTTATATTTTTGAATTCGACATATATGTTCTTGCCTGTGTGGAACTGGACTGTCAAATACTTAATTTTTCAGTCCGTAAATACGGTCATCACGTTTGCATTAAGCCCAACTGACGGATAGTTAAGTTTGATTAATTGAATCAATGATCAAGTATTAACTTAGTTTATTGAATTAAAAGGCTGGCAAGACATTCTCAAATTAAAATAAGTGTGTTATGAAAAATTTTTTTTACGTTCTCTTGACTATATGAATATAGTATAATAAAAAAGGAAAGTATTGTTTTCATGTCGATTTTTCGAAATCGAGTTTTCACCGGATATACAAGTTATAAAACCTCCTGAACCCAAAAAACAAGTTTTTAGCGGTGTGTGTGTGTGTGAACAAAATATTTCAAGAACGGACTATCGTACGAAATTGAAACTTGAAACTTAAGTTAGATACTAATAGAGGACCCGACACGAACATTTTCATCAAAATCGGTCAACCGGACGTAGTAGTTTATTCGTGTAATTTTTCACTTTTTTGAAATTTTCTCAAAAACCTCCTACGATTTTTTAAAAAATTTGCCTCATTTACCACAATTTTTATGCTCTACAAGATAGGATAGGCGCCATGTCTGCAGAAATTCTTGGGGAAGCTGTTCTCTCGTAGAAAACACAGGTTTTATTTTTAAATTGCGGCCTAAATATGCGTTTTAGGGAAAAAGTGTACTACATAGGTAATAAATATTGTAAAAAAAATCTACAACTTTTATTTGAAAAAAATCGATTTTTTAAGATTTGGCCTTCGTATACATTTTACGAGAAAAGTGTATATAATAAAATTTATAGAAAATTAAACGATCTACAACTTTTGTTGCAAATTTTCAAAAAATAACCACTTTTTTCTACGAGAGCATAGCCTTCCCAAGAATTCCAGCAGACATGACGCCTACCATACCTTCCAGAGCAAAAAAAATGTAGAAAATGAGGTGATTTACAAAACAAAATCGTAGGAGCCGTTTTTGAGAAAATCGCAAAAAAGTGAAAAATTACACGAATAAACTACTACTTCCGGTTGACTGATTGTGATGAAAATGTTCGTGTCGGGTCCTCTAGTAGTAGTACCTAACTTACGTTACAAGTTTCAACTTTGTACGATGCTCCGTTCTTGAGATATTTTGTTTATACACTCACACACAGACCAATCGCTAAAAACATGTTTTTTCGGGTTCAGGGGGTCTGAAAACGTGTATATTACGTGGTAAAAACTCGAATTCCAAAAATCAACATGAAAACAATACTTTCCTTTCTATATACTCATATGGCCAAGAGAAGGTAAAAATTTGTTTTTTCAACCGGTTTTTATCCATTCTAGACAGGTGTCCGTGAAATTTTAGTCTTCTTTTTCTAATCGTTTCCATTATAATTTATTGTAATTGATTATTTTTTTTAATATTAGTTTTTTTTGAAATTATAGTGACTAACTAACAATTTTGTTCTAACCTAATTGATCTAAGTACTTAATCTAAGAATTTACCAACTAATAGTTCTTAGTTTATGTTTGATATTCTGATACACTATTTATAAAATTTACTAATCATTGATATTTAACAAAACACTTCAAAACATATACAAGTAATTATTAACTAACAAATTAATAACTTTATACTGATCATTACACCAGTTCAAATGGTTTTACACGAGAAAGTCTCCTATTCAGATCTGCGTTGTCGAGTAGCTGTAGAGCTTCAGCATTTACATGGTGAAGAAGTCTGTCTTTATGACTCCTGGAAAATTTCCGAATTACTTCGTTTATGGAATCCACTCCCAAGTCCCGGTGCAGGTCGTCGTTCCTAACATACCAAGGAGCGTTGACAATGCTTCTGAGAACTTTGTTCTGGAATCTTTGAATGATTAATAATTGGTTTGATGCTTTTGTACATCCCCAGAGTTGTATTCCGTAGGTCCTTACGGGTTTTAATATTTGCATAATACTTAAAACAAATTTAAAAGAAATTTTATTCATTTATTGATAACCAGATCCTTTAAAAACCCCGGAATAAATGTCACAATATTAAAATAGGTCATCCAGTGTTCATCACATGAAATTATAAATTGATGCATCAAATAGGTCAACGTATGAATAAAATGAAGTACTGCTAGAAGATTAACGGAAAAATTAGTATGGTTTAGAATTTCACTAGCTAGAGAAATTTAAAGTAATTGTATTATTTCATAAATTTTATGTTCATTTGATGTAAAACTTGAAAAAGAGAACCTGTGTTCTACATCAGAATGATAATTGCTTTGGTAATAAAGTTGCAAAAGCGAAAGTCGTACAGAGTTCAAACAGTTGAGATTGGATTACGTTTCGGGATGAAATTAAATTATTTTAATCCCACATGCGTACTTATTTGAAGGGTGAAATAATGATTTGAAATTTATGATTCACTATTACAAATTTTATTACTTTGAAATTTATCTCTTTTACAATCGAATAACCAATTCATGGTATTATTCAAACAGAAATAAATAAAGCGTTTTTTAATTCTTAGAATATGTAACGAAAATTGAAGTTTCAAAGAAAACTGTCGTGTGAAACACTCACACGACTTTTTATTGCAAATGTAAATAATGAACAACATAACTTAACATTAGTAAACGACATAAAATGAAAAAATTTCCGCATCCGTGACGTAGTGGATAGCCTACTAAGCGAAGGTCCCGGGTTGATTCCCGGCTACGCGCCAAAACCCATCATTAAAGTTTCTTAACACACCGTAGTCGCTAATCATTAAGCGGTTGATGTGACTTTAAATAAACAAAAAACTAAAAAACGTAACCTAATTTTAATCATGAGTGAATGATGCAAAATGAAGACCAACCTTATTTCGGCTTTATAAAACGGAAAATCACTCTTTGACGTTAAACTGGGCTCTGTATGGAAAAATGCTTAAAAGCTGTAGGTTTTCTAATTTCCTATAAATTTGATAATACACAAATTTGTCGTAAAATGCATACTAAGACCGAAATCTTAAAAATTGTTTGATGAAAAATAAACAGAAAATCACTAATTGCCGCTTAACTAAGTGTTGTACCAAAAAACAATAAAAATAAAAAGTGTAAGTTTTTAAATGTTCTACAACTTTGATTATATACTTTTTTTACCCTAAAATGTGCCGGCCTCATCGGCGTAGTTGGTAACGTGCTCGCCTCTCATCATGCGGTCTTGGGTTCGAATCCCATTTAGGCACGGAATATTTTCATACGTTACAAAAAATAATTTCATCCTTCACCGTCTGTATTAGCAGTAATTGCAGAACAGCCGAATGTCAAACAAAAAAAAGAAAAAAAAGAAATGCCTATTAAAATGCACATTAAAGCCGTAATCTTAAAACAAACATTTTTTTTCTACGAGAGAACTACCTTCCCAAGAATTTCAACAGACATAGCGCAAACCCTTTCTTGTATAAAGCATGAAAATGTAGTAAATGAGATTTAAAAAAATCGTAAGAGCCGTTTTTGAGAAAATCGCAAAAAAGTGAAAAATTACACGAATAAACTACTACTTCGATTGATCGATTTTGATGAAAATGTTAGAGTCGGGTCCGGTAGTAGTATCTAACTTAAGTTTTAAGTTCATACGATGTGCCGTTCTTGAAATATTTTGTTCACACACGCGCGCGCGCGCGCGCACACACACACACACCCATACAGACCAATCGCCAAAAAACATGTTTTTCGGCTTCGGGGGTCTGAAAACGTGTAGATCCGGTGAAAACTCGATTTCGAAAAATTGATATAAAAACAATACTTTCCTTCCTATACATTCATATAGGCAAGAGTTAGTTTTTTTGTTTTACGTCTGACGGTATTGCAATTTCTGCTAATGCAGATGGTGGTGATACATGAAGATGAGTAATAAAAAAATGCCAGACCTGACCGGGAATCAAACCTGAGACCCCGGTGTACGTAGAAGCCAGTTGCGCTAAAAGTAAATAAATATTTTTATTTAAAAAGAAAGTAAAAAGTAAATATTATTTAGTAGATGATTTAACATAAATCACTATTAACTGTGTTGCTTAATTTAAAACTTATTAATTAGAAAATGACGTAAAAATTCTGTTAGGGTTGTTTTATGAAAGTTTGAGATATTTTAGTTTGGAGTGTCCTTGGTTACCGTCAACCAAATGTTTTACACATATTGATTAATGGATTTACTGAATTGGACGCTACCGACTACACTTACGCAGATTTAATCGCTCTATTTTCTGATTAAATAAATTCATTAATACGATTAAAATCCAAAATTCTTTCAAACTTTTACTTTCTCAGTACCGTATGTTTTATAATTTTCTTCAATTAATTTTGTTCTTAAAAGGTTCTTCACAGATTCAAAACAATCTCTCAAAAGTTTATTTATTTATAATGGCCGCTTTAATACCTAGGCCATTAGGAATTACATTAAAATTACAAAGTTTTAGATTGTATGTTACATAAAATTACATGTAATAAAAAATTATTCAAAATTGTGTTGTTTAGAACATCAGCCAAAAGGCTGGTTTGAACCTCTAGAGGCTTCACTTAGTCAAACGAGGAGTGAGGTGGCTTCCTTACTGAAATAATGAATTCATTACTTTCAGAGAAGTTAATTCTTACTACAGTCCAGCCTTTCTAAGTTTGCTCCTACTGCAAATAAACATGACGTCACTGAGCATGCGCATTACATAAAAATGTGTACACGCTGATTGCAAAGTAAGAACAAACTTTTAAAAGTATTTTGTAAAGTATTTTTATAAATGAAATTGTTAGGCCTACATCATGTCATGACTGATGTTTTAAGTAATTTAAGTACTTATAATTCAAAACTTAATTTACTTAATAGGAATACAATATCAATAAAGTCTTGGACCCTAGCGTGCACCCTGTAGTAACTGGCTTTGGTTTGTTGACAGTAGGAGCAAACTAAGGACGGCTGAACTGCAGTGTTTTTACACATCTACTTCTTCAATGTAATAAGAATCAGAACTTTTTTTGTAGCCCTGGAACTAGCAGATCGAGTATAAATGTGATTGCAACTCATTGCGAGTTCAATATTCTTTTGCAGTAATTGTTTTTGCTAGCGCTTTTTTGTTCTTGTTTCGTTTTTTATGATGGCAAGTTTAAGTGAACAACGTGTAGCTGTGAAATTTTGTTTTCTACTAAGTAAAAGTGCTGCTAAAATTGTTTTAATATTGAAAACAGCTTTCAAAGATGACGCTATGGGAAAATCTCAAGTATACGAGTGGTTTTCTCGGTTTTAAAATTGTGACATGTCGATTGATGACAAACCTCGTTCTGGACGTTTATTAACTGCACGAATCGACGAAAATGTTTAAAAAATTTGAGAGCATCTGCTCTCAGACCGTCGACTGACAATATGGAACTTTTAAGAAGATTACACAACAGTGTTCGTCAAAAAAGATCCGATTTGTGACAAACAGGAAACTGGTTCTTCCACCACGACAATGCACCTGCACACACAGCCATCTCGGCGAAAGATTTTTTGACTAAAAATGACATGGTTCCGTTGCCTCACGCACCTTACTCGCCTGACCTGGCTCCGTGCGACTTTCTCTTATTTCCACGCATGAAAAGGGACACCGAATTGACAACATTGAAACGGTCAAGAAAAAAACGAGGGAGGAGCTGTCAGCCATTTCTAAAGATGACTACAAAAATGTTTCGAACAGTGGAAGCACCGGCGGGATAAATGTATTAGTTTTAATGGAGAGTTTTTGAAGGGGTTCTTTTGTAAAAAAAATTGAAAATAAATAGCTTTTGAAAAATAATTCCGGTTACTTTTGGGTACCCCCTCGTAAGTTCTCTAAGTATAGTTTACGTTGTTGTGGTCATGAACTGATACCAAAGCAGTCACGCATGCACACTGATGCTTTCCCATCTTTACCCAACGTTAAAACCAACGGCCAATTCGTGACTCGAATAACTATAATAAAAAAAACATACTCAAAATCATTAAGAAGACAAATTTTTTAATTCACTGATCTTGAAATATCAAGAAAGAATATAATAAATTTTTCAATACTAAAACACATGGAGAGAACAGTACATTGAATAGAGAACTCATGATTTGAGTGTTGAGCGTTACCACAAATAGAATATTGTTGGTAGAATACATAACGTAGAAATAGGGGTAATTTTTGAAAGAAAGGAACAAAGTCAAAAAGAAAGAGTTCACCGTCTGAAGTCATATTTGAATTATTAAAGATATGAAAACATACCCGACCATGAGGGACTTCTTATATTGTTATATTAAACAAGTTTAGCGAGCTCTCTTAAGAGGGCAGAAAAAGAAATTCCTTTTTGTATAATTCAACAAAAGAAAATTATATAATTTGGTTGTGTTATTTCAACAGAAAAAATAAATAGATACAAGATCTGGTTTGTATATCGTAATAGTTTATAATATAGAATCCATACATATTAATGACACTGTTAAATTAAAAGTCGGTAAGCTGCATAAACTTTCGTGCTAGTACAAATTTTAATTTACTACAAAAATTTAATCAATTATCAGCGATAAAAACTTATACAGGTCCTTTGATAATGTACTTCGGGGTTACGAAAATTCGGTACAAAAAAAGTAGTTCACTTATAAGAATGAAACCAAGTGCTGTACGAAAGACCACTTCAAATAGTTTTTTCCACATATTCTGGGCAGTTAATTAACCGTTTGCCCGCAAAGCGTAGACAGTAGAGAAAATGGCTGCCACGGGAAGCGAGAAGTCGTTTTGTGTGTTAGAATTTCACGTGTCAAAGTCAGTAATTACTGTGCAACGTGCGTTTCGGTTGAAAATTCATAAGGATCCACCAAGTGACAATTCAATTCGTGCATGGTACAAACAATTCAGTGAAACTGGTTGCGTGTGCAAGCGGAATCAACTGGTCGTCCATCAACCTCAGATGCCAACGTCGTACGTGTGCGCGTAAGTTTTATTCGCAGCCCGTTAAAATTGATTGCGTCTGCAGGCAGAGAGTTAGCTATTCCGAAGAACCTTATTTTAATATTATGAATGAAAAATGCAAATTGAAAACCAACCTTAGTTTGGCTTAATAATAGGGAAAATCACACTTTGCCGCTAAACTAGGCTCTGTAGAGAAAAATGTTTGAAATAAAAGTTGTACATCTTTTAATTTCCTATTAATTTTATTTACACACACTTTTGTCGTGAAACCATACCAAGGCCGAAATTTTTAAAAAATCCATTTTTTTTACAGATTTTCATGGAAAAACAGAAGATCACTAATTACCACTAAACTAAGCGTTATACAAAAAAATTTCAAATAAAGGTTGTAGATTTTTAAATTGTCTACACTTTTATTATATACAATTTTTCGCTAAAATGCATATTAAGGGTCCAATCTTAAACACTAACATTTTTGTTCTATGAGAAAACAACCTCACTAAGAATTTCAGCAGAAATGGCGCCTACCTTATCTTATAGACCATAAAAATTGTATTTTGTTCACACACACACACACACACACGCACGCACGCGCATACACACACACGCACACAAACATACACACCAATCGCTAAAAACATGTTTTTTGGGTTCAGGGATCTGAAAACGTGTATATCCGGTGAAAAATCGACTTCGAAAATTGATATGAAAACAATACTTTAATTCCTATATATTCAAATAGACAAGAGAAAGTAAAAAAATCGCTATTAGAAGAACGGTTAATTTATTAATGACCGATACAATAGTTTTGTCTTCAGAACTTATAAAAACATACTACGCACAAAAATGTCTAAAAAACATGATTTTTGGCTTCAGGAGGCCTATAAACACGAAAGTCAATCCGTATATTTAAGAATATGAAACAACTCCATAATTCTTCAGTCTAAACTCCAGATACAGCTTCTGGAAAATGAAGTTAATACTTCTAAAATAGATAATTGCAAGACTATAATTAACATGTTGATGTATTGAAGGTGCATACAGTTAACAGAGCGACAGTTAATTAATAGAGACAAGCAAGAGATTAACAACCCGTGTATTACTAACAATGTCATCTTACCTAGATAACTCGATCTAATTGGGCATTGTATTATTGCAACTGGTAAGGTGTCAAATGTTTTATTAGATCTAAAGAAAATTACATTTCTATTAAACCTGTCATCCGTGCGTCCATCATATGGGTTTTAGAATAGCAATATTATAAGTATAAAAAAAATCTGATGTGAAACACTCACACATTTTTCAACTTTCTCTTGCCAATGAAAATAATTAATAAAATAACCTAACATTAGTAATAAAACATTAGAAATAAAGAAAAAACTGACCTCAAAAAAACCATAACCTTACTTAATCATGAGTGAATGATGGAAAATGAAAATCGACCTCATTTGGCTTAAAAATACGGAAAATCACTCTTTCACGCTAAATTAGGCTCTGTAGAGAAAAATACACTAAATAAAAGTTCTACATATTTTAATTCCCTATAAATTTGATAATATACACTTTTGTCGTAAAATGCATACTAAACTGAAATCTTTAAAAACCCGATTTTTTTAACATTTTTGTGAAAAAAAATCAGAAAATCGCTAATTACCTCTAAACTAAGGGCTATACAAAACAATGTTTGAAATAAAAGTTATAGGTTTTTTAAATTTTCTACAACTTTTATTATATACATTTCTGCGGTAAAGTTCATATTAAAGCCGCAATTTAAAAAAAAATCCTACGAGAGCACAGCCTCCCTAAGAAATTCATTAGGCATAGCACCTACCTTATCTTAGAGCATAAACAATTTAGTAAAAAAGGCGATTTTTAAAAAAACTTAAGAGCCTTATTTGAGAAAATCGCAAAAAAGTGAAGACACGAATAAACTACTACTTCCGATTGACTGATTTTGATGAAAATGTTAAGAGTCGGGTCCGGTAGTAGTATCTAACTTAAGTTTCAAGTGTCAAGTTCGTACGATGTTTCGTTCTTGAGATATTCTTTTCACACACACACACTCTCTCTCTCCCCCTCTCTCTCTCTCTCTCACACACACACACACATACACAACACATACACACACACCAATCGCTAAAAACATGTTTTTTGGGTTCAGGGGGTCTAAAAATATGTAGATTCGGTGAAAACTCAATTTTGAAAAATCGACATGAAAAGAATACCTACCTACTTCCTTCCTATATATTCTTATAGGTTGTTGTTGTTTAGGTCATCAGCCTGTAGGCTGGTTTGAACCTGTAGAGGTTTTACTAAGTAAATCGAGGAGTGAGGTGGTTTACCATTGCCTTCCTCACTGAATGGAAAAGTATGCTTATCAGCATGCCGGGCCCTCTGAAAAGCACAAATTTTCCACTCTGCAAATGACACCTTCACTTCATTCACCCCAGGGTCTGGCTGTATAGTGAAATTCATTACTTTCAGAGGAGATAACTCTGATTAGTGTCTTTTACACCTCTACCTCTTCTGTTCTTAAATGATTCAGTCATTTAATTGGCTGACCATGTGATAAGAAACAGAACTATTTATTTTAGCCCTGCAACGAACAGATTGAGTGTAAATAATTTGTCACTCCACCTTTCTGTTATGGACAGATTCTTATAGGTAAGAGAAAGTAAAAAAAAAAAAAAAAAAAAAAAACAAATAGTAATGTTTAATTTTGTGGCTGAAACTCAAAAAAATATTTAGTTAATGTCGTACAAAAAGTGCTTTTTCAGTAGAAAAATAACCAGCATTAAAATCTAGTGTGAAAAATTCACACGACTTTTTCTTGGCAATGTAGATAATGAACAGTGTAACTTCTGCAATTTAATCATGAGTAAACAATGTAAAATGAAAAACATAAACTAATTTAAATTATGAGTGAATGGCGCTAAATGAAAATCAACCTGTAGAACCTGAAAAAGAATCTGTAGAACTTAAAAATACGGAAAATCAATAACTGTCGCTAAATTAAGCGTTGTACAAAATAATATTAGACATAAACGTTGTAGTTTTTTTAATTTCTTGTGACTTTAATTATAATATACATTTTTGTCGTAAAATCGGCATACTAAGGTTGCAATCTTGGAAAAATATAATTTTTTGCCAATTTTCATGAAAAAAAAACAAAAATCACTAATTGCCGCTAAACTAAGCGTTGAACAAAAAAAATGTTTGAAGTAAAAATTGTAGGTTTTTAATTGTTCTACAACAACTTTAATATACACACATTGTTGCTCTAAAATGCATATTAAGGCCGATTTTAATGAAAATTTTCGTGTCGGGTCCTTTAGTGGTATATAAGTCCTTACCTAACTTAAGTTCCAAGCTTCATCTTCGTTCAATATTCTGTTCTTGAGATATTTTGTTCACATGCACGCACGCGCGCGCGCGCGCGCGCACACACACACACACACACACACACACCAATCGCTAAAAACATGTTTTTTGGGTTTAAGGGGACTGAAAACGTGTACAAACGGTGAAAACTAGATTTCGAGAAAGCGAAATTAAAACAATATTTTTCTTCCTTATACTATGTTCATATAGGCCAAGAGAAAGTAAAATACAGAACTTTCCTAGTTGTTGATTGATGTAAGGAATGCCTGAATCTTGAGAAAGAACAGTACCGAAAATTGGAGGCGTTCAAAACCGGTCAAGGATTTTGAGGTTGAGCTGGTTGCATTGTGTCATAATAAAAAAATTGTAACAAGTACAAAAATTCGCAAATTGCAAATACTCAGGTTATAACGAGAGTGGAAAGTAACCTACACGTTACAACATGTAAGAAAAAGGTAAAAGAAGCATTTTTGTTGAACATGAACCATAGTTCTGATGGAATTACACTAATTTATTTGGAGCTGCAGCATCCAAAATCATGGATGCTGGATCGGATCTTTCATGAAATAAGCCGGCTAAATAAATATCTAAAGCATGAATCAGGAGATATTTAAGAACAAGTGACTGTTGACCAAAAATCCACCTCTAAAAGACAATTTCAAAAATTTAAATAGAAAGAAATTAATCAATTTGAGATTACTCTTTCATAATGCTACATTTGTGAGATTTTTACAAGAGAAAACGTACTCGAGATCCGAAATGTACCAAATCTCAACAAAAAATACATGAACGTTCAACCAGAAGATCTAATAAATTGTTTTACAATTATTTTTGCTTAGATATGATATGAGATAAAAAAAAAAATTCTTCGGGTGATATATTTTCAATTTATAAAGTACTACAATATTAGATATCGTAAATATTTAATTTTTATTTATACCCATAACATGCAGATGGAGTGTTAAATTATTTGCACTCAATCTGCTAGTTCCAGGGCTACAAAAAATAGTTATGTTTCTTATCAAATGGTCAGCCAATTACATGACTGAAGCATTTAAGAACAGGAGAGGCAGAGGTGTAAAATACATTAGTCAGTTATCTCTTATAAGAGTAATGAATTGCATTATACAGCCAGACCCTGTGATGAATGAAGTGAAGGTGTCATTCACAGGGTGGAAAGTAGATCTTTTTAGAGGGACTGGCAAGCTGATAAACATACTTTCTCAATCTGTGAGGAAGGCATTGTGGTAAAACCACCTCACTCCTCGTGTTACTAGTAAAGCCCCTACAGGTTGAAACCAGTCTTTCGGCTGATGACCAAAACAACAATTTTTCAATATTAGTAGTCTACACAGTAAATTTTTACTAGTTAGCCTACCCTACTTACTGGTTTCGGCTGTCCCACTGCTGTGTATCGATACTATTCCTGTACTGTCGATCCAGCTGTTAATCATCGCTGACGCTGCACCAACTATCACAAAGAGACAGTTAGAGGGGGAACTCTTCGTCAGTCTTCAGTTGGCGCATGCGTACAGGCAATTTTTTACAATGTTTTTCAGTTATAACTTAACTCTTCAACTTATGATTCAAATGAACACTCAAAATAATCACGGATGAAAATCGTTCATGTAGTCTAAAAAAGTACAAAATTTTAATTAACTTGTACATCTATTTTACATTATTTTTTTTACATAAAAGAGTATTATTTTATTACATCTGATATTTTATTTACTTATTTTCAAAAAATAATAAACTTTAAAGTGAGTGAAACAAAACTAATTTTAACTGTGGTTCCAGAAAATTGGTAGCCTTTATTTTCAAACAAGTACATACAATAAAATTGGAAGTTGTAAATAGTCCATGCCCCACACTACTTTTTCAAGCCAACTAGGACGAAACCTCATCTTCCCCTCTTGGTGATTTCCTATAACCCTTCCAGTATTACTCCACCCTACTTTTTTTTTGAAAGAGAAATTTATAGGGATTGAAGTTATTCTGTTAAACCGGGCTAACTTTAACATTATATCTCATGGAAGAAAGTCAAGGCGAAAGTTTTATAACCGTGATAAAGTTATATATCTTTTCACTGCTTCAATACAAGATGTCATAATAAAATTTTAAAAATAAATTCGTACGTATAGAAATCTTTGAATGTGTGAGGTCATATCTATGCCTTAGTACGTGGTTGAATCATTGTAGATTGGAAAAAGAATACACACAATTTAATTTAAAAATTGGAAAATATTTAACAAAGTTAACATAATTTAACGCAGTGCTCAGCAACTAATTGCCCATAACAGGCCGGTGGAGTGTTAAATTAATTGCACTCGATCTGCTAGTTCCCGGGCTACAATAAACAGTTATGTTTCTTGTTACATAGTCAGCCAATTATATGACTGAACTATATATGGAAGTGAGTCATGGGTTACCACAAAACGCCAAGAAAGTAGGATCAAAGCAGCTGAAATGAGGTTTTTAAGAAGGGTGAAGGGCTGCTCGAGACTGGATCTAATACACAACGAAAAAATCTGGTGTAAAACACTCACACAACTTTTTCTTGCCAATGCAAATAATTAACAATATAATGCAACATTAGAAATAAACAAAAACTAACCTCAATAAATATAACCTAATTTTAATCATGAGTGAAAGAGGCAGAATGAAAATCAACCTCAGTTTGGGTTAAAAATACGGAAAATCACTCTTTCACACTAAACTAGGCTCTGTAGAGAAAAATTCTCTATATAAAAGTTGTAGATCTTTTTATTTTCTATAAAATTAATTATATACTTTTTTGTCGTAAAATGCATACTAAGGCCGAAATCTTAAAAAAATCGATTTTTCACACGTTTTCGTGAGAAAAAAATCAGAAAATCGCTAATTACTGCTAAACTAAGCGTTATACAAAAAATGTTTGAAATAAAAGTTGTAGAATTTTAAATTGTCTACAACTTTTGTTATAAAAATTTTTGCGCTAAAATGCATATTAAAGCCGTAATCTTAAAAAAACAACGTTTTTACGTGAAAACAGCCTCACCAAGAATTTCAGTAAAAATGGCGCCTACCCTATCTTGTAGAGAATAAAAAACTAAATAAACCAGGCAATTTAAAAAAAAATCGTAGGACCAGTTTTTGAGAAAATCGCAAAAAAGTGAAAAATTACACGAATAAACTACTACTTCCGGTTGACCGATTTTGATGAAAATGTTCGTGTCGGGTCCGGTAGTGGTATGCAACTTAAGTTTTAAGTTTCAAGATCATACGATGTTCCGTTCTTGAGATATTTTGTACACACACACACACACACGCGCGCGCACACACACACACACACACACACACACACACACACACACACAGACCAATCGCTAAAAACATGTTTTTTGGGTTCAGGGGGTCTGAAAACGTATAGATCCGGTGAAAACTCGATTTCGAA
The DNA here is from genome assembly GCA_035578175.1 of Catonia carolina. NCBI lineage: Eukaryota > Metazoa > Arthropoda > Insecta > Hemiptera > Achilidae > Catonia > Catonia carolina. The sequence goes on along the minus strand of JAQMRL010000004.1, from coordinate 66,338,086 downwards.
AAATCGACATGAAAACAATACTTTCCTTCCTATATATTTATATAGGCAAGAGAAAGTAAAAATAAAATTAGATCCGAGTTGGGTGTATTTAGCTTCAATGAAAAAGTGGAGGAGTATCGGAATCAATGGAGACAACATTTTGAACTGATGCCAGAGGAGAGAATACCTTTAAAAGTGAAGGAATATGTTCCAGTTGGAAGAAGGGAAGTGGGAAGACCTCGAAGATTTTCTTCGAGATCGTCTTTGTTTTTGCAAAACAAGAAAAAATTCATTAACATTAAATTTTTGACAAAATTGTTAAATTTAACTTGTTGTTAATTTAACTTTGACAACAAAGATTCTAATAATATTGACGCGACTTCAAATCGCGTCCCTTAGTGGTACCTAATTTTTGTTCAAAATTTCAATACCGTACGATAATCCATTATTAAGATATGTTATACACACATTAATCGGTAAAAACATGTTTCTTTGGATTCAGGGGGTCTGGAAAACGTGTACCTATTTCCGGTGAAAACTCGATTTAAAAAAATCGCCATGAAAATAATACTTTCCTTTCTTATTCATATAGGGAAATGAAAAATAAAAATAGAAAACTAAAAGAATTTAAATACCACTACGAGATGTTAAGATCAAACACAAATTCGATTTAACCAAGTTGGTTTTTTCATTAATTTAATAAGATCGTGTCTGGAATATTAAAACAATTATAAAAACACATTAATAAAACGATTTTGCGTAGGTACCTTTAATTAATTTTAATGAGCATATAATTAACATTGATTTGTATATAAATTACTAAAAAATTATTTTTTAAACAAGTAAATCAAGTAATATTAATAACATTGCGAATGAGAGAACACGAACATAGTGATTCAAATATGGATAAAACAATATATTGGTAAAACAACAACGTTAAACAAATGGTGGTTTATTATCAACATTGAAAATGCCAAGCACAAACACACAATTTATTTCATTTTACATTAAAAACCGATTCCATATATCATTCCTAATAAATTTATAGCCGTATTAATAAAGCATATGTATTAAATAACCAATTAAATAAAACTTTAGGTGATTCATATTTTTAAAATAAAACCAAATCATTAGCGAAGATTAATTAAAAAATAACAAACAGTTGCAATAATATTATTTATTGCATTTTTAATAAATTTTATAACGATTTATATATAATATCTACAAGATATTAATCATATGATTCTTCGATTAATTAATAACTGACGTATATATTTATATATAACTTGCTTTTCCGGAAGTCCGGATTATCCAGACAAATCGGGATCGGAAATTCTTTTCCCTCAGAAAACAATTACTGTATGTGAGATACAGATATCTCACGAACAATATTCTGTGTCTGTTACTTGATGGCCTCCGGCAGAGGGGAGCAATATGCGGATTATAAAACCATTTCAGAAAACATATCTAATTTTTTTTAAGTAACTGAAACTTGTCGGGAATGACGTATTCTTATAAAACAAAGTATTTAGCAGGTTTTTTGTTCTAAAAAAATTATTTCAAAAAATACACACTTAATCTACACCAGAACATTACCATCACTTCAACTAAGGTTTGGTTTTCATTTTGTATCATTCACTCATGTTTTTAGAGGTTAGTTTTTAGTTTACTATTTTATAAAGTTTTATTACTAATGATAGGTTATTTTGTTAATTATTTACATTGACAAGAAAAAGTCGTGTGAGTGTTTCACAACAGATTTTTTTAAAATTTAATTTTACCTTAAAATAAATTGTAATTATTTACTGCTGCTATTTATGCCATAGTGACCTGACTTTCTGCTATTTTAAATATTTTTATTTTGTTTTTTTTTAGTGTGCTTGTTCATAAATTGTATTTTTGCATTGCTTTGTTATTTAACGTACTGTTCCTCTACGCATAACTTAGCTCTTTTGTGGTATTTAATAAATAAATAAACCGGAAAAACCTGTACAAACCTATTTGTTTAATGAAACCCTCTAATTGCTAGTTGAGTAGACAGACCCTGAGGTGAATTGAGAGAACAAGTCAGTTGAAAGTAACATATCATACTGTGGAAAAGCAAAAGAAAAACACTAATTTGTTTCAGCGCGTGCAAGTGTACTGTAGATGAAGAGTAGACAAAACATCCTTAATTAATGCGTCAGGGTTTTTTTTTGATAAGATATCAAAGCAACCAAAAGTAGATTTAAACTGAAATTCGTTTGTAAATATCTAAAAAAACAAATGAAGAAAAAATAAATTTAATTATAAATTACCGTACTACTTCGAATTTAAGACACACATTTTTAACGCAATTAAAGGGCTAAAATAATGGGTGCATCTTAAATTCGAGGTACATGTAAATTGCCTATAGTTCCCGTGTTTTTCAATTGACGCAAATATGACCTCACATCAACCGAAAAAATGAAACGAGCTTCTGCAACTACGATTGTAAAATGAATTTCAAAAGCTTGGAAAAATTTGCCAACGGATACCATCATTAAATCCTTTTTGAAGTCCTGTTTGTCGAATGTGGAATGCGGTAGATGGCTCTGAAGATGATGACCTTTGGAATCAAAGTGACGCAAACGAATCCGATTCAACATCCGACTCCGATGTAACTGACGACGACTCGACAACGTAGAACGAACAACGCAATTAGGAAGCTATCGAAAGAGACTACTTATTTAGCCATAAAAATATTGAATAAAAAATCATATAAATAGTCTATATATATATTATATTTCATTTAGCCTAAATATGGTTTTTATGAGATGTTATTGTGTCAGTTATGTACTTTTTAGTTAACGTAAATGGTATTTAATGTTAACTGAATTGCAGTAATATATTATAATATACGGTTTTTTACTATGTCTATTGAGTATTTATATTTCATCCAAAAAATAGTTTCCTAAATACCTGGTAATTATGTTGTTCGGTCAACAGCCGAAAGGCTGGTTTGGATCTTTAGAGGTATGGGCTATGTAAAACGAGACCTTTAGGGCAATGCAAAACGAGGAGTCAGGTGGCTGACAACTGCCTTCCTCACTGAGTAAAAAAGTAGCCTAAGCTTATCAGCATACCAGGCCCTCCGTATAGCATCTACTCTGCACCCTGCAAATGACGTCTTCACTTCATTCACCACAGGGTCTGGCTGTATAATGTAATTCATTACTTTCAGAGGAGATAACTCTGACTAAAGTCGTTTACACCTCTACCTCTTCTGTTCTTAAATGCTTCAGTCATATAATTGGCTGACCATGTGATAAGAAACAGAACTATTTTTTGTATCCCTGGAACTAGCAGCTCGAGTGCAAATAATTTAACACTCCACCAGCCTGTTATCTGGTAATTAGGGCGATTGCTAATTATGACGCGTCCTAAAACATGGGTGCGTCTTAAATTCGAAGTAATACGGTAAATTAAAAACAATTTATTTATTTCTTCATTTTTATGTTTTCAAAGGCTTTTGAACTTTTTTTACTTTGTTTTTTCTAGGTACTTTATTATTCAGAAATTAACAGTTTCAAATATTTGTACAATAGCAATAAGTTATTTTAAACATAGAAATTGAATGCTTTGTGGAAAATTCTAATCCATTCTTCGTTAACAAACAATAAAATTAAAAAAATTTTAACAGGTGGGTTTTGTTACTAAATGGACGCCGATTAGCGGCTATACTTGTTTTTTTACTTTCTCTTGCCTATATGAATATAGGAAGGAAAGTATTGTTTTAATGTTGAGTTTTCGAAATCACATTTTCACCGGATATACACGTTTCACACCACCTGAACCCAAAAGACATGTTTTTAGCGATTGATCTATGTATGTATGTGTGTGTGTGTGTGTGTGTGTGTGTGTGTGTGTGTGTGTGTGCGCGCGCGCGCGCGTATGACCTACAACTTAACCTTTAACCTATAACTTAACCCTTTATAGGTCTTTTGTAAGTATATTTACCACTGGCAATAAAGTCGAGTTTATTTAAGAATAAGCTATGCAGTTGAACCTTATTGGCATTTTTGGAGTTATAGATGATCTCTGGTAAGTAGGCTATCCACAAATTAAAATTAGCTTGCAGCGACCATTTGGTTCGTGAGCACTAATGTGGTAAGGATTCGTACGAGCGTAAGGTACCGTGTTGTTTTGTTGTTACTTTTGTAGTGCTTAGAAAATTCAAGTTTTTTTCCGGGAAAGCAAGCATTCATGTTAATATAAAGTTAAGATACGTTATTCTACACATTTTTTTATATTATAAACTACAAGGGCTTTTAATAAGCATTCTTACCATCAAAATTAGGTGATTCCCATTTAAATAAACGTTTCTTGGTAAGTATACTTACCAGGACTTAACCTCTAAAAAAATAAATATGTTCCTGTTTTGGCACTAGAAATACATTATTCAAGTCCCTGTAAAGCAGAATTTAATTTTACAACATATATATTTCCCCTCGTAGAACTGCCCTATAAAAGTTTAATGGGAAAACTTATAACTTAATGTGGGGAAAAGTCTAAATTTTGGTGGAGACTATGTTCTAAAATAATTGTTTTTTTAGTTTATTTAAAGTCGTATCAACAGCTCGGTCATTAGCGACTACGGTGGGTTTTAACTTGTGAAAATTACCAGACCCTGGCCGGGAATCGAAACCGGGACCTTTGCGTGGTAGGCTAGCGCGCTATTACTACGCTACGGAGGCGGCCAATACAATGTTTCATTGTCATCGAATAAATAGTTTTTGTATACAACCATTTGTCTCGTTAATAATTAAACAAACCCACCGGGTTGGCCTAGAGGTAAAGTCGTCGCCAAAATCAGCTGTTTAATAGCTGATTTTCGAAGACGAAGGTTCCTGGTTCAAATCCTAGTTAAGGTAGTTACTTTTATACTGATTTGAATACTAGACATTGGTTGCCGGTGTACTTTGATGGTTGGGGTTCAATTAACCATACTCTCTCAGGAGTGGTCGACTTGGATCAGTACAAGACTACACCTCATTTACACGTCATACACATCATCCTCATCTGATTGGGTCATGGGGTTGCTTATTGTTCTCAATTAAACAGATTGCAACGTACACATATCAGGAATCAAAAAAAAAAAAAAAAATTAAACGTTTCTCCGAAAAACATTTAAATAAAGCTGGACTTAATATGTGTGCAGATACACAAGGAAAAGAAAAAATGTAGAAATATTTCCACGTTGACCACATGCTCAATTTTTATGAGGGGTAATAGAATAAAGAAAAAAGAAAAGCTTTTTTACTTCAACAGCAATAAACATTTAATTGTATTTTTATAGATAATTACAGTAGGAATAGAATAAAAAAAAACCAAAAAAACGAAAGAATTAAACATTTTTATTGTTGTAAACTGTACGAGAAGGCTTGTAATACTATTCATTTTTGTAGTGTGCCTAACAGCTTATGCAAATTTATTTGCTCGTAAGGGACAGAGTTAATACTTTTTTTCAGGTGACCACAAAGTAACAAATTTTAAGGAAGAAAGGGACGTGCGGGAGAGACAATATATTGGGTATGTACACATGTGACTTTTTTTAGTACACCCTTCGTACGACGAGCTTTAGTGAAGCGTTTCTGTAACCACTCACAGCGGTTTCTTTCTCTGTTTCTCTTCTCTTAAAACTTCTATTTTTGTCTTTCTCTCTCATTTTCCAAACATCAATTCTCACATTTATTCTTTTTCTCGCTCTCACACGCTTTTGTTTCGCAACATTCTTTTTCTTTATTTCCCCATCTCATGCTTTCGTAATGTTCTTTGAATAGCGTTACGTTCCTATTTATGGGGCAATTCGTGGGTTTTTTCTGTTTTGCACACACACATTTTCTATTCTGTGAGGTTGTGGTATTTCCGTTTAAAACATTTTTACAAGTAATCTGTTTGTTTCTGTGAATATTTTCCTGTTATTTTCTTTGAATTCAGTGGAAAATTGTATGTACTGACTTGAATCAAGGAATTTTGCACTAAAATACAATAGCTAAATTGCAAACATATTTTGCACGAAATTATAAAATTTCCTCTTCCGATTATTAACCATCATTGTAGACAGTTTTTATTATGCTTTTTCTACCGCTTAAAATATTTAAAAAAATAAGGAATTATGAAAGCCATATATACAGCTTTAATGGGATCATAAAATAAGTTTACTAGGTTACTTATAATCCCCCTTAACCAATTTCTACACAAAGATCTTAACTTAGCAAATTCTTTCTTTCGTAAAATTTTTTAATATATCTTTCCCTACATGAAATATAACTAAGGAAAGTAATATATTCATGTCGATTTTCCGAAACCAAATTTTCACCGAAAATACACGTTTTCAGGTCCTCGGAGCTAAAAAATTTCTTTACCGATTTTTCTGTGCGTCTGTCAAGAAAAATACTCAAAAACGGAAAATTGTATGATGTAGAAACTTGAAAACTAAGTTATGTATCTACTATGAGAGGACGCGACACGAAAATTTTTATCAAAAATCGGTCAACAAGAAGTATTAGTCTATTCGTACGATTTTTCGTATTTTTGCGATAATATAAAAATTCGCTTTTATGATTATGAATAAAATTGCCTCATTTACCAATTTGTTTGTGCTCTATAAAATGGGGAAGCAGCATGTCTCCTGAAAGCGTAAATAATTGAAGTTAAAGAAAATTAAAAACACTAACTTTTAATTCAAGTGGTTTTTCTACAGTCCTTAGCGTCAATAAATGATTTCCATACTATTTGTCTTATGGAAATTAAATTCCAACTGAAATTAATTTTCATTTAGCGTCACCCACTCATGATTAAACATCTTCTTCTCATGGTGGCTATCAGCTTTGGATGTTGACGATTTTAAAGGCGATCCGTAACTTATCTGTCGTAAATCAGAATAGTTCTGTAGAACACTTGCCAAACCACTATATCAGTTGGCCAGCCACGAAATTAGTCGTCTATCCGTCTTTCTTCATCCTATCTATCTATCCGGATACTTTGTAGTAACTCACATCTTTGATTTTCCCGTATTATGTGTCCCACCAGATATTGTAGTTAACAGGATTTTATGGTGTTAATTACTATAGGCTCCATGATTAGACATTATTTACTTTGGCAAGAAAAAGTAGAATAAGTGTTTCACACAAGATTTCTGGTGGAAATTTTTTAAATTGTCATCTGTCATTTTGTTTTGTCCGGGCGTCCGTCACTTATAGATGTCAGAAACTACAAGGGAGCAACAAACAGTTTTCGGATTCGTAATCTACAAAAAAATTAGTAGGCTTGGATTGGGTTTGAAGTTCCGGTTTCGACCGGAGGTCAAGATATAAAATTCGGAATTTAGAAAACAAAAATAATGACACTTGATTCTTCTTAAAGAGTAGATACAGAAATCACTGGGTTTGAAGTTCTGGTTTCGACCGAAAGTGGCCCAAAACCGTAAGTCAATAAATCAAAGTCAGAATTTGGAAACAAAAATAGTGTCATTCGATTCCTCTTAAAGAGTAGATACAGAAATCACTAATGGGTTTTACCATAAGACAAAGGTAAGTATTTTTTAAAATATCCAACAGCCGTGAGACAGGTCGTCTTAATTTTTATATAACTTTAAGGGGATTAAAAGTTAAGCGTCAAAATATTAAATATAAATATATTCAAAAAATTTCCTTAAATAAAAATCTTCTGACATAAATCAAAGCAGTTTTGACAAAAATCATTAAGTACAAATAAACAAGCCAACAAACTCTAAAAATACATTTTTTTAAGCAGCTGTATAATTAATCATTAAAAATATTGTAAATTAATATAATAAACTTATTTTTGAACAGATAAAATTTCAGAGAAAAGTTAGGCAGCACTTTTAAAATAATTAGAAAAACATCGGTCCGGAATCAAATAATTTGTAAAGTTGTTCTATTAAAAATTATTATACCGAAAACATTTCAAGTTTTTAACTCGGAAGTTAGTCCTAGTTTCATTTTGTTGCTCAGTTTTACAATTTTATTTTCTTATATTTCGATTTAACCAGCAGGAGTAATTGATCAATAATACAAGAGATGGTTTCTCATACTTTTTCTTCTTTATCATCGTCATCTTCGTGTTTAATTTAAATTAATAAAGTTTGTTAATTATAAGTGGCAATTAGTGTCTCAAATTATGTACCTATACTTTCCTTCTCAAACTTTTCTCAGGAGACAATTATTTTAAAACATACAGGAAAATGACTTTCCTCAATTAAATCCTAATTGAATTAAATACTTGCGATCGATTCTGGAATGTTTTTAAAGAAATTATCTTGACAAGAAATTATTTCTTAATTGTCTTCCTTGTAACTTTCTTTCCTTTCCCTCTAATTTAAACAATATTATCTATCAGATAATCAGAAATTCATATTCTTCTTTTCTTCACTTTTAACATCACAAATCACAAAATGAACGGTGGCGGGGAATTTTTTTATCAACCTGTTGATACTTATTTTCTATTACTACTTTATTCATGTGGGGCCAATTTTAGACGAAATTAAGTGATTTTAGACATTTCTGGAAGCTTTTTTTCCAGCCTACATTCTCAGAATTCGTTGCCAGTAGACTTTTCTCTTTCCTTCCATCCACCTAGTGTTCTGTTTTTGTTCTTCATGGAAACCCTTAAAATCAGTAGTTTTTAGTCTGAATTTGGTTTGATCAATTGTATTTTTGTGTTTTATTTTTATATTTTTGTGGTTGGTTCAGGAATCGGATGATGAGCTCCAAAAATCTGTATATGACCTGTGTAAATTGTGTCAAGATTTTAATCTCAGAATTTCCGCTACGAAAACCAAGGTGATGGCGTTCAAGGGGAAATATCCGGTTCGACCGAAGATTGACATAAATGATGCGATAGTGGAGCAGGTGTCCAATTTTAGTTACTTGGGATGTGACGTAGGAGTAGACTTGGATTTAGAATTCGAGCGGAAGATAAGTAAGTTCTAAAGAATTTGTGGCACAATCAATAGGACATTGAACAACAGGGTCAGACCTGACACAAAGATTAAGTTTTACAAGGTGATGGAAAATCCAATAATAGGTGACCACGACCAGGAATATAAAAAGGATTCAAGCAGCGGAGCTAAGATTCCTGCGAACAGTTAAGGGATGCTCGAGATTGGATAGAGTACGGGATATGGTTATAAGGAAGGAGCTCCAAGTCAACTGCCAGAATTAGAAGATTGAGAGGTATCGAGGGCGGTGAAGGGGACATCTGGACAGAATTCCGGACCACAGAACACCCCTCCAAGTACACCGTTATGCACCAGTTGCATGGAGAGATGTGGGGCGTCCTTGGAAAACATGGATATAAGCTGAGAGATTCAAGTTTGTGAATTCGGAACAGGCGACGGCCTAAGCCTTGAAGAAAGAAGGAGAAGAAGAAGAAGAAGAAAAACAAGAAGCATAAAGCATTTTCTATTTTGAACATTTTCTGAAATTAGCTGAAGAATTTTTACCAGAAAATCCTAAACATTTCAAAAATCAGGATTTTAAAATTATTAGTTTGATATTACATATTTGTTTAACAAATTACATGCTAAGAGTCAGAATACTAATTGCATTGGATTTGTAAAACACCAAGTATATCCTATATTACATTCAAGACCGAGCATTAACCAAACCTCTCAATTGAGCAATTTAGAGACGGGTTTAAGTACTGTCTACAGACTGGCTCATTATGTTAGACGATCTGCCTGTCACAACCCTGTACAAAGGATTAGCTTAAAATACACTTGAAAGCTTAATCAATACATCGTGTTAAGATGTTACATGAGGAAATTTTGCTCAAATATCTCGGTGAGCACAGTTTAGAGTTTAAATTCAAATCAGTGTTAAACCTATAACACTGACATAAAGTTTAACGCTTTGGTATTCAAACAAAAGAGATCCGTTTTCTGTTTCATTTTCTGTCTGAAATTAGACAGAACGAATTGTACTATAACATGATGAAAACATACTCATCAAATTTGTTATATGTGTAAAAATTTAAACTGTTTCTAGTAAGCCTTATATTTTTATTGTATTTACTTTTTTTTTAAATCCAAAAAAGTATTACAGTAAAACCTCTGAATAGCAGACATCAGCGGGACCACGCCAAAGTCCGTTGTTTAGAGGTGTCCGTTCTATAGAGGGGAGCCAATAGACATACAAAACAACTTTGTGATTTACGTGTTTTAAGGTTTTAACATGAAAACTACCGTAAAGAGAGGTCCGCGATTTTTTTTTGTTAAACATTATATTTATTTACAATCAGTTAAAAAAAATATTAACATTAAAGTTTTGATACCATTACACAAATTAAAAGTTCCTAAAAGTATATATACTGACTTAACTTAAATACAAAACTTTTTTTTCCAATCCCTAATGTGTGTACATTGCAATCTGTTCAATTCAGAACAATAAGCAACCCAATGACCCAGTGAGATGAGGATGATGTGTATGACGTGTAAATGAAGTGTAGTCTTGTACAGATCCAGGCCGACCATTCCTGAGAGAGTATGGTTAATTGAACCCCAACCATCAAAGTACACCGGGAACCACTGTCTAGCAGTCAAATCCGTATAAAAGTAACTACCTTCACTAGGATTTGAACCAGGAACCTTCGTCTCCGAAAATCAGCTGTTAACAGCTGGATCTGGCGACGACTTTACCTCTAGACCAACCCGGTGGGTAAATACAAAATTGAACGAATTTAAAACATAGAAAAAAAATTTAAATAAAAAAATATAGATAGGTTGAAGCATATTTACGTACATTAACAGAATAACAAAGGAAATGTTTTATACATTTATAATAACTATACAATTTAGAAGAAAAATTATTTATAAATCTAAAACATGGATTCTTTTGAGGCGTCTGGTTGTCTGACTTTTATCCAGGAGGTTAATTGCTAAAATGTTTTTATGACAATTTAGACGTCTTTGGTACATCATACTAAACCGTTGTATTTCATCTCGAACTTGCGGTACGTTGAGATATTCATGTATTTTATTGTCTCTTATATACCATGCTGCATTCACTATATTTCTAAGCACTTTGTTTTGAAATCTCTGCATTACTTCTAAATTGCTCTTACTTGGTGTACCCCATAATTGAATGCCATATGTTCAACAAGGTTTAAGTATAGTGTTGTAAATTAACAATTTACAACACGATTTGGAAAAATTCTGGGTTTTGAAGTTAAAATAAAAAATTAAACATAAAGGGTCAAATTGACTATGTACACACGATATAAAAATTCTGTGTATAAATTTATATAACGCTTAGTTTAGCGGTAATTAATGATTTTCTTTTTTTCATGAAAATCTGTAAAAATATGGATTTTTTAAGATTTCGGCCGTAGTATCCATTTTACGATAAAAATTCATACAATAAAATTTATAGGAGATTAAAAGAACTACAACTTTTATTTGAAGATAATTTAATTAAAATTAAATTATCTATCTAAAATTTAATTTATAAAAATAGTTGAACTTTAGTAATGAAATAATACAGTTCTTTTTTCATAAAAAAAGATGAGACAATTTCATATGATGTAAGAGTAAAGATAAACGTGAAACAGTAGACAATAAAGCATGATACTCGTAACTTGTATGTAGAGGATGTAAAGACACATCCGAGAGGAAAAAATAAAGATGGATGACAGTGAAAGAGTATTAAGTAAAACACAGAGAAAAGTTCAAGTGAAATACCTCTTTTTTGCAGGGTGTCCAAAAAATTTCCCTATTAAACTATACGTATTAAAGAAAAGTTCCTTTTTAGAACGTTTATTAGTTTACCGGAAGTAACTTAAAAATGTAAAGAAATTCCACCGTTCTTCTATGTGTATTTTTTAACTATACTCTATCCCATGGAAGCGTGCAGCACGCCAAAACATAAATTAATTAAAATTATGATAGAACTTAGCGCGATCCATTCGAGTTACAAAAAATTTATCTTTGCTCTTTAGATGAAACTTGCTATATACTAAACTAGCAATCCCCGCTCGCTTCGCTTCACAGCAGCTAATATAGGCCTCATCAAATTTTTTTAAAACCTCTCTATATACAATATTTGTGGTTTTGTTGCCCAGTGGCAGCAAAATGAATTGTTTTTCTGCACTTCCAGCTCTAGAGAGTCCGACATAAAGTTGTCCATGAGTGAAGGAAGCACTCTTGTCTCAAATCGATGCCCACCGTTTTAATTGTTTGTCCCTACGAACAGAATTGAATAGAGTGCATAGAAGAATACCGATGGAAAAGAAAGAGACAGTTGATATATGGCTGAGATAAACGTGGGTGCGGTACGCAGAGTAATTGGAAATGTATGATGTCCTGAAAACGTTTACTTTTGCTAATAACTAACTTCGAAAAATTTACGCGTAAACAACACTTTCTTCCCTATATTTCATATTCGGAAAGAGAAAGTAATAAATTACGAATTACATAAAAAGTTTACGTACCTACCAACCTTTTTTGACTGAAAATGACATTTTGGCTTCAGGAATACCAAATCAGGTATTTGTACCATCGTTATACTTTATCTTTTTACACTATAATTAGAATGAGAGAAAGTAAAAAGAAAGAGGTACAAGAAGATGAATAGGGATGAAATGTAATCAACTTGATTTATGTGAAGAAAAAATATGAACCATTGTAATGAATGCATTAATAAATGGTAACTTTCTTAAGATTTATTGGGACATTTACAATGAAGAAAAAGTACAACACGTTTTTAATAGAAAACATCAAAAACAAAGACTAGCAATGTTTCAGGAAAGTGAAATACCACAGTAGCAGCGGTTGGGTTTCCGCTACTGGACAAAACGACTTAGGCAAAGTTATAATTCATAATGTAAATGGTATCACGATTTCAACTAATTGTTAGAACATTTAATGAAACAAAGTTAGAACTTTAAAATGATATATTACAAAGTACGATTAGTCAACGTGAGGTCACAAAGTATGTATGGAGGGAGGAAATAATAAATTTTGGCGTATGGGAGCGTACGGGAACAGCGAATTACGCCTTAGGTAATTAGTTACTTGATTAAATGTAGGATTTGTCAAAATTATAATCGGCCTTAATAGGTATGCACAAATATATGTTTACTTTCTAATATACTTAGATATCGACGTAATTTTAAAAGGATTTAAAAATTGAATTAAATTTTTAGACATTCACACTAAAAAAAGACACGTGTCCACCTGTTAAACTAAACAATAAAACACTACCACAATCAGATACAGCAAGATACCTCGGAATGCATCTAGATCGTCGACTAACTTGGAAAACACACATCTGGAATAAGAGGAAACAACTAAATTACAAATTTTATAAACTTTATTGGATGTTACACAAAAATTCTAAATTATCGTTAACGAACAAACTAACAATTTACAAGACTATTCTGAAACCAATTTGGACTTACGGGATTCAACTTTGGGGAACGGCGACAAAGTCAAGCGTTGCCATAATTCAACGTTTTCAAACGAAATTTCTCCGGACTATCACAGACTCTCCGTGGTATGTCACCAACAGGATCATTCAACGAGACTTGAACATACCAACCATCACGGATGAAATCTCAAGATTTTCTTCGAGGTATCATACAAGACTTAATAGCCACACAAATTATTTAGCGGTGAACCTCCTCGACAACAGTGAAGAAATTCGACGTTTACAAAGACTTCACACGACAGACTTGTTTTAAAACACAACCAACGTAACTATATTCATTGTAAAAAAAAAAAAAAAACTTTTTTTTTTAAAGTGATTATATATTTTATTTTGTAAAATGGAGAAGAACTAATGAGTTCTTCTTCAACAAGCCAGTTAATAGACTCTACCACTCATCTATTCATTGTTCCTTGCGAACAGATTGTAGATTAAGCAGTGTTTGAAAAAAAAAAAAAAAAATTTTAATGAACATTTAATTTCACAGAAACCTATCTCGGGCAGAATACCTCACTTTCACAATTTTGAAGTAGAAAATCCCTTTCATACGACAACGTGTCTCATTGCTGGTGGCAATTTTTAAAAAGGCTCACTCTTGAATTCTGGCAAACACCATTAGCATTTCTGTATGTCTTTAATCTTTAAGAGGATTCAAATGACCTTATTTTTGTTTCAGAATTTCGACTTTTGAGTTCTAGACTTCCGGTTTTGGGGCAACTTCCTCTCAAAAACTAGTAATTCAAACCCAATACTGGCCGACTAACATTGTGTGTAGATTACAAATCCAAAAACCGTTTGTTGCTATCTCTTGTAGTTGCAGACATCTGGATGTGACGGACAAATGGTCAAAACAAAAATCTGGTGTGAAACACTCACACAACTTTCTCTTGCCAATGCAAATAATTAACAATAAACCTAACATTAGTAATAAAACATTAGAAATGAACAAAAACTAACCTCAAAAACATAACCTTATTTTAATCATGAGTGGAAGACGCAAAATGAAAATCGAACTCAATTTGGCTTAAAAAAAACGGAAAATTACACTTTCACGCTAAACTAGGCTCTGTAGAGAAAAATTCTCTAAACAAAAGTTGTAGATCTTTTAATTTTCTATAACTTTTATTATATACACTTTTGTCGTAAAATGCATACTAAGACCGAAATGTTAAAAAAATCGATTTTTCTCACGTTTTCGTGAGAAAAAAACAGAAAATCGCAAATTACCGCTAAACTAAGCGTCATACAAAAAAATGTTTGAAACATAAGTTGTAGGTTTTTAAATTCTCTACAACTTTTATTATATAAGTTTTTGCGCTAAAATTTATATTAAAGCCGTAATCTTAAAAAAACAACGTTTTTACGTGAAAAGAGCCTCACCGAGAATTTCAGCAGACATGGCGCCTACCCTATCTTGTAGAGAATAAAAAATTGAGTAAAATAGGCGATTTTAAAAAAAATCGTAGGACCAGTTTTTGAGAAAATCGCAAAAAACTGAAAAATTATACGAATAAACTACTACTTCCGGTTGACCGATTTTGATGAAAATGTTCGTGTCGCGTCCGGTAGTGGTATGTAACTTAAGTTTCAAGTTTCAAGTTCGTACGATGTTCCGTTCTTGAGATATTCTGTTCACACACACACACACACAGACACACAGACACACACACAGACCAATCGCTAAAAACATGTTTTTTGGATTCAGGGGGTCTGAAAACGTATAGATCCGGTGAAAACTCGATTTCGAAAAATCGACATGAAAACAATACTTTCCTTCCTATATATTCATATAGGCAAGAGAAAGTAAAAATTATTACATAATTTTTAAAATTGCCACCACCCAAGAAAATTAATTATTTTAAAATCTGTTAGATAAAAGCAAAGTCGTAATGTTTCAAAGAGACAAATTATTACAAAAATCTGGTGTGAAACACTCACACAACTCTCTGTTGCCAATGCAAATAATTAACAATATAACCTAACATTAGTAATAAAACACTATAAATAAACAAAAACTAACCTCAATAAAAATAACCTAATTCTAACCATAAGTGAAAGACGCAAAATGAAAATCGACCTTTTCATTTAGACCTTTTGGCTTAAAAATACGAAAAATCACTCTTTCACGCTATACAAGGCTCTGTAGAGAAAAATGCTGTAAATAAAAGTTGTAGATCTTTTAATTTCCTATAAATTTGATTATACTCTTTTGTGTAAAATGCATACTAAGGCTGAAAGCTTAAAAAAAATCGATTTTTACACATTTTCGTGAAAAAAAACCAGAAAATCGCCAATTACCGCTATACTAAGCGTTATACAAAACACATTTTAAATAAAAGTTGTAGGATTTTAAGTTCTCTACAACTTTTGTTACATTTTTGCTCTAAAATGCATATTAAAGCCGCAATATTAAAATAACAATTTTTTTACGAGAAAACAGCCTTCCCAACAACTTTAGCAGACATGGCGCCTAACCTATCTTGTAGAGCATAAAAAATGTAGTAAACGAGGCAATTCAAAAATAAATCGTAGCAGCCATTTTTGAGAAAATCACAAAAAGTGAAAAATTACACAAATAAACGACTACTTCCGGCTGACCGATTTTGATGAAATATTCACGTCAATTTTGACGGTTTTGAAGGAATGTTCACGGGTCCAGTAGTAGTATCTAACTTAAGTTTCAAGGTCTTAAGTTCGTACGATGTTCCGTTCTTGAGATATTCTATTCACACACACAGACACGTGCGCGCACACACAGAGAAATCGCTAAAAACATGTTTTTTTGGGTTCAGGGGATCTGAAAACGTGTAGATTTGGTGAAAACTCGATTTCGAAAAATTGGCTAAAAACAATACTTTCCTTCCTATATATCTATATAGGCAAGAGTTAGGAAAAATAATATTTTTCTTTACATATTATTAATCAAAATTCTTACGAAGACTACATTTAACTTCAGACTAAAGTAAAAATTCACAAAACGTGTTACAGAAAAGTTAGTGTCTGCATGAAATCATCCGTGGTGTATCACTACCGAGAAACTAAATCTCACAAATTTCTCTTAATTTCATGTAATAGTCATTGATCGTGTCAAGTGTCGAGTTCGTACGATGTCCGTTCTTGAGATAAGTTATATTGTTCACACACACACAAACAGACCAATCGCTAAAAACATGTTTTTTGGGTTCAGGGGGTCTGAAAACGTGTAGATACAACAACGTGAAATACGGGTAGATCTGAAAACTCGATTTCGAAAATTCGACCTGAAAACAATACCTTTCTTCCTGCATATTCATATAGGCAAGAGAAAGTAAAAATATATTGTATCAGATTCTTTTATAAAAGTAAATAATAAATGTTCATTGTATTTGTTTAATAATTAAATACCTATATAACTTAATTATATAAATCAATTATTTATGAATCGAATTATTAATCTTTTATCAAACATGTGTAGTTATTGATATACTACTCTAAGTACTATGTACTACTACACGTACAACGCGAAGGTCCTGGGTTTGATTCCCGGCTAGGGTCTGGAAATTTTCACAAGTAAAAAACCTACTGTTTTAGTACCCACCGTAGTAGCTAATGATTGAGCTGTTAATACGACTTTAAAATAAAATAAGTAAAACATAATAATTTAGAAAAGAAAAGAATGATATTTCTAACATCTAATTTTTTATTAGCCTACTTTTTTAATAACATTCAAACATAATAAAAAATTCATAATTTATAACTGTGTGGTGAAAGAAAATTAAAAATATATTTGTTTTTATACATTGTGCGTGTAAAAGATAGTATAGCATAAAGCTTGACTGATTTTACGACGTACGACATATAATGAATGTTTGATATAAAAAACAAAAGGATTATAAAGAACTGTTTTGAAAAGCGTGAAATATTGTACATAAATATTCAAATAATCCAACACTTGGTTTTACAAAACCAATCTATCTCGGTTCTAAAAAAAAAAACGCTGGCTGTTTTCACATACCATGAACAGCTAATTTAAAAATTCTAATTGACAAGCCGTGTTAAAATTAATATCCATTGTTATTTTACTATAAATGAACATAAATAACTTATAATTTACATTTTAATTTAGTTTTTTTTGTTTGAAAAATGTTATAAAGTTTAATACACCGAGAAAAAATGTTAAGTATCATGGTTCGCACAATAAAAAGAAAATACTTCTATTAAATACTAAAGTGTGACAACTGTACTTAAGTAGAACCTCTCCTTTACCAATTTCTTCAAAATTACTGCTGTACAAATCATTATTTAAACCAGTTTGGACTTAAGGAGTTCTAAGTACCTAAGTAGAACCTCTCCTTTACCTATTTCTTCAAAATTACTGCTGTACAAATCATTACTTAAACCAGTTTGGACTTACGGAGTTCTAAGTACCTAAGTAGAACCTCTCCTTTACCTATTTCTTCAAAATTACTGCTGTACGGAGTCCTAAGTACCTAAGTAGAACCTCTCCTTTACCAATGTCTTCAAAATTACTACTGTACAAATCATTATTTAAACCAGTTTGGACTTACGGAGTCCAGTTATTTGGCTCAGCAAAATCCAGTAATCGTAATCATCTACAGACGTTCCAATCAAAATTTCTACGTTTAATATCAAGAGCTCCGTACAACGTAAACAATGAAATTCTACGCTCCTATTAAGGGATTCCTACCGCTGAAGAGATAGCACAGTCCTATTATAAAAACTTTTTTTAAAAATTACTACTAAATCCGAATTCAATTCAAGAACTTCATCGCTTTCACCTTCCTGGGAATTCAGCCCGGCGCCTAAAAATAAAATGGAACAGGTATAATAGATATCTTCTCTGAGTTATAACTAAAAAAAACCTTTTTCATGATACTTTGTTATGTACGTATATCACATTTTTTAGTAGAAGTATATTTTTAGTACTGCTGAAAATTTCAAATAAAACTTAAAAAGGTATCATGGTTTGGAGATCAGGATGTACTTTGTCTGATTACTGTAAACATTTATTTTGTTTCAGTTCATACAATAATTATTATTGTAATAACATTGACAATTCTATTTTTGTTTCCAAATTTTTATAATATTTTAACAAATACACGGGCAATAAGTTTGACAGATGTGATTGATTTTCCTTCGACTGGAATAGAACAGGTGTGATAGTGTAGTACCTATTTATCTAATATAGTTTTTGTTATTCAATTTATTATTTTTTTCCAAAAATTCTAAAATAGGGTTTATAAAACAGCCGGGCTTTTTTTTGGGCAGTTAAGTATAGGGTGATTCAAAAAGAGCGCCGGTTTTGATATATACAATTAAGAGATTTATTTTATTGAAAAACTGAAAATAAATACATCAACAAGTTCATCTTACCTTCCGATTTCATGTATGAAAAATGATGTCATGCCTGTGTCTTCCTCTACTGCGCTGGCACGCATCAACTCTGTCCATGAAATTGGATATTACTGCACGACAAGTTTCGACTTCCATTTGCCCGATAACCCGTCGAATTTCCTCCTTCAAGTTGGCAGTTTATATACGGCTCCTTTAATACGGCAGTTCTGTTTTTTAACAAAGCCGTTTAAGTGGAAGTGCGCCTCATCACTGAAAATGATTTTGTTTGCGAAGGTGTCATCATCCTGCCGTTTTCTCAATACCCAGTCAACAAACTGTCGTCTCTTCTGGTGGTCTGCCACTTTTAAATGTTGCGTCAACTGAATTTTATACGGGTGATATTGGAGATCGTACCGAAGAATTCTCCGTACAGAAGAACATCGTAAACCCAATTGTTGAGAACGGCGACGTATTGATTTTGCTGGGCTAACAGCCACACTGTCACGAACCAACGCAACGTTCTGCTCAGTTCGGCCAGAACGACGACGTCCAGAACTTTTAAGGTCGACTGTTGAACCCGTCTCAAAAAACTTTTTCATGAGCCTGCGAACTGTTGATTCATTCGGTGCTTCATTACGTCCTAGAGTACCGCGAAGTCGCCTGACAGTAGCCGCATAACTCTCTCCACTCTGGTAAAATGTTTTGACGATTAACACTCGTTGTGCAATAGTAAACTTCTCCATGGTTAGACACAGACTGCGAGAGTACTACACTGCGAACAAGAGAAACTACAACTGAATCGTCAATCGGAATGTTCTCCGAAATAGAAATGAGGTCTAACAATGTTGCCTACCGATAAACAAAAATTTACCAGCCGTTTAAAAACCGGCGCTCTTTTTGAATCACCCGTTAGTAACCAGGTTGTAAAGTGAGTAGGTACGTGAACAGTCTGTGTTTGAGTTACTATAGGTAGGAACCAGTTATGTGTATGTTATTGAAATATCATCTATCAAACAGGCGAATAGTGACCAATAATATAACTGTAAACACGGAATTAATTATCTATTTGATAGTAAATAGTCATATTTTCTTTTAAGTTTAACCCTTCAGTTTATAAATATTCAGTAACCAAGTTGATCTAGTATTAAATTAAAAAGTTTATTGTAATTTTCTCGTAGTAAATTTATTGTAAATTATTAATTTGCTAATGAATACGTTTTTCAAGTTTAAAAGGAAGTTTTTATATTGAATTTATACAAAGATCCCGAAAGGACCAGGAATAAATCTTACAATATTATATTAAAAACGCAAAATGTTGTCTAAAATTTTTTTTTTTTTTTTATTGAGTGATGATGCCTACATAAGCCTTGGGCTTGTGCGTACGTAATGATATGTGGTGATTTACAGATTAAAAAATGCCAGACCTGACTGGGAATCGAACCCGGGACCCCGGCATAGTAGCCTGTTGCGCTGACCACTACACCACGGCCCGGATTAAATAAAGATTCTATTGGTTCTAGACTAAATCCTGAGTTCTCATTAACACATTTAAATAATCTTTACATGGTTGTAAATAAATCCAAATGAGTAGGTCAAAAGTTATGATTTCTGAAAGAAGAATACATCGAAAATCTTGAACAATGAATTTTCAATAATGAATATTGAAGATTAGAATTCAAAATGTTCACAAAACAATTAGTGTAATTGATAAATATATCAAGTAATTCAGATAATTTACTCTGAAAAAGTAGGTAGCGATTTTATTTTTAAATTTAATTATTTTTTGAAGGTAGACTCCTAGACTACTCCCTTAAAATTAGGAAATGCACTGGTTCATTGTTTTTCCCTGTGTCACTCCACTATTTGTTTTTTTTCTAATTATAGTAGGCTATACAGAGTGATTTTTAAGTATGGAAACGGCTTTATATTGCGTAACTGAGATGTACTAGGGGAAGCTTTTGCGTTTCTGTGTAGTTTTAAAAAACCAACTTTTTGGTGGTTTTGAAATTTTTGTCCGCCAAAATGGATTCAAATTTATATTTTTTAATGGGTTGTTGGTCATGTGATACGTCATTTCAATGCAAAATTTTATGAATAAAACAATGGCGCAAATTGTTTCTCGATAGATCCCTTCGTTTTAGAGTTATCAGCATTCAAGTTGCAATTTTGTGAAAATTGTGTTACCAATAAAATGCTTATAACTCAAAAACGAAAGCATCTATCAAAAAACAGTTTGCACCATTGTTTTTTTCTTAAAATTTCACATTGAAATGACGTGTCATATGACCAACATCCAATTTAAAAATAGAAAGTTGAATCCAATATGGCGGATCCAAGATGACAGACAAAAATTTCAAAACCACCAAAAAGTTGGATTTGAAAATTAACTTTTCATAATTTAGTTATTAGATACTTTATGATTGAAAATGTAATAAAATAGTTTATTCACTGCGTTCTACCTTTTTTATTGCCAAAATTATAATTTTGAATGCGTATAACTCAAAAACGAAGGCATCTATCGATAAACGGTTTGCGCCATTGTTTTTTTCTTGAAATTTCACAATGAAATGACGTATCACATGACCAACATCCCATTTAAAAATATAAAGTTGAATCTATTACGGCGGATCCAGGATGACGGACAAAAATTTCAAAACCACCATGAAGTTGAATTTTTAAAACTACACAGATCCGCACAAGCTTCTTCCTCCAATTACGTCTCAGTTACGCAATATAAAGCCGTTTCCATACTTAAAAATCATCTGTATGTGTGTGCCACCGGAGGGGAACAGTTCCGACCGCTAGAGGAGAGTAAGGATGTAACGCATGTATCGCAAAAAATCTCTAAAATAAAATAAAAGTTAAAACAGGTCAGGAGGCTTAATAAGTAGCTACTGTTTATGATAGTGAATATTTACCAGATTTTCAGGAGGAGAAGAGGAAAACGAAATTTCAGAAGAGTGTAATTAGAAATTGCTAATTACGTGTAGGCCTACTAATATTTCACATTGAAAGGAAGTTGAGTAGATACAGCGATCTCAGTCAGAAAGCGAGACAAAGTAAAGAAAACCTTATTTAGTTATTAAACAGTAAAGCTAAGTGGTTATTTATCGTTGACATCAGTTTAATGAGTCATCAAGTGCCTAACTAAGCGAAGAAGCATTTTACCAGAGTATAGAATACAAAAGGGAAGATATACAACAGTAGGAGAGAGAAAGAAGGAGAGGGATAACAGAGATAGAACAACTGGTGGGGGAGTTCATGAAACAGAGGTACAAGTATGCACTTCAATGGTATTTTCTCTATAAATACATAAACAAACCGTTCTCAACACTAAGTAAGCGAAGACATTTAAATCCCAACAAACTAATTAAAATGCAATTGAATTATAAGTACTGATTACAGGTTGTAATATATGTAAATTTTATGTTACGTCAAATTTTAAGACCTTACCGGCCAAAAATAAAGATTTCATTTTCATACACTCTACCACAATAACGAAATGAAACAACTAGTAACAATTGCCTTAATGTAATGTGGTGAGCGGGATTTAGAGGTTGTGCTTGGAGGTTTTTTAAAAGTTATTCAAATATACTGTGGACAATTTGAACTGGCACAACTCTTGCTCTATGTGTACACACAGTTCCGCGTAAATTGTATCCATAACCTATTTTTTCAACACGGTCTACAAATTTTAATGTACGTAAATGCCTAAAACCTTATTTCAATGTACAAACATACAAATAATTATTTTATTTTAAAATATGTATTAAATTTGTCCCAGTAAAATTTTAAATTATAAATTACAAGAACTAAACTGCAAAAATTCACTAAACTATACTGTACAGGTAACTAACTAAACAAATTGGTCTGAATATATTGTAATGAACAGAAAATCATTTACTATATGAAAAAAAAAACACCACCGGGTTGGTCTAGAGGTAAAGTCGTCGCCAAAATCAGCTGTTTAACAGCTGATTTTCGGAGACGAAGGTTCCTGGTTCAAATCCTAGTAAAGGTAGTTACTTTTATACGGATTTGAATACTAGACAGTGGTTACCGGTGTACTTTGATGGTTGGGGTTCAATTAACCATACTCTCTCAGGAATGGTCGGCCTGGGTGTGTACAGGACTACACCTCATTTACACGTCATACACATCATCCTCATCTCATTGAGTCATGGGGTTGCTTATTGTTCTAAATTGAACAGATTGCAACGTACACAAATTAGGAATAAAAAAACTATATGAAAACAAATTAGTCACATCATTTTTTCTGACAGATTCTTAATAACAACAGTGAAAACAAAGCGCAGTGATCGTGCGTGCGTCACAGATTACAGTAGCGATTGTATACTTTTGTGACTGTACCGTCGTTGCATGGCGAGGGGCGAAGAGGCACCAAAGCCGCTAGTGCCAATTCAAATTGTCCAAGGTATAACGGAGTTCAATGTGTAAGAATAAATGATGTATATAGTTCTTTCAAACCGATAGTTTGTGGAGTTCTCCAAGGATCGGTCCTTGGGCCTATTATTTTCCTGATATTCATTAATAACCTTTGTTGTGGACCTTTTAGAGGATTAATAACTAGCTTTGCAGATGATACAGCTCTGTGTTATAATTCACAATCTACTTTGTGTCTAGCAAGAGATATGCAATATGATTTGGATTTAATGAAAATATGGTTTCCTTGTAACAAGTTATCTCAAAGTAACAAAACAAAATTTATTCTTTTTTCTTTGAAGGATAAAATGTTTTATATTGAATTCTTATACCGTATTATAAATATAATATTTGTTTATTTTCTGAAAATTTAAATTGTGATAATTGTATACTATTGAGTGTAGATGTTATTTAATATTTGAGAATTTATATGGATAAGAATTGCAGTTGGAGTGAGCATGTTATGTTTCTTAACAAATGTATGTTATCAGCTATAAGGACTTTCTATTATTTAAAGAAATTAGTGTCCAGTTAATGTATTGAGGTTGATTTATTTTTCAAATGTCCAAAGTAAGCTCCAATACGGTATTACATGTTCGAGAGGTATTTATTCCTCTAACATTAAATCTCTAACCATAGCACAAAAGAAAGTTATAGGAATAATCGTTTGTGCGCCAAAAACCGAGCACACCTTTGGAATTTTTAAACATTTAGACATTCTTCCCTTAAGATATCTGTATGAGTACCGAGTGCTCAGAATATTTTTTATTAGAGGTGGGAACATACTGACTAACTTTAAAGTGTATTCAAATCAATTAAGGTTGAAAAATCGAGTTGTCTAAATAAAACTAAATATTGAAGCATACCGTAAATTTTTCTCCTTTTTTCATTGAAGTTTTTTTAATTATTTGCCTTTAAATGTAACTTCATGAGAAAAAATTGGTAACTTTTTAAAATAATTGAAATCCTGGTTATTTTTACAAGACGATGTCGAATTTTTGATTCATTAGTATATATATTTGGATAATATCATTATTTTATATGTAAATATCGTATCTCAATTTTATAATGTAGTCCTTATTCATATATTTTTTAAAAAATACTCTAATTTGCTTTTCGTTACATCTATTCATTTAAAAGTAAAAGTTTATACTGTTTTTTTAGCTTGGCTCTAGGCTTTTCTTTCATTTTCTGAGCTTTATGGTGCCTCAACACGATTTTTAATGAGGTACCTAACCACATTTTTTCCAAGTTAGTGTTATAATGATGTTGTTGTAAGTTTGGTTAATTATTATGTTATAAAATTAGTTTAGTTAGAAAACGTATCGTGTCTAATTTTTAAGACACTAAACAATAGACCTAAGATGTCAGATAAATGGTTTAAAGAAGACAGAAAGGATATTGCGAAAACCGGAATCAACTGAGAAAAGTTAATCGAACCAAATTCAGACACCTCATTACGGAATTTAAGGAATTTTTGTTCTTGTTTAGGTCATCAGCCAAAAGGCTAGTTTGAACCTCTAGAGGTTTTACTAAGTAAAACGAGGAGTGAGGTGGTTTACCATTGCCTTCCTCACTGAGTGGAAAAGTGCGCTTATCAGCATGCCGAGCCCTCTGAAAAGCACATATTTTCCACTCTGCAAATGACACCTTCACTTCATTCACCACAGGGTCTGGCTGTATAATGAAATTCATTGATAACTCTGATTAGTGTCTTTTACACCTCTACCTCTTCTGTTCTTACATGATTCAGTCATTTAATTGGCTGACCATGTGATAAGAAACAGAACTATTTATTTTAGCCCTGCAACATAACAGACAGGTTTTGCCCATTTTGCCCATAACAGACAGGTGGAGTGTCAAATTATTTACACTCGATCTGTTAGTTGCAGGGCTAAAATAAATAGTTCTGTTTCTTATCACATGGTCAGCCAATTAAATGACTAAATTATTTAAGAACAGAGGAGGTAGAGGTGTAAAAGACACTAATCAGAGTTATCTCCTCTGAAAGTAATGAATTTTATTATACAGCCAGACCCTGTGGTGAATGAAGTGAAGGTGTCATTTGCAGAGTGGAAAATATGTGCTTTTCAGAGGGCCCGGCATGCTGATAAGCGTGCTTTTCCACTCAGTGAGGAAGGCAATGGTATACCACCTAACTCCTCATTTTACTTAGTAAAACCTCTAGAGGTTCAAACCAGCCTTTTGGCTGATGACCTAAACAACACAACAAGGAATTATATAAAGAGCAAAAACAGAACACCGGGTGGACAAAAAACGAGAAGGCGAAAAAGCTTAGAATTCTGCAAAAAGAGCTTCCAGAAACGTCTAAAGGTACCTCCAATTGTCTGTCTCCCTATAGAAGAGGGACAAAACTGGAAGCTTAGAGCTTCCTGAGTAACGTAGACTCTATGTCATTAAACAATTTTTAAATTTTGAAAAACTTAAAATTTTTTTTAAACACTATTTCATCAAAAATATATCAGATCTACAAAAAACACGTCTTCATAAATTTATTTCGATCAGCTGTCCTACGTATAAAATTAAAAGATTTTTTATTTTAATTGTTTGGTTTACGGTCGTTTGGAAAGGTTAGTTCTTTTATCTATCTGTATTATACCATGTATTGTTTACAGTGTACGAAGAAAGTTATGTACACCTTCCAAAAATCAAAGATATCGGACTATTTTTTTTAGAATTAGATTTTTCTAATAACTACTTTTTTCTTATAACATATATTCAGTTATTCACAGGTTGTTTTTCTAAATATTTAATTTTCAAAACACTCTACTTCCACGACAATGAAATAAGTCATCAAATAATTATGTGAAGGAAAACTATTGAAAAAAATGTATTTATTAATTATAAAAAATTACCTTATTTAATTTTAATTATGAAAAATATGAGTAATTTTTTCCCACCTCTCACTGGTCATTAATACTTATGCAAACAAAATTACTGTTTCCAATACTAATGGTTTTATTTTTACAATTGTGATTTTTGCATTCAACGTGTAAGATTATGTGAGAAGTTAAATGTTTTGGGTTTAGTTTTCTATGAAGCGCAGCTAATGGGTGTTTTTCACTAAAATGAAATTCATGACAGAAATGTTAATACGTGATTTTTTCTACAAATACAGTATTTAAAAATAATTTAATAATTTAGTATTTTAGTAATACAATTAAATACTATCGGTTGTTTTTTTCCGCGCTACAACACAGAGAAGCCTCCATTAAACACTAATCTCCGACAAAAGTAATAAATGTTTCGGTAGACGATCGACAGTAAACCTTTGCTAAGTAATAATGGTGAAATTAAAACTACGATGAAGAACATTGTATTTGAACTTACATTCGGTTTGAACAAAATAAAACAAATATAGGGTACAATAAAATACAACTTACCAACGTCGTCGCTAATGACCTTAGTAGTTGATGCGACGTTAAATAAATTAATTAAAAAAAAAATAAATACAACTTACCAGTTTTTCTAACTGATGCTGGAGAGTCTTATTGGACTGCGACTGAAATTTTAAAAATTCCTTGACAGTAGTTCCGTCTGGTAGTGGGGCTAAACGAACAGTTCCTTGATATCTAGCTCGATCTGTAAAAAAAGAAAATAACAACAATTTATTTACAGATATAAGTATATTTAGAAAGTTTAATACTGGGAATTGCATTTGATTTGAGAGTTATAAGGCCAAAATATCGGTTATTTCAAAATTTCTGCTAAAGTCATATAAAAGTACAAATTATTGAACATTATCAATGGCTAGCCTCACAGGATTTGTGTTAAAATGCATTTGAAAACATCACTGAGTGATTAAGAATAATGTTACTATTACCATTAGAACGGAAGGTATAAAAATATTGATTTTTAGGTGGCTACTCCCTCTTTGTCGGGCGTATTGGCGTAGTTGGTAACGTGCTCACCTCTCATCATGCGGTCTTGGGTTCGAATCCCATTCAGGCACGGCATATTTTCGTACGTTACAAAAAATCATTTCATCCTTTACCGTTTGCATTAGCAGTAATTGGAGAACAGTCGGACGTTAAACCAAAAAAAAAAAAAAAAAATACTCCCTCTTTTTACCCCTTAGACGGAAGTTATAATTAACTTGTGGCTTTGTCTTTTTTAGGTTTACTTAAAGATCATATTAATTGATTTTTAGATTTTAAGTTCTTCGGGAAGGAACAGATACAATATTCATTGCTTTAGGTTCGTCAACACCTTTTTGCCTCTTAGGATTAACGTCTTTACTCCTTTAGACGTATATAATCTTTTAGAAAGTCACTCGCAATAACTGTCAAATGAGGAGATGATGGAATTACACGACCAAGTAAATTTTAAAAATGTTACTTTACTGTTTCTGTCGACAGAATTATCATGTACTTTTACATTAAATAAATGAATAAATAAAATAAACAGTTAGATTGTTGAGATAAATAACATATTTGTTGAAATACTTGTATAGAAGTATTTTATACCAATTACATTTAAATATAGTAGAAAAAAAACCAGACAGTTATTATAAAATAAATAACTTTTAAAAATTTATTCATCTGTGTGGTAATACAATTAAAATAATTATTTTATGTAATATTGTTGTATACATTTTACATGCATACATACGTAGATCGTTACAGAAACACGGAGATACGACAACATCTTAATATCTTCTCCATAAATGATAAAGTAATGGAGGGCAGGAAGAAGTGGATAGATCACTTAGGTAGAATGAAGGATGAAAGAGTACCCAAGCAGGCACTATGGTACAAGCCAAGGGGTAAAAGGGATCGAGGACGTCCAAGGAAGAGATGGGCGGATGGTGGAGGTTCGGAACAGGCAGCAACGCCTAACCCGTGAAAGGAAGAAGAAGAAGAAGAAGAAGACATACGTAGATATAGTAATTCTTTATAATCAGGAGAACAGTCTTCATAAGTGTTGTTATAAAAAAATAAAAATTAATTCCAACAGGATCTACATTGTATTGTTTTTCTTTTATTTTCATTTTTAGAATAAACTTTTTACTTAAGGTTTAGTAGTTTATATTTGTGTGTACTGTATTTTTATTATATACACATAGATGACTAAAATGTTTTCTGTAGTGTTCCGTTATCTGTCATCAAGTAACGAAAAGAGTTTTGCACGAACTACTTTTTTTCACAGTTTATAGTGAAGAGGATGAATTATAGAGTAAACTGTCGCATCGTTGAACACCAGGTGGGCTCAATTTGCCGCTCTATAACCCTTACCATACTGAAGAGTTCCATACTATCATCCCTTTTGCATATACTATGCACACAACAACGTCAGTTCCGCTTTTAAACTAACTTTTGAAAAAAATATCTTTATGTTTTTTCCGAGAAACACTCCCTTATTCGTAATTTAATTTTATTATTCAATGTTATTTAAAATTTGCATGTTAATGGTTGTAAAATCTACATGAATTAAATTAAAAATTTGTTTGTATTTTAGTGCTTTTAAAATAAACACACACACACACACCCACACACACACTTTGATTTTATAACTTAAAACGTTAATAAATCATTTATTTAAAAACCATGACAGTTCCGGATAATACCCTTAGACAAATGGTAACACGAACTAGTTTTTGAACATCGTACTAATAAAATTTTTAGCAGTTCTATGTATTAATGTACTCGCCAGTGCTGGTACATCTTAGATCACTCATACTTACGCCTCAAAACGGTTGTCACGTTACCAGCCTTTCGAGATGAATGGATTTGAGCGTCCGTAATAAATAAATAAATAAATAAACTTTGTAGTCGCGTAAAATAATATACATTATACTACATGGCAAGTCGAAATGTTTGGGATAAGGAACTGGAAGGTTATACTATTGCACATAAGGCAAAACATCTGGTGTGAAACACTCACACGAATTTCTTTTACCAATTAAAAAATGAACAATATAACCTAACATTAGTAATAAAACATTAGAAACCAAAAATTAACCTCAGTTAGGCTTAATAATACGTAAAATCACTCTTTGACGCTAAACTAAGCTCTGTAAAGAAATTTTTTTTTAATAACAATTGTAGATCGTTTAATTTCCTATACATTTTATTATATAAATTTTTGTCGTAAAATGCATACTAAGAGCGAAATCTTAAAAAATTCATTTTTACAGATTTTCATGAAAAAAAAAACAACAGAAAATCACTAATTACCGCTACACTAAGAGTTTTACAAAGAAATGATTGAAATAAGTTGTAGGTTTAAAAATTTTCTACAACTTTTATTATATACACTTTTGCCCTAAAATGCATTTTAAGGCCGCAATCTTAAAAACACCATTTTTTTTTCTACGAGAGAACAGCCTTCCAAAGAACTTCAGCAGAAATGGCGCCTACTCTATCTTGTATAACGTAAAAACTGTAGTAAATGAGACGATTTAAAAAAAAATAGTAGGAGCCGTTTTAGAGAAAATCGCAAAAAGTGAAAAATGACACAAATAAACTACTACTTCCGGTTGACCGATTTTGATGAAAATGTTCGTGTCGGGTCCTCTAGCAATATCTTACTTCAGTTTCAAGTTTAAACTTCGTACGATGTTCCGTTCTTGAGATATTTTGTTCACACACACACACACACACACACGCTCACACGCGCGCGACCGGGATAAAATACCAGACCTGACCGGGAATCGAACCCATAGAAGCCAGTTGCGGTAACCATTACGCAAACGGGCCGGACTACATTGAATCATTAAAACAACAGTATAATAAACGAATAAATATTTAATGTTAATATACATATTTTATCAATATAATTATTAGGTTGTAGGTTCTGCATGCTTCTACACGTTTTCCTAGACGAGGAGGAGGAACAGTCAGAGATGAATCAGCAGGAGAAGGAGGAGGAGGATGAAAAGGAGAGGAAGAATTTTAAGAGAAAGAGAGGAATTGTACCAAAAACAAATTACTGACGGAATGGATAAAAACTTGAAGACTAAAATTTACCGAAATAAATTTTTATTGTACTAGACAATAGATCTAAAGTGAATAAGATAAATTAGAAAGGACCTACAGAAAATGGAGATAAATCGAGGAATAAGCAGATTGAACAAAATGCAGTTTATATAATATTAGCGCTTTTGGGAAGAATTGGAAAGACGAAAGACATGTACGCTACAATGAAAGAATTTTACTAATTCTGAAGTTACACTATAAAATATTTGGAATTTCATTTATAACTAATGTGACTTAAATAAACTATATTATGAAATACTATAACACAACTAACAGAAAAATAACCGTAAAAGAAGCAGCGTAATATAGTCTACACTCTAACTTCAATACAGCTTTTAAAAATAATGTAAGAAATAAGAAAATTGCTTTAGACATCCAGACAGACAGGGAGAACAAACGGGTAAAAAAATTTGATTAGAGAACAGAAGAAAAAAATGACATTACCCTGTTTACGTCTTAACAAAACATTAAATTTAGTAAATATCACTGAATAAGTTGCCTTCCATTGTCTAGGAAGTCTAGTTTACTGCGGATGAAAAATACTCCAAAAATTATTGCTTACACAAATGGATATTGACACGTAAACCATACAAACAATTCTTTTAAAATAAAAATATTAATATTCCCAAAAAAAATTTCACATTAAAAAACGCTAAAGTATTTACAACAAAATTAACGATGGAAATTAAATGAATGGGAGTGATCAGATTAAAAAAATCTGGTGTGAAACACTCACACAACTTTCTCTTGGCAATGCAAATAATTAACTATATAATGTAACATTAGTAATAAAACATTAGAAATAAAGAAAAAATCTAACTTCAATAAACATAACCTAATTTTAATCATGAGTGAAAGAAGCAAAATGAATATCAACCTCAGGTTGGCTTAAAAATATAGAAAATCACTTTTTCACGCTAAACTAGGTTCTGTAGAGAAAATGCTCTAAATAAAAGTTGTAGATATTTCAATTTCCTATAAATTTCATTATACACTTTTGTCGTACAATTCAAGCTCGAGCTGAAATCTTTAAAAAATCGATTTTTACACGTTTTCGTGAGAAAAAAGAGAAAATCGCTAATTCCCGCTAAACTAAGCGTTATACAAAAAAATGTTTGAATTAAAAGTTGTAGGATTTAAAATTCTCTACAACTTTTATTATATACATTTTTTCGCTAAAATGCATATTGAAGCCGCAATCTTAAAAAAACAAATTTTTTACGTGAAAACAGCCTGACCAAGAATTTCAGCAAACATGGCGCCTACCCTATCGTATAGAGCATAAAAAATGAAGTAAATAAGGCGATTTAAAAAAAAATCGTAGGACCAGTTTTTGAGAAAATAGCAAAATAGTGAAAAATTACACGAATAAACTACTACTTCCGGTTGACCGATTTTGATGAAAATGTTCGTGTCGGGTCCGGTAGTGGTGTCTAACTAAAGTTTCAAGTTCGTACGATGTTCCTCCATTCTTGAGATATTCTGTTCTCTCTCTCTCACACACACGCACAATCAGACCAATCGATAAAAACATGTTTTCTGGACCAAGGGGTCTGAAAACGAGTAGATCCGGTGAAAACTCGATTTTGAAAAATCCACAAGAAAACAATACTTTCCTTCCTACATATTCATATATAGGCAAGAGAAAGTATAAAATAATAATATTCCCAAAAAAAAAATTCACATTAAAAAACGCTATAGTATTTACAACAAAATTAACTATGGCAATTAAATAAATGGGAGTGATAAGATTAAAAAACGTAACAAAGCGACGTAACAAAGTGTAGATAACAAAGCGTGTTAATAAGTGAAAAACAGAAGATAGCGGGAAAAGTAAATGTATAAGTACACTAAAGGAAAAAACAAAGAAACAAAAGTTTTATCAAACTTTTGAATTGGAGGACAACGCTAGGTAAAAATTTTGACTTTACCATTAGAAAAATAGAAATACACTTAATAATAAAACTGTCAAAAAACAAGAAACAATTGAAGCGTTTCGGAAAGTAAAAAAAATTTAACTCTTACAAGTAAGAAAATGTTCTCGAAATTGATGGAAAAAAAACAAAAGTGTTATTACCTTTCCAAAAGGCGAAAACTACGCTCCGTTTCACTGAAAGAAAATAATAGAAACACTATTTTTCTTTTTGTTCGTACATAGGTTGGTAGAAAAAGTAAATGTTTTAAATTACCGCTGCGTGTCGGATGTAAAGGAATACGAAAATATATATCATGAATTGTAGTGTTTAAGTTACATTATTAACAAATAGTAACATTTTTCTTGTTTGTTTAAAATTGTTGAAGTTATTGCATTTAGATTCAATTGATCGAAAGTCAACAAAAACTCATTTCATCTGAAAATAGAGAGGATTAAAATAAAGGTGTTTATTTTATTACAAGCAGTAAAAGGATTTTCTAGAAAATAACAAAAACTGAACTAAAAGTTGTTGCATACTAACAAAAATTTTACGTGACAACTGAGTAAACATCTTTCTGTCGCTGAAAAGAAAAATGAAGTCGGCTATTTATTTCATACAGTAGGCCTAAATCAACATAGAATTCAACGAAATTCAGTTTAACAAACGTTTTCTTCTCTCAGCACATTAATTCTTTTCTAACTTATATAAAATTAAAAATTTCAAATCTACATTTTTACTTTTCTCTGTATGACTTTTGGCCCTAATGAATATATTGTGACAATATCTAAAGGCAAAGTGTGTTCGAGAATTCTCGAGAATTACCGAAATTTAAAAGGTTTATTAGTAGTAAATAATAAATAGGGTTTCTAAGAAACAGAAATATAACGCACAAATGGTTATGTATAATATAAGACAGCCTATCGTTGTACGGCTACCTGAAGGAGTCGGGCATCTATTAAGATAATTGGTTATTTTCGCAACAATTTTATTCAATTTTGTCCTCGTGACTTCCATAGCTTCGTCTATATAAGGAGCACGCCGTTTTGAAGTTGAGTTTTAGTCTTTGATCTGCCATCAACGAGTCTTGATCTAGTAGTTGTAATTAACTTGTTAGATTTAAGTCCCTTTATTAATTGTAATTTTTAGTTTGTAATAAATGCTTGAAATTTTAAATTATAGTATGTTCATTATTTATTTTAGCCAGATCCCGGTGCCTTAGAAATAAGTGTCACAATATTACAGGGAAGAAAAGTATTGTTTTCATGTGTGTGTGTGTGTGTGTGTGTGTGTGTGTGTGTGTGTGTGTGTGTGTGCGTGTGAGTGCGCGAGAGAGACAGAGAGAGCTCCAGCCCTACAACAAAAAAAAGTACGTAATTTTAAAATAAACTACTTCATGATAAATTGTAAAAAATATGCGTTTTTCTCGGTAATGTCTTTATAATTCAGTGAGCGAATTGCGTTGTGCGTAACAGTACGTTTAGAGAAGGTTAACGTTACTGTGTATTGTCTAACGTTTATTTTGTATCATATGTAAGTAATATTTAGTTCAATTAAGTGTGAGTTAAGTTCATTTATTTTCATTATTTATCGTAATTTTTAGTTTGTAATAAATACTTGAAATTTTAAATTATAGTTTGTTAATTATTTATTTTAGCCAGATCCCGATGCCTTAGAAATAAGTGTCACAATATTACAGGGAAGAAAAGTATTGTTTTCATGTTGATTTTTCGAAATCGAGTTTTTACCAGGTATAAAACACGTTTCAGGGCTCTTGAACGCAAAAAACATGTTTTTAGCTATTGGTGTGTGTGTGTGTATACGAGAGAGAGAGAGAGAGAGAGAGAGAGAGAGAGAGAGAGAGAGAGAGAGAGAGAGAGAGAGAGAGAGGGAGAGGGAGAGTGTGTGTGTTTCGGAGAAGAACAGAGAGAGCTCCAGCCCTACAACAAAAAAAGTACGTAATTTTATAATAAACTGGTTCATGATAAATTGTAAAAAATATGCGTTTTTCTCGGTAATGTCTTTTTACAGAGTGTAAAAAATGAATTAAAAATTGTTACGCAAACAGAATTTTTAAAACACTTGCTTTAAAAAATAATCGTTGAAAATAAATTTAATAGAATTCGATTTAAAATATAAGACTAAATAGAAAAAATAGTTCATTGATTACCCTAGAAAATATTCACAATTTTTTAAACTTTTATTGTAAATTCTGATTAGCAAATTTTCAATAAATATGCAAATTAGAAATTTCAACAAAGTATGAATAATAAAACGAAATAAAATGAAAATTACATTTCAACTAGCTTGGTAATTTAAAAATGTCATGTTATGTGATCTTACTAATTTGTCAGCTTGTTTTATTTTGATTTAATTTTGAAATGATCCGTGACCTATTTAATATGTAATAAAAACTTGCAGACGGTATAAGAAGTACAGTTTGTGTTGACGGAGTACCAATTAATAACTGTCATTGTAAAAGCTTCAAGTTCTTTAATATTGATTAAAGTTTTCACTGCAATTACAAACATTAAGTAACTTGATTTATAGCCATATTGTACTAAAGAAACTTAAATTTCCAGAGAAAACATACGTATAAATGGACGACAAACTGCGCTAACCGCGTCACGAATTTGCTACAAAAACTATGGTTTATTCATATTACTTTCTTGAGCTGCATCTATTGCATTGAGGGAAAAAGTATTGCGATGATACAAAATGCTGTAACCCAGATTTTAACTGATCGTTACTTTCGGTAACTCCCTGAAAACATAATTCAGTTTTCAGCAGATTTCACCTTCCACCTCCCCTTCTTCAATTATCTTCTCTCTGACTGCCCCCTTTCCCCACTACTTTAAAAAGCTCTATGTTTGTGTGCCTGAATGCACGTGTGTAGGTACGTCCATACGTTGTAGGCTATATGTGCGGCTGTGCCTGAAATTCCTAAAGTAAAATTTTTTCTATAATTTATTACAGGTGTTTAGTTTGCCTTATCCTATAAGAAAAATAGGTACGGAACGTTATGATTTCATGTCAAATTTTTTTAAACAGTGTTTTCAGGTTCCCTGAACCCCAAAAAACATGTATTTACCGATCGGCCTATTGAATTGTATGTCGTTGTTGTTTATGTCAACAGCCGAAAGGCTGGTTTGAACCTCTAGAGGTTTTACTAAGTAAAAACGAGGAGAAAGGTGGTTTACCATTGCCTTCCTCACTGAGTTGAAAGAGTATGCTTATCAGCATGTCAGGCCCTCCGAAAAGCACTCACTTTCCACCCTGCAAATGACAACTTCACTTCATTCACCACAGGGTCTGGCTGCATAGTGAAATTCATTACTCTCAGAGGAGTTAACTCTGACTAGTGTCTTTTACACCTCTACCTCTTCTGTTCTTAAATAGTTCAGTCATATAAGTGGCTGACTATGTGATAAGAAACAGAACTATTTTTTTTAGCCCTGGACCAAACAGATAGAGTGCAATTAAAATAACACTCCACCTGCCCGTTTTGGGCATGAATTGTATGTGTATGTGAACAAATTAACACACGGAATTATTTATTTTTGTTGTGACCAATGTGAGAACGATGTTTGTAAAAATGCAGGATAATCACCCCGCACTGCTACCCACTAAATCGTGGAGTCCTCAAGGTCAGAGCTACCATTAAAACTCAAGAAGTGATAGGAAACACATAGTCACTGCTAATTCGAAAACTTATCTGCGTTTAGTACAGAAACACACATAATATATAGGCCTACTTTGAAAAACAATTTTTTTAACCTCAAGGGTAATATGTAAAAGATTGGTTGAAATACGAGCATAAAAAATCTTGTCCAATGACAATACGAGGTCTGATCAAAAAATAACCGAACTTTTTGAATTACGCGCTAACGGGGATATTTAGAGACGTGCGGTTGGCAGTACACTGTTTTACGTAATTTTTTATTGTAAACACATGTTCTTGGATTGTTGATATCTCATTTAATTTTAGTGTTGTTGTGTTTTTAGTACGACGTGTTTAAGTGCTAGTGACGATTTTTGTAATGTGAAATTTTTGCCAACCCATTGTGAAGATTGCACTTTTTTCTCAATGTCGTAGTCATAAACCCAGGTTTCGTCTACCGTTATGATCCTTTGCGTGAATTTTGCATCATCATTGGCTTGTTCAAGAAGTTGTCGACAAACGTCCTCCGATTTTCTTTTTGCTGTTCGGTCATCAAACGGGAAACAAACTATGCTGCAACTCGATGCAAGTTTAATTTAATTTAATTTAATTTCTGTCAAAATTTCATGGCACGATCCAATTGAGATGCCAACCTCTTCTAAAAGTTCTCTGACAGTCAATCGGTGATTTGCACGCGCTAGATCATGGATTTTCCTAACGTGTGGGTGTCGTCAGTTGAAGTCGAAGGTCTTGCTGGTTGAGGGTCATCTTTAATTGAATGGCGACTACTTTTAAACTGAGAAAATCGAGTCAAACATTGCGTACGACTCAGAAAATCATCTCCATGACCTTGTTTCAAAAGTTAAAATGTTTCTGTGAAAGTTTCACGCAAAATTTCACGTTGCATCTTTGCTCCCGAATATCGCACATTACAAAAATCGTCTCTAGCACTTAAAACACGTCGTACTAAAAACACAACAACACGAAAATTAAATGAGATATCAACTATCCAAGAACATGTGTTTACAAAAAAAATAATGTAGAACATTGTGCTGCCAACCGCACGTCGCCAAATAACCCCGTTACAGCATGATTTAAAAAGTTCGGTTAGTTTTTGAACAGACCTCGTACTTTTTCTTTCTTTCTATATACTATAGATAGGGAGTAATTAAAAATAAATAATGTGATAAACTAAATACCTAACGTAATGGGCAATTTAGCAGATAACAATTTAAATCACTGAAACAAA
Source organism: Catonia carolina (assembly GCA_035578175.1). Lineage (NCBI taxonomy): Eukaryota > Metazoa > Arthropoda > Insecta > Hemiptera > Achilidae > Catonia > Catonia carolina. Next base: position 66,301,043 of record JAQMRL010000004.1, on the reverse strand, counting down.
AAAAAAATAAATCCTGACCAACAAGAATTATTATTTACCAAAACAAAAGAAAATATATCAATAAAATACCAAAGCTAACACTGTATGGGAAACTTTTTTATGCGTTTTGTCTGGTTGTAACAAGATTTTTTCCATTTTATTTTCCACATTAAAGAAAGACAGGGATACACAATATCAGCCTACTATAAAGAAGAGGTTTGTGACCGATACAAACATGCTTTTTTCGTAGGAATATCTTCTCGTAGGAAATCTCTACCCTTTGAAGAGGAAATTCAGATTTTCTTTCACTTTTATCGATAGATTTTCAATGTAAACATCGATCATAAATTTATAATAATGTTTGCATTGGATATTGTATAGAAAACACGGATATAATACGATATGTTTGTTGAAACACTGAAAGGTTTCTAAATCCGAAAAAGCTTTAATATGGGCCGTCGCGACGGTTGTGTAAGTATTATCATAAATATACTTTCATTCTAAATTATTCACCAATTATATTTATTATAAACTCAGAACTGAGGTTTATGAAAAATGTATTGTTATAATAAAGACAAAACAATACCTCAACTTCTTCAACTTTTTACACTGAATATCTATAAAAACAAAGTAGTGTGATACATATCGCTAAGGTCCGATGGTAAGATCTGGGTAAAATGAATAATTCACGAGCTACGGTTTAAAATTATAAGTATTTTTTGTGTTGTTTATGTCATCAGCCGAAAGACTGATTTGAATCTCTAGAGGGTTTACTAAGTAAAACGAGGAGTGAGATGGTTAACCATTGCCGTCCTCACTGAGTGGAGAAGTATGCTTATCAGCATTCCAGACCCTCCGAACTTTCCACCCTGCTAATGAGACTTTCACTTCGATTACCACACGGTCTGGCTATATAATGAAATTCATTACTCTCAGAGGTGATAACTCTGACTAGTGTCTTTTACGCCTCTACCTCTTTTATCTTAAATACTTCAGTCATATAATTGGCTGATCATGTGACAAGAAACATAACTTTTTTTTATAGCCCTGGAGTTAGCAGATCAAGTGCAAATAATTTAACACTCCACCTGCCTGTTACGGGTAAAAGTATTTATTACAAACCATAAATTAGAAATAACAGTTTTAATTAAATACGCTAATAAATTACAATTATTACACATTAAGACACTTATAATAAATAATAAACTAATTATAATAAATGAACTTAACCAGTAACTAATTATTTCGCACTTAATTAAACTAAATCCTAGTTACAATCAATTATACGGTACACAGTACACGTTAGGCCTTCTCAAAACGTAACTGTTAACTTACGCAGTACACAATTTACTCGGCGATGACAGATCAAGAACATCTAGGCTGACCATACCGGCCGTGCTTATACCAGAGCTATAAAAATTTCAAGATGAACAAAGATTTTTACTAAATAGTAAAAAATACAAAGACTTTCTGTCAGATTCTGAAAGTCTCTTAACAAAAGGTAAACAAATTAGGGTTGAAGAAAGGGTTACAACACCATTACAAAAGAGCTAAATATCTAAATGGTACACCGACCCTTCAGGTAGCTGTCACAACAATAGGCCTGTAGTAACCATTTGTACACAATATTTTTAACCATTTCTTGGAACTAACCCGATTTAACAACTATTATTATTTACATTAACACTTCTACTGGCATAATTCGCTCAACCGATAAGGGGGGCGGGTCATAATTTGTGAAACTCAGCGCAAAAATTTAAAAACAATCAAAAAGAATTTATTTATTTCACTCGAATCATATAGTTACAAAAAATAATAAAACCTTATAATACGTGATGAAATTGCCCCCACCTTATCGGGGAAACCGCAGTGTTCGATTAACCATATTTCTGAAGACATTTCTCAACATTTCTGGGAGGATATTCTTTATCTCTTCTGTAATTCGTAGATTAACTCGGTTAAATTGGCAGGCGATGTCTGGCAAACTTTATCCTTGAGGTACTCCCGGAAATTCGGTTTGAAATTCATTTTAAACCGGGCAGTAAGAGTTTGTGCGAAAATAAACACGGACAATGAAAATTCGGTGAATAGTATGTATTTTTGACCTTTGGACTTTTAACAAATCAACCGTTACAGAAAATTAACACGGTGTACTAACACGACTTCCGCCCACTTTCATTTTGAACAAGAAGGAACAGTGTTGCCACTCGCGCGATTCCAAATACCCTCACTATTTTCTTTACATTTTGCTGCGCATAAGATTTTCGGGTTGCGCGACATATGCCCCACCCGGTACATGATGCCAGCTACATGATGAGGAAGTTGCAACAGCAGTATGAACGATGGGGGTGCAGTATAAATGTAGACAAAACTGAACACCTTACTGTTGGTAAGCCAGGAAATGATATTTAGCTAGATACGGGGGTAGTAAAAAGCTGTGAAAGTTTTAAATACCTGGGAGTCATCTTTGATAGAAGTGGAACAAGTGCAGCGGAAGTAAACAGCAAGATTTCGCAAGAGCGAAGGTTATAGGACTGTTAAATTCCGTCTTTTGGGACGATAAAGGGTGGAAAGAGACCCTTTATCCTGGAGAGAGTGTGTGTACTATGGTGCGGAAGTTTGGGTATTGACTAAGAGGCAGAGGGGTCGCCTAAAAGCGGTGGAAATAGATTTCTGGAGGCGAAGCTGTTGTGTCGCGCATTGATAAAATTCCAAAATTAGGAGAAGAATTGGTATTCAAGGAAATATCATGAATACCATAACCCTGAAGAAATTAAAGTAGTTTAGCCATTTGCAGAGGATGAAGGATGGTAGGTGGCCAAAGAGGGTATGGGAGTGGACGCCAGCCGGTAGAAGAAGGAGGGGTAGGCCGCAGGTTACATAGTTGGATAGTCCCTTCAAAGGGCATCTACTTTCCACCCTGGAAATGATACATTCACTTCATTCACCATAGGGTCTAGCTGTATGATTAAATTTATTACTCTTAGAAAAGATAACTCTGACTATTACACCTCCTTCTTTTCTGTTCTTTCCCATTGCCTTCCTCACTGAGTGGAGAAGAAGACTATGCTTTTCAGCATTTCAGACGCTCCAAAAAGCATCTACTTTCCACTCTGCTATTGACACCTTCACTTCGATCACCACAGGGTCTGGCTGTATAATGAAATTCATTACTTTTAGAGGAGATAACTCTGATTAGTGTCTTTTACACCTCTACCTATTTATCTTAAATGCTTCAGTCTTGTCATTGGTTGACCATGTGATAAGAAACAACTATTTTATGTAGCTCTGGAACTTGCAGATCGAGTGCATATAATTTAACACTCCACCTGACTGTTAGGTGCATTGAGTTATATAAGTTACATAAATAAACAAATAAATATTTTCCGAACATGGATGCTATGAATACAGTAATGAATATTTAACAAATGAAGTTTTGATCAACTGATATAACTTTATACCATATTACAAGATTATTTTTATATGAGAAAGCAAAAATATTAGGATACATCTTGGGAAATGGGAAAATGAAAGGAAAATAGTTTAGATGAGATGTAACACCTAAAATTTTATAAAAATGGTAACATATAATCCATAAAAATTTACTGATCAGAGATATTAGGTAAAAATATTTCCAAAGAGGTTTATATTTTTTAAAAAGGAGAACGAAGAAGGAGATGGTAGTGTGATGGTAAATTTCAAGTTTTATTATTACGCACGTCGGATCCTTAACGTAAGAATGAGGGTAAGGTGTGTGTAAGTATGTATGTAACGTAACTTAGGCGGTAGGGGGGCATTATGGAAGTGGGGAACTACACCCACATACTTACGGACGACTCACATACACACAAGCGCACACACACAAGAGTTTTTCTTCAAACTACTGTATTGTATCTTATTTTTATCCTACTTCACCAAAAACTTCCTTTTCAATTTTTTCTTACCCTTATCATCAATAATTCTTAGGTTATAAAATCCTCTTACCAAGTAGAAAAAACGCATTTCTAAAAAAAGAAAATGTAGTCTATTTTATCAATCATAATTGTTATATTTCAAGTAGGTCAGTTGGATACACAATTGATTAGAATTTTTTTGATGTAATTTTTCACATATAAATAAAATGTTCATAAGACCGTATCAGTAGCGTAGTGGTCAGCGTGCTTGATTATAATGATAAGATCCCGGGTTGGATTCCAGGTTAGGGAATGAAAAATATTATGCTTTTAAACCCATTGTGCTATGTTTTAAATATATAATTAATAATCTTTATTTAAGAATAATTTTTTTCCGAACGATTCAAACTACAGTATTTTACAATGGTAACTACAAATTCTTATAATACACGGTTTAAGTGAATCGATTACTACTTTAAACAGCTGATATGTTTTTTTTTTGTTTAAGGGGGTCGGACTCGAAAAATGGAAAAAAATAAATTTTTCAGGTTTTAACTGTGTTATACAGTTCGAAATTAGCGTTTTTCAATGGTACCAAAATCACGTTTCCAGGGTGGAGCGCGGTAATTTGCTAATTTGGGAGTGAAATAAAAAAATAATGAACTTTTAAAAACTTTATTTTATATTTTACTTATTTTGAACAGTAATGGAATTTACAAATTACTTGGTTTTAAATATTGTATCTGGCAAATGTTGACCTTCGCTATCCACACACTGCTGCATACGTTTTCTGAAGTTCTCGTGCACTCTTTCAAGCATGTCGACTGCTATTCCGGCAATCTCAGCATCAATATTGTTCCTTAGGTCTTCCAGGGTGTTGGGATGGTTGCAATACACCTTAGACTTCAGGTAACCCCAAAGGAAAAAATCGCATGGGGCTAAGTCTGGTGAGTGTGCCGGCCAGTCCAGATCACCTCTCAGAGAGATAAGCCGTTCAGGAAACGTTTGCCTCAAAAAATTCATAGTAACTCTTACTGTGTGTACAGTGGCTCCATCTTGTTGAAACCATGTATCCTCTAATTGCATTGCCTCGAGAGCCGGCTGGAAAAAATCCTGCAGCATAGTTAAGTAACGTTCGGAATTCACAGTTGCCTGAAAAAAGTAAGGGCCAACGATGCCTACTCGTGATAAGGCGCACCACACAGTGGCGCGGTCCGAATGCAGAGGTCTCTGGTGAACTTGTCTGGGGTTTGTTTCGCTTCAGTACCACATGTTTTGTTTGTTTACACAACCTTTGAGGTGTAAATGTGCCTCATCAGAAAAGAACACCATTGCGTCACGGGGGTATGGTTGCAAGCATGTCTTCAGAAGATGTTCGTTGTGTTAAATAATCCCATGCTGACAATTTTTGCACTACACACATTTTATACGGGTGAAAATTCAGTTCACTATGAAGAATCCGGTGGAGAGAACGTCTTAAAATGCCAAGAGCAAGTGCTTGCTTCCGAGCAGAGCATTTCGGAGATTGCAATACTGCTGCTCTAACTCGTTCGATGTTTTGTGGTGTTGTAACACTTCTCTCAGGTCCTCTTAGTACAGATGACACATTCCCTGCTGTTCTGAATGCATTTACCCAATTTACAACTGATTGCCATCCAGGAACACGTCCACGTGGGGGAACAGCGAATCGCAAACGAGAAGCATGTTGCACTGCAATGATCGAGTGGTTATTTGAAAAATACGCTTCAACGCAAAATGAGCCATCCTCACGTGTCCACTGCATGATGGCAACTGAAAATTAGCTGAAGACAAACTTCCCGTCAGCCACTATAAGCAACGCTCACTCTCCCCTTTCTTCAACCAACAGCGCTGCCACAACCGGCAACTCAAAAAAGCAATTTACCGCGCTCCACCCTGTATTACTACTAGAAATACTTTTTTTGTTTTTATAAAAACACATGTCATGTGATAATTTTCGTGTTTTCGTAAACAAGTCATATTGTGTACATGATTTTTAGTAATTTTTGTCACTAATTTTTATGAATTTTTTAGTATTTCTCTTTCAATCTCGAAGACACTTTTTTGTACGGTTTAGGTTACGCAATTTATGTTGCATAAATTACTTAGTGCATTCCTGCTCGTATGGAGCAGAAATGCACTAAGTATAGGTATCAGTCGAACTAATGTCCCACAGCCGAGCGAGTGAGAGGGAGATATGTGGCATAACTACACATGCGTTCAAAGGTCTTTACCGTTATAATCCAAATCTGAAAATATACTACAGTCGTTATCTTGCTTGTTAGTTTACTGCATGAATAAACGCTTGCTCACAACAATGAGTAAAATTAAAGACAATGTTATTGGAACGGCGCGTATGGCTTGTGCGAGTGAGAGCGTTATCCATTCTCTCACTCCCACGGCTAGGGGACATTAGTTCATCTGAATATTGTAAATACGTTTTTATACAGCAATGCGTGTATAAATTTCAATCACCATTTTCCAAAAACTGTGGTTTTTTATAAAAAAAGGCCTGTTTTCTCAAGAACCAATAAAGCTTTTTCCTCTAAATTTTAATGGCACATTCGTTATATGTATTTACATCAACAGACGGGGGCATTTGATATTATTAATTTATAAAAAAAAAATAAAAAGTTTTTTCTATAAAATTTCAGTTTTTGGAATAGGCATTCACAGAAAATTTTATAAAAATTTCAATAACCTATATATTTTAAAATGACTCCGTCTATCTGTCAGGAACATACCAATGAAAAACTGATTAAAATTTGTGGATTTTCTGGCCATAGATAACGGAGAAAATGGGTCAAACATTAACATGGGCTAAGATAGCAGTTCCGACTCCCCTTAACGTCTGACTTTTCTGCAATTACTGCTAATGCTGACGGTGAAGGATGAAATGATTTTTTTGTAACGTATGAAAATATGCCGTGCCTGAATGGGATTCGAACCCAAGACCGCATGATGAGAGGCGAACACGTTACCAACTACGCCAATGCGGCCGGCAGCTGATATTGTCATATTGTTGTTGTTTTGGTCAACAGCCGAAAGGCTGGTTCGAACCTCTAGAGGTTTTACTAAGTAAAACGAGGAGTGAGGTGGTTTACAATTGCCTTCCTCACTGAGTGGAAAAGTACGCTTATCAGCATGCCGGGCCCTCTGAAAAGCACATATTTTCCACTCTGTAAATGACACCTTCACTTCATTCACCACAGGGTCTGGCTGTACAATGAAATCCATTACTTTCAGAGGAGATAACTCTGATTAGTGTCTTTTACACCTCTACCTCTTCTGTTCTTAAGTGATTCAGTCATTTAATTGGCTGACCATGTGATAAGAAACAGAACTATTTATTTTAGCCCTGCAACGAACAGATTAAGTGTAAATAATTTGACACTCCACCTGTCTGTTATGGGCCGTCACATTATGTTTTAAAAAATAACATCATTTGTTAACGAAATATCTTGCCGTACTCGGACTTTTGGGACATCCAGTATATTTCTAATAATGGGTACGACAAACAAATTGTACATAATGCAAACTTTCATAAACTATCGAAATTTGAATAAACAAGTAAACAATATTTAAATCTATGTAAAACGTAACATTGTTGTACTTTACGGTATTAAAGTTTGTAGCTTTAACAATCTGAGTACAATTGAGACTGACTATAATTAATTGTTATTGTATTTGATTGACCATTAAAGTATAAATGCGGTAACGAGAAGATTGCTGAAGCGTACACAGAGTGGAAGATCGGGTGGGAGACCCTTGTGGTAATTGAACACAAGTTTAGTAATAATACATATTCTCAGTCTTTTTGTAAAAGATAAATCAATACTTGAAGATTGTCAGTATTACATTTATAAATTGTTATTTTTATATTACATGAAATCAAAATTAAAAATTTTGTCGATTTAGAAACAATTTTAATTTGTTGTTGTTTAGGTCATCAGCCAAAAAGCTGGTTTCAATCTCTAGAGCGTGGTTCTCAACGGGGGTGTGCCGCAAATTTTCTGAGACTTAGTGATAAAAAAAAAAAATCTGGTGTGACACACTCACACAACGTTCTCTTTCCAACGTTAATAATAAATAACATAATCTAACATTACAAATAAATAAAAACCTAACCTCAAAAACGTAACCTTATTTTAATCATGAGTGAATGCAAAATGAAAATCAACCTGTTTGGCTTAAAAATACGGAAAATCACTATTTCACGCTAAACTAGGGTCTGTAGAGAAAAATGCTCTGAATAAAAGTTGTAGATCTTTTAATTTCCTATAATCTTAATTGTATAGGTACACTTCTGTTCTGTTTTGAAATCTTAGAAAATTCGATTTTTTTACAGATTTTCATGGAAAAAACCAGAAAATCACTAATTACCGCTAAACTAAGCGTTATATACAAAAAAATATTTGAAATAAAAGTTATAGGTTTTTAAATTCTCTACAACTTTTATTATATACATTTTTGCGCTAAAATGCATTTATTAAAGCTGCAATCTTTAAAAAACAATTTTTTACGAAAAAACAGTCTCCCGAGAATTTCAGCAGACATGACGCTTACCCTATCTTGTAAAGCATAAAAATATAGTAAATATGGCGATTTAAAAAAATCGTATTAGCCGTTTTTGAGAAAACTGCAAAAAGTGAAAAATTACTCGAATAAACTACTATTTCTGGTAGACCGATTTTGATGAAAATGTTCGTGTCGGGTCCTCTAATGGTATCTATCTTAAGTTTCAAGTTTCAAGTTAGTACGATGTTTTGTTCTTGAGATATTTTGTACACACACACACACACACGCGCGCAGATCCGGTGAAAACTGGATTTCGAAAAATCGAGATGAAAACAATACTTTCCTTACAGAGAAAATAAAAAAGAACAAGAGAATAATATTCAAGAACTTAAAACTTATTTTATAAGTGGATTTATTGGCTTACGCCTTACAACAAAAGATTGGTTGGAGTTATTAATGAGAAACTTCAATTTGTCGCTTCTTACATAAGAGTTCAATTCGTGGTGGAATTGAAGACAAACGCAAACGCATTTCCTGTTCAACTGAGAGAAGCCACTCGCGCATCTTGGTTTTTTTATGTTTGTTTGTGACGAAAAAAGCCCAACTCGCACAGGTACGTGGTTGAAAAATGTAACAGGGTATTAACTGCTTCCATTGCTATTATTTGGTACTCTCTCTTTCTAATTCGCACGTTAGTGTGCCAACGGAATTCTCTACATAGGACAGTGTGCCGTAACCAAAAAAAGGTTCAGAACTACTGCTCTAGAGGTCTTACTAACTAAAACGAGGAATGAGGTGGTTTCGTTTGCCTTCCTCACTGAGTGGAAAGGAATGTTTATCAGCATACCAGGCCCTCTAAAATGATCTACTTTCCACCCTGTAAATGACACCTTCATTATATTCACCACAGGGTCTGGCTATAAAATTAAATTCCTTACTCTCAGAGGAGATAACTCTGACTAGTGTCTTTTACACCTCTACCTCTTCTGTTCTTAAATGATTCAGTCATATAATTGGCTGACCATATGATTAGAAACAGAACTATTTTTTGTAGCCCTGGAAGTAGCAGATCGAGTGGAAATAATTTAACACTCCACCTGCCTGTTATGAGCGTAATTTTAATTTATAAATGGTTGGAAAACTGGACTAGATTTCTCACTGTTATTCAAGAAGCTTAAATGTTAGTAAACTCATTTTACGATCAATTTTGATGCTTCAAAAATACTGAGTTGTAAACACAAGAATCTTAGCTTCGACGGGCGCTGTCTCTTACACCTTCGTTTTGCGGATGACATCAAATTAATACGTCATAACGTAGGTGAATGGCTATTTTTTCTACTACTTCTTTTTTCTACTTTTAGTTCATTCTACAACAGATTAAGGCCAAAAAAATAAAAAAAAAAACGTCGTAACTCAAGGCATTCTGTAATTTAGTCAATGCATTAGGCCTACCGAATGACGAAAGAGAACTGCCGAAGCATCTTTTTCTCCCTACATTAAAACAAATATTAAAAGAAAATTTTTTTTTCGTTTATTTAAAGTTGCATCAATAGTTCAGTTATTAGCATTACGGTGGTTTTTAACTTGTGAAAATTTCCAGACCCTAACCGGGAATCGAAACCGGTACTTCCGCGTTGTAGACTAGCACACTACCACTGAGCTAAGGAAGCGGCCTATAAAAAAATTTAATTTATTTGCTGTGTTGTTTTAAAAATTTCAAAGAAAATTGAATCAGCTAATACAGGAAAAGAATTTGACGGATTTAAATATTTTAGGTCTACCTGAATAAAAATTTCCTCCTTTATTTCCCTCGAGATCATAAAAAGTTCTTGTATGAATGCACTAGGGAAATAAAAGGATTATTTTATTTTTTCTTGTCCAGGCAAGGATACTAATGAGAAAAATTATTTATACATTTTCCAATAATTTTAAACATTTGTAAGTAGAGCTACTAATCTTTAAAGATATGGTGTATATTTCCAAGGTTAATATTAGATAATATTATCAAAAATTATTATTTTTTTGGCAGAATAATATTTTCATTCACAAAAATAAAGAAAGGAGAGAAACATGTTTAAAAGTGTGTTGTGTTTTTGTTAGTGTCAACAAAATAAATGTTCATTTAAAGATGTGAATGTTATGTTGTACATTTAATTAGTCTACTGAAGCCGACAACAAGATTGGCAGTTGTGTTTTCTGCGTGTACTGCTCTTGCTAAAAATATCTCATCAAGGGGTAGTAATTATAAAACAGTAATTAGTCACAGTTTTTTATAATAATATATAAAATATATATTACATATATGATATTATATAATGAACAGCCAAAACAAAACTAATTAAATATAACACTCACCTCAGTGTATTACATACATTCGAGATCTTTCGTCTCTCGGAGACATCCTCAGAAATTAATACACTAAACATAAAACACACATAGCATTTAAAACAAATATGCGAATAATCGCGCGCGGCATGGTTGTTGCAATAGTTAAATAATTGGCGTGGTCTTCGACCATATTTTGTTTTAAATGTTTTATTTTTTATGTGTTTAATGTTTAGTGTAATAGTTCCTGAGTGTGTCTCCGAGAGAGACGAAAGATCTCGATGAATGTAATACTCAGATGAGTGTTATATTTAATTAGTTTTCTTTTGGCTGTTCATTATATATCATATAATGTAGTGTATACAAACAAAGGAAAAAGAATGTTCAATAAAATAATGTATACATAGATGTGTGTGCGTGTATGTGTGTGTGTGTGTGCGCGCGCGCGTGTGTGTGTGTGTGTGTGTGAACTACTGCAATCTAGTCAGGAACTAATGAGCAATACTTTTCTAACCTAAATTATCAAAATAAAATTCTAAAATGTAAAATTCCAACACTTCATAACGTCAACTATTTTGCACATTTATATTATGCACTACAATGCAATACACACTACACTGTTTTTCACTATAACTTTACACTAACTCAGAGAGTTATAAATAGTACTTCCAAATGCCACCAAGCGTGCTTCTGAAGTTAATTTTGTTTGCTTCTACAAGCATGTGTGCATTTGTTATCAGCCTACCCTCGTACAACTACAGTTAAGTAATATGGTATTATTAAAAAACCATAAAGAGTGTACTAAATCTCAGGTGTTTAAATGATCAATAAGTTAAGAGTATTACTAATGAGTCAATGGGGCTATAACATTTATTTGGAAAGATTGCATAATACTTTTTTAAAATAAAGTTACCAAGTTTACTGTTGTTACTTAAATTTCAAGATACTCCTTTTCGTTTTTAAGCCACTTGAGAATACCAGTTATAAGTTTAAGTAAAGTATATAAAAATCTTTGACTCAAATTTAATTCTCTTGTTTTAGTCACCCGGAACTGTAATTTAATGTACCGTATGGTTTTGTACATTTACAATGATTTAAAACGGTATTTTTATTTAATTTATAAAACAAAATAACTATATTTAAAGTAATGAAAGTTAGCGGGGTTGTGTTTAAAACAAAGTTTAAAAATTGAAATATGACAGCGGTCAACTGCAAAACCGGTGTACTTTAAAACCTTGATGTTAACAAAGAGTAAAGTTACGTTTTGACACGGTTAAACTTATTAATTTTCAAACTTTCAGTAGTATGTTTAATGTTGTTTTGTTTTAGTTTGTTATCAAAACATAAAGTTTTAAACTTTTAAATACTGTAAGTTGTTACAGTGTTTTCAAATTATTTTTTACTTTAAGAGTTATAACAAGGAAACATGTTTCTTTCACATGACGTAACACTTTTAAATTTATTTTATCAGTTGTATTGTGGCCGTATAAGTAAATTGGTTACCAGTATACTTCGAAGGTTGGGGTTCAATTAACCACATGCTCTGAGCCTGTACAAGACTACACCTCATCTCATTGGGTCAAGGGGTTGCTTATTGTACTTAAATTGAAAAAATTACAATGTATGCACATTAAGAAAACATTTTTGTTTTGTTTTACAGCCTCATTGAACCACTTGAATCAAATTTAGAAACCCTTCTTCGTTTCGTTTTAGGATTCTTACGCTTTTACCAATAATTCTTCATATTTTGGGATCTGTTCTGTCTGATTTCATCCTGTAAAAATCATTGACGTCGAAGCTCGAGTTTTTTCGACGAATCTTGAGTCTTTATCTTTAAGCGACGTAAGCTGTTCAGATTTTTCTAAAAGATCTTGTTCTGCAATGTTTATTTCTTGCATATCTTGATTTACTTCAGCCAACAACCTTGGAGGATTTTTCCACGAGTTAATTATAGAAATGAGTTGTTTAGTTACTCGATTGTCTGGTATTCCAAGTAAATGCCAGAAAAAAGAAATTCGTTTCTTCCACATAATGTCAGCAATTGGCTCGATTTCATGACAGAGTTCAGAATTAGACATTAAGATCCAGATATCGTTGAATTTCCGTTTTTTTTATGCAAGTCCTAAGGATTCTTCTTTACATCCCAAGAATTTCTCTCATTCTCGTTTTATTTTGAAATTAGAAATAGTTTTGCAGCAATAGGTGGTTTCGGGTTGTATTACCGGTTTTTAGAGTTGCAGTTTAGATAAGATTGAATAGATAGGTCTTTTTTGTTGTATATGTTCTTGCAAAGTTGATGGGCTTTCGCTATTTTGTTGGTTCTAATTTTCCAGGTCGCTTTCTCATTTCCGTTGTAAGTTATTGCCTCGCCAAGATATTTAGAGTCTCAAAATATTTAATTTATATTAGGCAGAAAAATAATTTAAATTTTAACTGAGATATAGTATCTATTATAACTGAGTTTCCTGGCCCATTGGAACGCATATTTTGCTGTTGGCATTTTTCTTTACCAAAAAATTCGGGACTGTGGTTTAAATCTATTTTTACTTTCTCTCACCTACACGAATATAGGCCTATACGATAAGATAGTATTGTTTTTAAGTCGTTTTTCCGAATCGAGTTTTCACCGAAAATACACGTTTTCAGATCCCCTGAACCTAAAAAACATGTTTTTAGCGATTGGTCTGTGTGTATGTGAACAAAATATCTTAAGAATGGAACACCGTACGAAGTTGAAACTTGAGTTAGATACTACTAGAGAACCCGACACGAGCATTTTCATCAAAATCGGTCAACCGAAAATAGTAGTTCATTCGTGTCATTTTTCAGTTTTTTAGGATTTTCTAAAAAACGGCTCCTACGATTTTTTAAAAAAAATTGCCTCGTTTATGTTCTACAAGATAGGGTAGGTGCCATGTTTGCTGAAGTTCTTGGGAAGGCTGTTCTTTCGTAGAAAAAAATAGTTTTTTAAGGTTGCGGCCTTAATATGCATTTTAGCGCAAAAGTGTACTACATAATAAAAGTTGTAGACAATTTAAAAATTTACAACTTTTATTTAAAATATTTCTTTGTACCGTGCGTTCGGAAAGTCGCTGTGCACCAAGTGACATGACAGGGAATAATTTCATGGCTAGGTTGGTAGCTCTGTGCTGTTCAATTGTTGCCGAACACGTCGAGGCCTGTCAGTCATTGAGTTGAAGTTGTATGTTTCATTTATTGCAGTTCTGTTGCACGTTTTTTGTTGTTGGACGCGATGGTTCTTTCAGTAGAGGAGCGCATTTTCCTCGTTGAATACGTATTTCGCGAAGGTGACAAGTACAGTGATTTAGTGAAGCGCAAATTTTCTGAAAAGTTTCCAGATTCAATTATTCCTCACCGTAATGCAGTACGAACACTGATAGAAAAATTTCGGGCAACTGGCTCTGTTGAGGACGCTGAACGTAGTGGTAGGCCCCCTAAGCTAGACGAACAAAAGCTGCTGGATATTTCTGATTCTATGGCACAAAGTCCAAAAAAATCAATGCGTAAGTTAGCACAACAGCATAATATCGGACTTGCTACCGCACATAAAGCTGTCAGACAAGAACTTAAACTATTCCCATACAAAGTGAGGTGTGTTCAAGAGCTGAAACCTTCAGATAATGACAAGAGACTAAATTATTGTCATTGGTTTCAACGTTTCATCAACCAAAATTCCGAAGACATCCTTGACGTAACGTTTTATACAGATGAAGCGTGGTTTCACTTGGGAGGGTATATAAGTTCACAAAATACTCGAGTATGGTCGACAACTAACCCTTGCGCTTTACATGAACAGTCCTTACACGAAGCAAAAATTGGAGTCTGGGTTGCTGTGAGTAGAGCACGTATTGTTGGACCAATTTTTTTTGCAAACACAATCAATAGTGAACGTTATTGTTCTGATATTTTAGAGAACTTTACGCATCAAATAACACAAGTGGAAATGAATAATGGTTGGTTCCAACAAGACGGGGCAACAGCACATACATCTAACATCTCAATGGCTTTCCTGCGCAACGTGTTTGGTGAACGAATAATTTCAAAGAATTTGTGGCCTGCAAGATCTCCTGATCTGACTCCCCCCGATTTCTTTTTATGGGGTGCGGCGAAACAAACTGTGTATCGGAACAGACCACACACGATTGACGAACTTAAAGCCGCAATAACGGCATACATTCAAGGAATCACTGTTCTTCAGTTGCGAAAGGTGTTTGCAAACAAAATGAAACGAGTGCAATGCTGTATTGATGCCAATGGAGGTCATTTCGAGCACCTTCTATAAACAATGTAATCACGGTTTAACAATGTACCGTATTTTTCGGACGATAAGACGCACCCTTGTTTTTCAAGGCATAAATTATCTAAGAATTATTTAAACTGATTTTAATTAGTTTTTTAATACAGGTAAATGTGTGATTTCTTTATTTGAAAAACAGCAAGTACAGAAGATACAATATATTTAATTATTTTATAGTCATAAAATTACAAAAAAACATGGATATAGAAAGTGTAAGTACGTAAATTACTACTATCGGTTTCATAATCATAGACACCCGAGTTTGAACCCAAAGCATTTCCATAACTTTGAGTCGGATTTCAACATACTCTACATCAAAATTTGGCTCATTCTTTTCTGCTTTGACTTATAATAGTCATATATTTTTAATGTTGTTTAAAAGTTGCCATATCGAGGTTGGAAGACAAAAAGACCCGGGTTTTTTGATACCACAACAAATTTCATGCGTTTAGAGGCGTGTAACTCGATAAATACTTGACCAAAAAGTTTGAAATTTCAACACGACATAGACAATTATATTATTACAGCGTGTACAAAATTTCAAATTCATACGTTATTTAAATTTTTATTTATTAATAATATTCAGAACCCTTGCTATCTCGGTAACCACACGATCGTTCGGCTCGGGCAAACTATCGTTTTATTCAGCGTAAAAAACTTAGTACAGATATGTTAACATGAAATATCGATTGGCCAATGTTGTGGTAGAATTTTTAGAATTTTGAAAAAAATAGATGGGTAATGCGGGGGGTGGGTGTTACTATCCATGTTGCTAGTTTGTGTACGTGACATCGTGTCGGACTGTCTACCTGAACTGACATACTGCATTGTCAAATCAGGTGGACAATCAGATTCATGCAACATGGTTAGTCTAATAGTAATTATTGATAATCCAATTTTTCAATTGTGCTTCAAATTGTGGCCATTTGACAGCATGAGTTCGAAATTTACTGGTATGTTTTTTATTATCTGCCTTGAGTAATGAATCTTCTTGTTTCCGCCATTCCCGAATCATTTTTTCTGTTGGAGGAGGTAAAAAATGCCTTTCTACTGCCCGAATGCCATTATATTTTGCATATTGAACCACTTTTAATTTAAAACGAAAGAGTACAAAACTTGTTTCACATTTTAAAATGCTATGATATTTACCGTAAGTAATATCGATACAGAAACTACTGTGTATGCTTAGAATCTTTAAGACGATACAGTTTAAAAACTACGGTACATCCTATATCATTGTATGTTTTGTTTTGAAATCCCTAGTTATTGAACGTGTTTAAGTAGAGTAGGGTAGTATTAAATATTATTATAGAAAGCATCTACCCTGAAATAGCTAGCGTTCGGACCATAAGACGCATGGTAATTTTTAGGTCATTTTCCTACGGAAAAAAGTGCGTCTTATCGTCCGGAAAATACGGTAATTAAGGTATTGAATAAATTTTTTTCCAAAATGCTTAGTCATTTCTTTATACATATTTTCATAAATCCATAGTCACAATTCCAGTGCACAGCGACTTTCCGAACGCACGGTATAACGCTTAGTTTAACGTTAATTTGTGATTTTCTGTTATTTTATCATGAAAATCTGTCAAAAATGGATTTTTGAAGATTTCGGCCTTAGTATGTCTTTATGCCAAAAATGTATACACGCCTAATCAAATTTATACGAAATTAAAAGATATACAACTTTTATTTTAAGCATTTTTCTCTACAGAGCCTAGTTTAGCGTAAAAGAGTGATTTTCCGTAGTGATATTAAGCAGAATAAGGTTTGTTTTCATTTTGCATCATTCACTCATGATTGAAATTAAGTTATGTTTTTTGAGGTTAGTTGTTTTATTTATTTTTAATGTTAGGTTATATTGGTCATTATTTTCATTGGCAAGAGAAAGTCGTGTGAGTGTTTCACACCAGATTTTTCGTTACCAATAAGCTTGGGACTGTATTTATTAGACTGTAGCTTTAATCTATTTTTATTTAACGAACCAACACCTGAAATTTCACACATTTCAGGGATAGCCTGTATTACAACAAAATACATAAATTTACTACTTCGATAAATTTCGCAATTAAAATTTTGAAAAGATTAAACTTCATCTTAATAATAGAATTACTAAAGACAACTATGTTTATGCAAGTTTGCATTTTAAATTAAGTTGTGAATATGTATAATGAATTTCATCAGCAAAGTTTAATGAGACTTATTTATAAAGTTAAAAGTTCAAGAAGACATAATACAATTTGTTAAGTTTTAGTTTGAACAATGGAAAATAATATTTAAAAAAAAAATGGAGAACAAATTACGTAATTTATGCAATATTAACCTCATTATTCCACAAGAAAAATCTAAATTAACTCGAGGTTGAAATAAAATTTAATTACAATATAGAAATTTAATTTTAAATCTTTCATTTGTGATTGAAACTTATTATGGAAACACAGCGAGAAAGAATTTCTATAGTTAAAAAAATATTAATTTAATAACTCATAAAAAGCCTACGTTCTTTTTTAATGTTAACTAATATAGAGAAAATTTCATTGAATAATCCGTAAATTAGAGTACAATTATTATACATCCACAAGGTGGTCACAAAAATCGTTTCAAGAATTCACAAGGTAGTTTCCCTCATTTAGAAAGAAATAAATAATTATTATTTCCAAGAGTACACTTAACAATTTGAAGGAAGTATTTTTTTATCGTTTTCATTAATTTTTTTGTTAGATATTTTCCAATCCGTTTGATGGAGATTTTAGAGAATAATTCTTAGTACAAAAAAATTAAAAACTATTCCATTACTTTGTAGAGCTTTAAACAAGAAGGTCACGTCTGTAAAGTATCAACTTTTATCTCTCACCAAATCCTCAAAAAAGAAACATTGAATCTGAAAATAACCCATTTTCGGTAAATTGACCTCAAAGTATTCGGTAATGGTTTATATTCAATCATTCTAACAGCGCTTGCACTCAAACTAGATGATCGTGCCACATTTTCACTGATTACTTTATTAGTTTTTGTGAAAATTCCTACCCCTATTACACTTTTTCTTAACCTAAGGAAAACAAAATTTATCAACTGAAACTACTTTTCTTGTACAAGAAATGCAAAGGAAAAGTTACGAAAATATCAGAGTTTGTAGATTTCAGTTGATACATTAACATGAAAAAAATTATTACACAATTTCTAACCAACATATTTTTATAAATTACATATCATTTTAAAGAGAAAATTCTAGGTAATAATACATATTTTCCGCCAAAAGTGATTTGTTTTCAAAAATAGAAAATGTCAACTAATAAACTAACCTAGTATTTTGGCGGAAAAATTTTCTTGGTGAAAGTCATCGTAGTTGTTTATTTTGTCGTTACGGTACTTTTATAAGTCGGTAGAATTCTTCATTATTGGTTGCAGTTTTTAAAATACTCATCATTCTATCATTTGGTTTTGTCATTCCGTCCGTCACACCAAAATGTCAGAAACTGCAAGAGCTACAAACGGTTTTCGGATTCGTAATTTACACAAAAATGAAGTTGGTCTAAATTAAGTTTGAAATTCCGATTTCGACCGGACGTGACCCAAAATCGGAAGTCAAGAAATCGAAGTACAATTTGGAAACAAAGATAATGTCATTCGATTCTTCTTGAAGAGCAGATACAGAAATCTTTAAGTTTGAAATTCCGTTTTTGACTGGAAGTGGTCTAAATCCGGAAGTCAAGAAAATCTAAGTCAAGAACTACAAGAGATAGCAACAAAATTGTTTTCAGATACGTTATCTACAGAAAAGTTAGTGAACCTGGATTGGGTTTTAAATTCCGGTTTCGACCGGAAGTGGCCCAAAATTGAAAGTCAAGAATTCAAAGTAAGAATATGGAAACAAAAATAGTGTCACTCGATTCCTCTTAAGAAGTAAATACGGAAATCATTGTGTTTGAAGTTTCAGTTTCGAATTGACGTGGCATAAAACCGGGAATTAAGAAAACAAATTCGAAATTTGGAAACAAAAATAATGTCATTAGATTCCTCTTTGTAACGCTACGTTTGGTTACAAAAATTAATTTTGAATAAAGAAACAAAATGAAAATATTTAATGAAACTTGAATGAATTCAACAAAAATAGAAATTTAAAAACCGGTTTAATTTATTGATGACACATTTGCACTGACTAATAAAATTACCGAGTTAAATTTATGTTATAAAGTTTATGAAAATATTATAAATACTTATTTTAAATTATAGTGAATTAAGTAATCATTTTAATGTGCTCAATAAATACATTTTTAAATTAATAGTTATGAAATGATTTCTTGTAGTCCGTTGTAGGTCAGATCATGATCCCTTCTGTCCCTAGAATGGGGCTACGATTCATTGTTGCATTTGGTTTTATAGGTTTTGTTTAGTTCTTAATTTCTTTCTTCATAAATCTTTTTGTTCCTCCATCATATTTTAAAATTCAATTTCATCTCTATTCTGTTCTAATTTTTTTTAAATATATTATTGATTACATTAAAATGTTTATTCGGAATCGTAACTTCTTTAACTTCGTGATCCCATCCTTGATTTGATTTAAATAATTATAACCTCTGGTCAAATTATTTGGATTAAATTTTTCTTTCAAATTTTTAATTTATATTGTTTATCTTGACTGGACTGGAAATATAATGAAATTATTTGGAAAATTATTTATTTTGATGGATTATTTTACAATTTATTAAATTATTCAACAAGTAATTATTTTTTTAGTCTTCACGTCAACGATCTAATGAAATATAGACTGCTATTCTATATTTTAAAGAGTAGAAACAAAAATCACTTACGGTTTTTGCTGTAAGCCAAAGGTAAGACTTTTTAAGAATTGCCACCAGCCATCTGACGCGTCGTCTCATGAAAGGAAATTTATAGATAAGGTTATTGCCAAAATTTTTTTGACGAAAACAATAAATAAGATTACATATTATTTTACACTTACAGTAATTATCTTTATAATACAAAAATATCTGGTGTGAAACACTCATACAACTTTCTCTTGCCAATGCAAATAATGACCAATATAACCTAACATTAGTAATGAAACATTAGAAAGAAACAATTAAACTAACCTCAATAAACATAACCTTATTTTAATCATGACTGAAAGGCGCAAAATGAAAATCAACATCAGTTTGTCTTAAAAATACGGCAAATCACTTTTTCACGCTAAACTAAGCTCTGTAGAGAAAAATGCTTTAAATAAAATTTGTAGATCTTTTAATTTCCTATAAATTTGATTTATATACTGTTGTCGTTAAGTGCATACTAAGGCGGAAATCTTTAAAAAATAGATTTTTCACGCGTTTTCGTGAGAAAAAAAACAAAAAATCGCTAATTACCGCGAAACTAAGCGTTATACAAAAAAATGTTTGAAATAAAAATTGTAGAATATTAAATTATCTACAAATTTTATTAAATAAATTTTTGCGCTAAAATGCATATTAAAGCCGTCATCTTAGAAAAACAATTTTTTTACGTGGAAACAGCCTCACCAAGAGTTTCAGCAAACATGGCACCTTTCCTATCTTGTAGAGCATAAAAAATTTAGTAAACCAAGCGATTTTTTAAAAAATCGTAGGACCAGTTTTTGAGAAAATCGAAAAAAAGTAAAAAATTACACGAATAAACTACTACTTCCGGTTGACCGATTTTGATGAAAATGTTCGTGTCGGGTCCGGTAGTGGTATGTAACTTAAGTTTCACGTTTCAAGTTCGTACAATGTTTCGTTCTTGAGATATTCTGTTCACACACACGCACGCACACACACACACACACACACACAGACCAATCGCTAAAAACATGTTTTTTTGGGTTCAGGGGGTCTGAAACGTGTAGATCCGGTGAAAACTCGATTTCTTAAAATCGACATGAAAACAATACTTTCCTTTCTATATATTCATATAGGCAAGAGAAAGTAAAAATCAATATAAACATCAACGATGAAAAATTTGTTTAAGCTACATGAAAACAAATTTCAAAATAAATTATAACTTTTTAATAAGAAATATGTATTAAAATGAGATGTTAAAATACATGACATATAAATTACTTGCCCTTTTCTCTACAAAATTCCCTTTTTCCCCTACAAACCCTACTTTTCTGTCAGGCACGACTGCCAGTGACAATGCAACCAATTTATTTTTACTTCTTCAAACTGGATCGTGTATGGGAAGTAGGAAGAAAACGCCGATGAAAGAAAATTACAAGCTATTTCAGTAATAAAATTTTGTGGCCTCGAAATAAAATGAATGATAACTCAAGAATCGTTTCAATTTTTCATTGGGCCTACTTTAAATTTTTAGATTTAAAAAATCTTATAACGTAAATTCCACTGAAATATAAAACATTTTACTTTCTCTTGCCTGTATGAATATACAGGAATGAAAGTATTGCTTTCATTTTTCAAAATCACCTGATCTACACGTTTTCAGACCCCTGAATCCAAAAACATGTTTTTAGCTATTGGTCTGTGTGTGTGTGTGTCTGTATGCAAACAGAATATCTCAAGAACGGAACATCGTACGAAGTTAAAATTTGAAATTTAAGTTAGATACCACTAGAGGACCCGACACGAACATTTTCATCAAAATCGGTCAACCGGAAGTAGTAGTTTACTTTTGTCATTTTTCACTTTTTTTGCAATTTTCTCAAAACGGCTCCTACGTTTTTTTAAAAATCGCCTCTTTACTGTATTTTTATGCTCTAAATGATAGGGTAGGCGCCATGTCTGCTGAAATTCTTAGTGAGGCTGTTTTCTCGTAGAAATATTTATTTAAAAAATAAATTTTTCTAAATAGTTTTAAAGGTATTTTACCTTAATATGTATTTTAGCGAAAAATGTATTAAAATAAAAGTTGTAGAAAATTTAAAAACCTACAACTTTTATTTCAAAAATATCTTTGTATGACGCTTAGTTTAGCGGTATAATTAGCGATTCTGTTATTTTTTCATGAAAATCTCTAAAAAAATGGTAAACATGTAAAAATGCATTTTACGACAAAAGTACATGTAATCAAATTTATAGGAAATTAAAATATCAAAATACTTTTTTGAGAATTTTTTCTACAGAGCCTAGTTTAGCGTCACAGAGTGATTTTACTGTATTATAGAGCCAAACTAAGGTTGGTTTTTATTTTGCATCATTCACTCATGATTATAATAAGGTTACGATTTTGAGGTTAGTTTATTGTTTATTTCTAATGTTTTATTACTCATGTGTGGTGATATTGTTCATTGCATTGGCAAAAGCAAGTTGTGTGAGAGTTCACACCAGATTTTTACATAAAACAATATAATATTTGAACATAAAAATTATTTATTTCATGAAAACACACGTCATCATATTTACAAATTTCAACTAAATCAATTTAAATTTTAAATGACTGATTTTATTTCTGCTGCAAAATCAAAAATACATTTTAACTTAAGTGTATCCTCCAAATTTATAGTTGAACAAAAATTCTTTTTAAATAAATATTATTTATTACAGTATTATTTGCTGAAAACCATTTATTAAATTGAAAAAAAATTTACTGAAATTATCAGAGCCATGTTCAGAAATTCTACTCACACTGGGTCATTGGGGGTGCTTATAGTTCTTAAATTGAACAGATTTCATCGTACATAGATAAGAGAATAAAAAAAATGTTATAATAAAATTAATATACAATGATTTTCTTCTTCATAAAAAATGCACTGTTATAGTAATTCATAATTTTTTTTTTATTATTTATTTAACGTCGCATCAACTGCAATGGTCATTAGCGACGACGTTGGGGTGGAACTTTATGCAGTGTAGGATGAAATGATTTTTTGTAACGTATGAAAATATGCCATGCCCGAGTGGGATTCGAACCCAGGACCGCATGATGAGAGGCGAGCACGTTACCAACTGCGCCAATGCGGCCGGCTAAAAATAATTCATAATTATTTTTTGTTGATCGCAATAATTTGTATGAAGTAGATCTTAGCACGTTTACTCTATTTTTCGCAATTATTTTATAAATATTTGTAACATATGTAACTATGTTACATTCTCTATCTTTGAATTTAGTACTGTTATTCTGTTGTTTATTGGGTGTCTGTAAGCTTGTTCTATCTCTCGGTGGTTTTAGGTACTACGAGTGGCCTTTTAGTTCTAGTAATTGATTACTAGTCTATCTACTGGTTTTTATCTCATCAATCAGCTGATTGGGTTGAACGTTCTCTTTTCCACTAACCTTCATTATGAGCAGTTGTATTTGTCATCCGTAATATTTTTTTTTTATTTAGTTTTCACCGTGTATAAAAAATGCCGTGATGTGTTATTTTCATCCTTATTTCAAGTATGCTTGGCTGTTAAGTAGTGCGATTATGATTTGCAGTTTCTATTTATAAATGTACAATCGGCCTAGAATGCAGTTATTTTTTTAAAATCTTGAATCTTTCGGCCTATATCGATGCCTGAACATGCAGATAAATTTTTCACCGAAAATACGAAGATATGCGCAAGTATCAATGCATGTTTTTTTAAACTACGTATTCTAATCTACTCGATACTCTGAAGAAAATTTAAAACACCGTTAAGTTAATTTTGTTATTATGCTGTTTTATTTCTGGTATGTAAAATTTTTATTTTTTTTTTTAAAACCATCTGAGTATTTATGAGCTCTGCTACTTCTCTTAATAATCTTTTGCTGCAAGTTTCTGCATGGAATTCGAATCGGCATATCTTATTTTCAACTCATCTGTCGTCCAGCACTGAATTTTCATCAATATTAACTTAAAAAAAAGAAGAAAAAAACTATTTTACATTAAAAAAAAAACTATAATTTTCTTTAAAAATTGGCTAAACCTTTCCTATTTCTTCTATTTTATAACTTATTGTATTTGTATGATTGAATTATTCATTCTTGGATTTCTGCATGAATAATTTTGTACTAAAAATATAAAAAATTTTACATTTTAAGATAGTACATTTGTTATTATTATTATTATTTAATTGGGGTAGGCTATCTTAATTCTTCAAATTAAGTTTTTTTAACTTGATAGTACCCCAAAATTTCTTTTTTTATTGGATCCAATTAAATACTTAATTGTTTAATATTGTAAATCTTTAGTTAAACATTAATTCTGGTTTAATTTTAATTGTGTTTTCTCAATATGCTTAAAATCTTTATCTATATATTATTGCTGATTTTGTAACAACTTTGGTTAAAACAAAACTATTTTTATTAAATTTGTTAACTTCATCTATTTATGTTTTATTTTGATGTGCAATAACTACATCCCTCACGTTTCCTTTGTGTCACTTATCCAGATGTACTGGGAGTGGCTACATATTTTTATTTTACACATTATTCAATAATACAATAATTATAAAAATTATTATGAATTTAAAAAAAAAACTCCAAAACAATAATCAAAATTCTATTTACACACAGTCAAAACAATCCACGGGGTAAGACTCGTGGTGAAGTTGTCGCCGTGAGTCAGCTGTCAAACAGCTGCTAGGATTAGTAGACAGTGAGTACCGGGGTGTACTTTATTGGTTTGTGTTCAATTAATCATACTCTTTTAAAAATGGACCTGAGTCTGTACAAGACTACTACTAGGTCATGGATTGCTTATTGTTCTGAATTAAACAGATTGCAATGTACACACATTAGGGATTAAAAAAACACACACAGTCAAAACAAAGACTAGAATATAAAGAAAAATAATAAAGTAGAAAACATTTGTAATACCGAGAACATATGATTAATAAAACAAATAAAAAAAAACATATTATGAGCTAACTTAATAGACAAGGCGTTAATAGTACCGTATAATAAAATTGGAGCTAAAAGGCTAATTAAATACATAGGTACCTTTTGAACTTTTGAACTTTGCACAGACTTTCAGTTTGATGGCCTTTTTAGAATTAAAATCTTCAGAACATTATAGAAAACAATTACGAAATGAATAACAGTTTATTCTGGACTGTTATGACTATTTTATTTTAAAATGTTATACAATTAAAACTGTAATTATTCAATGGATAATTAAAGTGTTTATTTTATAAAACACACTAGAAACTCACAGCTCACTACGCTTCACGGCTTTTAATGAAATTAATTGAATTAAGATTTAATTAAAAACGTCTTTATAAACAATAAAAACATTTAACTTCTCATACATGTTAAAAGCCAAATCACGGTTGTACATACAAAACCAATTAGTGCTGGAAATAAGAATCCGTTTGCAACAGTATAAATCACCAGTGGAAGGAAAGAAATACGACCTGATGACGTAAACAAGCCACGTATCAGCAAAAACCAAAATAAAATTTGTTAAATATGAAAATAGGACATATATAATTAAAACCTAATCTCCTTGGCTAAAATGATTAAAAAACGGAGACTGGTCAAATAGACACTCAGTGAGGGATGATTTAAAATACAATTCAAGACTCACAAGAAAAAATTTAACAGATTTTTATAAGCATTTTCAAGAAGATTTGGAAAATCCATGATAATCAATGGTTTTATAGTAAGGAACTTTGCCCACAAATAGGGGTGGAGTGTTAAATTATTTGCAATCGATCTACTAGTTCCAGGGGTACAAAAAATAGCTCTATTTCTTATCAATTGGTCAGCCAATTTTATGACTGAAGCATTTAAGAACACAAGAGCTAGAGTTGTAAAAGACACCAGTCAGAATTATCTTCTAAGAGAGTAATGAATTTCATTATACAGCAAAACCCTGTGGTGAATGAAGTGAAGTTGTTTTTTGAAGGGTGGAAAGTAGATGCTTTTCAGAGGGCCTGGCATGTTGATAAGCACACTCTTCCACGCAAAAAGGAAAGGAAGGGTAAACCCCATCTCTCCTCGTTTTACTCAGTAAAGTCTCTAGAGGTTCTAGAGGTGTAAAAGACACAAGTCAGGATTATCTTCTAAGAGATTAATGAATTTCATTATACAGCCAAACCATGTGGTGAATGAAGTGAAGTTGTTTTTTGGAAAGTGGAAAGTAGATGCTTTTCAGAGGGCCTGGCAAGCTGATAAGGATACTCTTCCACTCAGTGAGGAAAGGAAGAGTAAACCCTATCTCTCCTCGTTTTACTCAGTAAAGTCTCAAGAGGTTCAAACCAGCCTTTCGGCTGATGACCTAAACATTAACAAATGAGCTGATGGTGACAATAATAAAAATGATAACATGAACTGTATGAGGAAGAAAGACCAAAGACCACCTATCAATGGAACTTCTCAGTTTTAGTTTTTATAATTAGGCATTAGTGTTTATATCCCACCGGGTCGGTCTAGCGGTACAGTCGTCGCTCCGAATCAGCTGTTTAACAGCTGATTTTCGGAGACGAAGGTTCCTGGTTCAAATCCTAGTAAAGGTAGTTACTTTTATACGGATTTGAATACTAGACAGTGGTTACCGGTGTACTTTTATGGTTGGGGTTTAATTAACCATACTCTCTCAGGAATGGTCGGCCTGAGTCTGTACAAGACTACACCTAATTTACACGTCATACATATCATCGTCATCTCATTGGGTCATGGGGTTGCTTATTTTTCTAAATTGAACAGATTGCAACGTACACATATTAGGAATATATATATAAAACAAAATCCTAGTAATAGTATAGTTCGTTTTTTCTTAGTTAAGTCCTAGCGTAAACAAGTAACCGGGCGAGTGGAACGAACAAAACAGAGAGTTCAAAAAAGTTTGCTTACACTACGCCCGCTCGTAATTTTCATGCCGTTGCACGAAAAACTATTGAACGTACGATTGAATTTAAACTCCATAGATATAATTAGTTTATGAAGAGTGGACCGACTAATGTTGGGTCACTTATGTCAGGACCATTAGTGACAACAGACAAAATCGTATTTAAAGTAGGTAACTCATTTATAAACGAAAATTGATGAATAATAAGTCTTAAAGCAGTTTTGTTGATATCATAAAATTTGTCTAAAGCAGGCGTTTTACGTTTTCTTTTTTTAACTAAGGTTTTTAAAACATCACTCTGTTTAAATTTTTTTCGTACTCTGCGAACACTTGAACAAGATACACCGGTAAATTCAGCAGTAAGTGATTCTATCTCTTTAATTTCTAGGTTAGGATATTTATTAGCAAACTTATTGAAAACATTAATTGCAATTGTCTTTTCTCCGCTTCGTAAAGTTTTCCCATTTTTATGTTGAATATTACTTCCGGAAGAAGAAGGTTCGTCCACCATCGTCAATACATGTGTTGTCGCACAATCACGTACACAACCACGCACTAACACCCAAAAACTAAGGAAAAATACGAAAATTGATGCGAATATATAGAATTTTACATCAAATCGCACACTAAATCATGAAGACATCACACCACGTGCTCCAAAATGTGGCTGCCTCATATATTGCAAGAGTTATTTTGTTATTACATTACACCAATCTATAAATAACTAATAATGTCATGTGAAATGAAAATAATTTGTGTATAAAAATGACAAAACCATTATAATTTTATTATTAGTTCTATTTCATTATACCACTGACGATTTAATTGACAAAATGTAATGAGTGCGTGTTTTTTTAGATCAACGGTTAGCTTGCAGAAAGTTCACCCGAGGCCACGCGTGTTTGTGTGTTGTGTATTTACAGGGACTAACACATACGTAGTTCGTTGACAACAGGACTCAACTAACAAAAAACGGACATTAGATACTTTAATTTTTATACGAATTTGAGTACCAGGCAGTGGTTACTGGAGTACTTTGATAGTTTAGTTCAATAATTCATATTCTCTCAGAAATGAACTGCCTGAGCTAGTAAAAGTCTAACTACACCTCAATTACAGGTCAAACACATCATATTTATCTCATTAGATCATGGGGTTTCTATTGTTCTTAAATTGAACGCTGCAATATGTATGTTCAGGTAAGACACTAGTCAGAGTTATTTTCTCTGAGAGTAATGAATGTCATCATTACACAGCCATGTCGTCAACATGTGAGGTGAATGATTGCAGATTGGAAAGTAGATGTTTTTAGAGGGCCTGGGATGTTGATAAGCATGTTTTTCCACTCAGTGAGGAAAGCATTTGTAAACCATGTTGCTTAATAAAGCCTCAAGAGGTTCAAACCAGCCTTTCCGTTGATGACCTAATAAACACGTAAATAACTCTATACAATTTTTATTGTAGGTATCAAATAATAATACAGAGAAGGCAAAAGTGAATCAAAACCACGGTATACAAAGAAATTACTTTTGGAAATTCCAATGAAGTGTTGAGACTTTCATGTTCACGCCTATACTTTTTGTTGATTTATTCTCAAAGGTAGGTTTTATCAGTATATCTGTTAAGGACAGGCAGGGTACACAAACAAGTGTGAACAAACCTTTACATCTTAAACTTCAGTATACATTTATATAAGGTTATACACAGTAGTGTAAACTTAAGGAAACTGAGTTTCTTCGAGACACGACAGCCTTGAAACTGAAAACACACTCCTGAATACTAAACAGGGCTTTCCGTTGGCCTCAATGTAAATTCTCTAACCCCCTCATCATCTTAGTTCAATCTAGTAAAACTCAATAGGCCTAAGAACATTCTTCTTTGCTTAAATTTTTACGACACTGTCAAAGAAAAAAAAAATATTTTCATCGTTTGTTATTTTTAGACATTAAAAATATGTTAGATGGCCTGACGTAAGAATGATAAATTTGTGAAAAGTATTTCAACAAGTTACTATCTCGGATGTTTCATCGTAAAATGAGACCACGTAAATCAGGGTCTAATACTATCCATGCAAAGTCGAAAAAATAAAATAACATGGAATTTAAAAATAAAAACCGGGTAAAAATAAAAAAATTGAAAACTCACGCGACTTTCTCTTCCTAATTTAAATTTAAAAAATACAACCTATCTTTAATCATTTTAGTAAACAATGTTGTTGTTTATATCATCAGCCGAGAGGCTGATTTGAACCTCTAGAGGTTTTACTAAGTAAAACGAAGAGTAAGTTGGTTTACAATTGCCGTCCTCACTAAATGGAAAACTACGCTTATCAGCATGCCGGGCCCTCTGAAAAGCAAATATTTTCCACTCTGCAAATGACACCTTCACTACATTCACCACAGAAACTGTCTGTATAATGAAATTCATTACTTTCAGAGGTGACAACTCTGATTAGTGTCTTTTACATCTCTACCTCTTCTGTTCTTAAATGATTCAGTCATTTAATTGGCTGACCATGTGATAAGAAACAGAACTATTTATTTTAGCCCTGCAACGGACAGATCGAGTGTAAAAAATCTGACACTCCATATGTCTGTAATGGGTAGAAGTAAATAATACAAAATGAAAAACAATCTCGTGAATGAGGCAAAATGAAAATCATCTTCTGTTCGACTTAAAACCACGGAAAATCACTGATTGACACTAACTCTGCAGAAAACCATGCTTGAAATAAAAGTTGTAGAATTTTATTTTCCATAATTTTGATCATCTACTTTTTTGTCGTAAATAGTATACTAAGGTGTCCATCATTCCGATTTTTACCGATTTTGATGAGAAAAATACCGAAAATCACTAATTGACGCTAAACAAAGAGTTGCAGAAAATAATGTTAGAAAGAAAAGTTGTAGTTTTTTAATTTCTTACAACTTTAATTGTATGCACTTCTGCCCTAAGATGCATATTAAAACAGCAATCTTTAAAAAACTTTTTTACCACAAGCATACAGCCTCCCCAAGAATTTTACCAGACATCGCGCTTATCTATTCTTCTCGCGTATAAAAAATGTAATAAACGAGGCATTTTTAGAAAAAACGAACGAGCAGTTTTTTGAGAAAGTCGCAAAAAAGTGAAAATTGGCACGGATAAACTACGAGCTACTTCTAGTGGACCGATTTTGTTGAAAATGTTCACGTCGGGTCCCATAAAAGAATCGAATTTAAGTTCCAATTTTCAACCTCGTAAGACATTCCGTTCTTGTTTTATTTTTTTCATACTCAAGACACATAGAACAATCGCTAAAATTATATTTTTGGGGTTCTAAAGGCACGAAAATGTGTAGGCTATAAATTTCCGATGAAAACTCGATTTTAAAAAATCGACATGAAAACAATAGGCATACTTTGCTTCCTACATAGTAATCAAATAGGGCAAGAGAGTAAAAAAGTACACAGCATTCCATACCAAAACACAATAAACTGGACTTCCGGAGTTGTAACTATTTGACGGTTACTATATCGACCACAGTTTCCTTTTCTTCTATTTTACATGACTTTATAATAGTTTTAGCACTAATTTTAATGAAATCGAAAGATTTATTGTTATGGAAAGATATATGAATAAGAAACTGAGATTATTAAGTAAGATAAGAGGACGAAATCATTCAAATTTATAATACTATCCAAACAGATATCAGTAACGAAATATTGGGATTGGGAAGTATTGCTTGAGTCCCAGCTTCGTGTAGTTGGAAGGGATGCAGTGCGTTCTTATAGTAGTAAGAGAATGAATGAGTTAGTAGTGTTTCACAGCTGATGGATTTGTAGTGGCAGCGTGTACTAACTAGACTAAAAAAATATTCTTATCATTCGGCGCATTAATTTAACAAATATCTAACGGGTTATTAACTTAGTCGGATTCATAATATTTAACTTACCAATTTATATCAAAATATGTAAATAAATAAATTTATAAATACAACAAACAAATATGGTAAATACGGAAAGTTTGAAAACGAATGTTTTGTATCAGAGTAATACAACAGTCGTTCTCCCAGCATGCGTCACTCATTCATTATACCTCACCCGTACCCTTCACCCCGCACCTACACGGAGCTTAGAACCGCACAATACTTGCCAATTACATTTAGATCCTCAAGAGATGTAACATCTATAAACATGTTACATATTTATTTTTGAATTTTGTTCTGTGTTTTCTGTTGTCCGCTACGTGACTGTACGCTTGTTCACTCTGTCGGTGGTTTAATGAACTGCGTGTAGTTCTTTAGTTCTAGCAATGGTTACTGGTGTCTCTGCTCTCTGTACGTCAGCTGATTGTTCCACGGTCTGTCTGTGCTCTAATTGCAACGGCCATGTTTATACGTTTTAATATTTTTCGTAATCTATTTTAGTTATTGCCGTGAACTTAATGTCGTGATTTATTTTTCTTCTTTGCCCATAAATTAATATGGTAAGTTTTTATATTTTATTCATTCTTTTGGCAAATTCTACGAACTCAATATAGCGGAATATTTTTTTCTCTTTAAAATTTTTAGGTGTGGCCTTTTGGCCTATATTTTGATTCATTTTCCTCATTGGAATTTTGTAATAATTTTGTTAAAATCAATTTGATTTGTATTGCTAATTCATAATAGAATCTGTAATGTATATTTTGTTTATTAATTTGTCTAATTAGCTGAGTCTTACACCTTATGTAAATTTAACTTCTTTTGTAACTCGAGTTCTTGGCGTTTGCCAGTTTTACTATTAACATCACTATACTGTGTATTTCCTTAAATTTAATTTTATGCTTATCTACATTATTGTAATTCATTTAACGTAAATGTAAATTTTATACAATTATTATGCATTTTTGCCTAAAAGTAACGTAAAGTTTTAATTTTTGCTTCTTTAAGTTTTTTGTAATGTATTGATCTTAATACTAGTTGGATCTATGTCCAATCTAGGGTTCCAGTTACGGGTAGTTATTATGGACAGCAAAAATGGATCCTAGTTATTAATCGCAGATGACCATTGATGAAATGGGGCTCCGATATGGAATACAAATACTAAAATTTTTATTTACCACATCTATACTCATGTTGGCGCAAATTCCTGCATGATGACTTTCGTTTAACAACCTACAAGAACTACCGGGATCCAGGAGTAAATAAAAATGAACCGGCATTAAGTGAAATTTTTTTTTAATTTATGTGCAGCACACTTCTGGTATGTGAAATTATTTTTTTTAAATTCTATCTTATAATGCAAGACTTCTGGTACTATTTCCAAGCAATCAGTTTGCTGCATGTTATGCAACAATTTTGAATCTGGACATTTCCTTCCAACCAACATGAAATCTTAAAAAAAAAAATAATAATTTCATTTTCATCCTTTTTATCACAGAATGTAATTTGTTTTTTTTTGAACTGTAGATGAACTTTCTTATTTATTCAAAATTTAAATCTAAGAACCTTGTAAGATTAAAATTCAATTTTGCGGTGTATGTACATGAGTCTAAATCTTAAATTTTTTTTTATATATATATAAATTGTTCCTGATATTTTTCTTTTTTTTTTTAAAAAAAAAAAGAAGAAAACAATGGTTTAACCTAATAGTTTTGCGGTTCTTTGAGAACAGATTTAACTTGCATATTTTTTTATTTTTTAAAATTTTATTAATCTCGTTAAATTTTGTAAATGACAAATGTCTATTACATATATACACATACATATATGTGGTCTTTATTTTGTTGTTATATATATATATATTGTTCTTAAGTTAACTTAGTTTTATTTGGATCCAAATTAATACTGATTATATAAAAATTTAAATCTTTTGGTAATGCACCTTTCAGTTATTAAATATTTAATTAATGTCGTTAAAATAGCTAATTATCAAACTGGCAATAATTTATATCTTTGTTATCTTTTAGCAAAAGCTATATTACATTAAATTGGTTAATGTTATTTTATTATGTTTTCTTTACAATTTTATTGTCATGCAACAACTGCATCCTTACATCCTTTTGTATCACTTATCCTGATGTGCTGGGAGTGATTACAGAGAAAGTGAAAAAGCATTTTACACACAATTAACAAAAACCACCCGCTCTATCCTTTTGAGGAATTGTTCAAATATTTATTGAAAACGTAAATATTTCAAAAAAAAAATTGGTGTGAAACACACGACATTTTGTTGCCAATGAAAATAATGAACAATATAACCTAACATTAGTAATAAAACATTGGAAATAAACAAAAAACTAACCTCATAAAACATAACCTTATTTTAATTATTAGTGAATGATGCAAAATGAAAACCAACCTTAGTTTGGCTTAATAATACGGAAAATCACTCTTTCACGCTAAACTATAGTCCGATTCACGAAAGAAAACACCTGTCTTTAACCAGCAATATCTTTTGAACCGTTATATGTAAAAACAATTACGATACACCAAATTAACGCTTGTTTTTTGGTTGATTAGAGGATTACATTATATATAATACTTTGTACCCCTATACATATTAAAGTACG
Organism: Catonia carolina; assembly: GCA_035578175.1. Taxonomy (NCBI): domain Eukaryota; kingdom Metazoa; phylum Arthropoda; class Insecta; order Hemiptera; family Achilidae; genus Catonia; species Catonia carolina. The sequence goes on along the minus strand of JAQMRL010000004.1, from coordinate 66,267,736 downwards.
CGTGAACAAAGTAATAGTACCTTCTAGTTGGGTATACTGGATACGTGGTTTAAAACAAGGTACTTTTTATGCGTAATTCGTTTTATTTAATCTTCTTCTTCTTCTTTCAAACAGGGATTAGGCCATGGCCTGTTCCGACTCACATTCAGCTTATATTAATAATTTTAGAAAACATCTATATTAAATATGTAATTCATATTTTATCAATGATAAATTTAAGTCTATCTTATAACATTTGTTTTTTTTTCCTTATGGTACAACCATTGCCACCTTTTCCGTGGCCTGCCTATACCTCTTTTGCCTACCGGTTGATACTTGTAAATTTTTAGTGGAAGCCTATCGGCTGACATTCGTTCAACATGTTCTTTCCACTGTTGGCGATACAATGCAACTCTCTCATTCAGGCAGAAGATGTTCAGCTCCCTCCTTATTTCCTCATTCCTGATGTGATCTCTCCTGTCACAGCCCTTAGTTCTGCGAAGAAATTTCATCTCCGCTGCCTGCACTTTACTCTCAAGTGTTTTTGATGTGACCCAAGATTCACTACCATAGAGGAGTATTGGAGCTGCCATTGTTTTATTTAATGTACTATTAATTTATGAAAATTTTAATGTGTATACTGCAACCGACAATAAAACATGCTTTAATTTGATGTATCGTAATTGTTTTTACATACAACGGTTCAAAAGATATTGTTGTTTAAAGACAGGTGTTTTCTTTTGTGAATCGGACTATAGGCTGTGTAGAGAAAAATGCGTCAAATAAAAGTTGTAGATCTTTTAATTCCCTATAGATTTAATGATACACATTTGTCGTGAAATGTCGTAAAATAAGGCTGAAATCTTAAAAAATCCACTATTTACAGCTTTTCATTAAAAATTATACAAAGAAATGTTCGAATAAAAGTTGTATTGGAGATTTTTTAATTGTCTACAATTTTTATTATAGTACACACTTTTGCGCTAAAATACATATTAAGGCCGCAATCTAAATAAAACATTTGTTTTATACGACAGAACAACCTCACCAAGAATTTCAGCAGAAATGGCCCCTAGCTTATCTTGTCGAGCGTAAAAATTGTAGTAAAAGAGGCGATTTTTTCAAGAAAATCGTATGAGTCGTTTCTGAGAAAATTGTAAAAAAGTGAAACATGACACGACTTCCGGTTGACCGATTTTGCCGAAAATTTTCCTGTCACGTCCTCCAGTGGTATCTCGCTTAAGTTTCAAGTTTCAACTTCGTACAATGTTCTGCTCTTGAGATATTCTGTTCACGCACGCATGCACGCACGCGCGCGCGCACACACACACACTTACCAATAGCTAAAATAATATTTTTTGCGTTCAGCGGGTCTGAAAACATGTATATCTCGTGAAAACTCGATTTCGAAAATCGGCATGAAAACAATACTTTCCTTTCCTATATATTCATATACGGCAAGAGAAAGTAAAAAAAAAGAGAAAACTTAATAAACAATTTTTTTACAAAATATGAAATACAACATTTTTTAACGATGCATATTTACACCACTTCTTTTACAAAAATAATCTCATTTAAAAAAACGTTTCCTGGTTTCCCTTTTAACATCATTTATTTTTCAGATTCGGAATAATACTTTCCACTTTCTTTTTTACTTTTTTAAGTGAATTTTTTCTTTCTTGTATTAGTACTTATCTTAATAACGATTAACCTACACTTTTTAAGTAGATTTTCAAGCGTAAATTTTCAAGCTAACAAAATATGTAACAACAAATTTAAGTTTGTTTTCTCTTTTTGTAAAAAAAACTTTTAATCTTTATTTAGTTAATTAATTACTCGACCTGCTGTTGCTACAAAATACTTAGCCAACTTATTTTCCCCTATCTTTTCTTAAGGCCATTCACCTGCCAACACGAAATGAATTTTCTCTCTTATATCGTTTAACACTAACATTTAACCGACTTTATTTCTTCCTAGAAAGCATAACATATTTTTCCTTTCAGAGGAAAATAATCAAAATAAAACTCACAAAAACATTTTTCTGTTAATTCTAAAGATTAATATCAGTTATAATTTTTGCTGACTTCATTAAAATAATTATGGATGAATAATTATTAAGCGACGAAGTTGTACGACCTTTGAAACTTTTTAAAAATCACAAAATATCAGTAAAATTTTATTAAGAGTATTCATTATAATAAAAAAATAAAAAAAAAATAAAAAATCCCTTTCATAAGATGACGCGTCTTATAGCTAGCGGTAATTTTTAAAAAGGGCTTACTTTTGACTAAAGGCATAAACCAGTAGTAATTTCTTTATCTCCTCTTTAAGAGGAATCGAATTACACTATTTATGTTTCCAAATTCCGAATTAGATTTCATAAAACTTCTGGTTTTATGCCACGTCCGGTTGAAACCTAAACGTCAAACCCAATGATTTCTGTATTTGCTCTTTAACAGGAATTGAATGACCCTATTTTTGATCCCAAATTCCGACTTTGAATTTTGACTTTCGTTTTAGGACCACTTCCGGTCAAAACTGAAACTTCAACCCAATCCAGGCCCATTACCTTTTTGTATAGATTACGAATCCGAAAACCGTTTGTTGCTATCTCTTGTAGTTTGTCACTTTTGATTTCTTGATTTCCAGTTTTGGGCCTCGTCCGGTCGAAATAGGAACTTCAAACCTAATTTAGGTCCACTAATTTTTTGTGTAAATTACGAATCCGATAAACGTTTGTTGCTATATCTTGTAGTTTCTGACATCAGGGTGTGACGGACGGACAAAGGAAAATGATAATTATGGTAATTTTAAAAATTGCCAGCAATAAAATATTAAATAAAAATATACAGTCTCATAGAAAAACGAACGGGTGATGGAAACTATAAACAGAAAACGAAGATTAAAATTCTACTGACACCTGTATAGAATTGATGACAAACGGTTGACAAAATACATTTTTAAAACGATAAACAACAGACCTATTGTGTCGAATAAATGGTTTAAAGAAGTTAGAAAGGATGTAACCAGAGAAAACTAAAATTAACATAGAAAACATAAAGAACTAAACAAAAATTAGATAAATTATTACTGAATCTAAGAACTTCCACGAAGAACAAACAAAGAGCAAAATACTAAACGGAAGGAAGAAAGGATTTTTTTTCTGGTTTCATATCCCACTGTTTTGCAATTACGGCTAATGCAGACGGTGAAAAGAATGATAGATGAAGATGAGTGATGAAAAAATGCCAGACTGACCGGGAATCGAACCCGGGACCCTGGCATAGAAGCCAGTTGCGCTAACCACAACGCCAACGGCTGGAACGGCGTCACGGCTGGAAGAAAGGAGAAAAGCCCACATTAAGAGTGTCGAGACGTGGGTTACAAAAAGAGCTTCTAGAAATGTCTAAAACATGGTCTAAAATGTCACTACACGAAAAATTCAATATGATCGGAAAGAACATAACAGGAAACGCATGAGGGAGTAGTGAACATAGATCGAAGCTCGAGGAAGATACAACTTTCGTTGAATCGAAAAAATAGCTTTCAATGTTTATTCATCTTCTTTTTCTTCCACTACGGATAGGTAAACATCCCAAATACAGCCAAACCCATACGAATAGAGACCCTTACCATCTACTCCATGGGCTACACACACCCCTATTTCTTTCAGGTCTGTACTTTAGTGCTGCGATCAAAGCCCAACGAATGTACATTTGACATGGCTTTAGTATGTAAATAAAAAAAATTGCTTTCCATATCTATTCTTCTTTTTACTCCAACAAGGATAGGCAAACATGCCATTCCCAGTCCAAACCGATCAGAATAGAGACTCTTACCATCTACTCCATGGCCTACACACACCCCTATTTCCTTCAGGTCTGTACCTCAGTGCTAAGATCAAAGTCCAACGAATATACATTTGACATGACTTTAGTTTGTAGATAAAAAATTGCTTTCCATGTCTATTCTTCTTTTTACTCCAACACGGATAGGCAAAGATGCCATTTCTAGTCCAAACCGATCAGAATAGAGACTCTTACCAACTACTCCATGGCCTACACACAACTATATTTTCTCCAGATCTGTAACTGTTAGCAAATTAGAACACTGGATTTCTTTAATTGAAGGAACAGGTGTACCAAAACTAATCACATCAAGTAAAAATATGGTATAGCAAGTAATGGTATTAACCTAAATCATATGTGTGTGATATAATGATGTTTTAAGCTTGTTTCCTTGTCCATGATTAAAAAATTTAAATTATGTAGATTTTTTAATGACTATTTAAATATTTTATATATCTTTAAAACATGATGAACAGTAAATTTAAAGTGACAATAATTAAATAAAATAAATAGTGTAAATCAACTGTGTTTGAATTCGGCTTCATGTTCAAAAAGGTTAAATAAAATAGTGCGGTTAAATTTCAACCAATGAGATTATAATTAATAAATATAAATGTGCGAGTGAAGGAACAATGGAACATCGAAGGTTAATGGAGTTGTTGAATATATAAATCAACGAAACCATTTTTTATTTGAGGATGATCTCAGATCATCAAGAAAAGTACATAAACTAAGAACCTCCAACAAGACAACAATACCGACGATCAAAAGTGAACAGCATGGACAATCATTGTGGTAAAACATTTTAATTTTAAAAACGATAAATAAACTTTAAGATCTGTTAAATTAATATTACTTAAAAAAGGAAGGAATCAAATCATAAATCATTTAAAAAATATATTTAATGTATTAAAACAAGTAAACTCTCATTTTTGTATCGTATTCTAAATTCTATGATTAAATTTTGTTTTTCTCAGCATAACCTTAAAATTCTGTTTTTTTATTTAACTCCATTTTTGGCTTGCTTAAATTTAGGGCAGTTAATTAGGAACCGTGGCACATTACATTTTGGCGCCCAACGTGGGGCACCTTACAAACTCAGTACTTCGAGAGGTATTCTTCCTCGGAGTATCCGTTGAATGTGATCCTCCGTCCCTTCTGAACTTAATAATTTTGTTAAATGCTTGAATTTTTCCACATATTTGATTTTCCGTTCTCTGTTTCTCTGTTTATTCAATTTCTTCTATATCTTTTATGAATTACTTAAGGGGGTAGTCAACTCAATAAGATGATATTTTTAAAAAATTACAATTTTTTTCACTTATTTGAAGTTTAAAATTTTCTGAATTATAGTATGTGTTTACTTTGTCTGTACGTTGACAAAAAGTTATAAAAACGTCTGTTTAAAATAAAGCTCACTAGCAAGGCAAGTGAAATTATTTCTTTAACTTTTAAGTTTTCCGGAAATGTGTTTTTGCATGATTGAACATTCTTGGGAATTAAATATTTTGGTTTGTATTGGAGATATTTGGATAAATTGTTTTTTTAAAATGTTCATAATTTCGTGCTCTATTATCTGTCGAATGGGCTATTACAAAAAACTTAATAGGGATTTTGTTATAAAATAATTTGTGAATACATAAAATAAATGTTTTTGAAAATATGGTTTTTTTTCAATAAATTTCTTGTAAGAAAATATAAATACAAGAGCATACAACAAATAATAGACAGCAATTTTCTGTATTTTTTAGTATAAGAATCATGTTGATGTCTTTCTTGGTTCCTGAGATATTCGATTCCCTATAAAATCCCGCTTTTTCACCCCCGCCCTTATATTAGGGGCTGTAATTAATTTTTTGGCCTGGTCAAGTGGTAGAGCATTACTAGTAAAAAACTCTTTCATTAAAAATATATAATGAGAAATTATAGCCAGTAGTTTTGATTTTCATTTTCTGGGTTGTCTACCCCCTTAAACTACTTATCGGACATCTTAAATCTGTTGTTTGAAGTAAGTAAACATTTGATTAAAATATTTAATAATTAATACGATTGGGATGTATAATCCGGTGTTTCAAAAAATCAGATACTGTATATACCATTTCACGCATGTCAAACGCACTATTCATTTATATAAAGACATTAAACTGGATATAAGCCCATAAATAACTGGTCCAACTGTGGTAAGATTATCTGAATGCTAAGCGAAAATCGAAGAAGTCACTGATACGGGAAATGTATCTAAATAGTCCCAAAACAGACTGAAATTAATGGAAAAGAAGGCGGTACGTATTGCGTACGATTCTTAACACTAGGGAACGTTTTCCGATTTAAATAAGACACAACAAATTGAATCTAACATAAATTTAACTACAGTTCTTTTTATCGTTTCTAAAACTACCAATAAATCAGTTGTAAACACTCACCGGTCAGCTAGATTCAAACAGCACAAATACAAAAGCCAACTGTTGCAATAAAAAGTTCTCTTTCTTAAAAATGTATGATCTAATAGATAACATTTTATCTACTTACAAAGTGAATACTTCTTAAAAATTCATACTTCTGGAACATTTCACTTACCTGAAAAGAAAAGATAAGTATTAAAATTAATGTTATAATTATAAAATATATATTTCAATAATTCCATCACTAATACGGTTTCTTAAAGCCAAAGATATGCCCATAACGGGCAGGTGGCGTGTTAAATTAATTGCACACGATCTGTCGGTTCCAGGGCTACAAAAAATATTTCTGTTTCTTATCACATAGTCAGCCAATTATATGACTGAACTACTTAAGAACAGAAGAGGTAAAGGTGTAAAAGACACTAGTCAGTGTTATCTCCTCTGAGAGAAATGAATTTCACTATACAGCCAGACCCTGTTGTGATGAAGTGAAGGTGTCATTTGCAGGATGTAAAGTGAGTGCTTTTTGGAGGACCTGGCGTGCTGATAAGCATAATATTTCAACTCAGTGAGGTAGGCAATAATAAACCACCTCACTCTTCGTTTTTACTTAGTAAAACCTCTAGAGTTTCAAACCAGCCTTTCGGCTGTTGACCTAAACAACAAAGCCAAAGAAAGGCTTGTCTGATGGTTCCGTGATAATTATATACAAAAGTTACAGAATACTTAAAATTAAATGTTCATATTTAACCGGTGAACAAACATACAATTACCTCAGGTTAACTAACAAAATTGTATAAAATATGTACAAATACCCAAAAGAAAATTAATGAACGTAATAATTATTTAACAATACAAATTGTTTTATTAAAGTCGCGGCAGAATAAAGGTTGGCTATATTTTAAAATAGACTAGAGTAATTTATGGATAATTTTGTTAGTAGTTATTTAATTTAGTTAATAGTAAATTCATTGAATATTTAGTTTAAAGCAAGAGATAGCCTATACGAGGGTGAGTAAATGATTATCCGCAATTTAGTTATATTTTTGTTTATGTTGGCACTACTGTCGTTTTACGTTGATGACGCATGCTTTGTTTATTTGTGGTTATATGTATGCAAGTTTCAAGCTGCTAGGTTAGTTTCGCTATCGCTATCGTGCTGTTAATCATGGCTGCTCCGCTTTCTATTTGCACCACAGAAGAAGTTCAATGATTCGTTTTTTGTGGTCGAAAGGTGTATCAGGGGCCAAAATTCATAGAAGACTTTCGGTACAGTATGGGAACAGTGTTTTGTCACAACGGAGTGTTTACAAATGGATTGAAAAATTCAAAAATGGTCGCACAAGTGTTACACACGATGAAGGAGCGTGCAAGAAAATATTCAAGACCCAACTGTCCGCCTCCCCAGGTGGTGGATAGGGGAACGGCCACCAGATATGGTGGTTACCGTAGAAGACGGGGCGAACCAAAACCAGCATATAACCGAGTGATTGCCGGTATAAGCAATCTCCCACTTACTGGCCAACAGCTTCGGGTGGAAGAGCCAGGAAGTGGTAGGGCACTCTTTTGTCCTGGAATTGAGAAATTGGTTCCAAAGGCGGAGGAACTAGAAGTAGTTCAACGGCATAAGGATGAAGCAAGAACGGGTCTCTACTTCATTAAAGGTTCAAATGAACACCTATAGTATCATCATGATGACTGGCATCAATGCAAAATATTCCGGATTTATTCCCTCAATCGGATCTCCGGGAGGGAATGTTTTGATGAGTGGTCAAGAGGGATGGCACAAAAGAGCGGAGGCACATTCCATGCGTTTTGGTACATGGAATGTGAGAACAATGGCACAACCTGGAAAGACGCAAAACACTATTTTGGAAATGGAACGGCTGAATATAGACTTATTGGGAATCAGTGAAATGAGATGGCCGGGTTCAGGTTGCAGCGTGGAGGGCGATTTCAGGATTTACTATTCGGGATCTGACAACAATACTTTCCAACATGGTGTGGGCATAATTATTCACAAAAAATGGGCACAATGTGTGACAAATTTTGTTCCTATCTCAGAGAGATTGATGCTCATTCAAATAAATTCTAGGCCAGTGAATATTAATGTGATACAGTTGTATGCACCGACAATAGACCATGGGGATGATGAAGTTGAGCAGCTGTATGAGCAAATAGCTGATATTATCGGAACCGTGCCAAAGCAGGAGATGTTGTTGATCATGGGTGACTTTAACGCCAAAGTGGGAAGTGGAAGAACTGGCGAACACATAGGCTGTTTTGGTCTGGGTGAAAGGAATGACCGAGGAGATAGACTCAGCGTTTTTGCTGCAGAACACGAACTAATTGTTGCAAATACCTTCTATCAACAACACCCTAGGCGTTTGTATACGTGGAAGTCTGCGGATGGGAGAACAAGGAATCAAATTGATTATGTATTGATCAATAAGAGGTACAGAAATAGTATCACGAATATCAAAACATATCCTGGAGCGGATGTTATGTCAGACCACAACCCACTCATAGTAAACATCAACTCAAGATGGAAAAAAGTGAACAAGAAAATGCCCAAAAAATATGAGTATAGAAGACTGAAGGGGGAACAGGTACGAAAGGATGTGATCGAGAAATTGCAGGAGATGAATATGTGCGGTGGAGATGTGGATGTGGAGGTTGAGTTGCATCAATTACAAGAGAGGATAAATAATATTAAAGAAGAATGCCTAAAGCCAGATCATATTATGAAGAAAACCTGGATGACTGAAGAAATCTTGGAAATTATGAACAAGAGAAGAACTTATAAGAACAAGAGTGTAGAATACAGAATGGTTCAGCGGGAAATTAGAGGAAGAATTAGAGAAGCAAAAGAGAGGGAGAAGATGGAATTATGTCAGGAGATAGAGAAATGCCAGGAGAAAGGGGACAATTTTAATTTACACAAAAAAGTAAAGGAAGTGGCTGGCACAAGAAGAAAGAGAACAACTCAAGTACTTACGGATAATGAAGGAAGAATAATCACAAACAAGATGGAAGTGAAACAAGTATGGGAGAATTATATCCAACAACCTTTCTATGATCAAAGGCCAAGTGCTCCAGTAGTTGAGGGGGATGATGGCCCAGCGATTTTAGAAGACGAAGTATGCGCAGCCGTGAAAAATGCAAAAGAACAGAAAGCTGTAGGACCTGATGGAATACCAGCCAAAATAATAAAGCTCTTCCAAGGGGAAAATTTGAAATGGCTTACTGCTTTATTTAACAGAATATATAATAGCGGAAATATACCGCAGGAATGGTTAAATTCGGAATTTATAACTCTTCCCAAAAAACCCGGAGCAAGAAAATGTACAGATTTTCGAACTATTAGTCTTATGAGCCATCTCCTTAAAATATTCCTTAAAGTGATTCATGGCAGAATATACAAAAAGTGTGAAGAACAAATATCCGATTCTCAGTTTGGATTCCAACGAGCCGTTGGAACGAGAGAGGCCCTTTTCTCTATACAGGTACTGTTCCAGCGTTGCCGTGACGTAAATTGTGACGTTTTTGTCTGTTTTGTCGACTATCAAAAGGCGTTTGATAGGGTGCAACACGATAAGATGGTTGAAGTGCTCAGGAGGACTGGAATAGATGCAAAAGATCTCAGAATTATTATAAACCTGTATTGGAACCAGATCTCTTCAGTCAGAGTGGAAGGTGAGAGTACAAATGGCGTGAAGATTTTGAGAGGCGTTCGTCAGGGGTGTATACTGTCGCCGGTAATTTTCAACGTTTACTCAGAATACATATTCCGAGAGGCAGTGCAGGGCATTGAAGAGGGAATTACGCTAAACGGGGAGAAGATCAATAATATTCGATACGCCGATGACACTGCTATTTTCTCGGATAGTATAACCAGTTTGCAAAGGTTAATGAATAGGGTAACAGAACATAGCAGAAAGTATGGTTTAGACATTAACATAAGCAAAACGAAATTTATGATTATTAGCAAGCATACGAATATAAGAGGGAATATTAAAATAGACGGCGTACCCCTGGAAAGAGTTAAGCAGTATACTTACCTAGGCAGCAATGTAAACGAGGATTGGGATCACTCGCAAGAAATTAAGATACGCATAGAAAAAGCCAGAGTGGCCTTCAACAATATGCGAAAAATTTTCAAAACTCACGACCTTACACTTGCTATCAAAATGCGTCTCCTTCGTTGTTATGTGTTCTCTGTACTGTTCTACGGCGTGGAAGCTTGGACGCTCACTGAGGCCTCAGCCAGGAGGCTTGAAGCCTTTGAAATGTGGCTTTATCGAAGAATGTTACGCGTATCATGGAGGGACAGAGTCACCAATGTAGAAATTCTTCGAAGGATGAATAAAGATAAAGAGGTTCTTGACATCGTGAAAGTGCGAAAGCTCCAATACCTGGGACACATTATGCGCAATGAGAACCGTTACGTGTTGCTCCAAAAGATTCTGCAAGGAAAGGTGTATGGTGCGAGAGGTCCCGGTAGAAGAAGGATTTCATGGTTGAAAAATCTAAGAACGTGGTTCAACCAGTCGACGACCCAACTTTTCAAAGCAGCTGTTTCCAAAGTCAGAATAGCCATCATGATAGCCAACATCCGAACCGGATAGGCACCATAAGAAGAAGAACTGTCCGCAGGAAAACTGATGCATACACGATTTTTTGGGACTCACACGGTCCAGTACTGTAACATTATCAGGAAAGGGGCAAAACAATAAACAGTGTACGTTACAGTGAGATGTTTACTGACAAGCTAAAGCCTGCAATTCAAAGCAAAGGCCGAGGACTGCTGTCAAAATGTGTTGTGTTGTTGCACGACAACGCCCGTCCGCATACTGCTGCCCAAACTGCTGAAACGCTCCAGAAACTCAATTTTGAAACACTGGCTCATCCTCCATATAGTCCCGATCTTGCTCCTTCTGATTATCACTTGTTTGGTCCACTCAAAGAGGCATTAAGGGGCTGTCGACTTACCTCGGACGAAGCATAGAAAGAAACGGTGCATTCCTGGCTCGCATCTCAACCAAAAACCTTCTTTTATGAGGGCATCAGGAAACTTGAACAACGATGGACCAAGTGCGTTGAAACGCAAGGGGACTATGTCGAAAATGATCTATTTGTAAGTTTCCTATTTGATTACAATAAAAGTTTATAACTACATTGCGGAATAATTGACTTACCCTCGTAGTTTTATTTATTTATTTTTCTCATGCTCTGCTGATAGAGCTGGCGCCCAACTTTTTTTTATTGTTTTTTTAGTTCACATTTAAGTATTTGACCACTGGTAAAGTTGAAGGTGGCGTAACCTTGAAGGCATACGAGGTGGAGAAAATTGACCTAACCAAGAACTTGAATTACTAAAACTTTATATTGGCTGACGTATTCAGTTATATTACAAACTCTAAAAATCTTAAATAGGAATTAGCCTGACTTAAAAGGACTTATTCTACAATACAAAATTTCCAGTTTTTAGATCATATTGTTTTGGATATATCGGGATCAATAAATGGATATCGCATTCATACACATAAACAAGTAAAAATTTAGAAACTTCAAATATACAATTTAATTTAATTTAACCTTTATAGTCATATGGTTGGGATCAAAACTGCACATATCATATTAAAAGAAATATTTAAAAAAATTCCTCATTCAGTTATTCATTTTGGTATATTTAACACTGAAAAAAAAACAGAAAAAGTAAAATGAAAAATAGATTTCAAGATGAATGGTTACGGGATAAGTGTATAATAACACTTTTCAGAAGTGAAAGTAAAGAATATATGAAATAAGGAAATACTACTGTAAGTAAGAAAGCCAGCCACAATAAAGTGAAGTGAACGCGAATGAAAAAGTGTTATGAGTGTCATAACTTTGCCGATTATATTGCGTGTAGAACAATTTTTCTGGTTAAAAAATATATATAATAAAGAATATATGCGAATTCTTGACAACATTCTCAATAAACCGTATTATTTTTCAAAAGAAATTACCATAAATTTCTTACATATATTAAATTATTATTCTTTTTCCCCATTTTACTCATGTTTTATTTCTTTATTAGTGTCCGCTAACGCCGTTATTATTTTACATTTTAATATAGTTGTGGAATCCCTGTTCGCATCCCGAATGTTTGTTTAAGAAAAATTATTATTTTTTAAAAATTTCTTTACCTCGGATTATACCTAGACAGATTACTTAATTGGAAAACAAACTTTCAGCATAACACTGACTCACAATTTTAACAATTAATGAACCAAAATCATAATATACGTTTCAAAACAAATTTTTTTTTGAACTCCTGATATATCTGAGCCTTTATAGTGATTACAATGCCAATAATGTCTTATGACAATGTCCACAACAGGCAGGGAAGTGATAAATTATTTGCATTCGGACCACGTGAGGAATGAAGGAACCTCGGAAAAAATAGGTAAAGATGTTAGATGAATTGACGTCCCATAGCTGAGCGAGAGAGAGTAAGATATGTTGCATAACTACGCATGCGCCGAAAGGTCTTTACCATTATAATCCAGAACTGAAAACATTCGACAGTCGTTATTTTGGCCCGTGCTACTGTGTGTGTGTTTGTGATTATTCATTTGTTGTGGGACTCTGGTTTCTTACTGGCCTAAATGTAATTAAAACTGAAATTGAGACTTCGCGGTGCATTTTATGTGGCATAAAAATAATGTCTACTAAAATAATGTAAGTGGTCGTGAACGTGGACAAACAATCCATAGCGGAGAAAGAAATCTGATATTACATGTATTAAAGTGCTGTGAGGAGGAAGCTAATTTTAATAGACCAGTTTAAAGATTTTCCAAAATATTGTAAAACATCCAGAAAAACAATTCAACGGATAAGTAAAGAAGAATAAGACTTCTTGTTAATTTAATACATGCATAAACGCTTCCTCATAACAAAGAGTGAAATTATACAATGTTATTGGAATGGTACGTATGGCTAGTGAGAGTGAGAGCGTTATGCATTCTCTCACTCCCACGGCTAGGGGACTTCAATTCATCTGAATATTGTAGGTAGTAGTGATGGGAAATAAGGCTATTTTTTGATAACGTGTTACTGAACAGCCTGCTCGATACGAACGGTGGCGCATCATGACTCGCTGGACCATGTTTTGAGTATTGACTTGCTTTAATCCTGCCGAAGCCTTTATAGAAACATGGCTGTTGACTTTTCTACTCAGTCTACAATGTATAGTAACTATAATACCTTGCAGTGTGTCCGTGAAAGATTCAGCGCGAATGACCGCCCTTGTGTTCGTAAAAAAATTGCGTTTGGTCTGCCGAGGTTGTATTTGGTTACACGAAATGCTGTTTGTCTTAACTTTGTGACCGAAAGAGATTCAGAGAGATTTGCCATCTTGTGTTGTTTTAATAACAGTATTATAAAGTAGTTAAAATTTAAAGTGGTGTTATTAGACAAAAAAGTTATCGGTAACTTCATTTAGTTTTAACAGTTTTATGCGGTTATAACAGTACTTACTGTTAATAACAGTCAGCCAAGCGTCAATCGTACATCAATTTATTAAACAACTTTAAATCACGGTGTTATAAAGTAATAGCTAACAGGGTGTTTTTAGTAATCTGTTATCGTGATAACTGACTCAATCCAGTAACCATGTTATTGATCCTGTTGTATTAAATAATTGCCCATAAAGGGAAGGTGGAGTATTAAATTAATTGCACTCGATCTGTTGGTTCCGGAGCTACAAAAAATAGTTCTGTTTCTTATCATATAGTCAGGCAATTATATGACTGAAATATTTAAGAACGGAAGAGGTAGAGGTGTAAAAGACACTACTTAGAGTTATCTCCTGTGAGAGTAATGAATTTCACTATACAGCCAGACCCTGTGGTGAATGAAGTATCGTTTGCAGGGTGGAAAGTGGATGCTTTACGGAGGGCCTGGCATGTTGATAAGCATACTCTTTCAACTCAGTGAGGAAGGCAATAGTAAACCACCTCACTCCTCGTTTTTACTTAGTAAAACCTCTAAAGGTTCAAACCAGTCTTTTGGGTGTTCACCTAAACAACATGTTAAATAACCCTCGTCACTAGCAGGTAGGCCAAATAATACGTTAGATGAGGTTGGAAAAAACACTTTTGTGAAATGGGCACCTGCGTCGGATGAATGAAGACAGGTGGGGGCGTAGAGTAACCTATGGAACTAACCCCAAGGGGAAAAGAAACAGAGGTTGCCCAGCAAAGCAATGGATAGATAAGTGAACTAATGGAGACGTTGATCTAAAACTATGGAACTACCCCAAGGGGAAAAGAAACAGAGGATGCCCAGCAAAGCAATGAATAGATAAGTGAAGTAATGGAGACGTTGATCTAAAACTATGGAACTACCCCAAGGGGAAAAGAAACAGAGGATGCCCAGCAAAGCAATGAATAGATAAGTGAACTAATGGAGACGTTGATGTAGAGGAGGGTGATTGGAAAGCCTTGGCGTTTGGGATACGAAAAGGGTAATTACAGTCAAAAAAAATAAAAGTTATTTATTACACAACGATTATTTTCAGGTTCAATAAACGAATAGGGTATAACATTAAAAACAAATAAAAAAGTAAATCTGGAAGAAAAATCGTGAAAAAGTTTAGTGTTTAGTGAGATATATTATTTTTTTCTGAGAGTTACGAAAACAATTAAATCGTGCTTGTAATTAAAGGGTAAATGAGAATACCGCATTATAATAGCGCAACTCCATGATACTTCCAAAGAAGTTAAATGCTGAAAAAAATGTTTTTTTTTGTGTGAATTTTATTCATTATCTGGTTAAGTGAACATTGTTGTGATTTAATCGCCAGTAATCTCAAGTGAGGGTAAATGTTTCCTGCCTGCCCACATCGTTTTTCGTTACATTTTTTTTAGAAGCGTAGAGTAGAATGCACGCGGGTTCGTTACAGATTAATGAATCCAATTTACTAAAATCCTGTTTCAATCTCTTTTATTTTCAGACTTACCTGCACTGAAAAACCTAAACCCTTATTTTTTTATTAATATTAAAAATTAAACGCTTTACTTTTTAATACAGTTAATTTAAAAACTTCAAAAAAGAACATCTAATGTAATGAAAAGCTCACATTCTTCTACTAATTTATATAGCCAAAGTTTTGTAAATTTTTTAAGAAGAATGCCAATACTTAATTTAATTGGAAAGAAATTCAATCTTTTCAGAAAATTAACTATTTAAAAGAACCTATTTGGTCGAAACGAAAAGAATTTTGGCTACAGTTACGTCGATTTTTCAGTAAAAACTTAGACAGACTTAATAATAAATTCGTCATAAAAAAACTAATTCTCAGAACTATTTGGACACACGGGTTAAAGCTATGTTGTACATCTATATATAGTCTATTCACCGAGTCTGGAGACACGCAGTAATCGAATGGATCACGTGATAGCTGTTCATTGAACATATAACCAAGGTCATTTTGCATTCTTCTAACACAGGTCTTCGTTGCATTATCCCTAGAGCGTAATATACAGTGGGAGTTATTCTAAATGGCATAGATCGTGAAAATTCGTTAAATTTTTAGAAGGAAAAAAGGAATTATTTTTACGTAAACACGGTTCATTATCCAATAGCCGGCGTCAGTTAGGCAACCGGCAGTACTAACATCACGTGAACAATGCATGTAAAGTTGATGCATGTCTCTATAGACGTTTGCACTTTCAGTTGACACAACGGAGCAGTATAGGACAATATTATGGGGCTCTGGCTGCTACTAGCACGTATACAAACATCGGCTTTGTAGAACACTCAATGCCATGATAGCCAATAACATTCCCCTCCGCCTCGTCCATAGATAATAAACCTTTATAATGTAGAATAGTCTATATGACTATAATTAATAATTAACACGTATATAGTCAACTGCATAATGCGGATTCCAAATGGGAAATATTTTTTCCGATATCTGTACTGAGAAAGATTTTTTAGATTTGTAATAACCGATTGCGTCATTTGTTTACATTTATCACGCAGTGTTTAGAAAGTTTGGTGATGGAATGTGGTGAAGGCATTAGTAGGTCTGCAGTAAAATAGATAAGATATTCATTTAAACCTCCCCCCCCCGCAATAGAAGCAAATGTTTTTATAGTTTCTTTAATTTTTTACAATTCATTAAACATTCTATATGATGCATAATTTTTTTTCTATTAACCAAAACTTGAATTGTAGTTCTACCTTAAAAAATACGTGTTCTACAGAGGTTTAAAAAATGTATTTATGTACGCATCCAGATGCCTTTAATTGATGTTTTTAGTTGCGCTAATAGGAGTGACAATCCCCAAAAGATCCATTGTGTCAACTTAACGTGCAACCAACTATAGACTCGGTGAATTCAATATAGATCATCATATATAACGATCTGCAGTGCTTTCAGTCAAAATGCTTGAGACTAATCACTGCAGTCCTTATGGTATGTATCATCATTCGTCAAGGATTAGGCTCAGTGGTCAGTTCCGGCATCCATCTCTTTTTAGGTCTTCCCAAGCCTCGTCTCCCTTTAGGTTTATATTTACATGCTCGTAGAGGAAGTCTATGTGCTTGCATGCGAAGTAAATGATTGGACCAATTTCTCTAATACTATGTTCTTAATGTTTCATACAGTGACTGAACATTATCTCGGCGCGTATAGCTTCGTTATGTACAATTCTATCCAACCGGGAGCAATCCTTTCGAATAGAACCGCACACAGCGCCAAGGTACGTAAAAAGTGAAATAATATTGTTTTTCTTTATTTATTTAAAGTGGTATAAACTGCTTGGTCATTAGCGACTACGGTGGATTATGAAACATTTTTTATTTTGATCAACAGGCGAAAGGCTAGTTTGAACCTCTAGAGGTTTACTAAGTAAAAATGAGAAGTGAAGTAGTTTACTATTGCCTTCCTCACTGAGTTGAAAGATTACGCTTATCAGTACGCCAGGCCCTCCGCAAAGCACGTACTTTCCACCCTGCAAATGACACATTCACTTCATTCACCACAGAGTCTGGCTGTGTGTAGTGAAATCCATTACTCTCAGAGGAGATAACTCTGAGTAGTGTCTTTTACACCTCTACCTCTTCTGTTTTTAAATAGTTTAATCATAATATAATTGGCTGACTATGTGATACGAAGCAGAACTTTTTTTGTAGCTCTAGAACTAGCAGATCGAGTGCAATTAATTTAACACTCCACCTGCCCGTTATGGGCAAATGTAATTTTACTGTGGGATTTGATACGTGAAAATTTCCAGACCCTGGCCTGGAATCGAACCCGGGACCTCCGTGTAGCAGGCCAATGCGCTTCCTCTACGCTACGGAGGCGCCCTTAGTTTTTTTAATGCCGGAGCCGGCATTTATTTATTTTACATTTTTCTTATTTATATGTATTATTTTATTTTTTTATATATTTGTATTTATATGCATGATTCTTATTTTGTCAGTCGCAGGCTAATAATATCACTGATGGAATCTCTAAACAGGCTTTGCCTTGAAGGCCCTACTTTTTCCTTGTTGTGGAATTAGTTTGTAGTCTGTTTATTTTTTATTTAGAATTAATTATAATTGTTTGCAAAAAGAATATCTATTATTATTTTTAAGTTCTATGTTTTATTTTTCTGCTGTTAACGTATTTTTTCTACAAAATTTGAAATAGATTTTCTTATTTATACATTAGGGGCCTGCTAATGATTGGTGTTCACCTCAAAAAAGGTAAAGTGAAGTAAAGTAAGCTAAAAATGCATTAACTGGTTGTGAAGAGCTGCACAGTTGTAGATTCAAAATAAATTTGAAAAAAAAACATTAAAATGGATATCAGGAATAAAGAAATAATGAGAGTAGAATTAATAATGTAAGAGTGGAAATTTTTAAAGAGATCATACCAGAAAAGATGAAATTAAAATATACAGAACCAGACAGAAAAAATTCGCGATAGATAAATAATTCAGTAGAAATGAATACTTCAAAGTACAACTGGAACAAATATATGCAAGTATTTTTAATTCAAATACGTTTCTATATAAACGAAATTGAATTTGTATATGAACATGTAGTAAGTATGTATGAAATTAATAACAAGCATATAAATAGGGGATGAAAGTACAGAACGCATTTACACGGGTTTAGACAAAGCACCCCTTACCCAGTATCCAAGAAGATGGAGCCAGAGGGCGCCCGAACAGACTATTATTAATACAACGTTTAGACATGTACATAATTTACATTATAAAATAAATTGATATAACAGAATTTAATAAACTTTTAAAACAGTTGCCGAAGGGGTTCCATGTGTTTTGTTAAATAGTGTTTGGAAAATTTATTGTACTAAAGAATCTGTAGAATGCTGGATAATAGTGATATTTTGTGCTGTAAATTGCAGTGAAAATTTATAGCGATTCTTACAATAGTTTAGTGACAGTTTATTAAAAGTTCAAGAAATACAGAAAAGTAAAATGATAAAAAGCTATAATTTATTTCACCCAAGATTTAGAATAGTTACTTTATAGAATTAACATAATTTATTATTATTAATTTGTTAAACATTGCAGCGTATAATTATACACCATTTAACTTTAATTAATTTCTTACTTTTTACAAATAAAATTATTAAAAATTAACAGAAAACGTCAAAGAATGAGTAAAAACACTTACCAATTGAGAAGTACCGTATTTATTCGAGTACCCCTGCATTTTATTTCACGGATTGGAAAAGAAAAAAAAATAGGATGCGGGTCTTACTCGAAAGCGGTAATTAATTCCGTGTTTTTGTACCAATTTATGCATAAGTTGGTTCTAAAACGTTTTCATAGAACTAAATTCAAGATAGCAGTGGGGGAAACGTAATGCATTAATATAAACCTTTCAAAACTGCATTAAAACAATACTATAAATGGATGGCTGAAGAAAATTACGTTTTCACGGCTACAAGATGAATCAAGCGCCCAGATGTTTTATTAGATTTGTGTTTGGATAAAAGATGCTCGGAGTGTTTTTTTCCGACGAGTTAGTGCAGAAGAGTTTTAAAAAATGTAGAATACCTAACGAACGATGGTAGCAAAGATGATCTTTCGGCAGAGCGACGTGGAGGCCAAGTCTTCTACAGAAGATGACAGGGATGGAAGTCAGAAATAATATGTAATAAGTACTTAACGCTCACTCCCTACAATTTAAAAAAAGGCTAATCGATAAAAATTTATCATACTAAAATAGGTATCTATATGCCTACTGTTGAAACTATATTTTTAAGATAGTATTTTCTTTTTATTTTACAGAATCGATTACCCGATACTGTAAGCCGTATATGCTGACAACATTATATCTACGCCCTACTTATTCTAAAATGAACACGTAATATTGTAATATTATAATTACCTAATTATTATTGGAACTTAAACACGACTGACAAAATACTTCATATTCTGCATTGGCCTTCGGGCCAGCCCAGTCAGTCAGCTGGTAGAAAGTCGCTATTATTTGTTAAGTAACACCGGTTGGGCAAGCGACTTTGTATGGTGACCAGCTGACAGCCATCCATGAACAAACTTTACTGGGGGTTTCTGTTCAAACTCATGCCTAATGCACTTCAAAAACGGAGCGATCGAATTAGGTAGTTGTCAATAATGAACAGTTCCCGATAACAAATAAAAAAGCTAAAACAAAATTCTGCATCTGGTGTTTTGTTGTTTATTGTATCATATTAGGTACCTAATTTATTATTTTCGATTTTCGGTCCATAAAATCGTGGTGCGGGGCTTATTTAATGGCGGGGGGTACTCGAGTATATAAGGTACTTTCGTGGTACTTTACCACATCATCAGCTCATCACAATACTTAAAATTACGCAATTAAAACATAACATTTTTATTTTTATCAGAAATGTAAACCTCCTGTGTATATCATGACAATACAGGAATCTTCTTAGGTTCTTAGACCGTTTATGTGGCTTTAAATCAATTTTATTTATAAAAATCCCTTTCATGAGACGACGAGTCTCATGGCTGGTGGCAATTTTTTAAAAAGGTTTACTTTTGACTTATAGCAAAAACCATTAGTAATTTCTGTATCTACTATTTAAAAATAATCGAATGACACTATTTTTGTTTCCAAATTCCGAATTTAATTTTTTAACTTCCAGTTTTGGGCCATTTCCGGTTGAAACTGGAACTTCAAACCCAATTCAAGCCCACTAACATTTTGTGTAGATTACGAATCTGAAAACAGTTTGTTACTATCTTTTATAGTTTCTGATATCTGGGCGTGACAGGCGGACGGACAAAACAAAATAATAGATAATAATTTAAAATTGCCACAAAAAAAAACTGAAAATCTATAGGTGTTTTTCCTGCAATATACCAAAACATCTAGTTATTTTATTGTTCCCGCCAAGTTCTATTTCCTGGAATTTCTTATCTTTGATATTGGAGACAATGGTCAAGGGATGTGTTGTTTTAGTGGGTCGTTTTCCTGATAATCTCATAGGCCGAAAACACACTGCATCAGTCAAAACAGCCTGGGTATGTTCGGAACTGCCTAGAGCTGTTCGAAGCAAATCTAATTAACCGGTTTGGTATAGAGTCAAGAGGGAAGCAAAGACACTGGCAAGGAAAACGTTTTGTTTGCTTCATTCTGTTCCTGTCACACCCAGTCATTGCCTGGTATTTGTTGAATTGCGGTTTGCTGCAAACATTTTCAAGCAAAGGTACGCACATCACCACTTTTATTTTCTTTCAGTTTTACGAAGACCAACATTTAATAATTTTATTACTTTATTTTATCTTTTATTTATTTTAATCTTTTTATTTAAAAAAAATACAGAATAGAGAATTATATAGTCCAATATCAATCAGATGATTTGTATACACATGTATGTACAAAAATATAAGCTACATAAGCTAGGATGTACGTATCATCACTCAAAAAAATTGAATATATTGCCTACAACACAATAATACAATAATTGTTCATGAACATATAATTCTCAAAATTTAGCACACATTAAAACACAAAATATTTTTTTAGTACACTGAGGTTATACAGTTTATTGAAGTGTTTTATTTTTTCAAAAACAAAATTGTTTGAGTTGCAGAAGTCTGATCGTTTAAGCACCTGTACATATTATTAGGAATTTATAGTACTAAAAATTATATAGAATAATATTTGTTTGTATTTTTATTAAATAATAATTTTATCTGAAATTAAATAATTTTATTTGAAATTGTATCACATATTTTATTGAATTTTTAGATGGAATGCGATGCAGAGAAGCTACTGGCTTTAGTTGAACAACGTCCACCGATCTACAATTTTAAAATGAAAGAACACTGCAACCGAGTAGTTAGTGATAAATTGTGGGATGAAATTTCGCGCGAGATGGGCGCTGTATAATAATATTGCAATTTTATGCATAAAATAAAAACAAATTATAAAATCAACATTAAAAATTATTTATTGGTTTTACATATTTTAATGTCACAAGCAGCTTCTCATCTAATTTAATACTATTTCGAAAATTAGAATCAACTTTTATAATCCTATGCTGAATGACACTCACTAAATAATAAAACTTGTAGGACTCATGCTAGTAAAATTACAATACTTGTTAGGGTACTGTTTTAATTCACTTAAAAGTGAACTAGAATTATTATTATCGTAATTTCTACACTGATTATAAGGGTCCACCCAATACTTCCGCCTTGATGATTTTGATTGTAGCAATAAGCACTGCCATAAAACAGGTACAAAATTTTCCACTTCATCTGAAGAAGTACTTAATAAAACGAAAGTGAAGTATCTTAATATAGTACACGCGCGTCTATTAATTATCACGGTTCACAACTGACTGACTGTGTTTGGCTGCAGTGTGGGTTGGAGCTGTTCGAGTCACGTTCAGTCGCAAACATTTTGTTTCGGTTTGCTTCAACCAAATTGACTGATGCAGTGTGTTTTCGGCCTAGTCTTCTCAAGTCCGGGTTTTCAAAGAGATCCGGTTGCGAACTTTTTCACACCTTTCCTCAAAAAAAGAAAAGAAAAAAGAAAACTGTGATCTTTAACGTGTCTTATGTTCAGCCTGGACGAAATAACATACCTATTTTTATTAGCTCATAACCGGAAAATCGGCTAAAAACTGGGTATTTTATATGCGTATTTCCTAAAGAGTTGCATAAACTCTGAAGAAGCTTTTATACTTTACATGTGTCTTTCGTTAAACAATCAGGTTTTTAATTTTTTTTTTTTTTTTTGGTTTAACGTCCGACTGTTCTGCAATTACTGCTAATGCAGACGGTGAATGATGAAATGATTTTTTGTAACGTATGAAAAAATGCCGTGCCTGAATGGGATTCGAACCCAAGCCCGCATGATGAGAGGCGAGCACGTTACCAACTTCGCCAATGCGGCCGGCAGTTTTTTAAAAAGCACAGAAAAATTATGATAGCACTATTACAACCTTAGAGTAAGTACTTCCAAAAATAGAACTGATCAAAATGAGGGCAAAGTAAGTATATGAACTTATAAATTATTTAAATTAATAATAACTATTACGTATTTAATAAATAATTATGTTTACAATTTCTAATAATTTCATTAATATTAGTTTGAATAATTAATTAGTGGGCGAGCTGCGAAAATCAACCCACACAAAATGCGTAGGTAATCATTGTTTTCTATCGAAATGTTTTGGGTACACAAGGAATGGAATGAACATTTAGCAAAACTCAGATTCTGCAAGAATTCCTTTGTTATTAATATTAATTTCCAATTTTTTAAAGCAGTTACAGTTTAATTGTTTTAAATCATTTACTGATTGTTCTTGACGACATTAGTCCTCATAGTTCTTCACTTTTGTATACATTTTTATCAGTATTGATATTGAGAATTACTATATTGCAGAAAGAAAACGAGCTAAACAACTTAAACCTATAATTTTTTAACAAAATCAGCTCATTAGCTAATGTTAGAAATGATAATATTGCACTGTCAGTTCATTTAGTAAAGTAAACCCTCTTCTTTTCTACAATGTATTTGGTCGGCCGAACAAAATGAAAGACTAAATCATTGTAATTGAAGCTGTACGTAACGTATTATTAAAAAAACTTCATAATGAACAAGAATGAACAAACCGGATAATTAATTTTTTAAAGGTTTTATATTTCCTAAATATTTCTTAATATCATAAACTTTTTGTAATTAAAAAGAACGTACCACATATGTCTAAAAAATGTGTAATATTTAGATTATTCACTACAGTTTTTACTTCAGGAAAGAATCTTGATAATAATAGCAATTACAGAATATAGTCCGAGCTTAAGGGAGGAAGACGATAAGGTTTTTAAGGAATTTCCTGTTCTTACAATTTTCGAATATATAAAAATATTTTTTCTAACAGTCATTTAAAATAAATAACTAACAGGTTTAATGAAGGTAGATGAAGTTTTATCGCGTGTAGAAGAATTACAATAAGGTAAACAGTACCAGTACTTTGTTTACAATTAATAACCTTAAGCCTAGTTACAAATAAATTTTTACTTTCTCTTGCCTGTATGAATACATAGAAAGGAAAGTATTGTTTTCATGTCGATTTTTCGAAATCGAGTTTTCACTGGATCTACACGTTTTCAGACCCCCTGAACCCAAAAAACATGTTTTTAGCGATTGGCATGTGTGTGTGTGTGTGTGTGTGAACAGAATATCTCAAGAACGGAACATCGTACCAACTTGAAATTTAAGTTACATACCACTACCGGACCCGACACGAACATTTTCATCAAAATCGGTCAACCGGAAGTAGTAGTTTATTCGTGTAATTTTTCACTTTTTGCGATTTTCTCAAAAACTGGTCCTACGATTTTTTTAAAAATCGCCTCCTTTACTCAATTTTTTATTTTCTACAAGATAGGGTAGGCGCCATGTTTGCTGAAATTCTTGGTGAGGCTGTTTTTACGTAAAATAAGTGTTTTTTTTTTTTAAGATTACGGCTTTCATATGTATTATAGCGCAAAAATTTATATAATAAAAACTGTAGAGAATTTAAAATTCTACAACTTTTATTTCAAACATTTTTTTGTATAACGCTTAGTTTAGCGGTAATTAGCGATTTTCTGATTTTTTCTCACGAAAACGTGTGAAAAATCGATTTTTTTAAGATTTCGGCCTTAGTATGCATTTTATGACAAAAGTGTATATAACTGAATTTATAGAAAATTAAAAGATCTACAACTTTTATTTAAAGCATGTTTCTCTACAGAACCTAGTTTAGCATGAAAGAGTGATTTTCCGTATTTTAAAGGCAAACTTGAGATCGATTTTCATTTTGCGTCTTTCATAAAATATGATTAAAATTAGGTTATGTTTATTGAGGTTAGTTTTTTGTTTATTTCTAATGTTAGGTTTATTGTTAATTATTTACATTGGCAAGAGAAAGTTGTGTGTGTTTTTTACACCAGATTTTTATAATAATAATAATAATAATAATATAATTATAGTAATAATGTATGTAATTATGTAGTATATGTATAATAATTATAGTAATAATGTATGCGTTGCCAGCAGTATGGCCATACAAAAAACAATTGTATGCGCCCATATCGTTGCGTCAAATGCGCTCAAGGGCACAATACGCGTGACTGTCCAAGAACAGATAAATCTGCTCCGGCTATCTGCGCACTATGTTTAGAGGATCATCCGGCTAACTACAAAGGTTGCCGAATCTATAAAGAAATAGTAGACAGAAAATCAAAAACGAAAGAAACTGGTGTCAGGCGAATATTAGTAACTGAGAATAATAATTTTCGGAGAGACAATTTTCCTCAATTGGTTAACCAAAACAACACGACTCCCGCAGATTCGGAAAATAGGAGACACACCTATGCTGAAGTTTTGACCAAAGTAAACAGAGACACAAATGTTGACTTAAAACTAAACAAGTTATCCGAACAAATTGAAGTCCTCGTTCAGCAAATGAGTACCTTAATGGGGTTGCTTACTACTGTAGTGAATAAACTCTGCAAATGAAAAGTCTAAGGATCGGCTGCTGGAACATAAACGGCTTGTTGCTTCGTGCACAAGAAATTGAACTTTTACTTAACTTGAATAAATTAGACGTGCTGTTAATTTCTGAAACCCATTTTACAAATTTAAACTATTTAAAATTAAACGGATATTCTTTTTACTACACTAACCATCCTGATAGAACTGCTCATGGTGGTACGGCAATTCTAATTCGAAATTCAATTAAACACAGCGAACTTCCGAGATATAGAACTGGCCACTTACAGGCAACTACAATTCAAGTTAAAAATTGGTTTGGAG
This sequence comes from Catonia carolina, assembly GCA_035578175.1. Taxonomy (NCBI): domain Eukaryota; kingdom Metazoa; phylum Arthropoda; class Insecta; order Hemiptera; family Achilidae; genus Catonia; species Catonia carolina. The sequence goes on along the minus strand of JAQMRL010000004.1, from coordinate 66,242,169 downwards.
ATTTAGTAATTTCTTCTGTGTACTGCCCACCAAGACACAGAATCGCTCGGCAAATGTTTTTAGATTTTTTTGAGACTTTAGGACAGAGATTTATAGCAGGTGGTGACTGAAACTCGAAGCATGTTCATTGGGGTTCTCGTCTGATAAATCGTCGTGGACGAGAATTAAAACTGTGTACCGATACCCAGAATTTTGGCACAATGTCCACGGGACAACCGACATACTGGCCAACAGATAGGACTAAAATACCAGATATGTTGGATTTCTTCATTACAAAAGGCATATCAAAATTTTATGTAAATTGTGAGAGTTCTTTTGACGGTTCTTCAGACCACAGTCCCATTATTGCTACAGTCAGTACTGATGTAGTGTTAAAGCAATCAAACCCATCATTACATAACAATCGTACTGATTGGAATGCTTTTCATTTATGGATTGAAGAAAATATAAATTTAAATTTGCAGTTAGAAACATCAGATGATATAGATGAAGCCACTGAATATTTTACAAAAAATTTTGCATAAGGCTGCACGACTATCCACGATTGAAAATAAATCAACAGAACAATATAGCACCAATTACCCAAGGGAAGTCAGAGAAAAAATTTTGGAGAAAAGACGACTCAGGAGAGTTTGGCATAATACAAGAAATCCGAACGACAAAAGAATTTTTAACAGGACCACACAAGAACTTAAAGCACTTTTACGTCAAATCAAAAATGACACCTTTCAGGAGCAGTTGCAAAGTTTGACTGCTACTAATACTGATGAATACTCTCTATGGAAAATAACTAAAAATTTTAAACGCCCGATTCAGTCTATTCCACCTATCAGAAACCGAAATGGTGACTGGGCAAAAAACAGTAAAGAAAAAGCAGAAGTTTTTGCCGAACATCTCTCAGGTGTTTTTAAACCATATCAGGCTGATCCTAATGTAGATGAAACTGAAATCAATGAATTTTTAGACAGTCCACTTCCAATGAGCATGCCAATTAAACCATTTAGGGTGAGAGAAGTTATGACAATTATTAAGAGTTTAAAATTAAGAAAGGCATCCAGTTATGACATGATAACACCCAAACTCTTAAAAAATCTCCCAAAAAAAGGAATAGTATTTATAACTTCCTTGTTTAACAGTGTACTCAGGATTACCCATTATCCATCACAGTGGAAGTTTTCCACCATAATAATGATTTTGAAACCTAATAAACCACCAGATTTAGCTTCATCATACAGACCGATTAGTTTATTGCCGGTATTATCTAAAGTTTTTGAAAAGCTTTTTTTAAAAAGACTGCAACCAGTTTTGACTGAATGTAAATTGATACCAGACCATCAGTTTGGGTTTCGGAAGGGCCATTCAACGATTGAACAAATACATAGAGTAGTAAAAGTGGTTACAGACAGTTTGGAGGAAGGAATGTATTGTTCTGCTGGTTTTTTAGATGCTGAACAGGCTTTTGACAAAATTTGGCATGTCGGCTTACTATACAAAGTTAAAAGAACGTTAAGCCAACCTTTCTTTTTGATTTTACGATCTTATCTGGAAAATCGGTTTTTTCAAGTGAAATACCAGGACGAGCTGTCATCTTCTAGGTACATTACCTCTGGAGTACCTCAGGGTTCAGTTCTAGGCCCGTATTTGTATTCATTGTATGAGGCAGACTTGCCAACAACTGAAGGGGTAGTTCAAGCTACATTTGCTGACGATAAGGCCTTGCTTGCTAAAAGTGGAGATCCTATAGTTGCTTCAAACAAACTTCAGGAATGTTTAGACCAAATCCAACCATGGCTTCAAAAATGGAGAGTAAAGATCAATACTGCAAAATCGCAGCATGTTACATTTACAATGCGGAGGAATACTTGTCCACCAGTAAAACTTGGAGGTGTTGATCTACCACAAAGTGAAGTTGTAAAGTACCTGGGTATGCATCTTGACAGGCGGTTAACTTGGAAAACCCATGTGAGAATGAAGAGGAACGAATTAAATCTGAAATACAAAAGGATGTACTGGCTGATTGGTGGGAACTCTTCACTCTCTCTTGAGAATAAGTTGCTGCTTTACAAAATGTTACTAAAACCAGTCTGGTTGTACGGCGTTCAACTTTCGGGAACTACCAGCAGAAGTAACATAGAGATAATTCAAAGGTTCCAAAATAAGGTTCTTCGGGCTATAACAAGGGCACCATGGTTTGCAAGGAATGCAGAAATACAACATTATTGCAACCTTCCTGATGTAATGGACGAGGTCAGGCGTTTTAATAGAAAATATCAGGCAAGACTTGAAAGCCACAAAAACGAATTAGCCATAAATCTTCTAAATAATGCAGAAGAAGTTAGGCGCCTGAAACGTTACCATGTTTTGGACTTGTCTGAAAGAGTTTAAATGTATATAAAATTTTAGTGAAAAGTATTCTATATTGTAAAATGTAAATATCTTTGTACATAGTAATTTTCTCTTTGAACACATGAATAATTGTTGTAATGAGAGGTACTCAGGGTAATGAGGCCTCAACTTTTGATTTGTACATTCAAAAGATTTGCTTATAGTTTATTTTTAAAAAACTGTTTGCAAATAATGTTATTTTGAAAAAAAAAATTATAGTAATAAATTGCAAATCAATTATTACAAAATTAACAATTGTTAACAATTAACAATTATTACAAAATTAACACATTTCCTGTATAGGAAATTTACATTACACATTTACACTAGCCAATCCCTTCTTCTGATAAGGTGTTTCCATATACTTCTTCTTTCATTCACTCGTCTAAGAACCTCTAAATTACTTATTTTGACCACCCACCAAATCTTTTAAATTTTCCTATAATATCACATTTCAAAAGCTTCTATCCTCTTCCTGTCTACAGCCCTATCACCCACGTTTCACTCCCGTATAATGCATACATTCCAAACATAGTGTTTCAAGACATTTTTCTAATCTATATTTAATAGAAATATAAAATAATTTGCTGAAAGTACATTAGATACCCTGATACATAGCAAGTTATACTAAAGTGTGGTATAGTTTATTATTATTATAGTTTATTATGTTTTGGTTTTATAGTCAACGGATTGTATTAATTATTTGTTAATATGTCGATTATTTTTGTAAATTTTATGAATAAACTCTTCTGAACATAACATTTGCTTGGCCAGAAAAATTATTATTCATTAAAATTTGTTCAGTAGTTTTAGAGATATCTCATGTCTGTAAATATTCTTTATTTCTATATAAGTAAAGATGAAATATACTACTAAAAGATAAATTTAAAGAAATTTTGAACGAAGAGAAGGAAAATCATTACATTTCATCTTATACGCTTCAATTAGAATATTCTAATTAGTTTTACTAAAGGAATACTAATTAAAAATAGTACGAGCTACTTACTTCACGGAATTAATAAGATTTAAGAAGAAGTAACGAAAAGAAAAGAATAAATATATATAACAAAAGATTCAGGAATATAAAAATTTAATTTAAAATTTAAGGGATTGTTACAAGTTAAAGGACATAACCTACGTTAAGTTAACGATGAATTTTAAATAAAATTTAAGAGAGATGGTGTATTTAATCCCGATACGGTGTCGTATTGGAGAGAGAATAAATATTGTAGTAGGTATAAAATGAAATGTAATTAAAAATACCTTCGTTCTTAGGATGAATTAATGAGGGAGCGGCCGCCACCGACACAGAGAAGTGACTGTTCAGTTTTTAATAAAATAGTCAACGGATAAGCCTATCCCATTTGAAATATTTGAATTCCTGTAATTTGTGTAGAAGTTTGAAGCAGAAATTAAAAGTGAATTGAAACTAGAGGAAAGTATAAAAAGGAACGGAACGACGGTTATTTAAAAAGAGTGCCGGTACATTTTTTCTTTTTTAAGTAGTATTAATTAATTGAACATTAATTTGTTCCTGCTAAATTCTTCTTGTTAAATTTTATTTCAATACTGTTTTAATTATTTAAATAATTTAATGATTAGATTAGAATTTATTTCTTTTACAGAAAGTACGAGACCTACCGCTCAAATGTTCATGTACGTTGATTCCATTTGAGTTACAAGGTTCATTTCAAATTAACATTCACTGATTAGCACTTGAAAAATATCTTAGAAATATTTCTCATCACTGTAATAAGTGTTGAGTCGGAACAAAATTTCCTTGTTCCTATTTCAACTAAGTACAGATATCCCTTAAGCTAGGTTTACACAATCTTACAACAGTTTGCAACACAATGTTTGCAATTTTTGGTTTGAAACTCGAGTTTCAAATAATTTTGTTGTTATCAGTCTCTCGACTGGTTTGATGCAGTTCTCCAAGCTGTTATATCTTACGCAAGTCGTTTCATATCTATATACTTGTAACACCTACACCTTTTGTAATTTGCTTTATATATATTCTAACCTTTGCCTCCCCCTACAATTCATTCCCGCAATATTACCCTCCATTATTGATAGACCATTACCTGGGTGTCTTAAAATATGCCCCACTAGCCTACCCCTTCTTCTGGTAGGATGCTTCCATATACTTCTTTTTTCATCTACTCGCTTAAGAACCTCTAAATTACTTATCTTGTCACCCACCTTACCTTTAACATTTTCAATGCCGGCCGCATTGGCGTAGTTGGTAACGTGCTCGCCTCTCATCATGCGGTCTTGGATTTGAATCCCTTTCAGGTACGGCATATTTTCATACGTTAGGTACAAAAATCATTTCATCCTTCACCGTCTGCATTAGCAGTGATTGCAGAACAGTCGGACGTTAAACTAAATAAAAATTTAAATATTCCTATAACACCATATTTCAAAAGCTTCTATCCTGTTCCTTTCTATATCCCCTATCACCCACGTTTCCCATTCTGTTTGTAGCATTCTACACTCCAAACATAGCGTCTTAAGGAATTTTTCCTAATCTTTAGATCTATATCTGTAGTCAGTAAGGTGTTTTTCATTTCAAAGGCTTTTCTAGCTTGAGCAAACTGTTTTATGAAACCAAAAAGTTGCAAACAAAGTATGTTTACGTTTTACAGTAAATTAAAAGTTTCAAACGTGTGTTTCTTTTGTATGTCTAGAGTTATTCAAGATATGGAGAGTGAAAGATGTATTTCTAGCGGCAAGAGCTTGTTTATTTTGGCTACTTAATGAGCACCAAGAAGAAACTAGGTAAACCGTCACTAAAAGCAAGAGCGACGTGCAGTGGCAGCACACTTTTGAACATAGGTTATATTTTTATTATTTACTTTAACAAGAAAAATTCGTGTGTGTTTCACACCAGATTTCTTATTTTTTTCATTGGTATAAGTTACGGGTCGAAATGCATACGAGGGGTGACTCAAAAATAACCGGACTGAAAGCGCGCTGCCATTTGTAGACGTAGTAGAGAGTTCTCCCGTTAGATGGGGTTAGTAGAGAACTTCTACAAACAACTGCCCAGACGGCGTCAGTTTGTAGGTTAACCCTTAATCGTAGTGTGTTTATCTTACTGTTGTAATGTTCCGGCTGCGACGTCATTAAGATTCAAGCCAATCTTCCACTGGTTTGACTCTTGCTTGGTTTCTGGGTCATACCCGTAACATGAAAATAATCACCTGTAATGATTTTGGTCAAAAAGTTTGGATCACTTTCATTCTCGTTTTTCAAGTTCTGACTAAAATTCCATAGAATGTTTTGTTGATTCTGTTTGAGAAGGCGAGGAACAAATTTAGCAGCAACACGTCTAATTTGCAAATCCTCAGTCAAAATCCGCTGGCACGAGCTTTAACTCACGTATGTCTCTTCTGAAATTTCATCGATCGTGAAACGACGATCTTCGTTGATATTTTGGCGGTTTTTCCAAGTTTTCATAGTTTCGAGTTGTTGAAGGGCGCTTAGAACGAACATGGAATTCAACACTCATGTCGCCACGTTTAAAGCGCTCAAAGCACTCGAAGACTTGTGCGTGGCTCATAACATATTCCTTGAAAACCTGTTGATGCATTGGTAAGCTTCCGTTGTCGATTTTTCAAGCAGGAAACAAAATGTCATCGACACTTTTTGTTCTTTTAATCTGTCTTAACACATCGCAGACAATACAACAACAGTAAGAGAAACACAACAATATGATCAAACGTTAACCTACAAACCGAGGCCGTCTGAAAAGTTGTTAGTTGAAGGTCTCTACTAGGTCCATCTAGCGGTAGAATTTTCTACTAGGTCTACAAATGGCAGTGCACTCACAGTCCAGTTTTTTTTAGGACCCCTTCGTATTGTTGAAAAACATCAACAGATGTTTGAATCGTCTGCTCTTTAGTATGCCTAAAATTTTGAATTATTTTTTGTTAACTATTTTTGTAGTCCTGGAACTAACAGACCGAGTGTAAATAATTTAACATGCGACCTGTCTGTTATGGGCAAGGTTTTATTTTATCACTGTTTTAAAATTTTATAAATTATTATTTAATACAATGTTAACGAATAAAACAATTTTATATAAATTAATACAACAATACGGACAATATGTTTATTACAGTACAGAGCAGTAAATTATGGCGCCGATTTATCGAACGCTATACACTCAAGACTACAAAGACAACCTATACCGTTGTCCCAATTAGCTTCGTGCCAAATTAAATTTCAACCTCCTCGAAGAGTTTCAATTTTTAAAATCGATATTCTTATTCTATAGGTAATACCTAGGAAAACATACGGACTTACATTTAGATCACTTATTCAGAATGGTAAAAAACTAGACAACTACCGTAAAACAATAAATATTGTGTCAATATCGAAAAGGAAAGAGTGTTCGAGAATGACAGAGTTTAAAAATGTTAACGTAAATAAGAGTAATCAATAAGGCTTTCCGGGAAATAGTTAGTAAGAAATTACGTGTCATATAAATGGTTTTTCATTTACAGGTTTATTGCTGTACGGGTATTGTGAGAGCCGGGTACCTATTTAGATAATTGGCCTTTTTGTTACACCTTCTTTTCAATCCTTATTTGTTTACAGTCGTTAAAATTTATCCAGAAGCCGTCAGAATAATTTTTGTATTTTTGATTATTACATAAAAAATCTCGGTCTTTTCTCGAACTCTCCATTAGCGCACTTATATAGGCGCCGGTTTGTTTACGGTTCGTTTCAGTTTCGTATTGTCTGTGGTTAAGTGAGCGAACCGCATAGTGCATACCAGTACGTTAGAAAAATTCAACTTTACTGTGAATTACTATCTTATGTTAAACTTTTAATTATTTTGTATCGTTTTTGTAGGTAGTATTTAGTAAATTGGTTAAGTTATTTATAATTATTTATAATAATTAGTTTGTTATTCATTATAAGTAATTTAATTGTAACTCACTTGTAGATTTTAGCCACTTTATTTTGTAATTTTAAACTTTAATGTGTTAATTATTTAATTTACCCGGATCCCGAAACGGACCTTAGAGAGAAGTATCACAATATTATTTTTGTAGTTTTTCAAAAAACTGTAATGTAAAAAATCAGCAATAGCATTTTCTGTAAACTGGTAAACAGGAAAAAAATAAAAGAAAGTGATACAAGGAAAAACAATACACCAGTTCATTGATAATGAGTATTACATTAAAACACAATCTACGTATCAATTTAATAAATTGTTATTGATATTTACGTTATAACTATAAAGAAAATTTATCAATTGCTTTTCAATGAAATTATGGATGGAAGTAAAAGCCATCAACCAAGTATTTGAGCTGTTACAATGAAACAGAAAATTATTGGATTGAAATACTTTGAATTTTGAAGTAGTTCGAAAATTGACGGACGCCATTTTAGAATAAATTGATTAATAATTAATACACTATTTCAGGGACATACATAAAATTATTATTACGTTCCGGAGGTATAGAAACTATTATAAACTATTTTAACCATAAACTAAATTAATTAGTTTATGATAACAGTAATAAATTGAAATATCTGAACGTAAACTTCAATTAGAATTTATAAATAGAAGTGGTCGTTTAAAGGCATAGGTATATCACGAAAAGCGAAGGGCATTTCCCTCAGGAGGTTTTGGTATGTGCATCAATAAAAGGGGTGAAATTCTGGTGTTCAACCTTCATTTATTGGAAAACTTCCTTTTCAATTAAAACTTAATATTTCCCTTCTTTTAAAAATAAAAAAGAAGTTTTGTTAGCTTGAATATCATGGAAAATTATTTGCCATATGAATACTAAAATTTCAGGCATACTCAAGAGCAGACGATTCAAAAACTTTTTGATAAATTCAACGACATGCATTTCAATCCGTCAGTTATACTAGCACTGATTGAAAAAAATTAACAAGAAATCTGTTGTGAAACACTCACACGAAAATCTTTTGCCAAAATATATAATGAAAAATATAATCAGTTTTTAATCATGAGAGAATGGCGCTGTAGAACTTAAGAATACGGAAAATCACTAATTGACGCTAAACTATGCTTTGTAAAAGAAAATCGAAATAAAAGTTAAACTTTAATTTTATAAACTTTTGACATAAACTGCAAACTAAGGCCGTAATCCTAAAAAACATCCGGTTTTTTACCTATTTTAGTCTGAAAATACAAGAAATCACTAATTGAAGCTAAACCAAGCATTGTAGATAACATTTTTGCAATACAAGTTGTAGATTTTTAAAATTATCTACAACTTTAATTATACCGTATACGTATTTGCCCTAACATGCACATCAGGGCCGAAATTAAAAAAAAAAATTCCACTACAGCACAGTCCCCAAGAATTTCAGTAGACATGGCACTTGCCCTACTAATTTAGTAAAAGAGGCGATTTTTGAAAAATCGTGAGACACTTTTTTGATACAAATGTTCGTGTCAGATCCCCTAGTACTACTTAAGTTACGTTTTAAGTTTCAACTTCGTACGCTATTCTGTACTTGATACATTTTTTTCACACAACCACAGACCCACACATAAACAAACACACAGAACAATCGCTAATACATTATTTCTAGGTTCAAAGGTTTTGTATTTCCGGTGAAAACTCGTTAAAAAAAAATCGACATGAAAACAATACTTTCCTTCTCTACATATTCATGAAGGACAAAAGAAAGTAAAACGATATTATTTGTATTGAAGAATGGCAACTCAAGGCAACCGGAGAAATTTGATAACTGGATTTCAACTAATCATTAAATTTCCTGACCTGAAGCCAAAAATTGATTTTATAGGACGACTGTGTTTTATAGAACTGCGCTCATTCACGGCTATATATGGCGGAGTTATTGCTCTAATGCAAAAGCTACAATTCTAATTGGGCTTAACCTTAAAGCTCAAGTTCTTCTGCTGGCTTTGTGGTTAAACCGCAAGCCTAGAAAGAGGAAGCTTCTGGGTTCGATTCCCAACTAGGGTCTGGAAATTATTACAAATCTATACCAACCGTTCCAATTCCGTAACACACGGCCAAGCTGTTGATTCTTCTTTTAATTTTTTTAAATAAACTTTTATCATTATACCAACCATTATTATTGAAAGACAAGGATGGTAAGATAGCACACAATAACAAAGACAACGCAGAAATTTTAGCAAATACATTTGAAAAATTACTAAATTGCGAATCACCCGAAGAATTGTTCGAATTTGAAACGAACTCAGTGACCAACACTCCAGAACCTCCCATACTCCCACCATCCTGGTTGGAGATGTTAGTGGCAGTTGGCGAACTGAAAGACTATAAAGCAAGCGGTGAGGAACTCACAACAGCGGAGATCTGAAAAAACTCTTCACCGAACACTCTGCAAGCTTTACACAGGAACCTAGTGGAAATTTGGGAAAAAGAAGAAATGCCAGACCACTGGACCAATGCAATTATTCATCCACTACACAAAAAGGGGATAAAACAAACCCCGATAACTACAGAGGGATTTCGCTCCTGGACTGCACCTACAAGATTTTCTCAAGAATAATTTACAATAGAATTAAAGAACGACTGGACCAGGAACTTGGTGAATATCAAGGAGGCTTCAGACCTTGGAGAAGTTGTCCGGATCAAATAATAGCATTAAAATTAATCATGTCGCAGTATAGGAATAAACAGATTATATCCTTTATCGATTGCAAAAAGGCAAATGATTGTATCCATCGACCATCCATGCTAAAAATTCTGAGAAATTTGGGACTCCACCCTAAATTGGTTAACTTAATAGGACTAACGCTAACAAACACCCATTCCAAAGTGAGGTTCAGAGGGGAATTGTCAGAAAGTTTTGAAATAAAAACAGGATTGAGGCAAGGAGACGGACTTTCACCATTGCTTTTCAATTGCGCTTTAGAATATGTAATGAGAGAGTGGTATAAGACAAACCCTAAAAATATCAAAATTGGACGCGAGAAGGAGAATATTAAACTTAACTGTTTGGGTTTTGCAGATGATTTAGCATTTTTAGCTAAAGATATAGAAGAAGCGAGAAAACATCTAACAGATTTAGAACAGATAGCTGGGAAAATTGGCCTGAAAATATCTTATGAGAAAACTAAAATGATGGCAATGGAACCACTGTGCATAAGTAAAGTGAAAGTTAACAACCATTACATAGAACTAGTAGAATCTTTTAAATACTTGGGAGAAATAATAACATACAATAATAATGAGAGAGAAGCCTGGGAGAAAAGAGCCAAAAAACTTGCTAGATCCCAACATCTGACAAAAGATACATATAACAAGAAATGCCTGTCAATCCACACTAAAATCAGACACTATAAAACAGTAGTACAACCAGAAATTACGTATGTGTGCGAAACGCTATTTAAGCTAAACCAGAAAAATAGAACCGATAGAATCGAAAAACTGGAAAGAAGAATCCTCAGAAAATGTACAGGAAAAACACAAAGTAGAGGGTGAATGGAGATTATTACCCACCAAACAAGTTTATCGAGAAAACGAACCAATAATAGACTCCATGAGGAAAAAGAGAATATTGTTCTTTGGCCACTTACTTAGAACACCGGAAGATAGAATAATTAACAGAATAATAAGGAATCTTTATTTCAAAAAAACAGTACCAATTTGGATTAAAGAAATTACGGAAGATATGGAGGAATTGGGAATGACAGTGAGGGATTTTGGAGAGTGAGACAGAGAAATTGAAAGCATTGAAGGATAAAAACATCAGATTCAAACAAAAGACAGACAACAGAGGAGTAAGAAGAGCGATTGTTTCAGATGCAGAAAGACAGGCAAGATCTGTCAGAATGAAAAAATACTGGGAAAAGATCAAAGAAAAGAACCAGAACAGAACTTCCAATAAGCTGACTTAAGTGATCCATTGCGGTCTCCAAAGTTAAAAAAAAAAAAAATTCTGATGGAGATAACGCAAATTGGAGTAACTCCGTCTGCATTAGCAGTAATTGCAGAACAGTCGGACGTTAAACCAAAAACAAAATAATAATAATAATAATTATGACAAGTACAACATTTAAGAATTCTTTATATATGTGGGACGAGCGCTGTCACTGCGTAAAAGAGTTCGGAAAGAAACCCAGTTGAAGTTTTACAAGACTCTTGCTCTTCCAGGTACTTGGGAAGACGGATGAACGTCAGATACATGTGGCGGAAATGTGGGTCTTGAGAAAAGTACAGGGGTGTAGTTTGATGGATACCATTAAAAATGAGGAAATCCGGGCCCATTTAAATATCCCCCTCTATTAGGCACAGTTGAAAAATACAGAGATAAGAGGGAGGAACATTTAATACGCATGAGTGAAGATTGATGGGCGAAACGGGCATTAGCCTACATACCTGCGAAGAAATGTAGTTAGACCGCGAAAAAGATGGGCAAATAAGTCGGAAGGCCTAATTCATGACAAGAAGAAGCAGAAGAAGAAGAAGAAGTAGAAAAAGAAGGAGCAGGAGGAAGAGGAGATTTTTTTGTTTTGTCAGTTTAACGTCCGAAAGAAGGAAGAGGAGAAGGAGCAGGGGAGGAAGAGCAGAAGGAGGGGGAGCAAAAGAGGAGGAGAAGAGGAGAATAGAAGAAGAAGAAGAAGAAGAAGAAATTTCGGTTAATTTAAGAATCATGTATGAAAATATCTCTAAAAAATTTCACAACGAAAATAAATTGAATTGTTGAAGAAATAACTCAGTACATCCACAAAAACTTTGTAGATTAAATAGTACATTTTTAAATGTACTTAGTAAAACTAAAGTCTGAAATTGATTTATTTAAAAAAAAAGAAAAGGGGCTATATAAACACAATAGAAAATGACAGACCTAATACTATCAGTATTAATTCTATTGTGTTTATAGACACTCGTTAATTTATTTCATTTGGAGTAAAACAGAACGAACAAAAGGAATCGATTGTTGTTACTTTTTTGTTCCCTTTCTAATCTTGTGACACTACAGACAAACCATGTCTAAAATTCAGTCAACTTTAAAATTGGGACAAACTATTGTTATCTGTTTTAATGTTTTTGTATTGAATAGAAATGTATTTATTATACGTTTGCACAAACCGCATACAAATACACTTAAATACAGCCGATTGGTTCAATCAATTAACGTTTTGATCAAACAGACCTTAACTGATCCGTTAAAATGTCTACTGACAAAGTTAAAAAAATTCTTTGAATAATTGATTTCAGTTAGAACTATCGTTTGTATTCATTGAGTTATCAAAGGGAGATATTACTTTAAATCCGTAATCCATATATTGTAATCCATATAGTTTGAATTCCCCCGAGTGTTGAACCTTGAAAATTGATGAACGAAATCATCAGATGTTGTTCAACCAATCAGAGAATACGATATATTAATTCAGATGATAGTTGGTGAAAATATAATGAAAACCAATGTAAAATTTTGGGATCGGAAATAAAATATGACTGATTAACTTCCAGATGAAGTGTCATTTAGTTTTTTTATACGGGTCCTGGAAATTGATCTGGACCGGATTTCGGCTCTGGGGAATATGAATATGAACATGATGTCGAAAAGAACAGAGGGTAAACACTTTTTAGGATATCCCTCTCTGGGATAAGGTATCAGAAATCGAACTAGTTTCAGAAGAGAAAATCTTCATTATTAGTTGTTAAGTTGTTGTTAGTTGTTGTAAAATCCAGTTTTACAATCATGTGCTAAAACCCGTCGGTAAGGATTTTATGAAACTCAGGGGATACACGAAGAAATCATGCAACGCTTCTAAAACAGGCTGCTAAAAAAACCGTCTATACACCTTAATTCATCAGGAAATGCGACCTCCAAAGACACCTGCAAATGGGCTTCGTTTCCAGCAAGATCCAGAGGTTCACGCAAAAATATGAGAAAACCCCCAACATCACGAAAACGTTGACGTGATACACATCTACTTTACATCAAAGATATGGTGAAAATGACTAACAAAGAAGTGATAATGAAAGATCAGAATGTACAAAAAAGTAATAATTTAAAACAAACAAAACTATGAATTCCTGAACTGGGAACATAGAGATCTCATTTTAAATTTTATACCAAAGCAGATGACGCTTTACAATTCCAAGAAAAATTAAAAATTACCAAACAACGCCGCAGGGTTTGTTCGAATACGTACAAATACATCATAAATATTTTATAGGGCAGATCATCCCAACATGATCTCACATGAGAGAGAGTACATAAATTTGAATGAATTTACTTTTGAATGCCATATGTACATTTACCACCCACGGGTAAAATTATATTTTAAATTTTAACTTATGTAAATTTTATCTCTACTGAAAATTTAAATTAGATTTTTCAAGAGGAAATATTGGATAGATAATATTGATTTTAATATGAAACCAATCTTATTACTTTTTATGTAAAGTATGGTAGTACACAGTACTATTAGGAAAATGGTTGAATAATTTTATCCGTCAAGCATGACAAGGAGTAAAGACATGTGTTGCATACATATGGGCTCCTTTCCTCATACCCAAGTAACTTTGTTACCCAGTTTTCTTACATGTACTCCATATTCAACTGAGAATATACGTGTTGAATCTGTCTCGAACCATTATTATGAAAGAAGGACGTTCTTCTTTATATGCATATTTTAAACGTTATGGTGCATACATACACTTCAGTCAATTCTTCTTTCAAATCAAAATTACGTTCATCTAAACCTTGGATTTCTTGTAACAGATATGAGAATTTATCAAAATTTTATCATTACTGTACAGTTGAAAACCTCTTAAATGGCTGTTTTAGTAAACCGTTGTCCAATTTTACCAGATGGTTTTAGTAGTAAAGTCATTACTTCGGGTCAACCGTTTAACAGCTGATTTTGGAGACCACGATTCCGTGGTTCAAATCCTAGTAAAGTAAACGTAGTTACTTTCAAACGGATTTGAATACTAGATAGTTGTTACCGGTGAACTTTGATGGTCGACGTTCAACTAAACATACTATCACAGGAATGATTGGCCTCATTCTTTACAAGACTACATACCCCTCATTTACTTGTCACACATATCATCCTCATCTTATTGCGTCATGGGGTTGCGTATTGTTCTTAAATTGAACAATTTGCAACGTATACATAAAGGTGTCAAATTAATTCAAGTCCTATAGCCGAGCGAGTGAGAGGTAGATATGTGGCATAATTACGCATGCGCCCAAAGATCTTTACCGTTATAATCCAGATCTGAAAACATTCTACAGTCGTTATCTTGGCCCGTGCTACTGTGTGTTGTGTGTGTGTGTGTGCGCGCGCGCGCGTGTGTGTCTGTTTGTTCTTTTCATATTATACACCGTTCTCTTGTGAAAATATTCATTCGATCGGTATTTGTTGTGGGACTCTGATTTCTTACTAGCGTACTTACAATTTTAACTGAAATCGAGATGTAAATGACACCTTCACTTCATTCATCACAGGGTCTACCAGTATAATGAAATTCATTACTTTAGAGGAGAAAACTCTGATTAGTGACTTTTCTCCTCTACCTCTTCTGTTCTTAAATGATTCAGTAATTTAATTGGCTGACCATGTGATAAGAAACAGAACTATTTATTTTAGCCCTGCAACGAACAGATTGAGCGTAAATAATTTAACACTCCACCTGTCTGTTATGCCGGCCGCATTGGCGTAGTTGGTAACGTGCTTGCCTCTCACCATGCGGTCTTGGGTTCGAATCCCATTCACGCACGGCATATTTTCATACGTTACAAAAAATCATTTCATCCTTCACCGTCTGCATTGGCAGTTATTGCAGAACAGTCGGACGTTGAATAAAAAAAACGTGTCTGTTATGGGCAGAATAAAAATATCATTAACATGGTCATAAATACAATATTGATAGATTTTTGAGATGGAGATACTTCGATTAATATTAAGATTCTGCCCATAACAGACAGGTGGAGTGTCAAATTTTTACTCTCAATCTGTTCGTTGCAGGGCTAAAATGAATAGTTCTGTTTCTTATCACATGGTCAGCCAATTAAATGACTGAATTATTTAAGAACAGAAGAGGTAGAGGTGTAATAGACACTAATCAGAGCTATTTCCTCTGAAAGTAATGAATTTCATTATACAGCCAGACCTTGTGGTGAATGAAGTGAAGGTATCATTTGCAGAGTGGAAAATATGTGCTTTTCAGAAGGTCCGGCATGCTAATAAGCGTACTTTTCCATTCAGTGAGGAAGGCATAGGTAAACCACCTCACTTCCGTTTTACTTAGTAAAACTTCTACAGGTTCAAACCAGCTTTAGCTGATAACCTAAACAACAACAACAATATTAAGTATTAAGAGTAATGAAGGAATGTTAAAGCATCAATTTTCAACTGTGGCTTTTGAGTACTTACAGGTGTTATATTAACCGGTAAGTACTTATTCAGGAATACATGACATACATCTTGTTTGTTTGTATATTTAGAACAAAGGATAAACAAAGGATCGGGTACTTAGGGTATATAATGTGAGGAATGTGTTAGCAAAGCTAAGGTCAACGAATGAATTTAATCTGTGAACCATTACATTAGGTAACATGAAGCAGGGTAACTGACCACCGCTCCTACATTACTGACTAACTACACGGATATTATGCATCACGTAGGAACTGTAGTTATGTTTAGAAGGGCCTACCTTTGATCGCTAATTTGTAATGCACATGGGAGTTGGTCACTGTGACTATACAATCTGTTCAACATTAGTGCCTCTGCATGTATTGAATTCAATATCAGGATTTTCGTGTATAGTGTTCTAGAAAACGTATCGTTTTCACGTACCGGAATATTTATTACACAATTTAGCTACAAGATTATTCTCATAATAATGTAATGAACATTGTTCCAATATTTTATGTTTTATTAAAAAGGTAGAAAAAAAAGAGGAGGAGGAGCTTGTAGATTAGCAATCTATTCTACATAACATCGTAGATCAAATAGTTAATTGTTGGATTTTTAAAAGAAATATTTTATATAAAAATAACTCATTGAACATCTAGATGAATAATTTACATTTAATATCTTAATATTCCATAGCAGGAATTAAATATGAAACCAAAATTTTATAAAAAATATTTAATGTTAATAATAATAATAATCCAGAAGCCAGATTATTCAAGTGAAGCCATTCAGAAAAACAAATGAATAGATAATTTTAATAAAATGAATTTTTATAAAAAAGAGTGAGATAACATCAAAACATGGATAAATTAAGAAACTAAATTAAATATATTAACGATTTTAAAAACCAACAAATAAAATTTAGAAAAGGAATCTACTGAAACTATAAAACAGAATGTAACGATGGTCCGGTTCCCTATTCGATCAAGATCAATGGTACGTGGCAGACGCAAAGCAGAGACTTCTAGAACTTCAATTAGTAATTATAAAAAAATTTATCATATTTAATTTCTTGAGCTCAATAGGCAGATAAAATCAATTTAATATATTTTATAACTATAACTTCATTAAATATTTAGAATTATAATAAGTGTCATCAATAAAATCAATTTAAATCAAGATCAAATAATATTCATTTTTGTAAAGTCAAGTTTGTAAATTTTTTATTTCAAATTCAATCATTAAAAAACCGTTTAAATAATATCAAAATTTATTTTGTGTTGCATTTCATTCAAATATTTCATTTATTTCATACATTAGTACAAATTTTTTTTAAAACTTTTAAATAAAATTATCACTCCTTTACAAGCTTCAGGAGAAAGAATCCTCTCCTAAACGCCATTAGTTTTTTTTAATATACCAACCCGTTTGCTTCATTCACATAGTTATTTCTTTAACTGAATGTAATAAGAAAATTTAGCAATATAATACTGGTTTCAACAAAAATTATTAATTATTTTTTATTGAGTGTTTATAAGTAGTACAAGATTAACAATAAGCTATAAACTATCATAAGATTATAGCTTGATAATTATATTAACTCGTTAGTATTGTCGGTTAGTCTGTTGTAAAATCGTGCGAACTAATTCAAATTTTGTCTTTTAATGAAGGGAATTTTGAGGTCATATTGGAGAATTTTGTTACTCACGTAGTAAGGTAAGGGTGAAAACATAGTGGAGTGGCGATGCTAGATTTAAGCAGTGAGTCAAGATGTAAGAAAAATTATCATCGATGATAGAAGCGCGTCTTAAAAACATTGTGAAAAGGCCATGTTAGTAATCCATACAGTTTGAATTTCCCCGAGTGTTGAACCTTGAAAACTGATGAACGAAATCATCAGATGTTGTTTAACCATGTTAAAGAGAATACGATAAATTAATTCAGATGATTGTTGGTGAAAATATAATGAAAACCAATGTAAAATGTTGAGATCAGAAATAAAATATGACTGATTAACTTCGAGATAAAGTGTCATTTAGTTTTTTTATACGGGTCCTGCAAATTCATCTGGACCGGATTTCGGCTTTGAAGAATGCAACTGTTAAAAACAATCAACTCTATTAGTACTTTAATATCAGGTCTTAACTTTCAAAAGGAGATTTGTGCTAGGCCTATAAACCCTATAGGAGGTTTAAGTGGAAGTCCCAGTGGAACATTGGGTCGGCAAACAGATTTGTGTTGGAAGCTGGATCAATTTCTTAGCTCAGTTTTTCAAAAAAAGTTAAATTATGATGGTCTAAGATAGCAGCCCTTTCAGATGATTAGCCTTGGCTTAGGGTGAATAGTAACACCTGGAGCGAACCACAGAAACTAATTCAGAGTAAAATACAACATGATGAACAGGATTATCAGTAAAAGCACTAAAAACGAATAAAATATTATGATTTTTGGAAGTTGAAATAATAACTCTCCAACAGAAAAAAGTTCGAGAAAACACATAAAGAAAACAAGTAGAAAGAAAGTAAGGAAGGTGAATGGCTTAAGAATAGCTTTGGACAGGAGAGAGTCTGGTACGAGGCTGGGTTTTGTGACGCTACAAGACATTTAAGGGTGAAAACGTAGTGGAGCGGCGATGCTAGAGTTAAGCAGCGAGTCAAGCTGTAAGAAAAATGATCATCGATGCCAAAGCGCGTCTTGAAAACACAGTGAAGAGTCGATGCTAACAACACTTTTAGCACCCTAGGAGGTTAAAAGTAGTTTCCGGTCGTCAAGATGTGGTCTGATAGTGAGGATGAAATTTTGTTTAAAATTTTAAAGTACTCCTACTTACAGGAATTAGAATAGAAGCAGTTCATTCTATAAATAAGCAACGCTCTAAACTCGGTGAATATCACCACTTATTCCAAGAACTTAAGCAGTTTCCCGATCGCTTTTTTTGCTACTTAAGGATAAATTATAGTACATTTCAATATGTTTTATACCTTATAATTCCTAGAATTATTATCAAGTACACAAACTTTATCAAACAGCCAATATAACAGAATGAGAGATTATTCATAACCTTAAGGTTATATTGTTTTCACTCAGGCATCAACGTGTATAGTGGAGAGACGCTTGGATAGAAATCGCTGCCCATTTCTCTGGCGGCGAGTCAAGAGTCCCCTAGACGCATACATCGCCACTTGACGCGCCACTATGTGCACTCACATTTAAAAGTAAACAAGATTTATAGACGCACAGCTTGACTAGCATCGCCGCTCCACTACGTTTTCACCCTAAGACGTGTCAGAGAAATTGCGACTGCTCGTATTTGATGTTGCTAAGTATTCCAGAGCAAAAAACTTGAATAGTATACAAGCCCAAATATGTTTAAATAAAGATTTGTAAAGTAACAATTTTGTACGTAGAGGTAGTCTTGATCGTTTTTAATTCAGAATCATTCGTTTCGTTTTAATATCAGACACCATTTTATCTAAATGTACTCCAAGGTATCGAACTTTATTCTGTTGAGGGATGAGTAAGTTGTCAATAAACTAAGAAAGGCATTCTTTTTTCTGAAGGATGGCAGTGTTGTAAACCGATTTTGACGCATTCTAATTCCTCATCTAGGGCCAATTTTTGACCACGTGATGTGACTTTAGACGTTTCTAGAAGCTCTTTTTGCAGTATACATTCTCAGTATTTGCTCAGTGTAGGCTTTTCTCCTTTCATCTGTCCATCCGGTGTTCTGTTTTTGCTCTTGATGGAAGTCCTTAAAGTCCGTAATTGGTTTTCTGAATTTAATTCCGGTTTTTCAATATCCTTTTTGACTTCATGAAAATATTTCTCTGATACCTAAGGCCTATTGTTTAGTGTCTTCAAAATTGCTTTTGTCAGCCGATTGTCATCCATTCTTCTTTTTCTAATAGGTTCCATCAATCGTTCATTTTCCTTGTACAGTTACTCTTGATCTCATAACCTATATTGTTCGTTTACTATCTTCGAACCAATTACGCTGCGGAGGATATTTCTGTTAAATTTCTCTGCTTTCCTTAGACTAGCCTTCCCGGTCATTCTAAGGCTCTCACTCGCGTACAGACAGACATACAGGTTTTGTCACTGTATTATAATGTCTATTGTTGGCTTGTCTTGAGAGTGTTTTCTTCTTATACAAGTGGTGAGTTCCTCAAAGAGCACCAGTTATCTTTCCTCGTCAGTTGTTGTTCGCTTCCTTTTTGCTGTTTATAGGTTGTATTATCTCCCCGAGGTACGTGAAGCTATCAACTTTCCCAATTTTCCGAATTGTGTTTTGGACGCATTTTTTGTATAAAAAAATTGGAATACTTTTATAAATTTGAAAAAATTACATGTAATAGCTAATGGATAAACTTGCTGTATTTTTGAATAGAAACAATAAACAGAATAGATATTAGGCAAAAACGATTAATATTGTTTTAAATGTAAATTAGGATATTGTTTTTTTAGACAGAAATAATAACCAAATATGCCTGTTGCTCATTACATAAAATAAACTAAAATGAAAACAATACGGACAATACAAAAAAAACATATCTATCAGTATTTACGTTAAATATTTTGATGGTGGAGGGAGGTTTAGTGATTACAAAAGTCATTATATTAAAATTGATTTTTAATGCGATTTAACGGTAGTAACTTCCGGGAGTAACAACGGGTAGCGCAACACTGTTTTATAATGTGACCTATGGGAAATATTGGGTAGATAGTAGATAGTATCATTGGTTTTATCATGTATATTGGTTAAATTGGGGGCGGTGTGAAAGATACATAGATACATTTTGGGAGGAGAAAGAGAGGGAAGGCAATAAAGGCATTAATTCGTTTGTTCACAACCACTGATTGTATAACAGTTAAATATTCACTGTGCATTTTTGAATTCACTAACTTTTTCTCTTGATTTGACCGTGTAATTCCAGTATATGTATGAATGCGATGATTTTTTTTTTGTTTAACACACTAGGGTATGATTTTTATCATTCTCCCAGAACGGATGCCTCACGGGACTCTATGCAATCAACAGATTTTAACCATTATAATATTATTTTAGTTTGTATTCATTTTACAAGAAAAAAACCGCTGAGTTCCTAACCATTTACATATTTTGTTATTTTGCATAAATGGTAATTTACATTTTTATTAAAATTCATAAAAATTGTATGAATCTCGTATATGTATATTTTTATCGTTCATAAATCTTATTAACTGCTGCGTTTTATAACGGAATATTAATTTTTCATGAACATTTAATTAAATTTTTAATAATGTAGGAACGTATTTAAAATTGATATTAAAAATTTAAGAAGCCAAGTAGTCCATTGATTGTGAGCAACTTTTAGAAGACGATTATGATTACATGTCTTATATTTGAAACTTAAGAACTTTTAATAGGTACTTAAATTATAAATTTCCTTAAAAAATTCGGATTTCTAATTATTTATTTTTATTTAGAAAAATATTTAGAATTTTCAAATTCCACACTTAATCTGTTAGTTCCAGATTCCAGATAAAAAAAAATAGTTTGTTTTTTATCCTAAGCTCAGCCAATTAAATGAATGAATCGTTTAAGAATATTATTAATTGCTGTGTTTTATTATTACACGAATAAAATACTACTACTTCCGGTTGACCGATTTTGATGAAAATGTTCGTGTCATGTCCTCTAGTGGCATTTAACTTAAATTTCAAGTTGCAAAATCGTACGATGTTCCGTTCTTGAGATATTCTGTTTTCACACACACACACACGCTCGCTCGCTCGCTCGCTCACTCACTCACTCACTCACTCACTCACTCACTCACTCACACACACACACACACACACACAGAGGCCAATCGCTAAGAACATGTTTTTTGGGTTCAGGGGGGTCTGAAAACGTGTAGATCCAGTGAAACCTCGATTTCAAAAAATCGACATGAAAACAATACTTTTTCCCTATGTATTCATACAGGCAAGAGAAAGTAAAAACAAAACAGATCACATCACTATTTCCGACAAGAGTGTACTGGGCAGATAAGTGGTAGGTCCCAAATTTGATTCCGACAAGAGTTTGAGAGCAAAATTATTTTGTTTAAAAATCTTTTAACGTTAATATAATTAAGTAAAAAGTTAATAAAACTCTGATATATAATACCGTCTAAAAAAAAATAACGGACTAGTGGAAAAGAAAATTAAAAACGTCATCGCTTCTGCTATTCAATCATCAGATATTTATTAAGAAATTTAAAAAAAAATTAAGATCGATTCAAACATCAATTAATTTTTTAATTAGAAACCTATCAATCAAAAGTATAGATTGACCAATTAACAAATAATGCTTTAATATGAACTCTTAAATTATAAATCATAAATAAAAAATAATTAACTTTATTAAAATAAAATCAATAAACCGATAACTTGAAAATTAATTAAACACTAATAAAATAATGGGAGATAATTCATTTATTTTAATTCAAGAAAGACATCTTAATCAATTTTCCTATTGAATTAAAATATTCTAATAAAAAATTGTATGAAGTACTACCTACTACAAAAGAGAGAAAAAGAGATTAAATTAATAATTGTTCAAAAGTGCATTAAATTATGGATTATCAGAAGAAAAAATTTATAAAAAATGAGGTAGAAATGAAGTTCGTTATTAATAAAACGAGATAAGTAATTCAAATTGGTGAAGAAAGGACGAAGGGTGGAAAGGATATTAATTCAACGGTTTTTTAAACTGAAATCTTTTCTTATAATTGAAACAAGTGGTACAAGAAACAGTAAACGTTTATGACAGAAATCATTAATTAACAGATGCAAGAAATCTATTCATAACAAATGGTAAAAATTGTTTTATATATAAAACAGTTATTGCAAATGAAAATGGTAACAAAAAAAAAACAATAAAAAAATTTCAAAATAAATTGCGGTAAGAAAGTTAGTAAACCAACGGGTTTTCCGGGAAATAAAACCGCGGATCTGGTAGCAACATCTATCTAATATCTAGGTCGGATTTCATCTGATGAAGCCGGTTTATCAGGAATTTATAATAGCTAGAATGTATTGATTGCTATGGCAACATTTTGAATAAGGTAACTTCGTAGCTTCTGTTTTGGTGTCTTTTTTAGTATAAGGTATTGGTTTTTACTCTCTCTTGCCTATACAAATAAATAGGAAGAAAAGTATTGTTTTCATGTTGATTTTTCGAAATCGAGTTTTCATCGGATCTACACGTTTTCAGGCCCCCTGAACCAAATATCTCAAGAACGGAACATCGTACCAACTTGAAACTTAAGTTAGATACTACTTGTGGACCGGACACGAACATTTTCATCAAAATCGGTCAACCAAAAGAAGTAGTTTATCATTTTTCACTATTTTGCAATTTTCTCAAAAACGGCTCCAATTTAAAAAAAATAGGCTTATTTACTAATTTGTTATGCTCCACAAGATAGGGTAGGCGCTATGTTTGCTGAAATTCTTGGGGAAGCTGTTCTCTTGTAAAAAAATGGTTGCCACCTTAATATGCCTTTTAGCGCATAAGTGTACTATACAATAAAAGTTGTAGACATTTTAAAGCCCTACACAATTTATTTTAAACATTTTTTTGTATAACGTTCAGTTCAGAGGTAATTAGTGGTTTTCTGTCTTTTTTTTCATGAAAATCTGTAAAAATAAATTGATTTTTGAAGATTTCGGCCGTAGTATCCATTTTACGACAAAATGCATGAAATCAAATTTATAGGAATTTAAAGACCTAAAACTTTTATTTTAAGCAATTTTCTCTACAGATCCTAGTTTAGTGTGAAAGAGTGATTTTCCGTATTATTAAGCCAAACCTAAAATTGGTTTTCATTTTGCATCATTCACTCATGATTAAAATTAGGTTATGTTGTACATTATTTTCATTTGCAAGAGAAAGTCGTGTGAGTGTTTCACGCCAGATTTTTTAGGGTTAGTTTCATCTTCGTACAATAATATACATAATATTTGAATAATTATAATACCATAGTAAAACTTTAAATGTTTATAATTTCTAAAACTTATTATGTGTTCACCGCTTTAGGAATAGAGATGCATTAGAATATCGAAAAATTCTAATACCTAAAACCTAATAAACAACAGATTTAGAGCCACGACTTTTACCCTTTTATACGGCCCACACATTTTTACTTTGACACAACCACCCACCCCCATTTACACAGAATGAAATCTTGTTTAGATGGAATCTACAGGAAAGGAGGTGAGGGCGGCCAGAAACACAATGGATAAGGGATAGTGAACGCAATGAGATTACAGCTTTGGAGGAGAATGAGTCAGATAGGCAGCATTGGTAGATCGGATGTGAGAAACGGCAGGAATAAAGCTATAAATACTCCCTGAGAAAAAAATACAGACACTCGTGTAGCTAATCCACAAGTATAGGTAACGTTGCAATGTTTCACTAAACAACTAAAAAAATCTCGCAAGAATTTCCTCGAATGTAATAACTTAAATCTTAATTAAATTTAGTTTATTGGTTTAGTTAATGTATTGTGACACTTATTGCTAAGGTCCGTTTCGGGATCTAGGTAATTAAAAAACTATTACACTACGGTTTACAATTACAAATATTTATTACGCTTAAAGGTTACAAAATAAATAATTAAACTAATTATAATTAAGTAATACAATAAATGATTTAATAATTCACTTAAAATAGATAATAAACAATAAATAACTTAATCACTTTTATAGATTACACAAACATACAAAACACAGAAACTGAATTCACAAAAACTGCACATTAACTTTACAATACACTCACAAAAAGACTTTAAACAATACACACACTCACAAAGAGACGGTATAACAATCGTTGCTCGGATGTTGTTTAGGTCATCAGCCAAAAGGCTGGTTTGAACCTGTAGAGGTTTTACTAAGTAAAACGAGGAGTGAGGTGGTTTACACGTTGCCTTCCTCACTGAGTGGAAAAGTACGCTTATCAGCATGCCGGGCCCTCTGAAAAACACATATTTTCCACTCTGCAAACGACACCTTCACTTCATTCACCACAGGGTCTGGCTGTATGATGAAATTCATTACTTTCAGAGGAGATAACTCTGATTAGTGTCTTTTGCACCTCTACCTCTTCTGTTCTTAAATGATTCAGTCATTTAATTGGCTGACCATGTGATAAGAAACAGAACTATTTATTTTAGCCCTGCAACGAACAGATTGAGTGTAAATAATTTGACACTCCACCTGTCCGTCATGGGCAGTGTTCCTCGGATACGTAACCTGAATACGCACCGTAACCGCTCGTCAAAGATCAAACGAAATACTGACCCCTGGACCGCGCTCGGGGTCTCTTTATATACCTTTTTACAAAGATAGATCGAGAAGGGAATAGAACAACATGCAAAAATAAAGTACAAAAAATAACTCTTTATTAATGAGTGCTAGAAAAATCCGTTGTAAACAGGTCAACAATAGGTCTTTTGTAAATAGAAAACGTAAACAACCTGCCCCCCTCATAATAGCTGTACACAATACCTGAACTTTTATAATAGGCGTAGGCTACTACACGATAGTTATTACAACTTCTATGAATAGACATACCTTTATGGTTACAACTGTCATTTATTACTTTCTCTTGCCTATAAGAATATAAAATAGGAAGGAAAGTATTGTTTTCATGTCGATTTTTCGAAATCGAGTTTTCACCGGATCTATACGTTTTCAGACCCCCTGAATCCAAAAAACATGTTTTTAGCGATTGGTCTGTGTGTGTGTGTGTGTGTGTGTGTGTGTGTGTGTGTGTGTGTACAAAATATCTCAAGAACGGAACATCGTACGAACTTGAAACTTGAAACTTAAGTTACATACCACTACCGGACCCGACACGAACATTTTCATCAAAATCGGTCAACCGGAAGTAGTAGTTTATTCGTATAATTTTTCACTTTTTTGCGATTTTCTCAAAAACTGGTCCTACGATTTTTTCTAAAATCACCTGGTTTACTACATTTTTTATGCTCTACAAGATAGGGTAGGCGCCATGTTTGCTGAAATTCTGCGTGAGGCTGTTTTTACGTAAAAACATTTTCTTTTCAAGATTGCGGCTTTAATATGCATTTTAGCGAAAAACGTTATATAATAAAAGTTGTAGAGAATGTAAAATTCTACAACTTTTATTTCTAACATTTTTTTGTATAACGCTTAGTTTAGCGGTAATTAGCGATTTTCTGTTTTTTTCTCACAAAAACGTGTGAAAAATTGTTTTTTTAAAGATTTCGGCCTTAGTATTCATTTTATGACACAAGTGTATATAATAAAATTTATAGGAAATTAAAAGACCTACAACTTTTATTTAAAGCATTTTTCTCTTCAGAGCCTAGTTTAGCGTGAAAGTGTGATTTTCCGTTTTTTTTAAGCCAAATTGAGTTCGATTTTCATTTTGCGTCATTCACTCATGATTAAAATAAGGTTATGTTTTTGAGAATAGTTTTTGTTTATTTCTAATATTTTATTAATAATGTTAGGTTTATTATTAATTATTTGCATTGGCAAGAGAAAGTTGTGTGAGTGTTTCACACCAGACTTTTGTTGCTATTGTGTGTTGTTATTTTTGTCTTTATTATTCTCTAACTATTTTTATGAACGAAATTCTGGAACCTTCGCGAACCATCTGGTCGATTCTTTCACAGTATTAATTTAATTTTACTATGGTAAACATCCGGAACGGAACTAATAGAATCGGCATGATTAAATTACAAATAATAAAAGTACAAAATACAAAAACAAAGAGCGAGTACAAAATATACGAGAGATAAGAAAAGCTCGTGAAATAGTAAGTGGGTCGTATACATCCTTCCCGTGTTATTCATCTCGTTTCCGTTATTGAAATGAAAATATATACTGTTAAAATGGAATATGCAGTCAAAAATTAGCAGTATATTTCTTCAGAAAAAAATGGATAAATAGTCAACAAGAAAATTTAAATGCAATAACAAAATTATGAAGTGAATATAGTTACATTTCGTACAACAAACAGTTTTTTTATTCTTAATTTCTTGCTTGATTTCTGGGAGCAACGCAAAGTAATTTTATAATAAATTAAAAATCTGATTCGAGATTCCGATTTCCATTGGAAACAGATGCATTTTTCACATTTCATTTTAAGTTTCATTTTCATAATTTTATGAGATACCCATAACAGGCAAATGAAGTTTTAAATTAATTGCACTCGATCTGAAGGTTCCAGGGCTACACAAAATAGTTCTGTTTCTTAACACATGGTCAGCCAATTAAATGACTTTAAGAATTAAATGATCATTTAAGAACAGAAGAGGTAGAGGTGTAATAATCACTAGTCACAGTAATCTTCTCTGAGAGTAATGAATTTCGCTATACAGCAAGACCCTGAGGTGAATGAAGTGAAGGTGTCATTTGCAGGGTGGAAAGTATCTGCTGTTCGGAGGGCCTGGCATGCTGATAAGCATACTCTTTCAACTCAATGAGAAAGGCAATGGTAAAACAACTCACTTCTAGTGTTACTAAGTAAAATCTCTAGAGGTTCAAATTAGCCTTTCGGCTGTTGACCTAAACAACAATTATATAACGGGGTAAAAAGAAAAACTACCTCCCCCAAAATGAATATAAGTTAGTTACATATTGACAGTGCAATAATAAAAAAGGAACAATATGTTAAAATAGATTTTGTGTGGATTTCGAAGGTACCTTTTATTTCTTTCTTATAATAGTTCTTTATTAAGTTGATACCTATACAAAAAAATATAGAAGAAGTTAGAATCAGAGGATGACGCTAAGTGAAAAATCAACCTTTGTTGGGCCAATTTTGATGAACAAGATGATTCAAATCACTTATTACCGTTAAAGTCCTTTGAAGAAAAAATACTTGAATTAAAAGTTGTATTTTTTAATTTACCATAACATTAATTATATAAACGATTTTGCTGTAAAAAAAAACAATTTTTACCACAAGAGCACTTGTTGCATTTCAACAGACGCCACTTAAAATTCTTTAAAGCAAAAAACATTTTATAGTAAATGAAGTGATTTTAAACGAAATCGTCAAACAAAATCAAAGCGTTTTTGATAAAATTTCACTAAGTAATTTTACGAATAAAATAGGGTACTACTTAAATTTTAAGTTTCATCTTCTAACAATATTCTGTTTTTGGGATATTTTGTTAATACACACACCAATCGGTAAATTTTTTTTTTTACTCTCATTAGACCAAAACGTTTATTTCTGAAAGAACTTGATATTGAAACAATATTACTTTCTCTTGTTCCTATATATTCATATAGGCAAGAGAAAGTATGAATACATAGGAAAAAGTATTGTTTTCATGTCGATTTTTCGAAATCGACTTTTCACCGGATCTACACGTTTTCAGACCCCCTGACCCTACAAAACGTGTTATTAGCAATTGATCTGTGTGTGTGTGTGTGTGTGTGTGTGTGTGAACAGAATATCTTAAGAACGGAACATCGTACGAACTTGAAACTTGAAACTTAAGTTACGTACTACTACTGGATCCGACACGAACATTTTGATCAAAATCGGTCAACTAAAAGTAGTAGTTTATTCGTGTTATTTTTCACTTTTTGCAATTTTCTCAAAAACGGCTCCTACGATTTTTTTTAAAAAATCGCTCTATTTCCTACATTTTTTATGCTTTACAAGATAAGGCAGACGCCATGTCTGCTGAATTCTTGGGGAGGCTGTTCTCTCGTGAAAAAAAAAATAGTTTTTTTAGATTGTGGTTTTAATACGCATTTAGTGCAAAAATGGATATAATAAAAGTTGTAGAGAATTTAAAATTCTACAAATTTTATTTAAAAACATTTTTTTTGTATAACGCTTAGTTTAGCAGTAACTTGTGATTTTATGGTTTTTTTCACGAAAATCCGTAAAAAAAATCGATTTTATAAGATTTAGTCCGTAGAATCCATTTCACGACAAAAATGCATAGCCAGTAATTAAAATATCTAAAACTTTTAATTTAAGCATTTCTCTCTACAGAGCGTGAACGAGCGTGAATTCTACAGAGCGTGAACGAGTGATTTTCCGTATTATAAAGCCAAAGTAAGTTTGGGTTTTATTTTGCATCATTCACTCACGATTAAAATTAGGTAATGTTTTTTTTTTGAGGTTGATTAGTTATTTTGTTTTTTCTAACGTTTTATTACTAATATTAGGTTATATTGTACATTATTGGCATCGGCAAGAGAAAGACGTGTAAGTGTTTCACACCAGATTTTTTTTCTTACCTATATTTCATATAGAGCAACAGAAAGTAAAAGCTATAATGATATACTAAACCCGATAATTTAGCACTATCGATTTAAAATAATATTTTAAACTGCAATGAAAACCCTCTCATAAAAGTAATCTCATAATTTCATCATAATTACATTCATTAAAATAAAATATTGTGAATATTGTAGAAGAAAATGCAAACAAAATCACAATTAAGGTATTGTATATTCATGACATAAACATAGGTTAGTTTCGATTGAACGAAAGCAGTAACCCATATCGGTTAAAGCCTAGAAACGTGAGCCCGCATATTTCGTAGCCCGCAAAAACGTGGGCTGTTTTAATAATTTCTTCTTGTTTTTCTTCTTCTTCTTCTTTCACTACTACGATACTAAGTCTTCTCTTCCGTGAACTAAAAACGACGGCTTTATCTTTATAAATATTCGTGGGAATTTTCGGATTTCTATAAATAACATGTTTAGTCAGAACATTTTTAGTAGACCAGTTTTACGTGAGGAAGACTTTATTTAAGTTAGTTTGATACTTACCATTTTATATGCATTTTCTTATACAAAATTAATTGCAGTGACTATAATTTTTTGTTATATCGGAAAAACTAATAGATCGTTTAAAAAACGATTCTCTGAGCATTATTGTGCTTTTCTAAAAATAACTGTAAAAATTATAATGTGGCAGAAAATCTGTTAACGAATGGGCATAAGAATAAGCAGTTATGTAAACAATTTAGAAATTTTAGAAATTGTTTTGACAGTAACAAATTAAGTCATCTGGAAAAATATTATATCTATAAATTTAAAAATAACAAGGAAAACTAATAAACATCCAGACAGATTTTGATAACGACAAATTATTTCAAATTGTTACCACCAAATTTGCGATAAGAAATAAAATGGAAACAAAATGATTATCTCGTCATTCGGCCGAATAGTCCCGCGTGAAATGGTTGCATGCAACAAATTGAATTAATTAACGTGGTCTTCAACCGTATGTGTTTTGTGTGATTCGTGTCGTGTGTTCCTGATGCTGTCTCCGAGAGAGACGAAAGATAACTTGAATATCATGTAACACTCTGAGGTGAGTATTATACGAGTGTATAGGCCTAATTTTTACTTTCTCTTGCCTATATGAATATATAGGAAGGAAAGTATTGTTTTCATGTCGATTTTTCGAAATCGAGTTTTCACCGGATCTATACGTTTTCAGACCCCCTGAACCCAAAAAACATGTTTTTAGCGATTGGTCTGTGTGTGTGTGTGTGTGTGTGAACAGAATATCTCAAGAACGGAACATCGTACGAACTTGAAACTTGAAACTTAAGTTACATACCACTACCGGACGCGACACGAACATTTTCATCAAAATCGGTCAACCGGAAGTAGTAGTTTATTCGTATAATTTTTCAGTTTTTTGCGATTTTCTCAAAAACTGGTCCTACGATTTTTTTTAAAATCGCCTATTTCACTCAATTTTTTATTCTCTACAAGATAGGGTAGGCGCCATGTTTGCTGAAATTCTCGGTGAGGCTGTTTTCACGTAAAAACGTTGTTTTTTTAAGATTACGGCTTTAATATAAATTTTAGCGCAAAAACTTATATAATAAAAGTTGTAGAGAATTTAAAAACCTACAACTTCTGTTTCAAACATTTTTTTGTATGACGCTTAGTTTAGCAGTAATTAGCGATTTTCTGATTTTTTCTCACGAAAACGTGTGAAAAATCGATTTTTTTAAGATTTTGACAAAAGTGCATATAACCAAATTTATAGGAAATTTAAAGAT
The DNA here is from genome assembly GCA_035578175.1 of Catonia carolina. Classification (NCBI taxonomy): domain Eukaryota; kingdom Metazoa; phylum Arthropoda; class Insecta; order Hemiptera; family Achilidae; genus Catonia; species Catonia carolina. The sequence goes on along the minus strand of JAQMRL010000004.1, from coordinate 66,211,350 downwards.
CTACAACTTTTATTTAACGTATTTTTCTCTACAGAGCCTAGTTTAGCGTGAAATAGTGATTTTCCGTATTTTTAAGCCAGACTGAGGTTGATTTTCATTTTGAGTGTTTCACTCATGATTAGAATAAGGTTATGTTTATTGAGGTTAGTTTTTTGTTTATTTCTAATATTTTATTACTAATGTTAAATTATATTGTAAATTATTTGCATTGGCAAGAGAAAGTTGTGTGAGTGTTTCACACCAGATTTTTTTTTGTTTGTTTAACGTCCGACTGTTCTGCAACTACTGAAGGATGAAATGATTTTTTGTAACGTATGAAAATATGTAGTGCCTGAATGGGATTCGAACCCAAGACCGCATGATGAGAGGCGAGCACGTTACCAACTACGCCAATGCGGCCGGCATTGTTTGGTTTTGCTGTTCATTGTATAATATGTATTAAACATTTTTTTTGTTAATTTTTTAAAGTTATTTCTGAAAGAATGTCACTGATATCCGTGATTGCGCGCGTTTCTGGTAAAGAAGGTGGTGGTGGTGATGATGATGATGATGATGATGATGATGATGATAATAATAACAATAATAATAATAATAATAATAATAATAATAATAATAATAACTATAGGCCCCAATAATAATTAATAATAATAGTCAATCTAAAATTACTTCAATTAAATTGTGATGGGTTAATTAATAACTCACTATGGTTTCACATGTTCAAGGGAAGATCAATTTAGTGCTTCTGTGTTTATTTTTCAACCGCTTCTATTGATATTGTATTAGTATGTTAGTAATTAAAATTATAAGTTAGTTTAACTACAGTTTACATAGTTTAAAACTATGCTGTAGTTTAAACTATACTTGCTGATAGTTTGTTTTTTAAATTAGCTATCGTCTCTTTGTTTATATTATTTTCAAATTGTAAATTATTTTACAAGAAGACTTATGGAGGTCAACAATTCTTGAAAATAATTGGAAATAAAGATTTTTTTATAGGGTATTTAAAAAAGTGATATTTGTTTGGCAGTCCTGGTCAAGGCTTTTTCATAGTTCCCTTGATCATTCTAAGTGAACGCCTGGATAGCCACGTTTTTATTTCTGTAAACTAGCATAACCTCTCACCATTCCCTATCCTAAAATTTGAAAAGTCTATAATGTAACGTTTAAGTGAAAATTAATATTTTTGTATTTTTTCAACACTTTCTATGTCAATTAAACGAGCATGATTAGATTATCCAGAAAAATTAATAGCAAGTTACAGCTAGCGGAAAATTTCGCCCTGATTTCAGTACCCCTGGTGAAATTCGGTCTGAAAAATTTAATAAAACAAGTTCTAGAACTATATCTTCAGTAGTTTTAAAGACATCTGACATAAAACACAAAATATTGATATTTCACGTTTAAATTGAAATAACTTTGCAAATTTTTATAATGAAAGTTTTAGAGAATTTAATGTTGAAATATTTGCTGTACTAAATTTGATGTTTGTTTGTTTTGTATTTGTTGATTTGTAATTTGATTTCTGATTAATAATAAACAAATACTAGTGCAAGAAATTACGGTGTACTTTACTATAGAATAATACTTTTTCAAGAGAAAATTTCGAAATAGGACGAAACAAACGTACTTAGGAACATACACAAGCCGCAAGTTGTGCTAACGAGTACATTTAATTTTTTTAAATTTTTCGGGGCCGTTTCGGCAAAGAAAGGTTTTACTGTAAACCCTTCTTGTTTCAAAATAAACTATTTGAAAATCATTTTAAAACAGTGATTAAAATTATTTTATACACGACCTTTATGAATTCTCTTCAAAAGATTCACATTTATGAGCTCCAAGGAGAAGAAGAGAAAGTCATTAAAATTGTAACCGATTAACATTTGTGTGTACTCGTAAAGGCTGATGTGTAATTGTTTGTTTTACAACAGAGTTTTGACTTGTTCCGTTTAAAATTTGGAAGAAATTGTTTGTTTAATACCTAAAACATGAACAAACTGTGCCACTTGTAAGAGAAAGAGAGAATGAAGAGGGTGAAAATAATGTAGGTGTAAGAGAGAGTAGGATGGAGATAAGAAAGAGGTCTAATATATTTACTTCACAGCTTGTTTTGTTATGTTAGGTCCTGAGCAAAAGGAACTTTGTCTCCCTCACGTTTCCGTGAAATGCACTCGGGAATTTCAATTAGGTGTTGACAAAATTACATTATTCCGTTTGTTGCGTATTGCGTATCGTATTTATTCTAACCGAATTAATTTATTATTTTAATACGTACACCTTTAATGATCTATTGTAATTAAATCATAATTACATAGTACAATTTTAGATTGTTGATAACCGAAGATCCCAGTTTAACCAAATCTTATGTTTCTTAACACGTAAATGATACAACTCTCACTAATAGTGTTTTTTGTTAACAGTCAAGAAGTGCTGTTACATTTTGCTATTTTTAGACCGATTTTGATACTGTATTTGTAACAGTTATGCACAAATCTACATACAGGGTGATTCTAAATTGCACGGCAATCTCTAAGGAGATGATTCTACAGGTAAAATAAAAAGTTCATATAAACATTCAGGTCCGGAAATGCTTCGTCAGCGAGTTAGCCTGGCGAAAGATTTCACCATGATTCCTGGGCAAAGAGAGCCATTAAATCAAACTATATTGAAATTCTGAGAAGGTAAAATAAGGAGAGATTTTAGTGGTTTCTTATAGTTTTTAACTCAGGAAACTTACAAAGTCCCGGAACTGTATCGATCATAGTTTTTAAGAAAACTAAGTAAAAACATTAAAAAGTAGGGTTAGAAAATAGACTCTTTAAAGTTTAGCGTAAAATAATTTTGTTAAATTGCGAATAAACACACAAAACGTATAAATAAAATTTTTAGAGAATTTCATTCTAAAAAGAATGATATATATATATATATATATATATATATATATATATATATATATATATATATATATATATATCAGGTATATATATATATATATATATATACCTATATATATACCTATATATACCTATATATATATATATATATAGGTCAAAGAAATATGTTGCCACGTTCGTAGACTTCAGGAAAGCGTATGACAGTATAGATAGAGAAGTTTTAATTAAGATCTTAGAAGAATTTGGAGTAGATAGAAAACTTAGAGCCATGATCAAAGCAACTTTGACAGAAACTAAATCTAAAATTAAATTTTTAGGACATCTCTCAGAGCCCTTTGAAGTTAAAACAGGAGTGAGACAAGGAGACGGCCTATCACCTCTGCTTTTTAATTGTGTGGTGGAGAAGATAATAAGAAATTGGAGAGAAGAGTTACAGTCTAGGGAGTTATATAGACCTTTGAAAATTGGAAGAGGAACTGAAATAGACTGTCTGGCGTTTGCTGACGATATAGCTTTGCTCACAGATAATATAGAAACAGCTAAGGCTCAACTAGACCTACTGAAGGAAGTTGCAGAACAGGCAGGACTACAAATTTCGTATGAAAAAACAGAACTGATGACAACAATAAAAGGTATAACGGATAAGGCATTGAAAACAAAATATGGGAAGATTAACATTGTGGATAAGTTCAAATATCTGGGCGAAATAATCATGAAGAATGGAAGTGACAAAGAGGCGTTAAAAGCCAGGATTAAGAAATTGGATCTGGCATATTTAGCTACTAAAAATATTTACAACAAAAAATGTTTCTCAAGAACTGCAAAGTTAAGACATTACGAAACAGTAGTAAAGCCTGTGCCTTTATATGCATCGGAGACATTGACCTCAGAAAATAAAGGACTTATAGAAGATGTCGAGAAGAGAGAAAGAAGGATTCTGAGAAAGATCTATGGGCCACGATATGATGAAGAACACAATACCTATAAAAACGTTTCAAACACCAAATTGTATGAACATGTAGAGAAGATGTCAGAGACGTTCAGAAGAAGGAGAACACGATTTTACGGGCACATAAAGAGGATGAGCGATGACAGACTGACAAAGAAAATTTTGAATAACTTTGATAATGCTAAGACTACTTTGAAGTGGTTTATCAATACTAAAGATGATCTAAAAAAACTTCGAGTTGAAGAAGAGGACATTTACGATAGAGACAAATTTAGGCAGAAGACAAATGACAAAAGGATAAGTCTGCCTGTGCAATCTGCAAGAAGAGAGGGTACTGGTGGGAGGTGGACGGATGAGAGAAGAAAGGAGCATTCCGAACGAATGAAGGCTTTTTGGGCAGATAAGAGGAATGACATCCTGAGAAGAAGAGACCAAAATGCATAGTGCTTAACGTGATCCTTAGTCGGTCGATCAACGAATTAATTAATTATATATATATATATATATATATATATATATATATATAACGTCGATCAAAATTAAATTCATTCGAGAAGTTTAACTTTTTAATTACCAACAAAAGAAAACCTGGATCGGAACAAGATGAGAAATATTTAAAAAAATTAGAAACTACATACATGTTAGTTTTACTTTTACTAAAAGTTATTAACTATCAAAATTGTTAATTGAAGCTGCTAACATTTCTCTTAAGCAGATGTTTAATGTGGCCGCCATTTTGTTCTATGCATACGAGGTGTGGCTATTAAATAACGAGACTGACGTTGTAAAAAATTTAATTTTAATTTTAAACATAATCACTTATTGTCACCTTCAATATACACTCCAACTCTATCCCTACAACGCTCCATGCGAATTTTCCATTGTTGGAAACAGTGCTGGAAGTCATTTTCTGTCAGCTCATTCAAGAGACGTGCCGCTTTCTCTTTTACAGCTTCCACTGACTCAAATCTTGTCCCTTTTAATGCATATTTCACCTTAGGAAACAGATAGAAGTCACATGATGCAAGATCAGGTGAATAAGGTGGATGTTCTAACACTGAGATGCTGTACTTGTTTAGGAACCTCTTGACAGATAACGCGGAATGAACTGGCGCATTGTCCCATGATTTGTCCTTCGACAGTTCGGGACATTTTTCCTGACTCTTTGACGTAATTAAGAAAGTACCTTAAGGTAGTTGATTAATTCTTTGATCTTTAGGAACCCAGTGAAGGTACACAATCCCATGGATATCAAAAGAAACAATTATCATTGCTTTAAATTTTGACTTGCTCATTCGAGCTTTTTTGGCTCTCGGTGAAGTTCGGCTCTTCCAGTGCATGGATTGGCGCTTCGTTTACGGATCATAAGTAAAATACCACGTTTCATCACATGTTATTATCTTCTACCTGTTCCCTAAGGTGAAATCCGCATTAAAAGGGACAAGATTTGAGTCTGTGGAAGCTGAAAATAGAAGCCGGACCGTGTTCTGAAGGAGCTGACAGAAGATGACTTCCAACACTGTTTCCAACAATTGAAAATTCGCATAGAGCGTTGTAGGGATAGAAAAGGAGTGTATATGGAAGGGGACAATAAGTAATTATGTATAAAATAAAAATAAAATTTTTTACGTCAGCCTCGTTTTTTAATAGCCACCCCTCGTAGTTTTAGCTCGGCGAACCCATGCTAGCCGAGCTGTAGAATCATTTTCCTAGAGATTGGAGCGCAATTTACAATCAACCGGTATAAAAAGGAAAAAAAATTGAAATATTTGATTTTCATCCCTCACAATATAAAAATGAATTAAGATTTATTTCTTAGCTGAATTCTGAATCGACCTTGCCTCACTACATTAACGCCATAATAATTTACGAAATGCACCACTTTGTACATGGACACGGAATAGTTCACTGTTAAAGGTAATTAATAATATTCAAATAGTGAAATACCACATTTATAGGTTTAAAATGAGACACACGAAGTAACACTTAATGACGAAAGTAAGAATTGAGTTACAAAAAAAGTATAGGTGAAATTGTTTTTTCATAGTTTACATTTAACAGAGATCACACAAAATAACTATAAATTTTACGTGTTTTTTTTTAGGCTTTTGCTCTCCGAGGAATCCACTGAATCACTAATCTGTAATACGTAAAGCCCTAATTATTCGAGGTAATGAGGACTGAGGGTACGTCGGATAATCGAAAACTCGGATAACACGGACTCTTGTCAAAAACCCGAGAGGGAAACGTATGGTAAACTGGTGAAATGAATGAAAACGTGATCAAAGATGTGAAAAGACATCGACTGTATTATTAAATAAAAAAAATGACACACAAATAAAAACACAAAATAGAAAAATGAATTTGGCAATACGCCAGACAAAATGTTTCGAAAATTTTTGATTTAAAGCAAAAACATTTTCGTTTTTCAAACAAAAAATCTAATTATACTATTAATGTTTTTAAAAAAAGTTTTTAAGAACGTTTTAATACTTAGTATAAAAATTGTGAACCAATCAAGTTGAAAAGTAACGACTTTTATTGTAGTATTTGAATATCTTTTTAAAGTATAATAAAAGAAGTTTATAAGAAAACTTTTCTATATGTTCCAATTTTCCTGTTATTAAATCGTTAGAAGCTGCTTTTTTATTCGATCAATTTCTCTTATTATTTTACTTAACTAAAGTATCAGTTTTACATCTATTTAAATCGGATTTATATTTTTATTACAACATTCAATTTACTTTTCAATAATACGATTATGAAATTCTACAAACACACCTTCAAAATTTTTATCGTTAAATTATTGTATTTTTAATTCCATTTGGTCTAAATGAACTTATAGGGAAGGAAATATATTTTCTTGCCATTTTTTGAAATTTAGTTTTCACCGAAATTGCACGTTTTCAGGACCCTGAAAAACGTGTTTTAACTGATTGTTTTGAATGTAAAGAACTCTAAAAATGAAAATTGTAAAACGTTGTAACTTAAGAATCAAGTTTAAAGTAGTATCTCCAAAATAAGAACAAGTTGAATAGTTCTTACTTGACGCAGTTTAGCTAAACTGCGTCATTATCGATACATTATCCAGCTGTACCAGGTCTTTTAAACAATCTACCAAAAGGTTTGAAAAATGTTAGTTCATTACATCGTATTGTAACAAAAAAAAATCTAGATGAATGATTGTTCGTTGTAAGGAATTGTGTATTGTATGGGGTAGAGTTTGTTGAACAAGAATAATGGATTGCGATGAATGAAATACTTTGAATGGAAATTCTCAGAAATCGAAACTAGTAGAAATGTTTGTTCTTATTTTGATTCCTTCTAATGGAGAAAATGTTCGAAGGATCTTGATTTTTTATCACACTGCAGTCAGTCAATACCTGAATTGTGAATGGAAAGTATGTCGGGCGTTCGAAATAGTGCGTAAGGGTGGTTACAGGTGGTTGTGGACAGGTAAATCAATTGTTTTGATTTACCCTAATGTGTGAACGTTACAATCTGATCAATTTTAAAACAATAAGCAATCACATGATCCAATAAGATGAGGTTTATATGTATGATGTGTAAATGAGGTGAAATCTTGTACAGAATCAGGCCGACCATTTTTGAGAAAGTTTGTTTAATTGAACTTCAACCATCAAAGTACACCGGTAACCACTGTATAGTATTCAAATACGTATACTACCTTTACTAGGATTTGAACGAGGAACCTACGCCTCTCAAAATCAGCTGCTAAACAGTTGACTAGTGGCGACGAATTTACTTTAGACCAACCTGGCGGGCTTTGATTTCTAAGGGACAGTTTAGTAATAATGGTCAAGTTTAATAAGCGTAAGTTTTGAATTAAATCAATCCAATTTATTCGTTATTAAGTTTAATCATTAATTGTATAAATAAATAAAATAATCGTTAAAAGTTTAAAGGAAGTCTGTTTATTTATTACGTATCATATCCAGATCCCGAACGAACTAAGGTGTTAAAGTACTGTAGCTTTAAGAACAAGTAAAATTACAGATTTCGATCCCAATGTACCGTTAAAAAAAATAGTAGCTGTAAAAACGTAACAATATTTACTGCGCCGGCCGCATTGGCGCAGTTGGTAACGTGCTCGCTTCTCATCATCCGGTCCTGGGTTCCAATCCCACTTTGGCACGGCATATTTTCATACGTTACAAAAAATAATTTCATCCACCATTGTACAATAGTTACACCCCAACGTAGTCGCTAATGACCGTTGTAGTTGATGCGAGGTTAAATAAATGAAATAAAAAAAAATTTACTGCAAATATCAATTTTGACTTGCACTACAAATTAAAATTGAAATTCATCCCACAGAGATGGTTTTATTAAGTTTAAAGCAATATTCGCTGGCAAACATCTCAAAAGTTTAATACTCATTTTTACCTAAACATCTTAATAAAGTATAAAAGATTTCCAACAGATTTCAAACACTAGGCTACCAAGATATTTTTTTACTTTTCAACTTGCATCTTAACTCTGCAACAAGGAACACTGCTCAAGGAACTCAATGAAATACTAAGAGCTTTTAATTTAAACTTCATCAGATTTAGTTAAGATACAAAATGGAACTGACATGTTTGCAGTCACTTACTTAAGCCTTTTAACAACGTGTATTAATTGAGATTTCATTTAATATTTTCCTAATTAAGAAAGTTGCGATAGAATTATGTGAACATGATGAAGTTTTGAGGAAATACTAGATGAAATTTACAAGGTTTCTGACACGTGTTGATGTTACAAATCTTCTTATAACTTAAACAAAGTTACCATCAATAAATATAGGTAAGTAATAACTTAATAGAAATTATTATGTAAGTAATATAACAAATAAATTACATGTTTTAAAACTAATTTAATTAAAATTGTTCATGTAAAAATTAGGAAATTTTTTTACTACAAACAATTACTCGTAATCATGTGTAGGCTACATAGGTAACATCTTCAACCAGCGAATCAACTGGTAAAAGAACCAGCATGCGTTGGTGCAAAACATTACCATTCTTCGAACGAAACTTGGACCAACAGTTAATCACATGATTACATCTCAGAGACTTAGACTTAATTAAATAATTATATCCCGAGAGACTTAAACAACAAACTTAACAACAACTTAAACAGACAACTAAAAACTACAACAAACTAAAAAACAGACTTAAACCATATAATTATATACCGACGGAATTAGACTTAAATAAATAATTATATCCCGAGAGACTTAAACTACAGACTCAACAACAACTTAAATAGACTTAGCAAACTAAAAAACATACTTAGCCACAGACTTGAATGCAACTATTTTTTAAACAGGAAGGTCGTCATGTGACAAATTATTTGCAAGTAGAATTTTACGAAAAATCCACTGATGAAAACCCCTTTTAAATATCTCTTTCCGTTTTGAAGTTACAGCCCTTTAACTCAAGAACTCAGTGAAAATGGCCTATCTTGGATGTTAGTATCATCTTCCTTAACTGTCTCTAAAATTTAGTTTACTGATTAATTTGAGTTTAATAGCGCAAATCTTCATAAGCCCTTGCTTTTTAACGCTAGTACATTGCTGAATTGAAATAAGGTAAAACACTGGACAAGCTATTTCCTATTGTTTAAATTTTCACATTCTCTGAAAAGTCACCTGTCAAGAGAGTTGGTTGACCACTACGTTTTCTGTTGCAAACACTACCTGTCTCTCGAAATCGGTTTGTTAGCCTAGAAATTGACATTTTTTCAGTTGAAGGAACACCAACAAATTTAATTTGAAATGATTTTTTTACACTCGCTTAAGATTTCGTAGCAAAATATTGTTCAAGAATGAAAATCCGTTGTTCTACGGTAAAAGACATTATGTTTTTAACACGACCGGAAACTGCACAAAATTTTACACAGCTCAAGGGTAATCAACTGACACTGCCGTATCTATACCGGGTGAGTAGGGGTACCAACTTCGTTTCACAAAACAAAATTTCCCTTTCTTAGAAAAAATTACCAGAAATTATCAACAATGTAACAAGACTAAAAAAATTACTCTGTATATGTAAAAATAATGTGAATTTAATGTCAAACAAGGCAGCCTCCTAGCGTAGTGGTTAGTAAGTTAGCCTGCCACGCGGAGGGCCGGGTTTGACCCCCAGCCAGGGTCTGGAAATTTTTACGTGTCAAATTTCACAGTTAATGTTACATAATCCACTGTAGTCGCTAATCACCATGCTGTTGATGCAACTTTAAATAAATAAAATAATGTCAAAGTAAGTGTAGGCCTACAAAAATATTTTGGAAAATAAATTTACGAAAATACTTTACACAAGAATTCAAGAAGATATTTCTTTGAATAAATTTTTGAATTAATAAGGTTAATTAACAATAATAATTCATATATGTTAATTAATTAACCTAGATATTTAACTGCAAAGTAATTAATTATGTTAAAAACACCAGCTTCTTACCTAATAAAGTAATGACTTAAATTTTTTCACTTAAAATTTATTTAAAATAACTATATATTTTGTATCAAGTTAAGGAGACATGATAAAACTTACATTTTATTAAATAATCTTCTCTTAAAGATTTTGGAAAATAAAAAAAAAACGAAACAGAAAAAAATTAAACAGTTAATGCAAGATGAAACACAATAATTCCGCTTAGTTAATTTTTAAAGTAGAGATGATATTTTGTTCATAATATTTTTCCAGATGAAACTGATATATAAATTTATATACTAAAAAACTTTTATACACACGCAGGAGAGATTGTTTTATGAAACCTAACTCTTTTATTCTGGAGCTGTCATGAGCTCCGTTTAAGTAACAACAACTGGAAAGCCTAAAATACAAAATAAAATAAGAAAATAAGCTTTGAAATCACTGAAAAGGATAATTGTTCCTAACATCTGAGTAAAAGACGGATAAGAGGAAAGGGTTAAATGAAAGAGTATTTGAGGAAGACGTGTGGAAAGAGAGGAGTAGATTTTACGAGGAGAATGAGGATAAATACAGAAGATAAAAAGAAACCGGTAAAAGAGGGTTGGTATGGAGGAATCAAACGAAACAACTCATGGGTGACAGCTGTTTCACCCATCCGTCACATGCCTTTCAAACTGGAGTAGCAAAACTACAACAAACAAACAAACAATTCCTCATCCTTTTTCCACGTTTCCTCCATTCCACATTTCATCACTTTCCTTCCACACACTTAACTCTTTCACTCATGAAATTATAAAACAATATGTGACTGAAACATAATTATTTATACTAAATATTAACAAAATTAAAATACACAATTTTTATAAAAAATCTTAAACCGTTAACGAAAACTTTTCATTAAGGAAAACTTGAGACAAATTTTCAATTAAATTAAGAGCTTTTATTTCATAATATATTAAATTTGTAATTACCTTAAAAGCTTTCGAGTTTAATTAAAATTTTAACTGAAGTTAAATTTTTTATTAAGATTCAAGTAAATCTTTCAAAGTATAAAATGAAATCTTTTATTATTCTTGAAAAGTTTTTACCCTCAATAATTCACGCACTATTTTTCTTTATTTTTACTTGCTCTTGCCTATATGAATATATAGGAAGGAAAGTATTGTTTTCACGTCGATTTTTCGAAATCGAGATTTCACCGGATCAACACGTTTTCAGACCCCCCTCAACCCAAAAACAGATTTCAGCGATTGGTGTGTGTGTGTGTGTGTGTCTGTGTGTGTGAACAAAATATCTCAAGAACGGAACATCGAACGAACTTGAAACTTGAAATTTAAGTTAGATATTACTACCGGACCCGACAGGAACAATTTTTTTAGTAGTTTATTCGTGTAATTTTTCACTTTTTTGCGACTTTCTCAAAAACTAGTCCTACGATTTTTTTAAAAAATCGCCTGGTTTACTAAATTTGTAGGCTCTATATTATAAGGCATAAAAAATACACAAAAATTCACACACAAAAGTCTTCGACAAAGTTCTTATCGAGTCTATAAGATAGGGTAGGCGCCATTTTTGACAATTTAAAACCCTTCAAATTTTGTTTCAAATACTCTTTTGTATAACGCTTAGTTTAGCGGTAATTAGGGATTTTCGGTTTTTTCTCACGAAATCGTGTAAAAAATTCGATTTTTTAAAGATTTCAGCCTTATTATGCATTTTACAACAAAAGTGTATATAATCAAATTTATAAAAAATTAAAAGATCTACAACTTATATTTGTAGCATTTTCTCTACAGAGCCTAGTTTAGCGTGAAAGTGATTTTCCGTATTTTTAAGCCAAACCGAGGTCAATTTTTATTTTACGTCTTTCACTCATGATTAAAATAAGGTTATGTTTTTTGAGGTTAGTTTATTGTTTATTTCTAAAGTTTTATTACTAATGTTAGGTTACATTGTTCATTATTTACATTGGCAAGAGAAAGTTGTGTGAGTGTTTCACACCAGATTTTTTGTTTATTTAATGTCTCATCAACACCTTGGTTAAGGTTTTATTCTCACGAAGCTAGTTTACTAGCTGCTAGTACTAGCAAGTTTCCAAATGTTCACACCGAGCTAGTTTACTAGTGCTAGTCAATCACGTAACCTTTTCTCCCCTACTAGCGCTAGTAAAATCAAACATGTTTAAAGTCACAGGCACGCTAGTGAATCTAGAGCTTTAACTGATTTTTAGCTGGTAGTTGTTCGTTCCCAAGACGCTAGTAGTAGCTACTAGTCTACTAGCAGCCAGTGAGCTAGCGTCTAATTATACATAATTTTCCATTTTATAGAATTTATAATTTTATAGAATAATTTTATAGACCCTAATCGGGAACTGAATGCAGGATCATGTTTTTGCAGCGTAGCACGTTAAGAATTGTATCCGGAGGCGGCTAAATATTTATATTTTATTTACCTTACGACCCACCACGTCTAGACGTACAGTCATCGCCGCGAGCAGTCTGACAGATGTTTTACGGAGACGAAGGTTCCTGGTTCAAATCTTAGTACAGGTAGTTACTTTTATACGAATTTGAATACTAGACAGTTGATACCAGTGTACTTTGCTGTTTGGGATTTAATAAACCATACTATCTAAAAAATAGTCGGCCTGAGTCTGTACAAGACTTCATCTCATTCACATGCCTTGCACATCATCCTCATCTCATTGGGTCAAGGGGTTGCTTCTTGTTCTTAAATTGAACAGATTGCAACGAACAAAACACATCAGTAAAAAAATCTGGCGTGAAACACTCACACGACTTTCTCTAGCCAATTCAAATAATTAACAATATAACCTAACTTTAATAATAAAACATTATAAATAAACAAAAAAAAATCCTTATTTTAATCATGAACGAATGATGGAAAATGAAAATCAACCTGAGTTTGGCTTAAAAATAAGGAAAATCACTCTTTCACTTTAAACTAAGCTCTGTAGAGAAAATGCTCTAAATAAAAGTTGCAGATCTTTTAATTTCCTATAAATTTGATTATATACACGTTTGTCGTAAAATGCATACTAAGGCTGAAATCTTAAAAAACGATTTGTTTTACAGATTTAATGAAAAAAAAAACCCAGAAAATCACTAATTACCGCTAAACTAAGCGTTTTACAAAAAATTGTTTGAAATACAAGTTGTAGGATTTTAAATTCTCTACAACTTTTATTGGATACATTTTTGCGCTACATGCAAATTAAAACCTCAATCTTAAAATAAAAATTTTTTACGAGAAAACAGCCTTTCCAAGAATTTCAGTAGACATGGTGCCTACCTTACCTTGTAGAGCATAAAAAATTTAGTAAATGAGGCGATTTTTAAAAAAAATCGTAGAATCCGTTTTTGAGAATATCGCAAAAAAGTGAAAAATGACACGAATAAACTACTACTACTACCGGTTGAAAGATTTTAATGAAAATGTTCGTATCGCACACACACAGACCAATCGCTAATAACAGGTTTTTTTTGGGTTCAGGGGTCTGAAAACGTGTAGCCTATAAACGGTAAAAACTCAACTTCGAAAAATCGACATGAAAACAATACTTTCCTTCCAATAAATTCATATAGGCAAGAGAAAGTAAAAAAATATTACCTTATGTAGGCTATATTAGTTAACATAATTTTATAAATAACTAAACCGAAATTCTACAATAAAATTAGGTTAAATGTGGAGTTATATTTAACAAACGTTTATTCTGGTTAAATCACTTTAACTAAAGCTACAAACACAGTTAAGCAGAATAAAACTCTCTACAGGCTTATTGGGAAACATTCTCACTACCAAACAAAAACTTTTTGATCGCTTCAATGGTGTAGTGGTTAGAGCGCTATCTACACAGCAGAACATCCCGCCTTCGATTGGTTAGACTCTGGATATTATTAAAAGTTAAAACCCATGACTAATGACCAAGCTGTTAAAGGAACTTTAAATAAAGTAAAAGAAAAACATTCTGTTAATAATTATTATAAATACAAATATTAAAAGCAACGGTAAAATGGATTTACTTACAGACTATGAGCAATATATTAACTTGTAATGGATTCAGTTCCTTACCTAAAACAAAATAAAACAAATATTGTAATTTCATTATGTATGATAAAATTTCTAGACCCTACCTGATTAAAGAACACGTGTTCTTTCGGAAACCTGTTAAGTTCATTGGAGGCAATTTTTAAAATTTTCATCTCTAATTTTTCTTTGTTCGTCCGTCTGTCACATCCAGGTGTCAGAAACCACAAGAGATATCAACAAACGGTTTTCTATTCGTAATCTACACAAAAAGTTAGTGAGCCTGGATTATGTTTGAAGTTCCGATTTTGACCGGAAATGGCCCAAATCCTCGTTTTTTTGGAATATCCACCTATCGTCCACAAAAAGCAACGCATTCCACGGTTCGTAATGATTCTAATTGCATTTTCATTTTTATTCCCAGTTTAAACAATCATCCTAGAACAATTTCTAGTACAGTTTGTAACGTTGAAATGAAACAAAAATAGAATTGAAAATGTGGAAATAAATGAAATTTAATGAAACGAAAACTTTTAAATTAACTAAACAAAACTGATTTTAACAAATTTTAAGATTTATTTTTCTTAATATCGTTTTAAAATTATTGATGACACTATATCTATATATCTATTATGTTAATGACTTTAAAGGTATAAAATTATTGATATATGAAAATATTTGAATTGATTAATAATGTTTAATGAACTCAAAATATACTTTAATAGTTTATAGTTACGATTTTATTCTTGAATTCTTGTACTCTTCTACTTGACCTGCTATCCGTCCATCGATTTGGAATTAAATGGGGCATCGATGCATTGTTGCAATCGGTTTTATATTAAACACTGCCCATAATAGACAGGTGGAGTATCAAATTATTTACACTCAATTTGTTCATTGCAGGGCTAAAATAAATAGTACTGTTTCTTATCACATGGTCAGCCAATTAAATGACTGAAGCATTTAAGAACAGAAGAGGTAGCGGTGTAAAATACACTAATCAAAAATATCTCTTCTGAAAGTAATGAATTTCAATATACAGCCAGACCCTGTGGTAAATAAAGTGAAGGTGTCATTTGCAGAGTGGAAAATATGTGCTTTTCAGAGGGCACAGCATATTGTTAAGCGTACTTTTCCATTCAGTGAGGAAGGCATAGTAAACCACCTCATTCCTTGTTTTACTTAGTGAAACCTCTATAGTTTCAAACCACGCCTTTCGGCTGATTCTATCTTGATAACTGATAACTATTCTTTTCTTGAAAATAATTACAAAAAAAAATTAAATTGATAAACAATCGATTACTATAATAATTGTCGGTACCTGATCTTTAAAACAATGTAAATAAGTAATTAAGTATGTTTTTTACAACGTTATTCAATTAGGAGTTTGTGAATAAGAACGTATTGAGGCACGGAGTCGATATTTTTACTTAGTGTAGTAGTGCTCAAACTCCCATATGAAATAAGATTGCTCATGGACTTTCCATACTGCATTTTGAACGGAAATCAACTATTATTTAAGTTCATCTAATGTCACTGATTCATTCTTTATTATAAAATTAGTTGTAATTAGTTTATTAATAACTCCAGAGGGCACAGGCTCTTGGACTACAATGTGAAAACGCGGTTTCAGAATACTTTCCACAGTTTCTTAGTCTATAAATGAAACGATACTTGAGTACATAAATTTCCGACAAATATAAACGTACTCGTAGATTCATTAGACAAAAATTAACACAAAAGAAAAGAAAAAGGCTACACTGTTTTTGTTCATGGCTTTGTGATTAAATAAAAACCCCAAACGAATAGAATGCCGTGGGCAATCCGTCATAATTAATTAAAGGGAGTCTAGTTTCAGTACTTACCTTTATATATACACTCTACAAAGTACTGCTACCAATTCCTTTGAAAATATCTACCTTTGTAATTAGGTGATGATAAATTATCTGCTTATGCTTTAAACCCAAGGGTTGGAAAATTCAAATTACAATTCTACACACCCGGACTTATAAATTAAACTAGATATTCCCATGGTTTTTAAAAAGAAATTTTAAATACGTAACTTTACTGACGATGCAGAGTATATTTTAATTTGTTTCAACTTTTTATTTAAAATGAATCTTCAGCAAAATATGAAAAGTTTGTTTGTTATATGGTGTGTGAACATAGCCTAAAACTTTTTTGTGTCTTTTCCAGAGTACTTTAAGAATAATATGTAATTGAAGATGCCCCATAGGCCAACGGTTCGCTGAAAAAACTCAAAAAATCGAATTTTGATGTTTTAGTACAGACGGGTTTCATGTTATTCATTTCTTCTCCTATAAAAATGTTCGTCTGAAATGTTCTCCGAATTTTTGTGAGAAATATTTTTGTCCACAATATTTTCGGATTAAATCTTTTCCAGGTGAAAATTTTTCGGACAAAAGTTTTTTCCAGCATGACCCGAAACTATTATAGACATTTAGGAAGTTCATGTAAGAGGCGAGTTATATTTTTACTTTCTCTTGCCTATATGAATATATAGGAAGGAAAGTATTGTTTTTAAGCTGATTTTTCGAAATCGAGAAAGTACGATATTAACATTACTAAGAATCTTAAATCAGTAAGTTCTGTAATTGTACCAAGGTGTAGAACCAACACAAAAATTCTCTTGTAAACCAAGACCAGATGTTGGGCATCTTTCTAGAGTTTTTCCTTATCTTATTCAGGGCTCTACCCTGGTAATCTAATTACTTCTTTAAGCAATTACGAATTGTAACAGTAATAGAGGATAAGCGTGTTTCTCACCTCCTAATCCGAATAATAACTGTACTACAATTATTGTAGTCGTCGTTTCGGCTACAAATATTGTAGCCAAATCGACGCGCTGAATACAATTTCATCTGATCAACGGATTAAACTTTTAAGTAAATTTTGAAAATTGAAAAAATCATTTAACGATGGTCATATTTTTCTTTTTTTATACACAAAGAGGATAAATAAAAAAGTAAATTTAGATTTTTAATCGAGTTTAAACTGAGTACCATTGAGATGTTTTAGAATGATTGAAGAGGAAAAAAAAGGATATCAAATCATATCGAAGTTCTCTGTACAACAGATTGTTTAGTTTTAATACAAATCCTACTCTTGATTTTGAGAGCTTAAGCAACCCTATGAGTAAATAAAATATAAAACCAAATAAATAAAACCAACATCGTAGCAAACGTTGTAGTACCGTATTTAATAAAAGTTATATTTTTATGAAACTAACTCAGTTTATATGGAATTACCACAGAAACGTAATTTTTAACTTTGATTTTACGAACAACATTTTAAAACTATTATATGTAATGAAATCTAGAACGTCTTGAGAGTTTATGGGAAAAATTTATAATAACAATAATAATAAAAATACATTTTTTTCAAAAAATTATAAATTTTTTATCTTAACATATTATATCAATACATTTTTTTATATACACATCCATTCCCATTACAACATTTATTCCAATAATCAAGGCGGTGAAAATTAACATATACAACTATGGTTAAAAACCAAGATGTGTAAAAAACATCATTTCCCTAATATTTAAACTACTGACCACAGAAATTATGATAAATGAGCTTACAGTTATCTTTGTGTTGTACTATAGCCTACATCATTTAGTGTCTTATTACTGTTGAAATTCTTGGGGGCAGTGGTTAAAAATGGAGGTTTTTAAGATTGGGTTTAATGTGTAGCTTAAGCCAAAAGTGTACATAATAAAAGTTGCAGTTAATGCAAAAAGCTACAACTTTAATTTCATACATTGTGTGAAATTTAAAGTTCTAGTGTTTTTGTATTAACATAAACGTTGTAACCTTTATTAATAAACACTTTTGCTCTAAACCGCACATTAAGGCCACAATCTCGAAAATCCTCCATTTTTTACCACGATAGCGCAGCTTCCAAGAATATCAAGTGATAAGACACTGTTTTAGAAAAAAATGTCATTTTCTTCTAAAATGCTTAGTTTAGCGTCAATTAGTAATTTTCCGTATTTTTAACTTTACACAGATTGATTTTCATTTAGTGCCATTCACTCATGATTAAATTTGGGTTATATGTTTCATTATCAACATATCGAAACAGAAAGTATTGTGAGTGTTTCATACCAAACTTCTGCTTTTATTTTATTTACCTTTTTGTGCACAACCCAATGTCCTTTACAAAAAGTTTGATGGAAAGCAAGGCCAAGACACAAAAGTTCATGGAATGACTTACACTATGTTAAATATGAAATTAAATCCCAAACGAGAAGTATGTATATTCGCAGAAAACTAAAACAATACATGTAAAACAAGACGTGGTTTCACTAAAATAGCGATGGGCCGAACTCACAGTGTGACAGTGCTCGTTCACATTGTGGAGAGATATTTTGAAACTGGTGAAGGAAGGCATAAGAAAAGGGAATTATTATTGAGGCCAGCAGGGGGCAGCCTATATCCAACATTGGAGGATGACAGGTAGATGAAGAATCTTTTACCAATACTTTCCTATAGAGAGTATCTAGAGAGGGAACCCGCAAATAGTTGTATGAAATTAAATGTACCAACTAATGTGTATGGTTTCAAAACCAATGAATTAATTACACAATGTTAATTTTATGTCAAAAACAGTTTTCTTCATCACTATGTTGGAATATTGCATTCTGGTATCGAACCTGGACTTCAGTCCAATTTTTATTATGATTAAAGGTGTTCAATGGTTAAGTTAATACGGCAAAGTAATTAAAGATTCCGGTAATAGAAATAATAATACAAAAACAAGAAACTTTTTTAAGTATTTATTTAAAACAGTAATCTTAACAACAATGCTTGAATGTAAAGAGTTACACAAACGTTATTCAATGGAAACAAAACAAGGTTTTACATACAGATTTTTAGGTGTATTTAATGGAACCACAAAGCTTGAGGATGACGTTAAAGTCAAGAAGGGTGAATAGAATAGAACGACGGAGTGAAAGAGGTCAGATCCCATGGGTACGTGTGAAGAGGAAGAGGGAAATAAGGAAGAAGAGAGCGAACAGAATTACCGACCCTATTGTGCAGCACAATGAGAAGGTCTTTAGCGTCACCTCATGAGGATTAGCGAACGGCCGGGTGGATGTCCCATGCGTAGACCGGTACCGCACAAACCGCTTTTCCAAATAACAACCCATTCAAATGGGAGAAAATTGAGGAAACGAAAGAAAGAGAGAGAGAGAGAGAGAGAGAGAGAGAGAGAGAGAGAGAGAGAGAGAGAGAAAGAGCAAGAAAACTGAGTGTGAGAGTAGGCGGGTATGTAATTATCACAAACCAAACAGAAAACACTTCAACCCAAAAAGTTATTTCAGTAAATTTATGGCATCTTCAATTTAGGTCCATACAATTCCTTTGATTATATTAGGAGGCAAAATATTAACATTTTAAAACAATAATATGATAGAATCAAACAATTTAAATAAATAGTTTTCAACCAAAACAGAACATATTAACAGCTTTTTAACTTTTAGAAAAGTTAAAAGATTAGTTAACTTTTTTAAGTTAACGTTAAAATTAAATGTTATACGATGAAGTAAAGCCAACAATCTCTTAAAAACACTAAAACATTTCTATTCTCCCGCCAGTCATTTACATCATATTTACACCCACCTACTCAAAAAGAAATCCTCCAATTTACTAGTTGTACCCTATGTACAAACAATTGTAAATACCAATAATAAATTAAAAGTAAATTTAGATTATGTCTTAATTTGGAGATTGATATGCTTAAGTTATTGATACTGTGACTTAATTTTTCACTTTTGTTCGATACAGAATTACACGTACAATATACAGAAGAGCCTCGGTTTTCCGAGCTCCGACTAACCGAGGTAGTCCCAAAAAGTACTGCGCAATGAAACCCGAATATACCGGCAATTCGATCATAAACTGAATGTAAAGTATGTCTTTTTTCATTTCGTAGTTTTATTTGTACGTCATTTTCTCATTTGATAACAAAGTAGATGCCTTTTTTCACACCTTTCATCACCTTTTCATTCATTTCACCTGTTTACCATAAGTTTTCCTCTCGATTTTTGACAGAGTCCGTTTTATCTGAATTTCCGAAAATCCGAGGTACCTTTGGTCTATATTACCTCGGATAATCAAGACTCTACTGTAATTACAACGTACGCGACTACGGAATATAAATTTATATTTGAAGGAAAACAAAATTAATATAAAATCCCAAAGGCATGTTCAAAATATTTACTTTTTATGAAATATAATTGTTTCATTAAAACTTAAAAATAACAAATATAATGACAACTTTTTATTAAAATTATATAATCTCTTTAAATTGTGATTTTAGAAATTTGTCCACTGATTGGAAACACTTTTGTAACTCTATTAAAAATCACACGGCAAAATCTTAATTTAACATTTTAAATATTTCAATATAAAATAAATTAGTTAAGTATTCACTCATAGTTACCTGAAATATAACATTAATAACCTCAGTGTAAAGAATAAATATCTGTAAAAATGCAAAAATCTTCCTATCAGTAAAATAAATGTATTTTCGTCATTTTTTTCAATTAAATTTTAATAATCTTTCAGTTTTCTATTTTTTACGTTGTCATAAATCTTGTTATCACTCTTTGAACAAAAAAATTAATCCATATGTTCAATATAAACATTTATATAAACAAAAACCCCCTATGCACGGTTCTAGGTTGTTTTTTAAGCTCGGCTAATGGCGGATTTTTTTTTAGTTTATTCAAAGTCGCATCAACAGCTCGATCATTAGCGACTAAGGTGGGATATGTAACGGTGGGTTCTTTTTAACTTGTAAACATTTCCAGACCTTGGCCGTAAATCAAACCCGGGACCTCTGCGCGGTAGGCTATCCTGCTACCACTACACTACGGAGGCGGCCAGATATTATTTTAAATTAAACAAAATTAAAATAGGATCTTTACATAATAACCACTGTTGTTTAGTTCATCTGCCGAAAGGCTGGTTTAAACCTCTAGAGGGTTATCTAAAAAAAATAGAGGAGTACCTTACTGAATGGAAAAGTATGCGCATCAGCATACCAAGCCCTCTGAAAAGCATCTACATTTCACCCTACAAATAATACCTACACTTCATTCACCACACGGTCTGGTTGTACAATGGAATTCATAACTCCCAGACGAGATAACTCTGACTTGTGTATTTTATACCTCTTCTGTTCTTAAATACTTTAGTCATTTGATTCGCTGACCATGTGATAAGAAATATAACTATTTTTTATAGCCGTGGAAATAACAGATTGAGTGGAAATAATTTTACACTCCACGTGTCTGTTATGGGCAAAGGTACTATTTATACGAAGGGAAGGAATATCTTCGTTGAAAGAAAATGTTACCTTAAGTTTGTTTGAGTTAACCATTATGCTTCAATTTTCCAGAAAAAATTTAACTAAAATTTATAAGAGTTTCTAAAATGTTCACAAGCTGACAAGCTTAACATATTAATTATTATTACAAGGAGAAAAATTACTACGGATAGTAATGTGTTGGAAAATGAATAAGTATATAATATTTGATTTTGTTTTTACAAAGGAAAATATAATAATGGAGGCAAAAACTGGTGACAACAACTCTTCTTTACTTGGACTACGCGCTATGAACCGAAAGGGAAACTGGAAATAGGAGCAAAGATATTTCAATATTATTTATATAATATACAGTTAAACTGCTGTACAGCTGCTACCATTTCTGCGTTTTCAGATTTAATATTTGTCTGTTTTGACAGAATTCCTATTTAAAAAACGGCAACAAGATTTGAAATTATATATTTTTTGTGCCCATCAGAATGTTTTACTGTTCTTTTTAATGCATCTCTCAGCGTTTCAAGAGGTATGAGTTAGGAACTTATTTTTCTGCGTTAAATGAATATACGATAGAAAAACATTGTTCTGACGTTATTTCGTTTGACAACGCATTCAGTTAGATGAATCGATTTTAAGAATTTCTGAACGATAATTTAATATTTTAAAGAAACGGTTGTAAATTTTCTCTTATTGAAAAGAAAAGGTGTTTTCTTTAACCTTTCTTACAATTTTTCAGACAATCTCAATAAATTGTTTTTCATATAATACATAAATTCTTATTTTAGAAGTTTCATTTAAAATAAGTACACGTAGAATGTTAAAAAGGGGTTCCCAAAACACCTTAGTATTTAGACTTTCATAAAACGGACTATATTTTTGCCTTTAATGTTCAAGTTTTACAGCTACCACTAAGCGCACCAATAACAAGTACATTTTTATTGTGTGTTCCAAATTATTAATTTATCCTTAATTCATAAACTTCAATAATTATTTATTTTCTTGAACAACGATATTGCGAGGAACTAGATTTGTTAAATTACCAGTCGAAACCATGTTTTTCGTTTCGCGCTCCTTTATTACGAGACCAATAATTTTTGTTTGTCGATCAATTTTTTATAAATCTCTTACCATTACTGCAATATCATGGGCATAAACGAAAACTCTTAATTGGTAAAAATAAAATAAAAACTAAATCAGTTGTCACAAATTCGTTTAGAATTTCCATATACAGTTTCGAAATGATAACTTTTGATTAAGTAACGAGAACAGATATTGGAAGACGGTTTTCAAAATCAACTTTTTCAACTCCAAAATACAATGTTAAACATGCGTCATTATAAGCCGTACTAACGCTAACAATAATGCAGAATCGGAGTTAAATTTGGCCGTTTTACAAAGATCTAGACATATGTAAATGGGTGACATCTAAAAAACAGAATATTCAGTACACTGCTTTCATATTGTTATTTTTGCTAATTTGTTCATCGAAACTATTATAGATTTATACCATAATCATCATCATCTGTCAAGGGTTAGACGCAACGGCCTGTTCCGGGATCCATCTCATTTTAGATCTTTCTAGACTCGCTTCCCTCTAGGTTTTTATTTCCATTCTCGTAGAGGAGTCTCTGTGTGCTGGCATGCGAAGTTAATGGTTCGGGCAGTTTCTCTTATACATTCTTAACGTTTCACACAGTGAATTAACATTTAACTCAGCGCGTATATCTTCGTTATGTACTTTATCTAACCGGGTACAACCTTTGACTCCTCGCCAAAATCTCATTTCAACAGCCTAGATATGAGATTGATTCCTCTGTAATGAAACCCATGATTTACTCCCATATGTTATTAGTGGTACAGCCATTGCTCTATAAAATTTCATTTGCCTATACCATAATGCCGTTTAAAATAATAAAACAATTTAATATGACGAATCCAAAGTGGCAAACAAAAATGAAATTATTCCCGTTACCTAGTTCCACTTAGTTTACTAAAATTCAACCGTTTAAGAACATTATGGACGCATGGAATAATTCAATTTAATTTATTTAACTTTAAAATATTTTCCCTTCCATATGTAAACAATCCACCAAAGACGTAAATCAACATTACAAAACAATAACATCACAGTAAGCGTTTTGAACTGTCTACATTTACCAGGTAAACTCGATTGTCGGGTTTGCAAAAGTTGGCGTCGAGATACCGGTCATCTGATTTATTAGTTCTCAAGCAAGATAATAAAACAAATTTGATCTAGTCATTTTTAACATCTTTCGTATGATTTTTATTTATTTATTTACTTAACTTCCGTATCTTCTTACATTAAAACGCACAGCCAAATTTTTCAGGAAACAATAGTTATAATTTAAATGTAAGGGTTCTGCTAATGAGCGTTCTTCTCAGAACTGTTAAAAGTAATAAAAAAATTGTGAAAAGATTTATTAGTTATGCAGAACTACACAGTTGTAAATTTAAATAAATAAAATGAAAAACGTAAATAGTTTACAAGTCGCTACATTTTACTACGTCCAAAAATCGACTCGTGATTATATTGACATTTTGGTCACTAACGTGGAAAGTCAAAGAATACAACATTTTTCTGCCTTCTCCAAAATAATAAGATTTCATCAAAACTCCACTGAACTGAATACAAAGGTATTACAAAGGAATGAGCTTAGCAGACAATTCGCTTTGAGCGGTGGGCAACCACAACCAGTTATAAATGTCACTAATAAAGGAACCAATTTTCGTCATATTTTTTTATAAAGTTAAATAAAACAGATGTTTGCTTCATCGGAAATCTTTATCAGCTTAAATTAAAGTGAAATAACTCAATAAAAAAAATAAAAACACAACATAAAACTTAACTATTTCAACTCGACATAGTAATACATAACATGTAATAATAAACTTAATTTTTTATTATTTACTGCAAAAAAAATTACAGTATGTAAACATGGAACAATGAATAAATAATTAATATAAAAAGTCTGTTAAACAAAATGACATGAAAATAAATTTCCTTGAAAATTTAAAAATGTTTCTTACTACGTACTAAACTATCGTACATCAATACATCAACGTAGAGTCAATAAGTTCAGCCCTTAACAAATTATACGTGTAGACGTTTACATTCAAAGTTAATAAATCACAAAAAAACCCGAGGTACAAATATTGTCACTCCATACCTACCACAAAGTAATTAAAAATATGCTGAAATAGGGATCTTACGTATATGAAACAGCGACGAGGGAATATGTATAAAACATCGACGAGAGATCTAAGATAAAACATCGACGAGGGATCTTAGATAAAACATCCACGAGGGTTTACCACTGAGTGATTTCCTCAATCAAGACGAAAACAAAACATTAAGCACGTACGTCATAAATAGGCCTACTGGTGATTGTAAAATATACAGTATTGTGACACATCAACAAAATCTTCAGTTACTTCTGGATTTATCTTAACAAAAAGTTATAAACATTATATTTGAAAAAAGGACACATTACAAAACCTTAACAGAAGAGTTAATTATCTAAATAGACACACCGACCTTTCAGGTAGTCGGTACAACAATAGGCCTATACTAATCATTTGTACATAATATTTTTAAACATTTCTTGGCACTAATCTGTTTTAATAACTATTATTATTTACACTAACACTTCTAAAATCTCAGTCTTGCTAGAGAATTATGGAACACACTTACCCTATAGATATTGTCACAGTATTGGAATTGTTAAAAAATAAAGTAAAAAAAACCAATAGAATCGTTGTTTTAATTTAGATAATTACAATTAAAAATTAATGTCTAAAAAAATGACAGTTGGATGAAATAGTCGTAATTGTTGGATTTCGTCACTGTTGTCTAGTAAGTAGATGGCTAAAATGTTTGGATGTTGTACTAGTTTAGAATTGTATTTTGAGATGTATCTTGAAGGCTAGTGTGAAATAGAGCGAGAAAGGTCACAAAACCTAAAATCTATAAAGTTACGGCAGCTCTAGTTACTTTGTACGGAAGTGAGACATGGACAACAACAAAAACCGAATAACGGAGAATCCAGATGAAAGAGATGAGATTTCTGCGAAAAACTAAGGGATCTACACACTTAGACATAAGAAATAAGGAAGTAAGATCAGAATTTGGTATTTACAACTTGAACGAAAAATAAAGGATTATTGCCAAAGTTGGAGACAGCTCATGGAAAGATTGTCAGATTCCAGAACACATAAGCAGGTGCACTGGTATGCTCTAGAAGGTAAAAAGGATGTCGGTAGACCTACGAAAACATTAAAATAGGTGATAGGCTACGGTGTGTGAGTTCGGAACAGGATGCGATCTAATCCTTGTTTAGAAGAAGGAGAAGAAGAATAAGAAGAGGAAAAAGAAGATCTTGAATGGGTTTTATGTACTGGTAAGATTCAGTGACGGTGCGTAAAAATTTTGAACAGTAAACTTAATTGAAACAATAAATTTGAAATAATTTTCGAATACAAGTCACGATTTATTCTTGTCTAATTATTCCTGTGAAGTCTTTATTTAATCAGGATGATACTGATTGCATTCCTAAACGAGAAGTATGCAATGTAGGTAAATCAATTCTATTACCGAAAGTATTTTATTATAACACAAAAGATGATTACGCGACACTAATTAGGTATGTGCAGTACATTGTAATCAATGTTATAACGTACTGCATACTGTACTAAGCGCCTTCAGTATAAAGGATATGCAAAATATAAAAAAATGTAATCAATCTAATAACGTACTACATATAATATTAAGCGCCTTCAGTGTAAAGGGTATGCAAAATATACGTAACAATCAATGTTACAAGCATATAAAAGTATTATAGAGCATATAGAGCCTACTAGGTATATGCAAAATATAGACAGTAATAATGAAGTGTTCACAAATTGAAGAACAGTTGTGTTTCTACCTTAAACAAAAATAAAAGTACTTTTACTTTCTCTTGCCTATGAATATAGGAAGGAAAGAATTGTTTTCAAGCCGATTTTTCGAAATCGAGTTTTCACCGGATCTACACGTTTTCAGGCCCCGTGAACCCAAAAAACATGTTTTTAGCGATTGGTCTGTGAGTGTATGTTTTTTTTTAAATCGCCTGATTTATTAAATTTTTTATGTGTGAACAGAATTTCTCAAGAACGGAACATCGTACGAACTTGATACTTCAAGTTAAATACTACTACCGACCCGACACGGAACATTTTCTTTAAAAATCGGTCAACCGAACGTAAGAGTTTATTCGTGTAATTTTTAACTTTTTTGCGATTTTCTCAAAAACCGCTACTACGATATTTTTTTTAAATCGCCGGATTTACTAAATTTTTTATGCTCTACAAAACAGGGTAGGCGCCATGCCTGCTGAATATCTTGGGGAGGCTGTTTCCTCGTAAAAATATTGTTTTTTTTTAAGATTTCGGCTTTAATATGCATTTTAGCGCAAGAAAAGGTTAAAGTTGTACAGAATTTAAAATCCTACAACTTTTATTTTTAACATTCATTTGTATAACGCTTAGTTTAGCAATAATTAGCGAATTTTTGTTTTTTTCTCACACAAACGTGTAAAAAAATCTATTTTTCAAGATTTCAGCCTTAATACGCAATTTAAGACAAAAATGTTATCAAATTTACAGGAAATTAAAAGATCTACAATATTTATTCCCTACAGATCCTAGTTTAGCGTGAAAGAGTGATTTTCCGTATTTTTAAGCCAAACTGAGGTTGATTTTCATTTTGTGTCTTTCCACTCATGATTAAAATTAGGTTATGTTTATTGTGGTTAGTTTTGTATGGTATTATTTTATATGGTTTTATATGGTATTATTTTGTATGGTATGTGGTTAGTATTGTATGTGGTATAATTCTAATGGTTTATTACTGATGTTAGGTTGTATTGTTAATTGCATTGCCAAGAGAAAGTTGAGTGAAAGTTTCACACAAGATTTTTGGAATAATAATATTCACTTTTATAATTAAGAAAGAAAACAATAATTAATTTTTTAAATCACTTTAACATAAAATTGCAAGAGTATTTCTATAACACACATTGCAGAGTTCTGACAGACAATTTTTAGTTACTTTTAAACCTTTTGTTAAACAAACAATAAGACTCGACTTACGCGGATTCATGTTAGCGGGATTTTTCTGAACGTAATTTATATTATATTGTTTACAGTCATTACTTTTATCTTACGGATATTTACATTTATATCCACTGTTTTGATAATTTCGCTCAAAACCGTTGTCTTAGTTGCCCTCTCCATTTTTACACTGGAATTTTATTTTGATTTGCTTTTGTTCTAAATATTAGTACTGTTTAGTGCGTTAAAAATATCAATCGTGTAAGGTCAACGTAGATTCAATTGAGCTACAATTGCAGGTATTTCATTTTCTTTACTTTGCGTACAGTATGCGTCTAACCAAAGGTTAAAAACGAAAAGCGATTACTTTAGAGAAAAAATTAAATCGTTAAAAGATACGTACGGGGTGAAAAAACGAAGAACATAAAAGGAACGACAAGGTTTAGTGAAACAACGCAACAGAATATTAGCGGATTTGAATGGTACTGACAATAAGCGAATGTTTTACGGTTAAACCGAACGATCTAAGTCACGCAAATTTCATGTTACGCGATAATTCTGTGGAACGCATCCCTCGCGAAGTCGAGGACTCTGCTGAAATTATTTACCAAGCCATCATTTTTATCGGAAAATCCCACTGAATAATAGAAAGTTTAACGGCTTATGTCGAAAATTGAGTAATTTTTTACTTTCTCTCGTCTATATGATTATTATAGGAAAACAGTATTGTTTTCATGGCGATTTTTCGAAATCGAGTTTTCACCGAATATACACGTTTTCAGACCTCCTGAACTCAAAAAATACGTTTTAGCGATTAGTCTGTGTGTGAACCGAATATCTCAAGAACGGAACATCGTACGAGGTTGAAACTTGAAACTTAAGTTAGGTACTACTAGAGGACCTGACAGGAACAGTTTCATCAAAATCGGTCAACCAGAAGTAGTATTTTTCTCGTGTAATATTTAGCTTTTTTTGCAATTTTCTCAAAAACAGCTGCTACGATTTTTTTACATACCCTCATTTACTACATTTTTTATGTTCTACAAGGTAGGGTAGAAAGCTATGTCTGCTGAAATTTTTGGGGAGACTGTTCTTTTGCAGAAAAAATATTTTTGTTTTAAGATCGCGGCCTTAATATGCATTTTAGGGAAAAGTGTGTATAATAAAAGTCGTAGAGAATTTAAAATTATACAACTTTTATTTCAAACATTTCTTTGTATAACACCTTAGTTTAGCGTAATTACTTTTTTTTAATGAAAATCAGTAAAAAAATTCTATTTTTTAAGATTTCAGCCGTAGTATGCATTTCACGACAAAAGTTTCTATTATCGAATTTATAGGAAATTAAAAGATTTACAACTTTTATTTTAAGCATTTGTCTCTTTTTTGTGAAAGTAAAAATGTATCTTTATAAAGAAGTTATGCTTTATCCAATAGAAAGCTCTAAAATTACTCATTTTATTTTGTATACACTCTTTATAGAAGAGCAATTATAAAGTTTGAAATAATTCGGAGTAATATTCACACCATATTTAGAAAAACATTAAACACATTTTTAAACTCAATTCAGATGTTTAATTTAATTATACATGTTTATAATTAAGGCATATTATGGTCGAATTACGGTGAAAATAAAATAAAATTAACAAGAATGATTTTGGGTCCAATTAACTAACTACTTCTTCATATTTTCAAAAAATATATATTAAATTTCTATAAAAATAATGAAATTTAAATAAAAGTGCAGATATAAAAGGTGGAAAACTTTTTACAGGAACGAAGGAAATAAAATTTGTATAGGAAATATAAACTTTTAAATAACGTAAAAGAAAAACGTTCATTTACTCGGTACATCTTGCTTTTGCTGAGACGGTAGTGAGGGCATTAAGCCTAGTGGGGAAATATCTAAATTTGCATTTGTTCAACTAAGTTTTCACAAGGCTTTCTCTTCACTCTTCCTTCATCTTCTATCATATTCCATCTCAACTCGACCATAAATCTTTCTCTTTTCATCTCGGATTGCTTTTGGTCCTATTTCATGAATAAACACAGCCTTTAACCATCTTACAGCCGTTTGGAATTTTCAAATTGGGTTTAATTAATTTGGTTCGTCACTTCAATTCCGTCTCGCTCATCACCACACCCGTCCTTTCAAAAGAGACGTCCAATTTCGTTCGTCATTCGATTCGGTATTTCAATGTATCTAAAATAACTTTCATTTATATTGATAGGGAATAAATTTGACGAGGTTTTATGTATCTGAATTCAATACAAATACTTACAATATTAATTTTAGCGAGATGGTTAAAAGTTAACCATTCCTTCTCAGAAGTACAAACATATAACGGGTGCGATACACCGCAATAACATTCTTGATAATTTGTAATCTGATTAAAGATAATCTGCAACAAAATATATATTTTCCAACGATGATAAGAAAATAAATGAGAGATAAAAATATAACACCATCCAGATATTTAAAGGAACACGGGTGATTAATGTGATTTGGGGATACAAAAATAAACTTATCAGAAAATAATTGTTAAACCATTGGAGAACCTAAGACCGGCATAAAAATCTACTGCCTTTTCCCCTAGACATCTTGGCAATCGTTTCAAGAAAC
This sequence comes from Catonia carolina, assembly GCA_035578175.1. Lineage (NCBI taxonomy): Eukaryota > Metazoa > Arthropoda > Insecta > Hemiptera > Achilidae > Catonia > Catonia carolina. The sequence continues at coordinate 66,180,935 of JAQMRL010000004.1, read as the reverse complement.
CCGAAAACGGCGATATAACAAATGGAAGACAGGTGAAGAAGTGATAATTTATTTGCACTCTATCTGAGAGTTCCAGGACTACACAAAATAGTTCTGTTTCTAACCACGTGGTCAGACAATTACATGACTGAACTGTTTAAGAACAGAAGAGGTAGAGGTGTTAAAATACACTAGTCAGAGTTATCTCCTCTGAAAGAAAGAATTTCATTATACATCCAGACCCTGTGGTGAATGAAGTGAAGGTGTCATTTCCAAGGTGCAAAGTAGATGCTTTTCGGAGGGCCTGACATGCTGATAAGCATAAGCTGCTTTTGTACTCAGTGACAAAGGCAATTGTAAACAACCTTACTCCTCGTTTTATTTAGTAAAACCTCTAGAGGTTCAAACCAGCCTATCGTCTGTTGACCTAAACAACAACAAATAGAAGTGTTGAAAGAGGAAGCACCAAAAAAAAGACTACAGATTTACTTTAAAAAGTACACAACGAACAGCAAAACGACTTTACGACACTTGATGACAAAATACGGAAGACCAGGGAGTAGAGAGCTAACAACAGCAAGTCAGGAGAGATAGCCATTGCACTCCGAACAACAAGCAACCTGTACGAGTGTCAAGCATTCTCGAGACGCCAAGATCAAATGTTCGAATGTTGTTATAAAACTTGCGTGTTTGCACGTGTGAATACTTAAAATGACTCGTATAGCTAGTTTAAGAGATAGAACCTTGGCAAAATAATTGGCCCGAATAAAGTAGACCGACAGTACAGGTCACGAGGAAGAGAACAATAAAAAAATTTATGATCGATAGGAAAAAAAACCAAGACTACAATTCTATGGACACCTGCATAGGATGTATGAAAAGCACTTGACAAGACACAATTTGAGAGCACTTAACAGTAGATCAAAGAACTCAGATAAGTGATTTAAAGAATTTACCAAGGCTATTGAGAAAATTAACAAACCAAGCAAACATAACGGACAGAAATAAATTCTGAAAACTCATTACAAGAATAATTTTGTTTCCTTAAGACAGAAAGCAGAACGTCGGATCGACAGAAGAACGGCAAACCCTACAGTGAACAATTACTGAAAACGTGGTGACAAAAAATAGCTTCTGAAGATTTAAAATATTACTCACGTTGTTTAAAATTAGCTTTATAGAAAAAAACAAAAGAAAAATTAAGAAGATCCGAAATCAGTACCTAGTCTGTTAATATAGTGCCTACTTATGATTCATTTTCTCCAAAATTGCAGGAATCTTAACAGGAACTTTTCTGCTCCATCAGTACATACAATTTTTAAATAATGGTGGTAAAAATACTAATTTCTGAAATGCCACGTTTAAAACAATTTTATTCGTAATATGTTTAAATAATTTAATAAATATTTTGAATAAATGTAAATAGTATGCTCCCAAAATTTCAACTTAATATCTACAACGCATTCTAAGATAATTCGTGTTCTCAATACAAAAAAAAGGAAATCTTCTGTCAAAGATTTAAACTTTAAAAAAATCACTTACAAATTTTACAGTACCTCAATATTTGGTTAAAATAAAATTAAAAAATGATTTGGAAAAATAATAAAATTGAATTTGAGTTAAACTTGTACTATAAAACTTATTTTTAAAGGAAATAAAATTAAAATTTATAAACATATGAGCAAAATAATAAATTAAGCAAATGCGCTGGTAAACTTTTCTCTGAAAAATCGTATAATATAACTGTGTTATACGTGTTTTGAACTATTACTTACTAACGACCTAACTATAACAGAAGACTAAAAATAACAGCGTTATTTTTGCTGACCTTAAGTCGTTACAGCTTTATCGAAGTTTAGAAGCAACTCCATCTCGCTCACCCAGAATGCAATTTGCCGCCCCATCTGAGCCATCTCATGTTTCCTAATAGGGCAGTTAAAGCTATCTGTTTCGTTTTTTTTGTTTCATTCTACCAGCTCGTCAGAATTTCCTCACATCCGGCCTTTGAAATGGTTGAGATGAAAAACTAGAAAATCCGAGCGGAATTGAGTGATCTTTTTTACTCTTGGGAAATCCGATTCAATTTTCATCGTAAACTTTATGATTTTGTAACTATTTTTAAACTCATAAACAAATTAGTATGTTTGAAACTACAGATTTTTCATATAAATTATAAATTCATGAGTTAAACGTTCATAAAAAATAATAATAGAGATAAACAGATTTGTTTTCTTAAGATTTAACAACAGAATCTGTCATTTCAAAAAGCCCATAAGTAAAAAAACTAACTTTTGGAAAAATTTAAAAAATTATAATTTATTATGTTTTAATTAAGAAATATAAATTGTTCAGAGGGATGTCCCCTTTTATAAAAAAAATATACTTTTGTCGTTTTAAAGAAAAGCCACTTGTTTAAAAAAATTGAAAATTCAGACTTAAGGAGTTTCTGAAATAAATTAGGGTAAAATGTTAACTTACGTTGCTTTTTGTAAAATACCTACGTTGTTAGACCAGAAGAAAATTGTATTGTACAATAGTATTCATTTACTTATCAACAAATTTATATTATGACTGAAAATATCTTTCTATATTAAAACAAAATTGAAATTGAAACTTCAAGAAAGAAAAATGTAGATTTTCAGGGCTATTTACGTTTTTCATCGTTATTATAAACGTTAGTTAAACACCTTAAAAAGATTTTTGCATAGAATCTTTGAATGGCCTCTTCCACTAAAAAGTAGAGTTTAAGATTCAAATAAAGGACCACTTTAATTTTTTTAATTAGTAGAAAACTGTTTATATTCGTACGGATAAATCTTTCTTAGTGTTATACGTATAACTTAAGAAAAGCCAGACTTATGTGATTTTTGTAGGGATGGTGTGGTGATACAGTTAGTTCTAAAATGCACAAAAGATAAAATGTAAAATTTTGACTTATGAGCTTTCTGAAATGACTGATTAAAATTGTGACCTGTACATCTATTTTACCTCTAATGTTTTGTATTGATATAATTTATTTTTACAATCAGTTCTTCACAAAACAATAAATAGACTTGTTGAAAATAAAATGAAATGCTAACATCCAGGAGACACAAGTTTTAAAAAAATCGTTCACATAAAATGTACAATTTGATAGTTATTAAGAATATATTGTGACATTTATATCTAAGGTCCGTTTCGGGATCTGGGTAAATTAAATAATTAACACACTAAAGTTTAAAATTACAAGTATTTGTTGTTGTTTAGGTCATCAGCCGAACGACTGGATTGAACTTGTAGAGGTTTTAGTAAGTAAAACGAGTAGTGAGTAGTTTACAATTGCCTTCCTCACTGAGTAGAAAAGTATGGTTATCAACATACCGGGCCCTCTTAAAAGCACATATTTTCCACTCTGCACACTGTCAATTCATTCACCACAGGGTCTGGCTGTATAACGAAATTCATTACTTTCAGAGGAAATAACTCTGAAATATGTGTGTGATAACAAACTAAAGTTTAAAATTACAAGTATTTAATACAATTAAATAAATGACTACAATCTACGAGTAAATTACAATTAAACTATTTAATAAATAACTAACTAATTATAATTAACTAATAAAAATAAATGACTTAACCAATTTACTAAATACTACTTACACAAATGATACAGAGTAAATAAACGTTAAACAATAGAGGGTAATTCACAGTAACGCTGGCCTACTCCAAATGTAATCGTTGCGTACTACGCAATGTACATTCGCCGAAGATAGATCACATACTGACTGCAGGACCGAACTCTGGGCTCCTTATCTGAAAGACCCTGTGGAAGCCACCAGAAGGACACCGATTTTCGAAATAACAATAAAATTACACATCCTTGTACCGACTTCTGGATAAATCTTAACAAATTTTAACCAAATTAGAATTGAATAAAATGTGTTACAAAAAGGCCAATTATTTAACAGGTTGACTGCTATTCGAATGATGAGTAGTCTTGTCAGAACTGCTACAATTTTTTTCCCAGTTTATGCAGTGTATTATAAAAAATGTCAGTTACTAGTAACAAAAAATCTGGTGTGAAACACTCACACAACTTTCTCTTGCCAATGCAAATAATTAACAATAAACCTAACATTAATATTAAAATATTAGAAATAAACAAAAAACTAACCTCAAAAACATAACCTTATTTTAATCATGAGTGAATGATGCAAAATGAAAATCAACCTCAGTTTGGCTTAGAAATACGGAAAATCACTCTTTCTCTCTAAACTAGGCTCTGTAGAGAAAAATGCTTTAAATAAAAGTTGTAGATCTTTTAATTTTCTATAAATTTAATTCTATACACTTTTGTCGTAAAGTGCATACTAAGGCCGAAATCTTAAAAAAATCAATTTTTCACACATTTTCGTGAGAAAAAAAACAGAAAATCGCAAATTACCGCTAAACTAAGCGTTATACAAAAAATTGTTTGAAACAAAAGTTGTAGAATTTTTAATTCTCTACAACTTTTATTATATAAAGTTTTGCGCTAAAATGCATATTAAAGCTGTAATCTTAAAAAAACAACGTTTTTACGTGAAAACAGCCTCACCCAGAATTTCAGCAAACATGACGCCTACCCTATCTTGTAGAGAATAAAAAAGTGAGTAAACCAGGCGATTTTTAAAAAAATCGTAGGACCAGTTTTTGAGAAAATCGCAAAAAAGTGAAAAATTACACGAATAAACTACCACTTCCGGTTGACCGATTTTGATGAAAATGTTCGTGTCGAGTACGGTAGTGGTACTGAACTTAAGTTTCAAGTTCGTACGATGTTCCGTTCTTGAGATATTCTGATCACACACACACACACACACACACACACACACACAGACACAGACACACACACAGACCAATCGCTAAAAACATGTTTTTTGGGTTCAGGGGGTCTGAAAACGTATAGATCCGGTGAAAACTCGATTTCGAAAAATCGACATGAAAACAATAGCTACTTTCCTTCCTATATATTCATATAGGCAAGAGAAAGTAAAAAATAATTTCATTCTTTTCTTGTTTAAAACAAAAAAAATAAATTGAGACAAGAATCTGTCTCGCAAAAATTAGCAAAATAATTTCTGTTATTAAGTCATGCATAATTTTGAACAACGTATTGTGCCCTTCCATAAGAAAAATACGGATTTCTTTATTTTAAGTCGTATAATAATTTCGGTCATTAGCAACTACTTTGAAGTAATGAAACATTGGATTTTGACGCACAATACCAAGACCCTGTTCGAGAATTGAACCTGAAGCCTTCCTTTAATAGGTAAGCGCGCTAATCACTACCTCTGGCGGCAGCCACAATTTTTCTTTTTTTACGAAGTACCAAAATTATAATTGAATACAAAATAAAATAACATCCGAGTAATAAGCGCTAAGGACATTGCTAATGTCAGCATAATGTTCACTACCAGAGTAAGTCAAAAACTATAAAAAATGAGACACTGATACGAATCTCGAAGCAGATCTAGCAATACGAACTGAGACATAAAAATATGTCTCACAGCAGTCAACATGTTAAATAAGTACCAACTTTTTCACAATACCCATACAACAATAGGCAAGCCTACCTGACTACACAAGACCCTTATAACTGTTTCTTTGAAACTATTTATCACCATTATCATTTACGTTAACATTTTTAAACTCTCGTTCCTTGAAATTCTCAAACACTCTTTCCTTTTCGATAGTCACAATATTTTTTATGCCTTATGTGTGCGCGTTGCAATCTGTTTATTCTAAAAACAATACGCATTTCCATGACCCAATAAGATGAGGTTGATTTATGTATGACGTGTTAATGAAGTGTAGTCTAATACAGACACAGGCCGACCACTTCTGTTAGAGGTACGGTTAATTAAACCACAAAAATCACGATACCGGTGAATAATGTCCAGTATTCAAACCCATATAAAAGCATACTGTAATTATAAAAGCACATTTTATTACAGTAATAAAAATTCTCATCATAATTTTGTTATTAAAGAATGCTTGTCAGTAACCTAAAAGTTGGGTAGGCACATAATTGTTAGAAGACAAAGTATCATTTGACAAAACAATCGACAGAAACAAAAGATTTTATAAACAATTTGCAATTAGAACTTTGAAATCCCGGCAAGATTCCAATCGAAATTACTCAGAACAATCACATCACTTTTGTACATAACAAAAAAAATACTACAACGAGATTCACAACTCAAAAAGAAAGTAACACATTCAGTAAAGTATAACAAAGAAGACTCGAATCACGTAAAAAAACAAGTTTCCATCTAACTCTTACATAATACAAACGACACGCGTAAAGTAAAACGAAGACATCTTAAGGACTTATTTTAAAATAACAAGACAACACATGAAGTAAATCTATGAATTCCCTCCATTGGACGGTTATCTTTAGTCAAGACATATGAAAAGGAAAACTTATTTACTTATTATACCACATTGGATTTAATTTGATAGATTATAGAATTGCAACAATATAAAAAATTAACAAATGAAGGTTCCAACCACAAAGCGTTATCTATATAATTATTTTAATGGAAAAGAATTTGTTTGATTGAGTTCGGATTCAACTCCCACTGGATTGATTCCGGTCAACCATTTTTTTAAATGTTGCTCTCCACGTGCAGATTTACCGTCATACGTCGTTACTTTTTCCCAATGTTCGATTAATCCAAAAAATTAAGATTTTTTATAATTTTCTGAAGATTCACCAAACAGATGCCTTGTTTAATCATTTTGTAGCCTTCAAGAAGATATTGGTGCAGTCTTACTTGTGTTTCCTCAGTTTTCGTTGAAATTATGCCGTTCTATAAAATTCAAAAATCGGCAGCTGTTGGTCGATTCTTTTGAAGATTTATAAAAAACCCCACACTTCTAAATGGGTCAACGAAAAGCTGACATTTTTCAAAACAGCGTTATTTCATCCGAAAAAAGAAAAATTCCATTAAATTGTAGCACTTAACAGTTATGGACATCTTAAATTGATTAAGGATGAAGAAACACTCACACAAGCACACGCACACGCACCCTAGAAATCCCATTATTTTTCTTCTCATAAAACCATTGAATTTTAAGACAAGATGAGATTCCAAGGATTGAAAAATTCTTAACATCGCAGTCCTGCCTCTTTCGGCATAATTAACAGCACGAGACAACAAATAAAATATTTTCAACGTAAAAAATTAATGGCAAAAACCGTTAATTATATTAATAAAATTAATAAAAAAAAAACAGTAATAAGTACTCGTATTATTACAGTAATTTTATAAGAAAACCTTGACGTATAAAATTAAATAAATTGAAAATACACTAATGTATTTTTACAAAGGAAATTTAATATAAATATTATACGTCGGGAAAAGTAATAAAATAAAGTTTATTATGTAAAATAGGCTAACAAGTCGTATGGGAGTATTTCAATTGTATTTGAAAGGGAAAGCAAAGCAATTTTCTTTTTTTCCTTTTTGCAATAGTTTATACGTCGTTGTTTTCAGTATCTAGGCCCGTAGAGACATAAAAAACTATTTAGACTACATGCGATGCTAGCAGTAATGATTTTAAACGACTGTTTCCAACTCTGTAGCGTATTTTCTTAAAATTATCAAAGTGTACCGCTTTCTGGAAATTTATTTCAGTCTTAACTTAAATTGAGATCTACCTTTTTCCTATCTTAACTCAACATCATTTTGAAATATATATTTATTTCAAAATTTGGTATATTTTACTAACACTGGATTTTTTAAAAAATAAGTTGTAAGTAGGCTATTTACACTAAGAAAAATCTGGTGTGGAACATTCACTCAACTTTCCCTTGCCAATTAAAATAATGAAAATATAACCTAATATTAGTTATAAAACATTAGAAATTAACAATAAACTAACCTCAAAAAACATAACCTTATTTTAATTATGAGTGAATGATGCAAAATGAAAATCCACCTCAGTTTTGCTTAAAAATACGGAAAATCACTCTTTCACGCTAAACAAGGCTCTGTAGAGAAAAATGCTCTAAATGAAAGTTGTAATCTTTTAATTTCCCATAAATTTGATTATATATACACTTTTGTGGTAAAATGCATACTAACGCAGAAATCTTTAAAAAAAATCGATTTTTGCACATTTTCGTGCAAAAAAGAACAGAAAATCGCTAATTACCGCTAAACTAAGCGTTATAAAAAAAATTTTGAATAAAAGTTGTAGGTTTTGAAATTGTCTACAACTTTAGTTATGTACATTTTTGCGCTAAAATGCATATTAAAGCCGCAATTGTAAAAAAAAAAATTCTACGAAAGCAAAGCCTTTCCAAGAATTTCAGCAGAAATGGCACCTACCCTATCTTATAGAGCATAAAAAATGTAGTAAATGAGGCGATTTAAAAACAAAATCGTAGGAGCCGTTTTTGAGAAAATCGCAAAAAGTGAAAAAATGACACGAATAAACTACTACTTCCGTTTGACAGATTTTTATGAAACACATAATAACTTTTTAGTCGAGATAACTTTTTAATTTTAACAGCCTTATGCTGTTATAACAGTCCTTACTGTCATAACAGTACGACAAGCTTCATTCGTTACCCAGTTTATTAAACGGTTTTGCATCAGAGTGTTATAAATTAACAGCAAATAGGGTGTTATTATAATAACAGGGTGTTTTTAGTAAACTGTGACCAAGACAACTAGTTCAATCCAGTGACCAAACACTCACACAACTTTCTCTTGCCAATGCAAATTATTAACAATATAACCTAACATTTTAAATTCTATGCAACTTTTATTTTATACAGTTTTGCTGTAAAATTGATATTGAAGCCGCAATCCCAAGAGAAAACAGCCTCCCCAAGAATTTCAGTAGACATGGCGCCTACTCAATCTTGTAGAGCATAACATTCATCCTGTCACTACCTTTAAAAGACATTCTTAGGTTCCGCAAACCAGCCATTTTTTACATTTTTATTTTCTCTTGCCTATATGAATATATAGGAAGAAAAGTATGTATTGTTTTCATGTCGATTTTTCGAAATCCGAGTTTTCACCGGATCTACACGTTTTAAGACCCCCTGAACCCAAAAAACATGTTTTTAGCAATTGGTCTTTGTGTGAACATAATATCATTTTTCAGTTTTTTGGGATTTTCTCAAAAACGGCTTCTATGATTTTTTAAAAAATCGCCTCATTTACTAAATTTTTTATGCTCTACAAGATAGAGTAGGCCCCATGTCTACTGAAATTCTTGGGGAGGCTGTTTTCTCTTGGGATTGCGGCTTCAATATAAATTTTAGAGTAAAACAACTGTATAAAATAAAAGTTGCAGAGTATTTAAAATGTTAGGTTATATTGTTAATAATTTGCATTGGCAAGAGAAAGTTGTGTGAGTGTTTCACACCAGATTTTTTATTTCGTAAAAAATCCAGAAAACGGATTTTTGCAAGTCAAAAATTAGTTATGAAGCATGGAGCTTCAATAATAACCGATAATTTTATTCAATAATATTTTTTTATTCGTGTTGTGTGCACTTTGTAATCTGTTCAATTTAGAACAATAAACAACCGAATGAGATGAGGATGATGTGTATGACGTGTAAATGAGTGTAGTCATGTGGAGATCCAGGCAAACCATTCCTGAAAGAGTATGATTAATTTGAACTTAAAGCATTAAAGTACACCAGTAACCACTGTCTAGTATTCAAATCCGTATAAAGTAACTACTTTAACTAGGATTTGAACCTGGAACCTTCGTCTATGAAAATCAACTGAAACAACAATTAATAATAAACTAAAACTGGTAAAAACAAATATAGTGTAGGTAGCGAACATATTAAAATTTAATTAACAAGTAAAATATATATTATTTCTACAAACTGCGTAAACAATCTTTGGTGTTTCTATAATTATATTTCCTAGAAACAAGGATTTTTCTTTAGACTGTCTAATAAATTATCATTTCTTCAAAAAAAAAACTGAAGGACGAAAATAATTAATAAGAAACAACTTCAGAAATTGTGTTATAAAAACACAAACAAGATACAGTAAAACATTTTTAATCAAACATTATCATTGTAGTATAACATTTCAAAATCTCTTTGAAGAAAACGCATTTTTCTTGTTTAGACATTTTACGAAACACTAATGATTGGTTTTAAAAAAATGTAGACATGTGGTTAAATTCGGTCAACATCATTGAAAACCGGCTTGTTATGTTAACTGCAGGTATCTTTTAAGGAAAAGATTGTTTTATATGGGGTAAAATATTAAAAGTAATACAAGAGAATTACTAAGAAAAATTAAAAAAACAAAAGTTTTATGAAAGATATCTAACAATTGTAAAAGAGAAATAGTAAGATACACAAATAAAAAAAGGTTTACTTAATTATAAATGTAATAGATGCGACAGTAATATTATTTAACCTGTTATTGAAATCTTAGAACAAAATGAATATAATACCGGGTGTTTCCAAACGGCTTTGCGCGCGCTACATTTTCGTATCCTACGAGGGTGGTCTGAGAAGTTTCCGACCTAACAAATATACAAGACATTTTTTCTGAAATTTTTTTAAATATTTTCAACATAGTATCTTTGTAACTCTACACACTTCTTCCAGCGATGCTCCCATCTCTGTAACCCGTCCAAATAGTACTCGCCGTTTTTCTCTGCAAAATGGTTGTTCATGAAAGTGATTGCCTCTTCAATGAGAGAAAAAAAAGAAGTCGCTTGGGGCTAGATCTAGTGAGTAAGGCGGATGATCAAGCAGTTCAAACCGTAATTCGTGGATTTTCGCCATGGCAACCGCTGAGGTGTGAGACGGTGCGTTGTCTTGGTGAAACAGGATTTTCTTTTTCTGCAAATGTGGTCGTTTTTCCGTAAGTTCTGTCTTTAGCTTGTCAATTAATGATGCGTAGTATGCTTCTGTAATGGTTTTTCCTTTTAGAAGGTAATCGATTAAAATAACTCCATGGCTATCCCAAAAAACAGTCACCATCACTTTCCCAGCCGAAAAACAGTTTTTGCTTTTTTGGAGCCGGTTCCCCCTTTGCAGTTCACTGTTTGGACTGTATTTTTGTTTCGGGCGTATAATGGTGTATCCAAGTTTCATCTACAGTAATTAATCGGCCCCAAAACTCGGATTTATTGCGCCAACAGAGCATTGGAAATGTTCATTCGAACACGTTTTTGGTCTAACATGAGCAAACGGGCACCCAACACGCGGCCAGCTTTCTCATGCCTAAATGTTGATTTAATATGTGACAAACACGTTCTTTTGACATGTTCATAACCTCTGCTTTCTCTCTCACTTTAATTCGAGGGTCGTCTAGCATTATTTGGTGAACGTTGGCGATGTTTTCGACGGTAGTTGCAGTTTTTGGACGTCCCGAACGTTCATCGTCTCCAATGCTCTTACGGCCACGTTTAAATTCAGCTATCCAAATTCATTGTGGTTAATGATGGTACAGAGTCCCCATACACAGAATCCAACTCATCTTTGGTTTACATCGGTGTATTACCTTTCAAAAACAAATATTTAATGACAGCTCGATACTCAATTTTGTCCATTTTCAGAAAAACACTCACATCAACTCACTCAAACGACTGTTACATAACAACTGCGCGTCCTAAATGGCTGAAACTTTGGTGAGTCACTGTCAGCAGATGAACAACAAAATTCACTAGCTTTTATTTACGAGTTCTCCAATCTTCACGTTGAGGTCGGAAACTTTTTAGACCACCCTCGTATATACCAATTCAAACAAAATATTTCATATAAAAAAAGTCGATTAACTTTTCATTCTCATTCTACCCGCCATTTTTTAATTTTCAGAAAAATCATTATCAGTGAATGTATTAACATTTTTTATTGGTGTTTAGTACAAATATTTGAACCTACGTACCCTAAAAAATAAAAAAAATACGATCTATGCATTTCCATATGTTTAAAACGGCGGCCAAATGTAATTTTCAAAACCGTTTTTCTCGAAAATCAATAGTTTTGTCGAAAGGCTTTTTATTATATTATCTGAAATGTTAGCTTTATTTTTATAAACAAAATTATATATAATTTTTGAAAATCGGAAGGTAAACAAACGAGATATAACGAAAATAGGGTGGCTTAATTTTCTGGCTGGTTTCATCATCTCCAGTAAAAAAATTGCCATTCAACTTTACTGCTTGAGTCCCAGCTCCGTGTAGTTGAGAGGAATGCAGTGCGTTGTTATAGTAGTGGGAGAATGAATGAGTGTATGAATGAATTAGTAGTGTTTCACAGCTGCTGCATTTGTAGTGGTAGCGTGTACTAACTAGACTAAAAACATATTCTTATCATCCGGCGCATTAATTTAACAAATACCTACCGGGTTATTAACTTGGTCGGATTCATAATATTTAACTTACAATTTTATATCAAAACATGTGAGTAAATAATTGTAATAAATACAAACAAATATGTTAAATACGGAAAGTTTGAAAACGAATGTTTTGTATCAGAGTAATACGACAATCGTTCTCCCAGCATGCGTCACTCATTCAATGTACCTAACCCGTACCCTTCACCCCGCAACTACACGGAGCTGAGACTCAAGCAGTATTTTATTTTAATAGTTTTTTTTACTGGAGAAGATGGAACCGGCTAGAAAATTAAGCAACCGATTTTCGCTATATCTCTGTTGTTTGCAGTCCGGTTTTCAAAAACAAAATATGTTTCTGTATATAAAAATAAACCTAACATATCAGATAATAAAAACGCCTTTCGCCAAAACTAACGGTTTTCGAGAAAAACGGTTCTGAAAATTTCATTTTGCCGCCATATTTAAAAATATGGAAAATCATTAATCATATTTCGTTATCCTTTAGAGTACATAGGTGCAAATATTTGTACCAATTTTCAATCCTTTCACGTGATATAATGGTTTTTCTGGAAAATAAAAGGTGGAGGATAGACTAAGAACGAAGAGTTAATCAACATTTTTTCATAAGAAATATTTTGTTTGTTTTAGTACAGACTACGAAAATGAAGCGTGCTCTAAGGCGTTTTGAAACACCCGGTATACATACAAATTACAATAAACAGGGATAAAAAAACCTCCGAGGTTAAAACCAAGGTTTTTCTTTATATTTATTGAAAGAAAAAACGTTCGAAAAGAGATGAAAAAAGTAAATGGAAAAACAGTACAATAGAGATCCCATTACATCTTTTTCACAGGTAAGATTAAAAACTGTTGTTCCACGAGTCGGTGGAAGTAAAACGAAAAAATAATAAATATATTTGAAAAAGTAGAAAATGATTAAACCGAATGAAGTAAATTATTAATCATAGGTACAACAAAAGATGTAGACATAAACTAAAGACAAAATAAAATGAATTTATCATGGATATATAATATTTCACTTATCAATTAATTCTTATATTAAGTACATATAACCCATCGTGTAGAATAGCAGTCTATGTTTCACTGGATCGTTGATCGTAGAGCAAATTAATAGTTTAATTGGTAAAAAATTAAAATAAATTATAAAAATAATCATCATAATAATTAATCCTAATAAATAAGTTCCAATTAATTGCAAGATATTCTAAACTTCAATATTAAAAATTAAACTATATTAATTAAAATTTTAAGAAGAAAAAACATAATATATAAATAATTTTTCAGAAGGCAAATATTCAAATTTATCAATAATTATGGTATCATAAAATGAAGGAAGTCACAATTCAGAATAAATAATTAAAACTAATTAATAATATAATAGAACAGTCTTACAACCAAAAGTTACATGGTAATGGCAGCAAAACATTAGCAAAAGTGACCAATACAAAAGCAATAGACAATGTCCTAAAACTCGAAAGATGAATCCTAAGAAACTGCATAGGAAAGAAAAACAAAGCAGATGGGCAATGGAGTATTCTTACAAACGAACAAGTGTATAAAGAAAACGAACCCAAAACAGACACAATAAGGAAGAAAAGGATATCTTTTTTTGGACATCTTATCAGAACATCTAAAGACAGAATTTTAAACAAGAAGATTAGAAAACATCAGGAGCATGCATCCGAAATGTCAAAGAAGACATGATCGAACTCGGATTAACTTCCCATGATTTACAAAACAAAAAAGAAAAATTAAAAATCTTAAAAAATAAAGAAAGTAGATTTGAAACAAAATCAAATGGAAGAACAAAGCCAAACAGGAAGAAACCGGTCGTTTCAGAGGAAGTTCAGAAAGCAAGATCAGCCCGAATGAAGGCATACTGGCAGAACATCAAAATAAAGAATATGAAAAAGAAAGAAGCTTTCTAAATTTGACAAAAGTGATCCATTGTGGTATAAAAAGACAAAAAAAAAATAAATGAGAAGAAAGTCAAGATCAAGTTGAATTTTAAAACTTAATGAACAATTAAAAGCAAGCAGTTAAGAATTTAAACGAATCAAATAGCACCTATAAAACTGATTGCAACAATGACTCGATGAACAAACCCAAGAAGATGTTCGATGGATGGACAAAATCACAACTGGCCGACAACTAACTGCAAGAAGGAACTATCGTAACCATAAATTATGAAATAATTTTGAGCTCGTAATCAATTTTAAATAACTAATAAAACAATCATATTTTCAAAAAATTATTTCATAATATTGGAATAAATTTTATAACAGATTTATATTAACACTTAGATTATAAAAATTGTGACATCAATAAATATAACAAGAACGAATCAATTAAAATGAAGTTTTGTAATTTCATATTTTGTTTCAATTTAATTTTCATAAATTCAAGTTTATTAAATTATTTTATTTATTTTCAAAAATATCGTTTCATTTCAATTAATTTATTTTCATTTTTAGTTAGTGTGACAAATTGAGCGTTCTAACAACCGGATTGGTCTAGGGGTGAAGTCGTCACCGTTAGTCAGCTGTTTAACAGCTAATTTTCTGGAGACGAAGGTTCCTGGTTCAAATCCTAGTAACAGTAGTTAGTTTTATAAGGATTTGAATATAAGATAGTGGTTACCGGTGTACTTTGATGGTTGGGGTACAATTAACCGTACTCTCTAAGGAATGATCGGCCTGAGTCTGTACAAGACTTCATTTCATTTACACGTCATACATAAATAAATTCCATCTTATTGAGGTCATGGGTTTGCTTATTGTTCTAATTTGAGCAGATTGCAACGTACACACATTAGGAGTAAAAAACTACAAAAATATGGAATTCAAATTTAAAAAAATGTCGACGAGGAATTATTATTATCGATATATCAAACAAATCATTCAAAGAAATAAAAAAGGTTTCATCAGAAGCCTGCATCATCAAAAGTTTCTATAGACATCCTCACAGTAAATCAATCCTGTCCCGAACTCAGAAGGTAAGGTAGGCACACTAATTTCTTGAGCTGGTGATGAAAGAGATGAATGAAAGTAAGAGAGTGAATGTTGGTCAGTGACAGCGAGAGAGAAATTAGGCTACGGTTCCCTTCCACGCCCCGCTGACAGTATGTAAAATGTTTAACCCGACATTTCCCTTGTAGTATTATATAAACACTTCCGAGGGAGGCGAAGAGTTGTTTGCTGATATCGGAACAAGTGGCCAGGCGGCGGGTTTTTGGTGGGTAGGCGGTTGAAGCCTCCTTGGGGCTGGACGAGGACGCCTTGATTGAGTCCAACACTATTTCCCCCATTCTGAGGGAGTGAACATGAGTTTTTCTTGCCGCCTCGGATAAAAAAAAGTATTCAAAAAACCGGTCAATGGTATTTCTTAACTTTTAAGTAAGGTATGAAATTTTCCAAGTGCTTGGCAGCTTAAATTGGCTTCATGAGTCCACTGTCGCTGATTACGAACTTTTTCAAGCAAAAAAGGAGAAGATTCACTTATAATAGTAATAATTTTCAAAACCAAAATGGAACTGGCGGTCAGATTTGTTCCACTAGAGTAATAGCTCAAATTCTTGCAAAGCACTTGTTCCTGTTAAACGGTTGAAACTTCTTTCGGTATAATCATAGGCTAAGTCAAAAAATATTTTGCAAAACGCTATTTTCTGCTCTTTTAATGAACATCATAATTAGATATAAACCGAGTCAATATCTTTGCTTGATATCTTAGACCAAAACATTAATCCCATCAATGATTTGTCTTAAAGAGCTTTCAAATTACAAGAAACTTTATCTCTTTTTATAAGTTAAACATTAAATTTAATACCCATCACCAGACTTGGAAGATACGATCTCATGTAAAATTATTACCAAAACGATGGAATTTCAGTAAAAAACCCATAATATAACAATTTTAAATTTAATGTTGATAGAATTTTATTTGTCCAAAGTTATGTTTATAATAAAATATCTCAAAGAATCATATTTGTCTATATATTATCAATTTTCTCAATTTTTTTAAGGAACAAGAACGCTTCTTCAATTTATGTGAAACACGATGGGAATCCCTGAAGGCTTTGTGTTCTCCCAGATGTTATAAAGCGTATGTACGCTAGAAATGCATAGCGTCGGGGGAATTTCAGTTAAAATCAATAGCCTTAAGCAACTGTGCCGCTGGTTATTTAACTGTACAAATTACCAGAATAATATTGAACCGTGCATTTTCCGAATTAAAATTTAAGCACAGTAGGGACTCACAATATGACATATAGTCTAACTGTCTCTTTACTTTCTCTTGCCCTATAAGAATACGTAGGAAAGGATAGTATTGTTTTCATGTCGATTTTTTTGAAATCGAGTTTTCACCGGATATATATTGTGACACTTATCGCTAAGGTCCGTTTCGGGATCTAGGTTATTAAATAATTAATACACTAAAGTTTACAATTACAAATATTTATTACACTGAAAGATTTACAAAATAAATAACAAACTAATTATAAGGAAGTAATACAATAACTAACTTACTAATAATTTACTTAAAATAAATAATAAACAATAAATAACTTAATAATTTACTTAGCACTACTTACAATCAATTTTCTAGAATACACATACAAAATGAAACTGAATACACAAAAACTGAATTTAATACAGATACACAATAACTTTTCACAATACACACACAAAGACAGTATAACAATCGTTGACCAACACAATGCTCGGAACGCGTCTTGCACTACGCCCGATAGCCACTCGTCAAAGATCAAACGAATACTAACTCCTGACCGCACTCGGGCGCTCTTTTTATAGGTATTTCAAAAAGGTAATTCTAGAAAAACAGAGAAACTCTATGCAAATAATAAAGTACAAAAAATAACCCTTTATAAATGAGTGCTAGAAAAATCTATTGTAAACAAGTCAACAATAGATATTATTGTAAGTAGAAAGTGTTACAAGTCCCTTTCATAAATAATAGTGCAGTCCTTTCAAACAACTTTCATGAATAGGCAACCCTTTATAGCCACCCCATTGTTACTCTTTCTTTCTATTATCCTCTCTTTACTATTTTTATGAATGAAACACTAGAACCTTCGCGAACTATCCTTTTCTTCGATATTGGCACATTAAACACACGCACGCACGCACACACGCGCGCGCGCGCACACACACACACACACATATGCAATATAATGAACAGCCAAAACAAAACTAATTAAATATAACACTCACCTCAGAGTTTTACATATATTCGAGATCTTTCGTCTCTCTCGGAGACATCCTCAGGAATTATAATACTAAACACTAAACACATATAACATTTAACACAAATATGTTCAAAGACCACGTTAATTACTAACTATTACACCAACCATGCCGCGCGCGATTATTCGGCCGAATGACGGTATAATCATTTGTTTCAGTTTTATTCCTTGCGACTTTGTAACCATTTGAAATAATTTGTCGTAATTAAAGTCCGTCTGGCTGTTCATTAAATTTTCCTTATTATTTTTATATTTATAAATGTAATATTTTTCCAGCTGCCTTAATTTGTTACTATCGAAATATATTTGTAAAATTTCTAAATTATTTACGTGACTGCTTATTTTATGCCCTTTCGTTAGCAGATGTTCTGCCACATTATAATTTTTACATTCCCTTTTTAAAAAAGCAGCATAATGCTCAGTAAATCGTTTTTTTAAACGATTTACTAGTTTTTCCGATGTAATTTTCCGATAACGTTTAATACAATTTGATATATATATATAATTCACGTTTTCAGACCCCCTGAAACTAAAAACTACATATTTTTAGCGATTGGTCTCTGTGACAACAAAATTTCTCAAGAACGAAATAAAATACGAAGTTGAAACTTGGAACTTAAGTTTGTTATCACTACCGAACCTGACACAAACATTTTCATCAAAATCAGTCTACCGGAAAAGAAATAATATATTCGTGCAATTTTTCACGTTGTTATAATTTTCTCAAAAACGACTCCTACGATTTTTTAAAATTGCCTTATTCATTAACATTTTTTATGTTCTACAAAATAGGGTAAGCGCCATGTCTGCTGAAATTCTTTGGGCCATGCTCTCGTGGTACAAAAAAATAATTGTTTTTTTAATAATTCGACCTTAATAAGTAATTTAAAGCAAAAATAAATAACTTTAATTTAAATACATCATTGAAGAATTCAACGAACCTTTCATCAAAGGGCTGGACGGGGTCTGGCAGAACTGACGGACTGGACTGGCAATAGTAGGTTGACTTTGAACATCAATAAAACTAAATACATAACATTTTCGCTTTCTTCGGTGTATTGAATCCTAATTGTGTCTGAGGAGGAGCAATAGTGCGGAGAGGGCTGTTTTCCTATCGGTAAAATGGACAATTACGTATAAGTACTTGGGAGTCTGCATTGATAAATTTTTGAAATGGGATGTGCATGTTGATTACCTAGTGAAAAGGTTGAGAATTGTGAATTTCATTCTTGTTAGATTGAGAGAAAATGTTCCGCTGCTCTTTTGGACGAGTAATAAACGAAATAAATAAATAAATTTAGAAACTTAAAACTTTTATTTCTAGCGTTTTTTGAAACACTGAATATGTTACTCATTGAACTGGTAGCGTTTCGTATTTTGACCACCTGACATTTCCGATACAGAAATGATTTAAACTGTTCTAATGGTATGCCCCTTATAACAGAAACTTCCAGTTTGCTGATTGATATTTTACGATCCAAAGTGTCGAAAGCTTTCTTGATATGGAAAAAAATACCTGCTACTTTAGTACCATCTTTATTATTAATAAGTGCATGAACTTCTGAAATAAATTTACGCAAGGCCAATTCTGTACTAAAACTTTCTCAGAAACCGAATTGAAAATATTCAAAAAATGTTGATGATGCAAGGAGCAAATTTTTTAAAATTCTTAATGTGTGTACGTTGCAATATGTTCAATTCAGAACAATAAGCAACCCCATAACCCAATAAGATGAGGATGATATGTATGACGTGTAAATGAGGTGCAATCTTATACAGACTCAGGTCGACCATTTCTGAGAGAGTATGGGTAATTGAACCCCATCAAAGTACACCGGTAACCATCGTATAGTATTCGAATCCGTATAAAAGTAACTACCTTTACTAGGATTTGAACCAGGAACCTTTGTCTCCGAAAATCAGCTGTTAAACAGCTGATTTTTGCGACTACTTTATCTCTAGACCAACCCGGTGGGTTAAGGAGAAAATAAGACAGAATTTTAATAAATTTTCAAGGAGTTTTGAGTGGTAATTACCAATCAGTAATTAATTAATAAAAAAAGACGAATGCGACACTTGTACCATATCCCTAACCTTATCTTTCTTCACACTTTAAAAAAATTGAGAACAAACAGCCACCCAAATACTTTTACTTCAAGACTACCTAACGAACACAAATTTCCAAACCCCTATTAAGTTTATAATTTGTTTAAACCTAAAAAGTAAAATTTAATAACAATGAACGTGATTGTAAAATAACAATAAAAAAAGAAGAGAAAGAAAAAGATAAAGAAGAGAAGAAAAGATAAAGAAGAGAAAGAAAAGAAAGAAAAAGAAGAGAAAGAAAAGAAGAAAAAGAGAGGAAGAAAAAGAAAAAGATGTAGAAGTAGAAGCAGAGCAGGATGAGGAAAAAATCATTTCATCCTTCACCGTCTGCATCAGCAGTAATTGCAGAACAGTCGGACGTTAAACCAAAAAAAGGAGGAGAAGGAGGAGGAGAACAAGATGTAAACGCGGAAGGAGAAGATGAAGTAAAAGATGTAGAAGCAGAAGGAGAAAAAAAGGATAAAATGAAAACGGAGGATGAGGAGGAGGAAGAGAATGAGAAGGAGGAGGAGAAGTAAAAGAAGAAGAACAGAAGGAGAAAGAGAAAAAAAATCAGGGAGAGGAGAATTAGAGGTAAAAAACGAACGAAAACGAGAGAAAGAAGAATAAAAAAGAAAATGGAAATAAGGAAAAGAAGTAGGGTTAGGAAAAGAAGAAAAAGAAGAAGAAGAGATATTCCTGAAGAAATATAAGTGAGAGCTTATTCCTGTTCGATACACATTGGTTCTCCCAATTATTACACCCTTAATATAGGTAAATATTAGATGATAAGACCTGGAGTAACTTAACACAGGTAATTAAAACATTCCATAACTTCTATTTATTTATTTTTTGTACAATATTTAGTTAAGGGGTAATAGATGAGTCACTGAGTAATACATAATAATTTATAGAATAAATTCCATTCATATATTACATGAAATGTAGTTACTTGAGTCACGAGTTTGCCTTTCTTTGCAACGAGTGGTAAAGGGGAGAAAGCATCAGTGCGCAAGCGCGACGGCTTTAATTTCAATACAACAAACACAACAACTTACACTATACTCAGAGCATATATCGCGGAACCTTTTGTAGGTTAATGTACCAATACTTTTTGTTACCGTAAACAAAAATATTAGTTTCTCTAAAACGTGAGAAGACTATTCACAGTGCTGAACGAAATATAATGTGCAGTGTAGTAAAAGCTGTGAAGCTTTTAATTGAAGCTGTGAAATTAAAGACGTGAAGAAGCTATTCTTCAACAGTTTTGTTGACACCTGGTAAAAAAAAAGGAAACGGTTAGGTAGATACTAGTGGGACTGATAGTGAAGACGCCGGTGACAGTGATAGTAAAGAAGGCGATTCATTCCTAGAAAATTTTGTTCCAATGGAATAAGGTATGGTATAAGGCAATGGAATAAGCTCGTAATTACAGTAAATCAAAAATTTCTAGTCATGTAGTTAAGCTATAGGCAGTATTACAGGTCATATTTCTTTCTTATAAGGTTTATGAATAAAAGATTTTCTTGGAATAAACCATAGCTTACAAAATGTATGTAGAAACTGCACGGTAGTGAATTGTAAGAGTAGTGTTCCACTGTTGAGGTTGGCAGCACTGTCAAACTTTCACTTCCCTTCGTAACAGCCCATCTATACCCAAAAGGCAATCTCGTGACTTCGGTATCTATAGCAGCTTTTGTAAAACCGTATGATAATTTAATTCCCAATAAAGTCCCTCGCTCAAACTAACATCTGTTCACCTCTTCAACTGATTTCACGTGGACTGTAACATACTACTGAATCCCCAGGCAACAAATTTAACTTCCCGCTTGACACGTACAAAACATCATGTTTATAATCCAACCACTTTTAAATAAATATACGTCACTCTACTATATTATTTATTCATATGTCAACATTCGCAGGCTACTCTTACAATTTCTAAAACAGAAATTTAAATGTTATACTAAAAAAATCATGAACCTACAAAAATAAAACATCGTAAATACAAAGGTCGTGTAAATAATCAGAATAGTTGTACACACGACATAGTTGTTACAGAAATTTTCTGTTAATTTAAGTCTAAACATTTCATTACAGCCAAAAATATGTCGTCTACAATAACAAACACTGTTAATTCACACAGTCTACATAAAATAACAAGTTTTTAAAATAACAATGTGGTTTCTAATGTTCCACATTGTATTTATCTTCATTCAGTATGCTTTTACAACAACAATTATAAAAACTAAACAAATTGCAAACATTTAATCTAACGAGAAATCTCTACAACAAATAGAATATTACAATCAGGACAAAACAAAACACTTCACTAAAACAGTTTTGAAACCAATCATTTTATATGGAATAGAGATAATTCATCCATTTAAAATCGTATTAAACAAGTTTTTTTAATACAAAGAAGTATCCAAAGGAAATCGATGGCCCTGTAAAATATCATGGTGGTAAACCAAGCTTCAAAAAACTATCAAACACAGAACCAAGAAACAACAACCAAAAATCCCTTTCATGAAACGACGCGTCCCATGGTTGGTGGCAATTTTTAAAAAGGCTTACCTTTGACCTATAGCAAAAACTATCACTGACTTCTGTATCTACTCTTTAGAAGAATCCGATGACACTATTTTTGTTCCCAAATTCCAACTTTGATTTCTTGACTTCCGATTTTGGGCCACTTTCGTCAAAACCAAAACTTCAAACCCAATGATTTCTGTAACTACTCTTTAGAAAAATACAATGTCATTATTTTTGTTTCCAAATTCCGACTTTGATTTATTGACTTCTGGTCAAAACTGACACTTTAAACCAAATGATTTCAGTATCTATTCTTTAAAAGAAATCAAATGACAATATTTATGTTCCCAATTCTGACTTTAATTTCTTGACTTTCGGTTTTGGGCCACTTTCGTCAAAACCGAAACCTCAAACTCAAAGATTTCTGTATCTACTCTTTAAGAGGAATCAAATGAAACTATTTTTGTTTCCAAATTACGACTTTGATTTTTTGACATCCAGTTTTGGGCCACTTCTGGTCAAAACCGGAACTTCAAACCCAATCCACGCCCACTACCGTTTTGAGTAGATTACGAATCCGAAACATGTTTGTTGCTATCTGTTGTAGTTTTTGATATCTGGGTGTGACGCAAAAACATAGGAAAATAATAAATGACAATTATAAAAATTGTCACCAAAACTGCGTTAAATTGCGTTAAACTGCGTATGGACACGAAACGTGAATGGATGAAGAAAGATTAAACAGGCAAATATTTTACACAATGAAACAAAATGGAAAACATGCCAGGCACCTTGAAAAAGCAACTTGATGAAAATAAATTTCGAGACATACATAAATTACGTGGATAGAGATTATTCTTAAAAAATCTTATATCTTGGAATAGTTTCCACAATTGATCGAGTATTACCTCTTAGGAAAATTTCTGATAAAGATAAGATAAGAAATCTTTTGAAATAATTCGAAGAAGGAAATCTCTAATGGGTAAAATGAAGAAAAAGTGAACAAGTTGTATTTTGGCTAATGCGTAGTCATTGTGGCCTATTCGCAGTAATAATAATATTATAAAAACAAATATAATAATAATAATTGAGAGAATTCCGAAAGTTTAGTTTTAGTTTCAGTTCTTGTACCTTTAAATATGGCCACATAGAGGTTGAAACGCGGTTTTTTTATTAATATTATTCATCAACAATCTGTTTTTTTATATATAAACAGTAAAAACATAAAAACAGTACATATAATTGTGAAAGAGAAAATTGTAATAAATGTAATTCCAGAGAAGATACTTTTAAACAAACACAGTTCATATAATCTGTACAGTTTGATATGTATTGCAAATATAAAGAAGCTAAATTTTCAAACATGAAGATAATAATTTAAGTTACTAAACAAATACATCTATTGGATGTTTATAGTTTTTCCTTCGTATCATAACACCGTTGTACAATAAATTGATAGAAAAATAATTATCGTGCAATTCAAACCAACAGTCGTAAGCTAAACTAAATTTGGTTTGATTTAGTTTAATTCATAACGCAGCAGTTAGCGCTGGGGAGGGGAACTTTTAATTGAAAACGCAAATAATTAGGATACTTACTGAGTGCGTCCATATTCAAATACCGTAAGTACAGACGGTGTCAAGCGATAATTTTGATTTCGGTCCAAGTAGACAAAGGAGTTGTTAAATTTCAAATTCAGCTGTTTCTGTGAATTCAATATTGAGGTGCTGAATAATATTCATATACCCCAGGCGAAAGTGGTGCGATATCTTGGCTTATGACTTTACAGTTGTTAAACGTTTAGAAATTAACCGCCGCCAGAAGCTACTTTTCTGCATAATTAACCACTCACCAAAATTGAAACTCCTTTTCAAAATTTCTTTAGACTTGCTTCTGGCGGTCCTTTTTATATAATCAATAAAACCTTCAACGACGATTTCAAAATTCTGACAGTAAAGGAACTAACCGCGTCGTTCTATAGTAAATTTCACGAACGATTAGACGACCATTCAAAAGAGATAACTAGCCTGTGACCTAGTTACAAGGTACTTCCCAACTGTGCGACGTCTAAAGTGAAAATGGAGCAGAGATCTCTTGGTCTGACTTGGTAACAGACAACACCCGTAGTTATAAACGGAGGATGTACCTCTGAGTACCTCTTCTCCTTAAAATAAAATTCCCCATCGCCCGTTAAATATCATATACGAAAATTGTGGACCTCAAAGTACAGTACCGTAATAAAAATTAAAGATAAAAAAAAGGATAATTTTTAAATTGCTGGTGAAAGGGAGTCGGTTAGTTTTGTTAACTGATTAATAACAACCAACTCCGGCTCCATATCCTCTGAATGTATCAAATAGTAATCAAATCTTTTTCCTTTTTATAAATTTAAATAAACACTTAACCATTAACTCCAAGTAAAGTAGACTAGATATATGTATCATTAACTCATGATTAAAATTAGGTTACGTTTTTAAATTTACATTTTTTACTCAAGATTAAACATAGGCTATATTGTTCATTATTTACATTGGCAAAGAAAGTCGTGTGAGTGTTTCACACCAGTTGTTTTCCTAATTGTCTTTGCAGAGTTGTGAAGTAAAATAAGTTAAAAAATGGTAAAAATTATTATTTTTTTGTGAAACACTATGTTTGGAGTGTAACATTATACGAAATGTGGTGATAGGGGCTGTAGAAAAGAAAAGGATACAAGCTTTTAAAATGAGGTGACAGGAAAATGTTAAATATTAGATGGGTGGACTAAATAAGTGATTTATAAGTTCTTAGACGAGTGGATGAAAAATGAAATACATATAATTATGTAAACATCTTACAAGAAGAAAGGAAAGACTAGTGGGACATATCTTAGGACATCCAGGTATTGCTCTATCAATAATGGAAAGTAATATTGAAAGAATCAATATTGTAGGGTAAGGCAAAGGTTAGAATATTTAAAGAAAATTACAAAAAAAGTAGGGTGTTGCAGGTATGTAGATATGAAACGACTTGCGCAAGATAGGAAAGCTTAGAGAATGGCATCAAACCTGTCGAGAGCTGATGACAAAACTACAAAAAGAGACGAAAGGAATTGTAATGAATTCTTTAAAAAGAGAAGAACTTAGTTCTTAGAACATCTTCGTTTCGCACATCAGATTCACTTTGTCGTCTCGTTTTATAATGTATCAATTGATTATAACCATTACATAAGTGAAATGTACACTGAATATGTGCGACTTTCGTTTTATAAGTTAACTAGAAGACCAAGTACATTAAATATCTTTTTCTCGTTATAACAAAGTGATAACTGCAGGGAAAAATTTCACATTACACTAATAATGTATTTATTTATTTAAGGTCAAATCGACTACAAGGTAATTAGCGACCACGTTACAAATAAATACACGTAGTATAAAATTTTCAAAGAAGACATAAACAAACACAATAAGGTCATTATATAAAAACATAATGAAAAATTAGTTAGATTCAAATAAAATTTACACAACAGAAAAATAAAAAATAGAATGACACAATGGAAAATAACATACGTGATTTTACAATTATATCAAATCTAAAATTTTGTGAATTTTAAAAAAATTATTGTGTTTTGATTCGCTACTTTGTCTACTAAATTAAGTGCTAAAAAATGTTAATTTTAAATAGTGTTCGTATGGATTGTGTAGCTTGGCAGTCTGAGATGATGTGTTTGATTGTAAGTGGCGTGTTGCAATGAGTACAATGTTGTGGTTTTTCTTTCTTCAGCAAGTGTTTGTGTGTAAGTGTAGTGTCCAGTGCGTAACCGTGTAAGTAGAACTTGATGCCTTCGAAGCTCCAAGTGAGGCTGAGGGTTTTCAAAAATATGTTTTCTGATGTGGTGAAGTTTCATTGGAGGATGTCGAAACCAGATTTGGTTCCAGTGTTGTTTTATTTGGTTGTGCAGATGTCTCCTGATCCTAAATCTCTATGAGACGAGAGATGTTTATCTCTCAGTGGCGTCTTTAACACTTCTTTGGCGGCCGTGTCCGCTGTCTATTTTCCGTTTATACCGCAATGCAACGGAACCCACACAATGTGTACTTCATTCCTGTTGTTAATATATCAAAGTAGGTTGAATATATGTTCCATAATTGGCTCTATAATTTCTTCAGCCTGCAAGCCTCTAACCACACTCATCAAGTCCGTAAATATTATGAACTTTTCGCCCGTTCTTGTGGCTAGGAGTTTTAAACTACGATATATAGCATATGCTTCGCAAAAGAAGACAGAACAAACATTATTTATAATGTTATATATTATTATAATGTATTTATAATTAATTATAAACATAAGTGAAATGCGTACTAAACTTTTTTTTTATCAGTGTATTACTTTTACAATTAGTTTATAAATACAAAAACTTTAAGCAAAGACGATAAATACTGAATAATGTCCTTGAATTAAAATTTAAAAAAAAACACTCAGTAGTGTGTTTCAACAAGACGAAACGTGAAGAAAAACAAAATATATATTATATATGTACAAAATCTAAACTTGATGAACCGTGTTTCAACGCCCCGAATCACAAAGCTGATGAAGCTGGAGATGATGACGATGATAGAGATGATAACGATGTCTATTATGAGATGAAGCTGATTAGTAGTTGAAGTGTAAAAGAAAAAAAAATAAATCGTAAAGTAAATCGTAAATTTTAAAATCGTAGAGGTAAGTCTATTGTTTTAAAACGTTTCAGTCTGTAAGTATCTTCGCTGTTGTCGAGGAGGTTAATCGCTAATGGATTCTGATGGTCTTCTAATTTCTGTAAATATTTTTCGCTATGTTGTTTAATTTCTTCTTTTATGTAAGGCAGGTTTAGGTCATTGTGCAGTATTTCATTGGTCACGTACCATGGGGCTGCAGTGAATAGTCTCAGGCATTTTGATTGGAAGCGCTGCAGTATTTCTATATTTTATGAACTAGCTGTACTCCATAGCTCTAACCCATAAGTCCAAACTGGTTTTAGTATTACTTTGTACACGAGTACTTTATTTTCAAGGGAGAGTTGAGATTTATAGCCTAAAAGCCAGAACAATTGACGTAACTTCAGTCCAAATTGTTTTCATTTCGTCCATATATGACTTCTCCACGTGAGTCTTCGATCTAGATGCAAACCTAGATATTTAACTTCCTCCTTCTGTGGAATTACTGTACCGTTCAAGCTGACCCCTGGACATGTTGGTTTCTTTAATGTAAATGTTACATGCGTTGGCTTATCCTCATTAATCTTCACTCTCCAATTCTTGCACCATTCTTGAATGTTGTCAAGATGGGTTTGTAACTTTTCCGAGGCACATATCGGAGAAGCACCCGCCGCTAAAATCGCTGTGTCATCTGCGAACGTTGCTGTCAATACAGATTCATGTTCTGGAAGGTCGGCTGCGTAAAGCGTATATAAAAACGGGCTCAAAATGCTGCCTTGAGGAACGCCGGAATTTATTAGATAGAATTTGGAAAAGACATTATCATATTTAACTTGAAAGAAACGATTTGAAAGATAGTTTTAAAAAATCAAGAATCAAAAAAAATCAAAAAACAAGTACGGATATTCTAATTTCATTTTAATTTTGTATTATAATTTTTTGTTATAGTTTTTAAAAATCAAGAAGTATGGATATTCTAATTTCATTTTAATTTTGTATTATAATTTTTTTGTACTTAATATATGCGATTTGCGTTTTATAAGTTAACCAGAAGACCAGGTACATTAAAAATATTTTTATCGTTGTACAAAGTGATAGCTGCAGGGTAAAATTTCACATTACACTAATAATGTATTTATAACTTAATTAATTATAAACATAAGTGATATGTGTACTGAATATAACCGTAAGGACCAACTGATATCTCTACGTAACATTACTATTAAAATAACATCAACTGCTTTGTTATTTGAAACAACAACAACAAGAACGGAACCAACATGAGTGGGAATTAATGTTGCGTGAAATTTCCAATATTTTCTTCCATTAGTTTAATGTATAAAAACATTTTAGTTGTTTACTCATCAACTTTATAGTACTTTGAACTGTATGATATATTTACGTGAGTAAACGAGACGTCAAGTGATTTATTTTAATATAGAACTTAATTCCTTGAAACTTATTCAAACATGCTTGCTACCGGGAGCAAATAGAAATTAAATTAGCTAAATACTGTAATCAACACTTACACTTTAAACATTGTATATTATGTACTTCATTACATTTAGTGGATAAATTACAGGTCTAAACAACTTTTAATAAGACATCTATTAAATTATCTACTTAAATTCAAAACTTTTTACTTTCTCTTGCCATATTCTCTATATATGTCGATTTTTCGAAATCGACTTTTTAACGGATACACGTTTTCAGACCCCATGAACCCAAAAATCCGGTATTATCTATACTAATATAATAAAGAAGAAACGTCTGTTTGTTTGTTTGTTTGTATGAGGTAATCTCAGAAACTACTGAACTGATTTTAAAAAAAAAATCATGGTTACATAGCTTAGAGCTTCCTGATCAAAATAGGCTATGTTACAATTTTAAGTAACTTGAATTAATTGAGTTAAACAACTTAAACTGGAACAATGTCGCATGTTTTAGTGCATAGGGTGCATAGCACTTTAATTTTTTCAAAGTCCTCTGGATAGTCTATTTTTTGGGCTAGAAGCACGATTCAACAACTTTCACATTTCATAGAAAAATGTGAAGAAAAACATTTGATTCCAAAAACATTAAAAATTCGAAAATATTCAAAATTTTTATTTTTGTACAGTATTTTATGTATTTGTTTTTATTCAACAGGAAGTGAATTGGTCATATATTTTCAGTTACTCTGCATACCGCAACACCTATTGCTGTCTCTTATCTCAGCCAGATATCAATTGTCTCTTTCTTTTCCATCGGTATTCTTCTCTGCATTCTATTCAATTCTGTTAAATCGCAGGGACAAAAAATTAAAACTGTGGGCATAGATTTGAGATGAGTGCTTCACTCATGGAAAACTTTATGTCGAACTTTCTAGAGCTGAAAGTGTATAAAACCAATTTATTTTGCTCCTACAGGTCAACAAAACCACAAATATTTTACATAGAGAGGTTTTAAAATAATTTATTTAGGCCTACATTAGCTGCTACAAAGCGAAGCAAGCGGGGGTTGCTAGTTATTAATAAATGCTATTAGCGATAGACCAGTGTGTGCGTGTGTGAACAAAACATCTCAAGAACGGAACATCGTACAAAGTTCAAACTTAAAACTTACCAGAAGAGGACCCTACACGGAAGTTTTCATCAAAATCGAACTACCGGAAGTAGTAGTTTATCGTGTAATTTTTTACTTTTTTGCGATTTTCTGAAAAACGGCTCTTACAATTTTTTAAAAAAGTTGCCTCATTTACTACATTTTTTATGCTCTACAGGATAGGTTACGCGCTATGTCTGCTGAAATTCTTGGAGAGGCTAATCTCTCGTAGAACAAAATGTTTTTTTTAAATTGCGGCCATAATATGCATTTTAGCGCAAAAGTGTATGTTAGCGCCAGTCTAACCGGGGTTAGTTCAAACTGTTTTCCCCGCTAATAACAATGTGTTCCTGCATCTGCTTCCGTGTGACATCATTAAGTCACGTCATCCGTATCCCCTCTTCCTCTCAAATATCCGGCTTCTCCCTTACACACTTTTGTCTTAGCTGCTGTGATGTACGGTTGTGTTCTTATCTAGTGCGATTAGCGCGTGGCTTGGGTTAGCGTTGCCCTGCCAATTTCTTCGTTTTCAATCAGTTCGTTTCGTCTCTTGTTGGGTTATCACAAACCTAAACTGTTCATTATATTCAATGCTCATGTGCTTTTTATTGTAAACTGTCTTAGTGTATTCATTGCAATGTTACCAGTGCGCTTCCACGTGATTTTCTACAAGTTTCAAGTTGTTAATGGACTCCAGGTAAGAGCATTTTTCCGTTGTTACAGTTAGTTATTTCAAATGTGTGTATCCCCTTGTTTTTCCCTATCAATTTTGTCCGTTACCGTTCTTTGTTTTATTCCTACTGTTTCTAAGCCTTTTGTTTATTCTTTAAATCGTTTTAGCTGTGGTCGGCAGCCGCTTAAAACTGACCTGGTCCTCCGAAATAAGTCAATCAATCGTTTACTAAGTTCTATAAAATTATTCAGTTTAAATTCGTTTCACTGTCTTTTATTCCGGCGTCTTACAAGCGCCAACATAATTGGTCCTATTCCGGGCATCGGATATATATCAGTGATCTTTGGATACAGTCATTTACATATACTGTTTTATTATTTCTTTAAATTCGTTAATTACATATTGTGTAATCATCTGCGGTTATTACGTTAACGGTAGATGTATTTTCTTGTTGCTAGTATCTACTTGTTAGAATGTACTGCGCGTCTCGTGACGTCACACGCAACGCTTAACTCGCTTGTTAGCTGTTGTTCAAGAATTTGTAACAGCAGCCATTTTCTCGTCTTCATCAAGTTACAAAGTTCTAGTGCGCAGACTCGCTCTTCGTACGCTCTCTTCCACAGTCAACCAGTTTTCATTCACAGACTGATGCTCACGCCGTACACTTCATAATAACCTTCAATGCTAGATCGTTACATTAACCTAGTTATTGACAGTCAATGTTTGTTTATCTTTCTCAATTTGTGTTTGTTTATTAATTCACTTATATTTATTCGTTTATCTCGTCAACATGGACGATTATAATTCATTAATTAAAAAACGTGACGTTATTACTAACCATTTACATCGTTTCGATTTATTTCTCAAATCTAATGCAGAAATAACTCAAATAAAATTGCGGTTAGAAAAATTCATTGATTTATGGTCTGACTTTGAATTGATTCAAACCAAACTTGAACTACTTAAACCTGATAATAACTTCGAAATCGAGCGCACCAATTTTGAAAACAAATATTTTCAATTAATCGGTTCAGCGCAAAAACTAATTCAATCGCTAGATAACACTGTAATTATTTCAAATCAACACAAAATCAATAATTCGCCATTGGTCCAGCTACCTAATATTCGCTTACCATCCTTTGATGGCGACATAACGAAGTTCCAGAACTTCATAAGTCTGTTCAATGACTTAATTCATCATAATTCTGATTTGTCTCACGTGCAAAAATTACACTACCTGCGATGTTCGTTAAATGATGAACCTCTTCGCTTAATTGAGCATTTACCACTGTCGGCTGATAATTACTTATTGGCATATAACTTAATACTCGACCGTTATTCGAATCCACGTAGAATTGCAAATGTACATTTAAATCAAGTTTTTAATTTCGTCAAATCTGATTCTCCAAGTTATCAATCGTTAAAACATTTCTTAAATGTTCACGAAGCCGCTGTAGGTGCCTTGCGAATACTCAATATTAATCTACTCGAGTATCTTTTATTTGAAATCGCTTATTCAAACTTAGATTCTGTTACTAAACTCAGCTTTGAGGATCACAATACTGCGTCTTCCGTGCCTTCGTACGAATCTTTAATCTCGTTTGTTACTGCTAAAATGCATTCTTGTGAATTAGTTAATCCTTCTCAATCTATTGATAATGTTCGTTCTCCGTATTCAAGTAGTTCTAACCTCGATAAACCGGACTCATCGTATCCGGCATCCGCTAATCACCGTACTGTACAAAATAATCGTAATTCAACATCGCCGCCTACTTGTTCTGACAACATACCTTCGTTTTTCGTTAATTCAAACTCAATCAAATGTCTTTCGTGCGAATCTAACCTTCACTCGCTTCACAACTGCAGTGAATTTCTGTCGCAAACTGTCGATAATCGTTACAAAATTATTTCTCGTCTCAAACTCTGTTTCGCCTGCTTTGGACACCATGACCGTCGCCACTGCAACTCAACTAAACATTGTCGTATCTGTCATTCTAAATCTCATAATACGCTGTTACACTCTGACCGTAACATTCAGCAGTCGAATTCATCTGCCTCTTCCGTTATTAAATCGCATAATTCGCTAATCGCTAATTCGCCTCCATTCATCGAGCGCCCAGTCAACGATTCTCAATCTCCCGGGTGCCTACTTTCTAATTCTTCGCCGTCGATTCATGCTACTGCTATCGCAACTCCGCCAATTAATTCCTGCGCTACCTGCTCTGCTAATAAGCCGGTAACTACTGTAAATTCGCCTTCGTCAGTCGTCGCTGAAAAATCTACCGATTATTCGCTTTCTTGTCGCCTTGACGGCCAAACAGCGCTGTTAGGCACTGCTATTGTTCACGCTATAAATTCATCCGGTAAAATTGTTCCACTTCGCGCTGTCATTGACAATGGCTCTCAATCAAGTCTTTTAACCTATAGCGCTGCTCGTTCGCTTCAGCTCGACATAGCGCCTACTACTAAACGCCTACAAGGTATTTCGTCTCAAGTTACCTCCGTTAAGGGCACTACAAACCTTACCATTCAGTCGCCGCAAAATTCTAATTTTCGCCTACCGATTCAGGCCACTGTTATTCAAAAAATATCAGACCGCCTACCTGCTTCTCGAATTCACAAGTCCGTCGGTGAACAGTTCTCTCAACATCTGCTAGCTGACTTTCGCTTTCGCAGCCCAAATCCAGTAGATTTACTGCTTGGTGCTGACTACTTTTCCGAAATACTCGATTTCAGTAAAACGCCTTTAATAAAAGGCACTCCTTCCGCTTTATCAACCGTATTTGGTTATGTTGTGTTTGGCAAATTGCCCGACATTCAACCACCTAGTTCTGTAACAAATAACGATTCGCTTTTATCATATGTTTTCCCTGATAACGCTGAATTCTCGTCGCCTGCTACTGCTGTTGAGCTCGCACCGTCTACTGTTAATTCGCCTAATTGCCTTCTTGTTTCGCCTGTATCTGACAACGATTCTTTTCGCTCTACTGTTCTAACAAATCGTCTTCGTAAAACTTCAGTCTCTTCGCCTTCAAATCGATTCGCCGCTTCATCCGAGATCATCGCTGTTGATTCTCGTCTCGCTTCGCCTACTGACTCCGCCAGTATCTCGACCGATCTTGCTGCTGGTACTTCGTCCATTCGTCGCTTCAAGTCTACGCCTCGCTTCAAGTCTACGCTGAAGGCTCCCTCCGAGTTGTCTTCAACTAATTCCTCGTCAAATCGCTTCTCGTCGTCTCTCGCACACTCCGTTGACAAACCGCTGCAAATCGCTTCGCTTAAGGGCAATCGGCCCTCCTCAGTCGCTTCATCTTCTGCTAACGCTCTTCGCGCGCCTTCTGCCCCTCTTGGCGGGCGGGGCCCCAATCGTCGTACACAATTTTCACAACCGGTGAATAATTGCAATTTCAATTCTCGTCCTTCGTTCAACGCCTGGTGTAATCTTCGTCAATCTCGCACGTCGCCTCAACCTCAATCACGGATTCCCTCTCCATTAGTTAGTGAAGTTCGCCGTACCGCAATTCAGAATTCTTGTCGCTTTTGTTCGCCTACTCGCCAGTTCGTTTCGCAACCCGCTTACCAGTTAGCTCCGCCTTTGGGCAACTAACCTTTCTCCGTCGTTTCACTTCGTTTCCCGCTTAACTTCATCTACCTTCGTTTTCGCCTCTTCGTTTGTTTTCTTCGTTCGTCGTTTTCTTCGTTTCTTCGTCGCTTCTGGTTGTCAACCCTTGTTGGCAATCACCTCAAGATCGTTCCGCTACTCGTTGGCTTCCGCGCAAGCCGTGGAAGATGCTCCGTTCGTCGTTGGCCGGGCAAACCCGTGCGTTTGTCACGCCACATCAAGATGTGTCCGTTCTTCACCTCGTTCGTTCTACATCTTCAGTCGTCGTCGTCGATGCTTCGCTCATCGTTTTTGCTACGTTTTCCGCTCCCTGTTGCTTCAGGGCGGGCGGCTTCGTTCTTCGTCTTCTTCCTGCGTTTTCCGCTCCCTGTTGCTTCAGGGCGGGCGGCTTCGTTCTTCGACCAGTTCTTTGTAAATCGCTTACTTCGATTTAGGCGGGCGGTATGTTAGCGCCAGTCTAACCGGGGTTAGTTCAAACTGTTTTCCCCGCTAATAACAATGTGTTCCTGCATCTGCTTCCGTGTGACATCATTAAGTCACGTCATCCGTATCCCCTCTTCCTCTCAAATATCCGGCTTCTCCCTTACACACTTTTGTCTTAGCTGCTGTGATGTACGGTTGTGTTCTTATCTAGTGCGATTAGCGCGTGGCTTGGGTTAGCGTTGCCCTGCCAATTTCTTCGTTTTCAATCAGTTCGTTTCGTCTCTTGTTGGGTTATCACAAACCTAAACTGTTCATTATATTCAATGCTCATGTGCTTTTTATTGTAAACTGTCTTAGTGTATTCATTGCAATGTTACCAGTGCGCTTCCACGTGATTTTCTACAAGTTTCAAGTTGTTAATGGACTCCAGGTAAGAGCATTTTTCCGTTGTTACAGTTAGTTATTTCAAATGTGTGTATCCCCTTGTTTTTCCCTATCAATTTTGTCCGTTACCGTTCTTTGTTTTATTCCTACTGTTTCTAAGCCTTTTGTTTATTCTTTAAATCGTTTTAGCTGTGGTCGGCAGCCGCTTAAAACTGACCTGGTCCTCCGAAATAAGTCAATCAATCGTTTACTAAGTTCTATAAAATTATTCAGTTTAAATTCGTTTCACTGTCTTTTATTCCGGCGTCTTACAAGCGCCAACAGTGTATAAATAATAAAAGTTCTAGACAATTTAAAAATCTAAAACTTTTATTTCAAATATTTCTTTGTATAACGCTTAGTTTAGCGGTAATTGGCGATTTTCTGTTTTTTTTTCATGAAAATCTGTAAAAAAATGAACTCTTTAAGATTTAGGCCTTAGTATGCATTTTACGACAAAAAAGTATATAATAAAATGTATAGGACATTAAAAGGTCTATAACTTTTTATCATTTTTCTCCACGTTGCCTACTTTAGCGTAATTTTCCGTGAAAAGAGTGATTTGCCGTGTTGTTAAGCCAAACTAAGATTGATTTTCATTTTGCGTCTTTTACTCATGATTAAAATGAGGTTATACTTTTTGAGATTAATTTTTTTGTTTATTTGTAACGTTTTATTACCAATATTAGGTTATATTGATCATTATTTACATTGGCAAAAGAAAGTTGTGTGAGTGTTTCACACCAATTTTTTTCTTATATTATACATTATAATATGCAGAGAAAACTTTGCAAGTCACATACATTCCCTCACAAAATTTTTGAAAGTAATGTTGACACATCACAAACCTGTTAAGGGGGTAGTCAACCCAGAAAATGAAAATGAAAGCTTCTGGCTATAAATTGTCATTATTTATTTTAAATGAAAGAGTAATTTACTAGTAATGATCTACCATTTGAACCAAGCCAAAAAATTAATTACAGCCCCAATATAAGCGTGAGGTTGGAAAAGCGGGCTTTTACGGGGAATCAAATATCCAAGGAACTAAGAAAGATATCAACATGATTCTTATGCTACAAAATACAGAAAATTGCTGTCTATTACCTGTTGTATGCGCTTGTATGTATTTTTTCTTACAAGATTTTTATTGAAGAAAAACCACATTGTCAAAAACATTTATTTTATGAATTCACAAATTACTTTTTAACTAAATCCCTATTAAGGTTTTTGTAATAATCATTCCACAGATAATAGAGCAAGAAATTATGAACATTTGAAAAAAAACATCATCCAAATACTTCCAATATAAACAACAATAGGAGGTCCGATGCTACCAAGTGTCAAATGCGCAGAGTCACTCAGATTTCTGAATAAGATTTACGTTGTTAAGGTTTCTTTAAGAATAATAAGCTTAAATTATCTTAAGATGTGGTAATAAAAATTCGATATAAACGACAATATTTAATTCCCACGAATGTACAATCATGCAAAAACCACATTTCCAAGTTGAAGGAATACGAGTAATTTCACTCGTCTTGCTAGTGAGCTTTATTTTAAACAGATGTTTTTATAACTTTTTGTCAACGTACATGCAAAGTAAACAAATGCTGCAATTCAGAAAAAACTTAAAACTTCAAATAAATGGAAAAACCAATCGAAATTTAAAAAAAAATCATCTTCTCGAGTTGACTACCCCCTTAATGTAGGCTTAATAGTCGAGATAAAAACATTTGTTGCCATCAAAACAATCGGGTAAATAGATGTTATAAAACATATTTATTTAATAAAAGTAAAAAGGATCAGTTACATCTACACGCAATAGTCAACAAAAATGATAGTTTTTCAGTGATAGAATCGTATATTTTACAAATGGGAAGTAACAAATAAAACAGTAAAAGAACAAATGAAAAAGGAATCAATATATTAGCTATATGTAGTTTACATAAATGAAAAATAGCATCAAATTGTAAGTGCCAAGATTTCGAGTAAGAGAGCAAACCTGAAAATGGCTATACTTTTGGCTCCTGTCGTAGGTAACTCAACAAAGAATACAATCCGGTTAACAACATTTAAAGTAGTAAGAGGAAAAGTAGAATCTTGATTTCCTGAGGGACTCTGACAAAATTCCTGCAAGCTGTTCGGTCTCACTTTTTCTCTATTTGTAAGAACATGTGTGTATATATTTCCTTAACCCATCCCTTAGGCTCGATCAAGCGTAAATAACACCAATTTAAGATGGGAATTTTTATTTTATATCTCCTAAAAGTATATTTTTTACTGTTGTAGATGTAATGTACCAAATCTGTTAAATGACAATCCAACACTAGAAATTCTATCTTAAAGGATACCTGAATCAAACACGGAAAAACTTATCGAACACCCCAACCTCGATACAACGTTAACACTTTCATGAATGAGGAACTTTCACAATGAAAAACTGCTGCATTTGTAAATACATATATCCACTTCCTCAAAATAAATAGAATATTATTATTTCATGAATAAATATCCATGATACTTCTGTGTTTATTCATGCATGTTATTCACTTAAACACAAACTTATTACGCCTTTTAAGTTTGGTCACCTTTCTCAACCACTCTCTTGATATAATTTTGACTTTCTCTTGCCTATACGAATATACACGTATAGAAAAGAAAGTATTGTTTTCATGTCGATTTTTCGGAAACGAGTTTTCACCGGATCTACCCGTTTTCACACTCCATGAAAACAAAAAACATGTTTTTTTTAGCGATTGGTCTGTGTGTGTGTGCACACGCGCGCGCGCGTTTGTGTGAACAAAATGTCTATAGAACGAAACATAAAACGAACTTGAAACTTAGATTAGATACCACTAGAGGACCCGACACGAACATTTTCATTAAATCGGTCAACCAGAAGTAGTAGTTTATTCGTGTCATTTTTAACTTTTTTGCGATTATTTCAAAAACGGCTCCTACGATTTTTTTTTAAAAGCTGCTTCATTAATTAAATGTGTTATGCTGTACAAGTTAGGGTAGGCGTCATGTCTGCTGAAATTCTTGTTTTCTCGTAAAAAAAAAATGTTTTTTAAGATTGCAGCCTTAATATGCATTTCAGCGAAAAAATGTATACCGGTATATAATAAAACTTGTAGAGAATTTAAAATCCTACAACTTCTATTTTAAATATTGTTTTGTATAACGCTTAGTTTAGCAGTAATTTGTGTTTCTGTTTTTTTTTCATGAAAATCTGTAAAAAATGGAATTTTACGACAAAAGTGTATAAATAGAGTTAAGTGGGGCAAGAGTGAGATCAGGATTAAAAATTAAAATAAATTTAACTAAATGACAAATAATTGTAATTCTTTCAGATGATTTAAAAAAAAATTGACTAGAAATCATTTATGTATTTTTTGTTACCCTTTCAAGTTGGAGAGATATTTCTACCACTCCTTGTATTATATTTTTTCGAAGGAAATCCGTAGTCCTGCTTTTTCTGCTCGTTCTGCTAACACGATTATTTGTTCTCTATGTTTCTGTGTTCCTAGAAATGAGTGCTAGATCGTCTGCAAAAGTAAGACAACTTATCTTTATGCGGCTCTTTGATCTTCAATGTGAACTTGGTTTAACAATCCTTGAAAGTTTCATTTTCCATTCCTGAATAACTTTCTTTAGGGCACAGTTAAAAAAACCACTGACAGTCCATCTCCCTGCCTGTTTTAGTTTGCAACTCTTCGGAGATTTCTCCTATAAATTTTACTTTTGATCGTGTCTGTGTTGATGTTTCCTGAATTATAGCCGTTGTTTTGATGTCCACTACAAATTCTTCTAAAATATTCAGTAGCGTTTCTTGGACGATTAAATCATAAGCTTTCTTAAAATTAACAAACACTATCATTATATCTCTTGAAATTTAACTTTCAAGAACTCGTTTCAGGTCCGTGTCTGTTATATGCAGAGGTTTCCTTTCCTGAACCCGGCTTTATATTCACCAAGTTCATTTCAATTATGAAAAGATTCATAAAACAAGTCTATCAATTGTTCATAATAAGCTGGTAAAGAAAGGAAAACGTAACACAATTTAATAATAAAAAACAATAAAATCTAAACATAAGTAAAAATTTGTAGTAAGCGAGTAATCAAGTTTATATGATAAAGAAAATAAAAAGATATTGCCTTCTCTCACGAAGAAATCTTTTATCTCTCTCAACAATATTGCTTTCTTTCTTCGTGTCCCATTCATTCAAATTCAATTCAATTTTGTCCGGTAAGAGGAAAGTAGATAGGAAGTGAAACGCGTGAAAGTGGGACAAAAGAAATGAGGGATAAAAATATAATACCACCCAGATATTTAAGGTTTAAAAAGATTGAGTATTAAGGTCGGGAAAAATGAAAAGCAGTATTATAAAATAGTGAAGAAAACTTAGTTTCTTTGTATTTTAGGACACACCTGTAGCACGCGACCTCAAAAAGATGTCAAAATCTTAAAGCAAACATAAAATATTTTTTTTTGGGTAGTATACAAATTTCAAATGACAAGATAGTATTTTATGGATTAAATATAGAGAAAGATCCTTCGGTTTTAAATCGCTTCAATTCAAGGGGATAATAAACGAACTATATAATAAAAGGTACGTTAAACTCCACAGAATTTTTTACTAACCTTCTAGCATTACTCCAAGTTCCTCGCTTTATTTCCAATTTTAAAACTATATCTATAACGTTATAAGTTTATTTGATCAATAGTGTGAAACGAATTAACATGAAATGGAAAATTTTCAACACAGATTTTTACAGAAAATCATAAAATTGCTTTTCAGCTAATCGTTGGACGGTAATGAATAAAATTTAAACTAACGTTCTTTTAACCAACAACAGACGTATTTTTGAAATCACCTATTGGCTCAGAAATGAATTTTCACTTCGGTGCAAAAGTTTTAAAATGCTATTTTTTCAAAAACGGCTCTTAAAAATTTTGAGAAAATTTCCTTTATGTTCTGTACTAGATTACATCATTAAGAACGCATAGGCCTAAATGGTAGTATAATGGAAAAATTAAGTTTTCTTTGAAATTACTGAACTACCAGGCACGCAAACACGGGTAGCGCTTGGGGACTTCAACACCCCCCCCCCACCGGAAATTAAATTCAAAATTTTCTCTCTGACTAAGTGGGTGTCTCGTTCGAATCTCCAGAATCATCCCTTCCAAACTAAAATACTGGCACGTGCCTGTGAACTACAGAGCATTTTTAGCAAAAAAACACTTGTTTCCAGGATGTGAATGCCAACCTTTGTAACTGTAGTTCTTCGGGGAAGTATAGAAACAACATGGACTGCTTAAAAATAGTCAAACATTTTTTACTCCATAGAAACGAGAGTTAAAATGTAAAAGGGTTTAATATTTCTGTTCAACTTCTAACGGACTGTTCCATTCTTCGTAGGTGATCGGGAAGTTAATAGATTTAGTGATAATTGACTTATTAAGTGAGTAAATTCGTAAGGACTTCTTGAATTTTTTCGTTTAGAGCCACAGAAAGTAACTTACGAGATTTCTGAAACCCTCTTCTTGCAGCTCATACTCACGGCCTATCCGTAGGCTTTTCTTCATTCGTCCAGCCTTCCGGCTGTCTTCTTTTGTTTTTAAGGAAATATAAGGGAATAATAGTTAGTAAACAATAGTCTGAACTTGGTTCAGTACATATTGTTTTCTTGGTTTATTCAAATTTTCCAAATATACTTTCTGACTTCTGTAATAATATTTAATTCCGTATAAAATTAACTACCTTTACTAGGATTTGAACCACGGAACTTTCGTCCCCAAAAAAACTGATTTTGGTGACCACTCTCCACTCTACCGCAAGACCAACCCGGTTGGACCCATTGCCATTGAATAAAACTTTTTTTTCTATATTAATTAGTCTCGTTAATTATTGAAAGTTCCTCGTATTTTACAAATCCATTAAGGGTACCCGGAACGAAAGAAATCGAAAATTATTTTCATTTCCGGTTTTTTACAAATTATTAAAATTCAGTGTTTTCTGCATCAAAAGATATAAGTATAATTTGTTGGGGATTTTGCAGTTTTTTTTATCAAAAATATGTTGAATCCTTACATTATTTTTTTAAACGTTACCATTTGCATAACATCTCTTTTTTTTGAATGATAGGCCTAACAGATAAATACATAATTTTCTTTACTTTGTGCGATATTTTTGCTTTTAAAACTTTAGGTTCGCACCAGGCAACCTATAAATATAATATATTAACCTGTTGTTACTTAAGTCATCAGCCAAAAGGCTGGTTTGAACCTGTAGAGGTTTTACTAAGTATATCGAGGAGTGAGGTGGGTTACCATTGCCTTCCTCACTGAGTGGAAAAGTATGCTTATCAGCATGCCGGGTCCTCTGAAAAGCACATATTTTCCACTCTGCAAATGACACCTTCACTTCATTCACTACAGGGTCTGGCTGTATAATGAAATTCATTACTTTCAGAGGAGACAACTCCGATTAGTGTCTTTTGCACCTCTACCTCTTCTGTTCTTAAACGATTCAGTCATTTGATTTGGCTGACCATGTGATAAGAAACAGAACTATTTATTTTAGCCCTGCAACGAACAGATTGAGTGTAAATAATTTGACATTCCACCTGTCCGTTATGGGCATATATTGACCTATGAACTGCAAATAATAGCATATTAAATTATTTTAACGTATACTGTGTTATCTTTAGTTTTTTCTTGATTCCCGTAAATAACTATTTTTGAAGCATAAGGAACATTTTCTCAGCCAACTGTGAATGGATTTTAACGAATTTTTGGCATAGCCTTTCATACCATAATTTCAATGTATTGAGTTAATATTACAGTAAAATAATGTGTTTAAATATTTATTTTCCACTTCAATAGGTAGGCAAAAAGTTATGATTTTCATACGCGGCAATTCCAAAAAATGTCTTATCTTCCTAACAATACATCAAGATGCTACTAACTCAGTGGGTGTAGAATAGCCTGAAAAGTAACCACAAGAAAATTGAACAGGATAACTCTAACAGTTTTTGAGAAAATGTTCCTTACATTACGGAGATAGGCATTCCGGGTCTCTTTAATGAAGAAAATTCCCCGCCTAGTGTGTAACGAAATACAAACAAAAAAATTAAAAAAAAGGTGTAATAAAAAATTAGACTAAATTATGCACTAAAATTAGATCTTTTCAAGTCACTTCGCATTGATTTTTCCATGTTGATCACATAATGTCATAAAATTTGTGGATTTAGCATCAAAATTATCGGGCAATACGTGAAAAATACTATTGTCTCTGAAGATTTCTATGGAAGATTAACGTGAAGATTGTGAAAGTTTCCTGAAATGTTATTTTCTTAAATATCTATTATTAAAAATATTTCAAGATACAAAAATAGCTTTGGTAAAATTACCATTAAAATAACTTTTATAGGTAAAGCTTTACAAAGGATACAAAAACTAAAAACATATAAGAATATTAAAATATTATCCTCTTGGGAAAAAATTCGGGGAAAGTAAGGAGATACAAAAAAAGAATTAATAAAGGAAAATAAAGAAAAAATATGATATAAATGTTTATTTAGTAAGAAAAATAACGCTGTAAAGATTTTCTTGCGTTATCAAAAAAGTACCATATTTTTAAAAGATGAAGAAGCAACGACTTTTCCTTTGAATAGAAATATCAAAGAAATTTTATATTCAGCCTTTTTCATACGAACATATGAATACATAAGACATGATACTTGTTTTAGATTTTTGCGTTTAAAGAAAATATTTCTAAAGGAAACCTATACTCTAAGGTCTATATTAATCTAGGTTATAACATTATAAAAAATGTTTGTAATAAAATGAAAATGGAAATTTTGTTC
Source organism: Catonia carolina (assembly GCA_035578175.1). Taxonomy (NCBI): domain Eukaryota; kingdom Metazoa; phylum Arthropoda; class Insecta; order Hemiptera; family Achilidae; genus Catonia; species Catonia carolina. Next base: position 66,138,425 of record JAQMRL010000004.1, on the reverse strand, counting down.
CTAAAGGCAAAATTTACTGCAGAATGAGAGGAATGTTTTTGAAATGCAAAACCATATCCGTGTGCCTATATTTTTAATTTTTCGCTACTGTAAATAAACAACTTTTAGTGTAAAAATAATACACAGTATTTACAATATACGTAAAATTTTGGGATACGAAAAGGGAATGTTTTGCCGCAATAGTGAACGCAAACAAAGTGTCTGACCAGTCAATCGGTTGAAATGGTCAAGGGAACGTGTGCAAGAACCTAAATATTATTTTATATTTTTTTACCGCAGTTCACTTTGCAAGTCATCTTAACTACCTATTTGATGTACATGTAATAGTTTAAAATATTAAAAAAAAACACTGAAAAATAGTTAATTTAAGGAACAAACTACAACTGAATAAACTTCTGAATAACGGACATCCATGGGAACAAAAGATTTGTATTATATTGGGAAATTTGTGTACCTACTGAACAATTTACTGTAATTTACATTATCTGTTGTGTAATGTAAAAGTTTTAACAAGAATATAATGAAATACTATAAACATAGTAACGAAAGAAATTTAACTGATACATACCGTGCTTCCCAACAAATCTGACGTACAGGGAAATCAACATTGGACAATGTACTGTCAACATTAATCTTATTATAAGGGAGTAATCTTACTTTTATTACTCCAGTTGTTAAGAAACAGAATAAAAATGAGTTGACAAAAGATTTTAATATAGCTGATAATTTAGGTAATTATTAATAAAATAAAACCAAAAATCTGGTGTGAAACACTCACACAACTTTCTCTTGCCAATGCAAATAATTAACAATAAACCTAACATTATTAATAAAATATTAGAAATAAACAAAAAACTAACCTCAAAAACATAACCTTATTTTAATCATGAGTGAATGATGCAAAATGAAAATCAACCTCAGTTTGGCTTAGAAATACGGAAAATCACTCTTTCTCTCTAAACTAGGCTCTGTAGAGAAAAATGTTTTAAATAAAAGTTGTAGATCTTTTAATTTTCTATAAATTAAATTATATACACTTTTGTCGTAAAATGCATACTAAGGCCGAAATCTTAAAAAAATCAATTTTTCTCACGTTTTCGTGAGAAAAAAAACAGAAAATCGCAAATTACCGCTAAACTAAGCGTTATACAAAAAAATGTTTGAAACAGAAGTTGTAGGTTTTTAAATTCTCTACAACTTTTATTATATAAGTTTTTGCGCTAAAATTTATATTAAAGCCGTAATCTTAAAAAAAACAACGTTTTTACGTGAAAACAGCCTCACCGAGAATTTCAGCAAACATGGCGCCTACCCTATCTTGTAGAGAATAAAAAATTGAGTAAAATAGGCGATTTTAAAAAAAATCGTAGGACCAGTTTTTGAGAAAATTGCAAAAAACTGAAAAATTATACGAATAAACTACCACTTCCGGTTAACCGATTTTGATGAAAATGTTCGTGTCGCGTCCGGTAGTGGTATGTAACTTAAGTTTCAAGTTTCAAGTTCGTACGATGTTCCGTTCTTGAGATATTCTGTTCACACACACACACACACACACACACACACACACACACACACACACACACACACACACACACACACACACACACACACACACACACACAGACCAATCGCTAAAAACATGTTTTTTGGGTTCAGGGGGTCTGAAAACGTATAGATCCGGTGAAAACTCTATTTCGAAAAATCGACATGAAAACAATACTTTCCTTCCTATATATTCATATAGGCAAGAGAAAGTAAAAATGATATTCAATTTAGACATAGTGCGGTAAGATAAGAAAAAAATCGCGCCCATTGTTGTCTGAACGTTAGCCGGGTGCGTTAGGCGTCATTTTATTTTTATTTTTGATATTACCGAACAAATGGACGTGAGTTCGAGTCCTACATATTAAAACTTTTCATTAGTTATTTTTTTTTTATTAATTGATAATTGGTTTTTATTAATTTAATGAAAAACATTTGAAATTATAATTGTAATTATTAATTCAACATACCAACTGGTAAAGTTTTTAAAATTTTAATTAAATTAACAAACTATTAAGTTAATAAATTATTTAATAATAATTTTAATAAATTATTTAGTATTACCAAAATAAAACCTTTTATTTAGTGCGTGTGATTTCGACTCACGGCCTCTTTCTTATATTTTAATATCAAAAATGCAAATAAACTGACACTTTACACGCTCGACTAATGTTCAGATAACAATGGAAGCGAAATTTTTTTTATGTACGTACCGCGCTATGTCAAAATTGTGTTAAAATTTTTGTGCTATGTCAAAATTTTTGTGTTATTTATTAATAATTAAATTTTCAGCTATTAAAATCTTTTGAAGATACATTTTTATTCTGTTTCCTAACGACTGGAGTAATAAAAGAAAGATTACACCCAGGTAATAAGATTAATGTTGATACTACATCGTCCAATATTAATTTTCCTATACGTCAGATTTGTTGGGAAGCACGTACATATGTACGTGCTTCCCAACAAATCGTACTTCTTAAGAAGTACGTACATATGTACACAGATGTATAAAAAATTTCCAAAAAAAGTTAATTATTTAAGATTTCACTGCCAGCATAAAAGCTAGTAGTCGCGTCTCCTTCACCATCATAAACATTTTTGTCATCGCAGTCTACTGCATAATCAGATGGATTCGGTTGTTGCGTAAATTCAGCTGCTAATTCATTTATTTCCGTACTACGTAAACGATTTTGATGCTTCTCCAACTTGTTTTTAATGTTTTTCGCTACGTTGTGTTTAGTTTCTTCTTTTAAGAAGAGCAAGTTTAGATCGTTGTTAGAAGAAAAGAGTTCCTCATAAGAAACTCATTCACCAAAAGTCAACAAAATGAAATTGCTATAATTTTTGAATATATAATTTGTTGGCGCTTAATTTACCGAACATGAGTTACTTTAGAATAATAAGTTACTTTCTTGTAAAATAACGGTTTTGTAAACTTAAGAAGTAGGCTAAGTAAAGGCAATTTCTAATTGTCTATTGAAAATTGCAGAGTTTAATAACAAAAGTAAGATTCTTAGCGAAATATTTCACCATATAAAATTAGTAAACAGAACGAAATATTTATGGATACGAATATCCATAAATATTTCTAATTTTTTTGTTATAAACAGTTGCTTATTTTTTTTTTTTTTTATTTTTTTTTTATAAACGATAAAACGTTAAAGGGAATAACGGAACATATTTTGTAATAAAAGATCTGGTGTGAAACACTCAAAACTTTCTCCTGCCAATACAAATAATTAACAATATAACCTAACATTAGTAATAAAACATTAGAAATAAACAAAAAAACTAACCTCAAAAAACATAATCTTATTTTAATCATGAGTGAAAGACGTAAAGTGAAAATCAACCTCAGTGTAGCTTAAAAATACGGAACATCACTCTTTCGCGCTAAACTAGGCTCTGTAGAGAAAAATACTTCTATTAAAAGTTGTAGATCTTTCAATTTCCTATAAATTTGATTATGTACACTTTTATCGTAAAATGCATACTAAGGCTGAAATCTTAAAAAAATCAAATTTTTACTCGTTTTCGTGAGAAAAAAAACAGAAAATTGCTAATTACCGCTAAACTAAGCGTTATAGAAAAAATGTTTGAAAAAAAGTTGTAGGATTTTAAATTCTCTACAACTTATGTTATAAACATTTTTGCGATAAAATGCATAATAAAGTCGCAATCTTAAAAAAAACAATTTTTTTACGAGAAAACAGCTTCTCCAAGAATTTCAGCAGTCATGGCGCCTACCCTATCTTGTAGAGCATAAAAAATGTAGTAAATGAGGCGATTTTTAAAAAAATCGTAGAGCCGCTTTTGAGAAAATCGCAAAAAAGTGAAAAATGACATAAATAAACTACTTCTTCCGGTTTGAGTGATTTTGATGGAAATGTTCGTGTCGGGTGCTCTAGTGGCATCTAATTTAAGTTTCAAGTTCGTACAATCTTCCGTTCTTGAGATGTTCTGTTTACACACACAGGCCAATCGCTGTCATGGTTTCGGTTTCAGGGGGTCTGAAATTGTGTAGATACGGTGAAAACTCGATTTCGAAAACTCGACATGAAAACAACATTTTCCTTCCTATATATTCATATAGGCAAGAGAACGTAAAAATAAGTAGGAAAAATTGTTAAAAGATTAACTTAAAAAAATCTGAAGGAGATACAGGTTTTAATTTTTTTCATAAAACGATAAAATCAAATGATAATTAAAAATAATAACTACAAACAATTTGTTATAAAAAAAAGAAGTAGGAAATGTTTTTGAAAGATTAACTGAAGGAAGTCTGAAGAAGATACGATGAACATTATAAACTAATAATGAATGAGAAGCAAAAAGGAAAATCTAGTTAAAAAGGAGTATGAAGAAAGGAAAATCCGTAATAAAATAGAAAGTTAAGTCGGCTACAGGTGTCCCTTAAATTTAAACATTCCATCTAGAATGTCACATTCAGGCCTTTGAACTGCCTTTGCTTAATTATACGTTTTTCTGTTATGTGTGCTCGTTTTATAGTCCCTAATTTTTATTTATATTCTAAAAGGCTTTCTCTTCTTCCATATTTTCTTATTATTTAGTAGTATAAGTCTACTGAACTTGTTCTAAATTCTCTTAGCTCATGTTAACTTACTTTTAAAATTCATTTTATACAGTAAGCTTGCTATTTTAAATTATTTTTAAACCATCTTTTAATACGGTAAGGTAAAATACGTGTATTACGCCTTCAAAAGATTACCTATTCCTACAGTGATTTACAGTTTTTAATTAAGTACAATTATTTATCATCTCTCTCAAGATATGCGTTATTTTTCTCGGCTACTGACTTTGTTGAGTTTAGGTCATCAACCGAAAGGCTAATTTGAACCTCTAGAGGCTTTACTAAGTAAAACAAGGAGTGAGGTGGTTTACCTTTGCCTTCCTCACTGAGTTGAACTAGAATGCTTATCAGCATGCCCGGCCCTCTAAAAAGCATCTACTTTCCACCCTACAAATGACAACTTCACTTCATTCACCACAGGGTCTGGCTGTATAATGAAATTCATTACTCTCAGAGGAGACAACTCTGTACTAGTGTCTTTTACACCACTACCTATTCTGTTCTTAAATATAGTCATATAATCTGGCCAAGTGATAAGAAAAAGAACTAATTTTTTGTATCCCTGGAACTAGCAGATAGTGTGCAAATAATTTAACATTTCAACTGCCTGTAAAATAGTGTCACTCGATTCCTCTTAAAGAGTAAATACAGATATCACTAACGGTTTTTGCTGTAAGTTAAAGGTAAGCCTTTTTAAAAATTTCCACCAGCCATGAGACACAATATCTCATGAAAGGGATTTTTTTGTTAATACAAAGTTAAAAAAAAATTTGTTTTAGTATTAAAACCAGATAACGAACAACCTTCGATAACTGTTACAATATGCATAATTATAGTGCATACAATTTTTTACGCGGTTTCGCACACATTCTTTCATTTTTTTCTATAACTGAAAAAGCTAAGTTAATGGGGTCTTATTTATAGTAATTCACCAAATGAACAAACGAATAAAACGTATGAATAAAACGTATAAATAAATGTAAGAACAAACGTATAAATGTATAATAAATGTTAACTAAAACAGATTAAACATAACTTTCATATTCTTCACTATTTTTATCCTATTTTATGGGAAGCATCTTTGGTATTCCCCAAAACTTTATTCCATTATATCCATACTGGTTTGAAAACAACTTTACAAACAAAAAGCATGTTGTTAAATGATAAATTTGAATTTTATTCAATTAACCTGTAATTTCGTTTAGTATTGGCTAGTGCATTTTAATTAAATAAAATCTAAAATTTTAGTTTTAGTTAACCCTTTATAGGTCATTGATAAGTATACTTACTACTGGCAGTAAGGTCGATTTTTTTTTAAAGAATAATCTATGCAGTTGAACCCTATTGGCATTCTATGGTTTTATAAAAATGTTTTCTGGTCAGTAGGCTATCCACACTTTGAAGTTAGTGCGCAGCGACCATTTGTTTCATAAGTTACACGAATTTGGTAGCGATTCAAACCAGTGTACGCAACCGTGTTGTTTTGTTGTTACTTTTATACAGTGCTTAAAAAATAAGAGTTTTTTACGAGAAAGCAAGCATTCATGCTAATATATAGTTGATAAAAGTTATTCTTTACATTTTTCTGTTATATAGGAATACAAGTTGTTTTAATAAGCATTCTTACCACTAAACATTATGTGGTTCCCATTTCAATAAACTTCCTTGATAAGTATACTTAACAGGGCTTAAGACAAAAAAAAGAAATATCTTACTGCTCTGGCACTAGAAATACATTATTCAAGTCTCTATAAAACGAAATTTAACATTTAACATGTATATTTTCCCCGTAGTTGTTGTTTAGGTCAACAGCCGAAAGGCTGGTTTGAACCTGTAGAGGTTTTACTAAGTAAAACGAGGAGTGAGGTGATTTACCATTGCCTTCCTCACTGAGTGGAAAAGTACGCTTAACAGCATGCCGGGCCCTCTGAAAAGCACATATTTTCCACTCTGCAAATGACACCTTCACTTCATTCACCACAGGGTCTGGCTGTATAATGAAATTCATTACTTTCAGATAAGATAACTCTGATTAGTGTCACAGTACACCTCTACCTCTTCTGTTCTTAAATGATTCAGTCATTTAATTGGCTGACCATGTGATAAGAAACAGAACTATTTATTTTAGCCATGCAACTAACAGATCGAGTGTAAATAATTTGACACTCCACCTGTCTGTTATGGGCAGAGTACTGCCCTTTAAAGGGTTAAAATCATAAAATTTCGTTTAAATTGAAGATTACTATAGAAGAGGAACCGAATACTTTTCATCTGGAGTAAAAACATATGTATGAAAATTTAAGTCAAACGTAAAATTTTGGTCTAAAAATATGAAGAATTTTTTTCAAAAATAAGAATGTAATATGTACGTAAAATATTTGATGCGTAAAATTATACAAAAATTTTCAATGAAAAAATTGTTTGAAAACAAAAGAGAAAATTTTAATTTTGATTTTCGTAAATATTATATTACTAGGAAATAACAAGAAGAAGAGTTTGAAATTTACAATAATTTTCTGTAGTGAAAGGGTGAAAGTAGAAAATGATTTCGCTTAAATTTAATAGTAGGGTGAGATTACTGGACTTGTCTTTTGCCCCTAAATTCATGTTATTGAACACACCCACTAATGAAACTCATAAATACCAGTGTACGGTCAAGATTTCATTATTTTTCGATTATTATTGCGGAGTTTGTTTCGATAGATCGTCGTTATTGTCCAAGAGCACAAACAGCAAAAACATATACAAACGCGTCCTAAATATAGGCGACACAAACCCAAATAACAACATACGAAAAAATCAATGATAACAATTTATCACACGAAATGTTCAATCTTTCAATTTAATGCAGAATATCAGGAATTTAATTTTAATTTCAAATTTCACTGGTATTTTTCTATTTAACCCACAAAATCATTTTTAAGTAAATTTTTTTAGGAGTTTTTATTATTTATTTAATTCTTAGTGGCCTTCGGGTCAGCCCAGTCAGTCAGCTGGTAGTAAGTCGCTATTATTTGTTAAGTAACACCGGTTGGGCAAGCGACTTTGTATGGTGACCAGTTGACAGCCATCTATGAACAAACTCTACTGGGGGTCCCTGCTCAAACTCATGTCTAAACTTAGTCAAAAAATACAGCAAAGCAGCCATCAAATTTGGTATTTGTCAAAAATGTACAGTTCCCGATAACAAATAAAAGCTAAAAAAAAAAAAAATTCTTAGCAACACCCCACTAGCTGCACTTCTCGGCAGACTAAAAACAAAACGTTTAACCTCTTACACAAACTTAAAAATGTTTCAAGTCAAATTACGAATATAGAACAAACAAATAAAACCAATTAGTACTGGAAACAGGAAAATTATAATATCAGTACGAATTCTAATAGATATGGAAGAAACTACACCTTTTGGCCATGCGTTAAATTGTTGAAATTTTCAATTCCCTGATGTAAAGCGCGTATATAGGCGTATAATTATAAGCCCATATACCCAAATTTGACAAACCAATGGCTACAAGCCACTTCCTAGGGTAGGTGTTTCCTTCTTTTATTAAGTAGACTGTACAAATGAGATAGAAAACTATTTTTAGGCTTAAAACTATGACAATTAAAAACAAATTACACCATTTCTAAAAAAACAATCTAAAATTTAAAAAATCAAATTAACCGAAACATATATAAGACATTAAGAACATACAGACAAAAAACAATAAATTGAAATCGAATTGTAATAATAAATCTAAAAAACAAACAAAAACCTAATGAACTAAATATACACATATAAAAAATCTGATGTGAAACACACACACGACTTTCTCTTGTCAATGCAAATAATGAACAATATAACCTAACATTAGATATAAACAAAAAACTAACCTCAAAAAACATAACCTAATTTTAACCATGAGTGGATGATGCAAAATGAAAATACGCCTCAGTTTGCTTAACAATACGGAAAATCATTCTTGCCCGCTAAACTAGCCTCTGTAAAGAAAAATGCTTCAAATAAAAGTTACAGATTTTATAATTTCCTATAAATTTGATTATATGCATTTTTGTCATAAAATGGATACTACGGCCGTAATCTAAAAAAAATTTGTTTTTAAAGATTTTCATGGAAAAAACAGAAAATCACTAATTACCGCTAAACTAAGCGTAATAAAAAGAAATGTTTGAGGCGATTTTTTAAAAAAAAATCGTCGGAACAATTTTTGAGAAAATCGCAAAAAGTGTAAAATTACACGAATAAACTACTATTTCCGGTAGGCCGATTTTGATGAAAATATTTGTGTCTGGTCCTCTAGTAGTATCTAACTTAAGTTTTAAGTTTCAACTTCGTATGATGTTCTGTTCTTGAGATACTTGGTTCTCTCACACGCACACCCAGAGATCAATCGCTAAAAACATGTTTTTTGGGTTTAGGGGATCTGAAAACGTGTATATCCGGTGAAAACTCGATTCTGAAAAATCGAAATGAAAACAATACTTTCCTTCCTATATATTCATATAGGCAAGAGAAAGTAAAATAAGTGAGCCAAAAATCTTAATTAATTTTGCTATAAACGTTTCTACATATTTGTAAGAGCAACTTATGTTATGATTTCTACAACAATCTCTGTTTAGTAGATTTATGAAATAGGTAGATAATGATCATCCGCCTATTGATATTAAAATAACTATAGCTTAGTTCTCATGATCCTGCCAACACACCATAACATTGATACATAAAATATGTGACAATATCGAAGAAGGGCATGGTTCGCGAAATTTCTAGCACTTCATTCATAAAATGGTAAAGAGTAGATAATAGAGTGAAAAAGTAACAATAGGGTTATTTATAAAAGGATACCTATTCATAAAGGTTATTTAAAAGGAGCGCGCTATTGGGGATGATAAGGTAAGGTCTTTTGTTGTATAACTATTTGTGAAGGAGTCGGTTGATTACCTGTAACACCTTTTATCTATTGTTGACTTGTTTACAATAGTTAAGATTTTTCTATTAAAAAGGATTTTTTGTACTTTATTATTTGCATGGAATTTTTCTGCTTCTCTGGAATTATCTTTCTGATCGACTTATATAAAGAGCGCCCGAGTGCGGTCAGGGAATTAGTATTCGTTTGATCTTTGACGAGTGTTTACTACGTGTGAAAGTAACTCCGTTAGAACAAGTCAACGGGTTTCCGAGGCATTGTTATTCAGTCTATTTGTATTTGTGCATTGTGTATTCAGTTTCATTGTGAATGTGCATTCTATATAATTATTTGTAAGTAGTATTAAGTAAATTATTGAGTTATTTATTGTATTACTTCATTATAATTAGTTTATTATTTATTCTGTAAATCTTTAGTGTAATAAATACTTGTAATTGTAAACTTTAGTGTATTAATTATTTAATTACCTAGATCCCGAAACGGACCTTAGCGATAAGTGTCACATGTCGGAAATAAGATTTATTAATTACACTTATTTATTAATTACGCTGTAAATGAATATCCGAAGTACTTCTCTGTCATTAAATACTCAAATATAATAAGCAAACAAGTAAGTATAATACACGTTGCATTATATTAATTACCATCAAAATGGTTTGAAATTATGGGAAATATGAAGCCCCAAGACATTCACTTTTTCGTTTTATTGACATATAAGCTAACAATATCTTTTAATAATAAACATGATATAATATTAGTGAGACAATTAACTAATTACATTGTAGTATAACATATGCTTGTAACATGTATGAATGTTTAAAATGTAAACATAAAACTTAGAATGTCAATGAGGAAATTAATTTCAGTATTTTCATATAGGCCTATCTACAAGCCTTTAGCAATACACAAACAACTTTAATTATCAATCTATAATCCGGTTATTGACTGAAAATTAATTAAAATTTAAGCTTATAGTAAAATTTATTGACCTAATGTGGCTTATAATCCAACAGTAGCTATAATTAAAATATAAAATTTTAAAAATTAAAATTTATAATTGATGTAATTAAAGCACGTGTCAGTAATATTTTTCCATAATATTTGGTATATTATTTGTAACTATTAAAAGAAATTACAAATTTTCAATAATGTAATATACATAAAATGAAAAATCCTTCAGATTGGGCCTAACACAACTCTATTCCACCTCTTTTTAACGCTTAAAAATATCTTCTATTTGCTCTCTTGGCATAGCATGTTTTTCTCATCCGTACCTTAACGCTGATGGCACATTGTTTGGGCGACGCACGGGTGATATGTCCGTGCATTTTCACGGACTAGTATCTGCAAATGAAGAAGCATTATGTCCAGAATCAAGTATAATGAATAAGATGAATTAATGTTCGTGTAGGGTCCTCTAGTAGTACCTAACTGAAGTATCAAGTTTCAACTCCGTATAGTACACACACACACACACTCGCCAAGTTTCAACTTCATACGATATTCTGTTCTTCAGATATTTTGTTCACACTCACACAGACCGATAACTAATAAAAACATACTTTTTGGTTTCAGGAGGTCTGAAAACTTGTACTTACGGTAAAAAAAACTCGATTTCGAAAACATCGACATGAAAACAATGCTTTCCTTCCCTGTTGTTGTTTAGGTCAACAGCCGAAAGGCTGGTTTGAACCTCTAGAGGTTTTACTAAGTAAAAACGAGGCGTAAGGTGGTTTACCATTGCCTTCCTCACTGAGTTGAAAGAGTATGCTTATCAGCATGCCAGGCCCTCCGAAAAGCACTCACTTTCCACCCTGCAAATGACACATTCACTTCATTCACTACAGGGTCTGGCTGCATAGTGAAATTCATTACTCTCAGAGGAGATAACTCTGACTAGTGTCTTTTACACCTCTACCTCTTCTGTTCTTAAATAGTTCAGTCATATAAGTGGCTGACTATGTAATAAGAAACAGAACTATTTTTTTTAGCCCTGAATCAAACAGATAGAGTGCAAATAAAATAACACTCCACCTGCCTGTTTTTCCTTCCCTATATTATTCCTAAATTCGTGCAGCCCAAGAGTAAGTAAAAAATAAAGTTCAAGAAAATCGTAAAATATTTTGCAAAATTTGGAATAGCTAATCATTTCAAAGGAACATTTCTATAAACATACACTAACAAAACATGAAATCAATGCGAAATCCCTTGTTCGGTTTATTACAGAGTTCCCTAATTCTCAAAGATCTAAAGAGCTGAAATCCGTCATAATAACTTCTTGGGTGGTATTTAGAACTAAACACTCTCACCTTCTGGGAAGCTAGAAACCACAGTTGGGAGACATTCTCCTCGAAAAGCCTTTGTACTTATCTAATAATCCAACTTCATAACAACCTACAATTCTGTATATTATTTCTTACATTGTGTTTACAAAAACAAAGCGGTATTTTGAGGTTAAATATTTATAGTTGATATTTACACCTAACATAATTTTCTTAAATCTTTATTACTTTGTATTAAAGTAAATACCTCTATGTATTTTTACAAATAAATATATTTTAAAATTTATAATTAAACAATTTGTAAAATTAATTGGAAAGAAGGCAAGGAGGGCCTTAGTACTGGATAATGCCAGTTCAATAAAATTATTTCAATTTAATTTCCGGATAGTGGCGGATTTCGCGGGGGATTTACAGGGGTCATGATTCCCGTCAAATTTTTTTAATATATATTTTAACAGTTTTTTGTATCTTTATAAAGGAATAAAGTGTAATAGATATTTTATAAAATTATATATTATTACATACACAGCTTATAAATATATTTATTGGTTTTTATTGCAATATATATATATATATTTTTAATTTACAAAGAAATTATTACTTAATATTTATTATAGAGCAATAAATTACAGATAATTAAAAAAAACATCAATTGACGTAATAAAATAATGTTTTAATCGTTGAACACGTAAACAACTGTAAAATGGCTCAAAATGGTCCGGCATTTTTCGGTAATACCAGTGAAAAAACCTTTGGTATTTTTCAGACAGGTTGTCATTCTCGGTTCTGGCTCTAAAAGGGTTAAATGTCTAACCATTTTGTCTGTTTTAACAGAATGAAAATTGAAAATTTTAAGCTCAGAAATGCGCAAAAACGTGTTTTTAAAATATGAATTTTAAAAATATTTTCCGCTCTTTTGGGAGGTACTCCATACCCCCGACCCTTCGGCAGTGACCCTCCTCTAAACTAGACGCCACTGTTTCCAGATTGTTTAAACATAAAATAAATAAAATAATTAAATTACTTACAATTATGTGTAGGTTTTTAATAGGCTCACTGTTATCTTACTCACCTGCAATCAAATTAACATAATAAATTATGAAATCCAATATAAAACACAAATATATAATCTTTAGAAAATCTATTTATAAAACAATCAAAGTAAAACAGGAAACTGTTTAAAGGATAGCTCTTATTGGCTAAAACGAAGACCACCCTACTTTTTTTTTAAGTTTATTAAAATCACATCAACAGCTCGGTTATTAACGATAAGTAAGAGGGTTTTAACTTGAGTAAATTTACAAAACTTAGCTGGGAATCAAATCCGGGACCTCCACGTTGTAGGCTAGCGCTACCACTACGCTTCGGAAGCGACCTAAGACTACTTTTGTTTTATCTTTATTCAGAACTACAAATAGGTACCTGAGATGAAACACTTGTTGAAAAAAACCTTTTTAAGTGCTCCGTTTTACGTTAACAATGTCCTTAAAATTCCGTACGTAAACGACTTATTTCGTAAAATTTACATAAGATTCCGTAAGAAATTATCTCATCATAACGAACTTGTACTCAACCTATACCTACCATACCTTCCCGTAAATCCCCGAAGACGTCTATGCCGACGATGGAGTAGGGACATCATTTTGAATCAACGGTACACATAATTATGTAATCCGTTCACAGAAAATTTCCAGCTGGGGCCCACTGTTAAGTGGTGATCTCTAAGTCTTAAAGCACATTTTATCTCATCCACTCGTTGTTTTAATGTATAGTTGTGAATTTTCCTAATAAAGGCAAAAACACCTGTTTATATGCGAAATGTTCGCTGAACTGCAGAACAAAGCTCCTGTACGGTCACTATCAGGTTGAACGCAACTTATGATAGAAAATGCATAAACCGAAAACTTTTGTACACGGGACAGTTATTTGAAACTGTTGTTACATTTCATGGCTCAAATCATTCCAAACTCAACTGGCTTCTACGCTGGGATCCTGGGTTCTATTCCCGGTCAGGTCTGCCATTTTTTCATCACTCATTTTCATATATCATCATTCTCCACCGTCGGCATTAGCAGAAATTGCAAACAGTCAGACGTAAAAACAAAAACAGTTATTATTAAGATTTAGCAATGATTGCCATATCTAAATTTTTACAGTCGACAAGGTAGGCCTGAGTAAAACGTTGGTCGGACCTTGGCAGTCTAATCACAACTTTAAACAGACCTTGTTCAAATTTAATTGATGGCAACTGCTATACACAACAAAATTTACAACATTTTGAAAAATCTGGTGTGAAACACTTACATGGCTTTTTCTTGCCAATCAAAATAATGAACAATATAATCTAACATTATTAAACCACGTGAAACTCCGTGAAGTTGTGGATAGCGCGCTAGCCTACTAAGGAGAGGTCTCAGGTTCGATTCCCGGCTAGAGCATGGAAGTTATTACGTACCAAAATCCATCGTTACAGTTTCTTAACCCACTGTAGTCGCTAAAGACCAAGCTGTTGATGCGACTTTAAATAAACAAAAAACTAACCTCGAAAAAATAACCTAATTTTAATCATGAGTGAATGATGCAAAATGAAAACCAACCTTTGGTTGGCTTAAAAATACGGAAAATCAATCTTTTATGCTAAACTAGGCTCTGTAGAGAAAAATGCTTTAAATAAAATATGTAGATCTTTTAATTTTTTATAAATTTGATTATATACACATTTGCCCTAAAATGCATACTAACGCCGCAATGTTAAAAACACGAAATGTTTTTCTACGAGAGCACAGCCTTTCAAGAATTTCAGCAGAAATGGCACCTAAAAAAGTGAAAAATTACACGAATAAACTACTACTTCCGGTTGACCGATTTTGATGAAAATGTTCGTGTCGGGTCCTCTAGTAGAACCTAACTTAAATTTCAAGTTTCAATTTCGTACGATATTCCGTTCTTGAGATATTTTGTTCACAAACACACACACGCACACACAAACCAATCGCTAAAAACATTTCTTTTGGGTTCAAGGGGTACGAAAACGTGTATATCCGGCGAAAACTCGATTGCAAAAAATCGACATGAAAACAATACTTTCCTTCCTATTATATTCATATAGGCAAGAGAAAGTAAAAAAAGAAAACAATAATTTTACAAATAAAATTAGATAATAATGTATTTTAGCATAAAAAAAATCACAAAGTTAATAAAGTAAACTGTTTTGGAAAACAGTAATGTTAATAATAACTTTCGAGTTATTGTAAAGGTTATTGTACTGTATTTATAACGCAATTAAATTTTATAAGGTTATAAAATAAAATCAACAAAAACATATAAAATCTGATTGGTTATAACAATAAAAAAACTAATAATAAATTTATAGCAATTAAAAAGGAATTCATGTAACTTACTATAAACGAATAATATATAATAAAAATAACATTTTATGTACATATAACATGTGTAATAAAGACGGTGTTTAAAAGTAACATACTAGAACACTTTTATATATTTTGTATTACTCTGCAATAAAAATGAGAAGAAATTAAGGAATTTGATGAGCACAAAAACAGAGTTTTTCACAGCTGAGTTAAAAATAAAAATCTTATATTTTCAAGTCTGTTCCATTTCCAATAAATCCGACGCATAAACCTTTTTAAAAGAAGTTAATCTCTGATTCGAGTAACTACAAGTTAGAAGACATGACAGTTAAAGAAGATTGGGATGGAGTAAAATAAACTACATAAAATAGTGTACTTTTCATTTGTTCAATTCGGATTAAATGAAGCTTCTGCAAATTGTATGTACGTATTCCATGTTTTTATTTCGAAAATAAAATGAACCGAGATAGCGGATATTAGAGAAATGTTTTAAATCCTAATTTAATGACTTTGACTTAGTTTTTTTATGTTTCTTTAAAAAATATCACGAACAATATTTCTATCATATTATTTAAAACATCTTGAAATAAATTAAGATAAACAATAAATAACAATAATAAACGAAACAAGACTCTGTTTACTGTAGACACTGCAACACGAAATTAACTGTCAAACATATTCTTGTGGAATGTCCTACCTTGAACACTATACGGAGACAATTTCACTTACCAGACAATATTACAAAGATTGCGTTAATCACACACAGTACACAAAGACACTAGACTTTACACAATTTTTAAATATTCAAAGACAATTTTAGTGCAAATAACAATGCAATTCACATAAAATAATTTATAATTATAAAGTCATAAAAGTAATTTGTGTTTTTTATGTAATGGGGTCGCTAAAAACTTAGAATGTTGATGCGACCATAATGAACCAATTATAAAAAAAAATTAAAAAAAATTTTTTTTAAGAAACGCTATTATTTAACAATTAATCAAAAAAAATGAACTAAAAAGAAAATAAGAAAAAAATTTACAAAAAAAAAATCACAGACATTACAGTTAAAAATAAAAGCGTTATTTTTAACTGTAATGTCTGTGATTTTTGTTTTTGTAAATTTTTTCTTTTTTTCTTTTTAGTTCATTTTTTTTTTGATTAATTGTTAAATAATAGCGTTTCTTAAAAATTTAAAAAAAAAATTTTTTTTTTGATTTTTTTGTAATTTTTTTTTCTGATTTTTTTGTAAATTTTTTTTATTTTTTTATTTTTAGTTAATTTTTTCAAGTAATTGTTAAATAAAAGCGTTTTTAAAATTTAAAAAATTTTTTTTTTTTAAATTTAAATTTTTTTTTTTACAAACACCTCCACAGCGTATTGTCATCGAAGATAAACAAGTGTGCAAAGTTTGATTCATATTGATACGGTAGAAGTATTAAAATTTTACGTTGCAAGATTTGATGGATCCAAGAGTAGGCCTAAGTTAAATAAAAGCGTTTAAAAAAACAATAATAAATAACAAATAACTTAAGAACGTCATCTGTACTAATATTGTTATTATAGGTCATCACTCGAAAGACTGGTTTGAACCTCGAGAGGCTTTCTAGGTAAAACGAGGAGTGAGCGGTTTACGATTGCCTTCCTCATTGAGTGAAAAAGTATGCTTATCAGCAACCCAGATTCTCTAAAAATTATCTACTTTCCACCCTGCAATTGACACCTCCACTTTGAAATGTAATAGCCTAAATAAAGAAACGTAAAATTGAAATTGTAAAATGAAAATTGAATTTAATGAACGTTAAGAAATTTGAAAATAAATTGACAAAATTATTATGTTACAAAAATTAATAATTTGAATTGAATTTATTGATGACACTGCTATAACTCTAAATATATTCTAAATTAATTAATAACATGTAATTATTTGTTGTAATATTGAATTGAATTATTATTTTAAGTCTACCTATGAGCTCAATTATTAAATCATTAAATATTTACGGTTTTTATAAATTCCTTGGAGTCTTATTTGCTGCATGTGTGCCTTTCCATTGACCGGAATCAAATGGAGGGCTTGGTCATTGTTGCAATTGGTTTTATAGATGTTCATAATCTTATTCAAATCTTTTCTTCATATTTTTTAAAATATCAAAGTCATTTTAATTAGTTCCACAATTAATTGGGTTCTTGTTATTTTATTAATCTTCTTTACTTATTTTTAAAATTTATTTAATTAAGTTCTACTTTATTTTTTTTTCCTTGATTAAATTTAAACTATTTGGCTTCTGGAATTAATTTCTTTTAATATTTAATTTTCTTCTCAAAAATCTTCTTAATGTATATTTAATAACTGTTTATTCTATTTACTTTTAAAATTGAAATTGTTTAATTTTGATGTTTTTCAGATTATTTTTAAAATAATTTCTTGGATTAACAACAATTGGTTACTTAAATTGAATCATCTATCAACGATGTAATAGAGCATAGACTGCTATTCTACAACTTCATTCACCACAGCGTCTGACTGTATAATGAAATTCATTACTCTCAGAGGAGATAATTTTGACTATTTTACAGTGTCTTTTACACCTCTACCTCTTCTGTTCTTAAATTCTTCAGCCGTATAATTGGCTGACCATGTGATAAGTAACACAACTACTTTCCATAGCCCTGGAACTAGCAGATTGAGTGCAAATAATTTAACACTTCACCTGCCTTGTTATGAACAGATACTAATATTACAAAGAACGTTAGCTTTTTTATACAAAATTATCTCAGAAACCCAGCCGATTTCAAAAATTCTGTTACTATTTGGAAGCTTAGAGCTTCTTGAGTAATATAGACGGCTGTATTATGAAATTCCGTTTTTTACTTTCTCTTGCCTATATGAATTTATAGGAAGGAAAGTATTGTTTTCATGTCGATTTTTCGAAATCGAGTTTTCACCGGATCTATACGTTTTCAGACCCCCTGAACCCAAAAAACATGTTTTTAGCGATTGGTCTGTGTGTGTGTGTGTGTGTGTGTGTGTGCGCGCGCGCGCGCGCGCGCGTTTGTGTGTGTGTGTACAGAATATCTCAAGAACAGAATATCGTACGAACTTGAAACTTAAGTTACATGCCACTACCGAACCCGACACGAACATTTTCATCAAAATCGGTCAACCGGAAGTAGTAGTTTATTCGTGTAATTTTTCAATTTTTTGTGATTTTCTCAAAAACAGGTCCTAGGATTTTTTTAAAATCGCCTGGTTTGTTAAATTTTTTATGCTCTACACGATAGTGTAGGCGCTATGTTGGCTGAAATTCTTGGTGAGGCTGCTTTCACGTAAACAAATTGTTTTTTTTTAAGATTACGGCTTTATTATGCATTTTACGACAAAAGAGTATATAATAAAATTTATAGGAAATTAAAAGATCTACAACTTTTATTTAAAGCATTTTTCCCTACAGAGTCTAGTTTAGCGTGAAAGAGTGATTTTCCGTATTTTTAATCCAAACTGAAGTTGATTTTCATTTTGCGTCTTTCACTCATGATTAAAATTAGCTTATGTTTATTGAGGTCAGTTTTTTGTTTATATCTAATATTTTATTACTATTGTTAGGTTTATTGTTAGTTATTTGCATTGGCAAGAGAAAGTTGTGTGAGTGTTTCACACCAGATTTTTAATATTATGTTAGTTAACATGATTAGAAATTCATTACAATGTTAATGAAATTGGAAAAAGTAATAAATTAATTAGAAAAAAATTATGATAAATGCAACAATGTTCTTGAAAACCTATAACCTAAATCAAAAACACTATGTCTTTTCAGTCTTGAAAACCCGGTATCAATGTTATTTAGCAGATTCAGAGCCAAGAAGTTGGGATGATGATTGAGTCTTTCTTCATATTTACGGCTGAATTTTGATATAAGTTTGTTTCACTAAGTCAATATTAAAATCGGCATAGATATAAGTGGTATAGATGTACTACGGAATTTGCAGTGCCCACCTCAAGAATTTTGACTGAAAACGTTCGAATATTTCTAAACAATTTATGATAATATAAACAAATGAAAAACTTTCACGTAAATGGTAAATAATGACATCACACTTTACTTGTTCCTTTTTTCAAAATTTTTGAAAAGTAATTACAGTAAGCTCTCCATAAATATATCACATATGATTGCATTGCATAGAAAGTTATGTAAATCTATCAAAAATCAAAAGTTGATGATTTAAAATACAAAAAATTTCTTCCAACGAAAAACTAAATGAGATAAGACAACTTAAAAACGTCATTATAAATTGCATACAAACTTTAATTATTCAAATTTATTTATATAACATTCTTTTTCAAAGGGAAAAATTTAGAAAATAACTTTGTAACACAGGTCGGGAATACTGAAATAAATTTATAAAATATTGTACCAGACGTCATTAATATAGAAAAGGAACATTTGAAAGACTTTTATTATAATAATCTTCCCCTTCCTTTCCAATAACCTCTCCGTCAACACTACTTCTATAATTTGACGAGCAATATCCTGGCTTCAGCATTATGGTTACAATTTTCCTTTTATCTATCGTTGGAACTAAATCAATTTAAATCGTTAATATAAATATGCTACATTATATTTGTAGTGCAGTTAATCGTTAGCCGACGAACGTTGTCCAGCTAAAACTCAGCTGCTTGGAAAACGTTCAAAATTAACAAAAAAAAATTATAATCTTAATTATTACTAAAAACTGTCACTACAAAAAAAACGAAATGTCAGAGAGAATGTAATTGTATTTATTAAAAATATTTTCGATTAATTATAAATTGTAAAATAAAATGAATTAACATTTGGAAAAATATTAATAATTAATTTATAAATTTGTTCTGATAGTTGATACCTTACAACGCACGAATGTGTATTCATTGATATCTGATCTTGATATTTAAAAATAAATTCTATATAATTTGAGCACCATTGGGGTGCAGTGATCAGTCTCAGAATTTTGATTGAGAGTGCTCTAACAAGTAAGTTCAAACAGATTTGAGAAGGATTTTATTATAAGAGGACTTAATTTTTTAAGAAAAAGTTAAAATTTACGACCTAAAAGCCAGAACAATCAATTTAATTTCAGCCCAAATATTTTTGTTAGCTTACAGATTTTTTTCAGTTGTAAATTCAAGACAGTTATGGGTATTTCATTTTTTAAAACCAATTTTTGCACAAAATTCAGTACCTTAGTTTACATAAATCAATTTATATTTTTCTGTTTAATAATGAATAATTTATTTTACAGATGTTGGAATAAAGTATACTTGCCAATGTAATTCCATTAAAATTTTAAAAGCACTTAAAAAATTGCCACGGGTGGTTTCTTTTCTTAAAATAAGACAAATTTAAGAATAACATTGAATTTATGTCCATATTTACAGAAAGGAAATCACTCGGTAGCACTTCTTGATCTTACTTAAGAATTGCAATCATCCGTTGGTGTAGTAGTCAGCACAAATGAATTCTAAGTAAGGCTTCCCTGGTTCGTTTCCCGGGCAGGGCTGGTATTTTTTCTATCACTCATCTTCATTTTTTCCCATTTACTGTCTGCACAAGCTTTTAAGTGTAACAACCAGACGTAAAACGATAAAAAAGAAATTAATTTAGTTTCGGTAAATAAGGAGAGAGTAATTAACCTATACTATTTTTCAGGGCTGATGACCTCTGAACGTACGCATTCCCCCGTTCCCACTTCAACGTTGCCAACACTTGCTCTCGTAGCTCTGTTATATATTTCGTCAGCCATATTTTTGGTCTTTCAGTAACAATTATAACCTATGAACATACAATCAGTTGATTATATAGGGTGATTCAAAAAGAGCGCCGGTTTTGATATATCAAATTAAGAGATTTATTTTATTGAAAAACTGAAAATAAATACATCAACAAGTTCATCTTACCTTCCGATTTCATGTATGAAAAATGATGTCATGCATGTGTCCTCCTCTACTGCGCTGGCACGCATCAACTCTGTCCATGAAATTGGATATTACTGCACGACAAGTTTCGACTTCCATTTGCCCGATAACCCGTCGAATTTCCTCCTTCAAGTCATTGATGTTTCGGGGTTTATTGGCATACACCAATGACTTCAGATGACCCCAAAGATGAGAGTCACACGACGTTGGTGGCCATTGATGGTCGGAATTACGAGAAATGATGCGATCCTGGAACCGTTCACGGAGCAACAACATTGTTTCTCGTGCAGCAACTGAATTTTATACGGGTGATATTGGAGATCGTACCGAAGAATTCTCCGTACAGAAGAACATCGTAAACCCAATTGTTGAGAACGGCGACGTATTGATTTTGCTGGGCTAACAGCCACACTGTCACGAACCAACGCAACGTTCTGCTCAGTTCGGCCAGAACGACGACGTCCAGAACTTTTAAGATCGACTGTTGAACCCGTCTCAAAAACCTTTTTCATGAGCCTGCGAACTGTTGATTCATTTGGTACTTCATTACGTCCTAGAGTACCGCGAAGTCGCCTGACAGTAGCCGCATAACTCTCTCCACTCTGGTAAAATGTTTTGACGATTAACACTCGTTGTGCAATAGTAAACTTCTCCATGGTTAGACACAGACTGCGAGAGTACTACACTGCGAACAAGAGAAACTACAACTGAATCGTCAATCGGAATGTTCTCCGAAATAGAAATGAGGTCTAACAATGTTGCCAACCGATAAACAAAAATTTACCAGCCGTTTAAAAACCGGCGCTCTTTTTGAATCACCCGTTATTATAAAGTATTGCATTTTAACGCGCTCTATAATCGATGTGTTCAGTCAGGGCCGATGAATAAAGGAATATCCCTTATTCAACGACCCTGGTGTCAGTACGAGATGCAAGACACGAATGAAATACTGCGGCTCTTATACGCAAGCGCACGTAATGTTTGTCAGGCTGAAACATTCGTACAATCAAAATTCAATTTAATAACGCTGGCAAACGTTCTGATTGGTCTAAACACGTGGAACAGGAGAGCCCATTAACCAGAAAAAGCAATCTAGGATCCTGCCAAAGTGCTAGGAGATGGATCTTGATATAAACATAGTAAAACTAAGATACTTGTGATTGGTAAGCGACCGGGAATGAAGGCTGATAGTAATTCAGGACAACGTGTTGGGAGCAGTAGACAGCTTCAGGCATTTGGGATGTCAAGTAAACAAAGATTGTAGTAACACGGAGGAGATCGAATTACGTATTGAGCAAGCCCATACTGCATTTAGAAGAATGAGTAAAGTATTGTGCAGATCTTGGACTCCCACTTAGAATTGATTGGTTCGTTGTAATGTGTTCTAGGTGTTGTTGGAGGATGGAGGCTAGGGTGCTAAACGACCATGAGATAAAACAACTCGAGGCCTTTGAGATATGGTGATATAGGCGATCGCTGGTATACTATGAACAGATAAGGTAAAAAAAACGGATGTATTGGAAAAGCTAACTAAGTCAGTGGAAGTTATAGGATACTGTGAAACGTTGAAATTTGGAGTACTTTTGTCATGCGATGAGAGGCGAGATATATAGAATACTCCAGAATATAATGCAGAAGAAGATAGAGGATAAGTGCGGTCCAGGTTGACGTAGAACGACGTGGTTGAGGAAAATTCATGACTGGTATGGTGTCTGTTCGGTTTTTCTTCGGGAAATCGACAAAACTCAAGACGGCTTTGATGGTGGCCAAAGTTCTCCGGCGATGTGGCACCTGAAGAAGAATTATTAAGGTTGACACTGAACGTCATGGTTGAGAAATCTTCATGACTGGTATGATGTGCGTTCGGTTTTTCTTCGGGAAATCGACAAGACTCAGATGACTTTGATGATGACCAATGTTCTCCGGCGATGTGGAACCTGAAGAAGAATTAAGGTTGACACTGAACGTCGTGGTAGGGGACTCTTCATGACTAGTATGGTGTGCGTTCGTTTTTTCTTGGGGAAATCGACAAGACTCAGGTGGCTTTGATGATAGCCAATGTTCTTCGACGAAGTGGCACCTGAAGAAGAATTAACCTACGAGTGGAACGAAGAAAATGGACACGCTGAAACTTTACATATAACATGGAGGCACAAAGGACCTAAACATAATAACAATACTAATAAATAATTAATTAACATTCTTAAACCCGTAATGGCATGACCAAATGGTAGTCTACGAGGGTCGGTAATATAGATGAACCTGTAAGCCTATCCTTCCACAAAAGAACGCAGTGAAAATCAAATGAATACTTAACAGAATAGATAGACAAAAATATTCACAGTTTTAATTTTTTTCACATAAAAAAGTTAAAAAAAAATTCTACCTATAATTTCAATGAAGTGTCAATAGCACGTTATGCATCAGAATGCTTGACATTGTGAATAATAAAGGGGAAACAGAAACAAAAAAAAAATAAAATACTGAGAAAAATAATAAGACCTAATAAAATAAATATACAAAAATCAAGAAAGAATGTTAGAAACAGTGAGGAAAATACAAGCAGAATCTTTTGGGCATAGCCTATCTTCAGAAAGAAAAAACAAGAATACCGAAACTCCTAATGGATCACTTCCTAAACAAGAATATCAAACCGGGATGGTTTAAAGAAACAGCGGTATATCTAAAATAAATAAAAACAGAAATTGCAGAAGCACAAGATAAGTAAACATTTATCAATAAAATCAACAACTTTGATAATTTCCAAGTAAGAGAATCAAGACCATGTGGGCCAAGAACTAGAACAGAAGAAGAAAGGAAACAACAGTCCGAAAGGCTGAAAAAATACTGGGAAAACCGAAAATAACAACAATCGAAATCCAACATATTTGTATTAATGTGTTCCAAAGTGGACCTAACATAAAAAAATAAATTTATTGTATTTTATGACACTTTTTTTCTAAATGATATGAGCTATTTCTTTCGAACTAACATTACCTCTCCTTCTGCTTCTAATGCTTGTTTACAAGATTTACGAGCATATATTTCAATTAAGAAAGTGAATTTTAACATAAAAAAGGAAAAACAAAAATTTTGTATGAGAGCGTTAAATTTTTAGTAAAGTGATGATATTCAGATAAAAATTCATAGGTTCATAAAGAAGTATAATACGGTAAAATTTGGGAAATGGTGAGTTTATATGCGCATATAAATTTTATATTTAAATTTATCGTTAATTTATGAGATATTCTTCAAGTTTACTTATAGGCTGAGGCATATTACAAAGTTATCTTGTCGCTTAGAGTTTCTTGAATATGGAGTAAACTAAACTTTTCAGTTAGAGCCGAGTCTAAGGCACGGTGTTTAAAAGTAATAAAACAACACATAAAGTGTACTATAAACGTAGCTACCTATGACAGAGCTTAATCGTGAAAATTAAGAAATATTTCTAAAATGTTTACAAACGAGAAACTCTTTACTAAATAGTTTGACCTAAAAATGTCAAGTTTCATTCGAATATTAATGCGGTAAAGTTTGAAAATGCACCTGGCTCAGGCGGTTTTATATCGTTACACGGAGATAAGTGAATTTTCTATTTGAAACTATACTCAACTTGTAATATGGCATGTTCTCCAAACCATTATCAACACTTTCCCTTTGTGTTAATTTAATATTGCATACGGATAAAGAACAGGTTACTTTAGTATCAAATTGTTTTTGACTACTTTCCTCGCTCCTGTCTAAACATGGCTTAACATTATATCATCGTATTAACTTGGTTTAAGAAACTTTGCCAGAGTATAAACTATGAAAATTACATAGTCATCATCTTTACAGTCAATCTACGTTCCTACGCTTAGTTTGAGATTATTAGAATGTCAAAAAAGATAATGTAAACAATTTTTTCAAACAATTTTAATATAATGTAAACAAATTTTTTATGTATAATTTTCAGCTACACAAAATAGTAGCCGGAGTACCAAAACAAATAATATTGTAACACCTAAGCATAGGTTCGTTCGGGATGTGGGTAAAAAAAGTGAAATACAGTAGGTTCAACTTATTAAGACGGTATAGTTTAAATAGGGAACGTATTAAGTGGTTAAAGAGGGAAATTTTTTGTTATTATTATACAGCATTCATTATCGCTAGAGGAATTTTTTCATAATTTTGTAAGTTACCATATCCTGTGTTTAAAATAGAACGGACACAAAATAACCTTGCCGGTTTTCTTGATTGCGCAGAAGGTTTATTTTGGTGAAGGCGCGCTCGGTTACCTCAGCAAATGGTGGGGGTCAGTGCTGTACCAGCTGTGATCAGTCACGTCGCTCTCGCAACGTTATATACGAGGTGTGGCTATTAAAAAAGGAGACTGACGTTATAAAAAATTTTATTTTTACTTTATACATAATCACTTATTGTCATCTTCAATATACACTCCTTCTCTATCCCTACAAAGCTCCATGCGAATTTTCCATTGTTGGAAACAATGCTAGAAGTCATCTTCTGTCAGCTCCTTCCAGACACGTGCCACTTTCTCAATTACAGCTTCCAGAGACTTAAATCTTGTCCTTTTTAATGCAGATTTCACCTTAGGAAACAGGTAGAAGTCACATGGTGGAAGATCTGGTGAATAAGGTGGATGTTCTAACACTGAGATGCTGTACTTGGCTAGGAACATCTTGACAGATAAGGCAGAATGAGCTGGCGCATTGTCTTGGTGGAGAACCCATGATTTGTCCTTCCAAATTTCGGGGCGTTTTTTCCTTACTCTTGACGTAGTTTAGAAAGTACCTCAAGGTAGTAATATTGATTAATTGTTTGATCTTTAGGAACCCAGTGAAGTTACACAATCCCATGGATACAAAAATGAAACAATCATCATTGCTTTAAATTTTGACTTCCTCATTTGAGCTTTTTTGGCTCTCTGTGAAGTTCGGCTCTTCCAGTGCATGGATTGGCAATCCGTTTCCGGATCCTAAGTAAAAAACTACGTTTCATCACATTTTATTATCTTTTACCTGTTCCCTAAAGTGAAATCAAGGGACTAGATTTGAATCTGTGGAAGCTGTAAAAGAGAAAGCGGCACGTGTCCTGAAGAAGCTGACATAAGATGACTTCCAGCACTGTTTCCAACAATGGAAAATTCGCAAGGAGCGTTATAGGGATAGAGAAGGAGTGTATATTGAAGGTGACAATAAGTGATTACGTATAAAATTAAAATAAATTTTTTCCAACAACAGTCTCGTTATTTAATAGCCACATATCGTATCAGCTAACCTGAAAACATGTCTGTAATGTGCCGTATGTGGTAGGCGTTTATTGTTGTATACAATGTTTACAATTGAATGGTTTTAACGTCGCTAATAGATGATAATTTACATCGTTAAGAACATGTGATTTATTAGGCAGTTTGGTACTAAGACACGAAATCTACCGATTGAATCCAAATTGTTCGCGTAGCTACACCGGCAAGCTTATTTGACGTCCGCTCTAGTAATCGATTTATTTATACTCCGTATAATAAAACTTTGTTGCTACCATTGAAAAATACAGTTTAAATCGTTTTGAAACATTTATTCTTAAATAAATTTAATAAGGTAAAATAATTTATGCGAGATAAATAAACATTTTGTTAACATATTTTATGAACATTATACTACTATAAATATTACAACAATAAAAATAAATTAAAACGTAATAGAAACAATTAAAAAAATTGTAGAGAAAAATTTTTAATTTCAAACAGGGAAATTTTCTTAAAAAGAAATCTAAAACATCCCTCAGAGGAAAAGTTACTATCTTTATAATTTAAAATCACTTATAAAAATAATAATTTATTTACAAAATTATGAATTACAAATTCGTCGTCGTCGTCTTCATGGATTAGGCTACTCAAGCCTGTTCCGGCGTCCATCTTTTCCTCGGTCTACCAATATTTCTCTTTCCGATTGGTTTATAGAGCAGCGCAGATCGAGGGAGGCGGTCTTGTGACATTCTTACAACATGATCTGACCAATTTTTCCTGTAGGTTCTCAATATGCTCAAGAGTGGCTGGGCAAATTAATTATATAAATTTCTTCAATAATATTTTTTAATAGAGCAATTAAAAAATAAACAAATCTTGGAAGTTAATTTGTTCATCTCAAAAGTTATGATTTCTAAAAAAGATTATTTATATATAATTTTTTAACGAAATATTTAATTTTAAAATCGCCGCATTGGCGTAGTTGGTAACGTGCTCGCCTTTCATCATGCGGTCGTGGGTTCGAATCCCACTCAGGCACGGCATATTTTCATAAAAAAAATCATTTCATCCTCCTCAGTTACACCCCAACGTTGTCGCTAATGACCGTTGCAGTTGATGCGACGTTAATAAATAAACAAAAAATTTCAAATTTTTGCAAACGAAATTTGATAATTTTTGACATTACTTCTGTTTGAATTTATTTATTGATGTTTTATAAACGAAGTGTAAGTTTTTGCAATCAGTTTTTTTAAATATATTTATAAACTTTAAGCAAATATGATAAAAATTTTAATAATAAAGTTCTTAGAATGAAAATATGCTCATAACGAGCAGGTGGAGTGTTGAATTAATTGCATTCGATCTGTTGGTTCCAGGGCTACAAAAACTAGTTCTGTTTCTTTATCGCATAGTCAGCCAATTATATGACTGAACTATGAAAGAATAGAAGAGGTAGAGGTGTAAAAAACACTAGTCAGTGTTATCTCCTCTGAGAGTAATGAATTTAACCATACAACCAGACACTGTGGAGAATGAAGTGAAGGTGTCATTTACAGGGTGGAAAGTAGATACATTTTATAGGGCCTGGCATGCTGATAAGCATACTCTTTTAACTCAGTGAGGAAGGGATTTGTAAACCACCTTACTCCTAATTTTTACTTAGTAAAACCTCTAGAGGTTCAAACTAGCCTTTCGGCTGTTGATTTAAACAACACAGAATGAAAATATAAAACAAACTATATATAAAATATAGTATGTTTAAAAAAACACTAAACTGTGATCTAAAAATAAAACTAAACTTGACTGAACTGTCAATATCTTGAATAATATGAAGTAGTTGAACCTTAAGATGACGATGAACATGATGGAGATGATGATGCCGATAATTAGTAGAAACAAATATTAAATAATTAACAAAACCGTAAAGGTAAGTTCAATGTTTTAAAACGTTTATCTGTGAGCATCTTTGCTGTTGTCTAGGAGGTTAATTGCCAAAGGATTTTGATGCTCTTCTAATTCTTTTAACGTTTCTCGTTACGTTGTTTAATTTCTTGTTTGTATGAAGGGTAAGGTTAGATCGTTATGCTATATGTCATTTATAACATACCATGGGGCTGCAATGATCAATCTCAGGCATTGTCAATTAGATTCATTTAAAAAACTCACACAGCTTAAACTAAATAAACTAACAATAACATTGATTTTACAATTAATAATAGTATTTTACGTAAAACCATTTACAGTACGAAGACCTTTTCTCAACGTACTTGTTACTATGTATACAGAAATACACTTTCTAGTGGCACTCACTAATAAATGACCATGCGGCACCTTGAACATGACTGAAGTCACAAAAGGAGCTAACTCTTTTAATACTTTTTTAGATTCCTAGAAAGGAAAAAAAGACGAGGTAGTAAATACATACTTAATACAAGTAGCCTACAAAGCTTTCTTGCGAATTCTAGAAGCAATAATAAACAAGGTAGATTGTACGAGAAAGAAGGAATAAAGTGATTCTGAGAATTTGTAAATTAACTACAAAACAGTAGTATATACAAAAATTAAAAAAAAGACTAGAAATTGCATAAAACTTTAGTACAAAAGAATAAAAGAAATGGCAATAAGTGCCGATTATCCTAAATGATACTTCACGGCTCCATGCTCGTGTGACTCGCGGTGACGACTTTACCACTAGACTAACCCGGTGGGTTAAACTGAAAAACGGCTCAAAATTCATGTTCTTGTACTTTTTGGTAGCAATTTTTTAAATTATCATCAATGATTTTGTTTTGTCCGTCCGTCCATGACACCCAGATGTCAGAATCTACAAGAAAAAGCAACAAACGGTTTTCGGATTCGTAATCTACACAAGATTAGTTAGTGGGCCTACATAGGGGTTGAAATTCCGGTTTTGACCGTAAGTGGTCCAGAACCGGAAGTCAAAAAATCAAAGTCGGAATTTGGAAACAAAAATGGTGTCATTAAATTCCTCTTAAAGAGAAAATACAGAAATCATGGGGTTTGAAGTTCCGGTTTCAACCGGAAGTGGCCCAAAACCGGAAGTCAAGAAATCAAAGTCAGAAACTACATAAGAAAGCAACAAACGGTTTTCGGATTCATAATCTACACAAAAAGTTATTGGGCCTGATTGGGTTTGCAGTTTCGGTTTCGACCGGAAGTGGCTAAAAACTGTGCCAAAGAATCAAAAACGGAATTAGGAAACAAAAATTGTCATTCGATTCCTCTTAAAGAGTAAATACATTAATCACTAACGGTGTTTGTCATAAAAACCGGATACAGAAATTACTAATGATTTTTTTATACGTCTTATTAAAAATTTCCACCAGCTATGAGACGCATCGATTTATGAAAAGGATTTTGTTTATTTACAACCGTATAAATACAATTTTATAGTGGTCAAAATCGGCCACAGTTTAATAAAATGACACGAATATTGTAGTAAAATTAGAAAGAAAGTTATGGCAGTTTCCAATTCATTTATTTTAATTCGTTTAAATAAGATATGCACACATGCATATTTATAAGTATTTCCACTTGAAGATATTTCTTGATATTTTAATAATAAAAGCACTGTTTCAGAGGATTTTTTTGTTACTGGATTGGTATTTTACGGGTATATTGTTATTACAAGTTTAGAAGCAACGGGTGAGCTTAATGACCCAATGTCGTGAGAAGAGAGCGTATAGGTAGAGTAAGAAGGGTAACCATCGGCTGTAACAAGTTCTTTTCTAATTGGACATGATCTGACTTAGTAGCCTGTAGCCTTGTAGGCTACAATATGTTTCATTTCTGTTTATCCAACCTTACTTTTGCACCCTTGTTAACATCTTATTCCATTACCCATTAAATATATAAATCTATACTAGTCTATACTAATATAAAAGAAGAAACGTCTGTTTATTAGTATAACGTAATCTCAGAAACTACTAAACTGATTTTAAAAAATCTTTCAATGTTCCATAGCTTAGAGCTTCCTGATCAATATAGGCTATTTTGCAACTTTAAGTAACTTTAATTAAGTGAGTTAAGCAACTTAACGATGTCGCATGTTTTAGTTTATCGGGTGCATAGCACTTTTATTTTTTCTAAGTCCTCTGGACGGTACCTAAATGTCGGCTGTGCGATAGTGAAGAGGAGGAGTCCGTTTTGCTTATTTTTGAAAGATGTCTTTATTTTGGGCTAATATTCACAATTTATGGCAAAAAAAGA
The DNA here is from genome assembly GCA_035578175.1 of Catonia carolina. Lineage (NCBI taxonomy): Eukaryota > Metazoa > Arthropoda > Insecta > Hemiptera > Achilidae > Catonia > Catonia carolina. The sequence continues at coordinate 66,107,780 of JAQMRL010000004.1, read as the reverse complement.
ATTACTGGGATGATAAATTTGTTAACACCTTATATATCTCAATAATTTATGATTCTGCTAAAATTAAAGTTAAAAATCTCAACTCTTTAATAACTTCTTTGTTTTTTGACCTCGACAGAATGGAGGCATCCGAGAGGATAGGCGTTGCACAAAGGATCCCAGAGAGAGTACGGGCAGCGATGCTGCAGGATGAGGAGAGCTGGAAGTTGGTCGCTCAGTTTACGGAGAGGGTGGTCGGGAGACTGCGGAGGGAGGAGACATATGGAGATCAGCGGGATCGCCCTCTCCCACAGTGAATCTATCCTGTCATCTCAGTAGGTAAGGTAGGCACACTAATTTCCTGAGCCGGCGATGAAAGGGATGAATGAAAGTGAGAGAGTGAGTGTTGGTAAGTGACAGTGAGAGGGAAACTAGGCTACGGTTCCCTTCCACGTCCCGGTGACAGTATGTAAATTTTTTTGTTACCCGACATTTCCCTTGTAGTTTTATATAAACATTTCCGAAGGAGGAGGAGGATTGTTTGCTGATGTCGGATCAAGTAGCCAGGCGGCGGGGTTTTGGTTGGTAAGGCGGTTGCAGCCTCCTTGGGGCCGGACGAGGACGCCTCAATTGAGTCCAATACTACTTCCCTCATCGTGAGCGTGTGAACATGAGTTTTTCTCGCCGCCTCGGATAAAATAAAAAAAATAAAATAAAAAAAGGTCCTCTGGACGGCGTATTTTTTGGGCTAGAAGATTCAACTTTTATATTTCACAGAAAAACGTGAAGAAAAACATTTCGACATTAAAAATTTGGAAATATTCAAAATTTTTATTTTTGTACTGTATTTCATATATATTTTTTTCATTCAACAGGAAGTGAATGGGTCATATATTTCCAGTTACTCTGCGTACCGCACCCACGTATTACTGTCTCTTATCTCAGCCATTTATATCAACTGTCTCTTTCTTTTCCATCGGTATTCTTCTATGCATTCTATTCAATTCTGTTAAATCGCAGGGACAAACATTTAAAACGGTGGGCATCGATTTGAGACAAGAGTGCTTCCTTCACTCTTGGACAACTTTATGCCGGACTTTCTAGAGGTGGAAGTGCAGAAAAACAATTTATTTTGTTGCCACAGGGCAACAAAACCACAAATATTGTATATAAAGAGGTTTTAAAAAATTTTAATGAGGCCTACAATAGCTGCTGTGAAGCGAAGCGAGCGGAGGTTGCTAGTATATATTATTTATTTTATATCTCCATTCACAATAACACTAAACGTACAAGATGTAAGGTAAATATTCTCAAATACACGTTTTTTTAACCCCCGTTAGTAAGGGGGTAACTTTAGACCCCAGGCTGGTATGAATTGCCTAGTTATTTTGGTAACACTGCGTAGCTGTTTCCCTAACTTTAGTTAATCTTTACTTAGGTCATTTGCTCTGAGTTTGTAACCTTGAAAGTTGTAATTTGTTTTTGTTTCCTACTGTATTAGTGTGCCTGGGGTAAAAGTTCACCCCAGTTACCGTTTCCGTTAATAAATTTTTTGTATTGTATCTTTGTTAAAAATGAATAAGATCAGAGGAAATTATCAAAGTTTTTGAATTTTGTCAGAAATGATTTAAGTGATGAAGATAATGTTCACGATTTTTTAAAAACTCGCCAAATTTGCTACTTGTTTATGCTCTACAAGATAGGATAAGGGCCATCTCTGCTGAAATACGTAGGGTTGTCATCTCGTGATATTTTTTTAAAGATTGCGGCCTAAATATGATTTTTAGAGCAAAAGCGTATACTAAAAGTTGTAAAAAACTTAAAAAAATCTACAACGTTTTTCTCAGAGATTATTTTTTCTACAGCGCTTGGTTTAGAGTCAATTAGTGATTTTCTGTCTGTTCAGTATTACAATAAGTTCAAATACCCCGCGCCGTCGATCATTCTAGAATAAGATCTTCCCGCTCGATTATTGATATCCCTAATATTGATTTCGTATTGATTACTGTACTAATTAGTTCTACGCATGTGTGATTCTCGCTCACGTGGCTCGCTCTCCGCCAATAGCAAAATTCAACTAATTTCTTGCTCTCCCTTCGCCATTGTTCCTTTCTTCCTGAGTCCTTCTCACTGTAAGTCACGCCTTCATTCTGATCGGACGTGTATCGTACCACGGTCTCAACGGACGCCGCACGAGGCGTCACCAAGCATAACGCAATTCGCATCTCTCAAGTGTTGTCGCCGTTTAAGCATGCCTTTTCGGCCCCTATTAACGTGCAATTCGAAGCAACGGGCTTATTGCAATTAGCTATTCAAACGCATTTAACGGGCGTACTTTCGATTAACGACCTTAGCAACTCATGTGTGAACTTGTAGCGATATCCTACATTTTCCTACCGTACCTCTCCTAAACTCTATCAATGTTAAACGGTTCGAACGATCTCAGTGATACAGTGATTTGTGTAAACTCTTATGTTGGACTATTTAAGCAGGCCTGCAGCCGCATTAAGTGTCAATTTCATTAGTGTGTGTAATAACGAACCGACGCAGCAATCTACGCACTCAAAACTTGTCAGTACCCAGTTAATTCATGATAGAGTATTATTCCTTCTTATATTTTGTGTATTTAAACATCCTTACCATTGTACCTATCAATAACGAGCTAAGCTATACGCCTAATGTGCGCGTCGAAGCCACATCGCGTCTTTTTGTGTACAAGGTGTATTCGATCCAGCTAATTAACGTATTAAACCCCAAGGGATACAGGAGTTGTACTACCATTCAGCTGTTGTATCCCACACTGTCTTTTTCTCATTGAAATCGGTAAAAAATTGGATTTTTATAGATTGCGGTGTCATTATGCATTTATACGACAAAAGTGTATATAACTAAAGCTTCAGCAAATTAACAGACATAAAACTTTTAATTCAAGCAATTTTTTCTACAGAGGTTAGTTTAGCGTCAATCTGTGATTTTCCGCATTTTAAGTCCAATAAAAGTTGATTTTCATTTAGCGTCATTCAGTTATTAGGTTAGGTTCTTAAATTTTTCTTTACATTGGCAAAAGAAAGTCATGTGAGTGTTTCACAGCAGACTTTTTTTCTTTGTAGTAGTTTTTGATTTTTCTGCTTTCTGAGATCTTTTTTTAATTAAAAAATATTTTATGTATGTTGTAGGTTAGGTCATCAGCCGGAAGGCCTGTTTGAACTTGTAGAGGTTTGACAAAGTAAAACGAGGAGTGAGGTGGTTTACCTATTCCTTCCTCACTGAATGGAAAAGTACGCTTATCAGCTTGCCGGGCCCTTTGAAAAGCACATATTTTCCCCTCTACAAATGACACCTTCACTTCATTCACCACAGGTTCTGGCTGTATAATAAAATTCATTACTTTCAGATTAAATAACTCTGATTAGTGTCTTTTACATCTCTACCTCTTCTGTTCTTAAATGATTCAGTCATTTAATTGGCTGAACATGTGATAAGAACAGAACTATTTATTTTAGCCTGCAACGAACGGATCGAGAGTAAATAATTTTACACTCCACCTGTCTGTTACGGGCAGGAATTTTATGTATATACTTCATAAATTATAATCTTATAAATACAAATTTTTTAAAACCTATATCTAATGATTCATGGCGTAAATAGGCTAAATAATTAGTTAAAATATATCGATAATTTGTATAACCGTGGAAAATAATAAAGAAGCTTAATTTTAATATGTATGCAACAATAAAAGAGGGAAGAAGTTAATTAAGATTAAAAAGAAGAAAGTTTTAAAAGAAAATGGATGAAAATAAGCGTGGCTGTTAGTCGAGTAATTTGAAAGAATGGGGCAATTTAATAGCATCACACTGTGGCGATTTAAGTAGAAAGCAGCGAAGAACATGTGCGCTCATAACCTTGGCCAAAGAGGTTATTTCTATTGTAGCTCTACTTAAATTTAATTTCTTAGAGTCAGTTTTATGAAATTTATAAACGATTTAATTTAAAAAATATTTTAATTTATTTTTACGGCTTGATTTTTTTGTTACATTTTCTAAATGTTGAACAAAGAAGAATAATGCGATAATCAAGAGACGTTTTGACATATTAGTATCATAAACTTCACGGTTCACAACCTCCACAAACAAAAAAAAAAAAATTGGTTTTCTTAAAAACACTGTTGTAGAAAATAAACAATATGTAGTTTAATAAAAATTATGTAAAATACCAACTTACTTAAAAAAAATCCAGTCACCTTTTAAAACGTCTTTTTTGACTTAAAAATTACGGATTTTTTTAAACTATGAAGCTTTTCGATTTCAGTTTCGAGAAAAATCTCAAATCTGGAAAATTGAGGAAATGAAACCGTACCTTTGATTGTTTTGTAAGATATTTTTTATTTTTTTTAAATTCCTAACATTTGTACGTTGCAATCTATTCGATTTAAGCACAAAAAGTAACCCCATGGCCCAATGAGATGAGGGTGATGTGTATGACGTGTAAATAAGGTGTAGTCTTGTACAGACTTAGGACGACTATTCATGAGAGAGTACAGTTAATTGAACCCTAACCATTAAACCACTTTCTAACTATACCGCTAACCTATCCTAACCTATACTTTTTTTGGTTTAACCTCCGACTGTTCTGCAATTAGTGCTAATGCAGACGGTGAAGGATGAAATGATTTTTTGTAACGTATGAAAATATGCCATGTCTGAATGGGATTCGAACCCAAGACCGCATGATGCCTAACCTATACAACCACTACTGACTACTATTTTTCAGCGTTGATGAGCTCTGAACGTACGCATTGTTCCCAAACCATTTCATAGCTAGCTAATGACTTGCCAACAACGTTGCCAATACTTGCTCTCGTAGCTCTGTTATATATTTCATCAGCCATTTTTTTGGTCTTACAATAACAATTATAACCTATAAACATACAACCAACTTGGTTATATATTAAAGTATGTCATGTTAACCCGCACTATAATCGATATGTTCAGTACAAGAAGCAAAACCACGAGTTAACAACTGCGGCTCTTATACGCATGCGCGCGTACTGTTTATCAGGCTGAAACATTCGTACAATCTGACAACGTTGGCAAACGTTCTGATTGGTCTAAACGCATAGAACAGCAGAGTTCATCAACGGTGAAAAGCATTATAGTGTTCAAATCCGTATAAAAGTAATTAGGTACCTTTACTAGGATTTGAACCAGGAACCTTCGCCATCGAAAATCAGCTGTTAATCAGCTGACTCACGGCGACGACTTTACTTCTAAACTAATCCGGTGGTCGATTTTGTAAGATAATTCTAAGAATTAAAAAAAATAAATAAAGTTGTCTCTCCGTAGCGTAGCGGTAGCGCGCTAGCCTATTACGCGGAGGTCCCAGGTCCAATTCCCTAGGGTCTGGAAATCATAACATGTCAACCCACCGTAACAGTTACGTAACTTACTGTAGTTGGTAATAATCAAGCTGTTGATGCGACTTTACAGAAAAAAAAGATAAATATAAAATGTAACTACTGCTGAAGATATAGGTTCAAAATAAGATATCATGAAAAATATTCTAACAATATAATAATTTAAAATATAAACGTTTACATTAATTAAAACAAATTGCACAATTACAAAAATATAATAAATAAAACATGTCATAGATTTTAATATGTCAACAGCCGCGAAAAAAATATTTAAAATAACTCATCTGCCTTCCTCATATACTGTGCTAAAAAAATCTGTCACGATTTAGCATTGCACCCCAAAAACGATGACAAACAATATCAACGGTTTTTTTTTGCTAAATCATTACACTTCTATCACGAGTTCCATTTAATTTTTATACTGGACATAAAAATTTAAATTTCGGTATATGTTACAGTGGTTATCGTTAATTAATTAATTAATAATAAAATGTTAAGATATTTATAAAATAAAACATAAGAGATTAAAAATAAAATGACAACAAAATATTCAAACTTTTTCTACTATAAGTAAATTTAGATAGTTTCTTTGTAGCATTATTTAGAGTGTTAATATGGTTTTTATATCGAGAACACCCAAATTCCATACCCGCTTACGGTAATAAATAATTACTTTCTATAATAAGATTTCGAATCAAATGTTTTGCCAAACTCTTTTTTTGTTATTAATTTATTTAAAGTCGCATCATTTGCTTGGTCATTAGCGGCTACGGTGGATTATGTAACATTAACTGTGGGATTTGACACGTAAAAATTTCCAAACCCTGGCTGGGATTCGAACCCGGGACCTCCCAGTGACAGGCCAATGCGCTAACCACTACGCTACGGAGGCAGCCGCTAAACTCTTTGTTTATAAGTAACTTATTTGGATGTAGTATGCTGGGCACATATTCCGTAAATCATCGATCAAATTTTTTTCGTAAATATAATTTTTTTTTTTTAATTCCTAATATGTGTACGTTGCAATCTGTTCAATTCTGAACAATAAGCAACCCCAAGACCCAATGAGATGAGGATGATATGTATGATCTGTAAATGAGGTGTAGTCTTGTACAAACTCAGGCCGACCATTCCTGAGAGAGTATGGTTAATTGAACTCCAACCATCAAAAAACACCGGTAACCACTGTCTAGCATTCAAATCCGTATAAAAGTAACTACCGTTACTAGGATTTGAACCAGGAACCTTCGCCTCCGAAAATCAGCTGTTTTAACAGCTGATTTTGGCGACGACTTTACCTCTAGACCAACCCGGTGAGTTAAATATAAATTCATCTATAATCCCTTCTCTACAGTACAAAAATAAACATACGAGTATTTTCAAAACGTTGATTGGTACAAAAAATCGTAGTGAAATAATTTAAGAAAATCTAAGCACAGTAGACTTCCAATAGTCCGACATCCAATGGTCCGGAGCGTCCGATAGTCCGGCATTATCAAGCATAAGTACACCGTAATAAAGTTGTTTACGTTATTGTATTACGGGCGGAAACGAGTTAGTTCGTTGTGGTTCAGCAATCCAGTAGGTCTACTAAATTTCAGTAGTAGATTTTTTTAAAATTAGACGTAAATTTACAAATTAAAATAAGATTCAACTAAACTCTACTATACTGTACTGTATTTTAATTAAAGGTTCACTGTAAGCCTGCTGTAGTTATTTCGGTGTATTGCGTACTATACTGAATTTAAAAAGTAGTAAACAATAAAATATAAGTTTTGTTCTATACTGCACACTGGTTTTTCAGTTGAAACGTTTATCCGTATATGTTCCTGGTAAAAGATTGTATTTACATTCTAACATTATAATGGAGCTGTATGAATTACGATTCACCGATCACCTACGGGTACCGCCCGATGATCCGGCATTTCCAGTAGTCCGGTATCGGAAAAGTCCCGAACGTGCCGGATTATTGGAAGTCTACTGTATTAATTATCTTTATTTAACCAGCAAGTTTTAGTATTTTAATAGATATCCTTTATGAATAAGAGGTGAACAAGCCACTTGTAAGTATCAACGTCTCTGAAAGTAAAGGTTTACACTATACAGGAAGATAAATAGTGATGACATGTCCTATACTCCCTTTTGGAGTCTCCTGGATGCAAAAAAAAAATGATGAATTGAAATGGTCAACTGAGTGGAAATTATAAGAGTTTCAAAGGTCCTGATTTACGGATATTAACTGTTTAAACCAGTACAGAAGCCGATTAAAGGTAGTATTTATTAGGTTAATCAGTTTCTTGACTGAAAACCTAATCATCTCAGAGGATCAGCATGGTTTCCAAAAAGGTAGATCAACTAAAACTGCAATTGTTTCACTTGTGGAGCAAGTAGTTGATATATTGGACGCCGGGGAGAAAGCATTGGCAGTGTTTCTGGATCTGAGTAAAGCTTTCGATTGTGTTGATCATGAAATTTTATTGAAAACACTAGAGTCATTAGGCGTTAGGGATGTAGAGTTGAAATGGTTTCAATCTTACCTTATTAATAGATTACAGTGTGTGGAGTTAACTAGGGTTGTTAGAGGGAAACTTACAAAAGTTGTATCTGGAAAGCTTGAAGTCAAAGCAGGCATTCCACAGGGGTCAGTTTTAGGTCCAATTCTGTTTCTATTGTACATTAATAGGTTACCAGAAGTCATACCTAATGGCAGAGCTTTGTTGTTTGCTGATAATACTTCAGTAATCAGTAACAGTTCACTGGTAGATGCTCTTGAAGTAAATACACATGTTAACATAGAGTCCGTAGTGCAGTTCTTGAATCAAATGTTATTAACAGTTAATGGGAAAAAGTGTCAGTACTTGCAGTTCAAAAATAAACATAACGTTAAAGAAAGTAGAGAAGTGGATGTATTTATTCATAATAATAGTTTAGAGCATGTAGAAACAGTGAAGTTCCTGGGCGTATCTCTAGATAGATCTTTGTCTTGGGACTTCTATACCAATCAAGTTTGTAGTAAAATATCATCTGGGGTATTTGCACTAAAACAAGTTGCCAGATTAAATGATAAAAAATTACTAATGGCAGCTTATCATGGCCTCATTCTGTCTCATATCCGTTATGGTATTTTAGTATGGGGTAATTCTAGCATGGGTAATATGAATAGGGTTTTTAAATTTCAAAAGAAAGCTATTAGGTGTATGGTGGGAGCTAACCAGCTAACCTCATGCAGGCCGCTATTTAAGGAGCTTAAATTGCTTACAGTTCCCTGTCTCTACATTTTTGAGGTGATTATGTATGTTAGGCAAAATAATTTTATGCAGAATTTCAATGTTCACAATCATAACACGAGAAACAGGAATGATTATTATGTGGCTAATCACTCCACAAAATTGTTTGAACAAAAACCTACTTATGCAGGGAGAAAATTCTTAAATAAATTACCCCAATCTTTAAAGTGTTGTGAGGATTTGAATTCCTTTAAAAAAAATTTAAAAAATTACTTGATCGGTGAAACTTTTTATAGCATACAAGAATTTCTTTCTTGATAGTAGTGATACATAGTGTGTTTCTTATACGTATTTCAGGTGTTATATCTGACGATATGTCCTATACTCCTCCTGGAGTCTCCAGGGCGCAAAAAAAAAAAGACTTTGCACTCCTATTTCACTAAACGACACCTTGAGTGATTAAAATCAGCCTTTATCTAACAAGATAAAGAAAAATTACAAAATAATTACGAATTTAATACATTTTATCTTTAAAATTATTCCCAGTGAAAATATTTGATTAGTGTATAAATAATATATATACATTTTTTAACTGCATCATTTTATAACGTTCACTTGACCTGTAAGTAATTACAAAATTTTCCACGTTGTACTCTAAAATTTCAATTAATTTAAATTACCACAAAACACAAATGATACTTTGAACAGTGGCTACAAATTTATTTTTCAAAATTAACTTCGGAATCAATTAATTTAAAAACAATGAAAATTTAAAAACACAGCAATTCTATTTAAATGTGTTTAATTTAATTTACCAAGTTTTTAAATTGATACAAAACATATGAGTATGTATACGTTTATTGATTTATTTTAAAACAAAATTAACAAATTGCCAATAACTTTTTAACTCTAATATACTAATACATAAGTAATTAAATAAAGGCGTTAATACATATTTAAAAAAGGTTATTAATTAACTTAAGAAATGTTATTCAAATTTTTCATTAGAACTTAATTCAGCAGACACTGGATGACCAATTCACCACAACACAACATTTATATGGGAACACTTTAACGAAATAGAAAATGGCGGATTAAATACGGCGCTTCTAATCCAACAACGAAAAAAGAGAAAAATGTTTTTTAGAATGAGAAAAGCCATCAACTCAAATACTGATAGAACAAAAAATACAGATCTTACAAGAAAAAGCCTTGAATTACAGCTTGAATTTAAATTACCAGAAAACACAAATACTTTAAACAGTAGAAATAGATTATTTCAGAAAATTATCACACAAGAAAATGCTATCAAAACCTAAAGAATAATAAAAAGATATGAAGAAGTATAATAAAAAAGAATAAACTCGAAAAACAAATAGAAATACAGCCAAATAGAATACATTAAACTTTCAAACAAGACTCATCGCGCTTGCAGGTAAAAAATAACACCTGTAAAAACGTTGTACAAAAGCTATTATTGTCAAAACACTATTGTTTATCTAGCCACTCTGTCTCAATATTTTAAATTGAAAAATCTACCTAAGACATAACCGAAGTCGTCTGCCAAGTTGACAAAATTTGAATATTTCTTTAACAATATTATATGTCTCCTCAGTTCAGAAACAATTAATAAAGAAACCTTAAAAATTAATTTCTGAAACAGAAAGTCTCCTGTACTTCGTTGCATTCCTTAGACACCCCTCAAGAATTCCCCAACTTCTCCATTTAAAAAGTCGATCACCTTTTCCTTCTTCATCAATATACTCCCAAATTTTTCTAATAATAATTGCCTACAGCAATGAAATGAAAGAGGTCCTCTACTTCTATCTAGGAGATTGCCCAAAGAAGACAATCTTGTATCTTTCTCTTCTACTGAATTGAAATTTTATCCTAACTATCCCATTTTGCCCTAAATATAATGTTTCTAAAAAGTTGATCACATTCGCCGGGGATGTATATCTTACCCCCAAAATTCCAATTAAGCCTGCCATAATTTATTCGACGTGCTCTATTCAAACTTTCCTTATTGATTCCCTCATTTTCACTAGCATAATTCTAATTATTCTGGCAACGAGTCTACTCCCTTCACATTACATAGTCAAGGAAAACAGCCCACATCAGCAATATAAAATTCTACAAAATATTTCAGTTAAAATTTTCAACGAATTACAATGCGACATGAACATTAAAATAGTAAAAAGACATTTCTAAACACAGCAACAATTACAAAATTAAACGAGAACACTATCCCGTATCTCGAATCCATCAATCTTCTAGACAATAGTACTACTACTCTGCGACGCGACGTTTACAAAAACCTCATCCCAACGATCCACTTTGAAAAATGGTAGAAGCTTTTAATTTTTATTTTTCTTTATTTTTGTACACGATGTAATCAACCTTTTCAAATTTTTATCTTGTTAAATATTTAGCTATTTTGTTTTGTATATACTATGTAACTCAAATACTCTTGTAAAAAGTTATATTTTTTTGTATGTAAAATTAATGTTATGCTAAATGAATATCATTCAATGATTGTTCCTTCGTAGAAAGATTGTAAATTATGTTCAGTTCATATAAAAATTATTAAAAGGTTGATGATAATGTTTTTAATAAACTAAAATCGCTTATGGTAGTAAAAAATGTATTAGATAATATAAAATAAACTACTTTCTTAATTACTGGTGGCAATTTTTTTTAATTTTCATCTTATAATTTCCCTTTGTCCGTCCGTAAAAAAACAATGTCAAAAAACTACAAAAGATAGCTACAAACGGTTTCGGATTCGTAATCACAAAAACGGCAATGAGCCAAAATTGGGTTTGAAGTTTTGGTTTCTACCGTAAGTGGGCCAATACCGTAGTGAAGAAATCAAAGTCGGAATTCAGAAACAAAAATAGTGTAATTTGAGTCCTCTTAAAGAGAAGTACAGAAATCATTAGGTCTGAAGGTCCGGTTTCGACCGGAAGTCAAGAAATCAAAGTCGGAATTTGGAAACGAAAACAATGTAATTTGATTCCTCTTAAAGAGAAGTACAGAAATCATTGGGTCTAAAGTTTCGGTTTCGACCGGAAGTCAAGAAATCAAAGTCGAAATTCGGAAACAAAACTAGTGCCATTCGATTCCTCTTAAAGAGTAGGTACATAAATCACTATAATAACCACGATAAATTTAGTTGGGTGGGAGTTGCTGTGTACTTCTCCACTTCCTCACCGCGACACTCCCAACCCACAAGTCAAGCAATTTCTCCTCTCTTACTGCTCCTACTGACTTGAAACTTATACCTTATTTTAAAGTTTACTTCACCCATTACGCTCAAAAAACGTACTCCACCTATAATATCTGATACACATCAAGTAATAGTTTATTATATTTGCGACGTATGCGTTAAAAAGAACTCAAATAAAAAAATAAAAATTTTAAACTGTTCTATTTTTGTGTTTAAAAATTAGCTTATAGAATTTAATTGTAGAGAACTACTGCACGTATGTTTTATTACCTGTAAAGTTTATATTTCACAAAAAAATATATAACAAGATGGAAATTTAATTTTGTTTCACACTCTACGATTAATGTACATAAAGCTTTTCAAATAAATAATTCAATTGCGTGAATTCAAAATAACGAAAAAATCAGTTTGGTATAAACATTGTTAGGGCTATAGTATATAATGTAATGTAATAAGTTTGTTATGACTGTATATCAAAATGAAAATAAAATCCGGAAGGCTGTTTATTATTTCGAGTCGCCCAGACATAAAAGTTTTGTCTACATCAATAATGTATTGGCTTCAATGCTGCTATAATGCTACAATTTCTTTCGGTACATTTATAACCCCAAATAATAATGAGTATAAATTTACAGTATTATAAATAGTCAAAACCTGCATATAAATAGTGAGAACCTGCATAGGCAAGAGGAACAAAGTGGAAGGACACTGGAGATTTTTGCCCAATAGTGAAGTTTACAAAACTATCTGATCCAGTAACTGAGACGATAAGGAAAAGGAGAATATCATACCTCGGTCACATATTGAGATATCCAGAAAATAGATATGTCAAACAGATATTGAATTTCTGTTGTGGACTCGCTCTCAAACCGGTATGGATGAGAGAAATAAATGAATATCTGGAGGAGATGGGATTAAAAATTGAAGACCTCCAAAATAAATCCGAAAAATTAAACATCATTAAAAGCTTTAAATTCGCACCTCCTCCAACTAAAAAATATAAAACGAGTGTCGTATCAGATGAAGTGAGACTGGCCCGATCGCTTAGAATAAGGGCCTACTGGGAGAAGAGAAAACAACGTAAAACTAACTAAATGTTAAACTAACTTAAAGTGATCCAGTGTGGTCTTAAAAGTAAAAAAAAAGTAAAAAATATTATAATAGAGAACAAAACGATAAGATTATAGCCTAAAAGTCGGCCTGTTGATTGGTCAGTTGGCGTTTAGTCTCGAAAAGATATTAGTCGTGAAGTTCAGTTCGGTTATTATATCGTTAAATAGTTATTCGGTTCTATTGTGATTATTTTAATAGAATGTTTCAGGTTATTGTTGTTGTTGTTTAGGTCATCAGCCGAAAGGCTGGTTTGAACCTCTAGAGGTTTTACTAAGTAAAACGAGGAGTGAGAAGGTTATCATTACCTTCCTCACTAAGTGGAAAAGTACGCTTATCACCATGCCGGGCCCTCTAAAAAGCACATATTTTCTGCAAATGACACCTTTACTTCATTCACCACAGGGTATGGCTGTTTAATGAAATTAATTACTTTCAGAGGAGAAAACTCAGATTAGTGTCTTTTACACCTCTACCTCTTCTGTTCTTAAATGATTGTCATTTAATTGGCTGATCATGTGATAAGAAACAGAACTATTTATTTTAGCCCTGCAATGAACAGATTGAGTGTAAATAATTTGACGCTCCACCTGTCTGTTATGGGCAGTCGGTTATTATGGTATAAATTTAGTGTATTATAAAATGATGTTTTGTTCTTGTACATATTATATGATTTATACTTAATACTATTAAATACTTTAAACTACATAAAAGTATAAATGTTGTACTTTATTTATAATTATAATATCCAACTGCAGTAAATAAATACAATAAATAATAAATACAGTATATGAAAAAATACAGTGAATAAACTAATTTTTACTTTTTCTTGCCTGTATGAATATATAGGAAGCCAAGAGATTATTTATTGTTTTCATGTCGATTTTTCGAAATCGAGTTTTCACCGGATCTATATGTTTTCAGACCCCCTGAACCCAAAAAACATGTTTTTAGCGATTGGTCTGTGTGTGTGTGTGTGTGTGAACAGAATATCTCAAGAATGGAACATCGTACGAACTTGAAACTTGAAACTTAAGTTACATACCACTACCGGACCCGACACGAACATTTTCATCAAAATCGGTCAACCGGAAGTAGTAGTTTATTCGTATAATTTTTCACTTTTTTGCTATTTTCTCAAAAACTAGTCCTACGATTTTTTTAAAAATCGCCTGGTTTACTACATTTTTTATGCTCTACAATATAGGGTAGGCGCCATGTTTGCTGAAATTCTGCGTGAGGCTGTTTTTACGTAAAAACATTTTCTTTTTAAGATTGCGGCTTTAATATGCATTTTAGCGCAAAACGTTATATTATAAAAGTTGTAGAGAATGTAAAATTCTACAACTTTTATTTCAAACATTTTTTTGTATAACGCTTAGTTTAGCGGTAATTTGCGATTTTCTTTTTTTTTCTCACGAAAACGTGAGAAAAGTCGATTTTTTTAACATTTCGGTCTTAGTATGCATTTTACGACAAAAGTGTATATAATTAAATTTATAGAAAATTAAAAGATCTACAACTTTTGTTTAGAGCATTTTTCTCTACAGAGCCTAGTTTAGCGTGAAAGCGTGATTTTCCGTATTTTTAAGCCAAACTGAGTTCGATTGTCATTTTGCGTCATTCACTCATGATTAAAATAAGGTTATGTTTTTGAGGTTAGTTTTTGTTTATTTCTAATATTTTATTAATAATGTTAGGTTTATTATTAATTATTTGCATTGGCAAGAGAAAGTTGTGTGAGTGTTTCACACCAGATTTTTTACTTTTTCTTGCCTATATGAATATATAGGAAGGAAAGTATTGTTTTCATGTCGATTTTTCGAAATCGAGTTTTCACCGGATCTATATGTTTTCAGACCCCCTAAACCCAAAAAACATGTTTTTAGCGATTGGTCTGTGTGTGTGTGCGCGCGCGCGTGTGAAAGTGCGTGTGCGTGTGCGCGTCCGCGTGCGTACGTGCGTGCGTGCGTGTGTGTGTGTGTGAGTGTGTGTGTGTGTGAACAGAATATCTCAAGAATGGAACATCGTACGAACTTGAAACTTGAAACTTAAGTTACATACCACTACCGGACCCGACACGAACATTTTCATCAAAATCGGTCAACCGGAAGTAATAGTTTATTCGTATAATTTTTCACTTTTTTGCGATTTTCTCAAAAACTGGTCCTACGATTTTTTTAAAAATCGCCTGGATTACTCAGTTTTTTATTCTCTACAAGATAGGGTAGGCGTCATGTTTACTGAAATTCTGGGTGAGACTGTTTTCACGTAAAAACATAGTTCTTTTAAGATTACGGCTTTAATATGCAATTTAGCGCAAAAATTTATATAATAAAAGTTGTAGAGAATTTAAAATTCTACAACTTTTATTTCAAACATGTTTTTGTATAACGCTTAGTTTAGCGGTAATCAGCGATTTTCTGTTTTTTCTCACGAAAACGTGTGAAAAATCGATTTTTTAAAGATTTCGGCCTTAGAATGCATTTTACGACAAAAGTGTATATAATAAAATTTATAGGAAATTAAAAGATCTACAACTTTTATTTCAAGCATTTTTCTCTACAGAGCCTAGTTGAGCGTGAACGATTGATTTTCCGTATTTTAAGGCCAAACTGAGGTTGATTTTCATTTTGCGTGTTTCTCTCATGATTGAAATAAGGTTAGTTTTTTTATTTATTTCTAATGTTTTATTACTATTGTAAGGTTTATTGTTAATTATTTGCATTGACAAGAGAAAGTCGTGTGAGTGTTTCACACCAGATTTTATTTATTCTAACACGTAAAAACAGTATACTTATTGTAACACTGCAAAGAGCGTACGGGGAGTCTGTGAGTACATAGGAGGTTGTGGAGGGATAAAAGAGCGAGAACTCACCCGCCTAAATATTTCGTGGCCATTATAATTATTTTTCCCGAATGTCAAAGGTAAGCTATTTTAAAAACTGCTACCAGCCATGAGACCGAATAAAAGTCAAAGTAAAATAAATCCGAATAAAAGTTTTATTTACCTTTACTAGGATTTGAATTAGGAACCTGCGTCTTCGAAGATCAAATGTTAAACAGCTCATTCACGGCGACGACTTTACCACGAGACCAACCCGGTGTGTTTTATTATTATAGTTATTAAGAAAATTATATAAAACTTCTTAGTACGAAGCATGATGACCCACGTTGGAGATATTTAGGTCACAACAACAAGAGCAGAAACAAAATTATTGCAACATAAATTGAGTACTGGTGCAGATGTTGTTGTTTGGCTGGACTGCATAAAGTACCAAATGAGAAAATTAGAAAGATGATGTAAGTGCAAGAGAATCTAATAAAGAATATTGATGAAAAAAAATGTCTGTGGTATAAATATGTCAAAAGAGTATGGACCAGATGTATAAATAGGATAACGGAATCCAGGCTAAAGAAGGCGTGAGGTGAGTCACAAAGATCATGAAACCTTAGGTGATGGGGATTAGGAGCATAGAGGGAATGAAGGATCAGATTAAAAGAAGGCAGACTAACTGTAAATTCCTTGTATAAAAAATATACAACAAGAAGTAGACGTGTAGTGGTCTTTCGCTTACAGTTGTCGCTACAGAACATTTTTGAGGAATTCTAAAATGACTGCTTGATTTCGTTAAAATTTGTACACTATACCCAGACTTAAACTTGTTTAATTGTGTATTCCTAATTCTGCGGCTTGTTTTAGGGAAAGAAAGGCCAGGACCTTTAAGAAGAACATTATTATTTAAGAAGATTGGAGGCATTCGAAACGATGTAAAACGAGAAAGAGATTTTAAGAATCGTAAATGTACGCAAATTGCAATAGATGGGTGATGTGGATGAAGGAGAGAAGTACAGCTCAATCCACGTAATATATTACAGAAAAACCAACAGTAAAAAAATATTATTTCATTTCAAAACTTCTCAATCATGAATTAGCTGTAACTACACACAAAAATTACTTTGACCGTTGATTTGTAAAGCACGCCGAGCGATGCCTGAGAAAAAGATCCACCTCAACGTTCTGAAATACTGACTGGTTGGGAGGAAAGATGTTGGGAGACCACGCAAGAGATGGCAATAATCCAATGGATTTTTGTCGCGGTTGTGAGTTCGATCAGGCGGTAGCTTAATCCTTTACTGTGAAGAGAAGAAGATGCTGTGTAAGAAAGAAAATAGGAGTCAAGGAACAAGAATTTCTGGACGATATGAATTTAATTAGCAATGTAGTGAAAATAACAGTTAGTTTACTGAAAGATTTTTATCACACAATCACACGACTTTCTCTTGCCAATATAAATAATGAAACCCGTAACTTCCTTTCAATCATGAGTGGATAACGCTGAATGAAAGGTTGTAATTTTTTAAATTTTCCATACCTTTGATTGAAACAGCTTTGCTCTAAAATGCATATTAAGGCCGTAATCTTAATAAACATAGCCTCCCCACGAGTTTTAGCACACGTGCCACTTACCTTAACTAATACACCACATAATATGTACTAAATTAAGCGATTTTAAACAAAATTGTAGGAGCTGTTTTTAAAAAAGTGTCAAAAAAGTGAAAATCACACGAATAAATTGTTACTTTAGGTAGACCAAATTTGATTAAAATGTTCGTGTAGAATCTTCCCATAATAACTAACTTAAGTTCCAAGTTTTAGCTTCGAAAGTTTTCAGTGTTATATTTATTTCACACATAGTCTACATACACACTCAGATACATGGGACGGGGAGATGTTTTTTTTTTAACGTCAGACTGTTTTGCAATTTCTGCTAATGCAGACGGTGAGAAGGGTGATAGATGAAAATGATTGATGAAAAAATGCCAGATCTGACCGGGAATCGAACCCGGGACCCCGGCGTAGAAGGCAGTTGCGCTAACCACAACGCCAACGGGCCGGTTAGCCGTACGCCAACAGGAGAGGGGAGAAAGAGAGAGCGCAATCGGCAAGAACATATTATATTTCCGGTGAAAAATCTACATGAGAACATTACTTTCCTTACTAAAGCTATATTATAATACAAGTAAGGAAAGTTCGATAAGAAATCCTTAAGTTATATTTCACATAGATTGAATAGATTGTAATACACACACATAAGATATTTAAATATTCAATTTTATACAGGTCAAGAGAAAATCAAATTTCGTCTGATCTAATTTTACTGCTGAACATTGTAGCAGATAATAATTTTCACAGCCTGGAATCAGTAGGGTAAATTAAATTAATTAATGAGCATGACATACATATTGTTAACGGCTAATTAGTAATTGATATTGGATTGAATTTATAATTTATTGAATTATAATTTAGAAATCAATTTATCCGGAGAGTACAACAGAGATCAGAAGTATGGAACGTACTTAGCGAAAATGTAGGTTAGTTATCTGTTTATTGACAGGCGACCAATACAGTTATGCTAACTCTGCATGAAATCTACACATTATAATCATTTACAACTACCGCACAAGTGCTGCAAATTTGTGAGTGTGTGTGTGTATATATATATGGGCCACGATATGATGAAGAACACAATACCTATAAAAACGTTTCAAACACCGAATTGTATGAACATGTAGAGAGGATGTCAGAGACTTTCAGAAGAAGGAGAACACGATTTTACGGGCACATAAAGAGGATGAGCAATGACAGACTGACAAAGAAAATTTTGAATAACTTTGATAATACTAAGACTACTTTGAAGTGGTTTATCAATACGAAAGATGATCTAAAAAAACTTCGAGTTGAAGAAGAGGACATTTACGATAGAGACAAATTTAGGCAGAAGACAAATGTCAAAAGGATAAGTCTGCCTGTGCAATCTGCAAGAAGAGAGGGTACTGGTGGGAGGTGGACGGATGAGAGAAGAAAGGAGCATTCCGAACGAATGAAGGCTTTTTGGGCAGATAAGAGGAATGACATCCTGAGAAGAAGAGACCAAAATGCATAGTGCTTAACGTGATCCTTAGTCGGTCGATCAACGAATTAATAATAATAATATATATATATATAAAACTGAAGTATAAACTGACAAAATAGATGCTGATTGAAATATTCTAGGAGATGTAATAAAAATATATTGAAAGTTTAAAATTCAATAAAAATAACATCAAAATGAACTTAAATGTCAATTTTAGAATTTAAATTTCTATATAAACTTCAATTTTCTTACTACAATGGATTATTTATTTGAGGTTACATCAACAACGAGGTCTGTATTAGCGTACAGAATCCTTTGATTTTATTTCTGAATATAGAAGATTAAAAAATAATTTTATAAAATTGTGATAACTATTTTTTTCTATTGTTTTAAATTCAATTTAAAAATATCTCTCGTATATTGCGATCACCGTAGAATTATTCTAATGATGTATATAAAAAAAATTGTGATTTTGTCCGTACAATTTTTCAAAATGCCCCAAATTTTGTTTCTACGCCAGATCTATCGAGTAAACACCGAAAATAAGTTCAGCTGAATTTTTGTCCGTTTATCTGTTTGTATGTTACGGCATCACGCAAGAACCGCTGAACCAAATTCAATGAAAATAGGCTATAAATTTTTTTAATATCACAAAGGAATACGGGAGTTCAGAGGGACAGGTTAATGCATCAAAAATGTTATAACGAAATTACGAAACTTTTAAAAACAAATAAATTTGATTATGTAAAGTATTTCATTTTCATGCATAATAACAGGAGATAATACCAATTACGAAAAAAATAAACAGCAATGTTTCTAGAATATTAACATACAAAATAAGCAGAACAATAAACGTAGGTCTACGCGCCGGTAAACCCCGTATTCATTCAGTCACTTAGATATATATACATAGATATATATACCTACCTACCCATTCCACCATAGTGTTTTGCTAGTATTCCCTTTACACCAATTCTCGATCACATTGTCAAATATAAATCAGTATTCTTAATAGTTCGTTAGTTAACCATCGTGGTGTTCCTATTGTGATTTGCCTTTCATTTATTATGAACATAATACAGCGCTGCATATCTTAATTTAAAAATACCAAGATCTCGCTTTTATTTTACGTCCAACTATTTTTTTTTCATTAATAACAATGTTAACATTGAAAGAAGGTACGAACAGATAACAATGAATGATTAAAGAATATCAGACCTGACAGGGATCGAACTCGGCACACCAACAGACCGTCCCCAGCACCAAGAAAACCGTTCGAAGAACGGGTACTTTAGCTAGTATTCCATAAAATTAATATATTCTTATTCTTTATAGGCTGTATATAAAATGTACGGCGTCTTTCTAGACGTTTATTAGAGATATGGTGTAAAGTAAATAACTTTATAAGTAGGTTACTTCGTGGGATTTATCCTGATGAATATTTTTCACTCATAAGTGGTTGTCAACTCTTAATTGTCAATGCACAAATGTAAGTAATAAAAAAAATTACTGTATATAAAATCCCTTTCATGAGCGAGTGGCAATTTTTTCTGACGAAAAGTAGTCGACCCGAGCAAACACATTGCGTGTTCACTTAACTTGGGGTTGTTCTTTCTCATAATGGAATCAAGCCGACGTAGCTTTCGTAAGAAAGTTACTCTTTAAAGGAATCTAATGACACCAAATTTGTTTCCGAATCCGAATTTGATTTTCCGAATCCGAATTTGATTTCTTGACTTCATGTTTTGGGCCATTTCCAGTCAAAACCGGAACTTTAAACCCAATTATTTCTGTATCTACTTTTTAAGAGGAATTTAACGACACTATTTTTATTTCCAAATTCGACATTGATTTCTTGACTTCCGGTTTTTTGCCACTTCCAGTCGAAACCGGAACTTCAAATTCAATCCAGGCCCACTAACATTTTTGTGTATTGTTGCCGACTCCCCTACCAACATTAGCGCCTGTAGACGGTCCCACTACCTGCCTGCCGCGAGTAGAGTTACGCGCAGAGCCTACAGCGCCTCTCCTCCAACTTGAAGCGAATTCGGCGGAGGGGATTTAAGCGAGAGCCATGGCCCACAAGAGTCACTCTTTACTCAACTCTCAACTGGAAAAGAACAAGAAAGAAGAGCTCCCGACTGAAGAAAAAGAGCGCGGCCGAGACCAGACGCACCATCCCTGGTCTACGCTACCGGTCACGGACACTACATTCCCGCACCGGTCAGCCGTCGCCGACGAAGAGAATTGCCTCGGCCGCGCTATCGGACCTGCAGTTGGCCTACTTGCCGTGCTATCGGACACTGCGGGGCTCTGGGGGCCACCACTGCCACGCTGCAGTGGGGACCCAACTGCCGCTGAAGGAAGGCTAGGCCTAAACCCGGTAGCCGAACCGTCACTCTTCGGGCTCCACTTCTACCACGCCGGCTCGCCGCTTCCGACCGCCAACAACAGCCCTTTTCAGGGCCATCAATTTTTCAACCAAGTTTTGGTACGTGTCATCGGCCCCGGTCGGCGACAGTACATTAAGAATCCGAAAACAGTTTGTGGTATCTCTTGTAGTTTCTGACATCTGGGTGTGACGGGCAGACAAAGGAAATTATAGATGACAATTTTTTAAATAGGCACCAAAAATAGCATAAATAATTAAGCAAAGTAAATTAAGTAATGATTTTTGTAAAATAATGGGAAAATTTGCCCATAAAAGGCGGTCGAGCGTTAAATATTTTGCACCCGATCTGCTAGTTCCAAAGCTACAAAAAATAGTTCTGTTTCTTATCACATGGTCAGCCAATTATATGACTCAAGCATTTAAGAACAGAAGAGGTAGAGGTGTAAAAGACACTAGTCAGAGTTATCTCCTCTGAGATTAATTAATTTCATTATACAGCCCCCGACCTTGTGGTGAATGAAATGAAGGTGTTATTTTTAGGGTGGAAAGTAGATGCTTTCTGAAGGGTCTGGCATGCTGATAAGGTTACTTTTCCACTCGGTGAGGAAAGCATTGGTGAACCACCGCACTTCTTGTTTTTCTTAGGAAAGACTCTAGAGGTTCAAACCAGCCTTTAGGCTGATGACTTAAACAACAACAAAGGGATTTTTTTAACTTTATTTTATTTTGCAAATGTATACAAAAACAACCAGCAAAATTGTTCACACCTAATTTTAAAAAAACCAACCGCGTTAATGGCTTTGAGGAGGATACCAACCCAGGGATAGCTCTCCAAAGAACGATATTGTACTTAATAAATGTTACAGTTGCGTTAATGTACCATGTCTCTACTCCATTGGCGTTTCAGTCGTCTTTGTGCGATTTCTGGTAGGTCTGCAGAATTAATATTGCATAACAAGGGATTGTTATGATTTTGAAGTTTGTCTCAAAACCTGCGGAACAGTTTTAGATACGTGTCGTTGACGTAAGGAACGCGAAAGTCATCGCGTAGTGTTCCATTAGATACGTAACTCAGCAATTAGTAATCAATCGTAAGAATTTACTTTGAAAACGTTGTATTCGTGAAATTACTGATGGTTTTGCTGCACCATAAATTTTACTACTATATATCCCCAGATTGGTTGAAGTATTGCCTTAAAGTCAAGGGTAGTTTTGACCGCTTGGCTAATAGCCTGTATAACTTTCAGTCTGTTATTTAGTAGTTGCCGCTTTTGGTTGACGTGCTTGTTCCACGTCAAATGCCTGTCTAAATATAGCCCAAGGTGCCGAATATTGTTTGCTTTCAATAGGAAAATACATATATGTCTTATTAAGCACTATAACAACGTACTGCACAATGTTAATCTTAGGCGGTTAAATTCGTTATGGGCATTTCATTGACCAGTTTATACAATGCGCCCTTCTGAAGCTAACAATAAAAGGGGGACGCAATTATTGCTTGTGCAAGTAATATAAACATGTCAAATGCATTACCCTACTGTAAATTATGTTTAGTTTTAAGTTATTTTAGTCGGTTAAATAAGAATTGCACCGCTTTTTTTTTACTAAAAATTATAAATTAAGCAATAAATAATTTAAAATTTCCAAAAGTAATATATCTAGTAATGTTACATAAAGAACGTAAAGTTAAATCACTTCCGTCTGAATAAAAAAAGTATTTATCCGATAGATACATTATTTATTTAAAGTTGAAATAGTGAAAGAACGGTCTTCTAATTCAATTGAGACCAAAACTATAATAAATCAAGTCACTGTCGAGGTTCAGCATTTGGTTTTATGGATTTGTTGAGTGGGGTTGGTGGATCGGACGAAAGAGAGGGAGTTTGACAGAATAAGAAAGGGTAAAAGTATTCAATACGGGTTTAAAAAGAAAGTTGCAAAACAAAAGATCGCTAAAGATATTACTCAATCTGTTTAATGGAGTGGTTGTGTCTTTGCATAAATGAAATTCAAATTTAAGTGTATATTTAGTAACTGATAGGAGAAATCAATTAAAAAAACTTCATCCAAAGCACTATTGTAAATTAAAAATGATCTATAACCTTCATAAAGAAAACAAAAATCACAATTCTTGTATGTAAATGCATGTGATAACGGAATATTTTATGAAGGTAATCGATGATTTTAAGAACAATTTTTTAACATAATATGAAAAACCTAATTTGTCACATGAATGAAGTGTGAATAAATTATGGGATCCTCTCGAAAGTATTTTTGACGTTCTTATTATTCTTCTTTTTTGAGTTCTTTCTGACAATGAATGTTGACTTTTATAATGATAGTTTTAACCTTGAAAATATTTTTCTTAGTTCTGTTCTTAAATGATTCAGTCATTTAATTGGCTGACTATGTGATTTGCCCATAACAGACAGGTGGAGTGTCAAATTATTTTCACTCAGTCTGTTCGTTGCAGGGCTAAAATAAATAGTTCTGTTTCTTATCACATGGCCAGCTAATTAAATGACTGAATCATTAAAAACAGAAAAGGTAGAGGTGTAAAAGAACTAATCAGAGTTATCTCCTCTGAAAGTAATGAATTTCATTATACAGCCAGACCCTGTGGTGAAAGAAGTGAAGTGTCATTTCCAGAGAGGAAAATATGTTTTTTTCAGAGGGCCCGGCATGCTGATGAGCGTACTTTTACATTCAGTGAGAAAGGCATTGGTAAACCACCTAACTCCTCGTTTTACTTAGTAAAACCTCTACAGGTTCAAACCAGCCTTTCGGCTGTTGACCAAACAACGACTATGTGATAAGAAACAGAACTTTTTATTTTAGCTCTGCAACGATTGACTACATATATGTAAGTTATATCTCACCTCAATATTTTTGCAAATGACTGCTAGCTGCAAAGGGTCTACAAAATCAGATATTGTAACTCGATCTTCGTCAAATAACAGAATACGGGTGCTTCTCCTCTTTCCAAAATAATGACCATTATAATAGTAAATAAAATTAATCTATTACCGGTATAAATAAAATAAAATTCTAGTACAACCCTGCCTTAGTCACAAAAGGTTTCTGTTTCAAATTTTTTAATTGTTTAAACGATAACAGACTTTACATAAGCAAAAATATAAAGTTAAAAAAAATCTACATCAAAGGGTTCTGTAATTTTCAAAAGCAGTTCATTAGCTACTTCTTTTATATAGATAACATTCAGTATAAAGTACATATTAGGAAAACTTGTGCAAACGTTGCAAGCAGATTTGTACCATATTTAGGTTATGTTTATTTAAGATTACATCATTTCATATTATAAATGAACTGTTTATCTTATTACCCTGATATTTACATTATTATTCCAACATTCAAGTTTCCTTTACATTATAACACAGTTGATATTAAAACCTTGTTACATCAAATCATATAATAGGACATCAATATAGATTGACACGACATCTATTCGTTTTGACGTTTCCACAAATAACCCTCCCAATAACTTTCAACCCTTATCCTAACGTAACCCCAACCCGCTTATCATTCTTTTCAACGTCCAGTGTGATGATATCACCCTAAATCCTACACGTTTTCTTCCAATGTATCATGTAGTAGTGATATGTCTCTCAACAAAACCCTTCATCAGTTTTACGTCTTTCTTATAAAATATACCAAATGTACATCTTCATTATAAGTTACGCCGACAACAGTCTAGTCCGTAATTTGAAAATGTATTCAGGAGAAAGCCCTTAACTTAAAAATCATAATTCATACATTTTGAGCAAAACTATAAAAAAAATAAGATGTCATTAATGTGTTGAATTAATAACTAATCCACCGGGTTAGTGTAGAGGTAAAGTCGTCGCCGCGAGTCGGAGACGAAGGTTCCTGGTTTAAATCCTAGTAAAAGGTAGTTACTTTTATACGGATTTGAATACAAGACAGCGGTTACCGGGGGGCACGACCCAGACCACACAGAGTGTGCCCATAAAACTGCGGTTTAGCTACCCTATTCTCGCCTGCTTTCGAAGTAATGGGCACTGGCCGTAGCACCTCCATGTGCTATTCGTAGTACATGGTTGTGCGCAGTATTTCCATGTGTGGTAGAGCCACGTGCAAAGCATTAGCGGCGTAACGAGCTCGACAGCTATTTGTCCAACGTTTACACGAGTACTGAGGGGAGTGGGACGCCCTGCGGACGTGACCGCACCCAATCATTTGGGTTGGCCTCTCAGGGGTTGTGGGTTCACCTGCTAGGTAGCATTCTAAAGCCATTAAACTGCTTAAATTCCTTCAGAATGGGCGTGGTCGGCCAAGGAGTGAATATACTAATACGCGTGTACTTTAACGGTGGGGTTCAATTAACCATACTCTCTCAGGAATGGTCGGCCTGGGTCTGGACAAGACTCTATCTCATTTACACGTCATACACATCATCCTCATCTCATTGGGTCACAGGGTTGCTTATTGTTCTGAATTGAACAGATTGCATCGTACACACATTAGGAATAAAAAAATTATACACTTGTTCTTAATTACACAAGTGTTAAAATTGATACCTAATTTTTGTATCCTTTAAAACAGTTTTTGTATGTACTCTGTAATTTTTTTCGAACAGCCCTAGTGTGTGAGTACGTTAGTAGTGGAAAGGGGAGAGAGAGGGCACGCCGAATCAATATTTTAATCACTTCTTCATGTTTTTCTCACGTTTCCTTTTCTCCCATAATCTTTTCATTCTTTCGGATGTTTTTTTCTTAAGCTGTTCAATGTTGTAAAGTTCAATTCTTATTCTCATTCTCTCCCCTGAAAATCATTCTTTAACCTTTTTTCTTAAAAAAATTCTAATTGTGTAAGTCTACTTCTTGCATTTTAAGGTCATGTACGGATTATAATCTTGGATCTTAACGGAACCAACAACGAAGAGACTGGAAGCGTTATGGACTTACAAAAAAAATTCTTAAAATATTGTGGACGGATAGAATATAAAACATTGGTGTACTTCAAAAATTTAGTAAAGAAAAAGAAATAGTGTGCACAGTAAAGAGAAGAAAATTAGAATATCTAGGATACATCATTAGAAATTACAAAAAAATACAAGTTGCTGAAATACATTTTGCAAGGAAGCGTACAAGGTAAGAGAGGCGTCAGAAGACGACGAATGCTCTGACTAAAGAACTTGAGGACCTGATTTGCAACTTCTGCAACAGGACTCTTCAAAGCAGCAGCGAATATAATTTTATAATTGCCAGAATGATTGCCAATATTCGGTTGAAGATCGGCTTCAAAAGAAGAAGAATGTCATTCGATATTACCATGTTAAACCATGGTGATTTGGTTTAGAGATTTATATTTTATCGAAAATATGTTTTGTCAATCTACTATCGTTCATTCTCGCCACATGTCCGAAAAATACAAGTCTTTTTTTCTCTTTACATGGATTACGTTTTAAATTATTTACTTTTTCTTGCCTATATGCGTTTATAGGAAGGATTGTTTCATGTCGATTTTTTGAAATCGAGTTTTCACCGGATACACACGTTTTCAGACCCCTGAACCCAAAAAAACATGTTTTTAGCGATTGGTCCGTGTTTGTGTGAACAATATATCTCAAGAACGGAAATTCGTACGAAGTTGAAACATGACACTTAAGTTACGTACCACTAGAGGACCCGACACAAACATTTTCATCAAAATCGGTCAACCGGAAGTTGTAGTTTTTCGTGTCATTTTTCACTTTGCAATTTTCTGAAAAACAACTCCAACGATGTTTTTAAAAAATGGCTTCATTTACTACATTATTTTAAGCTCTACAAGATATGATAAGCGCCAAGTCTGCTGAAATTCGTAGGGAAGCCGTGCTCTCGTAGAAAAAAATGTTTTTTTTAAGATTGCGGCCTATGGATTTTAGCGCAAAAATGTATATAAGAAAAGTTGTAGAATATTTAAAAATCTACAACGTTTATTTAAAACATTTCTTTTTATAACGCTTAGTTTTGCGGTAACTAGTGATTTTCTGTTTTTTTTTTCATGAAAATTTGCAAAAAATAGATTTCATCCTTAGCATGCATTTTACGACAAAAATGTACTTATATAATAAAATTTGTAGGAAATAAAAAGATCAACAACTTTTATTTAAAGCATTTTACTCTACAGAGAAAAATAGTTTAGCGTAAAAGAGTTGATTTTCCGTATTATTAATCCAAACTAAGGTTGGTTTACATTTTGTATCACTCACTCATGATTAAAATTAGGTTATGTTTTTAAGGTTAGTTTTTTACTTTCTCTTGCCTATATGAATATATAGGAAGGAAAGTATTGTTTTCATGTCGATTTTTCGAAATCGAGTTTTCACCGGATCTATACGTTTTCAGACCCCCTGAACCCAAAAAACATGTTTTTAGCGATTGGTCTGTGTGTGTGTGTCTGTGTGTGTGTCTGTGTGTGAACAGAATATCTCAAGAACGGAACATCGTACGAACTTGAAACTTGAAACTTAAGTTACATACCACTACCGGACGCGACACGAACATTTTCATCAAAATCGGTCAACCGGAAGTAGTAGTTTATTCGTATAATTTTTCAGTTTTTTGCGATTTTCTCAAAAACTGGTCCTACGATTTTTTTTAAAATCGCCTATTTTACTCAATTTTTTATTCTCTACAAGATAGGGTAGGCGCCATGTTTGCTGAAATTCTCGGTGAGGCTGTTTTCACGTAAAAACGTTGTTTTTTAAGATTACGGCTTTAATATAAATTTTAGCGCAAAAACTTATATAATAAAAGTTGTAGAGAATTTAAAAACCTACAACTTCTGTTTCAAACATTTTTTTGTATAACGCTTAGTTTAGCGGTAATTTGGGATTTTCTGTTTTTTTTCTCACGAAAACGTGAGAAAAATCGATTTTTTAACATTTCGGTCTTAGTATGCATTTTACGACAAAAGTGTATATAATTAAATTTATAGAAAATTAAAAGATCTACAACTTTTGTTTGGAGCATTTTTCTCTACAGAGCCTAGTTTAGCGTGAAAGCGTGATTTTCCGTATTTTTAAGCCAAACTGAGTTCGATTGTCATTTTGCGTCATTCACTCATGATTAAAATAAGGTTATGTTTTTGAGGTTAGTTTTTGTTCATTTCTAATGTTTTAATACTAATGTTAGGTTTATTGTTAATTATTTGCATTGGCAAGAGAAAGTTGTGTGTGTTTCACACCAGATTTTTTGTCTATTTTTAATGTTTTATTCCAAATGTTAGGTTATATTGGTCATTAATAGCATTGGAATGAAAAAGTCGTGTGAGTGATTCACATAATATTTTTTGTATATCTCGTTATTTGAACAGGATCTATTGTAATTTATTATAAATAACATATCAACTCAAAAATTTCAGATTCAGATGTTACTGACGTGAAATAAGGGAAACACTGTTATCATTGTTTAAGTTATTCTTATTTGTGCATTAAAAAGTTGAAATAATGAATAGAATAACGTTAAAGCAAGTATTACGGTTTTTAAAAGGTAGCTTACATTACACGTAGTGGTTTCATACATATTGCATGGATTCATTCAGGGTTTTATACAAACACAAATACAGAGTTATAATAACCTAGCTTTTCTCTATACAACACCTACTCTATACTCTACTATTCCCGGATATTAACAATAGCGACTGGATTTTGAAAGAAACAAAATATAAACAAAAAAAAAACATAAAAACACCACTAAAGTTTAATCAGTGTTTAAAAACAATAGAACTTTACACTGTTTTTTTTCGATATACATTCATGTGTATTTTGGCGATAGGCTGAGATTTTTCAAAAATTTAGACCGGTATTGTGAAAATTACACACATTCATACTACGTATTATTTACCAAACACACACACACAAATATTATGTGTATTTATATTCATAAAATAATATATTTTACGGTCTTTCATTTGTAAAATGTTTTTGGGTAGCCTATTTTTGTGTGTGTACAAAACCCAGCCTTCTAACAGACATCAATTGAAAATATAACAGATTTTATTTAACTGTACTACTATGAAAACGTGGAAAATTTATTAATAGTACCTTGTTGCTTTGTTTGTATTTAAATAAAAACAATGTACCAAAATGATTTATAGCTCAAATATAAAACAAAAATAAAATAATGTTTTGTTTGAAGTGTTTAAAATATAATAATTCTTTTGTAAATACCATGAATATTTTAGTAGACTCAGAAATGTTGTTTACTGTTAACAAGTGTGTTTTACAAAAATCGATAGGAAATAACTTACTGAAAATAAATATTTATAGCGAAATTAAAAATTAAAGTATTCAGAAAAATAAACTCAATACGTGAAGAACTTGTATTAAACCTAAAAAGTACAGAAGAAAATAAAGCTTTTAGTAAAGAAAAATAAGAAGAGTAAAAAGCCATTTCTTTAGCGTAATGGTTAGCGCGCTAGCTTACAACGCCGAGGTCTCGGTTCGATCCCGGCTATGTTTTGGAGATTTTTACAGCTTAAAACCCACTGTAGTAGACATATGATCCCATGTGGTCGCTAATAACCAAGCAGTCGATAGAACTTTAAATAAACTAAAAAATTGGACTGAAGCACACACAACTTTCTCTTGCCAATAAAATAATGATCAGTATAACCTAACATCAGCAATAAAACATTAGAAATAAACAAAAACCTAACCTTATTATAATCATGAGTGAATGATGCAAAATAAAAACCAACCTCAGTTTGGCTTAATAATAAGGAAAATTACTCTTTGACCGCTTTGAGGCTAAACTAGGTTCTGTAGAGAAAAATGCTTGAAATAAAAATTGTAGGGTTTTTAACTTCCTATAAATTTGATTACACTTTTGTCGTAAAGGCCGACATCTTAAGAAATCATTTTTTTACGGATTTTCATGAAAAAAAAAACCGAAAATCACTAATCACCGCTAAACTAAGCATTATACAAAAAGAAATGTTTGAAATAAAAGTTGTAGGTTTTGATTAGGTTATTTGTTCTACTAAGTTTCACTATTGTGTTCTTGTTTTGCAGCTGTAGTCCTAACATGATTCTCTCCATTTTCTTTTGGGCAATGTTTAAACTGTCCACATTGTTCTCTATTTAAATTCGATGTCTCTTCATCGTTTTATAGAGCCTGTAAAACACACTGATTGAGTAAGAAGTTTTTTGACGTAGTGGGAAATGTTCGTACTACATTATGATGTGTTTAATTTTCCTACTGCAGGAATACGATATTTGAATTGGGGCTTTTCGTAATCCCTAATGTGGGTACGTTGCAATCTGTTCAATTTAGAACAACGCAATCCCATGACCCAATGAGATGAGAATGAGAAGTATGACGTGCAGTCTTGTACAGACTCGGGCTCGACCATTCCTGAGAGAGTATGGTTAATTGAAACCCAACCATCAAAGTACACCGGTACCCACTGTCTAGTATTCAAATCCGTATAAAAGTAACTACCTTTACTAGGATATGAATCAGGAACTTTCGTCTCCAAAAATTAGCTGTTAAACAGCTGACTCACGGCGACGACTTTACCTCTAGACCAGAGGTTCCCAAACTGTGTGCCGCGGCACACTGGTGTGCCGCGAGGCCGGCCAAGTGAACCGCGGAACTCAAGGAAAATAAATTAAATTAAATTTAAACGGTCCAACAAAATAATGCCTAGCCCATGACTATAAGTAAGTATGTATAAGTATGATATAAGTACGTTTATATCAAGTAGTTAAGCTTAATCAATGGCATAAAGTAATAGGTGTGCCGCGGCTATTGGCCGTTTTTTTTTTGTAGTGTGCTGCGAGAAATAAAAGTTTGGGAAACACTGCTCTAGACTAACCCGGTGGGTCGATTGGAGCCAACGCTTAATTTTTAGTAAAATCTCCTACCGCTCTACAAATAGAGTTACAAATAGAGTTACAAATAGAGCTCTACAAAAGATAGTTTATTTAAATTTCAAATTCCAATTTCGGTTTTACTGGGTAGAGATGAAATACAGAAGGGATGACTCTAATAACACAACTTTTTCTTTTAAATCTTTTTGTTTAAATAATGGAGTATGAGTAACTAAATATAGGGATCAGTTTTTGCCCACATTTTGAATTTAGAGGTTCAATAAGTAGGGTCTGGATAATATTTTAGTTAGAATTCACACTTCAGAAATAATTTATTTCATGTTGGTTGCAGGAAATCTAATACTCGACAAAAAAGTACCAGCCGTCCTTTCTCAATATAATGTTTTTATTGTGCTGTGAGACATTACACAATTTCAGTACTGAGGAAATTAGGGTAGGTATACAAATAGGGAAGGTAAAATCACATCAATTAACCATTGTTTATTTATAAACTAACCACTACAATTAGTGCATAAATCAATACTGTATTAAATTTCAATATGTAACTAACAAAAACAGTTTATTCAACTAATTGTCCCTTCTAGTTTACTATTTGTTTTAAGTGTAATTCACAAAATAATTGTTAAAAATCATTTGAGTTTCGAGATTGAATTCTCTTCTTTTCTCAATAATTTGCTTATGATAAACACATTGTCAGTGCATGATCTCCTCTTCCTGAAGCCCCGTTGTTCTTCGAGTAGCAAGGTCTCTCCAATATAATCTGCATCCTACCTTTTATTATCATGCTGTTGTTGTTTAGATCATCAGCTAAAAGGCTGGTTTGAACCTGTAGTTGTTTTACTAAGTAAATCGAAGAGTGATGTGGTTTACCATTGCCTTCCTCACTGAGTGAAAAAGTACACTTATCAGCATACCAGGCCCTCTGAAAAGCATATATTTTCCACTCTGCAAATGATACTTTCATTTCATTCACCACAGGGTCTGGCTGTATAATGTGTAATATAACAAATTTACTGGACATCTGGAGTTGTTTATTTTTTGAGTCTATTAAAATAATAAACATCTCCAGCTGATTGAAAAATTAATACTTTAGAATTATTTAATTCACATTGACAAAATTATTTTAAAAAAAGTTATTTATTCTAGTTGCTAGGCGACTAAAGAAGAAGAAAAGATTTTGTACAAATTATTTTAGTGAGGGACAATATGGCGAACCGAATAGGCAGGTCCCTCATTCATGCATTAAAAATAGTCTTCTACAACGATATAATCAATTAGATTGTTTTATTCTTATGTGTGTATTTTAAAGAAAGTTCTTTCAAATTTATTAATTGATGTTACGTTAAATGGATTCATAATTTAAACGAGATTAGTTGATTGCTGTTTATGTAAACAGATTGTTATTATTTGGTTCGTTTTTACTATTTTTATACAGTAAATAATAAAAAATATAAAGTAAAAATAATTAAAGAAAAGTTTTTATTTATAATGTTACAAACTGGCGATTCATTGTGTGGATGATAATTCTACTACTCCACAAATTGGCATCTCTTGTGTGGATGATAATTCTACTTACTCCACAAATGAAATCCATTACTTTCAGACGAGATAACTCTGATTCAAGTCTTTTACACCTCTACTTCTTCTGTTCTTAAATGATTGGCTGACCATGTGATAAGAAACAGAACTATTTATTTTAGCCTTGCAACTAACAGATTGAGTGTAAATAATTTGACACTCTACCTGTCTGTTATGGGCAAATTATCATGCTGTATACCTTATATGATGTGTTAATTAGGAATTTCCTTTTAAATACCGAACCATTATACCACAAATTCTATTAAACCTTTGTGATTTTTATGGTACATCATTTAAATGACACAAAACATCCCGCATAGGCAAAACTAAGGACTTGCTGCCGACCCCATTACTTCATAAACTATAACTTTTGTCCTGATTGAATATTTCACTATAAGGACATCGCCTTCGGTTTTGTACTACTTTAAACGTTATATGTGGGGGAAAAATTGGTAAACAATTAGTAAAATAAAAACATTAAACTTATTATAATTAAGCAATGATCTCAAGATACTCACTTGGAAAAATATGTGCCCATATATTAATAAATTGTTTTCATAACTTGGGAGATACAGTGTTCTCGTAAGGTAAGAAATTTTATTCTATAAAAGGCGAATCTAAAATTTCTATATTTACGGTTTATAAAACATACAAAAATTGTAAATAAATATATTTATTTATTTCTGGTTTGACTATATTAAGTTGTGTTAAAATATAACCAAAACTAAAACCAAAAAATATTTTATTAATAAAATTGAAAGAAGCACCTACTAAATTCAGCAATAATCAATAATAATTCAAGAAACTGACATTCGTGTTAAAAGGAAAGTGAATTTTCTTATATAAATAGCTTAACATATAAGACCATTTGAATCCTTTGGGAAATCTTTAAATTGACTGTACTGGGGGTATAGTGATAGGAAAAGATACTGTTCTGATGTTCTGCAAAAGAGTGAAAGTTTTTATTTTGCATGCTGTTATCCTGTTTTTAGTAAGGAAAGCTTTTTACCCTTTTCGAATAAAATTTACTTTTACAATGTTCCTACCACTAATATTCAGTATGAAACTAAATTTATTTATTTAAAACCCACTCAAAGTACAAAATGTACATTATGAAAAATGTCAAAAAATAATTAATTTATAAATAAAATTTTTAAAATCCATTAAAAATAAATGAATTAATAATTAAAATATACTTTTCATTTGAAGATATTTAAACGTGCAATTTATTTACTAATGATGTAGATGAATTTGTCTTAATAAAACTGATTGTAAATTAATAATACTAGGGATACTCAAAAAAATAAATTCCTTTTTATTTGAAATATAATTATAATCAAAACGAAAAGACGGGTACAGTGAATTTTAAATAGAGAAGTTGTCTATCCTTAAATACAGAGTTGAACCGAACGGATTAAAATTTTTTTACGTCATTGTAAAGAGGACACTTTCAGGTTTCTTCAAAACTTCTGATGATGAAAATCGGTAAAAGCCGCTGTGATACTACAAAGTAAATAAAAAAATGACAATTAAATTTTCAACAGTACTACTATTTTAAAGACGACGTTTTGAAATTCACGTTGTTTGGAAGTATCGTTGGAGTAACGAGGGTAAATTTAGGTGCATATTTTGATCGTATTTTACGTTCCGATCACATGATCCTGATGGTCAAAATTGTTTTCGTCATCAGTCTCTCAACTAGTCTGATGCATTTCTCCAAGGAGTATCTTGTAAAAGTTGTTTCATATCCACGTACCTACAACACCCTACATCTTTTGCAGTTTGATTTAAATATTTAAACCTTTGCCTCCCTTTAAAATTCACTTCCTCAATTATTGATAGGATGTCTTAAGATACGTCCCACTAACCTATTCCTTCTTTTGGTAAGATGTTTCCATATACTTCTTCTTTCATCCACTCGTCTAAGAACTTCTAAATTACTTATTTTTTCCACCCACCTAATATTTAACATTTTCCTTTAACACCACATTTCAAAAGCTTCTATCCTCTTCCATTCTACAGCTCTATCACCCACGTTTCTCTCCCGTATAGTGCTACACTCCAAGCATAGTGTTTTAAATATTTTTTCCTAATATGTAAATCAATGTTTGTAGTCAGTAAGCTGTTTTTCATTTCATAGGACTTCTAACTTGAGCAATAACTCATCTAACAATATAATTTAAAAACAACTTATTTAACAAAAAAAAAAATGAGCAGAGATTAAGCCAGCGATAAACTAATAATTTACATCCAATAATTAAATAATAAAAAACCATTATTGTGGGAATTAATTCGAAGGGGCCAGCTTGTTGTTTTGATATGAAATTACAACTGAATAAAATATTCATACTTATTTTTACTTTTCCATATCATTTCTAGAATGTGTTAAGCACTTTTGTCCCAACGGT
Source organism: Catonia carolina (assembly GCA_035578175.1). Classification (NCBI taxonomy): domain Eukaryota; kingdom Metazoa; phylum Arthropoda; class Insecta; order Hemiptera; family Achilidae; genus Catonia; species Catonia carolina. The sequence continues at coordinate 66,072,664 of JAQMRL010000004.1, read as the reverse complement.
GCAAAAGTTTTTCAAATGTCTCTGTAGAATTATACGTCCAAATCGCGTAGAAATGTTTGACAGTTTCTGCGCTTCTTCGACGTCGTCGACTTGAAAGTTTTTCTGGTCACTTATTTTTGAGTGCATAACGAAGTTTCTTCAGAGTCACTTTGTAATGTTTAACATTTCTTGAGTATCAGGTGACTCATTTATGCCAAAAAGAAATGAATAACAAACGAACTTCTTGAAAGAAAATCTGGTGTTTCTTACCAGATTTTTAATTAGAAGGAAGCACTTTATATCATTTAGCATACGCCTTTTCTTAGTGTTACATTACTACTTAAGGAAAGTCAGACTTAAGTGATTTCCGAGAGATGGTGTGTTTACAAAGAATTCGTCCTAAAACGCACTAAAGAAAAATGTAAAATTCTGACTTATGGGCTTTCTGAAATGACTGATTCATTTAAGAGTTTGTTAATTAATAATATATTACTTAATTATGTATTTTGTTATTAAATTGTCAACTAATAGTATGATTAAGATGACTTGTGAATGTCATCTTAACAGGAATTTTGTGAAGAAAATCAGTAATAAAAAATACATCAGACAGTTGTACTAACATAGGACGGTATAAAATTGTCCTGGTCAAGGTTTTTCTACAGTCCCTCGACGATGCCACGTCAGCTTCTCATTTTGCGTTCGGTGCAATAACATAGCCTTTCCAATTCATGTCCTAAAATTTGACAAGTTATATTTAATATAAGTTATATTATTTTACTTGTCAATAAAAGTTTAATACTGAAAATTTTCTTACTACAGTGTTTGAGAATTTCATGGAAATAGATTTGATGTAAAAGGACGACTTTTCAAGATGCATCAAAGTCAATTTTGCTTCACAGATATGAGATAGAACCTTAAGTTGAGTTACAATCAGATTATCTTGCAAGTTCGGTAAGATTAGTTAGGGTCCATCTCAGATGGACCATTAATCAAAACCCTTTTTTTATTGATACTCATTCTAAAAAAAGCAATATAATTTTTTTTAAATTATACGAAAATATAATGTTTTTTATTCTAAATAAAGTGTCTCAGAAGATAAATTACAAAACTGTCAGTCTGCAGTTGAATTTCTCGGTAATAGTCACGAAAATGATTACAATGTACAGATTCGTCTAACATTCTAATACCCACTGTAACGGGGACAATCAAGTCGGTAATATTTAAAATACATAATCAAATTTTATAAAACCAAGGCTGCCGAAAAGAATGCCAGCAACAGCAGAAGAGGAAAGACGACCGATGCACTGTGACGCCACCTGTAGCTATACGAAGAAAGTACTCTCAAGGCAAAACAAGTTTTTGTTTAAACAAACAGATATCAATTGGTAAAACATGTTTTCTTGGACTCTGGGGAAATGAAACGTACTTCCGGTAAAAATTCTGGTGTGAAACACTCTCACTTTTTATCTTACCATTGTAGTTAATGAATAACCTAACTTTAATCATGAGTAAACAATTTAAAATGAGAAACATTACCTAATTTTATTTATGAGTGAATGACGTAAAATGAAAGTCAACCTTTGTAGAACTTAAAAATACGGAAAATCAGTAATTTTGCCAATAAATTAGGCTCTATAGAGAAAAATGCTTAATACAAAGGTTGCAGGTTTTTAATTTCCTATAACTTTCTTTCTTTTTCATCAGTTTATTTAACGTTGTATCAACAGCTTGGTCATTAGCAACTACCACAGGTTATATATAACAGTGGGTTTTAAGCGAACCCGGGACCTTAACGTTGTAGGCTAGCGCGTTACTGCTACGCTACGAAGGCGGGCTTCTATAACTTTGACTAATTATTTATACATGTTTGTCGTGAAATGCATACTTAGAACAGGAATCTTTAAAATTCGCACTTTTTACCTATTTTGATGAAAAAAAACCAGAGGATCACTAATTGTCGTTAAAAGCGTTGTACAAAAAAAAATGTTTGAACTGAAAATTGTAGGTTGTTAAATGTTTTAAAACTTTAGTTATTTACACACTTTTGGCCTAGAATGCATATTAAGGCCACAATCTTAAAAAACAACATTTTCTTTCTACGAGAGCACAGGCTTCCAAGGAATTTCAGCAGACGTGATTATCGTATTATAAAGAAAATTTTAGAAAAATCGTAAAAACGTGAAAAACTGCATAAATAAACTCCTAATTTCGGTTAACCGATTTGATTAAAATGTTCGTGTCGGGTCCTTTTATGGTACCCAACATAAGTTCAAGTTTCAACTTTGTACGATATTACATTCTTGAGATACTTCGTCACAGACAAATACAGACTAATCACTCAGAACATGTTTTTTTAGTTTCATGGGGCATGAAAACGTGTGTATCCTGTGAAAATTCGATTTCAAAAATCGTTAGGTATAACCTAACATTAGTAATAAAACAATAGAAATAAAAAAAACTAACCTCAAAAAACAACCTTATTTTAATCATGAGTGAAAGACGCAAAATGAAAATCAACCTCAGTTCGGCTTAAAAATACGGAAAATCACTCTTTCACGCTAAACTAGGCTCTGTAGAGAAAAATGCTCTGAATAAACATTGTAAATCTTTTAATTTCCTATAAATTGGATTATTACACTTTTGTCGTGAAATGCATTGCATCATAAAAAGATCGACTTTTACACGTTTTCGTGAAAACAAACAGAAAATAGTTTTTTTCCGCTAAAATAAGCGTTATACAAAAAAATGTTTGAAATTAAAGTTGTAGAATTTTAAATTCTTTGCAACTTTTATTATTAAGCTACATTTTTGCGCAAAAATGCATATTAAAGCCGCAATCTTAAAAAAAAACAATTTTTCGCGAGAAAACATCCTCTCCAAGAATGTTTCAGCAAACATGGCGCCTACCTTATGTTGTAGAGCATAAAACATTTAGAAAATAAGCCGATTTAAAAAAAAATCGCAGAAAAAAATTTGAAAAATTACACGAATAAACTACTACTTCCGGTTGACCGAATTTTAAGAAAATGTTCGTGTTGGGTCCGGTAGTAGTATGCAACTTAAGTTTCAAGTTTTAAGTTCGTACGATGTTCCGTTCTTGAGATATTTTATTCACACACACAGACCAATCGCTAAAAACATGTTTTATGGGTTCAGGGGATCTGAAAACGTGTAGATCCGATGAAAACTCGATTTCGAAAAATCTACATGTAAACAATACTTTCCTTCTTATATATTCATATAGGCAAGAGAAAATGAAAAGAGGAATTCTTTCATTAACTTTCTTTATGTAGATTATTTAGCATTTTAAATTCAAAGATAAGAGCTAATAAATTAGAGACAATGAAGGGAATAAACCTACTTAAATTTAAGATTATTTTTAATAAATGTACAACACAACATCAACTAGTAAGCTACAGAACAAAGACTACTATACCTAGATAAAATTAATAGAGTCAGAAGAGTGATGGGTTTGTTCCAGCATAGACTGTGTTTCTTACATTACTATTGGGCGTGATCATCATTTATTCTTCAACCGTTGTTAAGGAGAGAAGCGATCTATTTATATTCCTCTCTGAAGTATAAAGGGTTTTCAGTAAAATAACCGAAGTTGTTTATCAAGGTTTAAACTGCATACGACTAATAGTATTGTCAGGAAACTAGGACGTTTAATTCGAACGCAATTTGTGAACTTGATAAATTGTTTATTAAAAGGGAACAAACCTAAAGCCGATTTGTGCGCCAAGTAAATTTGCTAAAAATCCGCTATTTACTGTCGATTTCAGTTTAAAATATTACCACCTACACACGGTTTACGACTCTTACTTCTATTATTAAATTTTGGTTACAAAGTCCATACACAATCAAATTCTGAGTAATTTAAAAAATAAACAAATCTTGGAAGTAATTTGTTTAGGTTAAAAGTTATAATTTCTGTAAAAAGATGATATATCGAATTTTTTAACCAGATATTCAAGTTTAAAACTCAAAATTTTTAAAAGAAATTTACTAGATTTAGGAATAACATTACTTCCGAGTGTAATTATTTTTAATTACGAAGTTAATTATTTGTCAATCAGTTTTTTTAAATACGATTATAAACTTTAACCCAAGATGATAAAAATCTGAACAAAAAGTTCTTATGAAAACATGAAACACACTCAGTAATGTGTTTTAAAAACAAGACTAACCTCTGTACGAAAAATAAAAGTAAACGTGACTCTGATCTGAACATTAATATCTTGAAATATAAAGTAATTTTAGCAGAAGATGACGATGATTGGTAGTGGAAGTAGAAAAAATTAAATAAAATGACTTGTTTATAAATACAATATTTTAACACGTTTTAGTATCGGGGAGATTAATCGTAAAAGGATTTTCATACTCCTGATTCTTTTAAAAATGTTCTCGCTTTCTTGTACAACACAAAAATGTAGCGATTTTTGATGATAAAAATGGATAAAAATAATTACGTTAACATCCTGAAAATAGAATGGAGGGCCTGAGAATGTGTATATCCGGTGAAAACTCGATATGAAAACAATACTTTCGTGCATTCTACAGGGCAAGAATATACTCTATACATTCATTTTTTTTTGTTTAACGTCCGCCTGTTCTGCAATTACTGCTAATGCAGACGGTGAAGGATGAAATGATTTTTGTAACGAATGAAAGTATGCCGTGCCTGAATGGGATTCCAACCCAATATACATTCATATAGGCCAAGAGAAAGTACGTAATGATATTAAAAAAAATGGATAAAAATAATTATGCAAACATCTAAAAATGGGACAAAGGGGCCTGCAGAAATTGTTTATCTGGTGAAAACTCGAAAAATCGACGTGAAAACAAAACTTTCATACATTCTACAGAGCAAGAATACCCTACACATTCATAGGGTAAGGGAAAGTACAAAATTACATTAAAAAATGGATAAAAATAATTATGTAAACATCCTAAAATTGGGATCAAGGGGCCTGTAAAAAGTGTTAATCGGGTGAAAAGTCGAAAAATCGACGTAAAAACAAAACTTCCATACATTCTACAGAGCAAGAATACCCTGTACATTCATAGGGTAAGAGAAAGCACAAAATGATATAAAAAAATGGAAAAAAATAATTATATTAGATCCTGAAAATGTGTATATCCGGTGAAAACTTGATTTTGAAAAATCTATATGAAAACAATACTTTCATACATATTTTAGGGCAAGAATATAGTACCTTATACATTCAAGCAGGACAAGAGAAAGTAGAAAATGATAATAAAAACTGGAAAAAGATATGTAAACATCCCGATAAACAAAAGAAGAAATAAGTTATCTGAAAGCATTAAAGCTGATACAGTAACTTAAAAAAAAGAAGATACTTAAGCCTATATAAATTGTATCATGAAATAACTACCATATATAGGGGAAACGTATTCACTTTTTACTACATATTTTCCTTCCTTGCCCACAGAACTCACTAACAGTAAATATAACCATCCCTACTAACTTTTTCTCTACGTTAACCATTTCTTTTTTTAAAAAAGAAGAGAAAAATATTTAGAGGTGTCCGTGTTCGGTACGAAACATTGCAGTTACCGCCTTCAGACGTTTTATTAAGTAATGTACATATACATTCATAATTTTATGCCCGACTACATTTCTGTTTCAAGCGAATTGCTATGATATATAAGCAGTAAAATATAAAGCAAATAATACATATATTTATATAATACATTCATATTTTAGACAAATTTACTTGTAAATACTTATAACGTATGTATATTCTGTACTCATTTAATATCAAGTACACTGTTTTCTGTATAAATCGTTGTAGGAAAACAGAAACCATTGCAAAAGTTCTCTTACTTGTTTAATTATAACAATTATAAATTAATATTACATAATGTTTAATGTGCATTACTTTTATGTACTTATATTTATTTCAGTTTTAGTTATGTTATTAATATAAATTTTATACAAGATTTGTTTTTTCTTTGACTTGTTATATCGGGTGTTCCAAAAGTCCGAGTACGGTAAAATATTTCGAATGTAAGGAAAATTTCAAGAAATATGCAAATGTCAACCTCACTCGAATACAAAATATACAATTTTATAATAAATCAAAAAATGTTGTCAGCCATCTTGAATGTAACATTATTGTTTTAAAGGGGATGGTGGTCATATGACACATGATTTCAATGCGGAATTTCAAGACAATTTGAATAGTGGAAACCGTACATAAATAACTCATACGGTTTGGAAGATATTCGCCTTTCTTTACATTAAAAAAAATACCAGCCTCGTCATTTCAGGGGAGTTGGAACTGCTATCTTAGCCCATGTTAATGTTTGACCCGTTTTCTCCGTTATCTATGGCCAGAATCTTCAAATTTTAATCAGTTATTCATTGATACGTTCCTGACAGATAGACGGAGTCATTTTAAAATATATAGATTATTCATTTTGTTTTTGAATTTTCCGTGAATGCCTACTCCAAAAACTGAAACTTTATACAGGGTGATTCACGAAGATATGCAGAAACCTTAAGAGCTCATTGTACATGTAAAAATAATGAAAAAAGTTTATATAAACATGGGTCCGGAAATGCTTCGTTTCCGAGTTACAGCTAGTGAAAGTTTCGCCCGGATTTCAGCTCACCAGGTGAAATGAGGTCTTCCTGGAATTCTGGTAAGGTAGATTAAGGGGCGAATTCAATCATTTCTTATAGTTTTTGATCTGATAAATTTAATAAAACAGGTCCCAGAACTGTAAGTTAAATAGTTTTTAAGAAAACCAGTGTCAAATGCAAAAAAATGGAGTGAAAAACACATTTTTTCATATTTGGGCAAGAATAACTTTGTTATTTCACCAAGAAGCAGTTAAAATTTTTGAATAAAACATGTAGAGAATTTTATTCTGAACGAACCGGTGTAAATAAAGTACACAGAAAGCGAATAGATGTTTGATTAAATGAATTTTTATTCATAAGAGTACAAAGTAAAATTAACTGGAAAAACTAAGATGAAAAAATGTGTTTTTTCACTCCATTTTTTGCATTTGACACTGGTTTTCTCAAAAACTATTTAACTTACAGTTCTGCGACCTGTTTTACTCAATTTATCAGGTCAAAAACCATAAGAAACGATTGAATTCCCTTAATCTACCTTACCAGAATTTCAGGAAGACCTCATTTCACCTGGTGAGCTGAAATCCGGGCGAAGTCTTTCGCTAGCCGTAACTCAGTAACGAAGCATTTCCGGACCCATGTTTATATAAACTGTTTTCATTATTTTTACATGTACAATGGGCTCCCAAAGTTTCTGCATATCTTCGTGAATCACCCTGTATAAAAATATTTATATATTTTTAACTAAAATAACGTCAAATGCCCCCGCCTGTTGATGTAAATACATGTAAGGAATGTGCCATTAAAATTTAGAGAAAAGAGCTTTATTGGTTCTTGCGAAAACAGGTCTTTTGTATGAAAAAACACAGTTTTTAGCAAATGATGATAGAAATTTTTAAACGAATTTTTATATAAAAACGCTTCATATGAGCGCATTTCTGCTCCATATGAGCAGAAATGCACTAAGTAATTTATGCAACATAAATTGCAGAACATAAACCTTTCAAACAAAAGTGCCTTCTAGATTGAAAGAGAAATACTAAATAAATTCATAAAAATTTGTGACAAAATAACTGAAAATCATGTACACAATATAACTTGTTTACGAAAACAGGAAAATTTTCACATGACGTGTTTTTATAAAAACAAAAAAAAATTCTAATTATCTTAGAAACGTGATTTTGGTATTATTGGAAAGCGCTAATTTCAAACTGAAAAACACAGTTAAAACCTGAAAATCGAAATTTTTATTTCATTTTTTCGGGTCCGACTCCCTTTCAATACGAGTTGTTATGTACATCCTATTTTCAGACTTGACGTAATCTAACTTTGTAAAATACGAGGGCTATTCAGAAAGTAGGGAACGTTTTGTAAATAAACAAAAACTATGTAAAAGAAATTTTTTTTATTATATACATCTGAAAGAGTGACTAAAATACTACTTTTCTACATAGTCACCAAGCAAATTGAGGCACTTGTCATAGCGGTGGACAAGCTTCAAAATTCCTTCGTCATAGAAATCCGCCGCCTGCGACCGCAGCCACTCAGTGACGCGTGCCCGGAGTTTTGGGACAGGCAAGGTGTGCTGCTCATTGACTTTCTCGAGCGTGGTGCAACAATAAACTCTGATCGGTACTGCCAAACATTGCGCAACCTTAGGAGAGCAGTTCAAAACAAGCGCCGAGGAAAGTTGTCGTCAAAAATTTTGTTTCTTCATGACAATGCCCGACCTCACACGGCAAGCCGCACAAAAGAACTCCTTGATTCATTCAAATGGGAGGTTTTCCCTCATCCACCCTATAGTCCTGATCTTGCACCAAATGATTTTCACTTGTTTCCAAGAATGAAGAACTGGCTAGCAACACAGCGCTTCGACGACGACGAGGAACTCCGGGCGCGCGTCACTGAATGGCTGCGGTCGCAGGCGGCGGATTTCTATGACGAAGGAATTTTGAAGCTTGTCCACCGCTTTGACAAGTGCCTCAATTTGCTTGGTGACTATGTAGAAAAGTAGTATTTTAGTCACTCTTTCAGATGTATATAATAAAAAATTTTTCTTTTACATAGTTTTTGTTTATTTACAAAACGTTCCCTACTTTCTGAATAGCCCTCGTACTATAATTTCTGATATACTGCTCAATTTGCTGCACTGCTACGTAGCAGCGAGTGTGAGAAATGTTACTGTCAATTACCGCAGAAAACTAAAAAGATGGTAGAGAAGCTAAAAATCACTTTATTTAATGCATAATGCTTTGAATGTAAACACTTTGAATGTAGCAACAAACTACTATTAATTAAAAAATTAATAAGCAACTTTTAATTTAAAGTTATATATTATGTTTCTGTGATTCTTTTTTTTGGCTTCAACTTTATTTTTATTTACAAATTGTACAATTTTCTTAAAGCACAACTATAGTCGTTTGCACGTTCAGTTGACACAATGGATCTTATGGGAATTGTCACTGCTATTAGCGCAACTAAAAACATCAAATTTAGGCATCTGCATGCGTATAGAAATATAGTTTTTAAACCTCGGTAGAACATATATTTTTTTAGGTAGAACTACAATTCAAGTTTTGCTTGACAGAAAAAAATTATGTATTATGTAGAATAACTCACAGGAGATCAGGAGTCGCATTGGTAGGGCTAGGAACATCTTTAGCTCTATGGGTGCGGCTTTCAAAAGTCATGATCTTACTTTGGGGACAAACTGAGACTTCTGAGGTGCTATGTTTTTTCTGTCTTGCTGTATGGAGTGGAGTCCTGGACTCTAACAAAAGAAACGACCAACCGACTAGAAGCCTTCGAACTCTGGCTCTACAGAAGGATTCTGAAAATACCATGGACCCATAAAGTGACCAACGTTGAAGTTCTGCAAAGAATGAAGAAAACCACAGAACTTGTTAATATTGTGAAAGAAAGGAAGCTGCAATATTTGGGTCATATCATGAGGAATTCGCAACGTTATGAACTGTTACAACGCATCCTGCAGGGAAAGATAGATAGCAAGAGGAAGCCCGGTAGGAGAAGAATATCCTGGCTTGGGAACTTGCGAACCTGGTTTGGTAGGAGCTCCATGCAATTGTTCCGGTTGGCAGCGGATAAAGTCAAAATAGCCATGATGGTCGCCCACATCCGTAGTGGATAGGCACTCAAAGAAAAAGATTATGTAGAATGTTTAATGAATTGTAATAAATCCAAAAACAATAAAAACATTTTCTTCTGGTAGCGAAGGGGTGGGGGTTAAAATGAATATCTTATCTATTTTACTGCAGACCCACTAATGTCTTCTCTACATTCCCACGCCAGACTTTCTAAACATTGCGTGATAAATGTAAACTAATGACGCAATCGGTTATTACAAATCTAAAAAATCTTTCCCATTCAGATATCGAAAAATATTTTAGATTTGTAATCCGCATATGAATTTGAGTATAAGCTTATAGTGTTAATAGTCATATAAACTACTCTACATTATAAATGTTTGTTATCGAACGTGCGAGGAGGAGGGGAATGTTATTGGTTATGATGGCATTGATTGATCTACAAAGCCGATGTTTGTGTACGTGCTAGTAGCAGTAAAAGCCCCATAAGAAATACATTGTCCTATACTGGTCCATTGTGTCAACTGTACGTGCAAACGACTATTGTAAATGAAATTATAAGTGTTTACGAATGGCGTGAATGTGAGTCGATACAGTGACCGATTTCGGCGTGAAATTATACTAAATATTATTGTTATGTGGTGGCCATATTTTTTAATGATAATGATTTTAAACAGGCAAGACAAGTTAAATTGAAATGTGTTTTATGTTGGTGGGAGAAGATCCCTATTCCACCTTCGTTTCAGTCGTCTGTTAACAGGGAGATCGTTAGTTGAAAGAAATTGTACATTTGGATTTATGCGATCAATTGTATTTGTGTGTAATGAGTTGTATGTATTTCGAACAACAATTTTTGTAAAATATATTTTTATTATACCACATTTTAAAAAGTTTTGTAACATTCGTAATAAAAGTTGATTTTATTACCTTGTTTGGAAAAATAAATAGTTTTAATAAAATAAAATAATATTCCCATGATGTACGAGTATGTATGTTATGTAATTTGTTTTGAATACGATGATGCATTTACCTACCTAAACGATATCATTCTAGTGGTTTCACGATTTTATTTAGTTTGTTTTCTTTTATTTGCATTCGCTATTGATTAATGATAGTTTGAATACATTTTAATGTATCATATGAGATAAATAAATAAATATATTATAACATTTTATTAAATTTATTACATATCAGTCCATAAAAATAATTCAAATAGTTTACTGTAAATAAAATACATATTTACTATCTATACTTCGCGTACATTCAATTCTTATTTAATTTATCCTAAATCAGCTAGATCTCTTTTTGCTGATATGATACACCAAGTTCTTTTTTTGATTAAAATGAAGCGTTTTCCTAAAAACCACTAATAAAAACCAATAACAAAGTTTTATGTAAAATTTTTAGTTTTATCAATAAATGTCATTATTTTCGTGTAGGGCCAATTTTAGACCATGTAAAGTAACTTTAGACATTCATTGAAGATCTTTTCCAACCCACATTCTAATGAATTGTTCACTGTTGGTTTTTCTCCTATTTAGAGTTCATCCGGTGCAACTGGATGTTTCTTGTTTCTTGAGGAAATCTTTACAGTCAGTAATCAGTTGTTTGAATAGGGTTCAATCCATTATGTTTGCTGTTGTTCAGGTCATCAGCTGAAAGGCTGGATTGGACCTTTAGAGGTTTTACTAAGTAAAAACAAGGAGTGAGGTGGTTTGCTATTGTCATCCTCACTAAGTTGAAAGAGTATGCTTATTAGCATGCCAGGCCCTCCGAAAAGCACCCACTTTCCACCCTGCAAATGACACCTTCACTTCATTCATCACAGGGTCTAGCTGTATAATGATAAAATTCATTACTCTCAGAGGAGATAACTCTGACTAGTGTCTTTTACACCTCTACCTCTTCTTTTCTTAAATAGTTCAGCCATATAATTGGCTGACTATGTGATACAAAACATCACTATTTTTTGGAGCCTGGAACCAACAGATCGAGTACAATTAATTTAACCCTCCACCTGCCCGTTATGGGCATAACCAGTATGTTTATCAATTTAATATTCAAATTTTTTTAATATTCCTTTTGACTTCTTATAACCATTTATCCGACACCTTAAGTCTATTGTTAATGGTTTTAAAATATGATTGTCAACCGTTTGTCATCCATTCTACACAAGTGTCCGTGAACTTTAAGTCAAAGTTTTCAGATCATTTCCATTAACCATTCGTTTTCTTGTACAGTTCTCCTCGATCTCATCACACGTACTATTCGTCTACTATATTCGGGCCTATTGTCTTACGGAGGTTCTATCTCTCAAACTCCTTTGCTTCACTAAGACCAGCCTTTCCGGTTTTTAAGATATTCACTAGCGTACAAACATGCAGGCTTAATCCCAGAATTGTAATGTCTGTCCTTAGCTTCTCTCATAAATACGTTCTTTAGTACAGAATATGAAATCTTCAGAGAGCAACATTCATGTTTCCTCGTCTGCTGTTGTTTACTTCCTTTTCACTGGTCTTCAGGTTTTTTGACTACCAGAAGTACCTGAAGCTATCAACTTTTCCAATTTTCCCGTATTGTGTGTTCAAATACCGTGCGGCTGTTTTGATGTTTATTGATTAGTATCTGGCATATTAAAATAATATTTTTCTTTTAGATTCTAGTGACCATCCAACCAGGCAATAATAAAATATTACTTTCCATTGTAAAGTAATTGTAATTTGTTTAGTGATTACTTTATCTAAATAAAATTAAACTTGCGGGTGTCCCATGTAAAAATTAAAAATCCAACAAAACAGCTGTTAAATCGTGATTACCTTTTAGAAGTAAAAACAATTCCCTCTAAAACGATTTTTACCTCAATAGTCACAATAAATTATTCGGAATTTATTAAATAAAACAAGGAATGAAGTATTTTACCATAGTTTTCCTTACTGAATTATAATTATTAAGTTAAAATACTTTTCTCTCTTTTGGAGTTCATGTAATGCACGGTGTAGAGTTTTCTCACAATCAGACATGAAATCAAAAACTAAAATTTTGGACGGTTATTGTGACTTAAAATTCTCAGTTATTAAACTGAAATTATTTAAACCACTCATGTAGCACATCATAAATGTATACACATTGAATAATAACAGACACGCAGCATTTATGTCTTAAACCTCTACCTACGTGCCTGGTTAGCTTACGTAAGGTTGGGCTCTGAATTAAGTAGGGGCTGAGCTTATCCTTGTATGACACATAGAGATGAAGGGTCTCAGCTTCAACAAGGTGTGTCCAAATGTCAGATAAGAGAAGTTCCTAAATATACATGCCTTGCCTTGATTCCACGATTTGCGCCTGTCAAATTGTTCAGAAAGAGATGTCCACCAAACATTTGGGAGTAAAAATTGGAAGTCTCTTTTGCTAAAATAAGCATACACAAAATCTTTATCTAAGAATCAGGAAACTAATCGTTTTTTCTTCAAGAAGAAGAAGAGAGAATTGCTTCATCAAAGAACGTTAAAACTGTAATTTATCCACAGTACAATCCGTAATCATTTACAGAACACCGGAATAGAGCGGAATATGTCAATCATATTTTTGACACTCTGAAAAAAGTAAACAAACTCATTTAGCAAATCCTTCTAGGCAACTGTTGAAGGATTTTCACGCACTAGACGTTCACAAACGGTATGCCTAAGAATTAATTATACAGCTACACAAAAACATAGTGAACTTATCGAAACGAATCCAAAACCTCACGTACTAGACGTTTATAAACGTTATGCCAAGGATTTAATTATACAGGTGCAAAGAAACGCAGCGAATTTTTTTAAACGAATCCAAAACCTCACGTACTAGACGTTTATTAACGTTATGCCTAGGCATTTCTTATACAGGTGCATAAAAACGCAGCAAACTTTTCGAAACGAATCCAAAACCTCATGTACTAGACGTTTATAAACGTTATGCCTAGGATTTAATTATACAGGTACAAACAAACGCAGCAAACTTTTCGAAACGAATCCAAAACCTCACGTACTAGACGTTTATAAACGTTATGCCTAGGATTTAATTATACAGGTGCAAAGAAACGCAGCGAATTTTTTTATACGAATCCAAAACCTCACGTACTTGACGTTTATTAACGTTATGCCTAGGCATTAATTATACAGGTGCACAAAAACGCAGCGAACTTTCCGAAACGAACCCACAACCACACTACCAGAAACTAGCATTAGATTTCTTTGCACAGAGCTACAAAAATACTTTTCCAAAGATATTTATAGTTTTGGGGAATTCAAAGTCAATATGAAGGCAAATTACTTAAAGTTTAACTTTTGTTGGCCAACTTATTTCAAATTTAATATCCTAAATTTCTTTTTATTTAATATTCAACTTTATTAATTTAATTTTAAATTAAATTTTCTTGGCTAAATATGCATACACTATTAACTTTGTTATATTTTTTTTATTCTTATTCGCACATTATATTTCTATCGTAGTAATTTAATTACTGATGGTTGGCAAAATTTGAAGTAAACTCCCACTTGTAATGTTTAAAACCCTGATTACTGCTCACTATTTTTTTATTTAAGTAAGATAATTATTGGAAAGCAATATATGTAACTGGATACAATTTATGTTAGTGAATTTAATTTAGTTTTCATGCAACAAACACTTTTTCCTGTTTTGTGACGAGCCGATGTTGAGGTCAACGATGGTAAATCTGTAACGGTGTTACACCGTGTATATCCGGTGAAAACTCAATTTCGAAAAATCGAAATGAAAACAATACTTTCCTTCCTATATATTCATACAGGCATGAGAAAAAAAATTAACGTCATCAATCTATACAAGTTTAAGAACGTAAAAATAAAATTATTTAAATATGAAAATATGGCAACAGATGTTTAACACTTTCATTTTGTCAAGGGCGTGAATAGACTGTACGTCGTTAAACGTTTAAAGAAAAACAATTTAACTTTCTAACAAAATATCACTGGGTGAAAAAATTGAATTCCATTAACTATATGAAAAAGTTTATGTGAAATTCAGATTTCTTTAAAAGGAAAGAAAAAAAAATACATTTAAAATAAGAAAAACGGAAAAGTGTATACGAATATAAAAACTGTTTTGTTGCTGCAGTTTTGACGACAGGAATCGTTTGTGAATACAAAATTTCATCTTCCTTCTAAAAAAAAGACCTAATAACAATCTTAAGAGTAAACTGATTGTTAATATAAATTGAATTCTGCAACAGTTTATTCTATTCTGTTTGATTTTATAAACTTAATAAAGTTCTACACCTATTTCTAAAAGGAATTTAAATTTTATTACTTAAATATTAAGTTTACTCTTTATTTTCAATAAATAATTAATTTTGATATTACTTTTCTTTAATTCCTTACAACTATTAATGAAAACCCATTATGTTTTAAATATTGAAATCCAACATTCCAGAATTTAAATCCTGCAAAAAATCTAATCAAAATTACTCAGGGAATCACCTTGTTACATCACAGAATCACCTTGTTACATAAGAAATAACATTATATACTATTTTTCAAGGCTGATGATGCTCTGAACGTATGCATAGCAGCCCTACCCACTTTAAAGCTAGCCAAAGACTTGCCAGCAACGTTGCCAATACTTGCTTTTGTAGCTCTGATAAATATTTCGTTAGCCATTTTTTTGGTCTTTCAATAAAAATTTATAACCAATAAACATAGAATCAGCTTACTATATTACAAAGTATTGCATATTAACGCGCTCTATAATCGATGTGTTCAGTACGAGATGCAAGACGAGAGAGAACTATTGCGGTTCTTTTACGCATGCGAGCGTAATGTTTGCAGGTAAAGTCATCGCCAAAATCAGCTGTTTAACAGCTTATTTTCGGAGACGAAGGTTCCTGGTTCAAATCCTAGTAAAGGTAGTTACTTTTATACGGATTTGAATTCTAGACAGTGGTTACTGGTGTACTTTGATGGTTGGGGTTAAATTAACCATAATTTCTCAGGAATGGTCGGCCTGAGTCTGTACACGACTACACCTCATTTACACGTCATACACATCATCCTCATCTCATTGGGTCATGGGGTTGCTTATTGTTCTTAAATTGAACAGATTGCAACGTACACATATTAGGAATTTAACAAAAAAAATGTTTGCAGGTACAATCTGAAAACGCTGGCAAACGTTCTGATTGGTCTAAACGTGTGGAACACCACAGCTCATCAAACGTGAAAACCTAATATTACACGGAGCTTTACACACTTCAGCAATTACAACAAGAAATCAACGCATAAATAAAAAATACCAAAGAAGACTTTGAATTCAGAAACGGTAAATGGAATATGTTTTCTTTTTGTAACAATTGTGTATTGTATGAGGTAAAATTTATTGAAAAATGATAGTAAACTGCGAAAATAGCTTACCGTATGTTTTTATTTTGATTCCTTCTAAGATGTACGAGAATAGTGGCGATTTTGTTGAAAAGATTTCGTTTCTATTGGAAACTATTAGACAGCAGGTATAAAAACATTAAGCGTTTTTGTAGTCAGGCAGTCAATACCTGAATTGTGAATGGGACGTGTGTCGGGTCGTTCGAAATAGTGTCGTTACGGGATCCGTTCTGAGTTACGTTAATCGGGCGTACGAATGATAACAAATGGTTGTAAAAAGGTAAATCAATTATTTTGATTTCTAAAGAACAGTTTCTTAATAATTTTGTCAAGGTTGATTTAAGGTTAAGTTTTGTAATTGATTCATTTTAGTAATCTAATTGTATTTTTTAGTAGGCTAAGTTTAATCATTAATTGTTTAAATAAATAATTAATTGTTATAAGTTTAGTGATGCCCATGACTGGGCAGGTGGAGTGTTAATTATTTGCACTTGATCTGCTAGTTCCAAGGCTACAAAAAATAGTTCTGTTTCTTATCACATGGTCATGGTCATGGTCAGAGGTAGAGACGAAAAAGACACTAGTCAAAGTTATCTGCTCAGAGAGTAATGAATTTCATTATACATACAGATCTGTGTGGTGAATGACGTGAAGGTGTCATTTGCAAGATGGAAAGTAGCATTTCATAGAGCCCGGCATGCTGATATGCATACTCTTTCAACTCAGTGAGGAAGGCAATAGTAAACCATCTCACTCCTCGTTTCACTTAGTACAACCTCTAGAGGTTAAAACCAGCTTTTCGGATGATGACCAGAACAACTCAAAGTTTAGTGGTTATAATGTGTCGAATAAAATTAATAGATTTAGGCATATTTGCGGGACAACCCTAAAATACAAGAAAAGAACGGAAACGGAACTGAAGTTCTGCAAAACTATGGCAGTGTATAGTGTATGGCAGCGAGACGTGGGTGCATTCAAAAAGAGAACGAAGCCAAGTCAGAGCTGAGGAAATGAACTTTCTTTGGGTAGCGAAGGGCTGCACTCTTGAGGATAAGACCGAAGTGACGTTATAAGTCAAGAGTTGCAAATATTTAATATTTATCAATGAGTACACAATCAACTGGAGTAGTATTCTGGAACGCATGAAGGGAAACCGTTTGCCTAGA
Source organism: Catonia carolina (assembly GCA_035578175.1). NCBI lineage: Eukaryota > Metazoa > Arthropoda > Insecta > Hemiptera > Achilidae > Catonia > Catonia carolina. Next base: position 66,055,410 of record JAQMRL010000004.1, on the reverse strand, counting down.
TTGGCAATTAATTATAAGCCAAATGGTCGAAGGGATGTTGGTCGACCGAGGGAAAGGTGGTTTACGGAACACACAGTACTGCCTAACCCACGGAAAAAGAAGAAGAAAACGAAGGAAAATGAGAAGGAAAAAAGGAGAAGAAGAAGAAGAATGAGAAGGTGGAGAAGAAGAAGGAGAAGAATAAGAAGCAGAAGACGACGAAGAAAAAGACGAAGGTGAAAATGAAGAAGGAGAAGAAGGAGGAAGAGGTGGTGAAGACGACGACGAAGGAAAAGGAAGAGGAGGAGGAGAAAAAGAAGAAGGAGGAGGAGGAGGAGAGGGAGTAGGAGAATAAGTTTAGTCTGTTTATTATGTATCATACTCAGATTCCGAACGGACCTAGGGTTATGTTACAATATAAATGGAGAGATAAATAGACTTGAGGTAAAATAAACAAATTAAATATAATTTTGAAAATATTAGATTTTACAAATATCTTTTGTAAGTTTTGTTGCAGTGTCGTTGAAATAAGGATATGAGTACAATTGTGTAATATTCGTTCCAAGAAATTCACAAATGTGTTTACCGTCTGTTTGTTAAATGAAATTGCTTTATTTAAATACATATGCCATCAAAGGAATGTAAGGAGTATATTATCTAAAGCGTTCCATTTAACTGGAATATTATCTCTGAAAATATTCATTCCATCCAAAATATTTAACACAACTGATAAAATTATGAAAAACAATTTAATAAACTGTATTTCACTTGATTATTTTAATCTCTATTGGATTTTATGTCAAATTTAAATATAACTGTCATTGATATTTGTTATATGTTTATTCCAAATAAATCTCTGAAAATAAAGCTTTTCTATTTTGAAAAGGTTTTCTGATAAATAAGTCATTTATGAAAATAATCAGACATGTAAAGTATAATTTTAGCATACATATTCGCATATCGATTTGAAAATTTGTTTCATTGTTCATTGTTTCTATTGATAAACTATTACTGGATGCTTTTGATTTACTACTTCAATTCGGTTGATTATTTAGGTCAATTTAGCGGAATTGTTTCGGTTTAACTATGCAAAATGAGTAAGATACAAATCCATATTTAGTTGTATAGTTTTCGGGTAATGTGGAATATTGTCATTTCCAAAATTAACAATTTCTATACTATTGAATTATACTAAAAGGTTTCTGATAATGTAATGTTGGTTAACCATGTCGTAGTGTTTTTCAATTTAATTTTTAGTTAGCATTCTTAGATGTGTTGTTATAATGTTTAATCCCTGGTAATTTTAACATCTTATATAACCCATCATTTAGGCCATGGCCAGATATAGTCACTTGAGTCAAAAGTTTGCACTTGTTTGCAACGACAGGTAAAGAGGGAAAAACATCAGTGCGCATGCGCGACTGCTTTAATTTCAATACAACAAACATAACATATATATATCAAGCGAGTTATTCTACAGCTCTGGCCGTCTCTCGCATCCCATACGCCACCCCTCTCTATCCATCCAGTCTCCTCCCTCCAATTGTCTAGCATGCATATCTTTCGATACTTGCTTTATCCATGCTTCAGGTGGTCTACCACGCTTATTTCGTCCCCAAGGGGTCCAGTTTACAAACATAACAACTTATACTATACCCAGAGCATACACAATATATCGCGGAACCTTTTGTAGGTTAACTGTGGGGGCACACCCAAGACCACACAGGGCGTGTCCATAAAACTACGGTTTAGCTACTCTATCCTCGCCTGCTTTCGAGGTAACGGGCGCTGGCCGTAACACCTCCATGTGCTATTCGTAGTACATGGCTGTGCGCAGTACTTCCATGTGTGGTAGAGCCACGTGCAATGCACTAGCAGTGAAACGAGCTCAACGGCTACTCGTCCAAAGTTTACACGAGTACTGAGGGGAGTGGGGCGCCCTGCGGACGTGACCGCATCCACTCATTTGGCAACGTTGGGCTCTCAGGGATTGTGGGTTCGCCTGCTAGGTAGCATTCTAAAGCCACTAAGCTGCTTAAATTCCTACGGAATGGGCATGGTCGGCAGAGGAGTGGATAGATAAATACGCGTGTAGGTTAACTGTACGAATATAACTGTTTAACTGTTTGTTACCATAAACAGAAATGTCGGTTTCTCGAAAACCGGGTCGAACTATTCACAGTGCTGAACGAAATCTAATATGCAATGTAATAAAATGTTGGGAAGTTGAAGCTAAACAAAAATGCCTATCCGTGCCTCTTAACAGAAGCCGTGAGCGAGCGGCTAACTACTGTGATGTTTCTCTTTCCACAATTCGAAAAATAAAAAAGTAAATTAAGGACGAGAAGTTATTCTATAACAGTTTTGTTGATACCTGGTAAAAAAAGAAAACGGTTAGGAAGATATTGTGCGGTTCCAAGCTCCTTGTAGTTGCGGGGTGAAGTATACGGGTGAGGTATATTGAATGAGTGGCGCATGCTGGGAGAGCGATCGTTGAATGACTGATACAAAACATTAGTTTTCAACCATTCCGTATTTAACATATTTGTTTGTATTAATTATATTTATTTATCTTATTTTGATATGAATTGGTAAGTTAACCATTATGAATCCGACCAAGTTAATAACTCGGTACGTATTTGTTAAATTAATGCGCCGGATGATAAAAATATTTTTTTAGTCTAGTTGTAACGGCCCCTCTATCTACATCGATAGGTTGGTAGGGGCGTTAACAAAAGAAAGGAAAGGAAGCTATGAAAACCATAAATACACTCAGGTTGTGCTGCATAAACAAATGAATACAAATTTAAAAGGTGGATAAAACCAAAATAATTTAATATAATAAAATTAATAAAAAGGTATAAACACCAATGTTAATACAAAATTAACAAGCTTTAAATAAATGGACAATCAAATATAACCAAAAATCCAAAATTGTATTTCATTAAGTAACTAGTTGTTAATATCAAGTTAATAAAGTATCCAAAAAGTTAAAGATACATTAGTTAAATAACATCAAATTTTGTGTAATCAAAATTATTTAAATTTAATTCTTTTTACAGCTGAGCATGCTAGCTTTCAATAAAAAAAATTAATAAACTTTAAATTTATATGTTCTAGGATGTACATAATTAAATGTGTAATAACATTTTAGGTTTCACTAGTAATCTTTCAGTTACACAAATTTTATTATTAAGAAAACAGAAGTTAAATTGAAACAAATGAAATAAATTTTAAATCAGGAGTAAATTAATAAATCTTAAACTTACATATTTTTGATATACATAATTAATTGTATAATAATATTCCAGGTTTTCACTGGCTAACCTTTAAGTTACATAATTTCATTTTAATAAACAATAAACAGAAAACAAATAGAAGAATAATAAATTTAGAAAAATCGGAAATGAATTAATAACATTTACTTAGTCCACGTTCCTTAATTAAATTACGTTTTTCCAGCAAATAAATTTTAGAAAGAAAAGTCCAAACAGGTCAATTAATGACACATAAATTCCTGCCCAGTGTAAGAAAATCGACAAGACAATACATTAGTATGGGATGATCTTTACTAAATTAATCAGTTGCCACTTTAAAATAAGTTTCGAAGCAATGAGATACCTTTTTACCAAAGTAATAAAAATAAAAAAAACATCATACCAATTAGCAGACAACACTCATTACGATATATTACTGACGTGTTTAATAAGCCTTCATCTAGCTTGGACGACAAGTAAACAGCATGATCAAGTAATTCAGGAAACGTTGACCAATTTAATGTGATTGTTGGCGAAAGAATTTCACCAATGCGGGAATCGAAACTCATGATCCGAGTATCGTGTTGCACGTCCCAAAGAATAGATTTCACAGTCCCAGGGTTGAAAAACGTAGCACCTGGATTGGAATTGAAGTCCCAGGATTGGAATCCAATATTGAATTGGGCGAAATATTCGAATCACATTTTCATTAAATACAAATTGCCGAATACCGAAAAGACTTAATAAGATAGATACGGCAAACAAAAAATTATAAATACCGGAAAACGAAAAGTTCAATACATAATAAAAGATAATAATAACAATAAAACTTTTTACTAAAAGTTAAAACAGTAATTAGGCCCGTAACATTACTGAGTAGTAATGTACGTCCTTTCGTTTACACAGTCGAGACATGACTCTCTGTGTCCAACCAGGAAAGTTTTCAATTAATTCGGCAGCAGTACCTAATTAGAAAAATAGGCCACCGCAACGACAAACAGCTGATGAGTAGATAACTAAACAACCACCGCAAATATAAAATTTAAAATAAAATCTGTAACGGTCTGAAGATCAGACGTTACATAGTTAGTACATGCTACCACTACAAATGCATCAACTGTGAAACACTACTAACGCTCATTCATTCTCCTACTACTAAAACAACGCACTGCATTCCTTCCAACAACCCGGAGCTGGAACTCAAGCAATATTAGAGAGACTGATAATGAAAACGCCGGTGAAACCAATAGTAAAGAAAGCGATTGATTTGTAATTACAGTAAATCAAACAATTCTTGCCATGTAATTTAGCTATAGGCAATATTACAGGTCTCATTTATTCCTTTTAAGGTTTATGAAGAAAACATTTTCTCGGAATAAATTACAGCTTACAAAATGTATGTAGAAAATGCACGGTAGTGAAATGTACGAGTAGTGTCTCACTGTTGAAGTTGGCAGCACTGCAAATATTTCACTTCCCTTCCTCACAGCCCATACATACGTAAAAGGCAATCTCGTGACTTCAGTATCTACAGCAAGCAGATTAGAGCAGTAAGCAGGTTGCAGAACCAAGGAGTGTGTAAGCAGGTTAGAACAAAGTAATATAATGCCTGCAGTACAGTATCGCCGTATACAGGCGAACTCTAGCGATCGCGATAGTGTATAGTACTCGGTGCATTCTTGTATATTCGTTCCAGTTCACCTTGCCAAGATTCGTATTTGCCATGATTTGGTCTAGGGTCGGTTTTTGGCACGAATCAAAGGGGACCGTTATTTAGGAATAATGAAAAATGGAACTTTTGGGCTCATTTTTCCGGGAAAGATGGTTAAATAAACTTAAATCAAATAATGTATAGACAAATTTTTTGTCATTTAATACAGCAATTTTTTTTACGAATACTTACATCTCTATAACACTCATATAGGGTACGAGAAAGTAAAAATAATTAATGCTTACAGTACCAAGAAAATACTGTGAATTCCTACTGAAAAATGCCAGGTTTCCGATAGGTACTACTTAAAAGTACCAGACTATTTTTATGTCCGATTTGTTTCATTTTGTATATCTATCCACAACCAGGCTATGAAGACATTTTAATGATTTATGTTTTGTTTTGTTCAAAATAAATTGATCTTGCATTGCATTTAACTTATAACATATCTCTTACAATTTAAAAAAAAATAAATAAAAATTTCTATTTAAACATTCTTTTTTGTACAAATTTCCTTTTTAATTAAAAAAAATTACACTAAAAATTATGTTTGACTTACACCACTTTAAAGACAATTTCATTGAGTAGTCACCAAAAATCATTAATGTATTGTAAAAATAAAACTGCGATAACGTTTTAAAACCCCAGTTTTTACTTTTTTTTAATTTTGGAAATGTCACCATCAATACAGTACTTTGATTAAGTACTGTGCTGCCGGATATCAAAGCTTCCAACGTAGCGACAGAGGGAGCCGAATAGTTGTGAGAGTGGTAGTAGGCTTGTGGCGGAGTACCGACAGAGGCCTTTATAATCAAGACCGAGCCGCCTCCTACTACAGCGCTCTCGAAGACTATAAAAAGAGCGCTCCACTAAGTTAAGTAATTAAATTCCGATCCAGACAGCAGACAAGACGCCCACCATCGGCAACACGGCTACCGGACTCCAGCGAAGACTAATCGACGACCCCGCAAGAGAGAAGATGATGCTTCCGCTCGCCGACCCGTCACCGTAAGCCGTCGACCGGACTGTCATCGCCCAATGACATGAACGATGCCTACAGCGGTCCCTCGACCAAGCCTTACGCCCACCGGACCCGACGAAACAGCCATTGACGCACTTCTGCGAGGGAAGAAGATGATTTCTCCGCTGGACGAAGACACGCCGTGTCGCCCACCTCCTCGGCCACTACGACTACGACCGACGTTTTCCATCAAGACGACCACCGCTTAAACGGCCCTTTTCAGAGCCACAAAAAATTAAAGGTTTTAACTCGCCACTAAATGTCGCCATCTGGTGACAGAAAGTACGTGCTAATTTACTGTATAACATTTTAGATACTATATAATTAATAATATGTAATTAATAATTACATGTATGTAATTAATAATTACATTAAAATTTTGTACATTAAAAATTTATATATAGAACCTACTCAATTTTCTTTCTTGTCTTAGCCGGCGTGCCTCAGAGCTCAATTTTAGCCCCACTTCTCTATTCTGTATACACTTCAGACCTACCGACCCTACCCCAGACCCTCACTGCTACCTACGCTGACGACACAGCGATATTAGCCCGAGACCAAAACTCTATACACGCTTCACTAACACTCCAACATCATCTCAATCTCATACACGAATGGTGTAAAACATGGAAAATAAAACTTAATATGACAAAATCCCTTCACGTAACTTTCACACTCCGTCATGGTGATTGCCCACCAGTATACATAGACAATGAACCTCTCACAAAGACAGATACGGTCAAATATCTCGGTCTGACTTTTGATAAACGACTAACTTGGAGCACACATATAAAACGGAAACGTTTATTACTGAATTCCCGACTTAAACTTCTATATTCCCTACTTCACAAACGATCAAAATTACCAATGGCACAAAAATTACGCATATATTGTTCTCTTTTGAAACCTATTTGGACCTACGGATCCCAAATTTACGGTTCAACCAAACCCTCTAACTTGCAACGAATTCAAGCATTCCAGTCAAAAACATTACGCCTTATAGCAAATGCACCTCTTTACGTTAGCAACAAAACCTTACATACAGATTTGAAAACACCACTTGTACAAAATTCCATTGAATACCTATACAAACGCTTTCACGACAAGTCACACGAACACGAGAACCCCCTGGTGCGTTCACTTTCCTCCGTCCATTTACCTGATAATCCCCCTAGACGCCTTAAAAGACGCTGGAGTAGAGACCTGCTAATTTGATATACAAATTTCATTCTTGGGGAGGCACCAATGGGGGCCCTACCCCTCTCATGCCTATCATGTCATTTACATTATTATGTTAATCATCACATTTACTTATTGTAATGTTTTACAGTTGTAAATAAAGAATTAAAGAGAAAAAAATGTATATAGAACCATAAACACAAGAAATAGTCAGCCAAAAATATAAAAGCAACAATAATACTGTATATAAAATTCAAGCGAAAAATAAAAATTCTATGAGTGTTTTAGTGAACGTACTAATAAAAAGAAAGCTGGTATTTTTTATTTTGTAAAAATCTTGACATCCTAATACGTATTAGGAAGCTGGCACTGTGGGTTTATACAAATCTATTGCGATCAACGCAAGAATTTGAATCTTTATCAATAGTTAACAGACTGACAATAGACATTTTATAGAATACATCGACTTTACACTTTGTTATAAAAAAAATTTCAATTTATATAGCTGATATTACGAAAAAGGAAAACTATTAAGAAGTTAAAACTAAAATCAACTACATAAAGTTCCTACATAAAAACTACATTATAAAACTATCCCATAATAATATATTAGACACACTGTGCAATTACGGTATGGAAAAGCTGCATTAAAGAACGGAAATTTTCAGTTCACTATATATGTTAGTACGCCGAAGCGTATCAGTTGCAGCAGCATATGGCCAAAAAACGATTTAGAAAACTTTCAAATGAACTAGAAACTATAACGCGGAAACTATTAAACTGCATCGTATATATAGAAAATGTGCATTGAGTTTTAGCAGTATACCATAGACCATAGATTACTAATGTTAATTAAAACATGAAATAATGTTTTATCAAAAACATCACTAATACAAAAATTATGAAATAATGTATGAAGATTTCAAGTGTTATAATGAATACGTAATATTTCATTAATTGTATTAATTTAAATAAATGTGTATTTCTCTTTATTACATATTAAACGAGACTTATAATTAAAATTTTAATAATATTAATACAGGTCGTGTTACAAACTGATTTTTTTTGTTACTTTCTCTTGCCCACATGGAAGGAAAGTATTGTTTTCATGTCAATTTTTCGAAATCAAGTTTTCACTGGACATGCACACGTTTTCAGACCCCCGAAACCCCAAAAAACATGTTTTTAGAGATTGTTCTGAGTGTGAACCAATTATATTTAGAACGGAACACCGTACGAAGATGAAATTTGAAAGTTGAGTTAGGTATTACTAGAGGACCCGACACAAACATTTTCATTAAAATCGGTCAACCGGAAGTAGTAGTTTATTCGTGTAATTTTGAACTTTTTTGCAATTTTCTCAAAAACGGCCCCTACGATTTTAAAAACATTTTCTCATTTACTACATTTTTGTGCTCTATAAGATGCGGAACACAATGTCTGATAAGGGCGCTATGTCTGCCAAAATTCTTGGGAAGGCTGTTCTCTCGTAGAAAAAAAATGTTTTTAAGATTGGGGCCTTAATATGTATTTTAGCACAAAACTGTATATACTAAAAGTTGTAGACAATAAAAAAAAGAGAATTTTCTTCCTGGGACACACACTGAGAACTCCAGCAACACGCATTCTAAGAAGAATCACTGAAAAACTACTTACCGCTAAATCTGAAAAAGCTATAATAACCTGGCTCAGAGAAATTCAAAACGACAAGAAAAAACTCGACCTAACCATAGAGAACCAAAAGCAACGTACACCTGGGTATTAACGCCAAATTGAAAATCATTAAGTTCGATTAACCACCAAAACAGTCAAACGCACAATTGGGGTTTGTTCAGTTGAACTAAAGAAAATAAGATCTGAAAATATGAAAAAGTTTTGGAACAGCAAGAAGAAAAAAAAGGGAAACGGAAGAACCATCTAAAATGCCTAAAGTGATCTTAAAAAAAAACGTTGTAGACAATTCAAAACCCTACATATTTTAAAAGTATTATGGAGTACAGACCTGATGTGATGTGTACATTACACTTTAAAAAAATCAATTAAAATCTAACACTTTTTCTCTTACTTTTTTCAAATATAGTGCTATAAATTGTACAATTTTACACACTAGAACATACACCACTGAATGTCACTGATCTATTTTAAGCCTTTCCCCTCTGTTTTAACAAATTTAGTAATTTTACAGTTGTGAATAATGATACAGGGTCATAGAATTATCTCTTAAATAATTTTAACGTATATTTTAATGTCATTTATCAGTGAAATCCTCACTAAAATTGATCAATTGTATTTCGAGTATGAACTCATTGTTGCCCTCGTTTTTTGGGTCATCAGCCAAAAGGCCCGTTTGATGCTCTAGAGGCTTACTAAGTAAAACGAGGAGTGAGGTGGTTTACCATTGTCTTCCTCACTGATCGGAAAAAGTATCCTTATCAGCATGTCAGGCCCTCTGAACAGCATCTACTTATTTACCCTGTAAATGACACCTTTACTTCATTCACCACAGGGTCTAAATGTATATAATGAAATTCATTACTTTCAGAGGGGATAACTTAGACAATACGAAGTGTGGCTATTAAACAACGAGACTGACGTAAAAATTTTAATTTAATTTTATACACAATCCCTTATTGTCACCTTCAATATAAACTCCTCCTCTATCCCTACAACGCTCCATGCGAATTTTCCATTGTTGGAAACAGTGCTGGAAGTCATCTTCTGTCAGCTCCTTCAGGACACGTGGCGCTTTCTCTTTTACAGCTCCACAGACTCAAATCTTGTCCCTTTTAATGCTGAATTCACCTTAGGGAACAGGTAGAAGTCACATGGTGCAAGATCTGGTGAATAAGGTGGATGTTCTAACACTAAGATGCTGTACTTGGCTGGGAACCTCTTGAAAGATAACGCGGAATGAGCTGCCAAATGTCTTGGTGGAGAACCCATGATTTGTCCTTCCACATTTCGGGGCGTTTTTTCCTTACTCTTTGACGTACTTTACAAAGTACCTCAAGGTAGTAATACTGATTAATTGTATGACTTCAGGAATCGAGTGAAGGTACACAATCCCATGGATATAAAAAAAAATTATCATCATTGCTTTAAATTTTGACTTGCTCATTCGAGATATTTTGGCTCTCGGTGAAGTTCGGCTCTTCCAATGCACGGATTGGTGCTTCGTTTCCGGATCATAAGTAAAAACCTATGTTTCATCACATGTTATTTTCGTTTCCAAAAAATTTTGGTCATTTTCAATCGCGTACAAAGTATCAGTACAAACATTTTTGCGAGCTTCATTTCAAACATTTTTGAGCGGCACGTGTCCTGAAGGAGCTGACAGAAGATGACTTCCAGCACTGTTTCCAACAATGGAAATTCGCATGGAGCGTTGTAGGGAAGAGAAGTGTATTTTGAAGGTGATAATAAGTGATTACGTATAAAATTAAAATAAAATTTTTTACGTCAGTATCGTTATTTTATAGCGACACCTCGTAAATAGTGCTTTTTACACCTCTACCTTTTCTGTACTTAAATGCTTCAGTCATAAATTGGCTTACCATGTGATAAGAAACAGAACTATTTTTCGTAGCTCTGGAATTAACCGATCGAGTGTAAATAATTTAACTCTCCACCTGTTTGTTATGGGCATTTTGTTGACCTCTTGGATAACTCTTACGGATACAGCATAAAAATAGGATATAAAAATGGAGTAAAATGATCAACTGCGAAAAAGTTAATGCGGTTTACCTTACTGTTTAGCTTAGTTAGAATTTAAGTGTGGAAACCCTAAAATAAAACCAAATCAAAGTATATAAAACCCGGATTTATACAAAGCCACAAAACATCGATGTAAATACAATATTTTTTCAAACATTTACTACAGTGTAAATGAATAAAAACCACTGAAACAACAAATTAAAAATTAAAATTTTCCGTGAAGTGAAACTAGGTTACCACGAACCAGGAAAATATTATTTAACCAGTTAATAACGAGAAGTATAACATAATGCTAAGCAAACTGGAATATTAAGTTAATATTTGCTACTTATGATTCAAATCCCGTATTAGATGCTTAGGGAAATGTGGTCGGGTGATACTGAGGACCACCATTATGCTAATAGACTATTATACAGACCTGTTACGCGGTAATAAACTGGAGATCCTCGAAGATTATTTCCTTCTTCTTTCTTTTTTATTCTGTCTCAGTATATTATTTTATTAAGTACAAGCTATTACACCTGCACTTCGCGCGGGATTATTGTTACCTTCAGTGGGTTGTTTTAAATGAACTATTTTTTTGAAATTCTTGTTACTTTCTCTTACCTGTATGAATATATAGGAAAGAAAGTATTGTTTTCATGTCGATTTTTTAAAATCGAGTTTTCACCGGATCTACACGTTTTCAGACCCCCTGAACCCAAAAAACATGTTTTAGCAATTGGCCTGTGTGTGTGTGTGTGTGTGTGTGTGTGTGTGTGTGTGTGTGTGTGTGTGTGTGTGTGTGTGTGTGTGTGTGTGTGCGCGCGCGCGCGCGTATGTGTGAACAGAATATCTCAAGAACGGACCATCGTACGAACTTAAAACTTGAAACTTAAGTTAGATACTACTACAGGACCCAACACGAACATTTTCATCAAAACCGGTCAACCGTAAGTATATATAGGAAAGAAAGTATTGTTTTCATGTCGATTTTTCGAAATCAAGTTTTCATCGGATCTACACGTTTTCAAACCCCCTGAACCCAAAAACCATATTTTAGCAATTGGCCTGTGTGTGTGTGTGTGTGTGTGTGTGTGTGTGTGTGTGTGTGTGTGTGTGTGCGTGAACAGAATATCTCAAAAATGGACCATCGTACGAACTTAAAACTTGAAATTTAAGTTAGATACTTCTACAGGACCCAACACGAATATTTTCATCAAAATCGGTCAACCGTAAGTAATAGTTTATTCGTGTAATTTTTTACTTTTTTGTGATTTTCTCAAAAACGGCGCTCGCGAAAATTCCGCTGAATAGTCGTGCGTAATATGTTTGCATCAATAAATTGAATTGACTGACGTGGTCTTTGACCGTATGTATTTTACGTATAATATGTGTTTTGTGTGATTTGTGTAGTGTGTTCGTGATGATGTTTGTCTCCGAGAGAGACGAAAGATATTTCGAATATCATGCAATACTCTTAGGTGAGTATTATAATATATAATTTTGTTTTGTTTGGCTGTTCATTATATATATAAATATAAATATTTATTTATTTATAATATGCTCGTTTCACTTTTTTGAAGGGATTGCTCGAAACAATGACCTTTTGCTTCACTTTGGTCATATAAAAAAAGAGTAAAAAGCATTTGCTTTCAGTTGATGTCTCTGACCATGTGTTTAACCTTTTATTTTTCATGATGAGATATTGACGAATTTGCTTTGATAAAGGATGGTAAGAGCGTTAAGTCCATTTTATTCATACAACACAATGTATCAAAGGTTGCAAAATAATATCGTAGTTCAGAGAGGACAAATTAATCTTTCACGAAGTCAGACCAAGAATAAATTGAATACATTACATTAGAAAAAGGTTTAGATACAAAATGAAAATGTATGTTGTTTGGAGATGCAGAAATAAAACAAGAAAACTCAGACGGAGATAATTGAATTGATAGAATAGGGATAATAAAAGGTTAGAAGGTGAAAATAAGTAAAAAAAATGTAGAATATATTTAGAATAATGAAGAAAGAATTTGTAGATGTAAAACAAGCGAAAATAAAACGAATGAAAGTTTAAAAAGAATGAGAGACATGGAAGGAGAAAGGGATGATGATAGTACGAAAGAGGTGGTGAAAGGGAGTGAATTAGGGAATGGATGCGTCCCGTAAGTTGGAAAGCTATACTCAAGTTGACAGGATTATCTTGTTAGAAGAATTCCCTGTCAAATTCTGGTAATGAAAATTGGCTCCTTTCGTTACATCAAGTACGCGTACCTTGTTGCTTTCGTGAATTTTATTAGAGTTGCACTACCCTACTAGAATTTCTAATTTTAAGTTGTGTTCAACTTTCCAGTTAATCCGAAAGCACATTTTATTCTGATAATGGAGCCACGTTGGACGTTGATTTATAAAATAAAATTTATCTCCTTTTTCCAGCATTTCGTATTAAAATATACGAACCACCGCATAAGTTATTACTAGATCATTGAACTTGTTGTGCAATATAAATTACAGTAATCTTGTGATTGTCGGTAGTAATTGGCCGGAAAACAAAAAAAGTCTGTCACCCAGGAACTATATAAGCTTAGGAGATTTTCATTCGTGTAATTTAATCATTTAATTTTTTTAAAGTTTATTTTAGGTCGCATCAACATCATGGTTAGTAGCAAAGAGATTTTCGATCCTAATTGGCCGGAAAAAAAAACGTCTGTCACCCAGAATTTGAGTAGACTAAGGAGATTTCCTTCGTGTAATTTTATCGTTTAATATTTTTTATTTCAAACATTTTTTTCTACAACACTTAGTTATGCAGCAATTAGTGATTTTCTGATTTTTTTCTCAAAATCGGTAAAAAATGGGAGTTTTTAAGATTGCGGCCTTAGTTGTAGGTAATTAAAATCCTACAAATTTTATTTTAACTATTTTTCTCTACAGAGCCTAGTTTAGAGGCAATTACTGAATTTTCGTATTTTTAAGTCCTACAGAGGTCGATTTTCATTTTGCGTCACCACTCATGATTAAAATTTGGTTATGTTTTTTAAATTTACTTTGTTTACTCAAGAATAAATATTCATAAAAAAACGGACTGAGAGTGCACTGCCATTCGTAGTAGAGATTTATCCCGCTAGATGGAGCTAGTAGAGACCTTCAACAAACAACCCCCCAGACGGCGTCAGTTTGAAGGTTAACGTTTGATGATAGCGTTGTGTTTTCTTACTGTTGTCGTGTTCCATCTGCGACGTCGTTAAGGCAGATTCAAAAAACCAAAGACTATGATTGAAATTTTGTTTCCTGCTTGAAAAATCGACAACGGAAGCTTCAACGGATGTTATGAGCCGCAAACAAGTTTTCGAGTGGTTTGGGCGCTTTAAACGTGGAGAGATGAGTGTTGAAGGCAATGTTTGATCTGGACACCTTCAACATTTCGAAACGATGAAAACTTGAAAAAATCCGTCAAAAAATCAACGAGGATCGTCGTTTTACAATCGTCCAAGTTGCTGAAGAAACAGGAGTGAGTTGGAGCTCGTGCCAACGGATTTTGACTGAGGATTTACGAATGAGACATATTGCCGCTAAATTTGTTCCTCGCCTTCTCAAACATGAGCAACAAAACATTCGATTGAATTTGAGTCAGGACTTGAAAAACGAGACTGTAAATGATCCAAACTTTCTGACCAGTCATTAAAGTTGAAGAGAGTTGGTGTTACGGGCCAGTGGAAGATTGGATTGACGCTTAATGACGTCAAAGTTAGAACATGACAAGGTCTCTAACAACCCCATGTAGCGGAAAAACTCTCTACTACGTCTACAAATGGCAGCGCGCTCTCATTCCGGTTATTTGTGGCCCCCTCGTATATTATACTGTTCATTATCTACATAGGGGAGTAAGTCGTGTGAATGTTTTACATAAGATTTTTGGATTATTCTTTGTTATCAAGCACATTTTTTTGGATAATACGAAAGTTACAAAATCCGAGCAGGTCACGATTTGAATACAGTGCATTTGTTTTTGGAAGAAGCTTGTAAGGGGAGGGTGAGTAGGTAGAGTAGGGATAGTTTCAACGGGGCAAGTGTTGTCTCCTTCTCACTTAATCATCATTGCCTCTCTTTCTAACTGTATACTACTCTGTATACATCACTTCCCTTTGATGTGCTTCCCCCACCACTAAACAGAACAGCTCAGTGGCACAGAGCATTGGTGGGAGAGCTTCTAGCTAGAACAAATGACCTATACGGAGTTCAGGTTATCGAGGGGTTTGTATTTTCCCTATTAAAGTTTCTGTTTTTCCTGTATGAAAAAAATACTCAAACATAATATACCCTAAAACAAGAATTCATAAATTTTCAAGCGGTACAATGGACTTGGACAAAACACTCAAAAATTTATGAAAATAATCAAGTTCATTGGATAGCTGACTTTGTTTATCCGTAAAACTTTCTTGAAATAAGAAGAAAAAACATATTTCATTACAACTGGCAGAAAACATTTTAAGATACTTTCTTTGGAAGATGATTTTTTTAATAAATATTTCATTAAAAAATATTTGACAGCAGTTGAAATGTAGACGGAAAGCAATTCTGTAAACAATACTAGGCCTACTGTTACGTAAGGAATTGAAATTGTTTTATGAAAACGAATGAAACGTAATCCGATTGTATATCAACTTCAAACTTTGCTACTTAAACATTATAAAACAAAGCGTTTCATAGAAAAATATTGAAATTTAAAAATCACATTAACGGTAATAGAAAATGTAATTTTGACAAAATTAAAATTGGTAACAAATACTGATCGGTGTAAATCTGCGCAACCGAAAATTATTTTCAATGTTCATAGTAACAATTGTTTTCAAAAATCATATGTTATCAGTAGAAAACCTTGATTGTGAAAGATCGTCAGAGATAAAAAAATTTCAAACACTTTAAAACCATATATTTGTTTACATACCTTGAGTTATTTCATTGAAACCAGTACTTAGTTTTACGTTCAAAGGAAAAATTTTCAATACCATCAAAACTGCAGAGTTTATGTAAAAAAATGAAGTAATTGAAAAAAAATTGAAAAAAAGTAATTGAAAAAAAAATGAATGCAATTTATGTAAAAAATGAAGAGGAACGTAAATGAAAGTACATGTAATAACTCTTTTCTCTAAGTTAAATCAACCTCTGTTTTTCTAAATATCGTCACATATATTCAGTAACTTTACAATTTGAAGAAAGGAAACGGTGTGCTTGAACGTAAAATAAAGATAATTTTTAAACAACAAAGGTGACTTCCAGTGAAAGTTGTCAACAATGAAATTTTCGTAATCTTAAAACAATTATGGATATTGGTTGCGGTTGTGTTTTATTTAACAGAGCGACAGTGGACTGTATTGCGGTAAAATAATTTAATGATATAATATATGCAAAGTAAAATATAATGAAAACTTGACTTACCCCTTTTTCCAAGACAAGGACAAATAAAATAAAAGGAATACCACCTGCGCAGGGATAAGGTACAAGAAGTTTCCAAATTGCGGTGTTCCGAATTCACGGTTATAAGAACAGCGGTCATAAAGCGGTTTAACGAGACAGCGGTAACAATATCGACGCGCACTGTACGACTCTCACTCATCGACTGTACGGAGTTATCTGCTACCTATATGTATTGCCAATAGCGGCGATAACAAATATAATTTAATTATCGGGCCTAAACAGATATATAAAGCAGAAAACCACATAGTATAGCCCAAAAATTGTCAATTGAAATGGTTTCACATACTAAAAAGAAGATTATTTCTCACTTAATTTTATAGCACTCAGGATACAAAGAATTAAACAATAAAATTGTAATAAAAAAAATTAAATGTTAAGTAGGAAAACTTACCGGTTGGAGCTTCTCTCAGTGCACTGCCAGGACATGAACATGGTTCCTGATTATCCGTATAAGGACATTGAAGGATGCAATTAGTTCCGTTACATTCTGCAACAAAAATTTTTTATGTAATGACAAAAAATTACAGACAAACATAATATGCAAGCGCACTTACGGATTTGAAATAATATTTTTGATACAAAATGTGCGTACGTTGCAATTTATTCAATTTAGAACAATAACCAATTTGACCTAATTAGATGAGGATGATATATAATGACGAGTAAATGAGGTGTAGTCAAGTACAGACACAGGCCAACAATTCCTGAGAGTATGGTTTATTCAACGCCAAACATCAAAGTATATCGGTAACCACTGTCTATTCAAATCCATTTAAAAGTAACTACCTTTACTAGGACTTGAACCAGGAAACTTCCGTCTCCGGAAATCGGCTGTTAAACAGTAGACTGCAGTCTACTTCACGTTCTTGATTTCACGTTCAGAATGCAGTAAGGAAAGTCCATAACCATTGTTTTTCATATGCAATTTCAAGCGCTACACTAAGTAAAAATATCGACTCCGCGCCACACGCAACACGCTCTCATTTAAAAATTCCTGGCGGAAAGTATTCGCATAACCAGTTCAAATTGGTGATTTGTTACAGTGTTCTGAAGTAATCAAATGAAAGAAATATAAAAAAATATGAAAAAGATATTATTAATAAACACAATTTGTTTCATTAACCTTTATTCGAACTGATTTCCATCAATAGCTACGCACTGATAGCAACGAAACAAAAATGATTCATAAGCGTTTTTGAAAAATTGCCGAGGTATCAACAGCAGTTCCTTTTCAACCAGCCTCTTAATTTATCGTATGTTGCAATGTTGTGAGAACAGATTTTTTCTTCAGAAAGCCTCATAGGAAAAAATCGCAAAGAGGCAAGTCTAGGGATCTTGGAGGCCAGTCCGTGAGGCCGCTGCCACGACCTATCCAACAGTTAGGAAGATTTTGGTTTAAAACCGCTTTGACCACATTAGCATAATGTGTAGGAACTCAATCATGCTGAAAAAAGAAAGACGAGGAACTAAGTGATAAGTTAAAATTGATTTGGAATGGCAAAACAGCTGAGTTTTTCTTATCTGAATCCTATTGTAAATACGTATAAATGGTTTTATCCACAAGATTATTGTTCATTTTTGATACCTATTGTTTTCTTATTCCGCCGTTTTGTTTTGATTAATCATAAGCAAATGAAACTCGAAGACACTTGTTTACATATATATTTATTATAACTGTAAAGTTTCCAGTCTGTAGAGTGTGCGATACGTCCGGCATATTAATTCAAAAATTGCAACCTCTTCGTGGGACACCCGGTATACAAAATACAAGGGTAGTTAATAATTTAATACTGAAGATTTAAATGTAACCTGTAGAATACCAGTCTATGTTCTATTACATCAATGATAGATGATTCAATTTAAGTAACCAATGTAGTTAATTCAAGAAATAATTTTAAAAATAATCAAAATTAAATAATTTAAATTTTAAAAATAAATAGAATAAACAGTAATAAAATAAATATTAAGAAGATTTATGAGAAAAAAATTAAATATTGAAAAAAATTAATTCCAGAAGCCAAATAGTTTAAATTTAATCAAGGAAAACAAAAGAAAGTAGAACTTAATTAAATAGATTTTGAAAATAAGAAAATAAGTAAAGAAGATTTATAAAAATCCAATTAATTAAGGAACTAATTAAAATTACTTTGATATTTTAAAAAATATGAAGAAAAGATTTGAATAAGATTATGAACATTTATGAAACCAATTGCAACACTGACCAAGCCCCCCATTCGATTCCGGTCAATGGAAGGACACACATGCAGCAGATAGACTCCAAGGAATTTATAAAAATCGTAACTATTTAATTTAATAATTGAGCTCACAGGTAGACTTAGAATAACAATTCAATTCAATATTACAACAAATAATTACATTATTAATTAATTTAGAATATATTTTAGAGTTATAGCAGTGTCTTCATTAAATTCAATTCAAATTAATAATTTTTGTAACATAAATAATTTTGTCAATTTTTCAAATTTTTTCTTAACGTTCATTAAATTTCAATTTTCATTTTACAATTTCAATTTTGCGTTCATTTATTTCATTACATTACAAACCTAAATATGTCTAATCGTGTAACCAAACAACAAAAAAAATTATAGATAAACAAATATTTTATTGAATTAATTTATTCATAATAAGATCAAACTTACAATAATAAATAAAACCACAAAAAAAACATAAATGCGTAGTAAAATTGTATCAATAAAGCGAACAGTAAAAAAGAAAAACTTTTAAACAATAACTCACCCGAGGGGAAATTTTTAATTTATTTTTAATTGCTCTTCAATTGAGTTGAAATAACAAAAAAGTTCATTGCTTTTAACGTTAAGTCAATAGCAGTGAACCGAATAGTTTATCTAAGTTAAGAAAAAGCATACCAGAAATACGCAAGAGTACATCGCTTGAAGATGAAGGGAAAGAAATTAAAGAGGAAAGCAAGATAAAGAAGAAGAAAAGAAAGAGTAGGGGTGGTCACGTGATCCGGACTGGATGGAATAGTGTAGCAAAGTGTATAGTATAGAATACACTACTACCCCATTGCCCATTAGCCATTAGTGACAGTTTAATCAGTAATTAATTACACAAGAACGGAAATGCGGTTCCGTTAATGGCTCACTCGAAACCAAAACCTCTTCCGCTTAGCGTCGTCCAAGCTATGGACTTATTTCTGCATCCACAGCAGTACTACAATGTAGTAACATCACCCTTTTTGAATTAAACCAAGCGTTCTTAGCCGTGGATATAAAACCAACCCCTTTCCAATCGTAAAAGTGGTGAGGACACACCCACCACGCAGTCGTTCTTTGAAATTACTTTTTTAAACGTTTCTTTAACTTTTAAAGTGTTTTCTGTCTCCACGGCAAACTTTTTTTCATTAAAATTACCTTAAAGTACATTTTACAATCGCAAATTCAATGGTTTTTGAACAATTAATTATATTAATATGATACAATATTATTATATGATACAATATGATTTGATTTTATGAATATGAATTCGGTAAAAATTACCACAAAATTTTAATGTTATCAAATTTGAAGAAAATTTACTAAAACTGTCTGTTATCATTTTTCTTCGTCTATTTGTTCTCCGCCTAAACAGATAACATTGGCTGAATTCCTTCATATGCACGACTGAAACTACATTTATTTTATAATCGATCACACGATTTACTAGTAACGTAACCGCGGATCGATCACGAAATAGCGCGTCTCAATGTCAACCGTTTTACCGATTCCTAATTCTCCCCACATTACAATAAGCAACATGGAATGACAATATCGCACTATACTAGAATGATCTTGAAACAAGTATTTTCGAGCTATTAACTGTAATAGTCTTCTTCTCCTCCTCCTCCTCCTCCTCCTCCTCCTCCTCCTCCTCCTCCTCCTCCTCCTCCACCACCACCTTCTTCTTCTTCTTCTTCTTACTATCAAGGATTAGGCATAAGCCTGTTCCGAACTCACAAACCATCCTGTACGTCTACACAAACACGAGACACTCCACCCCGTAGATCTCGACTACTGCCATCTTCTTCGAGCACTTCCCACTTCCCTTCTTCCAACTGGAACATATTCCATCACTTTTAAAGGTATTCTCTCATCTGGCATCCGTTCCAAATGTTGCCTCCATTGATTCCGGTACTCCTCCACTTTTCCATTCAAGCTAAATACACAACTCGGATCTAATTTCCTCGTTATGTATTAGATCCAGCTTCGAGCAGCCCTTCACCCTTCTTAAAAACCTCATTTCACCTGCTTGGATCTTACTCTCTTGGCGTTTTGTGGTAACCCATGACTCACATCAGTAAAGAAGGACTCACAACTTTAATAGTTACAACTTAAATTCAACTGCACAGGAGTGATATCTAGTAGAATCTCATAACTCTACTATAGTTGATTTCACGTTCAGAATGCAGTACGGGAAGTCCATAATCAATGTATTTCATATGGGAGTTTGAGCGCTACTACACTTAGTAAAAATTTTAACTCCGCGCCACAACACATTCTCATTTACTAACTCCTTATTGAATAACGTAATACGAAAACATACTTAATATTTGTAACGTTTTAAATATGATACCGACAAATTATTATACTCCTGGAATTGTTTATCAATTTAATTGTTTTTTAATAATTATTTTGAAGTAATGAATAGTTATTGTTTAATTCTTAGTAAATGTTAAAATCTTGTTTGAATAGCAGTCGTTAGTATCTCGGAAAGGTCTAAAAATGGCAATAAAACTCCCATGGCCCGTCAGTGAGGGTGACGAAAAGAGAGAGACGTCACAACCCTTTCTCTTATACGTACCTAGGGTCTCTTATTTAAATATTAGAGCATAATAATAACATTTACAGCATAATAAAATACGATTCATTAAGGAAGCGAAAGTCTTTTTTTGAATTTTTTGATAAAAAATGAGCTTGTTAGAGCGTGGTAAGCGATACTGCAAATATTTTTGCCCGTGAAACGTTCACCGAGAAAAGGTTTAAAAATTTTGCCCACGGCGCGATCGACGATTCGGTCACAGCATTGGTTTAACTCGGACTAGTAGGGAGGTAAAGAAAAGGTTGGCCTTATCTAACAATGGTATAAAGTCCACCCGATACATTATAGCAATTGTCTACAATAAAGTTATGAATAAGTCGCTAAGAAATGAGTTCTGAACATAAAGGATTAAAGAAGGGTCGCGTAAAAGCCAAGAGGTGTAGAACTAAGAATTGTCGATTATGATAATTATGATTAATTCAATATTCCTGTTTTCTCTCAACTGTAATAAATTTAATAGAAGAGGATAATAAAACACTGCTGGGTAAATCACCAATCAACAACTCATGAAGGTTTTCTTCATTTTTTGTATAAAGTAAACATAAAATAATTATCATTATTAATCACTGATAATTGGTATTCAATCTATGGAATAATAGTATATAAAACCATAATAAAATATCAGTTCATTCCGTACTAAAATACAAAATAATTTCCATATTGGATAGAATACCAAAAATAGTAACAAAGCTAATATATGAACTACGGTACATTAAGTTTCATTTTATTCTCATATAATGAGAGATTTGAAATACATAATGTATTTGTATTTCAAAAGCGATTTATTAAAATGAAATATACCAGTACATCAGTTGCATTATTTTTGGTTAATGCTTACAATATAAAATACTAAAGAGATACCCAAAGGGATTTACAAATCATACCGAATAAACATCGGTCAATGTATCAAGAGATAACAAACACAATAGAAATTGAATTACATTTTAAAATACTACAAAAACAAAATTTGTTCACGGTAAAATACTGAAAAGGTTTTATGTTAGTAGGTCATAAATGAAAGAAAGATTATTTTTTTATGAAATTCATTACAGTTATGCTAAAAAATAAAGTTTAAAGTAAACGTTTATTTAAATATATATGTGTGTACCTTGACTGGAACATTATTAGTTTTACTTAATAATAATAATAAATCTTTTCACAATACAGTTAAAAACCCCACGAGAGTTTAATTAGATTTTCTTGTTGATTGTACTTTTTTAAAATCTATTTTTGAATTTTAGCGCTATTGCCTTCTGTATTTTTTCTGTGTGATTACATATAAAAATTATTACAGTACGATAAAATTTACGGAAGTTATGCGGATTTTTGTTAAGTAATGTCATGGCCAGAATTTCTTTTAATTGAGTTAATCTGTGGAAACAATTAAGATTTGCGATATTCAAAGAATACAGAAAACTAAATAGGCAATGCAAAGTGTGTCAAAAGAAGCAAGACTGGAAAAAATGAAATTATTATAAGAGAAAGAACAGTCTGGTGAGGATCTAATATGGTCTAACATGGTCTAATACAATGGTGCACGCCGATTTTAGGATAAGTAAAACTTTACAGCTCATTTCCCGTAAATTCACTTTTTTCCCAAATACGTACAATTTTCTCAAAAACTATTTGACATAGAAGGTTGAAATCTTTTGAGCATGTTCCCCAGTATAATTTTGACATATAGTACTAGAATCATTGCACTATTATCACTAACTTTAAAATAAAACAAAAATTTTTACAAAAACATTACATTGTTTTTGCATTTTTCAAAAAACAGTTGCTCAAAATGGTATCGCTAGCTCAATAATAATAATTCTAGTACGAGAGCTTAAAAAGGTATCATAGAAAAGGCACAAAAAAATGAAAGCCCTAACTCTAACGCTTTTCTTAGAAAGGTGTACCTAAAAACAGTTAATTTAACATGGGTTAGGTGGGAGGTATAGTGTTCCCCTTAATTCTTCTTTCAAGAGTATAACTTTTATAATATATTCGCTGTAGAGACAAATCGATGGCTTTCTAGGAAAAAATCCCGTACCAAAAAAAAAAAATATTATCAATGGGTGCCTGATAGAGCAGGAACAGTATTTTTAAATACCTGATATGATTTAATATACACTAGAAATGCAGACATGATCGATAAACTGAATCATTTTCGGTAAACGTGTGGGACAATAGCAAGATCACTTAGAAAAAGAAATCGGAAAGAAACCCAATTGAAGTTTTACAAGACTGGATTCAGCTGCTGTTTCGAAGTTATCCGTGCTACTGTTTGGGTTCATATTGAACATTATAAAACTATAATGTGAATAAAATCATTTTTCATTGTCATCTCATTTGTCTATGGTTTTAATTTTTTCAATATTAAATCTAGCAAATTGAGTCTATAATTTTGAATCACAATTTAATCAATAAAAATATGTACTTGTATGATGGATATTTCTTTAATTCAAGAAACACAAGAGGCAAATCACCTAGCATTTATACTTTTCAAGTTAACGGTCTTATATTAAGAGATTGTTTTAATTTAAACTGGCTAATTTGAGGAAATCAGTAACATATTAATTCATTTATAAAATCCACTCGCTTAAAAATTTTTACACATTTACACAAGAAATGTTAACATAACTCTTAGAATTTAAATTACGATTTAAATTTAAATTACCAGGGAAAATCAAATAGAAACAATTTCAATTATGTCGGTAAATATCATACAAAAATCATGATACGAAATAAAAAGTAAATTGTTGTAAGTGTATTTAGGGAAAACATTACAGAATGGCCGGCAGATTTATTTAAACAGAAGTTAACACAAACACTTATATTATGGTATTAACTGGTCGGACAATACGTGTGGGAAAGACAAAGATATGATAAAATAATGTTACATGTGTGAGAGGGAGAAAGAGAAAAGTTAATTGCTTAGGTACCAGCTTAAATAAAATTTAACAAACTATTGTAGGGTACGTTGTTAGATTAGGTTGTTGTAAAATCTTTCCAGGTAACTGTTAAATTACAAGAAATTGTATCCAGAATAACTGCGGTGAGAGGGGACAGACGGAAGGTTTTATATAAAAGCCTTCTAAATTAAACGGCTTTAATGAAAAATAAATAGAACAGTAATTAAATATCCTGATCGCGGCAGCACTTACTAATATCAACAATCCTGTCGTAACACTAATGACCATTATATCTTCTTAAATAAATTTCAAATTATATACTTAATTGATATAAAATTTGGTTATTTAGAAAATTAACTTTGACAATCAATGTCAAAATTTCACATTTTTGTGCTGAGTAGGCTCCTTTTCCCATAATCGGTCTCAAGAGCTCCGGGATCTTCGAGGTAGGCAGTGCTAACCACTGCAAAGCTAGGGCCGGGGAGTGGTCAAGGAGGTTCATTCCAAATGTCGAGGTGTGGATAAGGACATTTGGTGATACCATCCACGAGCTGACGCAGTTGCTAACAGGGCATGGTGGCTTTGGGGCATATTTGGCTAAGTTCAAACTTCAGGATGTACTGAAATGTTGGCTGTGCGATTGTGAGAAGTCCATTTCGCATATTTCTGAAAGATGTCCCTATTTTGGCCTCGACAGAATGGAGACATCTGAGAAGATCGGCGTTGCCCAGTGGATCCCAGAGAGAGTAGGAGCAACGATGCTGCAGGATGAGGAGAGCTGGAAGTTGGTCGCTCAATTTACGGAGAGGATGGTCGGGAGGAAATATATGGAGAACAGCAGAATCGCCCTCTCCCACAGTGAATCAATCCTGTCCTGATCTCAGAAGGTAAGGTAGGCACACTAATTTCCTGAGCTGGTGATCAAAGAGATGAACGAAATTGAGAGCGACAGTGAATCAATCCTGTCCTGATCTCAGGAGGTAAGTAGGCACACTAATTTCCTGAGCTGGTGATCAAAGAGATGAATGAAAGTGAGATAGTGAGTGTTGGTCAGTGACAGCGAGAGGGGAATTAGGCTACGGTTCCCTTCCACGCATCGCTGACAGTGTGTAATTTTTTTTAACCCGACATTTCCCTTGTAGTGTTATATAAACAGTTCCGATGGAGGTGGAGGGTTGTTTGCTGATGTCGGATCAAGTGGCCAGGCGGTGGGTTTTTGGTTGGTAAGGCGGTTGCGGTCTCCTTGGGGCTGGACGAGGTCGCCTTAATTGAGTCCAACACTACTTCCCCAATCGTAAGGGAGGGAACATGAGTTTTTCTCGCCACCTCGGAAAAAAGTGCTAATCTCTGCGCCACGGAAGCGGCCAAGTTACTGTTTTGTTTTCAAATACCATTTAATGTTTGTGTATATTTCTTTTTGTCTCGTTTAGAGCCAGTTTTAAACCACAGGTTTAAACGGTTAGGTTACAACGTTTTTGGAAGCTCTTTTTGTAGCCCATTCTCAGCTCAGTGAAGGCTATTATCTTTTCTTTTGTCCATCGGGTGTTCTTTTTTTGCTCCTCATGGAAACCCTTTAAGCTTTCCACACTCCCCTTAAAGCTTAGTTTTTTCTATTTTATTTGTATAAATTACGGTAAAAACGGGATTGTATGAGGCATTTTCTAGCTGTTCGGAACAGAAAATGTAGGGCCCACCTGTTTTTAGCCCTCTTTCACTTAGTTCATGTTTCAGAACGTGATCAATTTTAAAAGAAACAATATGGAGTTCTAGAGAAGTGTTCCTGCTTGTTTTTGTTAATAAATGTCTGCTAGAATCAGACGTTTAGTACAAAGGGTAAAGGAATTAGAGCGTTTTTAAAACAAATTGTTATTTTCATTCCCGATGGACGTAACGATATCGATTAAAACAAAAAATTATCGATTTTCAGGTTTTTATTGTAAATTGTAGTTTGTAATTCCCTCTTTAAAATGAGTTATCATTTATGTTTCTACGACAACTGGAAAAGTTTTTACGTTGGTTTTTCAGAGTCTGCATAGACGAAAAATGCAAACAAATCTTCATTTTTCATAAGCCTAATCTAATCATATACAACAGTAAAGTATTCCTAACTGTGTTTTCAATAGTTCTTCTTTGTATTTTTTTTTATTTCTTGTTGTTGGGATTATATCAGCTGATCACATGTGCATTCCCTGGTGTTTGTAAACAAGAGTGCATCAGATTATTCTATAATACTGGTCTATTATTTTCGGTCTTATTTTGTCTTACCCTAATAAAAGCCTTAATAATACAATTTGGTCAATTTTACCAAAATGAACCTTTGTGGGACTTCTTACTTTGCATTTTGGAGTATATGAGGGTTTATGTAAGTTTAATGAAGGTAATTTCTGCAAAATACAAATGTTTGAAGAGATGCAGCTGACGCCAGGGTCTTATACTCTTATCTGCCATGAAACGATTAGATTTGCAGAGCATAAAAAATAGCAATAAAGCCCTTACAGAAATTGAAAAAGAATTGCGGCTGAAGCCTAGCCTTCCAAGAATAAAACTTGAAGACCATTATAAAAAAAGAAGATCCTGAGCAGCCTTCATATAGTGCTGGCTTATATTAGACTGATTAATCGTAATGTTACTATGTTCTATTTTTTAATTGTCGTTTCTCAAAAATTTACTTTTTTTAACTTTATGTACCTTTATCTCAGTTTCTATTAAAGATAGAGCTATGAAATTTTTCTGGGCTATTAACCTCATTTAGACTTACGTTTTACGTGTACAGTTTTCCAAAATTTTGGAAATAAAGGGATTTAAAAAATTTTTTGTGTTTATTATTTGAGTAAAATATGGTATATTTTTAAAATAAATCTAGAAACCAAATTTATAATGATAAATAAAAACCAAACACGTAAAGTATGTAAAAAAGATTACATTTTAAAATAAAAAACAATTCAGGTTTCTAGTGTTAATAGTTGCTGAGAAAAAGGTACAAACGTTAACATTGAGTTATATAGGGATACTCACTCCCCTTAATTAATAAGGGAATGAAATTTCATCTTTTACTTTGTTTTACTTCGTGAGACGCGGTTCCAAACACAAGCTTCATCTTTTATTTTACATACTTTTTCTTATGCAAGTGGTGAGTTCCTCGAAGTGCACCGGCCATCTTTTTGTTCGTCTGTTGTTTTTACGCTTTCTTTACGTTGAGTATAAGCCTATATGTCTGTGTAAAAAATAATTTTATTTTATATTTTATTGTATAACAACCTCAAGTATACCTGTAGTATACCTGTTTACCTGTATACCTTTTTCATGAGGAACGAATCATACTTCCGGAATTGATTATACAGCTAAAAATAAGAAAAAAGTTTCCATAAACATGGGTCCGAAAACCATTCTTTAGAGTTACGTCTAGCGAAAGATTTCGCCTGGAATTCAGTTTCTCCTGTGAAATGAATTCATACTTAAATTTTTAGAGCATTAATTAAGGTTGGTAATTAAACAGGATTTATGCAAAATGAGCTGAAAAATCGAATAAAACCTGTCCTACGTCTGTAAGTACAGTCATTTCTCAGATATCTAACAAAATACGCAAAAATAAATCTCGAAAAACATGTCTTTCTTAGGTCTGAAATAGAATAACTTTGTTAAATTGGTAACGGACATGTATATATTTTCAACAAAACTTGTAGAGAATTTAATTAGAAGAGAATGATCCAGTAAAAAATAAACACAAACTTTATAAAATCTGATTTTTATTAAATTAAAACACACGAAAAATAAGACAAAAAGCCGAAATACTGTACTTGTTTATTAATGAACATTCTTCGTCACTACTAATCGAAAAGTGTCTCTTGATCAACAAGTACAGTGTGTTTTAAAATAAAAATGCTGTCCTCAAAGTAAAGGTTTAAAAATTTCAAAATAATGATTTACTAAAAGTTGACAGTAAATTTTGTCTGAATAAAAGAAAACTGTAATACTAAATACTCGTAGTTAATGGTAAAAAAATCGTTCGTTAGTCTACGACTAGTTACATAAAATAAATAATCTGAAATGTTGACTCTTCTATTTTGTTTTTCCCACGCTCTATGAATGTTTTTAAACTTTAATTTATTTTATTTTTTTTATTTATTTCTTTTTTAATTTATTTAACGTCGCATCAACATCAAGGTCATTAGCGACGACGTTGGGGTGTAACTGTGTGTGATGAGGATGAAATGATTTTTTGTAACGTATGAAAATATGCCGTGCCTGAGTGGGATTCGAACCCAGGACCGCATGGTGAGAGGCGAGCACGTTACCAACTGCGCCAATGCGGCCGGTATAATTAATAAATCATTAATTTATTTTTATTTCTGTACATTGTATAGTTAAAAATGTTATGATAACATGAGGAAGTAGACTATCCAGAGGCATCCCTTCGTTACTATTACATTATATTACATTTTATATTTTAAATAGTAAACCACTATATTTTTTGTACATCGGACTTTGTTCAGTACAAACTGAGTTACATAACACAAACAGAAAATGACATTATAAATTTAAACAAATATATTATATAAACTAAAAAAGCTTTACGAGGATTATGTTCTTTTTTCTTTATGTTTAACATTTACCTTACTCCGACAAAGTTCACTACCTTAGGTTACACTCACTCATACGACTGACAAGGACTGCTCATCATCTGTCAAGGATTAGGCTCAATGGCCAGTTCCGGCATTCATCTCTTTTTAGGTATTCCCAAGCCTCCCTTCTTTTTAGGTTTATATTTCCATGCTCGTAGAGGAAGTCCGTGAGCTGGCAAGCGAAATAAATGGTTGAAACAGTTTCTCTTGTAATATTCTTAATGTTTCACACAGTGACAGAACGTTTAACTCGGTGCGTACAGCTTCGTTACGTACTCTATCTAATCGGGTATTACCATTGACTCCCCGCAAAAATCTCATATCAGCAGCCTGTATACAAGATCCATTTTTCTCTAATGACAGCCATGTTTCACTCCCATTTATGTTATGAGTGGGGCAGCAATTACTCTATAAAATTTCATTTGGGTGTTCTGGCTCGTTTTCTTCCCTATTGTCCTGCAAATAGAACCGCACACAGCACTGAATTTTTCCAGTTTTTCACTCACGTTACTATCAAACGAAAATCATTGAAAGACAGTTAAAAAACCTGTAACAGAACATAGTAAAAAAATTCCTATGCGCATGCGCCAACTGAAGACTGGGGAAGAGTTCCCCCTAAACTGCTCCTTGTGATAGTTGGAGCACAGTCAGTGACGATTAACAGCCGGATCGACAGTAAAGGAACAGTATATTGATGGACAGTAGTGGGAGAGGCGAAAATAGTACAAGTAGAGTAAGCCTCATCTTACAAGTTTTGTTTTTTTTTTTATTTAAAAAAAATAAGGTTCCCATTTTCACGGCGATCTAAATATTGCCCCTCGACCTAAAAATTGGCAGTCTATAAATATCATTTTTAAAACTTTTTTGGGTATATCCCATACCCAAAAGTAACTACTAATTGTAGAAGCTAACTTCAATCTAACGTCATCCTATATTAAAATGAATACCATAAGTAAATGACAATTTCCTATAACTGTACAGACAATTGCAGGAAGAAACTGTTACATAACCCTAACTGATTCACACATAATTTATCATCCAATAACCTACCAGGTAACCCCCTCGACGTTCGCGATGTTACTGGAACAAGAACTACAATAGGCAATAGATTTCTACTTTCAATTTATTATCAACTGCTTTTTTATTAATTCAATGTTCTGTTGGACAAAACGACAAATACAAAATGGCGGATTCAACAAAAGAGAAGACAGTACATTATCGGGTGTCCCACGAAAAGGTTGCTATTTTTGAATTAATATGCCGGACGTGTTGCACAGTCTACAGACTGGAAACTTTACAATTATAATAAATACATATGTACAAAAACGTACCCTCGAGTTTCATTAGCTTATGATTAATCAAAACAAAATGGCGGAATAAGATGTTCCTCATTACGATAATGTGGCCAAAGCAGTTTTAAACCAAAATCTTCCTAACCGTTGGATACGTCGTGACAGCGGCCTCATGAACTGATCTCCAAGATCGCCAGATTTGTCTGTTTGCGATGTTTTCCTAAGGGGGTTTTTGAAGGAAAAAGTTTATTCTCACACCATTGGAACAGATGATGAATTAATGAGGCTGATTGTAAAGGAACTGCTGTTTGATACCTCGGCAATTTTTGCTGTTTGATACCTCGGCAATTTTTCAAAAACGCTTATGACTCATTTTTGTTTCGTTGCTATCAATCAGTGCATAGCTTTTGATGGACATCAGTTCGAATAAAAGTTAATAAAACAAATTGTGTTCAATAATAATTTATCACTTTCATATTTTTTTCATTTTATTACTTAAGTAACATTGAAACAAATCACCAATTTGAAATGGTTATGCGAACAAAATTACTTTCCGCCATTTTGTTTTGATTAATCATAAGCAAATGAAACTCGACGGTGTTTTTTTTACATTTCTATTTATTATAAGTATAAAGTTTCCAGTCTGTAGAGTGCGCGATACGACCGGCATATTAATTCAAAAATAGCAACCCCTTCGTGGGTCACCCGGTATTTTGTTCTACTGTGCCATTGTATGAATAATGCTATACAAAAACTACTATTCGTATGTACTAAAGAACACTAATTTAAATAACTTTCTTAGTAGTCTAATTGGTATTTATGTAACTAAGGTGTAGTTTGTAGTTACCAACACATATTACCATAATAGTTGCATTAGTAGAATATAAACACAGAAGCACTAAATTGATCTACCCTTGAACATGAGAAGACATAGTTGGGTAGATTAATTTTCCCATCACGAGTTAAGATAAATAGTTTTAGATATCAAAGATATAATTAAGGAAATTAACATTTTATTGTAATGCTTTTGTAATGTAATAAGAAAAAAATTAATATCGATAGCATTCTAATCAATTTACAATAAATTTAGCCATTTTTTTTCTTTATTAGTAACAACTTTATATGTATGAATACCACGCGCGGCTTCGCACGCGAAATATGTATAGGCCTAATCAAGTTTTTTAAAATAAATATGTAACAGAAATTGTGTAGCTGCTAAGTATATCCCACAAACCCGTGCAGCAGATATAAACAGACTACAGGTTGAAACTCAGTAAAACGGATGCGATTACGCATCCAGAGTGAAACATAATTATGTTTCACTCTACCAACACCTTCAGTCACAACAACCGGTGACAGACAGGATGATTTATAATAGGCCTACTCTATGAATTTTTTCTTCTGGTACTGTCGTATTTTCTGTTTAGTATATGTTTCAATTAGTATATAGCAAGTTTCCAGTTGCAAAGAAAATATTTTGTAACTCGAATGTATCGCGTTAAGTTTAATCACAATTTTAATACATTAATGTTTTGACGTGCTGTACGGTTCCATGGAATAGAATATAGTCGAATATATATCTCCAACGCACACACAACACACACACACACACACAACGTTTTGATAATTTCTCCCGCGTACGTCTCGCCAACATCAAACCCCTTCATCCACTTCAACAGCTATAGGGCCTACGTACTCACATATATACACACCCACACATAAATTTATGAAAATCTTCATTAGGGCCTTTAGGGTTATAATTAATGAAAATTTAAAGAGAAAAATGTTGCTGTGAATGTAAATAGATATATGCTGTCAAAATTTCATGAAAATCCATTCAGTAGTTTCGGAAATTAGCCTGCACAAAAAAAACACGCTTTGTCTTTATAATATTAGTTTAACATTTTATAAAGAACTAAAAAAAAGGATCGCCAAAACCGGTAGAGAGAAAATAGCAAAAATGGTCAGCAATATTCAAATGTAGATGTAATTAAAGAAACAGTAGGAAAATAGTATAGGCCTATTTATTTACTTTTTTATTTTTATGTTATTTTTAATTTTTAAATGTAATAAAATAATAAATTTTAGGTTGTATTAAATTATCTTTATTTTATTAAAAATAGTGTAAGTTGAATAATTATTAAAATGTAATGTATCATATTGATACAATCGTAATCTTAGCAAATCGAAATAAATTAGCAAAGTATTGATTAAGTTAGTGTAGTACGTAAATATAGTATATATACGATATACTGCTAATAGTTAATACTTCAGTTTTTCGATATGTATTTAAAAGTTTCCAACCGTTTCTAGTACATGGTTTTGTCTATAGTAGGATAGGATAATTTCCACCACCTCTAGCGTAATAGGGTAGTAGTTTACTGTAAGAAATTTTGTATTATCGTAATTTATTTTTTATGTAATGTGTAATATCATGGAAATAAATAAGTTATTATTTTTATTATTATTAGTATACATAACCAGAAGACTTCATGATGTACATGTTTAATGTCCTATTTTCGTCTCGGTTGGGAAATAACCTAATGACAAACCCTCGTCGCTGTATTTTGTTTACAAGATCCCTATTCCAGCATCTTTTTAATCTCTTAGTGGTATTTTTTTTGGTAGGTGTGGGTGTGACAATTTAGCTAAATGAATGCAATTCTTTTCCGAATTAAAGTAATTATGTATATCGTTACTCCCCGATCAATCCGAATTAGCGAAGTTTAATTATATCTATAATATAGGCCGCGATTACACAGTATGGTGGCGGTAATCCGAACCCCGATACACCGAAACTTCCAGTAATCCGAACGATCACTTATTATCATGTTTTTAATTATTTTTTTACCATTTAGAAAATTCTTTAAAAACGTCTAATAAATTGAGTGCGGGCTACTGAAAAGAAAAACATTGAAAGCACCAGGTAAACCTGATGCCGAGCGGGCTTAATAGTCATGGTTTTTGCAAGAAAGAGCAAGGCAATCTATAATCAGTTGAGACATTCTCATCCAAAAGCGAAGTTTTTCTACATGGAAATGACCGGGAAAGATTACTTTCAAGCCAGTATAGTATGGCTGCATAAATTCAAATAACGATACGGTATTAGACTGTTAACTGTTACCGGTGAAAAAAGTTCTTCTGATATCGACGATTTTATGGACTTCAAAATAAAATTCTAGGCTGAAGTAGAAAATCGGGGTTTAACAGCAGATCAAATTTACAACGGAGACGAGTCGGCATCGAACTGCAAAATGTTTCATGGCAAAACTTTAGTTCATAAGAAGGAAAAGACTGCCGCTGGATTCAAAGTTGAAAAAGATTCTATAACATTTTCCCGTGAAGTAACAACACTGGCAATCACAAGTTATCATTGTTTGTTTTAAAATTGTGTTAAGCTTTAAAATTATACGAAAATAATACTGAAACAGATTTTAAATAAAGGTGTCATTTATAATTTTGTGTTCTCATAATTAGTTAAATATGTATTTTTTATCCTACAGTATATCGTATCTGTAATTTGATTGCCGAAATCTAAGATTGTAGGCATCGATAATCAGCAAAGGTCGGACATCTTACGTGTTCGGATAACCGCGACTATACAGTATTCTTAATATGTAACTCTATGTAACCATATGTGTACAACAATATGTAATAAGTACCAACATATAACTCAATAATAATTTACAATCCACAGTTACGCTAACATAATTTATTCATTTTTACACCTCATATTTTTCAAACAACACATTTAAATAAATAAAACTGAAGTGATTGAATAAGAAAGTAATAAAACTTTATGGTCAATATGATATAAGAATTTATGGGAATGAAGACACCAAATCGAATAAGGGAAGGTCATAAATGGAACTACCCAACCGAGCGAAAACGGTTATGATTGTGTGCGTTTGTGTTAAAGGGGAAGAAGTGGATGCAGGCAAGTGTGTTATTCTGTGATAACCTGGATAACATATCCAATAAAGTGGCTACAACCAAGTTGGTCCTTACTTCTTAATCAATAACGCCTTTTTGGTCATCTGAAAAATCTTATTAAAATAACATTTGACTTATTCATTCATAAAGTTTCTGAGTAGAATTCTATTTAGTTTATGCTTAAAAAACAATTCAGTTTTTGTTAACCCACCGGGTTAGTTTAGCGGTAAAGTCGTCGCCAAAATCAGCTGTTTAACAGCTGATTTTCAGAGACGAAGGTTCCAGGTTCAAATCCTAGTAAAGGTAGTTACTTTTATACGGATTTGAATACTAGACAGTGATTGCCGGTGTACTTTAATGGTTGGGGTTCAATTAACCACACTCTCTCAGGAATGGTCGACCTGGGTCTGTACAAGACTACACCTACACCTCATTTCACAAGACTACACCTCATTTACACGTCATACACAACATCCTCATCTCATTGGGTTGCTTATTGTTCTGAATTGAACAGATTCCAACGTACACATATTAGGAATTAAAAAAAAAAGTAGACTCAGTCTTCCCTCTTGCAGGAGGGAAATAACTCCAGAAATATGTTTACTAGCAATGATTGGCTGCAATGAGGAATTTTTTCACATATCAATTTTTACTTTCTCTTGCCTATATGAATATATAGGAAGGAGAGTATTTTTTCATGTCGATTTTTCGGAATCGAGTTTTCACCGGATCTAAACGTTTTCAGACCCCCTGAACCCAAAAAACATGTTTTTAGCGATTGGTCTGTGTGTGTTTGTGAACAGATTACCTCAAGAACGGAACATCGTACGAACTTGAAACTTAAGTTAGATACCACTAGAGGATCGGATATGAACATTTTCATCAAAATCGGTCAACCAGAAGTAGTAGTTTACTCGGGTCATTTTTCACTTTTTTGCGAGTTTCTCAAAAACTGGTCCTACAATTTTTTAAAAAATCGCCTCATTTACTACATTTGTTATGCTCTACAAGATAGGGTAGGTGCCACATCTGCTGAAATTCTTAGTGAGGCTGTTTTATCGTAAAAATATTGTTTTTTAAAGAGTGCGACTTAAATATGCATTTTAGCGCAAAAACGACTCTAGTAAAAGTAATAGAGAATTTAAAATCCTACAACTTTTATTTCAAACATTTTTTTTTAATAACCCTTAGTTTAGAGGTATTTAGCGATTTTCTGTTTTTTCTCACGAAAACTTGTAAAAAATTGATTTTTTTTAAATTTTAGCCTTATTATGCATTTTACGACAAAAAAGTGTAATCAAATTTATAGGAAATTAAAAGATCTACAACTTTAATTTAAGCATTTTTCTCTACAGAGCTAAGTTTAGCGTGAAAGTGATTTTCCGTATTTTTAAGCTAAACTAAGGTTGATTTTCACAGTACGTCTTTCATTCATGATTAAAACTAGTTTATGTTTTTTGAGGTTTTTTTTTGTTTATTTCTAAAGTTTTATTACTAATGTTAAGTTATATTATCCATTATTTGCGTTGGCAAGAGAAAGTTGTGTGAGTATTTCACACCAGACTTTTAATGTCTTACTACATCTACGTGGACTGTTGTTGTTTAGGTCATCAGCCAAAAGGCTGGTTTGAACCTGTAGAGGTTTTACTAAGTAAATCGAGGAGTGAGGTAGTTTACCAACGCCTTCCTCACTGAGTGGAAAAGTACACTTATCAGCATGCCAGGTCCTCTGAAAAGCATATATTTTCCACTCTGCAAATGACACTTTCACTTCATTCACCACAGGGTCTGGCTGTATAATGAAATCCATTACTTTCAGACGAGATAACTCTGATTAGTGTTTTTTACACCTCTACCTCTTCTGTTCTTAAATGATTCAGTAATTTAATTGGCTGACCATGTGAAAGGAACAGAGCTATTTATTTTAGCCCTGCAACTAACAGATTGAGTGTAAATAATTTGACACTCCACCTGTCTGTTATGGGCATCTGCGTGGACTATTCAATTCAATACTACTAAAAATATTCAAACATCTGTTAATATTGGAACGGTACCAATATAATTGCACTAATAATTGCAATAAAATACAAGTGATTTATTATAAAGGATAAAACATTATCTGTATAATAAAAACAATACAAAATCATAAATGTTGATATAAACTTTGTTATTAACTTACTAATATAATTCAATATAGGCCTACACAAAATAAACTGAAACGCATAAAAACAGTTGTAAATGCCAACATAAAATGAAATTGCCTATCAGTTATATTACAAGTTATATCAATTAACATAAAATTGTTGTGCTTATTATATTACTTAAAAATTATTAACAATTTTATGTCAGTTGGAACAACTGAATTATATTTTTTATCATATTAGCTTTATAATAATTCTATCTTTATAAATTTAAATTAAGCTGTTCCAAAGTGTCTAAATACAGTGAAACTTCTTCTAATGGACATTTCCGAATTGCGGACATTTCCTAATTGCGGACAATTTTAAAAGTCCCGGCATTTTCCCGTAAGACACAATACTAAAATATTTCCTAATAACGGACCCTCCACATAACGGACGCGGACAGTTAATTTGTATGGTTTAGAAAAATCAATTTCTGGAAAGCGGACAAAACTTGTCCGCAAAAAATGTTAGTACAATATATGCAATACATTGCATTTCAAAAAATTGACGGATTAATCATAGACAACATAACATATGATTGGTTTTGTAGAGCGGGTGCAAATTCACTACCATTATAATTCACGATAATTCATGAAAAAGCGTTAAAAGTAGCCAAATAAAAGAATTGTGTAAATTGTGTAATCAACTTATGTACAATCCTGGAATACAAACATAAGGTATGATGGATTACTTATTAGTACTGGACATGCATGCATATTTTTTATATTGCATATTAGATAACACGTTTCTTTTTTGGTAATTTTATATACATGTACTATAATTATACTATATACTTAGTCTATGTATTAAATATTTCTTTTTCACTGCATAAACGTACATAGTATGTATTTTATATATTCTTGTTAAATACGTTACATTACGAAATACATAATGTAAATACAGAAAATTTTACAGTACACATATTTCTCATTAGCGGACACTTCTTAAACGCGGAAAAACTTTTTGGTCCAGCGAGTGTCCGTTTTTCAAAAGTTTGACTGCATAAATTACAGTCTGTTTCCCTGTAATTGTCATAAAGTACAGAGGAGGTCACTGAAAAATAATATGTAACTTTAAAAAAATTATTACTATAGAGAGAAAATTATCAGAAGAACCTTCGCGCTTTGAGTAGTGCACAACTAGACGGACTGTTTTCAACTGATCCCCTCTACTGGCATGCTGTGCCAGAGAGAAAGAATGTGACGGATCCATCGTTTTTGCTCTCTCTGCGCAGTAAAGTTCATTTTAGGAGGTTCTTTGGTTTGTTCACGCATTATAACTGAAGATGTATTGTACGCAACCAGATCAGATGTATTCTGCGCAGTAAAGTTCATTTTAGGAGGTTCTTTGGTTTGTTATATATTTTCCTGTCGTTTTAAAATAAGTCCGTAGGATGTCTTCGTTTCGGCGGGCGAGTGTCGTTTGAACTGTGTAAGAGTGAGGTGTGATTCAAGTTGTTTTGGTATTTTGTTCTGTATATATTGATTTCTTGTTGAACTGTAGAAATGGGTAGATATTTATGAAATACATATTTTTTCTGTACCAAAGTGATTTCGTGATTGTTCTGAGTAATTTCGTGCAATGGGACCATTGCACGATTTCATGTTGGAATGGCTTCTTGA
This sequence comes from Catonia carolina, assembly GCA_035578175.1. Classification (NCBI taxonomy): domain Eukaryota; kingdom Metazoa; phylum Arthropoda; class Insecta; order Hemiptera; family Achilidae; genus Catonia; species Catonia carolina. Next base: position 66,017,701 of record JAQMRL010000004.1, on the reverse strand, counting down.
GCCCCGTAATTTGATTCCACACGTCCAAATCGGTTTAAGAGTTTATTTATAAATTAAAAATTTGTTGTTAGGATTGATTGTCGAACATTTACTAAGTATACAATAAACCTGTTTCAATTTTGTGTTCAGCTGTTTCCTTTCGTTCTGTATGTGTGTTTTTCAATTCAGTCATTTTTCAAAAAGTATACCAATGTATCCAGCGGAGTCTGTTTTAGGTACCTGTGTGTAGTTTACGTAAACTAGTAGGCATGTGTATTTTCTTTATGTAAATGTTACACGTGTGCATTTTGTTTCATTTTATTTTCAAATGCCATTTATTATTCCAATCTTGTATTTTGTCCACGTGCTCAAACACTGTAGCTGCATCTTCTTGGACAGACAGAACAGCAGTATAGTCGGGAAAAATGTCTTTAGTAGTGTTTTTGTTTGTAGGGAATCGGCAGTGTATAAGCTGTATACGAAGAGAGCAAGAACACGCCTTGTGTTCTCTGTCAGGTCAATTAGAAATTGGACACTGTAAAGTGCAGTCAATATAACTTTTTTATCAATCATTAGTTCAAGCAACGTCTTTAGATCAACTAGTTTGCGTTACGTTCCCGTTACCAGTTCCTCTATGTATATATGTCGTCTTAGGCGAATAAGGTAAAATTGCAAATGCCTTAGTTTTTTTTTATCACCTACAGAACAAAGAACCAAATTTCAGCTGTTTGTGTTATTGGAAAGTAAGATAATAAGTGACGAGTCAGTCAGTCAGTGAGGACTTCCGCATTTGAATATAAAGAAAATATAGATGAGAATACGGAAACTAAAGGAAGCTGCGCTGAGAGTAGGGGTTAACCCTGGAAAACCGACCAAAAATCCAACAAAATGAAGAATAATTTATTAGATTTTCTTCCGTTACATAAAAATAAAATTCATTTAATATTTTATACATTATGAATAATTCAATAACATTAAATCTAAGACAAATGTGAGCTTGTCAAGTCGCTAAAGGGAATTTGATGAAATGATTCAAAAGTTCTTAATGTTTACTTTAAAAGTATTTCCTGTGAAAAACCGAGAGAAAAATCTGATATTTTCTCGTTACATTTTCAACCGCATTTTAAGGTTCCGATGTATCTTTTGATGTAGCAGATATGTTTTATCTTGGGATATTTTTTAGAATATCCTACTCATTTTAAAAATAAAAATAAGAAAAACCCGTACAAAATATGGGAAATATGGAAGGAAATTCTCATAATATTAAAAAAACTAAGTAATTGTAATACAGGTAAATACAAGAGTGAATGGTGAAAATCTCGCGTCAACTTTTACAAATAATGTGAATATTTTATTTTCTGAAGATCTAAAAAAAATTATGAGAAAAGTAATCAGTAAATTACTTTAATAAATTCACTCTCTTTGATCTGTTGAATGGATAATTGTTGGATTTGAGATTACGTTTACAGAAATAATAATAATAAAGTTCAATTGAAGAAGATTTTTTATATCTTAATTTCTTATCAGGAATTATAGATAGCCTACAGTGACCTCTCTCTCAACCGATCTTTTCGTTGACCAACTTTTCTTAAGTGGGTGATTTTCGTTTTATGGTTAATTTCATTTAAAAAACATTTTATGGTTCTCATACCAAAAAAAAACCGGAGTGGTGAAAAGTAAACATTATAGAACTATCAGACTAACGTGCCATACATCATCTAATCTAGATACTAACAAAAATTATATACATGAGAAAAAACACCGAGTAGAAGAAGTGTTGGATGATGACCAATTTGGATTTAGAAGGAGAAGGGGAACTCAAAATGCAGTATTAGCTCTGCGATTATTGAGAAAAAAATATAAAAAAATAAAACTTCTTATAATGTTATTAAAGATTTAGAGAAATCATTTGACAATTTGGACTGGAGTAAAATGTTTAAAACCTCAAAAAGGCTAGAAATTAAAATACAAATAAAAGAAAGTTATCTACGGTCTAAAAAAACAATCAATCGGCTATTTTGAGAATCGAAGGGCACAAAAATGAAGTTGCTGTACGAAAAGGTGTACGGCAAGGATGTTCATTGTCACCACTACTTTTTAACTTGCATATAAAAGAGGCTATAAATGAAGTAAGTGAAGGAAAAATTTGACAAGTAAAAATTTAAGGAGAAACAAAAAAAATGCTGAGATTTGCCGATGTTAACGTAGAAGGGTCTTCAAAGTTAAATACAGCTTACAGACTACTAACATTGATTTACAGATTACGAAAAATGTCTTAAAACATTATGTTTGTACGGGAGTGAAATGTTAAAGATTAGGCGGACGGACACAATAGGTAATTTAGAGGTTCATAGACGAGTGGATGAAAGAAGAAGTATATGGAAATATCTTACTAAAAGAAGGGATAGGCTAGTAAGACTTATTTTACGACATCCAGGTATTCTCTATCAAATAACAGAGCGTATTATTGAGAGACAGAACTGTAGGCGGAGGCAAAGGTTAGAATATTTAAAGCAAATTACAAAATATGTAGGATGTTACAGGTATGTAGAAATGAAACAACTTGTGCAAGATAGAGCAGCTTGGAGAGCTGAATCAAACCAGTAGAGAGCTTGTTGACAAAAAAGGGTTGCAAATGAGCTAACATTCTAACAACCGAATTTTCAATAATCCGGTCGCGACTTGGTCCCACCTAAGTCAGTTAAAAGAAACAGTTGTGTAATTGAAAGCAATCAAACTTTTTCGCACAATTTTAGACTTAATTTTAACAAATCAAGCCGTACGCCAAAAAAACTACAAAAATATAGATATTAGATACAATTTAATATTAAAAACTGCCAGCCGCGTTGGCGATGTTGGTAACGTGCTCGCCTCTCATCACGCGGTCTTGGGTTCGAATCCCACTCGGGCATGGCATTTTTTCATACGTTACAAAAAAATCATTTCATCTTCATTACACACAGTTACACCCCAACGTCGTCGCTAATGACCTTGAAGTTGATGCGACGTTAAATAAATAACAAAAAAAAATATTAAAAACTTTAATATTTTATGTGAGAAACCACATAATACATCAATATTAGTATAATTCTTTTAACTTACGAATTTCTTTTTCAGCAGGTGATGGTTGAAGAAGTTCACAACGTGTTCCGGTATACCCTGGTAGACAACTACACACTACAGCAGTAGCTCCTGCATGCCTGAAAAATAAATATATACATTAATTTTAGTCATCACAAGAGCTAATTAGCAAATTATTTTAACATAAAATATCAAAACATATGTCCTAAAACGCTTTGGTAGCCAGTTACGGCTAGCAAATGATTTCGCTCAGATCTCAGTACTCTCGGTGAAATGAACACTTGCTAAAATTATGAAAAGGTAAATAAAGGGGCAAAATCAGTTGCTTCTTATGTTTTTTAACCTAAAAAAGAATGAAACAGGTCCAACAGCTGTATATCGCTTAGTTTTTAAGATATTCGACGTAAAACAGAAAAAACTTTGCTTAAAACACGTTTTTGTTAGGTTTCAACTTGTCGCCATCGGCCCCCACCATTATCAGCACTGCAGACGGTCTCAGAACCGGCCGCGAGGAGCGCTTACGACGCGCAGCAGGTAGTGCCTCCCCTCCACCTTGACGTGGATTCGCCAGAGGGGATTTAACCGGCCGCACTTGCCAGCGAGGCACACTCGCCATCCAGCTCCCGAACTGGGAAGAAAAAGCAAGAAGTTTAACAGCCCAGCCGAAACCGGACGCAGCCATCTCTGGTCGACGCTACCAGTGTCGGATGCTACATTCCCGCACCGGTCAGCCGAAGGAAGCCCGTGCGTGCCTGCTGACACCTCGGTGAAGATAGAAGTCAGCGCAGGGCCGGATAGAACCGCCCCGGCGGCGCTTTCGGCCTACGGTCTACGCGGACCAAAGACTGCGGGGCTGTAGGGGCCACCACTGTCACGCTGCAAAGGGGATCCAACTGCCGCTGAGGGAGAGTTAGACCTAAACCCGGTAGCCGAGCCGTCAATTTCGCAAGCAAGGTTTTGCCACGTATCATCGGCCTCGGTCGGCGACAAACTATAATAATTTTGTTAAATGACTTGATAAATACAAAAAAATTAAAACAAAACTTGTAAAAAATCGAATGTTTTTACTAACCGAGTACATTTCTTATTCTATGGCAACGCTTATTATATAGGAAAATAACAAAACAAATTCAAATTTCATCTTTCACAACATATCCGGTATGGTTTGCCAACAACAACCAATACTTTTTCAATTTTTTTAGAATTTTTTAAGAAAAACCAACGAATTGAAAAACTGTTGAATAATAATTTATAACTAAATTTAACTACGATAAATCTCGTTTATGTAACAATGAGATAAAATAAAGTAAACTATTTTATAACGTTACAGTCAACACAATTATATAGTTGAAAATTTGTATAATAGATAAAAGCAATTCCGATGAAAGATTAATAATTTAAATTTAATCCCAAAGTAAAACACTTTGCTATAAAATAAATCAAATAGATTTATTAGTAGTAGACAACAAAAAGGTATACGTAGTCAAGTGAAACTGTATGAAGTTTCTCAGATAGATTTCATAATGGGAGTAATCAATAACCTACAATGATGTGAATAATTAGTGTTAACAAGTCTATGAATTATTGCTTGTGGAGACATGCAAATTTACTTATTCAAGATATGAGAGTGAGGGTAATATGGAGATAGAAATATTGATAAGATAACTGGTGAACTGTGAGTGTGGGTGTTTTTAAAGCAAGGATTCTATTACAGTATTAGCCTGGAGGGTTAGAATTGGCACGGTGAGATCAAGTGTTGAAGTATCCGCTTTTCACCCCTTAAAAGTGAGTGAGTGCACTCACAACATTTTGCTGTAGTACGTAAAATGAAAGATGAAGCCTGTGTTTGGAATCGCGTATCTCATCGAGCGGGAAACATAAAAATTTCTGGTACGGCTCGTTTTAAAGCTTGGTTTCTTGTTATTTTTCTTATTGAAATTATAAATTAGTACAAATAACAGTTGTTAGATAGCAGCAGCCGCTGTTGGTATCAAATGAAGCGTACTGTTACGGCAGATCGCTGTGGAGACTAGAGTTTCCCCGGCTGAAATGGTTAAAGGAACTCGTGGATCTAAATGTTTAGGAGCTATTGCTTTGTATTATAGTTAAAACCAGAGAAAGTAAAACATGAATGAAGAAACGCGGTTGTATAAACTTGGCTATAGTACGTAAAATGAAAGATGAAGCCTGTACCTCACCAGGTAAGACATATAAAAATGTCTGGTACGGCTCGTTTTAAAGCTTGGTTTCTTGTTATTCGTATAAATTACGAAACACGGAAGCGTATTAGACGTTTTCTAGCGAATTAACAACAAGTATGTGCCCGTGTTTTAGCGCATTTTTCACTTAGTCTATCTTGGAGAACAAGTAGCACGATCAATTTTAGGAGGAAAAATATGGCGTTTTACAGGAGTGTTCCTGCACATATTTTAATTAATATCAGCTAAAATTCACCCTTTTAGTACAAAGGGTAAAGGAATTACAGTGTTTTTTTGAAATTGTTATTTTTGTTCCCGAAGGACGTAACGAGTTAAAACCAAAGCTATATCCTTGTAATAAGGGAATGCAATTTCACTACAAATAAATAATGTAAATGTGAAGGTTTTTTACTTTCTCTTGCTTATGTGAATATATAGGAAGAAAAGTATTGTTTTCATGTCGATTTTTTGAAATCGAGTTTTCACCGGATCTACACGTTTTCAAACTCCCTGAATTTAATAGACTAGCAACTAATTTAATTATATTGCGCAGTTCGTTGTTGTGCACAACTGAAAATCAGTAAAATATTCGAAGTAAATTGTTTTTTGTCATAAGCCTCTCGACTGGTGTCATGTAGTTCTCCAAGCAGTTCAATCTTGCGCAAATCGTTTCATATCTAGGCCTACATACCTGCAACACCCTACATCTTCTGTAATTTACTTTAAATATTATAACCTTTGCCTCCCCCTTCAATTCACTCCCTCAATATTACCCTCCATTATTGATAGACCAATACCGGGATGTCTTACGATATGTTCCACTAGCCTATCCCTCCTTCTGGTAAGATATTTTCATACACTTCTTTTTTTTGTTCATATACATTTCTTTTTTTTCCTTAATCTGTAACATTACCCTAGAACCACATTTCAAAAGTTTCTCTCATCGTTTCTACAGCATCCATATCACCCAGATATCGCTTCCGTAAAATGCTACACTCCAAACATAGTGATTCAAGGTTTTTTCCTATCTGTAAATCCATTTTGTAAACGGACGTATAAAAATAGCAGTTTTAGCAACTCGTGTATTTTAAAGTAGCGTTCAGCTCGTTTTGAAACAAAAGAAACCAAAAAAGGTGTAGGTCAGGGTTTTTCTACACCTAGAAAAACAGAGCGGAGTGATGAACCTATTCGCAAAAGGACAGTTACAACAACGTTTTCAACTAGTATCTGCGTCCGCACGAAAATGAGTTCAAGGTCACAGTAGCCAGCTGTGCAGCATTGCCGAATCACACACACTACACCCACGCGCGCTGCATAACAAGACCAAGACAAAGGAATACGCTCGGTATTCCGTCATCGTCGCATGACAAGGCGTGAAATATTAATACAATAGTAGAGACAATCTAATTAGCGAGGGAGCTTTTAATAGTGAGTGACCTTGAAATTCATTTTCGTGTGACCCAGATTGTAACAGCAGTAGCGAATTTGCTGCCTTCCGGTAACAGACTGCTATCCCACGTTTCTCATGCACTGTAATAGTTAATACATATAATAATAACCGATTTAACAATTATGCTATACACCTAAGAACTGTGTTCCATTAAACTTAACATAACAATAATTATTATCACAGCGCCATATTACATTATGTTAATAAACATAACAATAATTATTATCACAGCGCCATATTACATTATGTTAATATTAAGTTGCATAATCGCTTCACATGTTTACTTTACATTATAACGTCACACGTTTAATTAGCTAGATAATAGTTAACATGTGGTGTACAAATTCACCTCCATGTTTCACAGTTAAGGAAAACATCTAATTATTAATATTAATCATTAAAGGTTATTTTTTATCACGCTTTGCCTTCTTTGGACCGCGTTGAACTTTTCGCATGATGTTCTGTTCCCTTTGCCTTTCTTCCCAGAATCTCTTTATCTTTTCACTCATCATCTCCTTTCTTTCTTCTGACCACTTACGCTGGCTGATTTCTCAAATCAGTGTTTCTGCTTTTAAAAACTTTAAATCGTCTACGGCTTTTCCAAATGTGTCACTGTCCTGAATAGCGTTTTTCTGTATTCCTATTTCCTCGAGGTCTCTCTCCACTTCTTTAACTCATCCAGTTGTTGTCTTAATCCCATTTAAATAAGTGAATATTCTTTTAGTCAGCATACTGTCATTCATTCTGTTGAGATATTTGTAAAATTTCGCCCTGCTTTTTCTAACTATGTTTGTAAACGTCTCCGTTAGTCTATACAGGGTTTTATTGGACCTCAGTCTCCATGTTCCATCGTCTGACTTTATGGGTCCCAAGATTTTCCTTAAGATTCTTCTTTCCCTCTTTTCTATCTCCAGCAATCCTCCTCTTGTACTGAGAGTTAAATATTTACTGGCACAGAGCCCTTCAGGTTTGATTACCGCGTTGAAATGCTGTATTTTCGCTCTGTGGGAAATGTTACATTTGTTGTAAATGTTCTGTGTGATCCCATAAGCTCTCTCTAATTTCTTAACTCTTTCCTTGTTAGAAACTCTATCCAGCCCATTCGGCTGTATCCATTCTCCCAGGTACTTGAATTAGTCAGCTCTTCTGATGTTTCCGTATTCAGATTTCATATATTTTCCATTAAAGTTTATTTAATTTATTTTTAAATGTAGTTTATAAATCTTAGATTTTAAAACTTGATTCAAAAACCGTATTGGGGCATACAGTGGTAGTTACAGTGATATATCATCATCATCATCATCTGTCAAGTATTAGGCTCAGTGGTTTGTTCCAGCATCCATGTCCTTTTACATCTTCCAAGCCTCATTTCCCTCTAGGGTTATATTTCCATGCGCATAGAGGAAGTTTGTGTGCTGACATGCGAAGTAAATGGTTAGAGATCCAACTGTTTACTTCGCAACGATATAATATGTGGCTGTTATGTTTTTCTATAGGTTTGCTGTGTAATGTTTGTAACCTACCGGCACCGACTGTCTGCTAATTGCTGTTTACCAAAAGAGCGTAGAACTGGTCGATAATTCTACAATTCATTAGTAGAATTCGGTAGAATTCTACTATTTAACAAACGTTCACAATAACAGATAACGCAAAAATTAGGAGAAGGTTAGGAGTACCAAAAAAAGTATTAAAAAATACTAATAAACTATTCGTATACTATAATATGCTATCGTACTATTCTATCTAATTATTAAATTTCAATTTACCACATTGCTGTCGAATGAAAGATTTTTTTCGAAGCCTACAATAGAAATCGTTTTGCATAAGATTGTTCAGGTATCCTACAGTATAGGAATGTAATTATAATAAAATAGACATGCTGAACATACAATGTTATTTGTAACACATACGTAGAATAACAATAACATTACCAATAATAATAATAATAATAATATAATCAAAAGAGCGCTGTTGAAATGTTACAATTAGGTATATTTTGATGTGAAAATAACGAACTTACTAAAACACCAGATGTGAATGTTTATTTTTGATCACTGTGTTACAATTTAACGAAAAATGTCAAAACCAATGTAGTTAAATTTGGTTTTGAAACAGTTAAAAATTTCAGTACACAAATTTTGTAACAATAGTTTAATAAAATTTTTAGTTTAAAGGGAAGACTGCAGTCTTTTCTTATCCACATTAACGTTTGTACCTTTTTTAAGGAACCAATAAAGACTTCTTTATTCAGCTTTTTTTGTATAAAAATTTAGAACGTTTAACATTTTTGTCAAATGTTTTTGTATAAAATAACTTTCAGAAATGTTTTAACTGAATTTTAAAATTCCCAATATAATACTGCACAAAAACTGGTTTTAAGATTTTTTCTTAAAAACTAATTAAGATAATATAATTCTCTGGAAAATTGCAGAAATTAATGTTAGAAATATACCTTAAAAAATTTCGAATTGATATCTTTAGTAGAACTAGACAAAAATGTACTTACCCTTAAAAATAGAATTAAAGAAAAAGAAATTCATCCCTTATCGTTGGAACTATTATCTGGAGTCTCCTTATCAAGGTACAAGTCCTCCAACTTCCTTTTACCAATCGTAATTTCTTTTCTAAATCTTTTTTATAAAAATTCTTCCTAACATTTTTCACTTTTTTTATATGCGCTGTGAATCTAGCTTCAGCATCACTTAACAAAAAATTTTGCCGGGATCTAGGCCTAATTCCTTTAACTCTCAACACTTCCCAATGCAGACTTCAGTACGATAGTTTCCACAAAAATAAAAAAATGAAAATACTTTTAACAATTTTCAGGCTTTTGTCACCATTTTATAGAGGAGATATTTTAAACTACATAATAGGCTAAAATTCCGGATATCGATATTTTTTACGTGCACTGCCCCCCTATAACATTTTAAATCAATGTCCTTATAATAGTAAAATACACTGTAGTCAAATTGCCGGCCCGATGGCTTAGTGGATAGCGGAACTGACTTCTACGCCGGGGTCCCAGGTTCGATTCCCGGTAGATCTGGCATTTTTTCACCTATCGTTCTTCTCACCTTCTGCATTAGCAGTAATTGCAAAACAGCCAGACGTAAAACAACAAAAAGCAAAAAGTGCATTCATCAATCCACTTACATGGAATATATACTGTAAAATCATAATCGTGATATTTTAGATTGTTTATTGTAAGAACCTGTGTATTGCAGTACTTAATGATTAACAGCTTAACAAGCAGTAAAAAAATAAAATAAAATCGATGCACAGTAACGGGAGAGGTGAAAACAGTACAAGAAGAGGAAGTCATATTTGCGAGTTTATTAAAAAAATTGTAAAATAGTAATTATATAAAAAAAACTCTCAGCATACCTTTCAGAAAAATTAAAAGTTGGAAAATCAAAATTAGATTTGTGAAAAAAAATTGAAAATCAACAGAAATGCACTTACAAAACTGTATCTTATGGTAGATACTGTTGCCACTAGATATTTTGTTTGGCCTTTTACCTCATTTTTAAATTACATTGATCAATAAAATATTATCAGTGATACGATTGTTTTCGTGAAGCGTTGCGTTTTCATACGTCTCCCTATTAAATAGTTTGTGATTTTGATAAACTCTTGTTGTTGTTTAGGCCATCAACACCCTTCCTTACTGAGTGGAAAAGTATGCTTATCAGCATGCCAGGCCCTCTGAAAATCATCTACTTTCCACCCTGCAAATTACAATTTCACTTCATTCATTACAGGGTCTAGCTGTATAATGAAGTCTTTTAATAAACCTCTACCTCTTTTGTTCTTAAATGCTTCAGTCGTATAATTGGCTGATCATGTGATAAAAAAAACTATTTTTTGTAGCCCTGGAACTAGTAAATCTAATGCAAATTAACATTCCACCTGCCTCTTATGGGCAAATTATAAATGGGTCATAAATTATAAAATTTAGGAAAACTTTAGCCCTTTTATCCCTGATGATTTCATAAAATATAAGCTTCCTTTTCCTTAAATGAAAAAAAAGTGATTTTGGTCAGACTCGCTCTTAACAAATCTCTGGTCAGTAAAACAAACAAAATACACATGAGATTTAATAAAAACAGAAATGTAATATTATATTTTCTTTTGTGTTTTAATTAATTACAATTTTCTATTTTAGTACTTGGCTCTGTAATATAAATGTAATTAAATTTAATAAATTATTAAGATGATTATAAGCTGTAAAATTGTTTATTCAAGCGTACAGCATTGTTTAACTCGTTTCATAACGGATATTAAAGAACACGACCACGCTAACCATATCTTGTATTTTAACGGAAAAATACAAGGAAATAAAAGAAAAACTAAAACTAATTTCCGTTTATCATATTTTTCTTTCGCTGTATTTAATTAAATTTAACTGGTGTGAAATTATTTCAAAAGATTTTCTTTGTTTTAAAAAGCAATCTTTAAAATAGTTGATGGGTTTTATTAATTTATACAAAATATAAAGTGTTTCTACATGGCAACGAATATATTGTGATTACGTTTTTAATCATTTGTAATTATTAAATTTGTATTTAGTTTGAAAATCTTTTAGAAATTATTTAGTTCGGTTCAAATGTTTTCCCGTTTTATTCCATACTAACACTTACCGGTCCCACTATCTATCAAAATTTTATATTATTTTTATTTTATTAACTTTACTAGTTAAAGTACCCGTTCTTCAAACGGTTTTCTGGGTGCCGTGGACGGTCGGTTGGGGGTACCGAGTTCCATCCCTGTCAGGTCTGACATTCTTTAAATATTTATAGTTATCTATCTCCTTTCAACAGACATTTCGATGAACCGGTCATGAATATCAACTGGTAACTTAGCTGTGGCAACAACATTTTCACTAAACGGATTCAGTACCCATCTCTTTGAAAAATCACTTTTAGATCACGCATTTTTAATATCAAAGTCTTAAAAATACATGTATAATTACAGTCAAATTCAATTATTAATAGTAAGGCTTACTATTATTATCGGGAGGGGGCGCGAAGTATTAATTTTATTTATTTTGACTATTTGGGGTCGCGGAACAAAAAAGGTTGAGAATCACTGGTACAGATTCATCTTAAAACAATCTCATTTGGTAGAATTTGCCCATCGCCTTATTTGATATACGAATTCTAATTATTTTCCTTTCTATTTAAGATACTCTGTCTGTCCTGTTTTTCCTGATTTAGTTTAAAAAGAGTTTCACTTCTATAGTAATTTCCGTTTAGAAAACTGTTTTGTAATTGGTGAGTTATGTGTAGGGTCTACATAAAATCTTTATTTTCTTCAAGGTTAAAAACGACCCAAATTGAACCAACAAACAAAAACTTTGTCGGTTTTGTGGCTCTAGAGATTTTGTTGTTGATTTTGTAATCTCAATAACTTCTACTAATTATTCTTACCAAATTAAAATTCCAATTAAAGTACAACTTTTTTAAGCTCAGTGGTAATTTATATATATAATTTTAAATCTTAAAAAAGCCTTCGTTTCTTATATTAGGTCATAAAATAAAAATTTTACAAACTTCAACAGTTTTTCGTTTTTGGCAACATTCCAATATTTTTCAGTACATCTATCTCCTTAGTGTAAGACATCAAGGAATATATTTAAAAAAGAAGAACAGGATAAAAAAATTAATCATAAAATGTACAAGTAATAATTTATTTTTAATAAATACCTATATAAAAAATTAAACGTTAACAAAATTTCTAAACATAAATCAATTAAAAGTTTCTAAATTTGATGTACAATTGTGATTTAATTAAAAAAAATACTGAAATATATTTCAGGATATTAATTTCTGAATAAGAAAAAAGGGAGAAAAAAATCTGAAAGATTTATTATTGAAGAAAGTAGCATCTGAAGTCATTTATAATTTAAAGCAGATTATCTCAACCAAATTAGGAATAAAGAATAAGAGCGCGTAGAAGGAAGAAGAAGAAGAAGAAGAAGTATAAGAAAAAAGAAAAATACTGAATAGGGAAAAGGAGGAAGAATGGTTTAGCGACCGTGAGGATTTTATGTAATGTGAGTAGAAAAGAAGGCTATACAAGACAGAAAAAGCATTGGGATGAGGCCCTAAATTGAGTCTATAAAGTACAGGGGCTTTATCTTCATATTCTGGCCTTGGGATTTTATCAGATTTAAAAAAAGGGTGCTAGAAGCCCTTAGTAAATCGAGTCAGATACCTTACTTGTCAATATTTCGGAATGTCAAAAGTAAGATTTAAAAAGATTTATCGAGCATTTTGTACTGTTCTTTTTTTCTTTAGTAACAGTAATATTACTGAAGTGTTTTCCTCCGCTTATTGTCAACATCAGTGAAGTACTGAATTAATATATTTAAATACATAAAATTTATTTTCTAAGATCTTATTTGCACTCGATCTACAAGTTCCAGAGCTAGATAAATAGTTCTGTTTCTTATCACATGGTCAGCCAATTGTATGACTGAGAGAGTACTGAGAGAGTACAGATAATTGAATCCCAACCATCAAAGTACACCGGTGATCACTGTCTAGTATTCAAATCTGTATGAAAGTCTTACTAAGACTTGAATCACGGAACCTTCGTTTCCGAGCATCAACTGTCCAACAGCTGATCGCGGCTACGACTTTACCACTAGGTAGGTTTGACCACGGTAATTACAAAAGTTATCTCTTATATTTACCGTGAGTTTCACAGCTACTAAGTTACTAAAAACTTCGATTAATAAATTTCAAAACTATTTCCAGTGCAAAAGCTTCTGTTGCAGGTAGTTCCCGACTAGTTTTTAAGTAAAGTTACTAACAGAAATAAAATAAGAATTGATTATTTGCAGGTTAATACAAAAATGCTGATTCTCTCACAAACTAACTTATATAATAAGTTCAACATTTCCATCAACAATTCAGTTGTTAATCAACATTTCAATTCACAAAAATTTTTTGACCGATTTTGAATTATGTTCTCCAGTATTTTCCAATTTTGTTTACGGTTTCAGTTTATTGGACTATTATTCTCCTAGATTTGAATTCCCTTAAAATTTAGCTATTAGTTTTTTTAAAAATAAATCTCTTCTGTCAAAATTAAACAAAAACAATTTATATAAAAATCAATCTTAAGACCCATTTGGACATATGAGATAAAATTTTGGGGTACATCTGCCAATTCTAATATCAAAATTTAAGAACGATTCCAGTCAAAAATTGTCATAAATAAGTTGAACATACTTGATACTGTAACAGTACATACAGTGCTTATAACACAAGAATAAGACTACTCTTATGAGTAAAGTGTTTTAATAAATAACTTTTTATTATTTTATTTATTAATTTATATATATATATATTTTACTTTCTCTTGCCTATATGAATATATAGGAAGGAAAGTATTGTTTTCATTTCGATTTTCCTAAATCGAGTTTTCACCGGATCTATACGTTTTCAGGCCCCCTGCACCCAAAAAAACATGTTTTTAGCGATTGGTCTGTGTGTGTGTGTGGGTGTGTGTACAAAATATCTCAAAAACGGAACATCGTACGAACTTGAAACTTGAAACTTAAGTTACATATAACCCACCGGGTTGGTCTAGAGGTAAAGTCGTCGCCAAAATCAGCTGTTTAACAGCTGATTTTCGGAGACGAAGGTTCCTGGTTCAAATCCTAGTAAAGGTAGTTACTTTTATACGGATTTGAATACTAGACATTGGTTACCGGTGTACTTTGATGGTTGGGGTTTAATTAACCATACTCTCTCAGGAATGGTCGGCCTGGGTCTGTACAAGACTACACCTCATACACATCATCCTCATCTCATTGGGTCATGGGGTTGCTTATTGTTCTAAATTGAACAGATTGCAACGTACACAAATTAGGAATAAAAAAAAAAAAAAAAAGTTACATAACACTACCGAACCCGACACGAACATTTTCATCAAAATCGGTCAACCGGAAGTAGTAGTTTATTTGTGTTATTTTTCACTTTTTTGCAATTTTCTCAAAAACTGGTCCTACGATTTTTTTTAAAAATCGCCTGGTTTACTCAATTTTTTATTTTCTACAAGATAGGGTAGGCGCCATGTTTGCTGAAATTCTCGGTGAGGCTGTTTTTAAGTAACAAATGTGTTTTTTTAAGATTACGGCTTTAATATGTATTATAGCGCAAAAAATGTATATAATAAAAACTGTAGACATTTTAAAATTTTACAACTTTCATTTTTAACATTTTTTGTATAACGCTTAGTTTAGCGGTAATTAGCGATTTTCTGTTTTTTCTCACGAAAAGTGTGAAAAATCGATTTTTTTAAGATTTTGGCCTTAGTATGCATTTTTCGACAAAAGTGTATATTATCAAATTTATAGTAATTTAAAAGATCTAAAACTTTTATTTAGAGCATTTTTCTCTACAGAGTCTAGTTAAGCGTGAAAGAATGATTTTCCGTATTTTTAGGCCAAACTGAGGTTGACTTTCATTTTGCGTCTTTCATATATGATTAAAATTAGGTTATGTTTATTGAGGTTAGTTTTTTATTTATTTCTAATGTTTTATTACCAATGTTAGTTTTATTGTTAATTATTTGCACTGGCAAGAGAAAGTTGTGTGAGTGTTTTACACCAGATTTTTGTTATAATCTTGCCAGAAGGTAACATCATTCCCCTCCTGTAATAAGACAACTGGATCGAATTGTCAACCCTAGTACCATATTTCCATCCCTCTTCTCTCATGACCTCGCACTCTTCTCTCCAATGCCATACCCAACTCCATATTTTAATCCATATTTTCTTCTCACTCGTCGATAAGTTCTCTTTAATTTCGTCCTCTTCTGGAGATGTTACAGAGTTGAATTGATGATGCTTACAATTTTTGTAGTCCATAGTCTTGTACTAGATCTTCTTGGCATTGGATGGCAGGTTGATGGTTGATGGCCGGATGAAAATCTATTGCTGGACTAGGTTTAACCAATCCAATCCCTATACATAAAGATAACCCTTCAACCTACTTCTATATGTACAGTGTTGAACCCTAAAACCAGGCTAAGAGAATGATATCATCCTTGTAACAAGATTATATATTTTAAGAATTAAATTGCACAAATTTTTTTTAATAAACTGTGAAATATTATTGCAAAATTTCATAAAATTACAAAAGATTGCGATAAAAATTTAACATTCCTTACCTATCAAAAAACAAAATATAAATTAATTATTTTTTGTTACCTTAGAAACTACACTTAAAATTATTTTAAGTTATTTTTCAACCCTATTGTTACTTTCTGTTACCTATATGAATATATAGGAAGTAAAGTATTGTTTCCATATCAATTTTTCACCGGATCTACGTTTTCAGACCCTCTTAACCCAAAAAAAACATGTTTTTTGCGATTGGTCTGTGTGTGTTTGTCCGCGTGTGTGTGTGTGTGTGTGTGTTGTGTGTGTATACAGAATATCTCAAAAACGGAACATCGTACGAACTTGAAACTTAAGTTACATACCACTACCAGACCCGACACGGACATTTTCATCAAAATCGGTCAACCGAAAGTAGTATTTATTCGTGTAATTTTTCACTTTTTTGCGATTTTCTCAAAAACTGGTCCTACGATATTTTTAAAAATCGCCTGGTTTACTAAATTTTTTAAGCTCTACAAGATAAGGTAGGCGCCACGTTTGCTGAAATTATTTGTGAGGCTGTTTTCGCGTAAAAAAATTGTTTTTTTAAGATTGCGGCTATATTATGCATTTTACCGCAAAAATGTATGCCTAAGGTTGTAAAGAATTTAAAATTCTAATAATTTTACTTCAAACATTTTTTTGTAGGCCTATAACGCTTAGTTTAGCGGCAATTAGCAATTTTCTGTGTTTTTCTCACGAAAACGTGTGAAAAATCTATTTTTTTCAGATTTCGGCGTTAGTAGGGGCCTATGCATTTTACGACAAAAGTGTATATCATCAAATTTATAGTAATTTAAAAGATCTACAACTTTTATTTAGAGCATTTTTCTCTACAGAGCCTAGTTGAGCATGAAAGAGTGATTTTCCGTTAGGCCAAACTGAGGTTGATTTTCATTTTGCGTTTTTCAAATATGATTAAAATTAGGTTATGTTTATTGAGGTTAGTTTTTTATTTATTTCTAATGTTTTATTACCAATGTTAGTTTTATTGTTAATTATTTGCACTGGCAAGAGAAAGTTGTGTGAGTGTTTCACACCAGATTTTTTTTAAATTGAAATCATAATCGGAACATTAATTATTTTAATTATGAAGGGCAATTTTTTAATCAATTTATTTACATCAAAATTCAAGTTTAGAGAGATTTGGTGTATTAGATTTTCCTTATAGACATTGTACTCGTATTGCAAAACTTGGGCGCTAGCAAAAACAGATGAAAGCAGATTGCAGGCGTCAGAAATGAAATTTTTACGGCAAACATATGGATGTAGTAGAAAATACCGTTGTAGGAATGCAGAGATAAGAAAATAACTTAACATCTCCATAAATGATATAGTACTACAAAATAAATTACAGTGGATAGAGCATTTGAACAGGATGAGCGAAAATATGAAACCTAAGCAGGCGCTGAGTTACAAACCAAAAAGAGAAGGAGTGACTGAGGACTACCGAAGAAAAGATAGGCAGGTTTCAGAAGTTCCGAACAGGCAGGAATGCCTAATCCTTGAAGGCAGAAGAAGACACTGTACTCAAAATTTACCATAACATTTTTTTATACTTAATTGTTTTTTATAAGCATCACAGAGGTCAAAGATTGGTAGATGTAGATCTATGACTTCTTTTCTCAGTTATTTATTGTTCTAAAATACTGAAAACACTGAAATTTAGGTTAAAAATGATTCTCCTTTCTACTTTTTTTGTACTTCTAACGTTTTTTGTAAATCTTTTATATAATAGTTCAATAATTTTTATTCACCCAAAGATGTATCGTAAATTCAATTTTAACACAACCTCTCTGAACATAGCAACGATCACGCACGATGCACGCGTGTAACTGGTAGTGAAAAATATTCTATACCGTTTGAAAATAATGACAATGTTTTAATACAGAATGCCGTAACACTTATGAAAAATATGTTTTTTTAATTTCTATAACTTTTTTTACAGGTCACAGAATAACAATATGACAAAAGAATAAAACACTCCTTTGGTTGTCAAGATATATTCGTCCTTGCTTTAAAATTAAATACATTTATTTACAGACACAAATTTTTATTTATATTAATATTACATGTTTAAGAAGTAACTTTTTTTTTGACTTTATTAGGAAAATTCACAACTGTATATAATAACAACGAGTGAATGAGGTGATTAAGAAATTGAATAAAATGCGCTTTAAGGCTTAGAGGAGATCACCACTCAACAGTGGGCTCCAGCTGGAAATGTCCTGTGGACGGATTAGATAATCGTGTATACTATCGGAAATTACTTATTACAAAATGATGTCCCTACTCCATCGTCGGTGTAGACGTCTGCGGGGATTCCCGGGAAGGTATGGTAGGTATAGGTTGCGTACAAGTTCGTTGCTATGATGTGATAATTTCATACGGAATCTTGTGTAAATTTTACGAAATAAGTCGTTCACGTACGGAATATTGAGGTCATTGTGCAAACAGTCATTGGTAACGTAAAAGGGAGCATTTGTAATTTGTCGTAAGAGTTTTGACTGAAATCGCTGGATTTTTGAAACTACGGATGCCTTAGCAGTTCCATAGATTTGGCAGGCATACATCCGAACAGGCCGGAGATAAGCTTTATAAATAAGAAGTTTAAGATGCAGTGGTAATTTAGAGCGTTTAGAAAGTAAAAAGTAAAACCGTTTTCGTCTGTCGTCTAAAGTTCTCCGTTTACTGTCTACATGAGTGTTCCACGTGAGCCGTCTATCCATGTATAAACCGAGATAGCGTACTTTTTGAGATTGAGGAAGAGGATGACCGTTTAAGACAATCGGAGGGCAGTCCTGCCGTCGTAAGGTAAAAGTAGTCTGTACAGTTTTTGCAGCATTTATCTGAATACGCCATCGTTGAAACCAAGATTCTAGTTGTGTTACATGGTGTTGTAAATTAAGAGTGACATCATTTGGAGCGTCTGCAGAAGATAAAATCAGGAAGTCGTCAGCAAAGGAGGCAGTGAGAGTTGTAGGAGTAGCGGGGGCATCTGATACATAAACGCTAAAAAGATGTGGAGACAAGACTGAACCTTGGGGAACTCCTGCAAGAGAATCAAAGGAATCTGATTGTGTCTGACTTTGAACAACAGCAAAAAAGCGTTCACTAAGAAAGGATTTAATGATAAGATAGTAGGTGAATGGAAGAAACCGGAGTTTGTATAATAGTCCGTCTCGCCAAACGCGGTCGAAGGCTTGAGAAACATCAAAGAAAACGCCTGAAGCATACCGTTTTTGTTCAAAAGCGCTAGCTAGATAATCAGTAACCCGATGCAGCTGGTGAATAGTAGAATGGTTAGCTCTGAAACCAAACTGGTGAGATGGAATAACATCGAATTCTTCCATGTAGGGAATCATTCTATTGAGGAGAAGTTTTTCAAATAGTTTAGAGCATAAAGGAAGAAGGCTGATCGGGCGATAAGACGAAGTATTCTGAGGCGGTTTCCCCTCTTTTGGAATCATTTTTACTAATGAAAATTTCCACTGAATAGGGAATTTGGTTGTCCTGAGAATAGCGTTGAATATATACGTTAAGAATACAATACCCTTTTTTGGAAGCCGCTGTAAAACCTCAGCCGTTATTAGATCATACCCAGGAGATTTTCGTTTAGGAAGCTTATTAATGAGGGACCAAACCTCATTGGGCTTAAAGTGCTGTGGTGGTAAAGTAAGTGGCAAGGGCTGTAACAATGTATTTTGAACATGAAGAACGTGCTGCGGGTCAATTACTTCGGGGTGTGGAACAAACACATTAGAAAGGTGTCGGGCGAATGCTGCGGCTTTTTCAGTGTCAGATACTGCCCAATTACCATCCTCCTTTCGAAGAGGAGGAGATGGTGTGTGATATTTTAAAAGTTGTTTAGCTTTAAACCAGAGAGAATGGTCATCAGTATTCAAGGTTGCAGTAAAATTTTCAAAAACATGAGCCTTAAAATCTTTGATTAAACGTTTTAGTTCATTATTGAGTCTGTTATATACAGCTTTGTCAGCAGGACGCCGGGAAAGCTGCCAACTTTTCCTAGCTCTCCTTTTTTGACCTATAAGGAGTCGTATATATGATGGATAAGTGTGCTTGTTACGATTGACAAAACATGGATTCCGCGTACAAGAATTCCATGCAGCCTGCTGGACTGTAGTATTAAAATATTCAACTGCACGTTCCACGTCGTCACCAGTTTTTAGTGGAATTTGTAAGGAAATACCGTTAACGAGATGCCTAAATTTGTCCCAGTCAGGGATTCCGCGAGTTAAGGAAGGAGGTGGTAATACACAAATTGGAGAGGCACTTAATGTAAGAAGAAGGCAAGAGTGGTCAGAAGAAATTTCGTCAATAAAGTCAATATGTGTATAAGCATTAAGGTTATGGGTAATGAAAAAGTCAAGAAGATCAGGTTGTTTGGTTAGAGATGTCGGCCAGTAAGTGAACCCCGGAGGTGATATAAAAGTGAAATTATTGGTGTGTATGCAATTGAATAAGTTACGACCTTTGGGATTGCTTAATCGCGACCCCCACTGAGGATGCTTGGAGTTAAAGTCTCCGCCGGCAATAAATCTGGGACCGAGAGAGGTGAAAAATCTAGAAAAAACGTCAGATGTTACAGGAAATCTAGGGGGACAGTAAACCGAAGCAATAGTTAAGGGAGTAGGGAAGAGATCAAGAGAAATTGATGTTGCTTGGAGGTGATTATCAGATTGGGTCGGGAGAAGATGATGTTTCAGATTCCTGCGTACAGCGACTGCAGTGCCTCCGTGTGCCGTGCCGTCTGGGTGATCACTTCGGTAAATAATGTTATTAGATAAGTAAAATTTGTTCCTACTAGTTAGATGGGTTTCACACAAAAGTAAAATGTCAATCCACCTGGTATTTATTATCATATCCAATTCATTGATATGTTGTAGTACGCCATTGGCGTTCCATGAAAGGATGAGCAAGGACTGAAAGCTGGTTTGGTTAATATTCATTTTTTCACGAGTAAGGCTTGTGTTAACTGTGTGAGTAAGGACATCAATGGGATGACTATATTTTTAATGTCAACAAGAAAATTTGAAATAATCTCTGAGAGATTGTTTGTGTCACCCACTGAGTTGGTAACTCCTCTAGCCTTTGACGCATATGATGAAGTGTCTCTATGATTTTGGTGATATTGATTATGAATGTGATTGCGGTTATGATTATGATTACGCTGACGATTACAATTTATGGTATCATTATGAGTACTATCACTACAACTACAATTATTTACATTACTAGCTTCTTTTAAACTACTGGTGTTGTTATGTACAGATAAATTATGCTGATTGTAAAGTTCAAAACCAGAAACATTTTCTTTCAGTGGTTCATTAGTTGGCCGTGAAGTAACTGTTGGAACCTTTTGGGCCAGAGACGGAAAATTACTATCAGTAACAGGAGGTGGTGGCCGCCTTGGTAACTCGGACTTCTTGTTGGATACTTCAATATGCCCATTACTGCGACGATGTTTCTGCAGTTCTTGATATACAGTACACCCACGGTAGTTGGCTGTATGTTGTTGTCCACATAATACACATAACGCAGGAGTATCGGCACTTTTATTGCAATCTTGAGTTAAGTGCCGTCCAGCACATTTGACACACCGTGGTTCAAGATTGCAGTATGCCTTAGTGTGATTATATCGTTGACATCTCGTGCATTGTACAAAATTTTTACTTTTTCTTAACTCCTCAACACGAATTATGGAATGTAACAGGTTATCAATTTTATAAATAGATTCTATATCACTTTTGGGATGTAGGTCAATAAAAAATAGAGGAAGTGGAACTTTACCCCTAGATAACACATTCACCACATTGATCACTTGAAATCCTAATTCGGTAAGTTCATCTTTAATACTTGTTACTGGTGTGGAGTAGTGTAATCCACGTAAAACCACCCTGTGAGGCTTGTCTTCCAACAGTTGATAAGTGTGAAATTGCACACCCGATGTTTTCAGGTTGCTAACTAGTGACCGGTACAACGCTGAACTGCTGGGCAGAATAGTTACCCCATTGTTAGAGGATTTGCACTTAAACCCTACTCCAGCAGCTAAGGTTTCTATTGTCGATACAAGCTCACTATAATTTTTTACATCTGATACATGTATTGGAGGTGGTTTCGGTTCTGCAACCGCTTTCAAATTATTCCCGCTTACATCTTGCTGTAGGACAGAAAATCGATTTTCAGAAAGAAAAGATTTTTAAAAGTATCAGTTGAGGTATTTGAATTAGTAGCAAATGTTCGATTACCTTCAGTTGTAGTATTACCGCTATCATTATATTTAGAAAATTTCCTTGGATCCCGAGGTAGAATTGGAGTAGGCGGTGGTCGTTTATTTGAAGGCGAGCTACTTATGGTGACGTCACATGTCATACGGTCGGCTCCTTGCGACACGGGACTGTTGCTAACTTGATCAGCTGTTTCCATAACAGCGACCGAAAAAGTATAGGTTATTCGCAACAATAGAATATTTATGTTTCTTAAAATTTAAGTTTTGTTTTTTTAAGACACACTAAACTTTTACTTACTACATAATTAATTCACTTACGAAACCACATTAACACATAAATACAATCACTACGTTCAGATTATCAACAGAAAAAAGCAAATTAATACGACAAAAATTGCACACAACTACACTGAACACGAATCAGCTGACCAGATCAAGAAGTAACTTAAAAATATTAATTGGCAAACTAACCTATTTGATGAGGACTTCAAAAAAGATCTCTGAACGTAAACGTTTAATTCAGTGAATGGTGTCTTCAATTTAAATTTTCCTGTTTGCGGTACGTATTTTCTAAAGGTACTTTTAAAAGAAAATTTATTTAAGTTACGTTATTATATTTTTTACTAAGTCTTGATTCTAGAAACCGTTCTCTTTACAAAGCAGGCAGGTCAGGTCAGATTCTTAATATTATTTTAACCTTAACTGTAAATTCAAATGTTAAATTTACTCGCATTAAATTATTAACTAAATTTTTAAACATTTATTTCATTACTACTGTATTATCTCGATGGAACCTAACTTAATGTTTATGGTATATACTCAACATAACTCTTCACAAGGTGTTTCATCCCGTATTTTTAACACAGTAAAACGCTTATTATAGTTTTGTTTGAAAACAAAACTAAGTAAATTTACGTAATTACTGAACTAATACTAAAATGTAAGGTCACAGAACGGTTACAGAAGGAGTTGAACTAGGATTACACTTAAAAACTATTATAGTCTGTAGTGAAAACTAATTTATCCAGAAGTTTAGAGAAAAATACCGATTGCATCTACCGAGTTAAAAAAACTGCTATGTAAACGAAATTAACTACACATTTCATGCAAAATAGTTATAGATTATTTGACAGTACTAAAAATAAAACAACTTGAATTGAAATTACGGCGATTACTCTTCAAAAAGTTTGAGGAGACTATCAACACACTCTGAGATGTCACATGGTAGTGCTTAGAACAAGATTAAAAAGTTATAACTTCATTTGTATCAAGTAGGTAATATCAAAAATTTAAAGAGTCGGACAGAGAAAAGCGCCCACTGTTCTGTAGACTGTTTTAGACATTTGTCGATACGTCGAAAGGTTATGGGCCTAAGATCCTCTGATTTGACGTCTCCAGATTTTTTCATGTGGGGTTACCTTGTAGCTGTCAGATTTTGAGTTTACATTGTTGTAAAACATATGTCATTTATACTATCATAAAATAATTGAAAAAAAAAATTGAAAATTGATGTATTTATTTCACACTTATTTTGGATTTTTTAAAAATTAATTTTATGCTAGTACATAATATTTTACAACATTGTAATCTCAAATCTCACTGCTACAAGGTAACCCCACATCGTTGGTTAACCCACCGCGTTGGTCTAGGGGTAAAGTCGTCGCTGGAGTCGGCTGTTTAACAGCTGATTTTCAGAGACGAAGGTTCCTTGTTCAAATCCTAGTAAAGGTAGTTACTTTTATACGGATTTGAATACTAGACAGTGGTTACCGGTGTACTTTGATGGTTAGGGCTCAATTAACCATACTCTCAGGATACTCTCTCAGGAACGGTAGGCCTGAGTCTGTACAAGACTACACCTCATTTACACGTCATACACATCATTTTCATCTCATTGGGTCACGGGGTTGCTTATTGTTCTGAATTGAACAGATTGCAACGTACACCAAATTAGGGATAAAAAATAAATAAATGTTATAGTAATTTTTATAATTTTATTTTTGACTAAAAGATTTTTTTTTATAAATTTAAATCTTAAATTTTAATACACATTTTTATTCTAAATTTCAATCTAACATTTATGTTAAATAATTTTTTTTTAAATATTTAAAAGAATTAAAAATGTAAATGAAGAAGAATAAAAAATATGTTTTGTTAAAATACACTTTAGTTAACTTGATTACTTAATTTTACTTCTTGATTACCTTTTGATGTGTACGACTTTTCGATCACTCTGTAGATTGAACTAAGTACTCTTATACAAGATTCATTATAATTTAGAAATTTAATTAAAGAAACTAAACGCAATAAAATATTGTATATATATTTTAAATAAGGTTAAAATATTGAGAAAATATGACCTTTTTTAGCCACCTACATATTCTTTTCGTATAGTAGTAAACACAAGCACAGATAAAGAATGAACTAACACAGACATGAACGAACGTTGTTGTTTTTGCCATAGCAATGTCGCTTGTCTAAACAAATATTATTTGTCTTCTTATTCTTCTACTTTTTCATGCAAGATGAGATGTTGAATTTTAAGTTCACATCTTTTACCCAGTTCTAGTAACATACTATTTATCTTCAAGTGCACACAAAATATTTTTACATATATCTTATGTACATCAAGATTGTTGTACAAATATTAGAATTTTTCCGAATGGACGACAATGTAATGAGATTGTAAATAGGAAAAACTGCTCTAAAATAACTGTTTCCTTCAGAATTTAGATACTGTTTTATCACAAATTATTACAAAGGTCACTCAATGATTAAAGACATAAATTGGTCTCGGTTGGTATGAGAAGTTTGGAATTTTTTATAAAATTTTAATTTTTAGATTAATTTTTAAGTTTAGAATTTTTTAATAGTTCTACTCAGTATTGGAACAGTTCATAATATTTTCATCAGTGACAAGCCACAAAAGAAATACCACAAAAAAAGTAAAGTAAAACGGACAAAATGTTAAGAAGAGTCTCTATTAACTATCAGACCACCGGTATAAAAACAGTTAACGCCTCTGCAGTGAGTTAGTACTTAGCTGTGAATGGAATTTGTGTTATCGGGCGATTTCGAAATAGTGTCGTTAAGGGGCCGTTTTTGAATTACGTTATTAGTGCGTGTTCGTACGGGTGGTAGCAAGCGATTGTGGATATGTAAACCATTCTTCTAGTTTTTTAGTAATATTATCATACAGTCAAGTTTATGGTAAGCTTAAGTTTTGTAATTATTAATTTTGCCAAAAAAATTGTTATAAATATAAAAAAATCCAATCAGGCGGCTTTTGGCAGGTGGTAATTTTAAAAAATGCTAACCTTAGACTTATGTTAAAAACCATTAGTGATTTCTGTATCTACTTTTTACAGGAATTGAATGATATTATTTATGTTTCCAAATTCCGAATTAAATTTCTTGACTTCTGGTTTCGGACCACGTCCAGTCGAAACCGAAACCTCAAATCCGCCCAGGGCCATTAACTTTATGTTGAGATTACTAATCCGAAATCCGTTTGTTGCTATCTCTTGTAGTTTATTACTTTGATTTTTTGACTTCTGGTTTTGAGCCACTTTCTGTCGAAACCAAAACTTGAAACCCAATCCACGACCACTAACTTCTCATGTAGATTTTTGTTTAGGTCATCAACCGAAAGGCTGGTTTGAACCTCTAGAGATTTACTAAGTAAAACCAGAGGTGAGGTGGTTTACTTTGCCTTCTTTACTGAGCGGTAAAGTATGGTTATCAGCATGCCAGGCCCTCTGAAGAGCACATATTTTACACTCTGCGATTGACACCTTTACTTCACTCACCACAGGGTCTGGCTGTATAATAAAATTAATTACTTTCAGCGGAGATAACTCTGATTAGTGTTTTTTACACCTCTACCTCTCCTGTTCTTAAATAATTCAGTCATTTAATTGGCTGACCACGTGATAAGAAACATAACTATTTATTTTAGCTCTGCAACGAACAGGTTGAGTGTGTCATGTAGATTACTAATCTGAAAACCGTTTGATGCTATCTCTTGTAATTTCTGACTTTGATTTTTTGACTTTCGGTTTTACTACTTTCGGTTCAAAAACAATTATTTCTGTATCTACTCTTTAAGAGGAATCGAATAACACTACTTTTGTTTCAAAATTCCTATTTTCATTTCTTTACTCTCGGTTTTGGGCAATTTCCGGTCAAAACCGGAACTTCAAACCCAATTCAAGCCCACTAACTATTTTTGTGTAGATTACGAACCAAAAACCGTTTGTTGCTATAACTTGTATCTGACATCTGGGTGTGACGGACAGACAAAACAAAACGATAGATGAAAATTTAAAAAATTGCCACCAATAAAGTCTGTTTGTTATATATAATACTACTCAGAACATGAACGAACTTAAGACTTAGGTGTTACAATGTTACTTATTAAAAAGCAGTCTGCAACATAACAAAACTAAAGACATAATTTACAAGTTCTACCTCTTTTTTTATATATTTTCTCATTTGAAGATGAAAAACAGTTACATTTGCAAAGTTGGTAATACTTCATCGCTCAAATGTACGTTCGTAAAAGCAGCTTAGAAAATCTTCATTCTTCTATTTTTGTTCCTTAGTACTAAAAGTCTTGTTTAAAGAGAAGGAGATGAAATGTAAGAACGAGGGGGAGGTAAAAGAGAATAACGGAAGGTGGATGATGACTGCTTCCGTTCAGGTGCGCGTTACTCGCAATGGAGAGTTATGAGCCCATTAGTTTCTCAGTCCTCCAGGATGAATTCTCAAAATGGGACCATTTTTCAAATAGTGTACTATCGTTAATGCCCTGCTACCTATTCTTAACCACTAAATAAATAACTCTTTAATTCCGTCTTATTTATTTCATGGAAATATTTTTAAAACGTGATTTCCAAATTTCATTAGCAATTTAACCCTGTAATTAAGATAATTTATTCCAAATTTGTACCTATACATTTTTTTTATCAACATGTTTTAAACTATTTATTTATCTACTATTATTTATTTGAATATATATTAAAAATGTTTATTACAAAATATTTGTGTCGTTGTTGTTTAGGTCATCAGCCGAAAGGCTGGTTTGAACCTCTAGAGGCTTTATTAAGTAAAACGAGGAGTGAGATGGTTTACCATTGTCTTCCTCACTGACTAGAAAAGTATGCTTATCACTATATCAAACCCTCTGAAAAATAGTTACTTTTCACCCTGCAAATGACACCTTTACTTCATTCACCACAGAGTCTAGCTGTATAATGAAATTCATTGATCTCCGAGTAGATAACTCTGACTGGAGTCTTTTTCGCCTCTACCTCTTCTGTTCTTAAATGTTTCAGTTATATAACTGGCTGACCATGCGATAAGAAACAGAACAATTTTCGTAGCCCTAGAATAAGCAGATCGATTACAAATAGTTCAGGTAACACTCCTTCTGATTGTTATGTGTGATATAGAATATTTATTATCTTTAAAAACATTTTTTTAATGACCTCACCTAAAGACCTATTCCCACGACGCTAGTTCACTAGCTGCTAGTACTAGGAGCTTACTAGTAACTAGCAGCGTTTCAAAATGTTCACACCGAGCTAGTTTACTAGCGCTAGTAAACTAGAGTGACCTTTTCTCCCGTACTAGCGCTTGTAAAATGGAACATGTGCAAAGTCACTAGCGCTTCAACTAAACTAGCTACTAGTTGTTCATTTGCTAGTAAACTAGCAGCTAGTGCAGGCGTCGTGGAAATAGGCTTTAAGAACAGGTGAAAATAAGCTTAACAAACCAGTTTTTAGATGAGGAACATAAAAAAATCGTTTTTAAAAATAATAAACTATATTCACTAAGATATATTTTAAATTTTAAACAATTAAGAGCAATCGTTTAATTTTCCCGGTTTTGATTTGTACCATTTTATCAAGGAATTTACAAATACACAAATGAATAAGCAAGGGAATAACAAGTTAAGTTCACCGCTGGTAAGTAAGCACCAACCGTTTTTACCGCTCCGTAAGGAATGTACATGGAACGCGTATGGGACAGCCCGGAGTTTATAATGTCTGTCATACTACCACAGCCAAAAACATTGTTTGTTACAATCACTGGTAGTACAATATTACGTAGCACGCAAACAGAAAGCCCATAATTAATTCACTCGAATACTAATTTTTATATAATAATTTCTTTCTTTTGGGGGGCTCCCAAACTCCCCTACACCCCGCCGTCTTCACCCACTACTATGGCTGGTCGCAAGGATGCGAGGTGGTACAGTAGAACAGCAAGATAGTTTCGCCTTAGTATACCGCACCATTACAACTTAACTTAGTCATTCTTTATTCTCTAAAAAAACAGTCAGCCGCTAAGCTTAACATACACCACATAGACACAATTAACACATAAAAATACATAAAATATCATAAAGATCACGCAGTATTTACAGCCTTCCTTCACAGTATCGTGTACAGTTTTTCTTTAATTTTGCTATCTCTGTGAAACAGATCTACCTCTCCATTTATTTCATTGGCTGTAGCTATACATCTATTGATTGGAGCTATTTTACTTTTTGTAGCTCCAACAAACAGCCTAAAACTTCTTAAAGCTGTGCCAGGTACTCTCAGAAAAATCTTCGAGATATCCGGAACTTCAACTCGTGAGTGCAGAATGTTGTAAATGTAAAGTACTTCCATCACTCTACGTCACGTGCTCAGACTCTGAAGCCCGTAGAATGAGAGGGCATCCGCATAGCCATCAAATTTTCTCCCAGATCTACATTCCAACTTATAAATTAGTCTTTTCTGCACCCTCTCTAGTTCCTTTTCTGTGACGTCCCTTCTATAGTTCCACACCGTCGAACAATACTCGAGGACGGGACGTAATAATAATAATAATAATAATAATAATAATAATAATATTATATTATTATCAGTATTTTTCTGTTATGAATTCGTACTTTTGTTTACCTCTTTAGAGGCATACGTACCAGCGGCGAAAAATACTTTCCACATCAAACACGTCATCTACGGGAATAACAAAACTAACTTGATAAGACTGCATAATTGATTCAATTTCTACAAAATGGTTTTGATGTAGTTGACTTTATTTTAACTTCAAATCGACAATGCTTTTAAATTTAAAATAAATCAATCGTATTTTAAGTACAACGAGTAACTAGATTATTCCTGATAAGCTTATTATAGTACTTTTTAGTAAAAGAGAAATGTTTCTATAACGAAATACGACTGACTAGAATTTAAAAAAAATTCTATCAAGGTATGTATTTTACATTTCTTTTTAAAAAAGTATAAAGTAATTTAAATTGTCATTGTATCTCATTTAGCGCTTAGTACAATAGAACTGTTCCTAGTTCGATTGTGTAAAATATTACAGTGAAGACAATCAACGTGGAAATGTTATACTGAGACTTATATTGTAAAGCTCCATAAAAAATCTTTTCCATATTACGGTTTTACGATGAAGAACAAGAGATAAAAAAGAAGCTCTACAAAGATTTAAAAGTGTAGCAAGAAATAAATGAATTTTAAAAAAGGATTATCTGGAATAAAAGTTGTTTTAAAGGGAGGGAGTTCATTTAAATAAATTTCTTCAGTATATTAATGAAAAATGTATATTGCTGTCTTACAACTTTACCTTTTACTGTTTTGAATTAAGGAAAATATTTTTTAGGCTTTATAAATATACATTTTACGCCTTATGAAACTTTTAGCACCTATATTAAACTACCAAATATAGTCTTTAAAACTACTAGGCGTGTTTGGAAAATAAGTACTGTTTTGAAAAATAAATTAAAAGGGGGTACGGAACTAAAAAAAATTTCAAAAATTCAAAATTTTGTTTTTCCCGTCATATGATTACTTGATATTTTAGCTTTAAAATGAGCTATTATTCAATAAATTCTGAGCAGTACAAAATTTTCAACAATTTTTTTTCGAAAGCAAGTTTAATGTGATTTTTTATCAACTGAAGTTGGTATGCGGTGCGCGACAACTATGCTAAACCTTGACAGTAAACGCATTCAAAATTCTGATCGTGTAATGAGTGAGTTTCAGAAAAAGGCAAGGGAAGCTAGAAAACAAGCCAAAAGAGAACTAGAAGAGAAGCTAGTACAGCAAGAGCATCTAGATAATCCTGCTGATGCTGTTGGCGTGTACTAATTTACGAAAGTAACACATACATAATTATTTTGGTTCCTTATTTCCCGAAAACCATCATTTTTGACACAAAAGACCCGTTTTTTCAGGAACTGTCAGAGATATTCGCTTCAAATTTTCAGGACATAATATTTAGTATCTTATACAACTTTTAACAGGAGCGTTCTAAAATGTAGGCTCCTGAACTTATTTTCCAGACTTACCAGTACAGTTACCATAGCGACTACGATAAAAAAATTATAAAAAATTTTAAAATGGTAATAAGGACAAACCCCTGTGTCTAAAGTTGTATTAGATACTGAATAATGTGTGCTGAAAATTTGGAGAAGTTATCTCTGTTGGTTGCTGAGAAAATGGGTCAAACATTAACATGGCTGAGATAGGCGTTCCGTACCCCCTTATTAAATTATTTTCATTTCTTACACCATTTCTCAACTATACTCTGATGGTCTTGTAGTATTAAGATAAATGACGACAAATCAAGACATAGTACATTTACTTTGAGGAAATACACATGCCCACCGAGACGAATAAATGACAGACCAGTTCCTCAGTCAGATGATATGAAATAGTTGGGAATGCACTTCAATCGACTTCTAGGTCCAAAAAAATTTGGAACACACGAAAAAACTACGATTGAAGCTAAGAGATTTGTATTGGATGATGAAATTCACAGTTTTCATTAGAGAGCAAGCTCCTACAGTACAAAGCCATATTGAAACCGCTGTGGAATTATGGGTTACTGCTTTGGGGATCGGCTGCGAAATCTATTCTTGCTATCATTCAACGATTCAAATCAAAAGTTTTACAGATTACAGTAATCCGTTGGTATCCGCGGGTTTAGCATCCGCGGGTTTCGGTTATCCGCGGACTTTGTTCGTGGGCCTAAAACCTTAAAATACGTACGTTTTCTCACCTTGTGTACACCGTACTTGGTTGGGAAGTCATACAATTCAGAAAACACGCGTTTGAATAAATGTTTTCCGCGTCCTGTATGTTCGTACGAAGTTGAAACATGAAACTTACGTTAGGACCTACTAGATTATCTGACAGGAACATTTTCATCAAAATCATTCAACCGGAAGTAGTAGTTTATTCGTGTCATTTATCACTTTTTTGCGATTTTCTCAAAAATGGCTCTTACGATTTTTTAAAAATCACCTTATTTACTTCATTTTTTTATGCCCTACAAGATAGGATAGGCGCCAGTCTGCTGAAATTCTTGGGAAGCTTGTTTTCTCATAAAAAATTGTTTATTTAAGATTGCGGCTTAAATTTGCATTTTAGCGCAAAAATAAGTATAAGAAAAGTTGTAGAGAATTTAAAATCCTACAAATTTTATTTCAAACATTGTTTTGTATAACGCTTAGTTTAGCTGTAATTAAAGATTTTCTGGTTTTTTTTCTTGAAAATTTATTTTAAAAAAAATTGATTTTTTTTAGATTTCAGCATATTCAGCATATTCAGTATGCATTTTACAACAAAGGTGTATAATGAAATTTATAGGAAATTAAAATATCTATAACATTTATTTTAAGAATTTTTCTCTACAGAGCCTAGTTCAGCGTGAAAGTGATTTTCCGAATTGTTAAGCCAAACTAAAGTTGGTTTTCAATTTGCATCATTCATTCAAGGTTAAAATTAGGTAATTTTTTCGAGGTTAAATTTTTTGTAATATTTTATTGCTAATGTTAGGTTATATTGGTAATTAATTTAATTGGCAAGAGAAAGTCGTGTGACTATTCTACACCAATCATTTTTTCTTTTGGAAGCAATACCATTGGGTATTGTTTTCGTCATGGGAACAGTTGCATAATAATATTATTTACTTATAGTAATGGTTTTAAACTGATTATAAATAAACTGAAATGTTAAAAAAATTTCAAGACAATTTTACTTTTTACATGAAATATCAAATTTCTCATAACAAGCACAGGTGGAGTTGTTAAATTAATTTGACTCGATTTGCTTGTTCCAGGAATAAATATATGACTTTGTTAACAATAATATATTATATATAATTCAGAAAGTATATATATAATACAATTATAGTAAAAGCAAGTGTACCTAAACATTACAATACCATATCTATAACCATATATACTGACGTACATAACCTCTTAACAGTCTGAACGGGACCGATGTACCTCTTAAGATCCAGCGCTCGTAAATTAAACTGTACTGCACCTGATCCTTATGCATTATAATGCAATATAGTATACATTCTAATTTACAAATTTGCATTGTTTAACAGACAATGAGAACAGCTTCTACATAAATACTAGTACCAAGAAAGGAATACTAACAACAACATTGATGTAATAATTTATTCAATTAATTAAAATTTAAATGTACACTTTACCGTTACAAGGTACTAATGGTTGACAATAGATAATCCTCAACAAATATTATTAATTAGTATAATTTCAAAGCACTTATCGTAAAAACTCATCTAATAGTATGTTTAGCGTATTATTCGAAAGCATTAATCTAGAGGGATTACACTATTACAATTAGAACATTGCCGGCCGCATTGGCGCAGTTGGTAACGTGCTCGCCTTTCATCATGCGGTCCTGGGTTCGAATCCCACTCAGGCATGGCATATTTTTATACGTTACAAAAAATCATTTCATCCTACATCGCATAAAGTTCCACCCCAACGTCGTCGCTAGTGACCATTGCAGTTGATGCGACGTTAAAGTAAATAAATAAAAAAAAATTAGAACATTGTTTTTCAACCTGTGGATCGCGAAACGTGTTTGAGGGGGCCGTGATATACGGAGAAATTTTTTTTTAGCTTTTATTTGTTACCGGAAACTGTACACTGTTGACCACTACCCAATTTGATTGCTGCTTTTTGCTATATTTTTTTGACGTGGATTACACATGAGTTTGAACAGGGACCCCCAGTAGAGTTTGTTCATGGATGGCTGTCAACTGGTCACCATACAAAGTCGCTTGCCCAATTGGTGTTACTTAACAAATAATAGCGACTTTCTACCAGCTGACTGACTGGGCTGGCCCGAAGGCCACGGAGAAAATAATAAAAATCTGGTGTGAAACACTCACACAACTTACTTCTGCCAATGCAAATAATTAACAACATAACTTAATATTAGTAATAAAAAATTAGAAATAAACAAAAAACTAACCTCAATAAACATAACCTAATTTTAATCATGAGTAAAAGACGCAAAATGAAAATCAACTTTACTTTGGCTTATTAATACGGAAAATCACTCTTTCACGCTAAGCTAGGCTCTGTAGAGAAAAATGCTTCAAAAAAAGCTATAGATCTTTTAATTTCCTAAAAATTGGATTATATGCATTTTTGTCGTAAAATGGATACTACGGCCGAAATCTTAAAAAATCTATTTTTATACAGATTTTCATAAAAAAAAACAAAACAAAATATCACTAATTATTGCTAAACTAAGCGTTATACAAAATAATGTTCAAAATAAAAGTTGTAGATTTTTTAATTACCTACAACTTTTATTAAAAAGACTCTTGCGCTAAAATGCATATTAAGACTGCAATCTTTAAAAGCACCGTTTTTTTCTACGAAGAAACAGCTTCCCCAAGAATTTCTGCGGACGTGGCGCGTACCCTGTCTTCCAGAGCATAAAAATGTAGTAAATAAGGCGATTTAAAAAAAATCGTAGAAGCTGTTTTTGAGAAAATCGCAAAAAAGTGAAAAATTACTCGAATAACTACTACTTCCGGTGGACCGATTTTCATGAACATGTTCGTGTCGAATCCTCTAGTGGTATCTAACTTAAGTTTCAAGTTTTAAGTTCGTATGATATTTCGTTCTTGAGATATTCTGTACACACACACACACACACACACACACA
The DNA here is from genome assembly GCA_035578175.1 of Catonia carolina. NCBI lineage: Eukaryota > Metazoa > Arthropoda > Insecta > Hemiptera > Achilidae > Catonia > Catonia carolina. The sequence goes on along the minus strand of JAQMRL010000004.1, from coordinate 65,983,551 downwards.
CACACACACACACACACACACACCAATCGCTGAAAACTCGGTTTCGAAAAATCGACATGAAAACTAAACTATTCTTCCTATATATTCACACACGCAAGAGAAAGTAAAAATAGTTATTGTTAAAGGTATTTCAGAGAGGTTTAAAACACCTGTTTATATACCCCGCCGGCGAGTCCACTTTAAGTCGGAATGGGAGCACTGCTTGCTGCATGTTGGAAGCGCTCTCTGTGGCAGACTTCGGGACCGTCTGTAGGCGACGGTATTAATAGGGCAGTTGGCGAAAATTTATTTATAACACAGATAAGCCTTGATTCTTATTAACTAAAAATAATAATTCATAATTTTTTATAAGATACGATTTCAGATTAAAATATTGTAACAAATACATCACCTAAGTGACAAGTTACAGGGGGCCTAAAAACGTATATTTTCGGTGAAAACACAATTTCAAAAAATCAACATGAAAACAATATTTTTTCGTCCTTACATATTCATAAAGGGCAAAAGAAAATTTAAAAAAAATGAAGATGAGTCAGTGAAAAAGAAATATAAAATTACATTATGTAAAGCTGATTACAATTTAAGTTTCTCTTTATAATAATAATAACAAAAACATAACTCATATAAAACAACGTTGTAGTCATAAAATTCAAATAACAAAATTACCCCATTTAATGAAGAAACAACTTAAATGACCATGCTTGTTTTAGTTAACAGTTTATTAACATAATTATAACTCTATAGAACTATTGCGCTACAAACGGAACAAATAAACAAACGAGCAAACAGCATAGTTTACAATCTTAATTTAATTTATATTGTGCAGGTTAGGTTTGTATGACCATACAGTAGAGCTTAACAGAGAATTCTAAAACAAGATTAAGCAAGAGAGGTCGTTCATGAAATAGGGTTAAACAGTGTCTACACATATACTTTATACACTGATGCAATTAAACTGCTTTTAAGTGGTTAGTTTTCGAATAGACGATGTATGTATATAGGCTAGTATTATCAACCTCTGTAAGATATATTAACAATAATTATACAATTAAATTATAATCTCAACGTTTCGACAGGCTTTTCATGTGGTTTTCACAAATTACCAAAGACCAAGGAATAAATGTAAAACTCGCTTTCATTTACAGAAATGATTGTTAGTCAAACGCTTTCAATTATTTTCTTCTTTGCACAATCAAGTATATTAGGTTTCCGCATTTTCCGACACACAGTATGTAAAGGATGATTATAACCACAGAAAATTAAAGTACTGAAATCGTAAATTTATTTAAAAATTAGCTAAATGTTGTTTTCAAATATTTATTTAATTTTATATTTAAAAAATCTGGTGTTAAACACTCACAAAAAATTTTCTGGTCAATACAATATTAGTAATAAAACATTACAAATAACCAAAAAAACTAACCACAAAAACATAACCTAATTTTAATCATGAGTGAATGATGTAAAATGAAAACCAACCATAATTTGGTTTAATAATACGGAAAATCCTAAGGGTGAAAATTCTAAAAACCTAAGCGTTATAAAAAACTTCTATTAATATATCTGTAATGCACACCAAAAATGAGTTCAAGAAATGGTATGTAAGGGACTGGCCGGGTGAAATAACTACACAGGTTATCAACTAATATTATGTTTAATAATTAAAAAAACTAATTACATTGCTAACACTTAATTGTTTACCTATTGATCTTATTACTAGCCTATAACTACCCCTTAAACCTACGTTGGTTGGCCGGTCCCCGCCTATACCAGCCCAAACTGCCTTCGCCCTCAGTTCGGGGCTTTCCCGAACTTTTGCAAGTCGGGTAGCGCTTCACGAACGGGCTCGGTATCTGTTGGAGCTGGCAGACCACGGAGAGGATCGTACAACCAACCACTAAATCTAATTTATACACTACTTTTAGCCTACGTGGTTTCTGTCCATTACCAAATTAAACACTAAGTTATAATATATAATTGTATAGAATATAGTACCTCGATATGGTCCTGTCCACCGGTCTTTAATTACGCACTACACACTTAATCTAAACCTTAACACTAAAAAGTCACACACCCGTACACACGATTGTTCTAAACACTACTCGACTAACTAACTCTTCACCCACTTTACCGCCCAACGCTTGTTTACACCCGTACTATACAACTGTCCGTTCCTCACTGCACACTCGGTAGGCCTACTACACACCTGCAAGGGTTGAATAGCAGACCCGTTATCCCATTGTTCTCTTTTTGCCTGCTATCAACCCTAACATCCACATTCCACAGAGTTCACTTACCCGTCCACTTCTCACTTCGCTTATATCCTAAAAGTAAACCTATTTTAACTATAACTATTACTAACCTAATGTACCGTATTAATGGTACCTTACAGGTATAACACGTAAAGAAACATTTAAAAAATATTATTTTGTTTATCAGTGATTATCTCCCCGTTCCAGTTCAAACTGCACAAATTTCAGTATCAGTAAACTCAGATTATTTACTACAAGTAGTAAAGGCTTAACAGATGTTAACTACATTTTTATAAGAGTTAATGATATTTGACAATTTAAACATCCTATCTCAAAATTTCAAAAAGTAACTATGCAATGCATTTAATAAGAAATTATATTTCACATTACAGCTCTTTCATAATAATTTTAAGAACTTTTATTGTAAACTAATAATTACAACGTTTAAAGTACTGTCACCGTCGCTCCCTTTGATTAAGTACTGTGCTGCCGGCTACAAAAGCTACCGACATAGCGACAGAGGGAGCCGCCAATAGTTCCAAAAAGGGTGGTAGGCTTGTGGCGGCGTACCGACAGAGGCCTTTGTCATCAAGGCCGAGCTAGTAACCACCTCCTACCACAGCGCTCTCGGCGACTATAAAAAGAACGCTCCACTGAGCCAAGATTCAATTCCGATCCAGACAGCATAAAAGACGCCCACCATCGGCAACACGGCTACCGGACTCCGCAAAGACTAATCGACGACCCCGCAAGAGAGAAGAAGAAGATGCTTCCGCTCGCCGACCGGTCACCGTAAGCAGTCGACCGGCCAGCTGACGCAAGCGATGTCCACAGTGGTCCCTCGACCGACCTTCCGCCCACCGGATCCGACGAAGCAGCCATCGATGCACTAATGCGAGGGAAGAAGATGTTGTCTCCGCTGGACGACGACACGCCGTGTCGCCCATCTCCTCGACCGCCACGACGACTACGACCGACGCTTCCCATCAAGAAGACCACCGCTTAAACGGCCCTTTTCAGGGCCACCAAAAATTAAAGGTATTAACTAGCCACTTAATGTCGCCATCCGGTGACAGTACAGTATACAAAAATTGCATTCTCTGCAAGCCGTACACACTGAAAGTAATTTATTACAATTTTGCTAACTAATAATGCAAACAAATACGTTAATACCAAAGATAATAAATTATGTTAAGTGTACATAAAACGGATTAGTTGATTATCATAATACTTAAAATGACATAAATATAATTCATTAACTACATTTATACTACTAAAATTACATAAATAAATGTACTGGAAATGATGTTAACGACCTAATACATCAATAAAAGTAGTTTCAAACTATTTAACAACGTGTAAGTAAAGATGATAAACTATATAAGAAATTACGGTCAAATAACTGTACCCAACAAAAAAAACTGCAAAATGAAGTCGACGAGTTAAGTTTCCTAAAATAAATCTATTTCATATAGTTTATGTATTTTTCTCGTTTACAGCCTTTCTAGACTGAAGTAATTTATTTCATTTTTTATGAATTCTCTTCTTTACGAAAAAATTTTTTTTTCATTGCCCATAACATGCAGGTGGAGTGTTAGTAAATTATTTTCACTTTATCTGCTAGTTTCAGGACTGTAAAAAATAGTTCTGTTTCGTATTACATGGTCAGCCAATTATATGACTGAAGCATTTAAGAACAGAAAAGGTAGAGTTGTAAATGGGACTAGTCAAAGTTATCTACTCTAAGAGTAATGAATTTCATTATACAGCTATATCCTCTGGTGAATCGGTGAAGTTGCTATTTTCACGGTGGAAAGAAGGTGCTTTTCAGAGGGCCTGGAATGGTGATAAGCATACTTTTTCTCCTAACTAGTCTTGATGTTTTTAGTATGTCCATGATGTTTTTAGTAAGATTCAAAACATCCATGATGTTTTTAGTAAGATTAGTAGCAGCTAGGCTCGGCCGGGCGAGAGATATCGTTTAACCTCACGGATTGTACATTAATAAGTCAAAAAACTCATCACAAAATTATAATCTTGTTACTATGTTACTAATTATCTTAACAGTGGACGAAATTTTGAAAAAGGTTTTAAATAAAAATAAAGAAAATTAGTATGTAATTATCGGTAACTATGTATGCAGAACTTGTGTAAACCCGTACAATCTATTAATGAAACAGTTGCTTTTTCTCCACCTTTCAGGGAATTAACTTTGAAATTGATTTTCTAAAACACTGTTCTAAGTCGTTGCACGTGCTTCAGCCATTTTAATTTTTCCTTTTTTTCTATTCGTGTATTTTCTTTCAATTATCCTTCTTTTTCCTTACATAATTTTCTTCTAATTACAAATGCGATAATTTTTCTATTTGAATTTATTTTTTGTAGGTTTTCGTTGAAAGTACAAGTAGGCCTATATATATATATATATATATATATATATATATATATATATATATATATATATACGATAAAACCATTTTGTACCACTTAGTTAAATCCTGATAAGGTGTACGATTCGCCCACTTTTTTATTTACAAGTGAGAAAAGAAACGTGGGCGTTTTACCAACCTTATCTGTAAAATAGAGCCTTATAGTTTTCTAATATAACATATTTTGAAGTTGTTGAAATTTTTATTATATTTTATTTACTTTTCCTTGTCTTTAAAATTAAGTTTTCAACGGAGATATTTATGTTTTCAGGTTTTCTGAGCCCAAAAAACATGTTTAACCGATTGGCGCGCGATGTGTGTGTGTGTGTGTGTGTGTGGGTGTGTATGTGTGAACAAAACAGCTCGAAAACGGAAAATCATGCGAAATTGAAACTTGGAACTCAATGTTGTTGCACTAACATGCATTTTAGAGAATCACTGACGTAATAGAAAATGTAAAAACCAAAAACATATTTTATTTCATAAAATGTTATCTAGAGTTTAGCATCAAATAGTAATTTTTCATATTTTTGTCATTAAAATCGGTAAAAGTTAGTTTGTTTTTAAAGATTGGGCTTTATTTGTTTTTTTTTAAAGCAAACTCGTGTATAATTAAAGTCAAAGAAAATTAAAACACCTACAACATTTATTTACACAATACGAGATTTCACGAGAAAATCATGAGATTTCTCACCAGATTTTTTAATTAAGTAACTTAAGATAATAATTGACTTAAAGAATTACGTAATTTAAAGAAGCATTTTATACACTCGTAAAGAATGTCATCTCATAATTGTCTTTTAATCCCTATGACTCAATGAAATGAGGATGAGGTGTAATCTTGTACAGACTCAGGCTGACCACTCCTGAGAGAGTATAGTTAATTGAGCCCCAACTATCAAATTGTAACGGTAAGCACTGACTAGTATTCAAATCCGTATAAAAGTAACTAACTACCTTTACTGAGATTTGTACCACGGAAAATCATCTCCGAAAATCAAATGTTACACAGATGAACTTTGGCGACGACTCTCCCACAAGACCAACCCGGTTAATTATCTCATTACTAAAATTATAAACACCTTATTTAATTGTTTATTTAAATTAGTTCTAAATAATTTATTTCTATGATCCGATAATTGTGTACGTTGTGAAATAGTACTTTCTGTTTTAATTTAAATATAAAGGGTTTTCATTGGTTTTTGCTCAGTATTGAATAAATCAATGTTTAACCACAAAACGAAGTAAATGTATAAACTAACTTTTTTTATTATTTCAGTAAATATTTGATTAATACAAACAAATTTCGTAGAATTTATTTTCTAATTGAATTTTATACTGTTATTTTGTTCTTTCTGCGTGTACTACACTATTATTTATTTATTACTTTGTTAAAGGGTTCAGATTATTGCGAAATATTTATCTATGTAATGTTATGTATTTTTCATCACTAAAATTTGTTATTTATTTTAATTTTCTAATGTTCATGGTAAACTATTAATGCATTCTTTTATAAATGGGTAAAACTAACTGTTTTATAAATTATGCCAAGAAATTGCGCCCGCACTGCACACACAATTATTAGTAGCATTAGCAGGGTATATCAAATCCGTTTAATACAGAGTGCACCGATGATATAGTAGTATTAGCCGAAACAAAGAAAGAAGTAGAGGATATCTTAAATGGAATAGATGAGATCGTGAAAAAGGATAACTTCATGAAAATTAATAAAAACAAAACGAAAGTGTTGTGGAGCAGCAAAAGTGGTTTAGCAGAGATGGGAAATTTAAAAGTAGGAAACGAAAATATACAGGTAGTTGGGGAGTTCTGCTATCTAGGGAGCAAAATAACATAGGATGGTAAAAGCACAAAAGTGATATCAAATAGTAGGATTGCTCAAGCTAGAAAAGCCTTTGAAATGAAAAACAGCTTACTAACTACAAACATTGATTTAAAGATTAGGAAAAATTTCTTACAACACTGTGTTTGGAGTGTAGCATTATACGGGAGTGAAAAGTGGGTAATAGGAGCTGAAGAAAGAAATGAATAGAACCTTTAAAAATGTGGTGTTACAGTAAAATGTTAAAGATTAGGTGGGTGGACAAAATAAGTTATGTAGAGGTTCTTAGGCGAGTGGATGGAAGCATCTTACCAGAAGAAGTAAAGTAACTAAAGGGATAGGCTAGTGGGTCATACCTTAAGATATCCAGGTATCGGTCTATCCATAATGAAGGGTAATATTGAGGGAATGAATTGTAGGAAAAGGCAAAAATTAGCTGTATATAAAGCACATTACAAAAGATGTAGGGTGTTACAGGTATGTAGATATGAAACGACTAGCGCAAGATAGAACAAACAGGAGAACTTCATCAAACCAGTCGGGAGACTGATGACGGAAAAACAGTGTGGACCATTTAACGTGTTACAGTTCAATTATATAATAACGGTTTGACATAGAAAATTAAAACACAATAGTTTCCCATTAAATCATATCCTTAAATCTGCAGGAATCCTTAAAAAATGAACCCGTTTTTTTTAAAATACAGAATGTGCCCAAAACTGAAGATCATGGCATCCAATCTCAACATTTTCAAATGTTGTGCACTACATCATTTTAAAGGTACTTAAATCTTCAACATTTTGGTGGAAACAGATTTTAAAAACATCTGTAGTGAAACACTCACACGACTTCCCCTTGCCAATGCAAATAATGAAAAATATAATCTAACATTAGAAATAAGCAAAAAAAAAAAAAACACAAAACATAATCTTATTTTAATCATGAGTGAATGATGCAAAATAAAAACCAACCTTTGTTTGGCTTAATAATGCGGACAAATCACTCTTTGACGCTAAACTAGGATTTGTAGCGAAAAATGCAAGCAGAAAAGTTGTAGATCTTTTAATTTCCTATAAATCTGATTATATGCATTTTTGTTGAAAAATTGATACTACAGCCGAAATCTTAAAATTGATTTTTTACAGATTTTCATGAAAGAAACAAAAAAATCACTAATTACCGCTAAACTAAGCGATACACAAAATATGTTCGAAATAAAAGTTGTAAACTTTTAAAATGACTAAAAGTTTTATATTATATACACTTATACATTATATACACTTTTATTATATGCGCTGAAATGCATATTAATACTGCAACCTTTTAAAAACCATTTTTTTCTACGAGAGAACAGCCTCGCCAAGAATTTCAGCAGACATGGCACATAAATGAATTGATTTAAAAAAAATCGTAGTCGTTTTTGAAACAAATCGCAAAAAGTGAAAAATGACACACATAAACTACAATTTCTGGTTGACCGATTTTGATGAAAATGTTCGTGGCGGGTCCGGTAGTTGTATCTAACTTAAGTTTCAAGTTTCAAGTTCGTACGATGTTCCGTTCTTGAGATATTCTGTTCAGACACACACACACACGCACGCGCGCGCACACACACACACACACACACACACAGACACCAATCGCTAAAATCATGTTTTTTGGGTTCAGGGTGTCTGAAAACTTGTAGATCCGGTGAAAACTAGATTTCGAAAAATCGACATGAAAATAATAGGCTACTTTCCTTCCTATATATTCATATAAAGATAAGTTTGAAATAAAAGTGGTGGATTTTTTTCTAAAGTTCTACAACTTTGATTAAAATTCTTTGTTCTAGATAAGGCAGTAATCTTAAAGAAACCAGTATTTTCCACGGACGCACAGTCCTCTTAAGATCTATCTTGTAGAATATAAAAATACAGTAAACGAGGTGAGTTTAAAAAAAAAATCGTACGAGCCGTTTTTGAGAAAATTGAAAGAACTAAAAAATTGTACGAAAAAACTACCATTTTTGATTGTGTTAAGGCACCTAAGTAAGGATACCTTGAAATGAATTCCGAAGTACGGAATAACGTAAGTTTAGCAAAAGGCACGGAATAAACGAGGTACATTAATTGATTGTCCACGCCGAACAACCCTTTAATGTAAAACCAAAAGCAATAACTAACTATAACTAACCAGAGGACCAAATTGCAATTAACGGCGCCTGCAATTAAGGCGGAACGATTGATGTAGTAAAAACGATAATTTAAACAAAGCAATTTAACTGACAAGGTTGGTAGGGAAAGAGCGACAAAGAAAACAAACATATAAGGAAAATTACACACAATGCACTACAAACGCTATGTAACAGATATCACTCACCTGGATAAAACTTGAAGACACACAATTAATCTCACCGCGTGGATTCGAACGAATATGCGACATACGAAAACTGCAAACAAGCGATTAATTCACCACGAGAGTACATGGGCCAACACAAATGAGTTCACACAATAAACATAAGCAAAGAATATAACTTTAAGCAAACTATGTAACATTAGGTAGCAATCGACAACTTGTAATTCCGGGTAGCGTCCCCGGACGCCATGCGGAAGACGAAGAAGCGAGAGAACACCCGCACACAACGCATGCAGATACAAGAGTGTGTAATAAGGAAGGAAGTGACTTAGGTGGGGAGAAACATACGTAATTGAATGATGTCATAGGAAACAAAGCAGATTGAATAGGATCAGAGCAGCGGGAGAATACGATTTACTTTGTCAGTTATAAGTGGCGTTAACAGATTGACCGATTTTGATGATAATGTTTGTGTTGGGTTCCGTAGTGATATCTAACTTAAGTTCCAAGTTTCAGTTTTTAACTACATTCTATTCTTAAGATATTTTCACACACAGACAGACCAATCGCTAAAAACGTGTTTTTTAGGTTCAGGGGCCATGAAAATATGTATATCCCATGAAAACTCGATTAGGAAAAATCGACACGAAAACCTTTTTCTTCCCTATATATTAATATATTAATAGGGAAGGAAACCCTGAATATTTATGTTGAGAAGGGAATTTTTACTTATGTTTCTTTTTTTTAAACTAAGAAAAACTTGATGAAAATAAAAACGACTTCAATGGAATTTTAGCTAAATGTTTAAAATACTATTTCCAATTACTACGGTTTATAAATGATAGTAAAACTAACATTAACCTATTTTAGCATGAGTGACGATGATGTGTTTATACCCATTTTTGAGTTGAAATTTAATCAAATTTATAACATAATAATATTTCAATTTTAAGTTTCCATCAAATTTCATGGATGATAATTTTATATTGATTAAAAGAAGACATGAAATATTGATAAGCAGTTTGATAAATTGAGATATACGTTTAGAATTGGATTGGTTAAGAGATATGTGATAGGGGAAGTACGTAGGTTTGGGTTTGGAAGGGTATACAAAATAATGCGAAGAAGGAAAAGACGGGGGAAATATGGCCAGTTCCAGTTTAAATTTAATTTCCTATTCTATGGTAATAATTAATTGGTGTAGAGAAGCAATTAATCTGTACTAATTGAGTTCTGTTTGTTTCTACTATTCAATCTTCTTCAGCCAAAATCTACCCGAACGTCTATCTTTCTCTAATTTTCTGTACAAGTCCATTTTATTCCATTCCACAAATCCATTCTCTTAAAACTTGTAACGAAATCAGACTCCATTAAATTTCTTTTTTGTTATTATTAACTCTTTAATTCGGTACTGTATCTCGTACTTTATAGTTCGTTTCGTTTTCCTGTAAATTCATGCGGAAAATGGGAAAATTATAACTCTTAACGTACTGAAAATTAGCCTATACTTCTTTAATTATCTATTTTAATAGGATATTGTTCCACTAGAAAGAACTCTTTAAATATTGCCTTTTAAATTTTGAACTCTAATTTTCAGTACAATACTACAAATATATTCTCTATGGTTTAAGGCCAAATTTTTTTATCAAAGGATGATACATTTCTACGACTTTCACCTACAAAAATTGAAATTGTATAGGTAAACTAACTAAAAACCTTTCATCCAAGAAAGGATATTCTAACATTATAGTATACTTTGTCCAACAGTTGGACGATATCATTGCTTATATGGCCGGAGCGCTGTTACGTACTGTGTTAAAATCATTGACTCACGCTCTGAAAATAAAAGTTTATCTCATTGTAGGCTATATTATCCTCTAACTTGCAACGAATTCAAGCATTCCAGTCAAAACACTACGGTTTATAGCAAAAGCACCTCTTTACGTTAGCAACAAAACCTTACATACAGATTTGATAACACCACTTGTAAAAAATTCCATCGAATACCTATACAAACGCTTTCACGACAAGTTACACGAGCAAGAGAACCCACTGGTGCGTTCACTTTCCACCTTCCATTTACCTGATAATCCCACTAGACGCCTTAAAAGAAGCTGGAGTAGAGACCTGCTAATTTGATATACAAATTTCATTCTTGCAGAGGTACCAATGGGGGCCCTACCCCTCTCATGCCTATCATGTCATTTACATTATTATCTTAATCATCACATTTGCTTGTTGTAAAATTTTACAGTTGTAAATAAAGAATTAAAGAGAAAAAAAATATTATCTTCATAATAAAACAAATTACGTTTACGATTAAAAATGTTTACGTTATTATCTGAAACATATTATGTGATAGAATTGTCATTACATTTTGTAATTAAATAATTAAATATACCTATTGATAGCGTAATGTATAGCATTTTGTTTGTAAAATCATGAAATGTTATTAAACATAAAATTAAATTACACATAATTTGTTTATTCTTTCAAAATCGATATTTATCAATTTCATCGCCATAGGCCTACAATAAACAAACACAAAAAACAAATCAAGTCTAAAAGTAAGATATGAATATAACTATGTGGTTAAAAAATTAACTACCTAAATTTTACAAATTTTAACAAAGTCGAAAATTATATAATTTAAAAAAATATTTTTTTTTTTTCAACTATTACCTATCATTTGCTAAATAAATGGTAAAACATGGATTTTAGCAAAATTATAGTTTTAACTCCTGATTGCGGCTAAAAGGGAGGACAAAGTTTGTATGTAAAAAGATTCTAAAATTTGTATTCAAGGTTGAGATGCTTTGAATGGAAAATTACATTGACAATGACCGATGAGATTGTAAGTTTATTAATACAGGACTTATTTTTCAAAAAACGAAGCCGTAAACAAATAAATAATAGTGAATTCATTAATACTTTCAGTGGTTTGTATCGGAAATTTATAAAATAAGCCTATTGAAACAGTTTAATTTAAAAAATCCTTTTCATTAAACGTCACGTCTCATGGCTGGTGGCAAATTTCAAAAAGACTTACCTTTGACTTATCGTAGAAACCATTAGTGATTTCTGTATTTTTACTCTTCGCGAGGAATCGAATGGCACTATTTTTGTTTCCAAACTCCGACATTAATTTCTAGACTTCCGGTTTTGCACCACTTCTAGTCGAAATCGGACTTCAACCCAATATTTTTGTATCTACTCTTTAAGAGGAATCGAATGACGCTATTTTGTTTCCATCAAACTCCAACTTTGATTTCTAGACTCCCGGTTTTCCGCCACTTCTGGTCGAAACCGGAATTCAATTGATTGACTTTTGTATCTACTCTTTAAAAAGATTTGAATGATACTAGTTTTATTTCCGAATATTCCGACTTCGATTTCTAGACTTTCGGTTTTACAGCGGCCTTCAAACCCAATTATTTCTGTATCTACGCTTTAAGAGGAATCGAATGACATATTTTTGTTTCCGAATTCCGATTTTGTTTTTTGACTTTTGGTTTTGGATCACTTCTGGTCGAAACCGGAACTTCAAATCCAATGATTTATGTATCTGCTCTTTAAGAAAAATCGAATGACATTATTTTTGTGTTCAAATTCCAACTCTGATTTTTTGACTTACGTTTTAAGTCACTTCCGGTGGAAACCGGAACTTCAAACTTAATCCGAGCCATTACTTTTTCTTGCAGAAAACGAATCCGAAAACCGTTTTTTGCTATCTCTTGTAGTTTCTGAAATCTGGGTGTAACGGACGGTCACAGGAAAATGATAGAAGACAATTTTAAATTGCCTCCAGTAACATAACACATACTTCAACGTTTTCATTTAAGTCGAGTTTTTTCTAATTACTACATAGTATTAAAACAATAATGTTTCAGTAGTTTACTGGACACTATGAAATATCCAATCAGGATGTTATTATAAAAACATGTTTAAAATAACTAAAACCACGATTCAAAACAAAATCCCCATGAAAAATAACACAATATAAATTATTTTTCAAAATAAATTTCTTATTTAAAATTTGAATAATGTAAAATATTTATTTTGTGTAAAACAGAATAACTATTTCCGTAGAATTTTCACAGTTTGTTATTTCAGATGAAAATTTATAATCCCCGTTAAACATGAGTTTTTTTATTGGGCGACTCAATTACAGTAATTAATTATGTAGTTAATTTTCTCGCCGGCTATATTCTTTTAATTATTCAAGTTTACGGGCGGAAAAGATATTAAATTTTCATAGCACTGTTTATTTTTAATACAGATCGTATTTCGTTAAACAAACTTAAAAAAATTGTTTTTACATTCTATAGTCAAGAAGGAGTATTAACTACAACTAACCATAAAATACCCACAATTTGCCGTCAAATACAGAACTTCAAATTTTATACTTTTCGTCCATCCAATCGTAACTCAAAAACAGTGTTTAATCACTAAAATCCATTTCACATTGCCGTAGCATCGCTCGAGCTACGTTTTCAAAACGTCGCTTTCAGAAAATATTGCTTGTATCGATTTACGGACAGGACTAGATCGATTTTATAAAATATAAATTTATTAGATCGCCTTTTGTTTAATTAAATGTTTGTCTTTTGTTTCTTATTTCAGTAATTTCATTTGTAACTAAATTTTTAGTTGCTAGTGTAAAAAGCGATCGTCTTTTGTACACCAGCTGACGTGTTTCTTGTTTCACTAATTGCCCATTGTTTATTTTTTTACATTTTGTCGTTACAACGTGTGGCTTTCACATTTTAGTTCTAAAAGCTCTAAAAATTTACAGTTAATTAAAATTTAAAACAATATTTTTAAGCCTATCTTTGCCCATATTTTTTATACTTAAAATTGCTTCGCTAAAGTCCCGGGAAAATGCCCATTTATAAAAAATATCATGCACACTGGGCATTTAAACGGCTTACATACTACATGAAACAGATTTACTTTGCTTGGTTTTTCTAAAATGTTGGTAACTTCTTTCCAAGCTAAGTCGCGCATATTAGCGTCCCTATATTCTTATCTTGAACAGTTTCACAACACGGGATGCTGTTCGCTTGGTTTATTAATTCTGATATCGCTTTTCCAATGCAACTGGAGCGTTCGCAGCAAGAGACGTTTGTTGCAGCAGACAGAAACCAGAACAGCTGTTGACAGACACAGTGCGCATTCGCGATCAAAGCTACGTTTGCGACGCTACAAATGCACGCGAAACTCGAGCGACGCGACGCTACAGCAGTCTGAAATGCACCATTAGATTACATTACGAGATACGTCGCACAAGCGATGCTACGCTAATGTGAAATGACCTTAAATAGCAGTAATTTACCTGTACGAGGTCAGTTAAAAAAGTTTCCAAACTCTTTTTATAGCGCTCCTACAGTTAGTTCCCCAGAGATCTGCAAGAGCTCATTGTGTTCATAGAAACATCACGAGGAACCTCCATTTTGTAGTTTGTTAATATCTTGCTTAGTTACGGAGAAACAACTGTTTGAAGGAAAATGTGTTTTACGCGTTGTTAACGTTACAAATGAGACTTGTGTGAACAGCTTTGTGCTATGAAATGTTGGGTAAAACTAAGAAAATCTTTTACGGAAACTCATGAATTGGTTGTCAAGGCTTACAGTGATGAATCCATGAAACAAACAATTTGCTAAGATTGGTTTCAAACGGTTTAAAAAATGGCCGGCAATCAGTGGATGATGATGATCATTCTGGGAGGCCGTCGACGACGATCATGTGGCCAAAATCAACTCTTTGATGCGTGCAAACCTATATTGAGCTTTAGAAACGCATACGATAAAAAAAACAGAAGGAAACGTCCTAAACTTTGGGTGAACAACGACTGTTTTTCCACCACAACAACGTACCAGCTGATTCAGCCCTCAGAATTCGTGAGGTCGTGCCCAAGAATTAGATTACCGTGTTTCTCCAGCCTTCCAACTCACCTGATCTCACCTGACTTCTTCTTGTTCCCTAAACTCAAAAAAACCCTCAAAAGAAAAATATTTGCCACCGTTCCTGAGATTCAGAAGAACGTGACAGAGCGGATGAAGGCTATTCCAGAAGAAGCGTTCCGGGATTGCTTCAGAAAACGGAAACACCGATGGGACAGTGTATACGTTGGAAAGGAGATTATTTTGAAGGGAATTCAGATTCCTAAGCTGTAAGTCAAGTTTTTTTTTTAAAGTTCGGGAACTTTTTGAACAGACCTCGGATTTTAACTATTTATTATTTCCTTAATCTAGTATTTAAGTAATAATATAACAGTAGTATCTTCTTAGTGTAGTACGAGGCTAAAATTTAAGATACGAAATAAATACGTCTGTTGGATGCTTCTGTGTTAGGTAATTCGTATTTTACAACCGCTGTATAGTACACTGATAGCTATAAATTGTCCTGCGGTTTACGCCATTTACCGTACACTAAACTAAAATTTGAAATTTCTACTTTAACTGTAAAATACAATTTACGTTATGCCGTTGTTTGTCATGTAATAGAGCACAGATGTTAGAGCTCGGAAGAGTTTTAACTAAAAACCCTGATTTATTTGGATTTGATACTTGATTTACTGGATGCCCCTTTTACTTGTTACTGCAAGTACAGGCTAGTATTCGTATATTAATAGTTTCTTTTGAAGCGATAATTATTTTGATTTCGGTTTGAGTAGGCAAAACACGAAACTAAAAAATACGCCTACTGTAGTATTCAATACCAAAAAACCCAAAATGGCAGAAAAAACTCACATACAAACATTGTACATAACATCGAAAACAAATTTGTATAGTATGAATTAGACTAACGATATTGTTTTACAATCCCAGGAACATTCTGGTTTGGCCGGCCGTTACCTGAGATCAAAATAATAATAGAAAAAATGTTATGACATTATCATACAGGATACAAACCAACATGAGTAGACCTTTAGAATTTGGTAGGCTGATTCCTCACATTGATCAATTTTCGTATTTGGAAGTCATTATAATAATTTCTGTTTCAATATTAATATTGTACCATTATTCTAGAAATTGTTGATGGAATAAGATTGGTTATTGTAAGAATTATGTAAGAACTGCGATACATAAAATGTTTAGAATAGGAGTTCTAGGAAACCAGAGCTAGTAGAAACGTTTGTTATTATTTTGGTTTCTTCTACTACATATATTCGAGAATAGTGGAAATTGTTAAAAAGATCCTAATTTTTTGGGAAACTATTAACCGCAAGAATAATTACAGTCAGCGTCAAAAGGTTAATATTTTAATTGTAAATGGTAAGTGTCATCGCGCCGGTAAGTAAGAGTGTCGTAGCGGGACCGGTTCTGTACTATGTTAATAGTACGTGTGTAAGATAGTAACAAGAGGTTGCGGCCAAGTAAATCAATCGTTTTGATTCTTAAGGACAATATTCTATTGTTAGTCAAGTAATTTAGTAATTAATTTAGTAATTGAAGTTATTTAACTGTATTTGAAAAAAACTAAGTTTAATAATTAATTGTAATTATTAACTTTTTCAATAAATAATATATGTATTGTAATAAGTTATGAGTTTGTTTATTACTTATTATACCCAGAACCCGAACAAACTTAGGTGTTCAATATTTTAACGGACAGAAGAGATATATATAGAAGTTTGTTATGAATGCACAGCATTCAAGTAATAAGTGATGTAAGATTTCCATTGAAAATTATCATTGAAACTAAATTCTTTCGTGAATATATTAATTTGTGAATTTATATTTGCTAAAAGTATAATCTAACGACATACTCCTCAATGTTTGTAATAAATTATACTTGATTTGCACTCGATCTGTTGGTTCCAGGGCTACAAAAGATACATCTATTTCTTATCACATAGTCAGGCAATTATATGACTGAACTATTTAAGAACAGAAGAGGTAGAGGTGTCGACACTAGGTGGTAGACACTAGTCAGATTTGTATCCTCTGAGAGTAATGAATTTCACTATACAGCCAGATCCTGTGGTGAATGAAGTGAAGGTGTCATTTGCAGGGTAGAAAGTGGGTGCTTTTCACAGTGCCTGGCACGCTGATAAGCGTACTCTTTCAATTCTGTGAGGAAGGCATAGTAAACAACCTCACTCTTTGTTATTACTTAGTAAAACATCTACAGGTTCAAATCAGCCTTTCGGCTGTTGATCTAAACGACTATACTTGATTTATTTATTTACAAGTGATAATTTATTTGCAAGCAATAATTCATAACCATTAGGACTTCAAAAATTTAAGAGTCTTGGTCATTGTAGTAAGCATTTATTGGAAAATAAACAAGTTGTATAATTACATTTACTAGGTTGTTAATTATTAACCGTCATACATAACTTGATAATAAATGTTTGAACCATGCACCTCCTAATTTAACAGGTTGTTTTGTTCTGTGTGTTTATATAGAACTTTTCTGTTGCCCCGTCAATAGGGGTGAAACAAAAATCAAGTTAAAAAATATTGTAAACAAACCAGTCAGGTATTGTACGCACAAATTTTAGTTTATAAAAATCATATCCAGAAAAAAAACCATTGATTCACAGAGAATTCAATAGCCGATCATGTTCATCACAAACTTATTCGAGAATAGATTCACAGCCGTTTTAGAAGGTAACAAACAGCGGCGAACATACCCGAAAATGATTAAAATAATTATAAGTAATAGCACAAAATCATACAAAAAGAAATAGATAATTAGAGATAAGAAACGATTTTATTAATTAAATTTTACATGATTAGTTTTTACTGGATAAAATAACCATGATTGATATGCAATGACATAATTCACCACGACTTAAGATCAAATACGAAATTTTGTCCACAATGATTGTCAATACACTTTCTACAGCGACTTAAAACTGATTCATAAATTTTCAACAGTAACACTTTCTCGTCATTTACAAAGTCAAATGCAATTTCAATTAAACTTTTTAGTTCATTTAGGGTTTTGTGGCTTGGGAGAATACATTAGTTCCTTTACAATGCCCCACAGTGAAAAATCACATGGCGTTAAGTCTGGCGAGCGCGCAGGTCATTCGATTGTACCACGACGACCAATCCGTTCAATATTGTAAACATTTTAAAAATACCGTTACAATGGAAAAATTAGTAACTACACGAAGACGTACCTCAAACAAGCCACTGTTACAGACAACTAACGAATGTTGTACGTGATGCTGCCAACATTACACTATTACCAACTTATCAAAATGAAATGTCCCACCTCATGGGGAAACCGAAATATGGGCCACCCGATAGATTGTTTAGCAACGGCGTTGGTTTACAGGTACATTCGTCACCGCGAGTCAGCTGTTTAACAGCTGATTTCCGGACACGAAGGTTCCTTGTTCAAATCCTAATAATTGTAATCACTTTTAAACGGATTTGAATACTAAACAGTGGTTAACGGTGTACTTTGATGGTCGGGGTCCGATTAACCATACCTCTCAGAAATAAACGGCCTGGATCTGTACAAGACTACACCTAATTTATACGTCATACACATCACTCTTATCTCATTGCGTCATGGAAGTTGTTTATTGTTCTGAAATAAACAAATTGGACCATACACACATTAGAGATTAAAAAATCTGGTGTGAAAAACTCACAAAACTTTCTCGTGCAAATGCAAAAAATGAACAAAATAACCTATTATTAGTAATAAAAACATAAGAAATAAACAAAAAAATCTAACCTCAAAAAACATAACCTTATTTTAATAATGAGTGAATGATGCAAAATTAAAATCAACCTCAGGTTGGCTTAAAAATACGAAAAATCACTCTTTCACGCTAAACTAGGCTCTTTAGTGAAAAATTCTCGAAATGAAAGTTGTAAATCTTTTATCTTTCTATAAATTTAATTATATAGGCCTACACGTTTGTCGTAAAATGCATACTAAGGCTGAAATCTTAAAAAATGGATTATTTTAGACTTTTCGTGAAAAAAAAAACAATAATATACAAACATATAAAATTTTGAATTAATCTTAAAACAGAAGAAACATTATAGCTGAACTAAGCGTTATACAAACAAAAGTTGTAGGTTTTTAAATCCTCTACAGGTTTTATTATACACATTTTTGCGCTAAAATGCATATTAAGGCCGCAATCTTAAAAAAACCATTTTTTTCTACGAGAGCACAGTCTCCCCAAGAATCTCAGCACACATGGCACCTAACCTACCTTAGAACATCTTAGCATCTTAGAGCATAAAAATGTAGGAAATGGGGCAACTTTTCAAAAATCGTAGGAGCCGTTTTTTAGAAAAATGACATAAATAAATTTCTATTTCCGTTGACCGATTTTAATGAAAATATTCGTGTCGGGTCCAGTAGTAGTACCAAACTTAAGTTTCAAGTTCCAAGTTCGTACGATGCTAAGTTCTTGTGATATTGTTGACACACACACACCAATCGCTAAAAACATGTGTTTTGGGTTCAGGAAAACGTGTAGATCCGGTGAAAACTCGATTTCGAAAAATCGACACGAAAACAATACTTTCCTTCCTATATAGTCATATAGGCACGAGAAAGTAAAAAAGAATAGATTGTAGATTTTGCCGTAATATCCAAAAATTCTTTTAAATAAATGAACAAAAAAAAAACAATAATATACAAACATATAAAATTTTGAATTAATCTTAAAACAGAAGAAACATTACAGCTGAACTAAGCGTTATACAAACAAAAGTTGTAGGTTTTTAAATCCTCTACAGGTTTTATTATACACATTTTTGCGCTAAAATGCATATTAAGGCCGCAATCTTAAAAAAACCATTTTTTTTCTACGAGAGCACAGTCTCCCCAAGAATCTCAGCACACATGGCACCTAACCTACCTTAGAACATCTTAGCATCTTAGAGCATAAAAATGTAGGAAATGGGGCAACTTTTCAAAAATCGTAGGAGCCGTTTTTTAGAAAAATGACATAAATAAATTTCTATTTCCGTTGACCGATTTTAATGAAAATATTCGTGTCGGGTCCAGTAGTAGTACCAAACTTAAGTTTCAAGTTCCAAGTTCGTACGATGCTAAGTTCTTGTGATATTGTTGACACACACACACCAATCGCTAAAAACATGTGTTTTGGGTTCAGGAAAACGTGTAGATCCGGTGAAAACTCGATTTCGAAAAATCGACACGAAAACAATACTTTCCTTCCTATATAGTCATATAGGCACGAGAAAGTAAAAAAGAATAGATTGTAGATTTTGCCGTAATATCCAAAAATTCTTTTAAATAAATGAACAAAATTATTTTTTATTTCTTCATAAATATTTTTAAAAGATGCAGAACCTTTATTTTTTTTCGGTAAAATAGATTTACTAAAAAAATTCAAGGTTTACAAAAAAGATTTATAAAATAAAAAAAAAAATATTTAATATTTTAGAACAGCAAATATTCTGGGTCGGTTTAAACTAATAAGGGTAAAAACAAAGTTGGACTTAAAATGGATTCGTACGCTTACTTCAGTTCTTACATCCAGTATGTTTGTTCCGTTGAACGTCGGCCAAATTTGTACTTTATTGAGCAACGCCCAACTTCTGGGACATCCACGATATATTTTGTAACAAGTTATTTCCTTTCTATTTTTACTTATTGACTTTGTCATACATATTAATAGTTACGAAAGTTCTTGTCCTGCTTTTTGGTTAAATTGTTTTACAAAAGATTAACAGCTGAAAATTGTGGTTAAGAAATACATGAGAACATTGTTAAATTTAATTCAAATTGAAGGGGTAGGTTTCTGAAATCGAGATAAATTAAATAGGATTGATTAGATGTACAAAAAATTTCCAAATATATTTGTACCACAATATATAGATTTCATAAAATATTTAAAAAGAAATGAACAACGTATAAACTAGCAAAATCTACTAGAACTTATTTAAATTGTTTTAATTTTCACCACATACAATATTGTCATATACTTACAAGTCGTTTTTTTTAACAAATAAAATCATTATTATAAAATCAAACATCTCTCGTCTCATACAAATCAGGAGACACCTACATAACGAAAACCTCCGAATGAAAATATAACGATCTCAACATCCTCTAACGAACTTCACAACATCAGAAAACATATTTTTGAAAACCCACATTTTCACATGGAGCTTCGAAGGTATCAAGTACTACTTACACGATTACGAATTGGACACTCTACAGTTACACACAAACACTTACTGAAGAAAGAAGAACCACAACATTGTATACATTGCAACACGCCACTTTCAATCAAACACATCATCACAGACTGCCAAACTACGCATTCCACACGAACACTATTTAAAATTAACAATAATTTAGCACGCAACTTGGTAGACAAAGTAGTGGTTTAAACACAATAAATTTTTTGAACTTCTACAAAATTTCAGATTTGATATAATTGCAAAATCATATATGATCTTTTTCATTGTGTCATTCTATTTTTCATTTTTCTGTTGTCTAAAGTTTCATTGAACCTAACTAATTTTTCATTCTGTTTTTATTGATAACCTTATTGTGTTTGTTTGTGATAAATATTTTGTGTCTTCTTTAAAAATTTTGTACATGTATTTATAAATTGTAACGTGGTCGCTAATGACCTAGTAGTCGATGCGACCTTCAATAAATAAATAAAATTATTATGTCTTTATTCTGTTGTTCGTTAGGCCAACAACTAAAAGGTCTGAAGATCGAAAGGTTTTGTTAAGAGAAATGAAAGGTTTACCATAGCCTATCTCATTATTATTCGTTTATTTTAAGATTACATGAGGTACAAATTTACATACAAAAATACGATCCGGTTATTTGGAATCGAGTAAGAATCGGCAACTTAATTATTTTTATAGAGAGATGATACCTACATACATAAGCCTTGGCTTATGAGGTGATACATAAAAAAGGCAGTAACCATTTGGCTATTGGAAGCAGGGAGAGAAGCCATAGAAACAATGGTTACTCCAGAACAATAAAATTATGTGAGCTCGTCTACCGGTTTCGATAATTAGTTTTCTATTTTTAAATAAATTTTTTTTGCATATTTTATTCTTTGTTTTGTTTTTCATTTATACATATAATTATACCTATATAATAGCATACCTTTTTAATAAAAATGTCTTAGTAGTTTAATTAGTATTTAAATAACTAAAATGTAGTTGTAATTACTAACACACTAATAGATTAACGTAGTAGTTGCAGTAGTTAATAAACAAAGAAGCACTGAATTGATATATCCTTGAACATGGGACACTATGGTTGGGTGGATTTATTGTCCCACCACGAATTAAAATAAATAGTTTTAGATTTTCAAAGTATAATTAACGAAATTAACATTTATATTGTAATGATATTTTCTTTTAAGGAATGGGAAAATAAAAGAATAAAAATACGCATACAGTCCTGTTCACTGCTCAGGAGGAGGGTCCCGTAGGATTCTTCACCGATTTGTTTTTTGTATCCGCTCAAGGGCAGACGTACCGCACAACCGCGCTACCAACATAATAAATATATCTTCAAATACAATTTTTAAATAAAACTGATACTCAAAGGAGTTAAACAATAATGAAACTATACAGTAAGAATAGCGTAAGAATGCCGATGGGAAGAAAGAGAAAGTTCAGGGCAGGTGAGGTACGCAGAGTTGACTCAGTTCCCGCGTTTGTTGAAAAGTTTTTTCTTTTCTATTTTATATAATGAATTTATATAATAAATTTCACAAACCTTCTTTTTAAACTGCGTCAACTTTTATTTTTACTTACACGTGTTTCATATTATACAAATGACTGAAGATGTATCATCTTCTATAGATTTTTAATAAATAAAGATTTTAGTTTCAATTAGCCTATATGTTATTTACTCTGATGATGGTGGATCCACCGAAACACGTGTACGTAAAACTAAAAGTTGACGAAGTTTAAAAAGAAGGTTAGTGAAATTTATTATATAAATTCATTATATAAAATAGAAATAATTTCAAACTGCAGGATGCATTATAAAGATTTAGTTTTTTTTTGTTTCGTTAATGTTGCTAGACGTTTCAGGTTATCATGTCTATGCGGTCCACTCCAAATTATTTTACAAAGCTCAGTTTGTGCTTTTGTACATTTTACTACGGGAATGTTTTTATTTATTTTTCTATAAGCCTTCAAGGCAGCCGAGTCAGTCAGCTGGTAGAAAGTCGCTATTATTCATTAAGTAACACCAGTTGGGCAAGCGACTGTATGGTGCCCAGCTGACAGCCATTCCTGAACAAACTCCACTGGGGATTCTGTTCAAAAATTCATGCCGAATCACGTCAAAAAAAACAGCGAAAAGCAGCGATCAACTTGGGTTGTTGTAAATAAAGTAAGTACAGTGCCCGATAACAAATAAAAGCTTAAAAAATGTAAAAAGGGGTATGACTAAATTAAAATTAAGGTTAGGTTTAGTAGCAAAGTTTTAGAAATTTTGACAGAATCTGATACAACAATTTAAGGTGAGTTGTAATTTTTTACATTTTAAAATGGAATTTCACCAATTAAATATAAATTTAAATTTAAAAATAACAAAGAATGTACAATGGGCAGATAAAATTAATAATGACAGTTCAACGTAATTTTATTTACTGTCAGTAGTAAGTAAAATACTTGCAATATGCAACATTCAGGATGTTGAATCGCGTAGACTCATGTTTTTGTACGTTGTTAGTGCACACAGAGTTCAGGGAATTCATCGGCATTCACATAATTTGCAACTGGAAATGTAGGAGTTAGTACATAATGTAGAAATTATTTTATCAAAGAACACACATTCATGGTTAATTAATTACAAAATTAAATTAATTGTAATTAAATTTTAAAAACAATACTACAACCTTTTGACGAATAACAGTTATATCGTTATAGTTACATGAAATGTTATCACAGAAGATTACTGAGATAAAATAATTTCCAAAAGCAATAGTAATAAAATAATAATAATAATGATAAAATAGATTTTGAATGAGAGGTCTAATGAAGGTGGAAACCGATGAGATGGGTAAGTTGAAATATCCCCCGTATGAGGAAAGTATCCTGCTCGATGAAGGGGGCTTTTCTATCTGCGGTCTCTGTATCAATCCTTCTCTCTTTAATTCATCCCCTACTTCTCCCGCTCAATCACCCTCCGACCCAATCATTCAATCCATAACAACCCACTCGCACCCCATCTTTCTCGCAGCAGTAGCAACTTTGTAGAGAGAAGTTTTGTGGTTACAGCCGCCCCATATATTCTGTAATTGACTTCCCATTTCCAGAAGATTTCTCTGTCTTTTTATATTTACCCTTTCTCTCTCTCTCTACAATATGTACTATCTTTATCTATTTCGTCTCGTATTAACTGACAATATAGAAGTAATAATGTTCTGTTCGAAACTAATATCACTGTTCTAATTTAATCCGATATCTGTTAGTGTACTCTATAACAGAAGTAAAAAATATTTATGACGTCATTTATTTCGCGTTACAATAAGAAACATCACTATAAACATTTCAAAACAATGGAAATACCATACTTGTACTTCAAATTATTATTACTTTTTTACTTTCTCTTGCCTGTATGAATATATAGGAAGGAAAGTATTGTTTTCATGTTGATTTTTCGAAATCCGAGTTTTCACCGGATCTACACGTTTTCATACCCCCTGAACCCAAAAAACATGTTTTTAGCGATTGGTCTGTGTGTGTGTGTGCGCGCGCGCGTGTGAACAGAATATCTCAAGAACGGAACATCGTTCGAATTGAAACTTGAAACTTAAATTACATACCACTACCGGACTCGCCACGAACATTTTCATCAAACCTTTCCTCACGATCATTTTCGGTCAACCGGAAGTAGTAGTTTATTCGTGTAATTTTTCAATTTTTTCATAAGCTGGTCCTACGATTTTTTAAAAAATCGCCTCGTTTACTAAATTTTTCATTCTCTACAAGATAGAGTAGGCGCCATGTTTGCTGAAATTCTTGGTGAGGCTGTTTTCACGTAAAAAATTATTTTTTTAAGATTGCGCTTTAATTATGCAATTTAGCGCAAAAATGTATAATAAAAATTATAGAGAATTTGAAACTCTACAACCATTATTTCAAACATTTTTTTGTATAACGCTTAGTTTAGCGGTATTTCCAATTTTCTGTTTTTTTCTCACGAAAACGTGTGAAAAATAGATTTTTTTTAAATATTTGCCATTTAACGACAAAAGTGTATACGTATAATAAAATTTATACAAAATTAAAAGATCTACATTTTCTACAGAGCCTAGTTTGGCGTGAGAGTGATTTTCCGTATTTTTAAGCCAAACTAAAGGTTATTTTCATTTTGCGTCTATCACTCATGATTAAAACAAGGTTATGTTTATTGAGGTTAGTTTTTTTGTTTATTTGTAATGTTTTATTACTAATGTTAGGATTATTGTTAATTATTTGCATTGGCAAGAGAAAGTTGTGTGAATGTTTCATACCAGATTTTTAATAAACATTTAACAATTCTATATATATTCATGCGAGAATTTACAGCCCCAGCCGTATTTCGAGATGGTGCTTATTAAGCACCACCTCTCTTTGTCTTGCTAGTCACCATCGGAGAGACGCCGCAAAGACATTGCCTACTGCACACCAACCAACCACGTCATCTCCGGCCTACCCCACTTTCTTCTACCGGCTGACGTTCACTCCTATACCCTATTTGGCCACCTACCATCCTCTATCCTCTGCAAATGGCAAAACCAATTTAAATGCTTCCGGGATGTTGTTTAGGTCATCAGCCGAAAGGCTGGTTTGAACCTGTAGAGGTTTTACTAAGTAAAACGAAGAATGAGGTGGTTTACTATTGCCTTCCTCAATGAATGGAAAAGTGCCGGGCCCTCTGAAAAGCACATATTTCCACTCTACAAATGACACCTTCACTTCATTTACCACAGGGTCTGGCTGTATAATGAAATTCATTACTTTTAGAGGAGATAACTCTGATTAGTGTCTTTTACACGTTTACCCCTTCTGTTCTTAAATAATTCAGTCATTTAACTGGCTGACCATATGATAAGAAACAGAACTATTTATTTTAACCCTGCAACGAACAGATTGAGTGTAAACAATTTGACACTCCAACTGTCTGTTATAGGCAAGCTTCCGGGATATGGTATCCATAATATTTTCTTGAACGCCATTCTTCTCCTAATTTCGGAATTCAATCGATTAGCGATACACCACATCTCCGCCTCCAGAAATCCATCTCCACCGCTTTTAGGCGATCCTTCTGCCTCTAAATAAATTTTTTTTTTTAAATTAATTTTCATTATGTTCTTAAAAAAATCATTCTAACAATAAAAAAATTAAAAATAGTTTTTTTTTTAGTTTATTTAAAGTCGCATCCATAGCTTGGTCATTAGCAATTGCTGTGAATTTTGGTACCTTAACGGTGGTTTTAACGCGTTAAAATTCAAACAGTTAAAAACAGACTCTAACCGGGAATCGAACCCGGGACTTTTCGCTTTGCAGGCTAGCGCGCTTGTCACAACGCCACGGAGGAGGTTTTAAAATACATTGTTCCATTAATTTTTGTTAATTTTTTTGTAAATGTTCGGTTATCCGGACGTTGGTACTTAATGCATAACTTACGGACGTCCGGTAAACTGGATGTTGTAACTGCGTTAAATGTATTATCGTCCTATTTTCCGGACGTTTGTACTGAAACGGTTAAAAATATTTAAAGGAAATTGGGTTTAAGTGGAAAAAGTGTCAGTCACAACGAAGCATATCAATTGAAAGGCAATATGTGGTTAACTAACGGTGCAATCAAACGGTAGTAAAAAATAGTGTCAAAGTTGAGGTTCGCAACACTGTCAAATTTCTCTTCCCCTCACCGTCAATCCGTACGCAAAAGGCATTCTCGTGACTCACTATTTTAAGTGACTCACTATTTGACATGAAGGCGAAAGAAAGATGCCTGGAAGTAATACTTTTTTAGATTCTTCACTAAAAACAGTGGATTTTCTTTTTTCGTAATAAAAAAACTGTAGGTTACAACGGCAAACGACATTTCAGTAAATATGTCAGCTAAAAATACAACTGTAATTAAGTAGAAAGCTTTAATTGGAAGAAAAAATTATATAAATACAAAACTGTGTGTGTCACTATGCTGTGTATTTTGTCAGATAAACAAACTTCCATAATAACCCGCTACTTTTGGAAAATAAAAAAAATAAAATAAAAGGAAAAGCCATCAGTAACATTTGGGAAAACCAGTAAAATGAATAACATCACTGCTTCAAAAGATACTGTTCCAAACGATTTTTAATTAATAAATTATTATTACGGCATCATTCTTATCTATGGCAGAAAATTATTAATGTTTTTTTTTCATTACCTACGTGTATATTTAGCTACGTTTCCAGTATCCTTGAATTGATTTACCTAACGGGAGCTTTAATAGGGAGTCTAATTAAAAAACAAATTTCCAGGAAATTGTATTTATGAAAAAACTTCCAAATTACAGTAGTCCCGGTTATCCGGTTTTTAAGTAGTGCCTACGAAAAATCCCTGGCATTTTTCAGTAGGAATTTACAATATTCTCCTGGCACTGTAAGACTTATGCAAAGACGACGCACGCTATCTATCACTTGATTAGTTTTGGTAATCTCAAATATACAGAAAAAATACATTTCTTGACAAAAACAATGGAAAAATAATACGCTAAATGAAATTATTTAAAGAACATCAAAATTCCAATAATCGGAAAACACTTGAAAATATAAGAGGTTGAGTGGTACAATACCAAAAACACCAATCTGATAGTCTATTACAACTTGACGAAACGTCTACAGTAGGGATTCTAACAACGTTGATTATTATTCAAGATAGAACCTTGTAAACGACACCGGGGATCAAATTGTATGAATACAATTACGTGTTTACAGATAATCCAAGTATCATCCACTTATTGATCCGGTCGCAACTAAATATTCGTATAATCATAACTCCCATTTCAGAACTCAGTAAAGTTATATACGATTAATTAATTTTTTTATCAAAAACAAATTATGGAAAATTACAAAATCAAAATTGATGAAGATAGTCCAGGAAAAGCTTTTCTTTTATCCTTTATTTAGAATCTTTAACTGTACTATATAGAACAACCAAAAGATGAGAAAACATTGATATTAAATTACAAATAACAAGAACAGACATGATATAAAATTCAACATTCAGCAATGTTGAATTTGGAATAACAAGGAACGTAAAATACACAAAAGTATGAAAGAAAAACACAAAGTTCATATTGTCACAGAAAAGTTATTATCAATAATAATAAAACATATTTAAAACAAAACAAAATTGCATCTAACATTTCACATTATTTTATCTTTTTCGACATAAATATGCAGAAAGAATTAAAGAAAATCTCTGCTCCATCTTCTTTTTAATCTTCTGACGGCTAATCCCGGAAAAAGTTTATTCTAAGTCGCATTCTGGTTTATTAGCGACTACTTTCGGTTGAGAAACAGTGGTTTTGATTTTGTAATAATTTTTCAGACCCTGGCCTAAAATCGAACCCGGGATTAGATTTTTAATCTTCCATATCACTGATAAGCGGATTTTTATGGATTGGTAGTTTTGAGTAGAATTTAATATAACTATTTTTGACGATGTCGCAAATGAATGGTGTTTTTAAATCGGTGTGCAGTGTGTAATTTGAGACATAGTATGGTGAACCGAAGTTTCACGAGAAACATAAAGGTTTTCATAAAGGTTAAGGAAAAACTTAACCAAAAAATTCTATCTCAAAACTATAAAGAAACTGAACTATGATTTTTCATAGGTAACTGAAGCTGATCCCGAAAAATAAACACATGTAATTAACAGAAATTTTTTTTTGTTATTCCTAAATTGTGTACACTGCAATCTGTTCAATTTAGAACAATAAGCAACCCCATGACCCAATGAGATGAGTATGGTATGTATGATGTGTAAATGAGATGTAGTCTTGTACATACCCAGGCCGACTATTCCTGAAAGAGTATAGTTAATTGACCCCAACCATCAAAGTACACTAGTAGCCACTGTCTAGTATTCAAATCCTTATAAAAGTAACTACCTTTACTAGGATTTGAACCAGGAACCTTCGTCTCCAAAAATCAGCTGTTGAACAGCTGACTCGCGGCGACGACTTTACCTCTAGACCAACCCGGTGGGTCATTTTTTTAAATATATGAAATATTAGTAACATTACTGTTAAATCTGTAAGTTTGGTGGTACAATGTCGACATTATAACAATATGTCTTTTTAAACTAATGACTTTGTATTTTTTTTAAAAACGCACGTACAAGTAGCGGTGTGGTGTAGTGAGCCTTACACGTGGCAAATGCGTAATAAAGGACGGAGTTTAACGTTAAATGATTCTCGGATGCAAAGGTTCCTGGTTCAAATCCTTTTTTTTGTCATCAGTCTCTCGACTGGTTTGATGCAGTTCTCCAAACTGTTCTATCTTGCGCTAGTCGTTTCATATCTATATACCTGTAATACCCTACATCTTTTGTAATTTGCTTTATATATTCTAGTCTTTGCCTCCCTTTACAATTTACTCCCTCAATATTACCCTCCATTATTGATAGTCCAATACCTGGATGTCTTAGGATATGCCCCACTAGCCTATCTCTTCTTTTGGTAAGATGCTTCCATATACTTCTTTTTTCATCTACTCGCCTAAGAACCTCTAAATTACTTATTTTGTCCACCCACCTAATCTTTAACATTTTCCTATAACACCACATTTCAAAAGCTTCTATCCTCTTCTTTTCTGCAGCCCCTATCACCCACGTTTCACTTCCGTATAATGCTACACTCCAAACACAATGTTTTAAGAAATCAAATCCTAGTAAAGGTAGTTACTGTCATACGCATTTGAATGCTAGACAGTGGTTACCGGTGTATTTTGATGGTTGGGGTTAAATTAACCATTTTCTCTCAGGAATGGTCAGCCTCTGAGTACGTACACAACTACACCTCATTTACAAGTCATACATATAATCCTCATCCAACTGGATAAGGGAATCGCTTGTTGTTATTGTTTAGATAATCAGCCAAAAGTTTGGTTTGAATCTCTACAAGCTTTAGTAAGTAAAACGAGAAGTAAGGTGGTTTACCATTGCTTTCCAACGTACACACAATGGGGATAAAAATGAGAAAAAAGTTTATTCTAAGTCGCATTCTGGTTTACTAGCGACTACTTTCGGTTGAGAAACGGTGGTTTTGATTTTGTAATAATTTTCCAGACCCTGGCCTAAAATCGAACCCGGGACCTCTACTTTGCAGCTTAGCATGTCAACCTCTGGGCACGGAGACGGCCTGTAAATGAAGTAATTTTAAATTCATTTATATGTTTTAAAATGTTTATTTGTAAATTATTTTATTCCTAATGTTAAATTTGGTTCTATATTCTGTACAAATACAACATAGCTAAGTATTAGGTGTTATTAAGCGGCGTTAAACGCTTAAAGCAAAGAAAACAACTATGCAATAATTTCATGAATAAAGAAAATCAATTCCCAGCGGATTAAATTCTTGAATTTACGATCTAGGCCGCAGGCAGTTTGCAGGAGTTGCCGTGATTATAATAGTGTTAGTTTATATACGATTGTGTGATGAGTTTTCATGTGAACATATGACACGTTGCGATATGATTAAATTTACAGGAGATTCCTACTCCCTTTGCCTTTTCAATCTGCACATTTGTGAAACATTTCTATCAGTTAAATCTTGCGCTAACGAGTAGTTGTTATGTAATTTGATGTAGAATAAAGTAAAATTACGATAGATCATTAATAAACGGAATATGGAGGTTTTCATTAAAAACCTGAATGGTTTTAGTGTTTCTTTTCTTGTCAGATAAACAAAGAAAAATAAATATTTGAAAAAACTTTTTAAAAAAAGAATAGGCCTAAACTAATTTCATTTTTAAACCATAACATAATTTTGTTCTATTTATTTTTCTAAAAATCTTAACAACAAAAACAGTTGATAAAAATTATTTTCCCAATAAAACTAAAACTTAACAATGCGTACGACTCAGAGACTCATCTCTAAAAGCTTGCTTTAAAAGTTGAAATGTTTCTGTGAACGTTTCCCCCAGTATCACGCAAAATTTCACGTTGCATCTTTCCTCCCGAATATTGCACATTACAAAAATCGTCACTAGCATTTTATCCTTTATAGTTCTTTGGTAAGTATACTTACCACTGGCAATGAGGTCGTTTTTTTAAGAATAAGCTATTTAGTTGAACCCTATTGGCATTTCATGGTTTTATAGATGTTGTCTGGCAAGTAGGTTATCCACATTTTGAAATGAGTGCAATGCGACCATTTGTATCGTGAGTTGGACGAATGTGGTAAGGATTCATACCAGCGTACGCAACCGTGTTGTTTTGTTGTTATCTTTATACAGTGCTTAGAAAATTCGAGTTTTTTACGGGAAAGCAAGCATTCACGCTAATACAAAGTTTAGATAAGTTATTCTACAAATGTTTTGGTTACATAGTACTACAAGTTGTTTTATTAAGCATTCTTACCACTAAACATCATGTCATTCCCATTTCAATAAACGTTCCTTGGTAAGTATACTAACTAGGGCTTAACACAAAAAAGTAATATCTTACTGTTCTGGCACTATAGTCGTTTGCACGTTCAGTTGACACAACGGAGCGGTATAGGACAATGTATTTCTTATGGGGCTCTGACTGCTACTAGCAAATACACAAACATCGGCTTTTAAGATCAATCAATGCCAACATAACCAATAACATTCCCCTCCTCCTTGCCCGTCCGATAACAAACCTTTGTAATATAGAGTAGTCTATATGACTATTAATTAATAATTAACACTAACTTTATACTCAAATTCATATGCGGATTCCAAATATAAAATATATTTCGATATCTGTATGGGAAAGATTTTTTTAGATTTGTAATAACCGATTGCGTCATTTTTTTAGATTTATCACGCAGTGTTTAGAAAGTCTGGTGTGGGACAGAGAAGAAGACATAAGTAGGTCTGCAGTAAAATAGATAAGATATTCATTTTAACCCCCCTAATAGAAGAAAATGTTTTTACAGTTTTTGGATTTATTACAATTCATTAAACATTCTACATAATACATATTTTTTTCTGTCAAGCAAAACTTGAATTGTATTTCTAGTTTAAAAAAATACGTGTTCTATAGAGGTTTAAAAACTGTATTTATATACGCATGCAGACGCCTGAAATTGATGTTTTTAGTTGTGTTAATAGCAGTGACGATTCCCATAAGATCCATTGTGTCAACTGAACGTGCAAACGACTATAGAAATACATTATTCAAGTCTCTGTAAAGGAAAATTGAACATTTAACAACATGTATATTTTCCCCCGTAGTACTGCCCTATAAAGGTTTAAACATGTCGTACTAAAAACAAAACAACACGAAAAGTAAATGAGATATCAACAATCCAAGAACATGTGTTTACAAAAGAAATAACGTAAACAGTGTGCTGCCTACCGCACGTCGATAAATATCCCCGTTAGCGATAATTCAAAAAGTTCGGTAATTTTTTTTGAACAGACGTAAAATACATCGATTACATTTGGCGTTTTCAATACATAAAAGGTTAATCTAAATTAAAGCGTAAGAGAATACAAGAAACAGATTAACATTTTATTTAAGAGTGAAACATAATACTTTCTCTTGCCTATAT
Organism: Catonia carolina; assembly: GCA_035578175.1. NCBI lineage: Eukaryota > Metazoa > Arthropoda > Insecta > Hemiptera > Achilidae > Catonia > Catonia carolina. The sequence continues at coordinate 65,950,963 of JAQMRL010000004.1, read as the reverse complement.
AAATATATAGGAAGGAAAGTATTGTTTTCATGTCGATTTTTCGAAATCGAGTTTTCACCGGATCTACACGTTTTCAGACCCCCTGAATCCAAAAAACATGTTTTTAGCGATTGGTCTGTGCGTGTGTGAACAGAATATCTCAAGAACGGAACATCGTACGAACTTGAAACTTAAGTTAGACACCACTACCGAACCCGACACGAACATTTTCATTAAAATCGGTCAACCGGAAGTAACGGGTGATTCAAAAAGAGCGCCGGTTTTTAAACGGCTGGTAAATTTTTGTTTATCGGTTGGCAACATTGTTAGACCTCATTTCTATTTTGGAGAACATTCCGATTGACGATTCAGTTGTAGTTTCTCTTGTTCGCAGTGTAGTACTCTCGCAGTCTGTGTCTAACCATGGAGAAGTTTACTATTGCACAACGAGTGTTAATCGTCAAAACATTTTACCAGCGTGGAGAGAGTTATGCGGCTACTGTCAGGCGACTTCGCGGTACTCTAGGACGTAATGAAGCACCGAATGAATCAACAGTTCGCAGGCTCATGAAAAAGTTTTTTGAGACGGGTTCAACAGTCGACCTTAAAAGTTCTGGACGTCGTCGTTCTGGCCGAACTGAGCAGAACGTTGCGTTGGTTTGTGACAGTGTGGCTGTTAGCCCAGCAAAATCAATACGTCGCCGTTCTCAACAATTGGGTTTGCGATGTTCTTCTGTACGGAGAATTCTTCGGTACGATCTCCAATATCACCCGTATAAAATTCAGTTGACGCAACATTTGAAAGTGGCAGACCACCAGAAGAGACGACAGTTTGTTGACTGGGTATTGAGAAAACGGCAGGATGATGACACCTTTGCAAACAAAATAATTTTCCGTGATGAGGCGCACTTCCATTTAAACGGTTTTGGTAATACACAGAACTGCCGTATGTGGGGTTTAGTAAACCCTCGCGTGGTTAATGAAAGGGAAATGTATGCACAGCGAGTGACAGTTTGGTGCGGCTTTTGGTCGGGCGGTGTCATCGGCCCTTACTTTTTTGAAAATCAAGAAGGACAAGCCGTGACAGTAAATGGAGACCGATACCGTACGATCATTTGGGAGTTTTTGTGGCGTCATTTGGATGGAAGGGACATTGACGAGTTGTGGTTTCAGCAGGATGGTGCCACCTGTCACGCTGCACGAGAAACAATGTTGTTGCTCCGTAAAAGGTTCCAGGATCGCATCATTTCTCGTAATTCCGACCATCAATGGCCACCAAGGTCGTGTGACTTGACGCCTTGTGACTTTCATCTTTGGGGTCATCTGAAGTCATTGGTGTATGCCAATAAACCCCGAAACATCAATGACTTGAAGAAGGAAATTCGACGGGTTATCGGGCAAATGGAAGCCGAAACTTGTCGTGCAGTAATATCCAATTTCATGGACAGAGTTGATGCGTGCCAGCGCAGTAGAGGAGGACACATGCATGACATCATTTTCATACATGAAATCGGAAGGTAAGATGAACTTGTTGATGTATTTATTTTCAGTTTTTCAATAAAATAAATCTCTTAATTTAATATATCAAAACCGGCGCTCTTTTTGAATCACCTATAGTAGTTTATTCGTGTCATTTTTCACTTTTTTGCGATTTTCTCGAAAACGGTCTTACGATTTTTTTTAAAACGCCTGGTTTACTTAATTTTTTATTCTCTACAAGATAGGGTAGGCGCCATGTTTGCTGAAATTCTTGTTGAGGCTGTTTTCACGTAAAACAATTGTTTTTTTAAGATTGCGGCTTTAATATGCATTTTAGCGCAAAAATGTATATAAAAAATATTGTAGACAATTTAAAATCCTAACACTTTTATTTAAAACATTTTTTTGTATAACGCTTAGTTTAGCGGTAATTAGCGAATTTTTGTTTTTCTCACGAAATCGTGTAAAAAATAGGTTTTTTTAAGATTTCGGCCTTAGTATAGATTTTACGACATGAGTTTATTAATCAAATTTATAGAAAATTAAAATATCTACAACTTTTATTTAAACATTTTTCTCTACAGAGCCTAATTTAGCGTGAAAGAGTGATTTTCCGTATTTACAGTCAAACTGAGGTCGATTTTCATTTTGCGTCTTTCACTTATGATTAAAGTAAGGTTATGTTTTTTGAGTTTAGTTTTTGGTTTATTACTAATGTTTGGTTATATTGGTCATTATTTGAATTGGCAGGAGAACGATGTGCGAGTATTTCACACCAGATTGTTTTTTACATATATAAAACATTTTGTAAATAAAAGTATAAGATAAGTTGTTTTTTAAATAGCATTATCAAAAGAGATTGATAAAAGAAACTTTTTTAATTATAATATTATTAGAGATAAACATTGTTTATCTAGAAGGAAACGGTAAGTTGATCGTGTATTCTACAGAAAACAAACAACAGCAGAGCAATGTTAACAAACCCTAACAACACATAACATCAGCGCGAGTATCATAATTTCATTTTCATTGTAATAAATAACATTCAAAGAGAGCCGCTGTAATTCGTCACAAAATTTTAAGTACAATACCGACATTATGTGCAAATTCTACTAAATAACACAATGCTTTTACTTTATAATACAACAGATATACTAAATTATTTATAAAATCCGAGCGAGTTCACGGCACAAACTTTTGAAACGTGTCTCTACGTTATTTCAACCGTAAATAAAGGTTAGCATATTGTCAACTTGAAAACAACTGACATACAAATATGAAAATGAGGTAGTCGAGTGAACCGAAGTGTGCTGTTTATTTTAACTTTCTGCATCTACACAATTATCATTCACCTCAAAGTATCAAATTCATATGAGTTTGATTATGTAGGTACAAAATAACTAGGCCTAACTGTTAAAAAACAATAATTATATTCATAATTTATTATAATTTAACAAAAATATTCGTTTTTTATTGAGTTATAATGATTACATAAGCCACTTGGTTTGTGCATAGGTAATGATACGAGGAGACGTACAGACGAAAAAAACTGGAGTAAAACACTCACACGACTTTCTCTTGCCAATAAAAATATTGAACAACATAACCTAACATTACGAATAAACAAAAAAACTAACCTCAATAAACATAACCTAATTTTAATCATGAGTGAAAGACGAAAAAATGAAAATCAACCTTATATTGGCTTAAAAATACGGAAAATCATTCTTTCACGCTAAACTGGGCTCAGTTGAGAAAAATGCTTTAAATAGAAGTTGTAGATCTTTAAATTTCCTATAAATTTGGTTATATACATTTCTGTCATAAATGCACGCTAAATCGTAAAAATATCTATTTTTTTACACGTTTTCGTGAGAAACAAACAGGAAATTTCTAATTACCGCTAACCTAAGAGTTATACAAAAAAAATGTATGAAGTACCAGTTGAGGATTTTAAATCCTCTACAAATTTTATCATACTTTTTTCGCTAGTATATTAAAGTCGCAATCTTAAAAAAACAATTTTTTTAAGAGAAAACTACCTCCCCAAGAATTTCAGCAGACATGGCGCCTACCCTATCTTGTAAAGCATAAAAAAATGTAGTAAATGAGGCGATTTAAAAAAAAATCGTAGGACCAGTTTTTGAGAGAAACGAAAAAAGTGAAAAATTAGACGAATAAACTACTACTTCCGGTTGACCGATTTTGATGAAAATGTTCGTGTCGGGTTCGGTAGTGGCGTCTAACTTAAGTTTCAAGTTCGTACGATGTTCTTGAGATATTCTGTTCACACACACAGACCAATCGCTAAAAACATGTTTTTTGGGTTCAGGGGGTCTGAAAACGTGTAGATCGGGTGAAAACTCGATTTCGAAAAATCGACATGACAACAACACTTTCCTTCCTATATATTCATATACGGAAGAGAAAGTAAAAATGAAAATGGATGATTTTTAAAGCTTAAAGCTCCGCTTTCTAGTGGAACAGGGCTTTACAAAGATTCTTTATAAAAATCTTTTTAAAGGAAATAACTTTAAGACGACGACGAAGAATGTAAATAGTCCTGAAAATCAACTTGTTTTTTCTGAAGTTAAGAATTTCAATTTTTATTATTGCAAAAAGCTATTTTAAGGTACTAATGTAAAATCGTGAAATAAATATATGAATACAATTGCACAACACGATTTTCTTCTCGTCTAACAACGCATTTTACGGGAAATAATATTTTACTTTATGTAAGAACACCTAAGTCAAAATTTTTAACTTTTTTTACGGGTAGCTTATCTTTAAAAATACAAAAGTATACATTTTATGTTAAAGGAGACATCCCTCTCAACAAATCATATTTTTTAAAATTTTTATTTTATTAAAACGTAGTAAATTACCAGTTTTTTTCATTTTTTCAAAAGTTAGTTTTTTCGACTGACGGACTTTCTGAAATGACCGATTTAATTGCACTGACCACAAATTTCCAATAACCAAATTTTTTCGAAACGATTTTACTGACCGTTTTTCTGGAAAACTTATTCAGAACAAATTTTTTCGGAAATTTTAACTACAAACAATTGTAAACCTAAACAGAGGTGCCCCTCGAAGTTATCTCGTACCACCTTACTCGTATTACTATATTCTTAACCACCTAATCCCATTGGTGGCCGAACTTCACCTTATGACAAAGTGCGGGGGCGCAGTGCACGCACTTCTATGGTTCTGATTTACTTATGAATTCTGGTTCACCTAATTCCACTGATGCGAGAGAAACACTGGAGTGGCGAGTTATTACATATTGACGACTGAGTTACATTTTAGAGGGATCAATTATATTTCGACGAAGGTGATTTTAACAATAGCATTTTATTGGTTTTGAAGGTATCATTTATTACGTTTCATAATAGTTGGTCCTTTACAATTCAATTGACGTTTCTCCAGAAAAGAAAAGTTCTCCAGAACGCGATAATTGTTATTCTCTTCTTCTGAATAATTCTACCAGTTATGTATATTTATTTATCTGGTCCTTTCTCTCTTTTTTCTAAAATATTCTACGATAGGTATATAAATAACTGGCTATTTTGTGTGCCAGTCCAGTTGTATTTGTAAAGAGTGTAAGAAAGTCATCAGACGTATTGTGCCGGTTTGAACATTGTCAAACCGTAGGAACCAGTTTAACACATTCTTGAAGGTCACACAGGCAAACACGTATTTAGTAGATATTTAAAAACTAAATTAGTTATTAATACATAAAAGAATATCATTAAATATTTGACATTTTGTTTTCTTTCTTTAAAAAATACAATTTTTCAAAATTTATTGTTCACAAGCACGTACAATCCCAACAGAATGTAAACACAAATTTCAAGTTTCTGGAGAGTATAGTTCTGTTGATTCCTGGAAGTACGAGTAAGTAAGGCAATTAAAATTTCACATTTGTACAGCAACCCCAGCTGGATTTTATACCCAATAAAACTTAAGGGGGTCACGTATCGAAAAATTGGAAAAATTATGATTTTTTTTTTGTTTTTTGTTGCATAATGCAGTTTGAAATTTCCGCTAAAAAATGGTGTAAATATTATGTTTCTACGATAATTATAAATATTTTTAAATATTTTTTTCATTAACCTCTACAGCTGGTGCAACTACTCACAACCAAAACAAGAAAATATTTTTACATTTATTTTACTTATTTATTTTACCCATTATTTTTGTTCTAATACTATTTTAATTTCAAAATCTAAGGTTGGAAGTACCGCAGTCAGTTGTATTATCATAGCACATGTGTTATTTTGCCGTTTATTGCAGTTGTTTTAGTGTAAATATTTACTAACAAAAGTGTGTTACTAGGGTCCTGTTTATTATTAAAATGAGTGTTTCCGAAAATTAGGTTTTTTACCACGTTTGTACCTTTTTCTCGGGACTTAATACAGATATTTGAGTGAATTTTTGTTTGTTTGTAAGATCCATTATTTCTGCCTACTCTGAGCGTTTAACAATTTAAATTTGTAAAAAATTAAATTTTTTATTAAATTTTTAAATTATCACCAAAAGGTCTTTTCGGAAAAAAATTGTAAAAAATTGTTACTTTATCAATTTGAACATTTTTTCCGCTCAAAATGTGCAGAAAAGAATGATCTAAAAGATATTAAAAAGATATTATATAAAAGAAGAGACTAAAAAAAATTAAGTGTCTACCTTATGTAGTTTCTGAGAAAAAGGTACAAACGTTAACATTGTGAAGTGTAGGGATACGTGACCCCCTTAAAGTTCCATAATTTTCAAGTAATAGGCAGGTGGAGAGTTAAATTATTTGCACTCTATATGTTAGTTCAAGGGCTAAAAAAAAACAGTTCCATTTCTTATCACATAGTCAGCCAATTAATTATATAGCTGAGGAATTTAAGAACAGAAGAGATAGAGGTGTAAAAGACACTAGTCACAGTTATCTCCTCTAAGAGTAATGAATTTTATTATAAAACCAGACCCTGTAGTGAATCAAGTGAGAGTGTCATTTGCAGGGTGGAAAGAAGATGCTTTTCAGAAGGCCTGGAATGTTGATAATCATACTTTTCCACTCGGAGAGGAAGGCATGGTAAACCACCTTATTCCTTGTTTTACGTACTAAAGGCTCTAGAAGTAAAGTCGTCGCTGTGAGTCAGCTGTTTAACAACTGATTTTTGGAGACGAAGGTTCCTGGTTCAAATCCTAGTAAAGGTAGTTAATTTGATATGAATTTGAATACTTATTGATGACACAATTCTAAAATCAAAAGTCCAGCCTCTCTTAGTTTGCTCCTAATGTAAACAATTGACGTCACTGAGCATGCGCTTTATATCAAAATGTGTACACGCTGATTAAAAAGTAACTACAAAATACTTTCGAAAGTATTTAAAAACAAAATACTTTTAAAAGTATTTTTCTAAATGAAACTGTTAGGCTTACATCATATCATGACTGATGTTTTTAATACTTTAAATATTTATAATTTTAAAAATAGCTAACTTAATAGGAATACGACATCCGTAAAGTCGCAGACTCTAGCGTGCACCCTGTAGTAGTTGGCTTTTGTTTGTTGACAGTAGGAGCAAACTTAGAACGGCTCAACTGTACGTAAGTTATGAAGTTAAATATGATACAGAAATTACTGCAATAGGTATTATAAATAGTTATTTTGAAAATATGATTTTTTTTATTGATGAGTTTAAATTGACTAAATGAGCTCAAAATTATTTAATATTTTATAGTTACGATAAAATCGTTATTGAGGTTAGTTGTTGGGCAGTCGTGATCCCTTCCATTTATGAAATGGGATCTCGAGAAATTGTTTCAATTATTTTTATAGATGCTGTTTGATTCTGTTCAATTCTTAACAGAATTAAACAGCATCTATAAAACTATAGAACAGTCTAATCATCTATAGAACATAATATCTATAGAACAGTCGGACGTTAAACCCAAAAAAATATAATAATAAATGTGATGACCTAAACACAGTTTCATAATCAATAATTAACGGCAATAATAACGTTGTTTTTTAAATGAAATAAGAAAATTACAAAATAATTATCAGCTTGTCAGATGGTCAGTTATTCTTTCCATTAACGTGATATTTACATGAAGCATACATTCATAAATTTTAAAGAGCGTATCAAGCAAAATTAAGACAAGGATTAAGTAGCTAAATAATATTTTAGAAGATAAATAAATAATTTTCACGGTCATTTCAAGAGTTTAGTAAAATAAATGTAAATATACTAAAGGCTTCCAAGAATAGCCAAGCTGTAGATTTTCCAAATGCTACGAATCTACGTCAAATTCAATTAAATTAACAAATTAGGACAAACAAGATAGTAGGCAGTAGTGGCAGGTCAATTAGCATAATGGAAACGGGATTCTAATTTCAACCATGAACTAATCTCTGTTATGGATTAATACACCAGTATAATATTAATTTTCATGTTAAAACAACATCATGTGAAAAAAATGACGCCAACAGAAATTTTAAAATATTTACGTGGGCTAACTCCGGGTATAAATTGGTATACTATTACGTAAATACGACTTTCATTTTCCAGAAATTTTGATTAAATTTTAAAAGGACAAGAATATTTTATCAGCACGTCGTTTACTTCAATTTCATAAAATAACATATTTGAACAATATTTCCTTGAAACAAAACATTCCCTGTTTAAGAGAGCGTAAGGACTTGAATGCTTTCTTGTTTTCCTTCTGTTTCTCCAAGCTGCCGTCGCGTCGTTCTCCCAAATCCTCTTCATGTTTTCACTGTTCCTTCATTCATTGCTCTGCCCATTTGTTTCCTTCCTTCATTAATTTTTTTCTTTTTTGATGTCGTGTCAGAATAATTACCAATTATTCTGTTTCGGTTTACCATTTTGAGTCACTTTTGGTGGTGTTTGTGACGCCAAAATTTTGTTTTCTGATTATATTCTAATTTATCCAGTGCATTTGTCTGCAAATGTATCCAGCAGAGATTCCAAATGGTTTAAAGTATTGCTCCTGCAATCCGCGTTCATTTTAGAGGCCTTAAATTTTATAAAGAAACACATCAACCTGTTCGTTAGAAATAATTTCAATTATGAATACTATACACACAACAAAACACTATTTCCTGTATAAATACGCAAGGAATCGTACAAATACACAGCAAGAGAAAGTAATACGAGAAATCACCAATTGACTAAACTATAGCTATATACTCTGTAGGGAAAAATCTGGTGTGGAACACTCACATGTTTTTCTCTTACCAATGCCAATAATGACCAATATAAACTAATATTAGTAATAAAACATTAGAAATGAACAAAAAAACCTAACCTCAAAAAACATAATCTTATTTTAATCATGAGTAGGTAAATGATGCAAAATAAAAACAAACTTTAGTTTGGCTTAATAATACGGAAAATCTCTCTTTCACGCTAAACTAGGCTCTGTAGAGAAAAATGCTTTAAATAAAAATTTTAGATCTTTTAATTTCCTGTAAATTTGATTATATGAATTTTTGTCGTAAAAAAAGAAAAAAGGCTGAAATCTTAAAACAATTTTTTTTACAGATTTTCATCAAAAAAAAATTTTCAATTACCGCTGAACTAAGCGTTTTACAAAAAAATGTGTGAATTAAAGTTGTAGGTTTTTAAATTTTCTACAACTTTAAATACACTTTTGCCCTAAAATATATATTTAGGCCGCAACCTTTAAAAAACCATTTTTCTCTACGAGAGTAGAGAGAGCCTTCTCAAGAATTTCAGCAGATATGGCGCTTACTCTATCTTGTAGAACATAAAAATTTAGTAAATGAGGTGATTTTAAAAAAAATCGTAGGAGCCGTTTTTGAGAAAACCGCAAAAAAGTGCAAAATGACACGAATAAACTACTACTTCCGGTTGACCGATTCTGATGAAAATGCTTGTGTCGGATCCTCTAGAGTACCTAACTTAAACTTTGTTTCAACTTCGTACGATTTTCCGTTCTTGAGATATATTGTTCACGTACACACACAGACCAATCGCTAAAAACATGTTTTTTTGGGTTCAGAAGATCAGAAAACGAGTATATCTGTTGTAAAAACTCGATTTCGAAAAATCGACATAAAACAATACTTACCTTTCTATATATTCATACAGCAAAGACAAACTAAAAACGAATAGATTGTAGATTTTACCGTAATATCAAAAAATTCTTTTAAATAAATGAACAAAATTATTTTTTATTCCTTCATATTTTTCAAAGATGCAGAACCTTTGTTTTTTCTGTAAATATATTTACTGAAAAAAATCAAGGTTTACAAAAAAGATTTATACAATAACAAAATAAATTATAATATTTTTAGAACAGCAAATATTCAGAGTTGGTTTAAACAAATAAGGGTGTAAAAACAAAGTTGGACTTAAAATGGATTTGTGCGCTTACTTGGACACACACATACACAAACACACGCACGCACGCACGTACGTGCACGCGCGCACCAATCGCTAAAAACATGTTTTGTTGGGTTCAGAAGATCTGAAAACGTGTCTATCCGTTGAAAATTCTATTTCGAAAAATCGACATGAAAACAGTACTTTCCTTTATATATATTCATATATCCAAGAGAAGGTAAAAAAAACTTTGTAGGTTTTATAAAATGTTATTATAACATTGATTATAGTTTCCAACAAATTATTAAGATCAAAAATCCGAAATAATTGTTTCACGATATATAATTAAAATAAAAAACACATGTACAGTTAGAAAAGTTATTAAAATTTAAAATTTCATAATAGAAAACATGAAAAAGTAGCACTAAAATTAAAGACATTTGTATTTTTATTGCTAAATAATGAAATAAGGAGCAACAAAGTAATATAAAATAGAAAAGGGGAGGAACCGATAAGAAAAGATAGTACAAAAGGATCTATTTTGATGAGAAGAGCATTTTAATAAATTGGAGCAGAGCGCCATTAATGAATTTAAGTCTAAACTCATCCTTTCCACTTATATTGTACTCCTATAAAGGGGGGAGGGAGGTGTATAGAGCGACATTTAATTATTATCCCCTCAGGATAGTGGGATACCCCTACCGTACATTGTCCTGCTATAACAGCCTACTAAAATCCCTCAATATCAGTTGGTGCTTTTGCTTTCCCGTTCCCCGTTTATTCCCACCGAATAACTATTATTTGAAAGATGATTTAATAACCCTTTTATCGTTTTAATATTTAGTTATACGTCCATATATAAAAGGCTGACTATACCTTTCAAAGATGTTTAATATCTTCTTAAAGATTATGTGAGAACGTAAAGACTTACCATTCCAACAATTAAACAGAATGTAAAACCCCTTTCCTTCTTATATAATATAACTTTAGTTATCAATAGTCAGTTAGCCCATAACAGGCTGGTGTAGTGCCATTTGCACTCGATCTGCTAGTTACAGGGCTACAAAAAATAGTTCTGTTTCTAATGACATGGTCAGCCAATTATATGAATGAAGCATTTAAGAACAGAAGAGGTAGATGTGTAAAATATACTGGTCACAGTTTTCTTCTCTGAGAGTAATGAATTTTATTATACAGCCAGACCCTGTGGTGAATGAAGTGAAAATGTCATTTGCAGGGTGGAATGTAGATAATTTTCGGAGAGCCTGGCATGCTGATAAGCATAGGTTACTTTTCCACTCGGTGAGGAAGACATTGGTCCCAACCCACTCCTCGGTTTACTTAGTGAAGCCTCTGGAGATTCAAACCAGTCTTTTGGCTGATGACCTAAACATCGGTTTATATAAAACATTGACGATGGTTTGCCACTGGGTGTTTTCTCAATTAAAACAAAGCAGGATATTACTGTCAATTTCTTTATTAGAGATACCCGAGTTTGGAGCATTATTTCTTCAAAACCGCTTGTTCAATTTTAACGTACTATGCAGCAAAATTTAGCTATTTTCAATCTGCGTTGTGTCATGTCAGTTTTATATTTTTAGCGTTTTTTTAATATTGCTATATCAGGATGAGAAGAGAAAAAAGAGCCGGTTTTTTGTTGCTGCAACAGATCGGATACAATTAGAGGTTTATAACTAACACACCGCTCGACCGATTTATTTGATATTTCTCCAGAATATAAAGTTGTATGTTGTTATTGTATTTACGTACGAAATTTCAGATTTGTAGCGTATTTAAATTTGACTTATTAGCAAAATTCTGAACCCCTGTTAACTCCGTAACCGCTCATTAATTCGGCAATTTCGAAAAATCATTTTATTCAGTATAAAAAAGTACTAATTCATTAATATTATGGAACAGCGATTGACCAGTTATTCTATAGAATTTTTTAAATATTTAAATAATGGTTGATGCTGCGGGGGGTGGAAGAAGCTTAATCATATTGCCGCGTTGTAACTCGGTAGGCCTACTACTTACATTAATTAGCATTCCTGGGACCTGTCCTTTCAGTACACGCATAACATGACAATGCAAAGTTAATACCCATTCATCATTTACTTACAATTGTCAACTAAAATACTTGTATGTTACGTCGGAAGGCGACTTTAGCAGGAAGAGAAAAGAACACAACTGATTAAAAGACGTGGCAATATGGTTAAACCCCTCAACATTTTGAAATACAGTTCGCAGGGGAGAGAGATGTTACTTCCACCCCCACCCCCCGAAGCATCAACCATTATTTAAATATTTAAAAAATATTACCGAATAACTGATCAAACGCTGAACCATAACATTAATGAATTTGTATTAATTTTTACTTTCTCTTGCCTATATGAATATATAGGAAGGAAAGTATTGTTTTATGTCGATTTTTCGAAATCGAGTTTTCACCGGATCTATACGTTTTCAGACCCCCTGAACCCAAAAAACATGTTTTTAGCGATTGGTCTGTGTGTGTGTGTGTGTGTGTGTGTGTGTGTGTGTGTGTGTGTGTGTGTGTGGGTGGGTGTGTGCGCGCGCGCGCGCGTGTGTGTGAACAGAATATCTCAAGAACGGAACATCGTACGAACTTTAAACTTGAAACTTAAGTTACATACCACTACCGGATCCGACACGAACATTTTCATCAAAATTGGTCAACCGGAAGTAGTAGTTTATTCGTATAATTTTTTACTTTTTTGCGATTTTCTCAAAAACTGGTCCTACGATTTTTTTTTAAATCGCCTGGTTTACTCAATTTTTTATGCTCTTCAAGATAGGGTAGGCGCCATGTTTGCTGAAATTCTGTGTGAGGCTGTTTTTACGTAAAAACATTTTCTTTTTAAGATAGCGGCTTTAATATGCATTTTAGCGCAAAACTTATATAATAAAAGTTGTAGAGAATGTAAAATTCTACAACTTTTATTACAAACATTTTTTTTTATAACGCTTAGTTTAGCGGTAATTAGCAATTTTCTGTTTTTTTCTCACGAAAACGTGTGAAAAATCTATTTTTTTAAGATTTCGGCCTTAGAATGCATTTTACGACAAAAGTGTATATAATAAAATTTATAGGAAATTAAGAGATCTATAATTTTTTTAAGCATTTTTTTGTACAGTGCCTAGTTTAGCGTGAATGAGCGATTTTCTGTATTTTTAAGCCAAACTGAGGTCGATTTTAATTTTGTGTATTTCACTAATGTTTTTTGAGGTTAGTTTTTTGTTTATTTCTAATGTTAGGTTTACTGTTAATTATTTGCACTGGCAAGAGAAAGTTGTGTGAGTGTTTCACACCAGATTTTTATATACTGAATACAATGGTTTTTTGACATTGCCGAATTAATGAGCGGTTACGGAGTTAACAAGGGTTCAGAATTTTACGAATAATTCAAAATTTAAAGAAGCTACAAATCTAAAATTTCGTACGCACAATAACAACAAACAAATTTATAGTCTGGAGAAATATCAAATAAATCGGTCGAGCGGTGTTTAAGTTATAAACTTCTAAATGTATTCGATCTCTTGCAACAACAAAAAACAGGCATTTTTTCTTCTCATCCTGATATCGCAACATTAAAAAATCTGGTGTGAAATACTCACACAACTTTCTCTTGCCAATGCAAATAATTAACAATAAACCTAACATTAGTAATACAACATTAGATATAAACTAAAAACTAACCTCAAAAACATAACCTTATTTTAATCATGAGTGAAAGACGCAAAATGAAAATCGAACTCAGTTTGGCTTAAAAATACGGAAAATCACTCTTTCACGCTAAACCAGGCACTGTACAAAAAAAATGATTAAAATAAAAGTTGTAGATCTCTTCATTTCCTATAAATTTTATTTTATACACTTTTGTCGTAAAATGCATTCTAAGGCCGAAATCTTAAAAAAATAGATTTTTCACACGTTTTCGTGAGAAAAAAACAGAAAATTGCTAATTACCGCTAAACTAAGCGTTATACAAAAAAATGTTTGAAATAAAAGTTGTAGAATTTTACACTCTCTACAACTTTTATTATTTATAACGTTTTGCGCTAAAATGCATATTAAAGCCGCAATCTTAAAAAGAAAATGTTTTAACGTAAAAACAGCCTCACGCAGAATTTCAGCAAACATGGCGCCTACCCTATCTTGTAGAGAATAAAAAATTGAGTAAACCAGGCGATTTTAAAAAAAATCGTAGGACCAGTTTTTGAGAATATCGCAAAAAAGTGAAAAATTATACGAATAAACTACTACTTCCGGTTGACCGATTTTGATGAAAATGTTCGTGTCGGGTCCGGTAGTGGTATGTAACTTAAGTTTCAAGTTTCAAGTTCGTACGATGTTTCGTTCTTGAGATATTCTGTTCACACACAGACCAATCGCTAAAATCATGTTTTTTGGGTTCAGGGGGTCTGAAAACGTATAGATCCGGTGAAAACTCGATTTCGAAAAATCGATATGAAAACAATACTTTCCTTCCTATATATTCATATAGGCAAGAGAAAGTAAAAAAGGTAAAAATATGAAACTGACATGTAATAACGCAGATTGAAATTAGATATTTTATCGTGTATAGAACGTTTAAATTGAACAAGCGGTTTAGAAGAAACAAGGCTCCAAACTCGGGTATGTATAATAAAGAAATCTACAGTACATACGTACATCATACAACTGCTGGTTGTATAAAATTAAAATAGAAGTATTTCCAAATAAATAGAAACAAATATATTAACATTTTACGGACTTTATAAGAATAATTATGTGATAAAAACACACACGTTTATTTATAAACACAAAATATTCCTAGGATATAAAAATATGTTTTATGATTATTTCTACCTTAACGCTACATTGCACAACAAGCGTAATTCCATTACTAAATTATATTTCTTGCTAATAATTTTCATTTTGTTTTTCTTCTGTATTATGAAAAACATGGGGATACCAATGGTGGAAGAATAACAGAATAAATTGTGGAAAGATGTTTATGATAAAACTAGAGTACGTTGAAAAGTAGAAAACCTTTTTAATATAATAACAATACACAGTTTCTATTTTGTTTATTCGTACATTACATTCAATTTTAGTAGAAGAGAAAAGAATATTTCCTGATATATGAATTTGTTTTTACTGTTTTTGTATTTTTATAAATTCTAGTGCATCTAGAAAATACATGCCATGTCGAATGCGCCATCATATTCGGAATGGCTTGAGAAATCTAACTCAGTTATACAGACTAAGAGTTCATGTAATATTGTATGAAATTATTTTTCTGTTTTTGTTTTCAGAAACGGATTTCCAATCCGATATATAGTTGAAGAAGAATAAAAAGATGGGAAACTGTTAATGCACTGTCGCCAGTAATCCTCATGAGGAAAAAGAGATATAAGAAAGGAGGTCTTTGGAGACCTCCTAGGGGTTGGATAAGACTGGCTGGAGTCCAGCGCTACGGGGGTAGAAGCGTAAGATTGTTGGAGTACAGTTGTCTTAAAATTTTACAACCTTTCTACCCTTGATTTAAATACAACCACGCATATTGTGTAGTTTTTTGTTACTATATTTTTTTCTTCATAAAATAGTAAAATAACCATCCCTTACTTACATTGTCTTACACACTTTATTCCAGTTATAACAATAATATAAAAATACGAGACGAGTAAGTAAACAATATATGTACGATAACTACACAAAAATATTCAGTGTGACCCAATTGTGTTATTTTTCAACAGTAGCAATTACGACCACGAGCTTATCAGTGAATTAGAATCGAGGGAACGACCATTATAGATTCAGAAAGCCATTCTATTTTCCCCTAGTATGCTACAAGAAGAGAGAAAGATAAAGTGAGATATTTCTTTTCTTTTCGGCAATACTCTTGGTAAAAAAACCAAGCAATTTTCTGATTAAATTCTTATCTTTCTCTTTTCTCCCGGATGTCAGATTTTGAACTAACAATAAAAAAAATCTGGTATGAAACGCTCACACAACTTTCTCTTGCCAATGCAAATAATTAACAATATAACCTAACATTAGAAGTAAACAAAAAAACTAACCTCAAAAAACAACACCTTATATTAATATGAGTAAATGATGCAAAATGAAAATCAACCTTAGTTTGTCTTAAAAATACGGAAAATCACCCTTTCACCCTAAACTGGAATGTGTAGAGAAACGCTTGAAATAAAAGTTGTAGATCTTTTAATTCCCTATAAATTTGATTACCTATATGCACTTTTGTCGTAAAATGCATACTAAGGCTGAAATCTTAAACATTTTTTTGCAGATTTCATGAAAAAACAGAAAATTACTAATTACCACTTAACTAAGCACTATACAAATAAATGTTTGAAATAAAAGTTGTAGGTTGTTAAATTTTTTACAACTATTATTATATACATTTTTGCGCTAAAATGCATATTAAGGCCGTAATGTAAAAAAAAAGTTTTTTCTACGCAAGTACAGTCTCCCAAGAATTTCAACAGACATGGTGTCTAATCTATCTTGTAGAATGTAATTTTTAAAAAAAATCATAGGAGCAGTTTTTGAAATAATCTCACAAAAGTGAAAAATGACACGAATAAACTATTACTCCCGGTTGACCGATTTTGATAATAATGTTCATGTCGGGTCCTGTAGTAGTACCTAACTTAAGTTTCAGGTTTCAACGTTGTACGATGTTCCGTTCTTGAGATATTTTATTCACACGCGCGCGCGCGCGCACACACACACACACACACACACAGACCATTCGCTAAAAAACATGTTTTTTTGGTTTCAGGGGGTCTGAAAACGAGTAGATCACGTGAAAATTCGATTTCGAAAAATCAACATGAAAACAATAGTAGGCCCTACTTTCCTTCCTACATATTCATATAAGAAGAGAAAGTAAAAAGAACAGTTTTGTAAATTTTTAACAACAATTTAGTATCGGGAATAGTTCAATTTAAACTAACGAAAAATTTATACCAATATTTTTGTCGGAGTTTTGTATTGTTAGAAGTTTTGAAATTGAATAGGAAGAGTCACTTAAATGTTTTTTTTTGTGTACTGTCTTTGATCATCTTAACAATCTGAACACGTTGTTCGTTCAACTTAACTTTTAACAGCAGTTTTTCACCAATAAAATTTTTAGCTAACTCGTTTATCCTTTTTCAGTGTAATAAATGAAATAAAAATAAATTGGCGTATCCGTTTGCAGTTCCGCAGACTTTTAGTTCAACACTTAATGCGATGAGCTTGCTATTATTGATTTAGGAAAATTTTTAAACTCATTTATAACCTATTCCTACACAAATCTTATATTATTTTTCAAATAAGAGCACAGATAGAATAATATTTATTTATTCCACTTTATACAAATACAAAATTATATCTTATCTACTAGGAATAAATAACCACCAATTCAAGTAAATGGTGGTTCTATAAAAAAACAACCGCGACCCTGTCTGCATTTCCAGGGTAAAAATTTCTAATCGGGAAATCGATCTAGTTGAGGACTTCAAATATCTGGGTGAAAAAATCACAGGAAATAACAATGAGAAACTTAACTGGACAGAAAGATTCAACAAACTCGCAAAATCCGCAAAACACACACAAAATATTTACAATAAAAAGTGTCTTTCAATAAATTCAAAACTCCGGCATTACAACACCGTCATTCTTCCGGAGATCACATACAGCAGCGAAACAATCTTCAGTCTCATAAAGATAAACACGGAGCACAAAATCTCAAAATTGGAGCGTCGGATCATCAGGAGATGCCTGAACAAAAGATGTTTCTCTGATGGAATATGGAAACCCGTCTCGAAAGAAGAAGTATACAGAAATACAGAACCTCTAGCAGACCAGATGAGTAAAAAGATAATTTCCTTCTTTGGACATCTCGTGAGGACCGACTCTTCCAGAATCTCAAAACAAATCATCAACTTTTTCCTAAACAGAAAAACTCAGCCCCAATGGATCAGGGAAATTAAGGAGAACATGAATGGACTCCAAATCTTACTTGAAGACCTCAAAACAAAATCCGGAAATTACCACAGGCTGAAGACCACAAGACTTGAACAGCAGAAACCGACGAAACGGCAGAAAGTTGTGTATTCTGACAAAGAACGGCAGAGAAGATTGGATGGATTAAAGGAATACTGGAGAAAGTTCAAGGAGGGAAACATCAGGAAAGGACTCCAAAAACTGAAAAGTTGAACCGCAAAAATTGAAATGAGTTTTTATAGTTTGATGAACTTATGTAGTCCTATGTGGCTTAAAAAAAACTAAATACATAAGAACGAGTTTAAAAATTAATTACAAATCAATGTCGTTATCCACTACAAATGACGAATTCAAATAGTAGCGGCAGCTACAGCGCATGTTAACTATATTATTTTAAACAATAATATTAACCAAGCCGTCAGTCTTCAAAGCAGATATTCAACTGTCCATGACTAACACTAAAATCAGTTATCATTGTTATATTATTTACCGAGATCAGTAAATTCCTACAAGGACTGAATAGCAAGCACTGCAAGTCAGCAACGGTAAAACACCAACAATAACCAACAGTTGATTCACTTGTAAGAACTGCTAGTTATTGTTGGTGTTTTACCGTTGCTGACTTACAATGCTTGCTATTCAGTCCTTGTAGGAATAACAAAAGTTTTCAATAGTAAAGATATTTTTCCAATAGCGTACGTAAACCACATCAATTCTCAATTTACCTAGTAAAATCTCTCGAAGGGTTTACAATTGCGTTGACCTAAATAACTTCATATTGGCATGAAAATAGTATAATGACAATAAAACTATAATAGCGCTAAGCTCAAAACTAATTCTATTAAAAAAGAAACATTTACACATTACAAAAACTGCAATAAATTTTCTTGAAAAACGTAAAGGGGAAGTCTACCTTAATTTTTAATTTTTTACTGACACTCAGAAGTAATAAACTTTTTAGCACAATTAAATAGTACGTGTAGCAGCATTTAAAAAAGTATTCTTAGTTTATACAAAATACTTACCCGCACCCCTACAATAAACCAAAATGGCGGATTTTAGCGCAATCTTAGAACGAACATATCGTTTTAATTATTTAATAAAATTTATTTAAAGTTACGTCATATTAAAGCTAAAATTTTGCTCTGTGATCTGTAAGAAGCTTTTTTAAAATATCGTTTGTAAGGAATAAAATAATTTTTTTTAATTAGTAAGCTAAAATTTACTTCATTTTTATGTAATTCAGCTAATTTTAAAAATTCTACAAAAAGATTACAGTAAAAAAGGCTCTATCAGATCACAGATTGTAAAAATAGGAACAATTAAAAAAAAGTACAGCTCCAGCTTCATTAGATCAAAAGTTATTTTCGTTTCTGCAGTTAACTACACGCAAAAAACTTAATTTGAGAAAAACGATAAAAAAAAGTTACTAAGTTTTTCTTACCGCTATGACACCCTACAAATTTATAAATATATTTATTTTTTATAATGTTACTTAGCAACTACCAATGATAAAACAAATTATACCATCTTTTTAGAAAAGAATAGAGATTAATTTTTAACATAAAATCTTTTTGGTGTAAAATAGGTAGACCTCCCCCCTTAAGTATAAATAATAAAATGTTGTACCTATAAAAGAATGACCTTACAAAATTAAAAAAGAAAGACTAAAACACAAACAATTTCCGATCTTAACAGAGTGACCCCTTAACCTATTACATACATATCAGAGAACAAAATTCCAACACATTCTACTTAAATATCTAGACAGTATTTCTTTCTTAGTACAGGCTAAAATACTCTCGTCTTTCTTACTTCACACCCATTTCAGATACAAAACTTTTCTCATGTTTTACACAACTACAACTTAACTCTAAACAGATTTGAGTTTGTGACAGACAACTTTTTACATGTACTTATACATATATTGCGAAAAGTTTACTTACTAAAATAAGTTCAGTTTAGTTTTGAATCTTTGCTATTATTACATTTTATATATTATCGTATGTAAGAGTTTTAAGAAAGTAAACTTCTTAACCGAGTTATCTGACTGTTTTTCCAGATGATAAGCTGTATTAGGTACACTTTCAATCTACTTGCATTTCAAAAGGATATCAAATGCAGCTTGTTTTCTTCCCTTTTAAAACAGATATTTTCACGTTTGCAAAACTTTTCTTTCGTGTATATAAAACTAGATAAAACATAAACTCGAAGTGACAATAACGGTTTTATTTGTAATCTAACTTCATTTAATTAATTCTCCAACAGTGATGTTTAGTACTATAAGTTTGCGACAGATATGATTAGGGAGGAATAGCTGGCGACATAAGTACCCCAATAAAAAATAACGGAATTTCATCGGACTTCTTATGGAATCACCCTGTTAAGAAACTTAAATGCCTCTTCAAGGTTTTATATATATATTTTTTATTTATATACACTATTCTACGGAAAACACATCTAATAATAACATGATTTTTTGGTTTCCAAATGGCATTGATAAACACTGAAAATAACCAAAGTAAATAATAGCAGAGGTAAATAATACACCTCATTTACACGTCATACACATCATGCTCATCTCATTGGGTCATGGGGTTGCTTATTGTTCTGAATTGAACAGATTGCAACGTACACAAAATTAGGAATTAAAAAAAAAATGATAGTGCTGCGTTAAAATATTATCACAACTGGGACGTAACGTTACAGAATCACAAATTTAAACTATTGTTGACTCAAAACTTTTTATCGAAACGCATTTAAAATTAAATAATAGGCCTAATATTAACAATTTAAAGAAATAACTAATTAATTAAGAATTTATTTTTAAATAGCATATCTTGAAATTACAGTTAAATTTAGTTAGTACAGATATAAAAATACCGGTGAACTCGATTACGAAAAATCGCCATGAAATTAATACTTTCCTTCCCTATATGTATTTATATAGGGCAAAAGCTGCCCATAATAAACAGGTGGAGTGTCAGATTATTTGCACTCAATCTGTTCGTTGCAGGGCTAAAATAAATAGTTCTGTTTCTTATCACATGGTCAGCCAATTAAATGACTGAATCATTTAAGAACAGAAGAGGTAGAGGTGTTAAAGACGCTAGTCAGAGTTACCTCCTCTGAAAGTAATGGATTTCATTATACAGCCAGACCCTGTGGTGAATGAAGTGAAGGTGTCATTTGCAGAGTGGAAAATATGTGCTTTTCAGAGGGCCCGGCATGCTGATAAGCATACTTTTCTACTCAGTGAGGAAGGCAATGGTAAACCACCTCACTCCTCGTTTTACTTAGTAAAACCTCTACGGGTTCAAACCAGCCTTTCGGCTGATGACCTAAACAACAACAACAGGGCAAAAGATTACCCATAACAGGCAGGTGGAGGATTAAATTATTTGCACTCGATTTGCTAGATCCAGGGCTACAAAAAGTTCTGTTTCTTATCACATGGCCAGCCAAATATATGACTAAAGCATTTAAGAAAAGATGAGGTAGAGGTGTAAAATATAATAGTCAGAGTTATCTTATCTTAAAGTATTCATTTAATTACACAGTCAGACCCTAAGGTGAATGAAGTGAAGGTGCAATTCGCAGAGTGAAAAGTAGATGCTTTACGGAGGGCCGGGCATGCTGATAAGCATACTTTTCCACTCAGTGACGAAGGCTTTGGTAAACCACCTGACTCCTCGTTTTACTTAGGAAATCCTCTAGACATTCACACCAGCCTTTCGGCTGATGACCTTAACAACAGGGTAAGATAAAGTAACAAACAAATCCTTACGAAAAAATATTTAAAAAAATTAGTAATTTAATATTCAACAATTTTGTTTCGTAATAGATAATTTCCCTATAAAAAAGGGAAAAACTCACTTATTCAACAAGTTAGTAGAATTTTAAACAAACACATTAAAAGTACGAAATAGCAATAATAATAATAGACATAATCTGTAAATAACTGTCTTTTAAAATATCATAATGGAAAAGTCAAAACAATTTCCCTTCTATATTCTAGTTAAACCAACCACGAAAAGTAAATCCAATTAGCTAATTCTTTCCATCTTAGTGGAACTAATCTTCTTATGAAAAAATTTTTCAAAGGAAAAATCTATTCAAAAACCAACCGAGAGAGAAATAAGAATGAATCAAAGAGAAATAAAGGACGAGTTGAAAAAACATAACATTTATGACTACACGATTTCGCAGAACACGATACCACAGAGATTACAATACTAATATACTATAGACCAATGTTTCACTGCGTAGCCTACAAAAAAAAATATTTGAACTTATTTTCTACTTTGACAAAAAATTAAATAAGCTTTGTCCATACTTAATTGTTCCTTCTCATATTATCCGTCATACAGTGTAACAAGTACGACAATAATACAAAATTTTCTTTACCAGACCCCAACTGACCGTCACGTTTCATGACCTCCTGAAGCCAAAAAAATCGTTTACAGAATGATACTGTATTTCTGGTGTGAGTATTCGTTTCACACAGAAAAAAAGTGTTTGTTTTTATAAACAAACCCCAAATGTACTATGAACGTTGTTTAGGTCAACAACCGAAAGGCTGATTTGAACCTCTAGAGGTTTTACTAAGTAAAAACGAGGAATGATGTGGTTTACTATTGCGTTCCTCACTGAGTTGAAAGAGTATGTTTATCAGCATGCCAGGCCCTCCGAAAAAACACCACTTTCCACCCTGCTAATGACACCTTCACTGCATTCACCACAGGTCTGGCTGAATAGTGAAATTCATTACTCTCAGAGGAGATAACTCTGACTACTGCCTTTACACCTGTACCTCTTCTGTTCTTAAATATTCATAGCTGACTATGTGGTAAGAAACAGAACTATTTTTGTAGCCCTGGAATCAACAGATCGTGTGCAATTAATTTAACATCACCTGCCTGTTATGGGCATGTACTGTGTAAATACTGTCGGCAATATTTGGGACAATAGAGCAAATTTCTGTTTTTTTTTTAAGATTGCGGACATATTAAGTATTTAGAGCAATAAAGTGTATAATCGAAGTTGTAGAACCTTAAAAACCTACACCTATCATATCGAACATTTTTATTTTGTTGACCTAATATCACTCGATCAAGTCACCTTTCAAACAAAAAAATTTGGTGTGAAACACTTACACGACTTTCTCTTGCCAATGTAAATAATGATCAATATAACCTAAGTAATAAAACATTAGAAATAAACAAAAAACTAACCTTAAAAAACCTAATCTTTTTTTAATCGTGAGTGAAAGATACAAAATGAAAATCAGTCTGGCGAAAAATTACGGAAAATCACACTTTCACACTAAACTAGGCTCTATAGAGAAAAATGCTCTAAATAAAAGTTGTAGATCTTTTAATTTCCTATAAATTTGATTATATACACTTTTGTAGTAAAATGCATACTAAGGCTGAATTCTTAAAAAAATCGATTTTTTACACGTTTTCATGAGAAAAAACTAGAAAATCGTTAATTACCGCTAAAATAAGCGTTATACCAAAGAAGTTTGAAACAAAAGTTCCAGGTTTTTTAATTCTCTACAACTTTACTGCATACATTGTAGACATAGATTGTATACATTTTTGCGCTAAAATGCATATTAAAGCTGAAATCTAAAAAAAAACAATTTTTTAACATAAAAACAGCCTCCCCAAGAATTTAAGCAGACATGGCGCCTCTCTATCTTGTAGAGCATTAAATATTTAGTATATGAGGCGATATTAAAAAAATCGTAGGAGCCGTTTTTGAGAAAAATGGCAAAAAAGTGAAAAATAACACGAATAAACTACTACTTCCGGTTGACCGATTTTGATGAAAATGTTCGTGTCGGGTCGTCTAGTGGTATCTAAATTAAGTAAGTTCGTACGATGTTCCGTTCTTGAGATATTCTGTTCACACACACACACACACGCACACACACGCGCACGCACGCACGCACACACACACACACACACACACACAATTTAGTAAACGAGGCGATTTTTAAAAAAAAACGTAGGAGCCGTTTTTGAAAAAATGGCAAAAAAGTGAAAAATGACACGAATAAACTGCTACTTCCGGTTGACCAATTTTTATGCTTACGTTCGTGTCGGGTCGTCTAGTGGTATCTAACTTAAGTTTCAAGTTTCAAGTTCGTACGACGTTCCGTTCTTGAGATATTCTGTTCACACACACACACACACACACACACACACACACACACACACGCACGCATACGCGCGCGCACACGCGCACACACACACACACACACAGACCAATCACTAAAAACATGTTTTTTTGGTTCAGAGGGTCTGAAAACGCGTAGATCCGGTGAAACTCGATTTCGAAAAATCCACATGAAAACAATACTTTTCTTCCTATATATTCATATAGTGAAGAGAAAGTAAAAAAAACTAATTCAAATTCGGTTCATTCATTTGGGAGCTACGATACCACAGACAGATTGGAAACACGAGTTAAACTTTCCGTCGGGCGTCAAAAAAAGAAAACTTGGAAACAGTAATTTTGTAAAATATAAAAACCCATTAGTTTTATAAAGTAATTTGTAATATAAATAGGTGGTTAGCGCAGAATGGTTCAATATTAAATTTCAGTATACAAAGAGAAGCAATTTTCAACAATGTGAAACGGGCGGTAATAACAATAATAATAACACTAATAAAAATAACAATGATGTCCTCCACACATTAAAAGCAATGATAACAAAAACAGCAAAAATTAGAGCCAAGAGCAATTTTGGTTAGATTGCTCTTATACAAATAACGGCAATGATCTTTTTACTCACCTGCACGTGGCATTGTTCTCACACGTGATTCTCTCTGGCATACATAAAGGTCCCTGGCCGCAATCGGGGCCATAAAATCCAGGGAAGCAGGAACACCAGTACTCACTGTAACAAAAACAATGAAAATTATTTCAAAGAATGTAAACATTCAAACAAAATATTTATGTTACGGAGCACTATACAAAAATGTTTTCCCTAAAATTCAAGCGATGTGTGATGTGAATAAAAAATACCGACGACCTTATTAACTAAATTATCAGTCAACCTTTAGTTTAGATTGAACGAAGACTTGTCTTACTTATGAGGAAGTTACTAAGTTTTACTTCATTAAAAAATTGGCTTGGAAATTAAAATTTTTAAAAGGAACCACTTGAAATAGAGTGAATAAAGCTAAGATTTTCGTAATGACACACACGGAAAGTCTTATAAATTATCAGAGCAGGTTTTAGTATGCTTAACTCATTTTCTTAATGAAATACTTGCTTCAAAATGGCAATGGTTATGCGCATGCGTGAAAAATTCATTACAGAAAACGTAGGTTATTCAAAAAGGTCACTACAAAGAACTTTTCAGACTCCGAAAGGAATCTGTTGAATGCTTAAATAAAACATTTCTCCCAGAAAAAGAAGAAATGAAAGGTGGTGCTCTCATGACTATTATAAAAATGGAACTATTTTTAAGGGGAGATGGCACGATGGTTTTAACTCAAAATGTCAATTTTTAGTTTTTTATGTTTTTCAATAGTTCAGGCCTAGACCTACCAGAAAAAAACATTAAATTACATCAAAAAAATATTTTTTTTAAATAATTAAGTTTTTCAAGTTTACACAGAAAAGTTATCATGTTACTAAGAACGAATATTTTTCACAATTTTATACTGCTTGTTTTAGTGCAAAGAGAATTTTAGTTTGTAAAATATCTGCATCACTGTTTTTTTGTATTCTCAGCTGTTGGTTCAGCTTTCTAAACAACTGTTGATGGGAAATTTACTTGTCAGAGTACATTTCGTTTTTGGTTTGTGCCTTCTTGTTTCTTGCGTTTTCCCGTAAATTTAAATTTTTAACACTAGGTACATTTTTCTCAAAAACTAATAAACCTACTAGGCTGAAATTTTTACCAGGTAATTATCTTGTATATCCACATATACAGACTTTTTATGACTTCCTCAGGTGCTCCAAAAATTAGTAATACGAAAAAATGTAGAAAACAATTTGTACAAATTTTATGTTATTCGTAACATTTAAAAAAAATGGTTTGGTCCAAAGATTAAATTGAAAAAAATGTCAGTAGCTCGAGAAGAAACCCGACACCTATATTGTGTAAAGTTTAATTTCCCTATCTTTTACCAATCCTATGAAAAACGTACCTAAAAATTGCAAATTTAACATTGGCGGGATATAAAGTACAGTCTCCCTTAAGTTACGTTAGTGATCCTAGTTTCCAGTGAGGTGTCACGGAAGATACCGGCATTCATCGAACGAGTATGTAAAATGTTTGGCTTCGTTCTTCACAAAATTTTGGAAAAGCATCTGATTGGATACAATTTCCAAGAAATTCCGTAGAGATGTAAGCCGGCTAAGGAAATATGGAGCACCCGTTTCAAAATTCCAACTGTAATAGGCGCATATGGAGATTGCTAGGTAAACAAAAAGGGATATGCTTCCATCAATGTTCAAGCTATTGTAATGAAATCCTTGTAAGAAAACTTTTATGCCCGTAAGACAATTCATATGCAACTGAATTTTTTTAGCTTGTTACTTAAGAATTAGCAAAAGGTTATTCATTCGAAAATAAGGAAATTCTAAATCTAGTAAGGTGACCTAATTAAGAATTATCGTAATTCACAGCACCAAATATTACAATCATGAGCGTACCCAGTGAGGGATAAAGAAGCAGTTGCCCCCTAGAAGCAAACAAAAAAAATGAAATGATTATAAAATGGTGACACGAAACAAAATTCGTTGTAAAATCTTTAGTTAATTAGTTAATGACTAAACAAACTGGTCTAAAAATCGAGAAGTATCTAGAGCCAATGTAACATTTATTGGAGGGCCAATAAAATGTTACAACCTGAACGACCCTTGTTCCCCCCCCTCCTAGTTTTGATTCTGGGTACGCCCATGATTACAATTACCCATTATTTAGACTACCCGCCCGTTCTACCCTCCTAAGCAATTTTCTATGAATTGTTAAGGATTTTTCCCTCGTATAGGCCCAATTTTAGACCACGTGGTGTGTTTAAACATTCCTGAAACCTCTTTCTGTAGCCCAATTCTGAACATTTCTTCACTTTGTATGCTTTTCTCCTTTCTTCTGTCCACCCGGTGTTCTGATTTTACTTTACTGGCTGTAAAATTATTAGGATGGTCCTCAAGAAATTTTAAACATTTTAGTTCTTTTTATAATCGTTCATTCGATTATTTTACAATTCGTTTTCCCATAAGGTTAATCTTTAACAAAATCTTAACACATCAATTTGTTTTGACTTTAACCCCTTAAAATGGTATAGAGATTATAACAAACGTTTCTTAGATAGATGAATGAAAATTGTGGAGTAACGCCATAAAAAATGAATTTTTTTAAAACACCCTTCCGAGTCAAGAAATAACCCGAAGCAAAGAGCAGGAACAATAGAGAATCATAAAACCACGTAATTGGTATTTCACACGTTAGTGAACCTATCAATAATTTAAGTTCTATTAAAAACTTTCCAGCTGAAAACTCATTATGGAACATTACAACACTAATTTCAAACTAGCCAATACTTCCATAGAATTCTACGAAAAACGGATTTAGCTTTCAAAGTTACTGCGAAACAACTACAACAAACTTATAAGTTATAAGTCCTGCTCAAATTCAAAGAAATCGCTGAGTTCTAGAAACTATTATACTCTTCAACGTTGTAGGATTAAAATCATCCACTTCAAACTAGATTCTAATAAAAAGGATAATACGAGTTCATAATAAATTTTGTTTACGCTTTTTGTACTCTCATGCTACATCTATAGGTTAGTTTTTTGTCATCAGACTCTTGACTGGTTTGATGCAGTTCTCCCAGCTGTTCTATCTTGCGCAAGTCGTTTCATATCTACATACCAGTAACCCCCCCCCCAATCTTTTGTAATTTGCTTTATATATTCCAACCTTTGTATCCCCTTACAATTCACTCCCTCAATATTACCCTCCATTATTGATAGACCAATACCTGGATGTCTTAATATGCCCCACTAGCCTATCCCTTCTTCTGGTAAGATACTTCCATGTACTTCTTTTTTCATCCACTTGCCTAAGAACCTCAAAATTAGTTATTTTGACCACCTACCTAATCTTTAACATTTTCCTATAACACCACATTTCAAAAGCTTCTATTCTTTTCCTTTCTATAGCCCCTATCACCCACGTTTCACTCCCGTATAATGCTACACTACAAACATAGTGTTTTAGGAAACACTACGGTTAGGTAACACAATAGGTTAGTAGCCTATAAAATAAGAAAATATCGAAAACATAGGAAAATAACTCCTTAAATTTCATGGCCCACTAGGGCAAAAAATTGGGTTTTAGAAATTGATCTTTTACACTCTTTAGTAGACAACTAAAAATTGCGACTGAAAGGTTTCAAGTACACAATACTCGCAATACTGTATCGATCCAAATAATCGACTGGTTTGTATATCTTTTAAACGAAAGTGGCAAATTATTTTTTATTACATATCGTGAACAGTAATTGCAACTAATCAAACAAAAAGTGTCTTATGTGTACTCACCATGTTAGTCAAAATTCAAGGTTCAGGAAAAGCAATAATATTTTTCGATTACATTCTTTTCAGTCACTGACTCTCTTCCTAGGTACGTAAAAGAAAAACTCTTCACAAAGATCTAAAATTACCAAATGAGACGTCATATAACATTTTTATCAGAAATTTCACCGAAAGTTAGACAGATAAAAAAACTATATTTCATTTCGCCAAAAGCATACACATGGAATTCCGGACGATTCTTCCCGACTACTATGTAAATCATCGAACAGAGGTCTTCTTAGGCCATGTAAACATATTTTTCAATTATACCTGACAAGGAATTAAAAAGAGAAAAGGATTCGATCAACAGAACCTTCGTCTTCGAAAATCAGCTGTTAAATAGCTGACTCGCGGCGACGACGTTATCACTAAACCAATAAGCTGAGTTGAAGATGGGAGTTCTGGAGAAGTAGTCGGAACTCAATGTTGGACAAATAGAAAAACCAATCTGTGAAATATTCGGAAGGACAAATAGTGTGTTTGATGAAGCAGATAAACCTACACTGTTACGACACTTACTTAAATATATACTGTTGCGGATACTTATGTCGGAATAATGCAAACCTAGCTAAATCAAGAACAGAACACCAAGAAAAGGAAAAAAAAAGGATAAAGAGAAAAGAACTACAGGAGAGTGATTAGATGGATATAGGGGTTTGGAGTTTGGGTTACAAAAATCGGCATTATTAGCTGTGCAAAAACACAAAAATTTAGACATTAAAAATTGTTTCTTATTGAGACTTACAAAAACAGAACTTAAAGGATAAATTTGAAGTTTTTTTAACTTAGTTGTAAATTTGGATATTTTTTCTCGTACAAAACGAACTTTAGACAACTTTAGCTGAAAGCAATTTTTGCAGCCCGCATTCTTAGCATTCACTCGGTTAAGAATTTTCTCCTTACTTCTGTCCACCCAGTGTCCCGATTTTGCTCTTCATTTAAGCCCTTAAAGTACATAATTAGGTTGTCTGAATTTGGTTCGGTTTATTCCGGTTTTTCTAATATTCTTTTTGACTTTCTTAAAACTATTTATCAAACACCTTAGGTCTATTTAAAAATTTGTTTTTTTAACCGGTTGTCTACCATTCTATGCAAGTGTCCGTAAAATTTTAGTCTTCTTTTCCTAATCGTTTCATTAATCGTTCATTTTCCTTCTACTGTTCTTATCGACCTCTTAACCCCTATATTGTCCGTTTTCTATCTTCGAACCTGTTATTTTGCGGAGGATCTTTCTCTCAAATTTCTCTGCTTCTTTTAGACCATTTTTTTTTGTTTTACGTCTGACTGTTTTACAATTTCTGGTAATGCAGACGGTGGATAAAGAAAATAATGAAAATGAGTGATGAAAAAATGTCAGACCTGACCACGAATCGAACCCGGGACCCCGACGTAAAATCCAGTTGCACTAGCAGGCTTCCCGGTTTTTATAAGGCATTCGCTCGCTTACAGACACATAGGTTTTACCACAGTATTACAATATAAATTTAACTGAATAAAATAAATAAATAAGTTTCGAGGGCGTGTCGTTCTGGAGATGTGATGAGTGAAAGAAACGGTCAATAGATTTAATATTCATTTTGGTTTTAAATAAGTATATAAAAAAAATATTTTATTAATTCATTGGTAAACTGAAACACGGTTTTATCAGTAGTTAAATTGAATTTTCGAAGAATTCCTATACATATGAAAACAAGGAATGTTTATTAAATTTACGGGAAAGGTTAAAATTGAAATATAGAACAAACGTGTACAATAAGAGGTGGGCGTTTGTTAAGTTATGCCGAAGGGGTGTGTTTTGTTAATAGTTATTAATTAATTAATTAAATGGTTGTCAATTTAACCAGAAAACCGCAGCATAACGCGTTACATGCACGGCTTACCGAAACTGCGTAACAATCGTTACTCTCATGTCAGATACTTTCTGTTAAATAAATTATTGATAGTGCGTCTACAAATTTATAATTAATAACATTACGAATAAATAATTAAGAACTAATTTTTCATAAATTGCGGTAGTGCAGAAAATTGTTCGGGTTCAGGGCAAAATTTTTCATGCGTACTTTTAATTAAATGTATACTTGACTGTTATTGTTTTAACTCATTTTCATATAACCACGAAATGAAACAATTATTTATTAAATAAATTACTTTATTACAAACCGATCAAATGTACTGTTTACACAAAAAGTTTACCCCAAAATATAGTTACATAACACACTATAGTCGCTAATAACCAATCAGTTGATACGACGTTAAATAAACTAAATAAAAAAAAAAAATCGATTTGAATAAATTTCAGTTCTTTCTAAATGTATAATTTAACTTTTAACTCGAAATATATGGTAGGTATAATTTAATTTGAAACCGGTTTCAATTTTTATTTATTTTTGTACATAACTCAATATTAGCTCCAATTCTCTACACTACAATATTTTTACATCCGATATACCTTCTGGCTTACACATCTACGTAGCCTCTTTTACTGATGACACTGTAGTTTTGTCTTAATCCGACGACCCCACGATCACTTCTTACAATGTTCACCATTCATTATCCCTTTTGGAACGATGGTTTACGAAATTGAGAATAAAAATTATATAGACAAAACATTTCACGTGACATTTACTCTGTGTCGCCAAACGTGTCCACTAGTATTTTGTTGTAATACACCTGTTCCACATAGTGATCATACCCTATACCTTGGGTTACATATTGATCATCGTCTCACGTGGAAAGAACATGTATAATGCTTTTCACGGTTGATGAGCTCTGCTGTTCCACGCGCTCAGACCAATCAGAACGTGTGCCAGCGTTGGTAAATTGTACGAAAGTTTCAGCCTGGCGAAAAGTACGTGAGTATGCGTAAAAGAACCGCAGTAGTTCACTCTAATCTTGCATCTCGTACTGAACACATCGATTATAAAGCACGTTAACATGTTATAATTTATAATATAATCAGCTGGTTGTATGTTCATAGGATATAATTATTATTGAAAGACCAAAAATATGGCTGACGAAATATATAACAGAGCTACGAGAGCAAGTATTAGCAACGTTGCTAGCAAGTCATTGGAAAAATAGTATAAGTGTAAAGAGAAGGGCTCTAGACGATCGACTGAAAGAACTTACCTACTAGTTTCGAAACGTTCTAAACTGACACACTCTTCAGAGTTCTTCTGTTCAAAACTCTCCTCAAATCCATGTAGACGTATAGGAGCCAGAGTTATGGCTCGGCGAAACCATCTGTCGTAGCCCGAATCCAACAATTTCAATCCAAGACCCTCCGACGTAGAACAAACGCTCCTTTCTACGTATCAAACTCTTCACACGGACTTACATATACCTTATGTCAACGATTCTTTTTACAGACTTTATATCAGACTTAAGGGCAAACTATTCAACCACCGGAAACCCCTTATATGTGATCTAGACAATGAACATCTCCCAGTTCATCCCCCAAGAAGTCTACGCAGACGATGGAACAGAAAAATTATAAGGTAAACTATACTGACCACATATGTACATAATTTTCAAAATTATAACAAATAATTATTATAAAAAAACATCCTTATAACGCTGGAGTTCTGTCGCTAGAAGGTGTTCTCCTAGAAGTACTTAATACATAATTATAATTTTATCATTTTTACTAGTTGTCAAACTGTACAACGTGAAATTTCAATAAATGAAGTTAAAATCTTTTTGTATATTTTGTCAAATTGATAATTAGTGAGAGCAATAAAGATTAGTCAATAGTTTTTCAGTATTTTTAATTAAATCAAAAACTAGATATAAAATTTTATGTCTGAATTCATTAAAATCGCATTAAACATTTTATTTTAAAAATATAATTATATTAGATGTCATTTAACCTATTTAAAAACTTCAGAAAATTAAATAAACCATTCACAGAAATTACAAGGAATAGAGGAAAATATTTTCCAAGTTTATTTCAAAAGTTACTTGTAGAAAGATTCCTTAGAAACTTTTAGAATTGATAAGTTGAACTTTGTGATGTCATTTATTACAAAATAAACAAGAACTAAAAATACATCCATCAATCAACGGAGTTGATGGATGCCTAGTAGACTAAAGACTATTATAGTTACCTGGCTATTGTGAAATGATAAATGAAATTCAAGGAGACAGAATTTTAAAGTTTTGGTACAAGATGATGATGTTGGAAAAGTATACAGTAGGTTTATTATTGTGGTTAAGGTGATTTTAAAGATTAAACGTAAAATATTTTGATTAATAACTACCAAAAAAAAAATTAAATAATATATTGAGATTACATCCACCGGAGTAACTTATATATAAAAATCTGGTGTGAAACACTCACACGACTTTATCTTGCCAATGCAAATAATAAGCAATATATCCCAATATTAGTAATAAAACATTAGAAATGAACAAAAAACTTGACCTCAAAAAACATAACCTTATTTTAATCTTAAGCGAATGATGCAAAATGAAAACTAACCTTACTTTGGCTTAATAATACGGAAAATCACTCTTCACGCTAAACTAGGCTCTGTAGAGAAAAATGCTATAAATAAATATTGTAGACCCTTTAATTTCCTATAAACTTGATTATATGCATTTTTATCGTAAAATGGATACTACGGCCAGAATCTTAAAAAAATCAACATTTTTTAAAAAAAATTTCATATATAAAAAAACAAAAAAATACTAATTACCGCTAAACTAAGCGTTATACAAAAAAAAATTTTGAAATAAAATTTGTAGATTTTAAAATTGTCTACAACTTTTATTACAAACACTTGTGCGCTAAAATACATATGAAGGGTACAATCTTAAAAAAACACCATTCTTCTAAGAAAGAACAGCCTTTCGAAGAATTTCAGCAGACACGGCGCCTACCCTATCTTGTAGAGCAAAACAAAATGTAGTAAATGAGACGATTTTGAAAAAAATCGTAGGTGCCGTTTTAGAGAAAATCGCAAAAAAGTGAAAAAATTACACGAATAAACTACTACTTTAAGTTGACCGATTTTGATGAAAATGTTCATGTCAGATATTCTAGTAGATCCTAACTTAAATTTCACGTTTCAACTTCGTAAGATGTTCCGTTCTTGAGATATTTTGTTCAAAAATCCTTTTTAAAACATTTTTAAATAAAAATTTTCGCATTTTTATAGAGAAATCAAAAGCTATTATATAGCACATATCAAATCAATAATTTAAGAGAGTTTGAAACGATATATACTAGATGTCAGATAATTTTTATTGAGTCTATAGAAAAGGCAATTTAAAGGTTTACGTTTTCTTAAAAATTTTAAACTACAATTTACAAAGATACTTAACTGAGCACATATAAATTGTTCGGCAATTTATTCAGTCGTTCGTTATCATTTGGAGCTTCTTATATATCTTTGAAACTAATTTATTGCAACGATTTTATGGTTTCATTTTATTTGTCTGCAATTTTAAATGG
Organism: Catonia carolina; assembly: GCA_035578175.1. Classification (NCBI taxonomy): domain Eukaryota; kingdom Metazoa; phylum Arthropoda; class Insecta; order Hemiptera; family Achilidae; genus Catonia; species Catonia carolina. Next base: position 65,917,059 of record JAQMRL010000004.1, on the reverse strand, counting down.
TTAAAGTGCTAGTCATTGTTTCTAAAATTTAATCACTCTCTGAAGGACAAAATTTCCGATTAGATGGAAAATCCAAAAGGCAGCGTTTTTTATTTTTGTATTCCCCACCCCACAATTATTCGTATAAAATTTGAATTAAAGACGTAATAAATTTACATTACAGAATATGATGTAACAACTCACATGATTTTCACATCCAAATAGCGAAAAACTTCTTCACTTCCCGGATTAGTACTTCTCCTCGGACGACCAACCCCCCCCCCCTTTCGACCATTTGTCTTATAATTCGTTGCCAATCTTAGACAACAAATTTTTCCTTTATGTGTTCCAGATACTACTCCAGTTGATTCTTCATTGTTCTTCTCCTCCAGGCTAAATATTTGCAACTCTTGCTTTATAACGTCACTTCTGATCTTGTCCTCAAGAGTGCAGCACTTCACTGCCCTAAGAAACTTAATTTCCGCAGCTTTCGGAGAGTATGGTTAATTTAACCCCAACCATCAAAGTACACCGGTAACCACTGCATAGTATTCAAATCCGTATAAAAGTAACAACCTTTACTAGGATTTGAACCAGGAACCTTCGTCTCCGAAAATAAGCTGTTAAACAGCTAATTTTTGCGACGACTTTACCTCTAGACCAACCCGATTAGTGGTTTTTTTAGCTTTCATTTTTGTTACGGGAACTGTACATTATTGACAAATACCCAATTTGATCGCTGCTTTGCTGTATTATTTGACGTGAATTAGGCATGAGTTTGAACAGATACCCCCAGTGGAGTTTTCACGGATGGCTGTCTGTAGGTTACCATACAAAGTCGCTTGCCCAACCGGTGTTACTTAACAAATAATAGTGACTTGCTACCAACTGACTGACTGGGCTGGTCCGAAGGCCGGTGAGTTTAAAATAAATATTTCTTTTTTCATATATTCCTAATGTTTGTACGTTGCAATCTGTTCAATTTAGAACAATAAGCAACCCCATGACCCAATGAAATGAGGATGGTATGTATGACGTGTTAATGAGGTGTAATCTTATACAGACTCAGGCCGACCATTCCTGAGAGGGTATGGTTAATTGAAACCCAACCATCAACGTACACCGGTAACCACTGTCTAGCATTCAAATCCGTATAAAAGTAACTACCTTTACTAGGATTTGAACCAGGAACCTTCGTCTCCAAAAATCAGCTCTTAAACAGCTGATTTTGAGTGAATTTTTATTTTATTTTACCACAAATATCACAGAGTCTCAGAAATTTTGCGGCACACCCGTAGAGAACCACTGCTCTGGAGGTTCAAACCAGCCTTTCGGCTGATGTCCTAAACATGCACCACTCTACAACGAAACGATTACATAAATAAAGTAACAACAAAAACGATCATTAAGCATTAAACAAATTACGGTTAGTACTGCAATACAAGGAAAAATTAACCGGAAGTGGAACACCATTCGGAAACTATTTGCATCACAGTATGAAGATGTACAGGGTGTTTATTTAGCAATGAACGGTACACTATACACTGGATGTAGTACGATATTAGGCTTAATGCAAGTGTGTGCGAGTATGTGTCGTAGTGGCTAATGCGAACCATGTTAGTTAGTGGATAGCAAGGGATTTTCATTTCATTGTACATGACTATTCATGAACTATGATCTGGGACTGAATTAATACGTTAACACCATTCTATGTTCAACTGCTTTCCACATCCGCCCTTCCGTCCTGTAACTCTCACTCCCTATGAAATTAACCCTTTTATGAGAGAATCTCACACCCTAATTTTAAAATTGTTAAATTGATTAAAGGAACAAATAATAAAGTTGATGACAAATTCTTTGATCTTTATGATTAGTTGACTACAAAAAGGGGAAAAATCTTAAATTTATGTTTTTTTTTTAAATTATAGTCTATGTTTGTGAATCATCAAAGTTAATGTGACATCATTCAATTCAGGGTTTCTTTATTGTTCATCGTACCGAAGAGAATAATATCAACGTTAAATTCTTTTTGCTTTAACTGAACTGAATTTATTGGTAACAGAATTAGATCGTTAACATTAAAGTTAAGGGCTGAAATTTTCCGTATTCATTTAAATGCTCAATCACTCGTCGTTAATACCGTTTCCATTCGAAAAACTGTAGCTGTCCATCTCTTTCTTCTTAGATTACGCATTATAATATTTCTGTACCTGGAACCGCGTATCTCACCAGGTAAGAAACATAAACATTCCTAGAACGGCTCGTTTTAAAGCTTGGTTTCTTGTTATTTTATTCATATAAATTACGAATCACGGAAGTGTATTAGGCATTCTCTAACGGTTTGGAAACAAATTATGCGCCCGTTTTTTAGCGCATTTTTTGCTTAGTCCAAATTTCAGAACATGTAGCACGATAAATTTTAAGAGGAAAATAATTACGTTTTACAGGAGTGTTCCTGCATGTTTTCTTATTAATTTCGGCTAAAATTCACCCTTTTATTACAAAAAGTAAACGAATTACAGCGTTTAAAAAATCGTTATTTTTATTTCCGATGAATGTGAATTTTTCCCGATGAAAAAATTGTGGTAGAAAAAAAAACATGAGCAAAGCAAAAAGTAATTAAAATATTGATTTGGCGTGCTCTCTCTAAAAGTATATTCGGGGAAAATAAATAATAAATAAGAATAATCACTTATTATTTTCATTAAAATAGATAATTTTGTAATTATAAATAATTGATTGGTTCTATTAATAATAATATTATCTAAAATGTGTAAAAATAATATCTTTAAAATAGTTGTTGAGAAATCGAACCCCGGACTCTCAGAACTTATAGCTCAGTTCTTACTGCTGCGGTTCGTTATTGTTGATAAGATATATTACAGAAGATATTAACAGGAATTAATGTAAAGGCGTATGGTTTTATTCGGTCACGAGCAAGGATCGACATCATTTGTTGATAAAAACAACATAAAATTAAAACCACTAGAAATAAGGAAGCTTTATTGCGGTTTAACGGCCGGCTGTTCTGAAATTACTGCTGATGCAAAGGGTGAAAGATGAAATGATTTTTTTGTAACGTATGAAAATATGCAGTGCTTGAATGAGATTCGAACCCAAGACCGCACGGCATATTTTCATATGTAAATAAGGAAGCGCGGTAAACGATCTTAAATATAAAAAGGTAAGTACGATTTTTATTTTTTTGTTTTGTTTTACGTTCGACTGTTTTGCAATTACTGCTAATTGCACATAAGTTAAATGCACACGAAGAAAAGAGCGATAGATAAAAATGAGCGATGAAATATGCCAGACCTGACCAGAAATCGAAACCAGGAACCCGACGTAGAAGCCAGTTAGGCTGACCACTACACCACTACGGAAATACATGTATTCCGAAGATTTAGAGGGCGAATACTGGGAAGATAGAAACCGACGGTTTTTGGAAGAAGCGAAATGCGGAATATATTATTAAGAACTTGTTACAGCTATACTCGTTAGTATCGCAAACACAATGACAAATCTTTGAGAAATTCCACAGGTTGCAGCCACAATCATTTTGTTATCAAACTGTCAAAAACTTTAATGTTTAAGGCAATCAGATAAATATAGATGTGTAATTTATAAATAGACTTGCATGAAGATATGTAGGTAACTTTAAAAAATATCAAAACGGATATTAATTTTAACAGAAGATAGAATACGAAAAACGTTATACGTTATTTAGAACACTCCACGACCAAGCGGTCGAAACTTATTCAATTGGTAGGCTCAGTTATAAAGCAAAAGAAAAAAGTAAAAGATAGGAGTTGGTCGAAGAGAAGATGTACGAGATAAACCGATCAAGGAAACAAATGAGACGAATAAAATAGTAAATGAAACGAACTTTTCTTTTCCATATCTTGTTCTTTCCTACATTTTAGGCTTCCTTTTATTTCTCTGTACTCAAGAATAAACCGAATAAGATACAGGAGAAACTGGTTAAGTAAAAAACAGAGGGAGGAAATACATTAGGCGTGATAAAGATGAAAGAAGAAAAGGTAGAGGAGGAAAAAAAGAAGATGGAAAGGAAAATACATAAAAAACCTCAAGAATTGGAAAAAAATTGAAAATCCAAGCAAAAACAATTGTAATAGCCCAATTATTTTGATACTTGTTTATATCTATGGTCAATTTTTTACGATTCTTGGAGCAATAAAAGTATAACATTGTGGTAATTTTTAAGATTCGTTAAAAAGTTAATTTAATCTGAAACATTGATTAAAAAATAAATAAATCTATAATAACATATAGACAGTGGTTACCAATGTGCTTTTATGGTTGGGGTTCAATTAACCATAAATTCTCAGAAATGGTCGGCCTGAATCTGTACAAGACTACATCTCATTTACAAATCATATATAGGCTCAGTAAAAAAAATGAAGGTTTTATACACGATAGTATCGCAAACACAATGGAAAATCTTTGAGAAATTAATTAATCTTCGGTGTATGTATTATATTCATTGCATCGGGTCGTGTGGTTGCTTAATATTCTTAAATTTAACAGATTGCAATGTCTACAAATGTGGGATTAAGATAATAATAATAACATATCACAATAATCTGCCCATAACAGACAGGTAGAGTGTCAAATTATATTTACACTCAATCTGTTCGTAGCAGGGCTAAAATAAATAGTACTGTTTCTTATCACATGGTCAGCCAATTAAATGACTGATACATTTGAGAACAGAAGAGGTAGAAGTGTAAAAGACACTAATCAGAGTTATCTACTCTGAAAGTAATGAATTTTATTATACAGCCAGACCCTGTGGTGAATGAAGTGAAGATGTCATTTGCAGAGTGGAAAATATGTGCTTTTCAGAAGACCCGGCATGCTGATAAGCGTACTTTTCCACCCAGTGAGGAAGGCAAATGTAAACCACCTCACTCCTCGTTTTACTTAGTGAAACCTCTACAGGTTCAAACCAGCCTTTTGGCTGATGACCTAAACAACAACATCATAATAATAAAGAAAGTTTGTATAATCTATCCGAGGTAGCATAATCTTAAAAGTTTACCTGACTGCTTTTAATGAAACAATAATAACAGTCAACAATTAGCTACATAGAAACATTCGTATTAATCTTGTAAGTGTTATAGACTACACTGTAAAGGCAGAGTATAGATAGGGAGTTAGTGGAAAGTTACCGGATCTGTGTTAAATATTTTTACGGGTACTTCACGTGCAATTAAATTTTCGGGGTAAAAAAAGTTTCCTAAAAGAAATAGCTATTATAGTATTTAAAAATGTACCTAACTTTCAGCAAATTTCAAATTTTGTTTTATGTAGGTCCAAATTATAGCTCTCAAAATATCGACGTTTTCAAAACAGAAATTAAATCTTTGTTAACAGACAAATTTAGTACAATTTCATGATTAAACTTGCTAATGTACAATTAATCCAAAGATAGTCCTAACATACACATAATTACACATAGTTTGGACAAATAAGAATGAGATACAGAGTGGAAAAAAGATACAGGGTAAGAAAGAGGGGAATATGGTGATGGAGGTAGGAAGAGAGAAAAGAAGAGAAATAGAGGAGTGAAAGTGATGATATGGAGATATGATAAAAGAAAATGAGAAGGGGTTGTGAGGAAGGAGGGGATATATATATTTTTTTTGTTTAACGTCCGACTGTTCTGCAATTACTGCTAATGCAGACGGTGAAGGATGAAACGATTTTTGTAACGTATGAAAAAATTCCGTGCCTGAATGGGATTCGAACCCAAGACCGCATGATGAGAGGCGAGCACGTTACCAACTACGCCAATGCGGCCGGCAGGAGGAGGGGATCGGGAGAAAAAGTCTCTATATCCTGTTTCACATTCAGAATGCAGTACAGCTCTTATGAGAACCCACTCTGCTATCAGGCGTACGGAAAACATCGGCACAGCCAATACAATAACCCTCCACCACCGACAACCTCCGAAGGTCACAGGTAAAAATATTTAAGAGTTTCGCTTACCACGCTCTAACAAGCACATGTTTAATCAAAATATTTTGATAAAATTACTTCCCCTTCTTGAGAAATTGTATTTTATTACCCAAAAAATATTATTATTATACTCTGACATTTAGTCAAAATACGCTCATAAAAAGTTGAAAGTTTAAATCTCGTCACATTTTTGCGTTTTACGTCATGTAGCGTTTTTCTTTCAATGACGACACATGTCTTTTATTATTTTGGTATAAAATATAGAATTTTATCTGAAATTTGATATATGATAAGTTATTATGTTGGACGGAACCAGATAATAAAAGAGTTTGAAAAAACATTGATCGAAAGCAGGTCAAAAAGAGATAAGGGGTTGTGTTTTTTACTTCGAGAATTTCTGAATCATTTTAACACCTGTGAACTTTTACCAAACAAACGGTCTTTTTTAACCCCCGGCAGAAAAAGAGGGGTGTTCAAACAAGAAATAATTGTTTTTTTTTCGAAATTGTCCACCAAGATTTAAACAATAACTATTTTTTACTATAAAATAATTAAAAAATACAATTAAATTGATAAACAATTCCATTACTATAATAATTGTCGTCGTCGTCGTCGTCGTCTTCATGGATTAGGCTATTCAAGCCTGTTCCGGCGTCCATCTTTTCCTCGGCCTACCAATATTTCTCTTTCCGATTGGTTTATAGAGCAGCGCAGATCGAGGGAGGTGGTCTTGTGACATTCTTACAACATGATCTGACTAATTTTTCCTGTAGGTTCTCAATATGCTCAAGAGTGGCTGGGCATCACACTCTCTCCTTATCTCCTCATTTCGGATTCTATCCTCTCTTGTACAACCTTTCACCTGCCTCAGGAATCGCATTTCTGCTGCCTGAATTTTTGATTCTTGTTTCTTTGTAAGGACCCATGTCTTACATAATAATTGTCGATACCTAATCTTTAAAACGATACAAATATTAAGTATGTTTTCGTATTACGTTTTCAATAGGAATTTGTAAATGAGAGCGTGTTGCGTGGAGTCGATATTTTTACTTAGCGTAGTAGCACTTAAAATCCCATATGAAATACATTGCTTATGGACTTTCCATACTGCATTCTGAACATAAAATCAACTATAGTGGGAGGGGGAATGGAGGTAGATGAAAAAAGAGCGCAAGAGATATTCAGCGTGGAGTGAATAGGGAGGAGAGGGGATCACAAAGAGGTGGCGATGGAGGCGAAGTAGAGAGAAAGATATCAGGGAAGAAGAGAATGAAAACACGGAATTTAACAGAAAAAGTGAAAAGAGAGTATAGTAAGTGTAATAAAGTAAAGGATTATATCAATCAATTTGAATGACTAACCACCCGCTCGTGGAAACAAAAGAAAAATTCAGGCCAACTCTTCAATGATGTGTTGATTTTTTTTGTTTGTTTTAACGTCCGACTGTTCTGCAATTACTGCTAATGCAGACGGTGAAGGATGAAATGGTATTTATAACGTATGAAAATATGCCGTGCCTGAATGGGATTCGAACCCAAGACCGCATGATGAGAGGCGAGAAACTACGCCAATGCAGCCGGCGTATCAATGCCTTCAATGATGTTGAGGGCATAGCAAAGCGAACAGGAGTGGCTAGGAATGTAGTACAAATTTTGTAAAATGAGAAAACGGAAATAGGAATACAAAAAACAAACAAAATTTTATGAGTACGTAAAATATTATGACAACGGCAGGGAATTGATTCAAAACATAGTACTAAACCATGGAGAAAGAAGTTGATCTAGGTAGAAATCTTAGAAATTATATTCATTAACAATTTCTTTCTGTTCCTTTATTGAATTTTATAGCGAATTTTTTTCAAAATCATTTTAAACGTGTCCAATATTAGTTAAGGTTTCCCAAAAAATCCACAGGAAGTTGCTTGTTTCAGTGACTCAAGCTAAAATAATATAGCGGGGAAGTACGTAGTAAGTAAGGGAAAACAAAAAGTTAGCCAGCTAGGCTTAAGTCTTTCGTCGTCTTATGGTTTCGACTTGTTTTAAGCAGCTTAAACAGATTTGATTAAAGCGGTTTAAGTCGTGTTTTGGCTAATAAGTGTAGTAACTGCCTAAATGTAAGGGTTGGTTTTACCTAACCTAACAAATTGAGGTAAAACTAGATACATGATGGGAAGGTCTTATAATGTATAAGGGCTAATGTATACAAAACTTGACATTTATGGTTTTATTAATGAATTTATATACTTAACGAAATTTGTAAGTGTAGAAATAAATCCAAACGACAAAATTGATTTTTACCGAAAGTTTAAAATTTTCAAACAGGTTTTTAAAATAATGAATACCCACTCTATATGATGGGAAATTTGTTTGTGTCTGTATCACTCAAAAAACAAAAAAGTAATTGTAATGAATCTTCAAACGTACCGATTTTCTTCCAAATCTACTATCTATATCAAAAATTAAATGTACTACAGTCAGATCAAAAGCAAAAACAAAATAATTTCTCGAAAAACAGGTTGTAAGAAATTAAGTACTCTATGAAGTGTTGTGTATTGAACAAGGGGATAATGGATTGCAATGTTTTGAATAGGAATGTTAATTTTTAATGAAATAAGAAATCTAATGTTTTGAATAGGAATTCTCGGAAATCGAAACTAGTAGAAATGTTTGTTTTATTTTGATTCTTTTTACAATGTTTCAATAGAACGGATAAATGTGCAAAAGGTCTCGATTAACTATCAGACCGAAAATATAAAAACAGTTTTCCACCTTCGTAGTGAGTTTGTGAATACCAGACTGTGAATGAGTTGTCGGGCCGTTTCAAAATAATGTCATAACGGGACCAGTTCTAACTACGTTAATAGAGCGTATCCGTACGGGTAGTAGAGAGTGATTGTGGACAGGTAAATCAATTATTTTAATTGTTAGTTAAAGGTTAAGTTACGTAATGGTTTAATAGAAAAAAATCTAATTGTATTTGTTAGTAATCTAAGTCGAATAACTAATTGTTTCTATAAATAATTGTTATACAAGTTTTAAATGAATTTATTTATTATTAATTATACCGAGATCCTGAACTAACTTACGCTTAGATGCTACTAAATATAACTGCCTCCGTGGCCCAGTGGATAGCGTGCTACGCTGCAAAGTGAAGGTCTCGAGTTTGATTCCCGGCTTCAGGGTCTTAAAATTATTTTAATTTGAAACACACTGCTTCAAAGTAATCGCTAACGACTAAGACATTGATTGAGCAGACTCTAAATTAATTTAAAACAAAAACTAAGTGCGTATACACTCGTATGGGTTCTTGCACACGTAAGCTATATTTCTTTTTTTGTGGAAAGAGTATAAAAACTTCCTAAAGGTTACGTAGTTACACTTTAAAGTAAAATTCGGTTGAAAATGCATATAATGTAACAATAAAAACAGAAGTCACAACTTTATGAATTTTTTTTTTTTTTTAATTGAAGGGGCGGGAGAAGACAGTGCTAACCAACATCAACATAATTTTACTCAATGTCATTTTAAAAGTTTACTGAAATCTACAAATCATGTTTTTGAATTTTTATTAAACATTTGTTTTTCTGTTAATTTAGGTTCTTAAGATTTTAACTCTGCCCATAACAGACAGGTGGAGTGTCAATTTATTTACACTCAATCTGTCCATTGCAGGGCTAAAATAAATAGTTCTGTTTCTTATCACATGGTCAGCCAATTAAATGACTGAATCATTTAAGAACAGAAGAGGTAGAGGTGCAAAAGACACTAATCAGAGTTATCTCCTCTGAAAGTAATGAATTTCATTATACAGCCAGACCCTGTGGTGAATGAAGTGAAGGTGTCATTTGCAGAGTGGAAAATCTGTGCTTTTCAGAGGGCCTGGCATGCTGATAAGCGAAATTTTTCACTCGGTGAGGAAGGCAAGGTAAACCACCTCACTCCTTGTTTTACCTAGTAAAACCTCTACAGGTTCAAACCAGCCTTTTGGCTGATGACCTAAACAACAACACAAGATTTTAACTATAGCATCCTGTTTAAAACGAGCTGAACATTTTATTTCTACAAAATATTTAAGAAAAATATTGCTGAAAATTTTGTGGGTTAATACTTTCTTCTGCCGACCTCTTCAATTTATTTACTTAACGTCGCATTAACTGTAAGGTCATTAGCAATGACGTTGGGGTATAACTGTGCGTGAAGAGGATGAAATAATTTTTTTGTAACGTATGAAAATATGCCGTGCCAAAGTAGGATTGAAATCGAGGACCACATGATGAGAGGCGAGCACGTTACTAACTACGCCAATGCGGCCGGCTATGAAATTTTCATTTGTACTGTACTTAAAACACCCGAATTTACGACTGTTTATATCAACCCTGGAGGAATATTGATTCATTCATTTAAGTTTAAAGTTCAACTTATAAGCGTAACAATAAAATTACCAAAGCTGTAACACAGTGTTATTTTTACAAGTTATAAACAACTTGATTAGATTGAATTTACGATTTTCTGAAAGCGCCACATCAATAAAATCAGGAAACAGTCTTGATAATATGTAGATTTACAAGAAAATCACTATATAGGTTTATCGTTCACTTTTTATTACTTGTTTTAGCGAGCGCTATGTAACTAAAATTTAAAATTTTAATAACGCTTGTACTTTAAAATTTTAAATTCAACCGCACGAATATAAAATTTTACATGTTTGTACACATGTTTCTAAAATAAAAATACAGTAATCATATTTTAATAAACCATAACTTTGTTAAATGCTGTGTCATACATTTATAATTCCGTATTAAATTAACAATTAAAGCACACCCTACAAATTTAACACAAAGCAAAGTCTACAAATTAAAAAAAGTAAATTTTAATAAACCGTTTCTTAATACAGTCTACGTTTTAAAAATTATTGTTTACTTTGAATAAATAATTATATAATAGGCCTATACCAGAAATTTTTCGTTACTAATGTAAACTGGTAAAATAAAAAGAAAAATCTGGTGTGAAACACTCACACAACTTTCTCTTGCCAATGCAAATAATTAACAATATAATCTAACATTAGTAAAAAATACCACTAGAAATAAACAAAAAAATAACCCCAATAAACATAACTTAATTTCAATCATGAATGAAAGACACAAAATTAAAATCAACCTCAGTTTGGCTTAAAAAGACGGAAAATCACTCTTTTACGCTAAACCGAGCTCTGCAGAGAAAAATGCTCAAAATAAACACTAGATCTTTTAATTTCCTATAAATTTCATTATACACTTTTGTCGCCATCGTCGGGCTGGAATCTTTAAAAAATTTATTTTTTACAAGTTTTCGGGAGAAAAAACAGAAAATCGCTAATTACCGCTAAACTAAGCGTTATACAAAAAATTATTAGAAATAAAAGTTGTAGGATTTTAAATTCTCTACAACTTTTCTTAATACATTTTTGCGCTTAAATGCATATTAAAGCCGTATTCTTAAAAAACAAAATTTTTTTACGCAAAAGCAACCTCCCCAAGAATTTCACCAGACATGACGCCGCCTACCGTATCTTGTAAAGTATAAAAAATTTCGTAAACGAGGCGATTTTTCAAAAAAAATCTTAGAACCGTTCTTGAGAAAATCGCAAAAAAGTGAAAAATTACACGAATAAACTACTACTTTCGGTTGACGATTTTGATGAAAAGGTTCGTGTCGGGTCCGTTAGAAGGGTCTAACTTATGTTTCAAGTTTCAAGTTCGTACGATGTTCCATTCTTGAGATATTCTGTTCACACCCACACACACACGCACACAAAAATCGCTAAAAACATGTTTTTGGGTTCAGGGGGTCTGAAAACGTGTAGATCCTGTGAAAACTCGATTTCGAAAACTAGACATGAAAACAATACTTTCCTTCCTGTGCATTCATATAGGCAAGAGAAATTTAAAATGAATACTATTGTACTACACAATTTTCTTCTGGTACAACGACGAATATGAGCGTTTACCCACTTTATTTCAGAACCACTTTAAGTCAAAATGTTCAACTTTGTTTAAACAAATTTCTTAACTTTAAAAATACTGAAGTATACATTTTATATGACAGGGGACAGGTTTTTGAACAAATTATACTTTAAATACATATAATTTTTTTTTATTCAAACGCAGTAAATTATCAGTTTTTTAATTCTTCCAAAAGTTAGCTTTTTTGACTCATGGGGTTTCTGAGATGACCGATTCATTTATAACTTATAAATTTATAATTAAAGTGTACTGTTTTTCCATACAAAATTATTCATCTGTACCCAGATGTATGTAATTTTATCTATTTATGAAAACTTCAATTATAACAAATATTTATAAAAATTCGGCTATATTTTACGAGGAACAAGCGAAGTAAATTGTAACTTTACGACACACATAAGTTCCTTTACTTAATCAACAGATTTCTTATATACTGTTCGACGTATTCTGCTGACGTTTTATCGATACTAGTCGAAACAATTTACAGAGTTCTTCGTGTAAATCGAACAAGATGTTGTACCTTGTCTTTTTCTGAAACACTTCGTGTTATAACGTTTTCTATAACATAAATGGGGAAAGAAAGAATACTTCTTATTCGGTGATTTTTGAAGCACGTAATACACAGACTTTAACAGACAACTCCAAAGTAATAATAATAATAATAGCAATAATAATAATGAAATTGTCAAAAAATTCAAGTGCTGTATTTTGCTGATAAAAATAAAATGTGTCTGTAACGGAAAAAGTTTTTTAACACAAAAAAAACATTTTTACTATCAATACTCTATTTCTAAACAAATCTTAAATTGTAAGGCTTGAGACAATTTGTCTTAGTGAATCTACTGGGAACAATAAGATTGATTTTATAAAAAGAAAACTACTTAGAAGAAATGTCATTGGTTTCAAAGACAGAAGTACTTGCTTACTTAGTTCTTTTCATTTTATATAAAATAATTTTATTGAATTTCAAAACTGTCACTACTTCTTCTTCACTTCCTGTACATTCACGAAATTCTTTTTAATCAATTCCTCAACCCGAACGAGTTATTCTTAATTCTTGTTTAGGTGAACAGCCGATATGGTTTGAACCTCTATAATACTTTTCCCTGTAAAAGAGCTCTGCTGTTCCACACGTATAGGACCAATCAGAACGTTTGCCAGCGTTGTCAGAATGTACGAATCTTTCAGCCTGACAAACATCACGCACGCTTGCGTATAAGAGCCGCAGTAGTTCACTCGTATCTTGCATCTTGTACTGAAGACATTGATTATAGAGCGCGTTAACATACAATACTTTATTACAAAATCAGTTTTCTCAGAGGTTGTATGTTCATAGGTTGCAATTATTATTGAAAGACCCAAGATAATGGCTGATAAAATATATAACAAAATTACAAGAGCAAGTATTGGCAACGTTACTGGCAAGTCATTGGCTTGCTATGATTTGGGTAGGGGGCTATCCATACGTTCAGAGCTCATCAGCCTTGAAAAATAGTATAGAAGCTTTACAAAGTAAAACGAGGACACTGCCTTCCTTACCAAGTGGAAAAGTATGCTTATCAGCATACCAGATCCTCTGAAAAGCATCTATTTTCCACCCTGCAAATGACAACTTCACTTCATTAAAAACAGGTTCTGGCTGTATAATGAAATTCATTACTCTCAAAGGAGATAACTCAAACTAGTGCATTTTAGACTTCTACCTCTTCTAATCTAAAATGCTTCAGTCATATAATTAGCTGACCATGTGAAAAGAAACAGAACTATTTGTTCTAGCCCTGGATCGAGTGCAAATAATTTAGCACTCCAACTGAATGTTATGAACAAAATAAATTGTTAAATAAACGAAAAAATATTTTTTCGACATATTTTCTTTTAAAATTAATCGTGCTAAATGTTCTAAAACAAGGACTAAGTGAAAAATGGGGGAAAAACGGGTACATATTGTTTCCGAATTGCTATAAAATGCGTAATAGAATCCCGTATTTCGTAATTGATACGAATAAAATTTAAAAAACCAAGCTTAAAACAAGCCGTCCCTAAATTTTTATGGTTTTTACTTGGTAATATACGCGGTTAAAAACACAGGCTTCATCTTTCATGTTACAGACATTAAGAACTTCCATGAAGAACAAAAATAAAACATCTATTCGACAAAAGAAAGGAGAAAAGCCTACTACATGGAGCGATTCTGAGAATGTGAGCTGCAGAAAAGCATCCAGAAAGTAAAGTCACCTAACGTAGTATAAAATTGGCCCTATACGACGAAAAATAACAGTGTGATAAAATAAAATAAAACCTCTTGATAAAATTGGGAATACACGATAAAATGTATTTAATAATAAATATTTTAACATTTGCATAATACTTCAAAATATTTCTGAGTTTAATTCAATATATAGGCCTGCCTAGTGCTTTATTAGGCAATAAATTAAGCACTAGAGTTTAATCATAATAGGTGGGCCTACTGTAGTGAAGTACTATGTGCCTAAGTCTTAAGTTATTAACTAAAAAGGATTTCTTCTTAAAGCAATTTACCTCCGAGAAATCTGCTGCTTAGTGTTAGAACGATATAAATTCTATTAGACCCTACGTTAGTCGTTTTAAGTTAAAACATTCCCAAGGCCTTCTATCTATCCGCCTCTTTCGCCGTTATATATACATATATCATCATTATAATTAACAGCTAATACGATTAAACCTGCTCTATTTTATTTATTCTCAACTGTTGAGTAATATTATTATCTTCAGATAAGCAATTAGAAAGTAATTTGCGAAAATTACTTACACCTATACATTTTAGGAATGTAGTTGCGAAAATTACTTACACCTATACATTTTAGGAATGTAGTTCAGTCTGAAAAATCAGGTATGAAACACTCACCCGACTTTCTCTCGCCAATGTAAATAATCAATTTATAACCTATGTTTAATCATTATTGAACAATATAATTACCCGTAACAGGGAGGTGGAGGGTTAATTATTTGCACTCAATCTGCTAGTTCGAAGGCAACAAATAATAGTTCTGTTTCTTATCACATTATCAGCCAATAATATGACAAGAATTTAACCCTATAGCCGGCAATAACATTTTTCTAGACCAGCAGAGAATTTCTAGCATATAGGTCAACGAACAGTGAAGAAATCATTAAAAATTTGCTATAAATCACAAACCTTATCACGTGACGTATGAAAATAACAAGAAAACTTAGGCAAAATATAATAAACACATTATTGAAATTTTAATCTGACTGTTAGGGATGCTGAAGCTATTTGAAAATAATTTTTAGACAAATATTTTTCTAAAATTTCAGAACACTAATGTATAAACTTTCTTATGCTCTGCTTTCAAAATTCATTACATACGAATCGTTACTTATAATGTTTATTTCAAAATAAAACCGAAAAACCGATTCTATTTTCAAAACTGAAGAAAATACACACAAAAACACATCATGTTAACCAACAAATAACTAAATTCAGCTCTAGGATAGCGTGGTTTCAACAAAAAAATACAGGCAGAATATGCAACTAAAACTTTTGTATTATACGTTCAAATTTACTTACACATTACTAAACTATTGTACAAAACAGCAACGCTGTCTGTAGTTGAATTTAAAACTAAAACGACAACATTGCAATGCTATAAAGCAAATCCGATTTTGCGACGCGACTCGTTCAAGAAGCGGTAACATCGTCTCAAAATCGACGATTGCCGGCTCTAGAGTTAGGAACGCAAAAGATAGAGTTGTAAAAGACATTACAGTATGTAAAATGAAAAAAGAAGCTGTTGGAACCGCGTATCTCACCAAGTAAATAAGAAAAAAAATTCAGGTACCTACTACTCGTTTTAAAGCTTGGTTTTTTAAAACTTTTATTCGTATAAATTACGAAATACGTAATTGTATTAGGCATTTTCCAGCACTTTGGAAACAGAATATGTACTGGGTTTTTTAGCTCATTTTTCACTAAGTCCATATTTCAGAAAATATAGCATGATCAATTTTAAGAGGAAAAATACGGTGTTTTAGAGGAGTGTTTCAGCATGTTGGTATTGCCTCCTCTTGTAATATCAAACTTAGGTTCTAAGTTTTAACTGCGTATGCTATTCGATTCTTGAGATATTTTGTTCCCAACTACACGCGCACGCGCACACACACACACACACACACACACACACACACACACACACGCACACACAGATCAATTGCTAAAAACATGTTATTTTTTTTAAGTCAGGGGCCCTGAAACCGTGTGTTTCAGGTGAAAACCAACATGAAAATAATACTTTCCTTCCCTATACATTCATATACGGCAAGAGAAAATACAAATGAAGTCAATCGGTTGTAGTAAATGAGGCGGTTTTTAAAAAGAATCGTAGGAGCTGTTTTTAAAAAAAATCGCACGAATAAACTACTCTGGTTGACCGCTTTTGATGAAAATGTTCGTGTTGTCTCCACTTGTTTCAACTCCGTTCGGTATTCCGTTCTTGAGATATTTCGTTCAAGCACACACCCCTTCACGCCTATCTCACTCACACACACACATACATACATACACACACACACACACACACAAACGCACCAATAGGCAAAAACATGTTTGTTTTTAAAGTTCAGGTGCCCTGAAAACATACATTTCCCGTGAATAATCGATTTCAATAAACCAACATGAAAATACTTTCCTTTCCAATATATTCATATACCGAGGAAGATAAAGTAAAAATAAAGTCAATCGGTTAAGCAGATTTTTCTCTAAAAGTAAAACCACGAACCCCAAATCATAAAAGTAAAGAACAGTTGTTGAAAATTTTTCTACATCCCGATACATTCTCATTCTATACCTACAGACAGAGAAAATGGAATTAAAAATGTAAAAACCAAGTGAAAAAAACAAAGCTGTGATTTTGTACCGTTGAAATATTGATCATTCCATCTGACAAGGCCTTTGAAATGTAGGAATTCCTGTTGTTATTGTGGTTTTAATCAAAATTATACTGATGTAGGTTTCTGCATTATTGTGATATGTCTGAAATTAGTCGGTTATTATTCGGCAGAGGCTTTCATCATAAATTATTACTTCAAATCAGCATGTATTATCCCAGGTGAGTTACAAATCAACGCGTATAAATTATCATACAAGAATTAATTGAGCTTGTAATTTATTAATGAGCAATGCTCTTCGCTTAATGGGTAAAAGTATTCAATTTTATTGCGTATAATTCTTTTAACAAGTTTTAGAGAAACCTGGATTTTTAATTTATGCCCCCAGGATGTTGAAATGAAATATATCTTGACTTTTAACTTTATTGTATTCTACTCTATTCATAACATATAATAGCATAGGAATAGATATTAGGAATTTAGTAATAACAATAATATGTCCATCTCCGTGGAACCTACATCATAAACCTACCCTTACACAAATGCGCAGCACCCCTATACCTACCTTAGCGGTGTTCTACCATCTTCAGTAGTGAGTCACCTACTAGGCATTTGACTGCAATACAGTACTTCCATTTCGGTTGTAAATTATCTTTATCAAAATTGTATAATAATTTTCAAAATCTTCGTATTATTCCTTGAAAAATTAGTCTGAACACGGTGTCATTGTGGCAATCTAAGCATTTCTGATGCTGGATTTCATTTTGACTGCCGTTGTACAATAATATTAATAAATTTAACAATAATTATTATTATAAATGTAACAATTAATTTTTTTTTTAATTTATCTAACGTCGCATCAACTGCAAGGTCATTAGCGACGACGTTGGTGTGCAACTGTGTGAGGATGCAATGATTTATTTATAATGTATGATAATATGCCGTGCCTGAATGGGATTCGAACCCAGGACCGCATGATGAGAGGCGAGCACGTCACCAACTACGCCAATGCGGCCGGCATTATTTTATTTTGTACATGTAACAATACATCTTATTAAACAACCAACCAACATTACATCTTACCCTTAATCTTATCAAAATTTAATATTTGATTAACCCTGTCATTTTTATAAAAATAAATACCACAGAAAATGCTAGGGATTGTCACAATGACACCGTGTTTCAGTAGTAAGTTACCTAGTAGGCATTTGACTGTAATACTTCCATTTTGGTTGTATTATCTTAATAAAAATTGGATAATTTTCAAAATCTATACATAATTCCCTGAAAAATGATTCCGAACGCGGTGTGACAATCTAAGAAGCATTTCCGATGTTGGATTTCATTCTGACTGACGTTGTTCAATAATATTAATAAATTTAACAATTATTATTATAAATGTAACAATTAATATTATTATTTTTTCTACATGTAACAATACATCTTATTCCGTTAATTTTATCAAAACATAATATTTCATTAACACTGTCGTTTTTATAAAAAATAAGTAGCACAGGAAATGCTTACGATTGTCACAATGACACCGTGTTTGGACTCATTTTTCAAGGAATAATATGTTGATTTTGAAAATTATAATACAATTTTGTTAAAAATAATTATTACAACTTAAAATATTGCAGTCAAACACCTAGTAGGTGACTCACTACTGAAGAATGTAGAACGCAGGTAAGGCAGGTTGCTGCGCGTATGTGTTTGTGTGTGTAAGGGAAGGTTTATGATCTAGGTTCTACAAACCTGTGAACATATTATACAACTGGACCTGCAACCCGAGTGACCAATGCCAAAGTTCTACGAAAGATGAGAAAGGACCTGGAGGTTTTGGCAACTATCAAGGCATGTAAAATGCAATACTTGGGTCATATTATACAGAACGATCCAAAATACGGTTTGCTTCAGGGTATTTTGCGGAGGAAGATCTTTGGAGAAAAAGGCCCCGGAAGAAGGATATCGTGATTACAAATCTTAGGACCTGGTTCAACAAAACCTCTTCACAATTGTTTTGAATTTTGTTGGCAAAGTAATTTTCATTATGTTCGCCAACATTCGTTACGGAAAAGCACCTCAAGAAGAAAAAGAAAAACTGTATATTACTGTAGAACCAGCAGTATTTAAGCTGTACGTATGTAACTTCCTGTTTTCCTCTTGGTTGAGGAAATCACCCAGTGCCAAACTCTCGTTGCTATTTAATATAAGATCCTTAATCTAGCATTCTTTTAAATCTCCTTAGTGAATTTTGTGGTAGGTGTGACATTTTTCATATCTCTGGATTCGTGTGATTAATTAAATTTGAATAGAAACGAGTTTATAATTTGTTAATGATCGTGTATACAGTGTCTAAATTAAGGTCTCGATGTATGATCGATTTCCCTCCATTCATAACAGTCAAATTTTGTCAGTTAACTAAACCTCCTTTACTTTTAGAAGGGAAAGCTAAACCCTGAGTTCAGTTGAGATCGCACGAAAATTACAACAAATTAACCCTAGAGCCGGCAATCGTTGATTTCGAGACAATGTTACCGCTTCTTGAACCAGTCGTGTCGCAAAATTGGATTTGCTTCATAGGATTGCAAAGTTGTCGTTTTAATTTCATCTACAGAGAGCGTTGCTGTTTTGTACATAAGTTTGGTAATTTATTTTTATTCCTAATTTGTGTACGTTGCAATCTGTTCAATTCAGAACAATAAGCAACCCCATGACCCAATGAGACGAAGATGATGTGTATGACGTGTACATGAGATGTAGTGTTGTACAGACCCAGGCCGACCATTCCTGAGAGGTATGGTTAATTAAACTCCAACCATCAAAGTACACCGGTAACCACTGTCTAGTATTCAAATCCGTATAAAAGTAACTACCGTTACTAGGATTTGAACCAAGAACCTTCGTCTCCGAAAATCAGCTGTTAAACAGCTGATTTTGGCGACGACTTTACCTCTAGACCAACCCAAGTAATGTATATTACAATGGTAATGTAAAAAGCAAATTTTTACGTATAATACAATAGTTTTAGTTGCATATTCTGCCTGTGTTTCTCTGTTGAAACCACGCTATCCTAGAGCTGAATTTGGTTATTTCTTGGTTTACATAAAGTGTTTTTGTACATATTTTCATCAGTTTTGAACATAGAATGGTTTTTTGTTTTATTTTAAAATAAACATTAAAAGTAACGATTCTATTTAATTAATTTTGAAAGTAAAGAACAAGAAAGTTTTAAACAGTAATGTCATCTAAAATTTTATATAAACATTTGTCTAAAAATTATTTTAATATAGCTTCAGCAACCCTAACTGTCAGATTAAAATTTCAATAATGTATTTATTCTAGTTTCCTAAATTTTCTTGATATTTTGATACGTCACGTGCTAAGGTTTGTGATTTATAGCAAATTTTTAGTGATTTCTTTATGGTTCGGTGGGTGACCCATATGCTAGAAATTCTCTGCAGGTCTAGAAAAATGTTATTGCTGGCTATAGGGTTAACAGAAAAATATATATCAATTTTAAAGGACCTCGCTTTGACATCTCTCATTTTAGGGTCGATAGAGATTTAATGGAATTTTCAGAAAGCGAGAGTACAATGAGTTTTGTATGTATAAATAATTCGTTACAAAGAAACTTTGTTTAATTGAACCCACAATTAACTTCCATTCTAACATTTATTGAAGAGCTTTTAAAGTCGGAAACGACTTTCAACTGCGTATTCCCGTCGGTGTTTTTACAAAGATTAGTGCTAATTCTTCACTGCCTAACAAACTTTTACTAATCTTCTAAATTTCAACCATTCAACAAAACAGACATTTTATGTGTTTCGTAAATGGCTGGTGAAAAGGTACTTAAGTTAAAATTATTAACTAAAGAATCTTATAAGTACTATTGTTGAACTTAATTAAACCTGTTAAGTAAATATACTATTACCCAAGGTAGTCTCTAAATTTTTTATTTGTAATAAAACACATTAAAAATGAACATAACAACTACAGTTGATTTTTAAATTGAAATTAACGCTTGTGTGCGTAATCACTTCTTCTTCTTCTTCAGGTGCCATCTCCGCTTCGAAGGTTGGCAATCATCAGAGCGATTTTTATCTTTGATGTCACAGCCCTAAACAATTCGTTGTTGCTGCAACCATACCAATCTCTTAGGTTTTTCAGCCAGGATTTTCGTCTTCTTCCCAAGGATCTCTTTTCTTGGATTTTCCCCTGGACAATCACTTGTAATATTTTATATTTTTCTCCCCTCATGACATGTCCCATATACAATAATTTTCTCTTCTTCACTGTTAATAGTACTTCTCTTTCTTTATGCATACGTCTCAACACCTCCACATTCGTCATCCTTTCCACCCATGAAATCCTCAGAATTCGCCGGTACAGCCACATTTCAAATGCATCCAGTCTCTTTTCATCAATCTTTTTCATTGTCCAAGCCTCCATCCCATAGTACAGTACGGATAGGACATAGCATCTTAGGAGACGTGTTTTTAATTCAAGGCTTAAATCTCGGCAGCAGAACAGTTTCTTCATCTTTATAAATGTTTTTCTGGCCTGTTCTATTCTGATTCGAATTTCTTGAGAGCTGTCATTGTTTTCATTAACAGTTGTGCCTAGGTACTTGTAAAATTATAAAATTTAACTTATTTATAGTTAAATAATTTAACTAATTGTAAATAGTACGTATTCACAAAAGTGCATCGGCTGTAAAAAGGAAAAAATTAAAGATTTTGAAATGTGGTGTTATAGGAAAATGTTAAAGATTTAGAGGTTCTTAAACGAGTGGATGAAAGAAAAAGTAGCCTATATGGAAACATCTTACCAGAAGAAGAAATAGGCTAGTGGGGCATAACTTAAGACATCCAGGTATTGGTCTTATAACGCTCAAATACGTTATTTTCATATACTTTATTTACATAAACTCAAATTTAAAACTGATTTTAATGAATTGAACTTTGAAATTAAACTAACCAAAATTAATTTTACAAAAATTAAATTGATTTTCTTGATATAGTTTGATATAATTACTGATGAGTTTTTATATAGGTAATTCTACTTGTGTTAAGATTTTAAATTTTTTTTTTTTTTTTTTTCTCTTTAATTATTTATTTGCAACTGTAAAATTTTACAATAAGCAAATGAGCTGGTTTTAACATAGGAAAATTTACAATAACAAAGATTAAACCCAGTGGCTAATCTTTGTAGGTGCCACGAGTCATTGTCTTATAAGAGCAGGTCTCTATTCCATGAACGGCGAAGTCGTCGGCGAGGATTTCCAGGAAGAGTACGAGATGATAAGTTTTTGATGTATGGATTTTGATGGTTTTGAAGTTTTCCGAAGAATCTTCTGTAGCAGCTGTATGCCATATCTTTTATGTGTGGTATTTTGAGGTCGTCATGTAGTATTCTGTTGTTAATGTAGAATGGAGCATTGGTGATGAGTCGTAATAATTTTGATTGAAATGCCTGTAGTTTTCTGATATTACTTGGCTTTGCTGTTCCGTAGATTTCAATTCCATAAGTCCAAATTTTAAATTGAATACAAATTATGGAAATATTGAATATATATTGATATGAAAATGTTTTAATTAATTGTTAATATTTAATGAGCTCAAAATTAGTTTAACAGTGAATAAGAACGATATTTCTACTTGCATTTTGCTGTCTACCAGTTTAAATCTTGTACATCCATCGATTGAGAATCAAGACACAGTTTCCATCGGTTTTACAGTAGCTATTAGATTCTGTTAAAATTTTATCTGCATGTTTTAAAAATCGTTAAAATGTTTCATTTGGTTTTATAATATTCAAATGGATCTTGATGTTCTAATTTCTTTTTAATTATTTGTTAATCAGCTTAAATTAATAATTCAAAATTAAACCTTCTTTAGTTTTATGACTTCATCTCGAATAAAATTGAATCTTTGGCTTCTGGAATAGCTATTTATATTTCTTATATTTTCTTCTAAAAATTTAGTATAATATATTTTTATTTTTGTTTAGAATATTTTGATATTGGAAATTATTTACTGTAATGATTAACTATTTTTTTTAAATTAACATTATTTGCAATCAGGTTTTTAAAAATAAACTATAGGCCTAAACAAATCTTTTGAATTTATAAAGCATAAGTTGAGGCCTCATTACTCTGAGTACCTCTTCTTATATCTTTTACTCATGTGTTAAAAGAGAAAATTACTATGTACGAAGATATTTATATTTTACAATATGGAATACTTTTCACTATAATTTTTGTATATTTAAACTCTTTCAGACAAGTCCAAAACATAGTAAAGTTTCAGGCCGTTAAAACATGGTAACGTTTTAGCCGACCGCATTGGCGTAGTTGGTAACGTAATGATTAAAAAATATGATGAATATTTAAATTACTTATTTAAATTCTTCACCTTCGGGCCACCCCAGTCAGTCAGCTGGTAGAAAGTCGCTATTATTTGTTAAGTAACACCGGTTATAAAAGCGACTTTAAATGGTGACCAGTAGACAGCCATCCATGAACAAACTCTACTGGGGGTCCCTCTTCAAACTTATATCTAATCCACGTCAAAAAATTCAGCAAAAAGGAGCGATAATATTGGGTAGTTGTCAACAATGTACAGTTACCGGTAACAAATAAATGCTAAAAAAATTAAATTCTATAACAATTGAATTATAAACTTGACCTTCGATCAATGATATTGTGAAGTATAGACTGCTATTCTACAATCTATCAATAATGGAGGCTAATATTGAGGTAGTGAACTGTAGGGAGAAGTAAAGATTAGAATATTTAAAGCAAATTACGAAATATGTAGGGGTGTGGCAGGTATGTAGATATGAAACAATTTCCACAAGATACAACAGCTTGGAGAACTATATTAAACCAATCAAATGACGACCAAAAATTCAGATAAATATTTAATTAAACATAATCACTAAAGCGACAAACAACAACATACAATACAAAATGTCTAGCCAGTCTAATTGGTAGTAATTCCTCTCTCACTTTACCAAAGATATTAAAGATATATCATCAGTACTTTGTAAAACCGATCCGGACATATCGTTGCCACATTTATGGATCCGTTAAACCAAGTAATACAGCTTGATTGATTTCAGTCCTGCCAAACCAGAACACTTCGAATTATCACGAACTCTCCTTGGTACGTATAAAATGAGAGAATATTCACAATGACCTCCAAGTTCCTTGTTATTCGACATATTAAAACAATACTATCAACGTTTCCACCGAAGATTAGCGAGACTTAAAAACGAACTTATTAAGACGATTAACTCAGTTAAGTTACCGGAAAACCCTCCCAGCGTAAAATACCACTCTTTAAGAGTGAAACACTCTTTTTAAAGAGTATGCGAGCTCTTATTTATCTAATATAATATTTTTAAACCAAGGGAATTTCCTTCACCATGTTAATCTATCCTCATTTTTGCCCTAGATAATAAGTGTGATGAACTTACAAATATCACCATTGTATAAACGACCAAAATAGGTTGTCTTCCATCTTTTAATTATGCTCATTAACATATAGTCAACACAGATACGTCTCGAAACATCAACGAACGTGACCGTTTATAAAATCCTGAGAATTCTTTTGAATCCTAACATCTCGAAACCATCTAAACAATTCATGAAATGCATACTCAATTCTATGTTTTCATACCACATTTAACACTCACCTTTGGTGTTGAGTTACTATAGGGCAATAAGATTCTGAAAAAATTCTAAATAAAAATAAATGATTGATTAATATTTTTTCAGAATAAAAACACTTATATCTGTTTCTATATCGCTTGTATCTGTTTCTATTTCTATTTTTATTTATTTATTATTTAAGATCGTATCGACTGCAAGGTCATTAGCGACCACATTACATATAAATATATGTAGTACAAAATTTATCAAAGAAGACACAAAATATATATCAGACAAAAACAAACACAATAAGGTCATTAATAAAAACAGAATGAAAAATTAGTTAGGTTCAATGAAAATTTAGACATC
The DNA here is from genome assembly GCA_035578175.1 of Catonia carolina. NCBI lineage: Eukaryota > Metazoa > Arthropoda > Insecta > Hemiptera > Achilidae > Catonia > Catonia carolina. The sequence continues at coordinate 65,892,184 of JAQMRL010000004.1, read as the reverse complement.
ATTAAAATGAAAAAGAACATTATATGATTTTACAATTATATCAAACCTGAAATTTTGTGAAAGTTCAAAATTTTATTGTGTTTTGAACCGCTACTTTATCTACCAAACTAAGTGCTAAATTATTGTTAATTTTAAATAGTGTTCGTGTGAAATGCGTAGTTTGGCAGTCTGTGGTGATGTGTTTAATTGAAAGTGGCATGTTGCAATGTGCGCAATGTTGTGCTTCATCTTTCTACAGTAAGTGTTTATGTATAAATGCAGAGTGTCCAATATTTTTACTTTAATTTAATAACAATTTTCATGTTAGTATATTATAAAGATAATTTAATACTTGCCTCATCAATTCTTCTTTATTATATAATGAATTTATTACATATGGTTTTAAACCGTAATTGTTATCACCTTATAATGTAAATGCTTTTCATTCCAAACTTGAAGTCAAAGTATTTTTTCTTTTTATAATTAATTCAACAGTTCATAACAATATACATTTAATAAACGAGAACATAAATTTAAGTATACTATTAAGAAAAATCTTTAAATATTTTTTATTTACCGCAAATAACTGCTTAAGTTCATTCAAAATTAAATAAAATAAACAAAATGTCAAATAATAAATAACTTGTAACGAACTAATAAATAACTTAAACGAAATAGACAAAGACCTTGTAAACAACGCGATAGACTAAGAAACCATAAAAGATAGTGCAAAATTTAGAGAAGTAATACAGAAATTGAAGTTTCAGGAGAGGAAAAACATACTTGCGGAAGAGGGAGAAAGTGGGCACCAGAGGACAAAGAGCACCACTCGAGAAAGATTAAAGAGGCATGGGCTAGGAAGTTGATTAAGCGTGCCCTTTAATATGGGCTATTCGAAAAAACAATAACTTATATAAATCGATATATAAATTACCATCAGCTGTACTACTACACACACAGCAGAATAATGTACGTAAACGTCTTTCAATTCGTTCCATTTTTTTTTCAATCCCTAAAGTGTGTACGTCAATCTGTTCAATTCCAAGCAATCCTATGACCCAATGACATGAGGATGATGTGTATGACTTGTAAATGAAGTGTAGTCTTGTACAGACCCAGGCCGACCATTCCTGAGAGAGTATGGTTAATTGAACCCCAACCATCAAATTCATCAACCATCAATTCGTCCAATGATCACTCAAAATCTTAAATCCATGGTCTGTTTTTCTATCATTGAGTAGCGTAGTCTCTTTGATACGTGCGTTACATTTGGAACTAAAAGCTCAACGTAAAATCTAACCGTAAAAATTGCCATTAGAATTTTTACGTTGATTATTTTTACTTTCTCTTGCTTGTATGAATGTGTGAAGGAAAGTATTGTTTTATGTCGATTTTTAGAAATCGAGTTTTCACCGGATCTACACGTTTCAGACCCCCTGAACCCAAAAACATGATTTTAGCGATTAGTGTGTGTGTGTGTGTGTGTGTGTGTGTGTGTGTGTGTGTGTGTGTGTGTGTGTGTGTGTGTGTGTGTGTGTGTGTGTGTGTGTGTGTGTGTGGTGTGTACAAAATATATCAAGAACGGAACATCGTACGAACGAGAAATTTAAAACTTAAGTTAGACACTACTACCAGACCCGACACAAACATTTTCATCAAAATCGGTCAACCGGAATTAGTAGTTTATTCGTGTAATTTTTCACTTTTTGCGATTTTCTCAAAAACTGGTCCTACGATTTTTTTTAAAAATAGCCTCGTTTCCTCAATTTTCTATGCTTTACAAGCTAGAGTAGGCGTCATGTTTGTTGAAATTCTTGGAGAGGCTGTTTTCACGTAAAAAACTGTATTTTTAAGATTACGGCTTTAATATAAATTTTATCGCAAAATGTATATAATAAAATTTGTAGAGAATTTAAAAATCTACAACATTTATTTTAAACATTTTTTTGTATAATGCTTAGTTTAGCGGTAATTAGCGATTTTCTGTTTTTTTCTCACAAAAACGTGTAAAAAATTGTTTTTTTTACGATTTCAGCCTTAGCATGTAGCCTATACTATTTTACGATAATAGTGTATAATAAAATTTACATGGAATCAAAAGATCTACAACTTTTATTTAAGGAAGTTCTCTGTACAGAGCCTATTTTAGCGTAAAAGAGATTTTCCGTATTTTTAAGCCAAACTGAGGTTGATTTTCATTTTGCGTTCTTCACTCATGATTAAAATTAGGTTATGTTTAATAAGGTTAGTTTTTTTTTGTTTCTAATGTTTTATTATTAATGATAGTTTATATTGTTAATTATTTGTATTGGCAAGAGAAAGTTGTGTGAGTATTTCACACCAGATTTTCATAATTGCAGTGGTGGGTTATCCCTAGTCGTTCACGCTAGACAAATTTTAGTAAATTTGTTTTCTGTGTTTGACAAAACGTAATGTTTTTAATTTCTATTATTGATCTAGATGAATGAATTTCTGCTTTGAGTAATTATTCAGAACAGCAAATTTAGAATTTCCGAGTTTAGTACATGTTCAAAGTAATTGATCAAGTGGATAGTATGAGACCGTGTACACATCTACCACAAATTTACATTTCTGAAATTAAACGTACACTAAAGGTACCTGGTGTACGTTGTATCTTTATTGAGAACAGCAATTCTGGAGCAACGCAATAAATTTACATAGTCCGGTGCAATGAATATACGGAATGTAGTTAATCTACTTAAGTATACGTCATCGAAAGTAGGGGGGAGTTGTTTACGTAAGCAAACTATGAGAGCTAACTATTTATTCGAAAACGGTTTGCGACCAATCCGTTGGGAGATTAAATTTGTTATCCATTATAACAGAAACCAAATGTATGGTAAGGAAAACCATATGAACGTTTTTGGTAATTTTTAAACATAATTACATTTTACTCCCCTTGTTCATAATTTTTATGATGTGTCCATAACAGTTCATCTTCATGTATTAACATAATCACCAATTTCAAAAAAAAACACAAGTTTAACAAAACGTATAAATTGTCATAATATCACTCATTACAACTGACTTTAAACGTTGTAACAGCTACTATTCTAATTTTCTTGTACTTTTTAGCCACAATGGACCACTTTAGTCAATTTGGAAGCTTTCTGTCTCTTTTTGGCATGATACTCTCTCATGTTCTGAGCACGCTTCTGTTTGGCTGCTTCTGAAAATTCCCTCTTCTTATACTCTCTTTTCTGTGTCGTAAGCCGATGGTTGTGGTTCTTGATGACCTGTTTGTATTCGAGTGATTTTTCCGTTAGTTCTTCGTGAGTTAGTCCAAGTCTCGTAAATCCCTTTTGATTTCTTTGTGGCACATGTATGCGTTACCAGCGTCCGTCTTACGTCTCATGACATGGTCAATTATTCTGCGTAAAAGTCTGGTGTTTGGTGTTCTTAGTATTTGTCTAAAGTACAACAACCGTTTCTTGCGCATGGCCACTGTTATTGGTTCTATGTTGATCGTTAGGCAAAAGTCTGTAGGGATTGTCTACCTTGTGCTTCTTGTTTATGCAAGTTCTGAGTATCCTGAGTTCTACTTTTCTGCAGGTTTCCTTGATTCCTCCCTCGACTATCCACGCTAGTGCTTCGCTGCCGTATAAGATTTTGGTTCTTAAAATCGTTTTATGCTTAATTTTTGTGTTTACTGATAGTGATTTTTTATTTTACTTTATATATTTAGAAAATTGTTTACAAAGTAGAACACTTCAGTATAAGCTATTCTCACTCCTGGAGGAAACACGCTGTCTCCCACCCAACACACTTCACCAATCCTTTACCCTACACCAATCTAAAACACCCCATAAAGAAGAATGGAGAGATTTTTAGAATGTTCTCCTTCCACAATTATTATTTTGCTTTAGATACTAATATTCTATTGTATTTTCAAAATAGTTTTACTAGATGTACGTGTAATTTTTTTACATTCGTAAATATATTTATTTTTTTATTTTATCAAGAAAGAGCTACAACTGTGGGACTTTTTTTAACAGAACAAGTAGTTTCAATGTCATTAATATTATTAAATAGTCTTGTGTCGCATGTGTGAGGAATGCGATAAGAAGAAACCCCCTCAAAACACTTCACAAGAGTTATACTCAACTTTTTCAGTCTTCTAGGATATTCTTTTTTTCCGTACTAGTTTCTAAATTTCAAAAGAAATTCTTTGTATTTTATTGTGTGACCATATCACATTTTCTATTACCTTTTTGAGCTTTAAAGGAAAATATAAAAAGGGATGGGCTCTTTAGTCATATAATCAAGTGTCGGATACCATAAGATAAATTTTATTAGGTGTTTCGTTTGTAAAAAGATAGTAATTTTTATTATTAATTTTTCCTTTTGTTAGATTCAGTTAAAGTTTTAAGTTTGTAATTAATCTCGTTAAGTAATTCAATTGTAATTTAAAGTAGAGACAGAATAATAAATGATTGTAATTTATTATTGTGTTAATAAATAGATGCTATAAATTTAATAAGAGTTTCTCTATCATTAATTACGAGGTGTGGCTATTAAATAACGAGACTGACGTAGTAAAAATTTTATTTGTATTTTATAAATAATCACTTATTGTCATCTTCAATATACACTCCTTCTCTATCCCAACAACGCTCCATGCGAAATTTCCATTGTTGGAAACAGTGCTGGAAGTCATCTTCTGTCAGCTTCTTCAGGACACGTGCCGCTCAAAAATGTTTGTACTGACACTTTGTACGCGATTGAAAATGAGCCAAATTTTTTGGGAACAATAATAACATGTGATGAAATGCGCTTTTTTACTTATGATCCGGAAACGAAGCGCCAATCAATGCTCTGGAAGAGCCGAACTTCACCAAGAGCCAAAAAAGCTCGAATGAGTAAGTCAAAATTTAAAGCAACGATGATTGTTTTTTTTTAATATCCATGGGATTGTGTACCTTCACTGAGTTCCTGAAGGTCAAAAAATTAATCAATATTACTTCCTTAAGGTACTTTCTAAACTACGTCAAAGAGTAAGGAAAAAACTCCCCGAAATGTGGAAGGACAAATTACGGGTTCTCCACCAAGACAATGCGCCAGCTCATTCCGCGTTATCTGTCAAGAGGTTCCTAACCAAGTACAGCATCTCAGTACCAGATCTTGCACCATGTGACTTCTACTTTTTCCCTAAGGTGAAATCTGCATTAAAAGGAACAAGATTTGAGTCTGTGAAAGCTATAAAAGAGAAAGCGGCACGTGTCCTGAAGGAGCTGACAGAGGATGACTTCCAGCACTGTTTCCAACAATGGAAAATTCGCATGGAGCGTTGTAGGGATAGAGAAGGAGTTTATATTGAAGGTGACTATAAGTGATTATGTATAAAATAAAAATAAATTTTTTTACAACGTCAGTCTCGTTATTTAATAGCCACACGTCGTATAACCGATTTCAAACGAACCTTCGATTAAGTGTTCCGATATGTAATAAAATTTATTACGTTTTACCAAAAAAATGGGTAATGGTAAAATAAAATAAATAAAATTCAAGACTAATGTAAGTAGTATCAGCCAATGAAAATATCATTAAATTTTAAATTTAGGACTACATTTTATTTAATTACAAAAACCCTTTTGAGGCTGGAAGGTTAACAATAACTTACAAATTTCAAAAGAAACGGTTCAATAATTTTTCCCGAAATTACACATACGCATGAATACATAAACATCTCTTCTTTCAAATCACGTATTTTGTCTACATGTTGCTATTAAATTTGATCACTTGTAAACTAAGTTGAATTATTTTTGCAACTGCAATGCTTTCTCCCATTACTCCATACATATATATATTATGAAAAATTAAAAATATCTTTCTTTTAATAAACACAATACATTAAAATTTAATAACATGTATTTTTATGCATTTTCATTTCGGTTAGTACTTTTCCGAAAAGATTATACGAAAGTAGAAAAGTGGTAGGGGATTTTACATGATGAAGAAGAAATATTAAGCCTGTGTTTCTGCATTTAGTATACTTTAAAATGAGGCTGACAAAGGTACAGAGAGAATTTTGCTTATAATACACGTTCTGTTGTTTTGTTGCTTTACGGTACTAGATTGTAAGGACTTAGTTTTCCGGCACACTTTAAATTTTTAAATATATTCAACAGCACTGTTTGCTTGTACCTATTGTTTCTTTCGGTTAAAGTTCTTCTGTGTATTTTGCATGCATATAATATGATTATATTACAATCTCTTAGATGTTTAATTTATACTCGGGGTTAAAACCATTTTCAAAACACTTACTGTATAATTACATTAGTAAATTTCATAAATTCTTATAAATTTTACATTTATTTTTACCAATCGTTCTTAAACCGATATGTCACTAGAGGCGGACTGGCTGTAATTTTGAAAAAATTAACAGTTTTTCATACCATAGATACACCATATACTTTTTTTAATTTTTACTTCCTCTTGCCTATACGAATAAATAGGAAGGACAGTATTGTTTTCATGTCGATTTTTTGAAATTGAGTTTTCACTGGATCTATCCGTTTTCAGATCCTCTAAGCCCAAAAAACATGTATTTAGCGATTGGTCTGTGTGTGTGAACAGAATATCTCAAGAACGGAATATCGTAGGAACTTGAAACTTAAGTTAGATACTACTACCGGACCCGACACGAACATTTTCATTGAAATCGGTTATCCTGAGTAGTAGTTTATTCGTGTCATTTTCACTTTTTTGCGATTTACTAAAACGGCTCCAAAGGTTTAAAATCGCCTCATTTACTGCATTAAAAACAATACTACATTTTTATGCTCTACAAAATAGGGTGACAAAATGAAAAAGTTAAAGAAAATTAAAAATAAGCACATTTCATACAGGTTTTTTTCTGTTACACTCTTAGTCAGCCGCTATTTAAATTTAATGGGAAAACCGCATCAAATCGGTTTTCTTCGAAATTAAAGTTTTAAGGTGCGTTTTTTCGATAAAAACTTCATTTGTTTCTGTTACTGCGAGTACGATAAATTATAGGATGAGTGACGTGATGAAGGTGATCACCTAATAGTGGTGTTTTCATGTTGTGTTCGTGAATTTAACCAACTGTGATTTTTAAATGTTGAATAATGAATATAATTAAATTTTATCTTATAACATGATTGCTGTTAATTTTACAGTAAATTTCTGTTCCATTTCATATTTGTGTGGATCAGTTTTTCGGTAAAACCGTTCGTATTAGTACTGTTTGATGATGTCAATAACGGATGGGATTTGAAATGATTCTGAGAATTCTGGATTGAGCAGCTTACAAGAGCCACAAATTGCTACGAGCTGGGTTTCCATAAATCTGACAAGCATACATACAGAAAGGCCTCAGGTGATATTTGTAAACGAAAGTTTACAAAGTTTTTGATTCAAGGATTAATTTTAGAATAGTAGCTTCCAAGAAAACTAAATAAAAATTTAGTGCAATTAATTTTTATAACAAATAAAATCCGGTGGTTAACACTCACACGACTTTCTTTTGCCAATGCAAATATTGAACAATATAACCTAACATTAGAAATTAGAAAAAAATAAACTTATTTTAATCATGAATGAAAGACGCAAAATGAAAATCAACCTCAGTTTGGCTTAAAAATACGGAAAATCAATCTTTCATGCTACACTAGGCTCTGTAGAGAAAAATGCTCAAAATAAAAGTCGTAGATCTTTTACTTTTTACGTAAAAATCACAAAAAAACCAGTGAGTAAATTATAATACTGCTCAATCAGCGAAAAAGCCACTGTAGTTTGCCGAGCCCTTTCTTAAGTATTTAATTAAGCTAAAAGATTTTTAATTTTAAAATAATCCTCTTATAATAGATTGAAATAAAGAAATGTATATTTAACTTTTAAAATTCTTTGATATTTGCAGCAGCAGGCGAAAAAAATCGTAAACGTCAGCTACATTTATAAATAGGCGACGATTATAAGATGCAATAACAATTTTTAATATAGACAAATTTATTGTCAAGCTTCAAGAACTATTTACTAGAGACGTATAAGTAACCAAGCCATTCTTAGTTAAACAAAAGTAAAAACTTTTGAACAAAAGTTATAAAGAGTTTTATGGACTTAAGTTCTGGTGGTTTTAAGTTTTTCAATATATCTAATCATAAAAAGAGAGATTAAAAAAATTCCTTTCTTTTAAAGAATAATGTAAAGAGTCTCGGGGTGTTTTTTAAAGATCAACTTAAGACAGAATATTGTTAATAGTACACTATTTTACTTGCTACAAACACAACCACACTACAGAAGTCATCTTTCGTTCAGTGTAAGATTTTACTTGGTAAAAGTTAATAAAAGATTTGGTGTGAAACACTCACACAACTTTCTCTTGCCAATGCAAATAATTAACAATAAACCTAACATTAGAAATAAACAAAAAACTAACCTCAATAAACATAACCTAATTTTAATAATGAGTGAAAGACGCAAAATGAAAATCCACCTGTTTGGCTTAAAAATACGGAAAATCACTCTTTCACGCAAAACTAGGCTCTATAGAGGAAAATGCTTATATTAAAGTTGTAGATCTTTTAATTTCCTATAAATTTGATTACGAGTATATACATTTCTGTCGTAAAATGCATAGGCTACTAAGGCCGAAATCTTAAAAAATTATTTTTTACACGTTTTCGTGAGAAAAAACAGAAAATCGGTAATTACCGCTAAACTGAGCGTTATACAAATAAATGTTTGAATTAAAAGTTGTAGGATTTTAAATTCTCTACAACTTTAATTAAACATTTTTACGCTAAAATGCATACTTAAGTCGCAATGTTAAAAAAACATATTTTTTTACGAGAAAACAACCTTTCCAAGAATTTTAGCAGACATGGCGCCTTCCTTATCTTGTAGAGCATAAAAAAGTAGTAAATGAGGCGATTTTTAAAAAAAATTGAAAAGCCGTTTTTGAGAAAATCGCAAAAAAGTGAAAAAGACACGAATAAACTACTACTTCCGGTTGACCGACTTTGATGAAAATGTTCATGTCGGGTCCTCTAGTAGTACTTAACTTAATTTTCAAGTTTCAACTTTGTACAATGTTCCGGTCTTGAGATATTCTGTTCACACACAGACCAATCGGTATAAACATGTTTTTGGGGTTCAGAGGGTCTGAAAACGAGTAGATCCGGTGAAAAATCGATTTCGAAAATCGACATGAAAACAATACTTTCCTTCCTATATATTCATATAAACAAGAGAAAGTAAAAAGAACTGCTAAAGGGAAAAATTATTTTCTGCACCCAAATTTTCACTGATATTTATGATTCATGATCCCTTAAGCAAAAAACAAATTTTGAAGCAATTTTGGGTGTAGGGAAAACTATAGTTGATGAAACTACAATAAAAGAAAGAATCAAAGTAACGACACAATAATTATTTTTATCATAAAGGTTTTCATAAAAAAATAAATATATGCCCCCCTTTAAATATCCTTTAAATATGCGTTTAATATTCAATTTTTATTGCTTGTTCTTATATTTCAATAATTTTCTTACCATGCGTTCAATCTTTGAATTATCCACTGGCATATATTCAAAAACAATTTAATACTTATTTCCACACCATTTTTTTCAAGAATACTATTAAACTTTTTTATGGTTATAGTGAATTGTATAGTTTCCAAATAAATGAAGAGTTTTAACCCTTATAATGCAAGTACGTAATCTGCTCAATTTCAGAACAATAAGTAACCCCATGACCAAATGAGATTTAAATGATATGTACAACGCGTGTAAATAAATTTTAGTCTTGTACAGACTCAGGCGACTATTCCTGAGAGGTATAGTTAATTGACACCCAACTATAAAAGTACACCGGTAACTACAGTCTAGTATTCAAATCCGTTTAAAAGTAACTACCTTTAGGATTTGGACTACGGAACCTTCGTTTCCGAAAATCAGCTATAAAACAACTTCTGGCTGCGAAGACTTTACCACGAGACTAACCCGATGGGTTAATAATAAAATATTTAAAAAACTGTTTAAATAAAGTCATAAAAATAACTTTTTCTCAACTCTTACTTTAGACTTGTAATTTTGTGTGAAAACAACCACACAAAAATCTGTTTGATAAAAAATTGTAACACTGAAATGCAGTGAATGACACAAGTTCACAGAAGGAAAATAAACAAGAATTAAAAATCCTGCTATTTTTCTCTGCTGTACCACTAAGCTAAGGCATAGTTTTCTGTTAAGTTTGTGATTTTCTAAAAACATCCGGATTGAAATTGTTTCTTCCTATTTTAAATTATATAGCATTGTGTCATAAAAGTCAAAAAAATACTATCTGTTTCGCAGAACCGTTTATTTATAAAAATTTAATATTCAGACACAAAACAAACGGTGACATAAAAATACTGTACTACAGTAACAAAGTCAGCATATTTTCCAGTAATAAAACACTAGAAAAATTTGTTTATTTTTAAATATAAAATTGTATAAGATTACTAAGATATTATTCTCCATAATGACTGATCATAAAATAAATACTAAACCTGGTAAGCATAAAATTTAGTAATATAGTACGAACGAGAAACATGCCCAAGGTAGGTAATAAATTTGAACATAAACATAATATGCATGCATTCAGCAGTACATTTTCAGCGTTAAAGTACATTGCATTACTTCATTTTAAAGCAGCTTTTAGTACAGTTTGGCAACAAGATACATGAGTTTGCACTTAGTACGGTCAAGAGTTGCGGTGTATGATGCTAGGGGATAAAAGTATGTTTTCAAGACAAGCTACGCTGTTGCTTTGATTAAATTAAATGACACTACATCTGCGTCATACCTTTTAACTAGTAACAATTAACTGTCAAATATTAGGAGTAAATTATGTTAATTATTAATTAAATAGTTCCATTATATTTTATTATACTTTTAGTAACTTAATAGACATTGTTATGTTTATACTATAATTAACAAATAAAAAAGCAGCGTTTAAAAATTCCAATTAAATTTTACTATTGCAGTTCAATCTCCATAACTTGAGCTTCGTAGGGAATATGGAATTAATTGGAATTAAAGGAAATTCGAAATGCAGAACAACAAAACTAAAATTTTGATAAATTTTTAAGGATAATGTTAAACATTTAAAAACTGATCCTGTTTTAATGGCAATAAACAAATCTGTGCTTTAACTTTTGAATAAGAGAAGTAGCTAATACTGACTGCTTGTAATTTTAGCAGTCTTCGTAAGAAATTGAGCTACTTCACCACAAAATAACATTTTGAACAATTCGATGACGATTTTCGTTTTTCCAATTCTTCTACTGCTGGCTTTAAATTTAGTGTGACCATTTTGCATCGCTAATTGATCTGATTTTTCTCGGAGCATTACATCTGATAGGAAAAACTTACTCCGTACTTCTTGCAGCTAATTTATTTATTTTATTTAGTTAAATATACGTACGATTTATTACTAACCTAAACTAAGCTGAAAAAGTATACAATAATTTTAACTAGGTAAATATACTTGTACGCAAAAACTCTTCTTCACAAAGAGTTCTGTCCGCACATAGAAGTACAGTCTACAGAAAATAAATTACTTATAAATCCTATAAAAAAAAAACTTATACTTAAATACTTATGAAAATAAATATATATAACTCCTATAAAAATTACTAAGTTATTATACAGTTAAATAGGGTACAAGGATTACATTAAACAGATTTCTTTAAAAAAAGCAGAAAATAAACAATGGTAAATTCAATTACATTTACATAACTATCAAAAATAATAATTTAAATAAAAATACAATTTTTTTTTCTCTTTATTTAGGAAATTCACAATCTGTTGGAAACAATCAGTGAATGTGACAACATAAAATTTCGAAAGAAAATAACATGATAAATAAACGTGAGTGGAGACACAGCCCAGTGACAGAACTCCGAGTGAATAGATAAGTGTAGCATTAAGAGCAGCATTTACAACACTGTAATAAATAGTCAATTACAGTCCTACTACGTTAATTGATGAGGTACCGGCTCCATCGACGTTTTGGACGTCTTATTGGATTGTTTGGGAGAGTGCGTAACCAGATTTGAGATTAGTGGGCTATGGTGGTTCACGAGTTTCTTCCTAAATTTTGTATATAGTTTTAAGAAAACGTCATTTATGTAGGGTACGTTTAGGTCTGAGTGTAGCGTTTTATTGGTTACAAAATAAGGGGCATAAAATACAAATTAAAAAAAAATACTTTAAGATTATTTATATTTTTGTAATGTATGTAGCCTACAGTACGCAATTAAACACACCTTCTACCGTACACATTTGCGTTAAAAACAAAAAATAATTCGGATTTAAAAAAAACTTCAACAAGAAGTTCGAGTTATGGACGCTAATTTGACGTAAATTAACAAGTAAAAATATCCAAGGGAAACCAAATTTAATTCGAATTATAGAAATTTCCAGTTAAAGACGTTCGAATTATGGAAGTTCAACGGTATTTATTTTAAAAAAAAACTAAAAAATTAACGTGGAAAAATTAAAGTAATAAATTGAATATTGTATGAAAGGGAATAGTGAACCTTAGCCAAGGTTCGTTCGGAATCTGGATATGATAAATTATAAACAGACCTAAAACGTTAAACTTGTAACAATTAATAATTTATATACTACACAATTAATGATTAAACACAGCCTACTAACAAATACAATATTATATTTCATAAATTAAATCGATTACAAAACTTAAAATAAACCTGACTAACAATAGAATCAAAACAATTGACTTTACTATGCACAACCACTTGAGAACACTCGTACGCAGTATTGACTTATTTCTCAGCGCGTCCCGTATTTTGAACCTTTATAAACTTTACTAAGTAAAACATGGAGTTAGGTAGTTTACTTGTGTCTTCTTCACTGAGTGAAAAAATATGCTTATCTGCACACCAGGCCCTCTTAAAAGCATCTACGTTTCACCGTGCAAATGACACCTTCACTTCATTCACAATAAGGTCTCACTGAATGAGGAAATTCATTACTCTCAAAGGAGATATTTTGACTAGTATATTTTACACCTCTACCTCTTCTATTCTTAAATACTTCAATCATATAATTGGCTGACCAGGTGATAAACATAACTATTTTTTTGTAGCCCTGGAGCTAGGCGATAGAGTTCAAATAATTTAACACTCCACCTGCCTATTATTGGCCATTATTCAGGTGTTGACTGACTGACTACAAAGACGCTATCTGATTTTATTTTTGCTGTCTAATAGTTTCCTTAACAATCAAGATCATCTACCATTATTCTGGAACATCGTACAAAAAACCAAAATAAAATCAAACGTTTCTACTATTTTCGATTTCTTAGAATTCCTATTCAAAACATTTCATTCATCACAATTCACTGTTATTGTTCAATAAATTCCACCCTATATAATACACAATTCCTTTATTAACAATTTATTTCATCAACCATTTCTAGAATATCCTACAATAGTATTAGTAAAAATATTAGAGACTGGACAAAATATGAGCACACTTTTGAGGATGGATCACGAAATACAGCGATTTATCAAGAGTTGGTGTAACCAAATTGCATTAATGGAGTTATTCTTATTGATTGGATTTGTACCTAAAATTTTATTTTCTATGTTGAAAATTGTAGAAGTATTTAAGAGGTTAGATATTTTTATACATTTTCGATATCGTAAAATGAAATGAAATATAATTTTTCATCGAATCGTAAAACCGTGTCGATATATTTAAATTTATTTAACCGAGAAAAATTTAATAAGAAGAAACATCTGCTCGGGTCGTAAAGATATAAAGAATATTTTAAAATAAAATAAAACAGAGGACTTGATAAATCAAAAAAGGCGAACACAAAACGGAGAATATAAACTATCAGTATTATTTAGGTCAGTACAAACTAGTGTACGGTACATGTATTCGAAGGAACGAACTGATTCTAGGAGAATTTGATTTTCAAAAGCGAATGCGACTCATGTTCAATGTGTTATGTGCTTTACAACTCAAATATTTGTAGCAGTCAAACTATTTTCTACTATCTGTACATTGATTCCATCGGTATAGTGACAGAGGAAATAAATTTTCCATATAAGTTAGTTTCATGTTCATGAATTCATCAAGTTGTCTGATTTAGAAAATATATCCATTTACAAAGTTTTTCAATTTAACGACACTTTATTTGTGATATATTTATATAAAAGTATTTTAATAGATTTCTGTGTCTAAATATTCTCTTTATCGCGTTTTTTTTTTACTCGATTACATTTTATTTATAGTACAAAAAGAAAGTGCTGGAATAGTAATAAAACTTTTGACGTCCGGATTTCCGTTTTTGAGATATTCTGTTCACACACACACACACACGCGCGCGCGCGCGCACGCACGCACACGCACGCACGCACACACAAACAAACAAAAACACACAAACATAAACGCGCGCGCACACACACATACACACAGACCATTAGCTAAAAACATGTTTTTTGGGTTCAGGGGATCTGAAACGTGTGAACAGCCGGTGAAAGCTCGATTTCAAAAAATCGACATGTAAACAGTACTTTCCTTTCTATATATTCATGAACACCAGAGAAAGTGAAAAAAACCGGCTTGTATTTATTTGGTATAAGTGCCCTGACACACAGTTTACCACAGCTGGTTTAACTGTTTTTCATCATTAATTTTCTTTATTATTTTTACCTGAGAATGTGCTTTCGTATTACAAAGAAACTCCTCTGGTCAGCGTTTTTGTTTGGCTAGAGAAATTATTTTTATTATTTTAGTTGGTAAAAATGTTTTTGAAAAATATTCCTGGTATTACTCACTGGTTGGTATTTTAATATCAAAGTTAGCAATATTAAAATTCCTTTTTGTTCGTTTAAGATTTCGATTATTGTGCCTCAGGCTTCTTCAGATCTCAATCGTAGTATGTAAATAAGGCTTGTATAAGTTTTGCAAATAACTTAAGCTTTATTGCAGTGTTCAATATAATATACCTACATGTTCCAATTTTGTACATTTAATTTTAATATAAGATTCCCAGTTTATTATTTTATTATTTTTTTATAATTGAATAATAATACCAATAATAATTAAATAATAATAATAACAATAATAATAATAATAATAATAATATAATATAATAGGTAATAAAAATTTTCAAAAACATTTGTATGAGTAACATTTTTACTTTCTCTTGCCTACCTATATGAATATAGGCGAAAAATTGAAAATCACCATCGGTGAAAAATTGTAGGAAGGAAAGTTGTATTGTTTTGATTTCGGTTTTTCGAAATCGAGTTTTCACCGGATCTACACGTTTTCAGACTCCGTGAACCCAAAAAAAACATGTTTTAGCGATTGGTCTGTGTGCGCGCGCGCACGTGCGTGTGTAAACAGATTATCTCAAGAACAACCCCTCGTACGAACTTGAAACTTGAAACTTAACAAAGGTACTTACATACCACTATCGGACCCGACACGAACATTTTCATCAAAATCGGTCAACCGGAAGTAGTAGTTTATTCGTGCCATTTTTCTCTTTTTTGCGACTTTCTCAAAAACTGGTCCTACGATTTTTTTTCAAAATTGCCTGGTTTACTAAATTTTCTTTGCTCTACAAGATAGGGTAGACGCCATGTTTGCTAAAATTATGAGGCTGTTTTCACGTAAAAAAATTGTTTTTTTTAAGATTGCGGCTTTATTATGCATTTTACCGCAAAAATGTATATAATTAAAGTTGTAGAGAGTTTAAAATTTTACAACTTTTATTTCAAACATTTTTTGTATAACGCTTAGTTTAGCGGTAATTACCAATTTTCCGTTTTTTTCTCACGAAAACGTGTGAAAAATCTATTTTTTTTTAAATTTCGGCCTTAGTATTTCGGCCATTTTACGACAAAAGTGTATATAATAAAATTTATAGGAAATTAAAAGATCTACAACTTTTATTTCAAGCATTTTTTTGTTCAGTGCAAAGTTGAACATTCGACTATATCGATTCAGTACCTGAAGAACATTCAAAAATAGAGAATCAAAAATGTTTTTCATACTTTTTTATAATACAGATAGATCGGAAAAAATTTATAAGCAAAACGATATAAAACATGTAGTCCTACACAAATTTTAAATTCAGATTAGGCTTATGGGATTCATTATTCTAGATTTAGAATACATGATATAGCTGTCAATTACAACAGTGGTATGGAACAAAGCCAGTAAGGAAAAATTATTAGAAAAATATTTATTATCAGTACGGTTATCCAAACGCACACGGATGGAATTTTAAATGAAATTACGGAATCAATCTTGTCTGTGTCAGTCAAGTTGATGGTAAACTGAACAAAAAATCCTAAACAGTTGAGAAATTATGAAGCAAATAATCAAGTTAAATATAATATTCATAAATTTCTTCAATAATTTAATTAAGCATTTTAAGGAGGGTTGTGTAAAACAATAATTTGATAACATAAGAGAACCAAAAATATAATAGCACTATATTACATTTTAGAGTCTGAATTTCTAATGTGTTCTACTAAACTAAAGGTTTTAGAATCTATAAAATTCAAAATTGCTTTCCCTTGATTTATTACGATAATTCTTCAATGGTGGACGAAGAAGATATCTTACGCATCCCTTGATTTACGCGGGTAATTCGTTCCGAAAAATCGGCGCGTAATTCAAAGCGTCAAAAATCCAAACCAAGTTTCCCATAAGACTTTATTATAGTACTATTGAATGTTGAGAATCGTTTCACAGCAAGGATATAAATAATTTTAAAAAGTTGATTTGGCTTTCACATGATGTAATTTAAACTAAAGTACAAAAATATTAGAGATCAATTACAAATAATAATAAAAATACAGTTCTATCTTATAAAAATCACGTAGGCTTCTGTCAGGGCCATTGATTAAGGGAATCCCTTATTCAACGGTCCTGGGCTACTGTACTTTTTTTTCTTTTTTTTTTTGTTTAACGTCCGACTGTTTTGCAAATTGCTGCTAATGCAGACGGTGAAGGATGAAATGAATTTTTTGTAACGTATGAAAAAATGCCATGCCCGAGTGGGATTCGAACCCAAGACCGCGTGATGAGAGGCGAGCACGTTACCAACATCGCCAACGCGGCCGGCTAGGGCTACTGCACAGTTTTACTGTACAGTTTTTGTATCATTAATTTAAAAAAAAGTTTACATAGCTTATCTTTTTTCTAGTCTTCGTTTTTTTAGAGAAAGCATCCAGTTTTGTCTGTTTAGTAGACAACTTGAACTCTTGAAGAAGTCAAACGCCGTTCGGTAACAATAAACCTAACTTTTAACCGTTGATCAATTTATCACTTCTTTCAGGATATTTATAGTTTCTAAATAGTTTTCTTTATGTATTTTCACATAACTTTTCTAAATGTACGAATGTTTCACGTAAACGTTTCACACCCAGGGCTGGCAGCAACGTGGGGGCGTAGAACAAGACGGTTGTGGTATTGAATCATTACCTGTATGTATTTCACTAATTCCATTTCTACTGACATCGTATGGTGAGAACTCAACTTCTGCCTCCATCGCTGAAATCTTCATTATCAAGTGGTTGTTTATCACTTTCAATAACTTCTTCGATGTCTTTTTCTTCACTTACATCTTTCATTACGTAATTTTGAAACCGGAGCCGTGTATATTAAAGAAAGGGTGCTGATTTGACTACCGCGTACTTCAAAATCGTGCAAATCAAAACGCGTAATCTAAGGGATGCCTATACTCTTTTTTGGAATTTCCTGGATGCATTTAAAAAAAGAATCTAAAATTATTTGCTGAAACAAATACGTTACCTTAAATTTACAAGGACAAAAAGAATGAAAGTAAAGAATACAACCAAACATTATGAGATGATACGAGAATGTTTTCAAGAGAGAATCGAAGCCACTTTATATGTGTATATGTTCTTTAAAATGTTAAGAGAGAGATATTATGAGGGAGAAGGAAATGAGACGTACGTATAGGTTTCTAAAAGATCTAAGGAAGAGCCATTACTTGAAGTGCGAAGAGAAAAGCACTGACGAAATGGAGGTGCAGAAAGAAGAGCAGAAAGATTTCGCTGGTAAGTGTTAGTTGAAACTGAAGATGGGGTAGTTATCAAGTGTGTAGGTGGTTTAGTTACGGAAGGAAGAGGTCGGGGGTCTTAAGAGGTGGCGATGGTCCTGCAGAACGAGAAAGAGCGAGAGATATGGAGGGAGATAGCTAGATAGATAGAGAGAAAGATATCTGAAGTATGTAGGAATCCAATTATCAAAAGGAGTACTGTACTTTTATGTTGTTTAGACACTTGTCTATAACAGTAATAATAGAAATACTGTACAGTAACGGACCATATCTCGTATAACACTAGACAAGAATTGGATGGCAAACCTTACTAACTTCGTTCCGAAGTTTTAAACAGTTTTAAACACGTCACTCATTAAGCCCAGAGACACACACAAAACGGTTATAACAGAAGCGTTTACCGAATAAATTAATAATAGACTCTTTCGACTCGACGAGAGAGAAAGAGCGCAAGAAATTACAAATGAATTTGCTCATATTCATGTAGTGTAATTATTAGGGATACAAAATAGCACAAAACTTCACTGTTGATCAAACAATTTGTTCGTAGCTCTTGCACTAGCAATTTCATTTTAATTAAGTTTACATAAATACAAACTAATTAGCAACGATCGATAACGTTCACTTACTAACTTATTTAAAATGTAGTTTACCAGACTTAATTAAATAATTTTAATTAGAAACTAAAATATAAAAAAAATTAAAAATGCATATTCCAAATAACTCTTACAAACTTTCGTTAATGACCTTATGAGTAGTTGTTCAAATGAACACGCGAACACAAATGAATTACTGAATAAGTTTTATGAAAGTTTAATGAATTACTGAATAACACAAATGAATTATTATAAATAAGTAGCCTATACGCATTTCATCTGGCGCGTGGAGGCTTCGAATGAATCAGCTTGCATATACTACATCCACCCGTCCCTCAACAATTGTTATAGACTGTTCATAAAACTAATGTACACATTTTTCTACATTTTATAGTGAAATTCTTTTATTGTAAATACAGTAGAAAGCGAATGGGGAGTGATGTAATGTATTGATAAATTAATCATCAGTTATTATTGTTATACAGTTATAGGCTTATAAGTAGGCATAGTTTATTTACAAATTAAACTGGTTTTGACAACAGGTAACTCATCAACTACATACCCCTAACTAACAAATGAAACGCACAGTGAATATTGTCATTAAGTGTTTAATCAATTGTCGTTCAGTACAATCATTACGGTTATACAGTGTCGAGGGGTTTTTCATGTGTGCAGATCGAATAGTGTGTTAGTGTGTGTGTGTGTGTGTGCGCGTGCGCGCGCGCGCGTGTGTGTGTGAAATTATAAATCTATTTTATTTTGTTAATTTTAAAGGATAAAGTACAAATTCACCTAGTGTAGTGTTTAATATGTTATCGTTTACCAGTTTACATTACGCTTAAAATGTCTAAAATCGGAGGGAGTAAAGTTCTGCATAGCCAATCTCGGGAGATGATTGCTAATGTGGTTAAGTTTATGACCGAGGAAGCAAAGCACGGTGTTTTTTCATAGATGTTAAGAAAATTATCGGACGCGTTAGTGCAGCAACTGGTGTGTCAAAACGTTCAATTACGCGAATAAAACAAGAAACGAAAGTAATATTAGAAGGATCGTCACTGTCTTTTACGACACCCAAAAAACATTCGGTACGGGCCAAACCTGTTTCAGGTTTGGATGATTTTGACAGGAGTGTTATCCGTCAAAAAATAAATAATTTTTACACAGACGAAGGTGGAAAATGCTTACCAACAATAAATAAATTACTGCACGTCTTACGAGAGGAAAATATTTTTCATGGGTCAAGTAGAACATTAAGACGTTTTATACATGACATGGGTTATAAATGACACAGAATTGAATCAAATCAATTGGGTCTACATGAATATTATTGTATAAATGTACACTTTATAGAAAACTGTGTCATGCATTTTGTTTTGAAGTGGGCATTTTTGATACACCTTATAGTATTATAGGCTAAACTCTCTGCACGCCAGATGAGACGCCTATAGCTATACAGTATTATTTATAGCCAACAACTTTTTGTTAAGACCGAAAGTTAATAAATCCTTTTTTGCTAAAACTTTTGTTTATTTAAGTCCGAAGTGTTTTAATCTGTTGCCTATTGAAATTGAAAATAGCTTAAACATGTTAATATTTTGAAGAAAGGTTAAAGATTGGCTCAATGACATAACTGATGTTGATTCGCTTGTAAGAATTGTTGGTTATTGTTGGTGTTTTACCGTTGCTGACTTGCAGTGCTTGCTATTCAGTCATTGTAGGAATTTACTGATCTCGGTAAATAATATAACAATGATAACTTATTTTAGTGTTAAGTCATGTACAGGCGAATATCTGCTATGAAGACTGACGGCTTGGTTAATATTATTGTTAAAAATTATATAGTTACATGCTCTGTAGCTGCCGCTACAATAATTTTAATTGTCGTTTGTAGTGGATGACGACATTGATTTGTAATTAATTTGTAAACTTGTGCTAATATATTTTGTATTTTTTTTATATAACCACCGTTTACTTGAGTTGGTGGTTATTTATTCCTAGTAGATAAGATATAATTTTGTATTAGTATAAAGTGGAATAAATAAATATTATTATTATTAGTGAAAGAGATTAATTAATTTATTAATATATAACATAAATGTATGGCACACTTTATAATATATCGGTGTCCCACGAAGAGATTGCTATTTTTGAATTAATATGCCGGGCGTATAGCACACTCTACAGATTGGTAACTTTACAATTATAATAAACAGATTTGTAAAAAAGTACCCTCGAGTTTCATTTGCAACAGGATCTGTAAACAGACATAATTGCCATTATTACTACACAAAATTCACACACCTTACACGAAGTGATCGTAAAATCGAAGGGTATAACAGTATGAATTGCTGTCACCAAATATGGTGTTTTATCGTATGATAAATCCCATCAGACAATGACTGGAGACAGATAAGCATCAATTTTAACTAATCACATAGTTCCTCATCTTTCTCAGGCGGAGATGCAGAACGATTTCTCCAGCATGATGTAACTCCTCCACACTATGCTAATGTAGCCAAAGCGGTTTTAAACCAAAAACTTTTTAACCGTTGGATAGGCCGTGGCAGTGGCCTCATGGACTGGTCTCAAAGATCGCCAGACTTTCGATTTTTTCCTATTGGGCTTTTTGAAGGAAAAAGTGTCTTCTCACACCATTGCAACAGATAATGAATTAATGAGGCTGATTGAAGAGGAAATGCTGTTCATATCTCGTCGATTTTTCAAAAACGCTTACGACTCATTTTTGTTTTGTTGCTATCAGTGCATAGCTATTGATGGACATCAGTTCGAATGAAGGTTAATGAAACAAATTGTGTTCATTAACAGTTTAACACTTTCGTATTTCTTTCGTTTTATTACTTAAGAAACATCGTATCAAACCACCAATTTGAAATCGTTATGCAAATCAAATTACTTTCCGCCATTTTATTTTGATTAATCATAAGCAAATGAAACTCAAGGGTACTTTTTGTAAATATCTATTTATTGTAACTGTACAGTTTTCAGTTTGCAGAGTAGGCGATACATTTAGAAAAATAATTCAAAAATAATAACCTCTTCGTGGGACAACCAGTATAAAAATTGAGTTTTAAATAAAGGATTTATCTTAAAAAGAAAGGATCGTACAGGATTTTATTTTTACAATAAGCTTTCCTTAGTTGATTGATTATCCGTGGTTTTTCCTTCGTAATTTTATTGATGGCAATTTTTAAATATGTCATCTATCATTTTGTTTGTTCGTCCATCCGTCCGCCACACCCAGATGTCAAAAACTACAAGAGATAGCAACAAACGATTTTCGGATTCGTCATCTACACAAAAAGTTAGTTTGCCTAAATTCTCAGAAATCGAAACTAGTAGAAAAGTTTGCTGTTATTTTTATTTCTTTTACCATCTTCTATAAAAAGGAGAAATTAATAAAAGGGTCTCGATTACTATCAGACCGCAGGTATAAAAACAGTTAGCGCCTTTGTAGTAGGGTAGTTAGTACTTGACTGTGAATGGAATTAGTGTTGTCGGGCTGTTTCGAAATAGTGTCGTTACGGGACCGGTTCTAAATTAGTTAATAGTGCGTGTACTACGAATGGTAGCAAGTGGTGGTGGTGGAAAGCTAAATTATTGTTTTGATTGTTGAATGGCTAGTTGTTGTTGTTTAGGCCATCAGCCAAAAGCAGGTTTGAACTCTACAAGCTTTACTACGTAAAACGAGAAGTGAGGTGGTTTACCATTGCATTCCTGCATGGAGAAAGATCTACTTTCCACCCTGCAAATGACACCTTCACTTCATTCACTACAGGGTCTGGCTGTATAATGAAATTCATTACTCTCGTAGCAGATAACTATGACAGGTGTCTTTACACCTCAAACTTTTCTGTTCTTAAATACTTGTTATATAATTGGCTGGCGATGTGATAAGAAACAGAACTATTTCTTTTAGCCCTGGAACTAGCAGATCGAGTGCAAATAATTTAACTCTCCACCTGCCTGTTATGGGCACCAAAATGACATTATCTTACAAGTCAAGTTTAGTTAAATCTTAATTTTTGTAGACAATTGTAACTATTAACCGTGTCAATAAATAATCGTTCTAAGTTAAAAGAAAGTATTTTTTTATTATTTATTATACCTAGATCCAAAAAGAATCTAGGTTTAGGCGATACAATATTAATAAAGAGTATATTAGATATAGTCCTATATAGACTCAGGCCTTCAGTTTCTTAGATAGTATGGTTAATTAAGCCACAATCATCAAAGTACACCGGTAACCACTGTGTAGTATTCAAATCTGAAAGAAAGTTACATTTACTAGGATTTTAACCACGATACCTTTTGTCAGTTAACAAAAGTTAAATGTTAACTTAAAATGTGAAAAATAAGTATAAAAAGGATCAGAATCCTCTGGCAATCAACATTCTTGACCACAACGAAGATTTACACAGAAACATGTTAAAACTTTGGACCTTCATGAACCTTCATGTAACCATTTAATTAATATTAATAATATTAATTAATATTATGTTTTGCGACTTCTACTACTTATCAGAAACACCTTATAATCAGCATCATCATCTCCATCATGGTTGTCATTGTCATCTTCGGTTTAATTTACTTCATGATTATGGATAGTTAGTAAATTTTAGTTGAGAGTTAAATTTTTAAAACAAACTACTGAGTGCTGTTTTTTTTTTAATTTAAATAATTTCATACTTTTTTATACTTCTATGGTATTTTGCTAGTTTATACTCTATGTACAAACTGATTGCACGGAATCACACCTAGTTAAAAAAAAGCGATATTTATATAATCGTAAACATTTATAAACACCCATTACCTCTGATTTACTAATTCTCCTTTTTAAAATTCGGTTAATAATATCGCGGTTCATTTGAACACAGGTCAAGAAGGTTTGTTTAATTAACGATTATTCATCTAAATCCGACTAATTAAAGGGAAAGTCTAAGCAAAAGGAAATGAAAGTGGTGATAAGCGAGACAAATGAGAAATATTTAAATGGGAAGACACAAAGAAGGGACTTAAATATTAAACTTCCCTTACCTGGGATTAAGGGAGATGATGATACGGTAAGCCGCAAGTTTGTATTTACCCTAAACGACCCGTTTTCTATTTTCCACCCTCAAGAGACAGTTTAACTCAAATCATCCTTGAGTTACCAACAGTCCCTAACTCGTTAACTTATATAACAACTAGCCCAACTGCAGGATTTGTGATAACGGGAAAGGGGCGAGGGTTGAATTGGTTGACGAGACAACGCATCTGAAATAAATTTCACCCTCTAATATTCCCTTAGAAACTACTTTGTTAAACTTGCAATTTTTGTTCTATAATAAACGATGAGATGCTCGAATTTACTTTAAAAAAACCGATAAAAAATTCTTATTATCCCTAACATAATAATAATTAAAGTTATCCATCCATCTAAAAATTTATTTGATAACAAAATGTTTATAAAATTGCTGATTAAAGATGGTTTATTCCATGTTTCGTCGTTGAACATTGTCGACCAATCCAAGTTAAAATTGTTACGTACATAGCATCAAAATGCAAAAGGTTTCCTAAAAAAAAAACTAAGAATGACGTTCGTTTGAGCAGACGACATTAGCTGGAGCCATATGGGCAGTAAAGATCTTTCGAGTAACTCCTCAGCTATAGCTAGCAGCTATAGCTAGAGTGCTCAAAAAGTTATTTTCTGAAAAATTTAGAGTTTGAATTTTTTGTGAAAGAAGTTCAACAGCACTCTACGGATTTTAACATAAAAATTTACAAGAACATTCCTTTATTCTACAACAAAAAATAACAATTAAAAGAAAAGGAGAGTAAGTACGCGTTGATAAATGTAGATCGTCACGAATTACGGGGCCATAGTACCGATATTTTCTTCATTAATTGCAGTTGACGGACGACACGATCTTTAGGAATCAACTCAGCTTAATCTCATCCATAAGAAAACGCTTTGTGTCAACAAAAAATTATATTGGTATCCGAAGCAACTTTCATCTCATTCACCGCATCAACAGCCGACAAACCGCGGCGAACACAATAGCGAATCGCATATCGTTGCTATTTTCCTAAATCCGCTCTTATTGAAAAAAAACCGGAGGGTACCGCAAAATATGTCGGACAAATATGATTGTTGAGTACTTATAAATGAACAAAAAATCATTCGGTGCTGAACAAGTTTTTGTAACGAGTTAAACTTTGCATTTAAATAGGTTAAAACATGTCCATTTGCGTCAATCGCTGATACGATTCGTCACTCTCATTTGTTTTGGGACACCTTTGCAAGATATCAAGTGAATCAAAATGTAGTTTTATTTGAATGTACCAAAGAAAGTCAAAACCGTTTATCGTAACATACAATCCTTTTGTAAAAGTATTTTTGTTTTTAATTTTGGAAAGGGGGTGTTCAGTAAGTATTTCCATTTATGAAGTTCCAGGAAATCTAATGTGTATTAGGGTAAATAGAATAGGGGTTTCTTGTTATTCCGAATTGAGATCTAAGTTCTATTTAAGTTAAAGACGTCAATTTTTATAGGTTCACTACAGGTACCATCTCTTTCAAGTTTCAACCATCTAGCTCGTCTGTAACTCAGTAAACTGAAAATATTCTTTTAAGGGTTGAACACTGTTTCTAACTGCTTAGAAAATTAAATTTTGGAAATGGTTAATGAGTCATTTTTGTAGGTGAATTATAATTTACGTTTCCACTGAATTTCAGCCGTACAGCCTGTCCGAAACTTAGTAACCAGAAAATATTAGTTTAAAAGTTTCAAACACCCTTTCAAAACGAAAACACCCTTTTCAACCCCTTTAACGGTGGAATGTCAAAGTCGTTTATATTTAATGTTTCTATTTACCCTCAAGAATATATTCACTGTAAATTTCAGTTTTCAAGCTATTGTGCAAGTAGATGAATTATTGATAAATGAGTTAGTGAGGGCTTTTCCATTTTGCATAGGCTTACACCCTGATGATAATTCGTGTTAAAACAATCTAAAATATTGTAAAAAGATGTAAACTTTATAGAACAATGCTGAAAAATCCTGGGAAAATAATTAGAAAATAGCATCAAGTTAATCTAAAATACCAAATTGTAAGTCCTGATGAAATTCAATGAAAACTCATTTATCAAATCAGTGATTAAAATAAAATACCAAACAAGATAATTTTTTAATTTTATGAGAACATTATTTTTTCAATCCATTACAAAGTACGTCATCAAATATTTAAAATAGACTGAAAACTGGTTTTGAATTTATTTAATTAATATTTTATTTTTTATTTTATTTCTGAAGAGAAGAGAGCATTGGATATGAAATTTATTAGGTGAATTTAATAACACCACCATCGACAAATAATTGGAAGTCAAACTCTTGTCTCACAAACGATTATTTCAGCTTGACTGGCAATGACATTAATTACTCTACTTCATAAAAATTTAAATTTTTATTTAAAATATTATCACAAGGTGTTCAAAAAAGTTTAATTCATATTTATTTTACACGAAATATATTATTAATTAAATATATAGGTAATGATAAACAATGTGTGATATTTTATACTGCCTTGGTATGTATGGGTCTAAGCGATACAATGTGTCATTTGAATTACCTATCAGCACTTCTGTAGAGGTTTTATTACAAAGAAAATAAGCAATATAGCCTAAACTAAAGTAAGTAGAATGAAAGATGAAGCCTGTATTTGGAACCGCGTTATCTCATCAAGTAAGAAACATACAAATTTCTGGTACGGCTCGTTTTAAAACTGTGGTTTTTTTGGATTATACGAATAAATTACGAAACACGGAAGTGTTTAGCCTGATTTTTGTAAGGAGAGCGCTGGGTAAAACGTGCATCTGCATTAGTATAGTCTTGTATGTATTGCAATAGTGCAGCGTATATTATCAACAATGGAACAGCATGCCTACAAAATACAATGGGTGTTGTCAATTTTCAACCACACTCTGACTGTACATCTAACTGTAGGTCGGAGGGAGCCACTAAACTGATTAAATTCCTTTGGAATGGGTGTAGTCGGCGAAGGAGTGAACGGATAAATACGCGTGTAGGTCGGAGGGGTATACAGGGTCGAAGTTATGTATGAGCATGCGTAGTACAGCGCTCACAGCAATTGGCATGACCTTTATTAAGCATTTTTTAGCGATTTGGAAACAAAACGTGTGCCCGTTTTTTAGAGAATTTTTAACTTAGTCCATATTTCAGAATGTGTAGCCCGATCAATTTTAAGAAGAAAATTATGGTGTTTCAGAATAGTGTTCCTGCATGTTTTCTTATTAATTTCAGCTAAAATTCACCCTTATAGTACAACGGGTAAAGGAATTACAGCGTTTTTAAAAAAAAAATTATATTTTTGTTCCCGATGGACGTAACGATTTAGAACCAACGCTAAAAAAATTTGTTTAAAAAAAAAATTCGTTTTTGAAGTTTATCCTGTTAGCTTTTGTGTATGCAGTAGGGGAACGCTGCAGTCTCGTTTTGAACTAAGCAGGAGTACCCGCACAAGAATCTTTCATTTTTAATTCGAATCTTTCGTTTTTGGAGGTTAGTTTTTTGTTTATTTCTAATGTTTTATTGCTAATATTAGGTTATACAGTTCATTATTAATACTGTTCATTATTTGCATTGGCAAGAGAAAAGTCGTGCGAGACAGATTTTATGTAATTACACATCATCCGGCTCATTTTGGACGCAAATGGGGCGTACAATGCGACACCACATACCCGCTGAGTGGCTATGTAGCCACTGACCGCTTTCAATTAATATAATCCTTCTAAAAATTTACCTTTTGTTAAGAAAATACGTTAAATTTAAAATAATTATTGTAGCGTAATTTAATTCCCTTATTAATAAAAGGGATATAGCGTTCGTTCTAACTCGTTAGTCCATCTGGAACAAAAATAACATTTTTTTTAAATGTATTTTCTTTACACTTTGAACTAAAAGGCTGAATTTTAGCTGAAATTAATCAGAAAACATGCAGGAACACGCCATAATTTTTCTTTTAAAATTGATTGTGCTACTTGTTCTGAAACATGGACTAAGTGAAAAATGCGAGTTATGTAATTTTAATTGACAGCGTTGATACATTTCGTGTATGGTGTCATTAATAAATTGGATTTTTAAACCCGAATGAAGTGCGGGATTTGTCACAAAAAATGGAGCGTTAACTAGGTTACGAAGCAATTTTGATTGAAACAAATGAATTTTGATGAAAACCGTCAGTCAAAGGCAAAAAAGTAATAAAATAAATTAAATATTTTGCCTATATTTTTTAATTTCTATAAAATCTTCCAGGAATTGTCTGATTGTTTGAATTCGATGATAAAAATATACAGCACTTCATATTATACTGTGTTATTATACAGTATATATATATTTTTTTTTTTGCTTTAATTTTTATTACGGTACTGTACATTGAGCTGCACAACTTCCGTATATGATAATTAAATGGCAGTAGAGAATTTCACTTTAAAAAGAAGAGATACCCTGTGGTACATTCTCCGTTTAAAACTTCGCGGTATTGTCCGTTATTCAGACCAAGAGGTCTCTACTCCATTTTCGCTTTAAACGTCGCACAGTTGGGAGGTTCCTTGTAGCTAGATCACGGACTATTTCGTTTAAATGGTCAACTAGTCTTTTGTGAAATGTACTATACAAGGACACGGTTAGCACCTTCACTGTCGGAATTTTGAAATCGTCCTGGAGGGTTTTATTGCTTACATAAAAAATAGCGCCAGTTGCAAGTCTTAAGAATTTTGATTGAAAGGCCTGAATCGACCTTAAATTACTTTCTGCCGCTATTCCAAAGAGCTGGACGCCATAAGTCCAGATTGGTCTTATCTATATATTATTACAGTGTTTTATACAGAGTTTTCAATATGTTGTTTTTTCATGAAAATACATCTCAACACACAACGTAATTTATCGGACGACAATTTTCTGCAAAAAGTACACACTGATTTTCTATAACATAAAAACATTATTCACGTTTTTTTCTACTTTTATTGACTACGTTATCTCAACTTATAAAATTGGGACAGTCATTTCACAAGATATTATTGAAAAAATCTAATAATTCAGATATAAATCAATAAAAATAAATTTTGTATACGAACAGAAATTCACAACCAAATTGTATTTAGTAGCACCTTCGTTTATAAAGCTATTCGTCTTATTGAAAAAATAACATGTAAAATGCACTTCAAGATACTTTAAATGTCTATTTTTTCAGAAAAGATATCTTTGTGTTTAAACAACACGACTTTTTAACGATTTCCCCTGTATATTTCAAAACAATAGAACATAGAAATTCTACTAAGATAACAAATTAAAGTTTTTCGTACGATTACTTATCATGGTACATAAATACCACACTACATCGCGACATGAGTATTACCACAACACAAAAAGAAATCGTAAAACGCAACAGTAATCACAAAATCAAATTGGAACACCTTTTCAATCATGAACGTATCAATATTTTAGAAAATAACACTACTTAGCGACGAAAATTTTTAAAAAAGTCCATCGAACCAAACTTTTCTAAAATGGCAGATGCTTTTCATTTTATTTATTTTTGTAACTGTAATTTAATGAAACTGTTCTTTTTTCTATCGTTTTTATTTTGTTTTTAAAGAAGATTTGTCCATGACAGACAGGTGGAGCGTTACATTATTTGAACTCGATCTGCTAGTTTCAGGGCTACAAAAAAATAGTCTTATTTCTTATCACATGGTTAGACAATTATACGGCTGAAGCATTCAAGAACAGAAGAGGTAGAGGTGTAAAATATACTAGTCTTGAGTTACCTCCTCTGAAAGTAATGAATTTCATTATACAGCCAGACCCTGTGGTGAATAAAGTGAAGGTGTCATTTGCAGGGTGGAAATTATATACTTTTCAGATGGGCCGGCATGCTGATAAGCATACTTTTCCACTCAGTGAGGAATAATTAGGTAAATTACCTCACCCTTCGTTTTACTTAGTAAAGACTCAAGAGCTTCAAACAAGATTTTTAGCAGATAACATAAATTTTGAATAATCATGGATGATTTCTCATGAATTCAATGGACCCAAATAATTCATTGAGGCTGCAAATCAGATCAGATGTCTCCTACGACTAAGGGAGTAGAACAGCGACCTACTATGACTTCAGTTACATAAAATTTAATTAATATTATTCAAATAACAACCTGATAAGCATTCAGAAAAAACCAATATTTTAAAATTTTTCTATCGGGATGAACAATGATAATTGTTCCGTTTTTTCAAGATACTCATGTCATTGGTTCATCATCATTCGTCAACACACATTTTGTACTTTATTAAACAGAATCTAGTAAATTAACGATGAGAAAAACTAAATCCTCATGAAAACATAAAATCAAAACAAATCCAGATAGCGTTGAGGGTACAAGCTAATAGTTACACTTATTTTCTACGGAACATAATTATGTACAGAAAATCTCAAAAAGTTACAAGAAATTCACTAAAAATTAAACAAGAATTTAATCTACGTTAAGCAAATACAAGGGGTTTGATACTAGATTTGCCAATGTAATGAACGATTTGGTTGTACAGGGGTCCTAAAAATAGGTAAATAAGATGATTAACGGACTAAAGCGACATGAAACGACAGCTTGATTACAGAACGATCAGATTAAACATCATAAATAATGAAGATTTGCATGAAAATGATTGAGAGCCTTTCATTTTGATTTTCCAGTGATATATATCAGTGATCGGTCATTATGAATGGTGATTGTAATCACCCTATTGGAGAAACAGCCTATTAAATGAATAACCCATCAAGATAATAAAAGGGCCAACCCGGAATAAAAAAACGTTGTAAAATTTATTGACCCCGTATTATTTATGTATGTCTAAAAATTCTTATCTAAAAGGTGTTTTCTTTTGAAAATATAAATTATTGTTTACCAAAAGAAAATATATAGGTTATAGAAAAATGTACCGTTTTTAAAACTTTTATGACATCAGAGATTTATGAAAATTTTCCCTTTGGGAAACAGGGAATTCAAAATGAATTATACTTTTTGAATGAATAAATTTGTAGTGCAGATGTAAAATTAATTACCATGAAAATATTTGGAATTTGTGAGATATACACTTAAATTTAAAAACTCTCGGAAACAAATTTTCTACACTGTTTATTAATATCACGTGATTAAAACAACCCCAGACTTCGACACTCTGCACGTACAATTGCTCCAACCGATCTAGGTGTATGGTAGTCAGATTTGTGTCCCTTCACGAATAAAAAATTTCAAAAGTAATTTCTTGCGATTCATTACTAATTCCCTGAATACAACAAAACACAACACGATAAATTACACGCCCCTTGCGTTTGTACATTCCTAAATTTATACCGTAGGTTCAGAGACAGACTTCAAAATCATAATAAATCCTTAAGACGCAACAAAAATTCTCCCGATCTACTAGGAATGGCACAAAGACGACTGAACCCGAAGGAGAAGCGTCATAATACGTTAACACAACATTAATAACGGCAACATAATTAGTTCAAAAGTTTAACATAAGTTTAAATATGTATTCTAAATCCAAACCATTAAACCTGTCTCTTTTATTTAGTAAACACTAAACATTTTTGCTAGTTACAAAACTGGATAAAATAATTTAGAAAAACTTTTTCTTAGGTACCGAATTCACGTTACGACCAGGAACATGTTGCTGGGTATTTCTTCATGCAAAACAGCTTGTAGCTCAATAATTTATTTGTATTTAATTTTTTATATCTAGAACTATACTACACGTAAACTGTAGCATAACCTATAGAATTGAAGAAAATTTTTTTCAGGCGTGGAAGGAAGTCACACCCAGCAGTGTAATTTCAAGGATGACATAATCATACTACGGTAGAGAGAGAGAGAGTGGGGCGGAGAGATTATTGATGAAAATGACAGCACCAACAATGAAGAAATTAAGAAGATGTGATGAAGAAAAAGTGTAATGGTAATAATGATAAGGTAAAAATGATAAGATAATGGTAATAATAGTAATGGAATGTTATTTGAGATGTCTCCACTAAAGACGGCGCAAACGTCTAAAACTTGGAAAATTTTGAATGGCCATTATAGCGAGCGAGATCGTTTGAATGATTTTTCTGTTTGTCAAAGAATTTTTTATAAAATTTTCTAGCAATGTCTTTTACGTAGGGAATGCGAAGAAGGTCCAAATGAAGGGTGTCGTTTCTCACGTACCAAGGCTTAGCTCATGAATTACAGGCAAAATGCAAGTAATAAGGAAATATAATAAGACGATGAGCAATACCCTACTTTCGCAAAAATATAAATTATAAATCGACTTCAGATTTAACAGTTAAAAGTAATTTCTGTGCAAAACCCTCAGTAAAAAACAAAATAAAGATTTTAATCAAAAACGAATAATAGAAGCTTTCTTTCATGTAGCCCTAACACATGAAATATATTTTACAGTGGGGTATTGTCTTATTATATTTGCTCAATAATTTATTGTACGTAGATTATTTAGTAACTAATTTTTTATGTTTTTGTTTACAAATAAACTTAACTGTTTAATAAACAAATTAAAGTTATAACAACTAACACCGTATTCATAATTATCTATAAATTTCACAAAAATAAACGACACTACCACAACTGTACAGATGTTTTAGGAAAAAAAATATTACACAATCCTAAACGACTGACACACACAATATCTTATCAGATAATTTTCCAGGCAATCCATTTTTGAGACGTACTTGAGGCAAGGATGTCAAAAGCTTTTCGGTAAATGTAAAAAATCTATATTTGTATAAATATTATCAATTTTCATTCCAATTTTCGCTCTCTACGCAGCCGAATATCTAACCATGACCAAGAAAGGCATACTGGAAAAGATAGCGACTAAAGAATGATGGTCCATGGGGAAAATCCTAGGTTTCCGACTAGAAGACAGGGAATGCAGACTCAGAAGTAATGAGAGTGTATCGGCTCACCGAGAAAATTACGATATGTTTCAGGAAATGTACACACACGCCTTCTGTATCTGTAGCCACCTAGGCATGCTGGAGAAGATAGCGACTAAAGAATGAGGTTCATAAGGGTAAATCCTCCTAGATTCCCGACTAAAAGACAGGGAATACAGGCTCAGAAGTAATGAGGAAGTGTATCGCCACACCGAGAAAATTACAATAAGTTTCAGGAAATGTAGACGCGCCTTCTACAAGCCACCTAAGCATACTGGAAAATACAGCGACTAAAGAATGTTAGTACATAGGGTAAATCCTAGGTTCCCGACTAAAAGACAGGGAATACAGGCTCAGACGTAATGAGAGAGTGTATTGGCACACCGAGAAAATTACAATAAGTTTCAGGAAATGTAGACGCGCCTTCTACAAGCCACCTAGGCATTCTGGAAAAGACAGCGACTAAAGAATTACAGTTCATAGGGTAAAACCTAGGTTCCCGACAAGAAGACAGGGATTACAGGCTCAGAAGTAATGAGAAAGTGTATCGTCACACCGAGAAAATTACAATAGGTTTCAGAAAATGTTGACTCGCCTTCTATAGCCACCTATACCAAATGCATGACTGGCTAAACGAATGTGGAATTGCCGAGAGTCATAGAACCTACAACGATGATTCAGATAAATAAACTACAACCAGACCAAAATGAGCATCACAACCCAAGATCTTGCAATCAGAACCACACTCAAACACAAGCTCAACCACATAGCATATATGGAAGAACCTGGAAGGAAGACTGGCTCAATAAAACGAGCCTAAGCTCAAAGAGCACATCAGTCAGAGGTGATGAAGGCCTGCTGAGCGCGTAGGAAATTGAAACACTGAAAAACCGCATTCCAAATAAGTAAATGTAGACAGTGTCCTAGGTATCCTAGGTTCCCGACTAAAAGACAGGGAATACAGGCTCAGACGTAATGAGAGAGTGTATTGGCACACCGAGAAAATTACAATAAGTTTCAGAAAATGTAAACGCACCTTCAGGAAATGTACAATAAGTTAATTGTTTTTTATATTGCCTTAGGTTTTTTTTTATTAAATTCTATAACTTTTCGTACAAACTTTATCGAGAAATATTATTAATTATAAATTTTAATTAATAAACTATTTATAATGTCCCTTTAACGTTTTACTACACAATGGTGTTCACTTTCAAGCCCTAATGTCAATTAAAACGAATTTATTGTCACATTCACTAGTTGCTAATTTTATACAAATAATAGATAAAATAAGAAAAGTCGACTAAACAATAAAATTGTAGTCACAATTTTAAATTGCAGTAATAGCTCAATATGTTCACTATATGAATCTATTCATGATAACGTTGGTATATTTAATAAACGTACATTTTAATTTAACATTTGTGAATTGTTGCAGCTGTTAATATAAATTGTGTTATTTGTACGTTATTATATTTTTAAATATAGAAAATGTAAAAGAGATAAATGGAATAAAATATTTTTTTTTTTAAATTAACGATTTTAATAATGAATATAATAGTATAGAAATCTGATGTAAAACACTCACGCAACTTTCTCTTGCCAATGCAAATTATGAACAATATAGGCTAATATTAGTATAATAAAGCATTCAATTTAAACAAAAAACGTGTCAGTTTTATATTTTTAGCGTTTTTACTTTCTCTTGCCTATATGAATATAAGGAAGGAAAGTATTGTTTTCATGTCGGTTCTTTGAAATCGAGTTTTCACCGGATCTACACGTTTTCAGACCCCCTGAACCCAAAAAAACGTTTTTTTAGCGATTGGTCTGTGTGTGTGAACAGAATATCTCAATAATGGAACATCGTACAAACTTGAAACTTAAGTTACATACCACTACCGAACCCGACACGAACATTTTCATCAAAATCGGTCAACCGGAAGTAGTAGTTTATTCGTGTAAATTTTCACTTTTTTGCGATTTTCCCAAAAACTGGTCTTACGATTTTTTTAAAAATCGCCTCATTTACTTAATTTTTTTATGCTCTACAAGATAGGGTAGGCGCCATGTTTGCTGAAATTCTCGGTGAGGCAGTTTTCACGTAAAAACATTGTTTTTTCAAGATCGCGGCTTTAATATGCATTTTAGCTCAGAAATTTATATAATAAAAAATGTAGAGAATTTAAAATTCTATAACTTTTATTTCAAAAATGTTTTTGTATATCGCTTAGTTTAGCAGTAATTAGAAATTTTCTGTTCTTTTTTCTCACGAAAACGTGTGAAAAATCAATTTTTTTAAGATTTCGGCCTTAGAATGCATTTTACGACAAAAGTGTATGTAATAAAATGTATAGGAAATTAAGAGATCTACAACTTTTATTTAAAGAATTTTTTGTACAGTGCCTAGTTTAGAGTGAAAGAGCGATTTTCCATATTTTTAAGCCAAACTGAGGTTGATATTCATTTTGCGTTTTTCATTATATGATTAAATTAGGTTATGTTTATTGAGGTTAGTTTTTTGTTTATTTCTAATGTTTTATTACTAATGTTAGGTTTATTGTTAATTATTTGCATTGGCAAGAGAAAGTTGTGTGAGTGTTTCACACCAGATTTTTTAATTTTGCTATATCTGGATGAGAAGAAAAAAAACAGCCTGTTTTTTTGTTGCTGCAACAGATGGGATACATTTAGAGACTTACAACTCAAACACCGCTCGACTGATTTCTTTGAGAATTTGCCGGGATATAAACTTGTATGTTTTTATTGTACGTACGAAATTTCAGATTTGTAGCAAATTTAAACTTTGAGTTATTAGCAAAACTCGCCATATCTGCCGAAATTCTTGGAACAGCTGTTTTATCGTAAATAAATTTTTTTTAAGATTGCGCCTTTAATATGTATTTTAGCGCAAAAATATTTATAACAAAAGATGTAGACAATTTAAAATCTTACAAATTTTATTTCAAACATTTTGTTGTATAACGCTTAGTTTAGCGGTAATTAGCAATTTTCTGCTATTTCACGAAATTGTGTAAAAAATTTATTTTTTAAAAGATTTCAGCCTTAGTATGCATTTTACGACAGGTGTATAATATAATAATATTTATAGTAAACTCATAGATCTAAAACTAAGCATTTTACTCTACAGTGCCTAGTTTAGCGTTAAAGAGTGATTTTCCGTATTTTTAAACCAAACTGAGGTCGAGTTTAATTTTTGGCATCATTCACTGATGATTAAAATAAGGTTATGTTATTTGAGGTTAGTTTTTTGTTTATTTCTAATGTTTTATTACTAATGTTAGGTTATATTGGTTATTATTTGCATTGGCAAGAGAAAGTTGTGTGAGTGTTTCACATCAATGTTAATTTTTAATATATAACTGTCAGAGTAACCACGTCAAGTTCATCAAACAAATTTGTACTCGGGTATCTAGGCTTACCAAATGCTGTTCTTATTATATGCTTTTGTCATTACCTGCGGGGTATAAAATTATTGGGTCTTTCCTGTTATTCCCCCCTAGCATAATTTTTACATTTTGTGAAAATATTTCGTGTGTAGGTATTCTTACA
Source organism: Catonia carolina (assembly GCA_035578175.1). NCBI lineage: Eukaryota > Metazoa > Arthropoda > Insecta > Hemiptera > Achilidae > Catonia > Catonia carolina. Next base: position 65,855,930 of record JAQMRL010000004.1, on the reverse strand, counting down.
GTATTTTTAACGATAAAAATGGAAAAAATATTTAATAAAATCATATATCAATATTTTTCAAGTTAGGTAGGCTACCGTTAAAGTTTTATCGTTTTTCAAGTTAATCTTAAAATATTTATTAAAAATTATTTCATTATTTAATAATATTTATATTATGTTAAATTTATTTATTTAATGATGTCACGTACTCAATAAGTTGATATTTCATTATAAGATACAGTAAAAAAATTGAGAAAAAGCAATGTATTTACCCTTGCTACATTTAACCTTAAATTGATGAATATTGGTGTAGGATTTTTTTAAATATTTTTCTCGTTAAAAATATTTTAAGATTGCATACGAAATATTCATAAAATGTGATAAACTATTCCGGGGGGGGGGGGAGAAGAATAACAGAAAAGACCCAAAATTTTAACAAGATAAATAAAATACTAATGTAAGCATTACATTAAAATAATTATATATTTTTAAAAGATAGAACTAACCTGTTTTCAATCAAATATATTCATTTAAGAAAGAAATAATTCCAGTTCAATAAATAGGCCTACACGCAAACATTTTAATAAAACAAAAACCATAGTAGTAAAAAACCAAAAGTTTTCCACTACTAAATAAACTAACTCACCCGCGCGGCGTAGAAAATTTAACTACTGTGTTTAGTATAAACACGTTATGGATAGGCAGAGATTGTTGCGTTGCAGATTGTCATTTGTCTGAATGCGCGCGCATCACGAGCTACAAACCTGCACGATCATGTCTGTCACCGAAATTCTAATGAATACGGAGCGAGTTTTTATATGCGTTGGCCTACGTACAATTTTATAAGCTTATTTTACTGAATACGCCTAACAAATATTATTCTTCGGGGAAAACCCATGTTATTTTTTATAAAAAAAACCTTTAAATTGTATAATAATTTTATTTTTTCTTTCTTAATAAATTGTAATATTTCTCTTCACATATTTAATGTAATATTTACAAAGATAGAGTATGGTATCTTCAAAAATCAATATACGTACTATATAATATCTTCCACTAGCCAAAAAATTATAATGATATTTACAAATTAATTGCAATGACAATGGCAATCAAAAACACAATTGAAAATAATTTAATTATAATGATATTAAATGATATTACCTTATTTAAATTGGAAGTATTAGATCTATTAAAAACACAATTGAGTTTCTCCTATTAAGAGAAACGACATTAAATGTTATTAATTTCAGTTGTTTCTTTAATTGTTTCACTAATCACTTTTTATACTTGTTTTTTATATTTTATTTTTATACCATTGTTACAATCAAAATATCCCTCCGCTGTTTATTTGTTTACATTCTTGTGTATGTTGTTTATGCCAACGCGGTACAATTCACTATAAGAAAAATATATTTTTCTTTACATACGTACTATATAATATCTTCCACTAGCCAAAAAATTAAAATATATAAATATTTTTCTCTTTTTTAAATTGTCTAGTTTTAATTATTACATGCTATATAGGTACTTGTTTTAATTTTTTACTGTATTATTGCACTTGAATATTGTAGGGATAGAAAGTATTGTTTTCGAGTCGTGTCATTTTTCACTTTATGCGATTTTCTCAAAAACGGCTCCTATGATTTCTTTTTTAAATCGCCTTATATACTACATGTTTTATGTTCTACAAAAAAGGGTAGGTGCCATTTCTGCTGAAATTCTTGGGGAAGCTGCGCTTTCGTAAAAAAATTGTATTGTTTGTTTTCAAAAATAAATTTTTCAGTTTCTAAAACGTTTGTATGTAATAATTCTGATAAACAGAATAAGTTAAGTACTATTATTTTCTTAGTGTAAACCTATCATTTATCTTCTACTCTACCTTCTTCGGTTTTTTTATAATATAGCCATTATAAAAAAATATAGATAAAATGAACAAAAATTATGCCTTTCACGGCCTTTCAAAGTAGTGACGGTGAGTGAACATATAGTTGTAATAGCAGTAGTAGTAGACCTAGCACCGCACGTGCATGTATGCAAAGGGCCGGCATAAAGTTACCGACTACGGCAATAAAAAGAAACTATTTTTTTTCTAAATAATTAGCCCAATGTTCCGATTACTTTTGAAAAATACAATATTATTCTGTTTGTTTTAGTATTACTGCTTACTACTTTTAGTATTACTTCCCTTAATTCAGAATGTAAGTTAATTATTTATTTATTTTTATTGTGTTAATTTGTGTTACTTTGTTTAGTTAATTTATAATTTTTCTGTAAAATCCGTCCCGTGGTGCATGGTCAGCGCGACTGGCTTTTACGTCGGGGTTCCGGGTTTGATACCGGGGCAGGACCAGCATTTTTTTCATCAATCATTTTTATCTATCACCCAACTTATCGTCTGCATTTAGTAGTAACTAAAAAACAGTGGGACGTAAAAAAATATATAAGTAACAAGCTGCCAGAGCTATGGTCATAATTATTTTAACTTATAATCGTGGTTTTGGTAGGAGAATAACTTCTCCTGCATTTCCATACACCGGTAACAGTGGTTACCGGTGTACTTCGATGTTTGGGGTTCAATTAACCTTACTCTCTCAGGAATGGTCGGCTTGAGTTGGTAAAAGACTACACCTCATTTACACGTCATACACATCATCCTTATCTCATTGGGGCAAGGAGTTGCTTATTGTTCTGAATTGAACACATTGCAACGTACACACATTAGGGATTAAAAAAAAAAATATGCGTAAAGAAGAGTTTCTCTTTTAAGTATTTGGTAGACAAAAAAATACACAGAATCCTTTGAATACCGAGTTCGTCTAGAGGTAAAGTCGTCGCCGCAAGTCAACTGTTTAACAGCTGTTTTTTTCGGAGACGAAGATTCCTGGTTCAAATTCTAATAAAAGTCTAGTTACTTTTATACGGATTTGAATACTAGATAGTGGTTATTGGTGTACTTTGATGGTTGGGGTTCAATTAACCATACTCTGTCAGGAATGGTCCGCCTAAATCTGTATAAGACGACATTTCATTTACACGTCATACACATCATCTTCATCTCGTTGGAACATGGTTGCTTGTTGTTCTGAATTGAACAGATTAGAACGTACACATATTAGGGATAAAAAAAGAATCCTCCTACAGAAAGCGGCTCAGATCGATACGTTGGTTGTTTTTTTATTATTAATTAACTGGTAAAATCAGCTTCGAAACTTTCAGCAGATGGTATGAAAAAGAGAAATTGATATCTCTCCACCCAATTATGCCGTAGGTAATCGCTGACCGTACGATGGCAGGTAAACAGTATTTAAGATTTCAATTATTCAGCGTTCCTTTGGTTTTATGAATTTGAAGACTATAAAATAAATATGTTTTTCTTTCTCTCATTTTTATTTATAGGACGATGTAGTTTCTATTTCAGTAATGGAAACTACAAGAGAAAATTTCCTAGACGGAAACAACTAACTACAGCAGGAAACTAAACCGGGAATAAAAATTTCGTGTAAAAGCTTCTAACTCAAACTAGAAATCAAACCCACTGGGAAAGAAGCCAGTTGTTCTAACCACCATGTTGAGTACATGATATTAGCTAACACTTTCTACTATTCTTAGCTTTTACAAATATATTCTTAAAGAATCTTACAATAGTTAAAGATCTTACAATATTTTGTATCAGAATATTTCAGAGAAGCTTATATTTTACTAATAAAGACTTTTACAATGTTCAGTAAGCAATTTAAATCCTCCAGTGCAAACTTAAGTACGCGATATCAAACGTTTTTCTATTTTCAATTCAATAGTAGAATTTTCAAAATACTTTTTCAGCGAGCGTATTCAATCCATATGGATACAACATTTAGGGTTTCACACCTCGCCTCTCGAATAATTTTTTTTAATCCCTAACTGATATTAAAAAAAAGTCTGGTGAAAAACATTCACACGACTTTCTCTTGCCAATATAAATAATGAAGAAAAAACCCAAGTTAAATCATGAGTAAATGTAAAATTAAAAGAAAAAACATAACATAAAATACATACATAACATATATAATTAATCTTAAGTCTATTTAATTTCGATTTTAAGAGAAAGAGGTTTGATTTAGATTGTTTTGTTTAGAAATTAATCGGAGATAACTCCAGCAATTTACGCAAAAAAGAACTGAGTTTTGAGCCGGTTTTCCGTTAATGTGGTTTTTAAACGTTCGTTACTCCGTCCAGGCTTTTCATATAAATCGGTGTTTAAGTACGTTGAAAATCAGAGTTTTTCCTACAATATGAATATTTTAAAAGTTAAATCTCATGCTCCGTTTTAATATGCCGGCCATTTTTTAAAAAAGTGCGTTTTTGGCTCCACGTAAGGTAGGGAAATGATTTTTGGACTGAAACACGCATTTTCACAACATTATTATGTCAAGCAAGCGTTTATTATTTTAAATAAAAAATCGTTAAATAATTCAAAATGAGCTACGGAATGAGTTGCAGCAGGAAAAACACAGAAGTTTGTTTTTTTAAACGACTATTCTCGGAGCGGATATCGCTATAAAGCTCAGTTTCCTCTCAAGAAGTTTAGAGGGTAGTAGATTTTTCTATTAACACAACTTATTTATTTCTAATTACAAATACAAAATACGATACATGGCACAATACTGCTGAAAAACGCATGGTTTAGTCCAAAATCATTTCCTTATTGTTACGTGAAGCCAAAATACACTTTTTTAAAAAACAAAACGGTCGGCATTTTTAAATGGACATCAGACTTCTATTTTAAAATGTTCATATAGAGAAAACTCTAATCTTCAACGTACTTAAACGCCGTTCTTTTTTCGAAATGTTTGAACGGAGTAACGGACGTTTAAAAACCACATTAACGGAAAACCGGCTAAAATCTGAGTAGGGTAGGCCTACTCTTTATGTGTAAATTGCTGCATCTCCAACTAGTTTTAAAATAAAATAATCTAAGTCAAACCAATCAACGCAGGAAAGAACAAGCTTTAATTTAGTCTAGTGTTCAAAAATATTCGTTGTTTTTTTTTGAGATGGTTTTTGCTACATCACATGCGAAATCGCACGAGTGTGGACATAGCTATTGGGTTTGAAGTTCCGGTTTCGACCAGAAATTGCTCAAAACCGGAAGTCAATAAATCAAAGTCGGAATATAATTCAATAGTTTGTCCCTGTTATGAGTCGAAACAGGCCGGAATTTAATCCTTGATTGTGAGAACAAGAAATACAACACTACATCATATAAAAATAAAATTTAAGAAAATAATTTAATATAAAAACTTACGTGAAATTTTCATTGGCGTAACAATGTCCAAGTAAGGAGCAAGCAACGACATTGCAGGTTTGATATCTAACAGCTTGATTGGCATCTACGTCATGACGTGCTTCATATGTTATATTGAATCCATAAACATCCAACAGACCGTCCATTGCCCGGATATGATTCCCTTCAAGCCGATCCAGTTCGAAATCGATGACGACAAACTGTCTGCTTGTTTCGATCCATGCGACGGTCGTGACATTTTTCTCGGTAACACTATGTAACAATCGACCTCCGATAGACGGAAATGAGGACTCCGGATCGTAATACGGATATTCTGTAAACTTAAGACCGACCGTCACGAACAACTGCGTTAAATATATCACGATAAAAGTGTTTTCCGGTTGAGAACTGGTATCGATAACCCATTTGCACTTGATTGGTACGTTGAACGGGCCTGGGAAATTCGGAGTTTGAATTATCCCTCGTGGCTCCGTTAAGGTACCGCCACACGTTTCACGTTGTGTTCCACCATCACCGTTCACGAACGATACCAACAGAAATACGGACGGCAAATAAACGGAAACGGTTAAAAATTTTAAGATCATACCTGATTAAACGACCGTAAGTACTACGGAACTATTATACACTTATATCTACATAACTACATTAGTCCAATAGTTTTTATTTTTTAATTTCTACATGAAATCTTTTAAACTAATTATTAATGGGGCCGAGCAACAGACATAATGAACTTCAATTTATTGTCGCATTTTTAATGGATCTTTCTTTTTCTTCATATGAATAGTTCAGTTTATCTGAAACAAACCAAAAGAAAAAAAGATAAATTATTACATTTTAAATGATAAAAATCCATATAACACCTTATATGTTTTTTTGTATTTATTATTTAAAAGTCACAATTACGTAACATCAAAGGTCGTGAAATCAAGGTAGTGATAACGATTATCATTTTTAGAAAAATATAGTGTGAAACACTCACACAACTTTCTCTTGCCAATGCAAATAATGAACAATATAGTCTAACATTAGTAATAAAACATTAGAAATAAATAAAAAACTAACCTAAACAAACATAACCTAATTTTAATCATAAGTGAAAGATGAAAAATGCAAATCAACTTGTTTAGTTTAAAAATACAGAAAATCACTCTTCAACGCTAAACTAGGTTCTGTAGAAAAAAATGCTATGCATAAAAGTTGTAGATCTTTTAATTTTCTATAAATTTAATTATAGACACTTTTGTCGTAAAATTCATACTAAGGCTGGAATCGGAAAAAAATCGATTGTTTACACGTTTTCGTGAGAACAAAACAGAAAATTGCTAATTACCGCTGAACGTTATACAAAAAAAGTTTGAATTAAAAGTTATAGGATTTTAAATTCTCTACAACTTTAATTATATACATTTTGCACTTAAAAGATTTTTTCTACGAGAGCACAGCCTCCCCAAGAATTTCAGCAGAGATGGCGCCTACCGTATCTTGTATAAAGCATAAAAAATTTAGTAAATGACACGATTTCTAAAAAAATTGTAGGAACCGTTTTTGAGAAAATCGCAGAAAAGTGAAAAATGACACGAATAAACTACTACTTCCGGTTGACCGATCTTGATGAAAATCTTCGCGTCGGGTCCGGTAGTAGTACCTAACTTAAGTTTTAAGTTTAAAGTTCGTACGATATTCCGTTCTTGAGATATTCTGTTCACTCACAGAACAATCTCTAAAAACATGTTTTTGGGTTCAGGGTGTCTGAAAACGTGTAGATCCGGTGAAAACTCGATTTCGAAAAATCAACATGAAAACAATACTTTCCTTCCAATATATTGATATAAGCAAAAGAAAGTAAAAATTATTGATACATAATAAAGAATAACATACTACTGAATAAAATACAGAAAAATTTGAAAATACAGAAGTTTGTAAGCATAGTGAAGTTTAGAGCTTAATAGTTTCTCAAAATTCAACAAATCTTAAAACACTAAATATTGGATTGAGGTTTTTAGAGTTTATTAAATTAATTAATTTAAACATTTGTGCACGAGATTAAAAATTTTCAATTTTGATCTCACAATCTGTAAATCATTGCTTTCAATCAGCAGATTTTTATCGAAAGATAAGGAGTTACAAAGTTACATTTTGGAAGGTCAGCTTTAGATGAACGATGACTGTGCATTAAAAGTGAATGTCCTATGCGTATCTTTGTGAGAGCGATTTCGTTCTTTCTTGTATAGGTTAACGTCGGTGGAATTTCAAAAACGTTGATCGTGAATCATATAATTTTTTATGGTGTATACTATTCAACAACTCGGTATTCCAGAGTCTTCTTCTTTTTTGACACATTTGCTTTAATGAAAATTTAGAGTTTTCTTAAAATTTTGTTTTGAGCAATTTGTTAAGATTTCTGTGTAATGAGGAATAAATCTCCTGTGTAAGTGTAATGGCTTGTCTGGCTAAGTTGTGTGCTCGTTCACTGCCTTGGATAACTTCATGAGATGGTATTTTATGGGTTTTTTTAATTTAACCAGTAAATCAATAATCTGTACTTAAATTTTACAAAATTAGTAGATAAGTTATTTCACATTGTCTTTTGATTAATGTACTCTCATTGTTGAGAAAATTTACAAGATTTTTAATTAAATAAAATTGAATTTTAATAAATTGTTTATAATTTAAAGAAGAGAAAATTTAACATTGTAGAAATGTTATTATGTAGAGTGTTTAAGGTTTGTTCAATAAATTTGATTGGATGTTTAATCCTTTTAAATTTTCCGAGTAATTCAGTAAATTTATGTAAATATAGCTAGAATGGGAGTAAAACGAGGAGTGAGTTGGTTTACCATTGCCCTCCTAACTGAGTGGAAAGTATGCTTATCAATATGCCCTGATCTCTGAAAAACATTACTTTGCACCCTGTAAATGATACCTTCACCCAGAGTTTGGCTGTATACTGAAATTTACTAATCTCAGAGAAGACAACTGTGACTAGAGTCATTTACACCTCTACCTCTTCCGTTCTTAAATGGTTCAGTCATACAACTGGCTGATCACGTGATAAGAAAAAGAACTTTTTTTTTTGCTTTATTTCTGTAAATAACAATTTGCTTCAAACATATTATATATTAAAGCTTCCAAAAAAAATATTAGTCTAAACGAAATTTAATAACATGTTTTCAACAACAAACACTTTATATCTCTAATAGTAGGTATAAATGCTATTAAATCAAAACCATAAAATTTATTACCGATGTACACATAAAACTCTGAATCATAAACGTAGAATATTAAAATTTTTACAACAAAAAGATGTATTATTCGAATGGATATATTTTATTTCACGGATACATAAAATTTAAATTAATGAAATAATTTAAAGTTGGCATGTTGCGCTTTCAATCAAACTGCAAATGAACAGGTCATTTACCTATGTGTTTACTACTTCTAAGTAAAATACTCTTGGTAAGTACTTCATTCAAAGTTTACGATCGTAAAGAAAAACTTCCATTGCATCACGTAGCAACTACAGGCTGCATGTCCGAGTGCAATGAGCCCAACCAGTATAAGAAATATATGCATTTAAGATTGATTCAAACGAAGTTACTACGGTGCATTCAAATTTATTTCTATTAATAAGTTATTGTCTGGACAAGATTTATAATTAACAGTTGATTACTTTTAGCTCAGTTGATATTTTCTCAGTATCAAAGGCCGAGATCCCGGCTTCAAATCATGACTTGTTTAGATCATCAGCCGAAAGGCTAGTTTGAATTTGTAGAGGGTTTACTAAGTAAAACGAAGAATGAGGTTATTTATCATTGCCTTCCTCACTAAATGGAAAAGTATGCTTATCAACATCCTCAGGCCTCTAGAAAACATCTACTTTCCACCCTGAAAATGACACGTTCACTTCATTCACCACAGGGTCTGGCTATATAATTATGAATTTCATTAGTCTCAAAGAAGATAACTCTGACTAGTATCTTTTACACCTCCACCTCTTCTGTTCTTAAATTTATTCAATTATTTCGTTTATTACTCTTTCAAAAAACCAAAGCCCGTGCTTGGAGGAGAATTACTCCAATTACAACCAAAAACAGAAACTACTATTTTTTTAATAAAAATAGAACACAACAATAACAGCATTGCTTAAAAACTAACACTATTACAACAATTACATAAAAAAGTCACAAACAGGATAAAATGATCAAATAAACATAAAAAGAAATTAGTAAAAAAATAATCTAAGACAGAAATACAAACATTAGCAAAATTATAACAGCATTAATAAAATAGCCTAAACAAAAAGAAACCTTCACCAATTTATTTTACATTATTTTAGAAAATAAAAAAAATATAAACAAAATTCAACTATTTTTTTTTAAATTTAACTATTCATTCGTAAGGCCATTTCAGATTGGTGTAGCGTCCGCTCGAGCGACGTTTTCAGAAAATATTGCTTGTATCGATTCTTACTACTCGATATACGGACCGACCAGATTGATTTTATAAAATTTAAATTCTTGTTTTACGTTGAAAAAATGGAAAAACTTGTTTTACGTTGGGAGAAATTTGTAATGCTAAACAAGTTGACTATCATGAGACACTTATACGTCTCTCACCAGATCTGTAAAATTTACTTTTCAGAGACTGATCCGTCTCTCACGTAATTTTTTTTTTTTTTTTTTATCCTTTATTTTGAATCTTTAACTGTACTATACAGAACAACCAAAAGATGAGAAAACATCGATATTAAATTACAGACAAGAACAGACAGGAAATAAAATTCAACATTCAGCAATGTTAAATTTGGAATACCAATAAACATAAATAATATCCAAAAGTATGAAAAGAAAAAAAAACAAAAAAAAGTTCCTTTTGTCACAGAAAAGTTATTATCAAGAGTAATAAAACATTTAAACAAAACAAAAATTACAAATATTTCACATTTATTTTTTTTTTCAACATAAACATGCAGAAAGAATTAAAGAAGATCTCTGCTCCATCTTCTTTTTAATCTTCTAATGAAGCCTGGTGGATTTGCCATATCACTGATAAGTGGATTATTATGGATTGGTAATTTTGAGTAGAATTTAGTATAACTATTTTTGACGATGTCGCAAATGAATGGTGTTTTTAAATCGTTGTGAAGTGTGTAATTTGAGACATAGTATGGTGAACCGGTAACTATACGGAGAAAATTAGACTGGAATGCTTGAATAGTTTTTAAATTACTCAGCTTTGCGCAACCAAAAATTTGAATACCGTACATCCAGATAGGTTTTAAGAGAGAATTGTAGAGTAATAATTTCTGTTTGAGACGTATGGGTGATTTAGTGTGAACAAACCTGTACAGTTGTTTCAAACGTAAGTTTAGTTGAAGTCGTTTTATCTTAATGTGGTGTTTCCAGGTCATGCGTTGATCGAAATGAAGTCCAAGATAGCGAACAGTAGAATTTTTTGGGATAGGTGCATTATTTAAGAACAGCGACGGCACCGGTTGTTTATTTAGAGTGAATGTAATGTGAACAGACTTCGCCGGATTCACCTTCATTTTCCAGTCCTTCAGGCAGTTGTCTACTAGATTTAGGTGGTGTTGTAAATTTTGAGTGGCCGTTTGTATGGAAAGATCTTGTGATAAAATGGCTGTGTCATCCGCAAACGTCGCTACAGAGGTGTTTTCTGTACAAGGAAAGTCAGAAGTGTAGATCGAATATAGAGTAGGTGACAAAGTAGAACCTTGTGGTACTCCGGCTTTTATGCTTTTCATGTCTGAATACGTACCCCCTTGTCGGACTAAGAAGTACCTATCTTCAAGAAACGATTTAAATATAAAATAGTACGAATACGGTAAAATTTTCTTGAGTTTAAAAAGTAATCCGTCATGCCAGACTTTATCAAAGGCAGCTGTCACATCAAGAAATACAGCCGAGGTGAACTTTTTTTCTTCTAATCCTGCTGATATTTTATCCACGACTCTGTGCAGTTGTTGCACTGTTGAGTGCTCCCTCCTAAAACCGAACTGATGGAGTGGGATAACTTTCTTCCTCTCAAGGATTACTGTCAATCGATTTAAAAGCAGCCGCTCAAAAACTTTAGAAATAACCGGAAGGAGACTTATTGGCCGGTACGATGAAGGTAAATGAGACGGTTTCCCTGGTTTTGCAAATAGAATCACTTCAGATAGTTTCCATAGAATTGGATAATGACATGTTCGTAAGATTCCATTGAAGACTTGTGTGATGAATATTAAGGTTTTCTTTGGTAATTCTTTTAAAATTTCAGATGTGATCAAGTCATGACCAGGAGACTTTTTTGACGGAAGAATACCTATTACTTTTTCCACTTCAATTAATTTGATTCTCTTGGGTGGAATAGACAAGGCCACTGGACTGGCAAGATAATCCTCTACTTCTGCCTCTTTTTCAGCATTGATATCTTCATCAAAGGGTTTAAAAACGTTGCAAAGATGTTCAGAAAATAATTCCGCTTTTTCTTCCTCCTTGTTTGCCCAAGAATTGTCCGCCTTGCGTAGTGGTGAGTTAAAAGAAATATGTCCAGTAACGCGTTTAGTGGCTCTCCAAAGCGTTCCGTCGATGGTTGATAGATTCCTAAGTTTATTTTCAGTAACTTCACAATTTATTTTTATTATTTCCTTTTTTAATCTGTTGGCTAATCTATTAAAAATAATTTTGTCTTCAGGAAGACGAGACCTTTGCCAAATTCTTCTTAACCTTCTTTTTTCCCGTATCATTTGTCTGATGTACAATGGATACATTGGTCCAAGCTTCGATGACGTCTTTGGTGGAGTACAAGACAACGTAGCTGCAGATTGAATTAAGGCTTGAAGATTTTCCGCTGCCTCATCAATATCAGATGGCGACTTCAGTGGAAGACGTAGATTCGTATGATTTTCTAAATATGACCGAAAATATGACCAGTTCATAAGTCCACTCGCTAATGACGGTCGTTTTTGGACAGGGATTGGTTCAGAGCTCAAAGAGAAAAGTACAGCTGAATGATCAGACGACAAATCACTGCAGTCCGCTACCGTATATTTGTTTGAAGTTAGCCCATTTACAAGAAAAATGTCTAATAAGTCCGGAAGTTTAGTTACGGAAGTCGGCCAATAAGTTGGTTTTCTGGATGTTGCAATTTTATATTTTTTATCATCGATGCATTTCAGTAACGTTCTACCACGTGGATTTGTAATTCTCGAGCCCCAGAGTGTATTCTTTGCGTTGAAATCTCCTCCGGCTATGAAGTGTGGTCCTAGGGTTGAGAAGAAGTTTTCAAAAGTTTCTTTCGATATAGAAAATCTTGGGGGGACGTAGACCGCCGCTACATTAATTTCTATCGATTTTAAGAAAATTGTGGCTGCAGTCGCCTGAAGATAAATTGTAGGTTCTTGTAGCGGATAAAAATTTTGACGAATAGACGATCTGATAAGTATAGCAGTACCGCCCTGACTTCGGTTGGCAGGATGGTCAGTCCGGTAGACTGTAAACCCTTTGATAAAAAAACGTGAGCCAAAAGTTAGATGAGTTTCGGAGAGAAGGCAAATGTCTATTCTTTTTTCATGTAATACGTATTCTAATTCTGCCAAATGTCGATGGACCCCATTTGCATTCCATAGTAATATGGTCAAGGAATTACATGTCACATTATTGTCTGGCATTTTGTGAAATTAAAACCTGAAGTAGCTGCGTCATTAAAGTAAACAAAGGAGTAAACATGGATTTTATATCTGTAATAAATGTGGTTAATTGTGAAGCAATGTCTGATGGTGGACTAATGGTGTTTTCTATGTGGCTTGATGAATTATCTCGATATGAAGTTTGAAGCGTGGCTGGTGAGTTTGATTTGGCTACCTGAGAGTAAGAGATTTGATGTTGATTGTCCGATTGAACTTGTATTGGCGCGTCGCGATTCGATGGTTGAGCCGTAGATGACGTGATGTGATCAAATGTGTGATTCATCCTGATTGGAAGTGGAGGGAATGAGCGAACGTCAGTTGTAGGCACTCGTACAGTTACATTATCTTGTTTGGCGGGACGAGTAACGTTAGGCGATCTTCGTTTTTGTAACTCTTTGTAGAACAGACATCCCTTATAATTGGCGGGATGAGATCCACCGCAAAGAGCACAAGTTGCTGGTAAGTCTCGTGGTTTAGTGCAATTTGCAGACAAGTGATCACCTGCACACCGAATACATTTTGGCTGATGATTACAGTAGGCCTGCGTGTGTTGATATTGCTGGCACCGAGAACACTGTGCCATGTTTCTTTTTGGTCGTGGTGATTCTACCTTAATTTTTGAAAAAAGTAATGAGTCCAACTTAAAAACCTCTTGATTGTTCGATTTAACCTCTAATTCAACAAAAAAAAGAGGCAGGGGAACTTTATTTCTTGACTTGGCGTTTGCTATGGAACGTACCACGTGCCCTTTAGCGCCCAGTTCAAGCGCTAGTTCAGTAACGTCAATCGTTGCATGAAGCCCACGAATAACAAAGCGGAAGGGTTTGTCATCACGTAGTTGAAAAGTGTGGAAGTCAGCATTATTATCCTTAAAATATTTAACTAAAATCCGGTAGGTTTCCGCATTCTTAGGGTAAATCGTGATTCCGGCGGTTGTAGAAGTACACTTAAAATTCTCACCGACTAAACTTTTTAGTAAATTACAGAACGGTAAGAATTGTACATCCGATTTAAAATAAATTGGTGGAGGAATTTTCGATTTATCAGGAATATTTTGTGAACTTTTCTTATCATTTAAAGTTGAATCCGGTAAGTTTGAAAGAGGTTCGAAACGATTTCCTTTATTTATAATATTTGTGTTTGTTGCAATATAAAATTTGTGACGGCGCGGATCGTTCGAATGCATACGTTTTGTTATGGAGCTGTCATCTGTGTGGTTGTCAGATGACTTACGTTTGCACAATACCTTTTGCCAATCGGTATTAGAACATACGTTAATTGGCGATTTGGCCGGATCAGCTGTTTCTGTAAGAACATCTGTATGACGACTTAATACAGAAGGCCGGTGCATGCGCATTGTTGTTTCTTCTTCTGCTTCTTCTTCTAACCCATCCATATTAATAACTACACTAAACTAAAATTTTAAAAAACCTATTTGTAATTGCTTACCATCCAGGTAAACATCTCAAAATATAGTTCACTTACATATTAAGAGTCACGATCATATGTTCTCCAATGTAGCACATAAAAAAAAAAAAATAAAAAAAAAAAATAAAACAAAACAAATCTGAACCACTTATTTTGTCGATCGACTCGGGGTCATTAAAGTCGGGGAACTCTCCCCAAGAAGTAGTTAAAAAAAATATATAGAAAAAATAATAATAAAAATGTATATGTCACTGGTTGCACAATTTACGACGTACGGCGGCGTCCAACGCCACTGTAAGGTGACGGACCAACACTCACAGACCCATTAACGCACGCACGAACGCACACATGTCAACTTGTATAACATTACCACTGGGGTTGACAGAGCCTCCGAGAAACACGTCTGCTCGCCACCACAGCTCAGAACGGACTTGTCTCACGTAATAGTGTTTTTATTAGAATCATGAGACGGATTAGATACTCGTTTGTATTGAATCATATACTGAGCTGTTAGAAATGAGTTCAAAAACATTTCCCCAGTCATTGTTCGTGATTTACTTGATTCGATCGAGTCAAAAATGAGTCGAAGAAACTTGACAGTTTATTATTATTATTTCATAATATTGACTATTATTAGTCTATAGTTCATTACTTTTAATAATATAGCATTACTTTTTAATAATGTTATATAATGAAAAATCATTTTACTTTTTAATTTTTTACGGTTTTTCTATTACGATATTTTTATCATTGTAAAACTTGACTCTGGTCGATGCCTCTATGTGGACAACTGATACTCAAGTTTACCACTCGCCGAACAACTGCTTGATAGAGAGATGCATCATCGATATTTCTGTAGTTTTATAGACGGATTAGATACTCGTTTGTATTGAATCATATACTGAGCTGTTAGAAATGAGTTCAAAAACATTTCCCCAGTCATTGTTCGTGATTTACTTGATTCGATCGAGTCAAAAATGAGTCGAAGAAACTTGACAGTTTATTATTATTATTTCATAATATTGACTATTATTAGTCCATAGTTCATTACTTTTAATAATATAGCATTACTTTTTAATAATGTTATATAATGAAAAATCATTTTACTTTTTAATTTTTTACGGTTTTTCTATTACGATATTTTTATCATTGTAAAACTTGACTCTGGTCGATGCCTCTATGTGGACAACTGATACTCAAGTTTACCACTCGCCGAACAACTGCTTGATAGAGAGATGCATCATCGA
The DNA here is from genome assembly GCA_035578175.1 of Catonia carolina. Classification (NCBI taxonomy): domain Eukaryota; kingdom Metazoa; phylum Arthropoda; class Insecta; order Hemiptera; family Achilidae; genus Catonia; species Catonia carolina. Next base: position 65,840,302 of record JAQMRL010000004.1, on the reverse strand, counting down.
TATTTCTGTAGTTTTATAGACGGATTAGATACTCGTTTGTATTGAATCATATACTGAGCTGTTAGAAATGAGTTCAAAAACATTTCCCCAGTCATTGTTCGTGATTTACTTGATTCGATCGAGTCAAAAATGAGTCGAAGAAACTTGACAGTTTATTATTATTATTTCATAATATTGACTATTATTAGTCTATATTCATTACTTTTAATAATATAGCATTACTTTTTAATAATGTTATATAATGAAAAATCATTTTACTTTTTAATTTTTTACGGTTTTTCTATTACGATATTTTTATCATTGTAAAACTTGACTCTGGTCGATGCCTCTATGTGGACAACTGATACTCAAGTTTACCACTCGCCGAACAACTGCTTGATAGAGAGATGCATCATCGATATTTCTGTAGTTTTATTGAAAAATAGCCCAAAGTAAATTATTTATATAATACGTACATATTATAATATTTTATAAAAAAACGAAATAAAATTCAGTGAGATACACATCAGTTTTTCGCAGTAAATTTAATTTATTTACTCTTGAGTAACTGATCAGTCTCTCACCTAAACTACAGCGCCAAAAACATTTAAGCCTGATATACTGTAGATGACTGTACCCAACTGACAGTACCCAAAGCAGCCTCGGACAGGGCAGGAATTTCGGAAACATAAATGGAAACGAGCAAAAGAAACAACGAAAACGGATTGCGGATAATTTACGAATAGCAACTTGGAATGTGCGTGGAATTAATAATAAAGAAATAGAACTGAGTAAAATATTTAAGGAGAAAGGCATAAATATCGCTGTTGTAACGGAAACAAAAAAAAATTATGTGGCTCGAAGTATTTAGAAGAATATGCGATGTTTTATAGTGGTGTAAGCGTCAAGGAAAGAGCAGCAAAGGGAGTGGCTATATTTGTAGATAGGAAATGGGAACAAAAGATAAGAGAGTACAAATATGTTAACGAAAGAATTTTAACTATGAAATTCAAATACGATAGAGGTCATTTAGTGATAATAGGGGTCTATACTCCGGAAGAAGGAAAGGAGGAAGAAAGTGTGCAGTTTTACAACGCCTTGCAAAAAGTAATAGATAAACATAACAAAAACTGCAGCGTGTTGGTGGTAGGAGACCTTAATGCTAGAGTGGGAAGGGAACCTATCCCTAATACTGTGGGAACTTTCGGAGAGGAGACAATGAACAAAAATGGTGATACACTTAGAGAATTTTCTACATTTAATGAGTTGAAGATCCTAAATGGCTTCTTTCGTAAAAAGAACATTCACAAATACACTTGGGCGGCGCGTGGGAGCAAATCTATTATTGACTATGTGATTGCTAATAAGAAAATAGCAAAACAGGTAACTGATACAAGGGTTTTCAGAGGATTTGATATATTCTCCGATCATTATATGGTTGTTGCCGAAATAGCCTTATATACAAAATGGAAACAGAATACAAGAACCAGGCAACAACCAGCTGGAAATAAAGAGGAAGTATACAAAGTGTATCTTTTGGAGGAGGACAGTATAAAACGCCTGTATCAAGAGCGGATAAATCAATATATCCAAAATGCTCCCACAAATGATGATATAGAGTTGGAATGGAACAATATTAAGAACATTGTGACTAGGGCAGCTAGTGAGGCTATAGGAGTAAAGAGCAGATTCAGGAGAAGGAAAGGCATGAAGATATGGAATGAAGAAATCGAGATGGCAATCAAGAGAAAGAACGAATACTACAAGAAGTATTTAGGAAATCCAACAGCTCTCAATAAAGAGGAATACCACAAAGTTAGAAATGAAGCTTCAAAATTGGTGAAAAGGGCTCATCAACAATCATTGGATAGATTTATTGGGACCATAGAGCATGATGTACATGGCCGACAATCTTTGGCTTATAAAGTGATGAAAGTTCTTAACAAATCAGAGAGAGAAAGAGTAAAGGTCAACTGTATAAGTACGGAGAACTGGATAAATCATTATAAGGAATTATGGCATGACAAAGCAGAGCCACACACGGTTAAGATTGACTGCCAAGACTGTTGTGTCGACAACGTATCTATGGAAGAATTTATGGAGGCTCTAAAACATGTTAAGAATAGAAAGGCTCCAGGAATGAACGGTCTCAATATGGAATTATTAAAATATGGAGGAACCGCCTTGCATTTGCGCCTGGTGCACTTCTTTAATATGTGTTGGAAAGGTTATACAATACCCAAAGAATGGTTGCAGTCAAAGGTGATTTCCATCCACAAAAAAGGAAATAGAATAGACACTAACAATTATAGAGGGATTAGTTTATTAGACACTTCCTACAAGTTGTACACAAGAATTATTAATAATAGGTTAAGAACCGTAGCCGATTCCTTGATTATGGAAGAACAGATGGGGTTCCGGAAAGGTAGATCGTGTTCGGATGCTATTTTTACTTTAAAACAAATTATGGCTAAGAGACGAGAATACAACCTTGAAACCCATCTTGCATTTATAGATTTTGTAAAGGCTTTTGACAGTGTTAAACGTTCGCTTTTATGGAGGGTTCTGGAAAGGAGAGGATACCCTAAACATACTCGTATTATCAGGATATTGCAGAGCCTGTACGAAGATACTGTGATTTTACTAGATTTAGATGGGAAAGTGATAGAGCCTATTAAAACCAATAGAGGAGTTCGACAGGGATGTTGTATATCGTCGACATTGTTTAATATATATGTGGACGACATGTTGAGAACGTGGAAATGTAATGTAGACCCAGGTATACAGATCTCGGATGGCTTCTTTATGAACTCTCTTTTATATGCGGATGACAAAGTTGTAATACAACAGAATGAAGACGAGTTACAAAAATCGGTATTTATGTTGGAACAAGTTGCAAAACAATACAATCTGGAAATATTATCCACAAAATCTAAAACTATGGCTTTTAAAGGTAAATATACAATAAGGACGAGAATAGAGATGAATGGAAGGGCAATAGAACAGGTTAAACATTTTCAATATCTTGGGAGTGATGTTTCATACGATTTTGATAAAGACATAACAGTTAAACTGGCCAAATTTCAGAATATTTGTGGAAATATTCACAGACATCTGAAGAATAAAACGAGGAAGGAAACACGCCTCAAATTTTTCAACACTATTGCGGTTCCAACACTCCTATATGGCAGTGAGTCTTGGGTGCATACTGCTAAAAGCGATAGTAAAATTCAAGCTGCGGAAATGAAGTTTTAACGACGTGTGCATGGATGTACCAGAATAGATAGAATAAGGAACGTGGATATTAGAAGCGCACTATCAGTTCAGTCTTTGCATGAAAAGATAATAAAAAATAGACAAAGATGGTGTAGTCACCTGGACAGAATGCCAAACGAAAGGATGCCAGTGGCAGCTTTAAATTATCAACCAGTTGGCAGAAGAGATGTAGGGAGGCCGAGAGGGAGATGGGTACCGGAACAGGTTCATGTAACCTAATCCTTGGAAGTGAAGATGATGATGATGATGATGATGATACTGTAGATTTGAAAAAAAATTAATTAAAAAAGCAAAGGAACCTAAAAATAGGTACGGGTTTTTTAAGAAAAACTGCAAAAATTTCCTCGGGTGTCAACCTGTCAAAGGTGACAACGTTGAAAATAAATGTATGATTTTGAAGGTTAGGAATTTTAATTTAATTTGTTCTTTTACCCGATCTTGCTATTTGTTTTAGTTCGCGTTCTACAAGCACGTATGTATTAGTTATCAGTCCACCCTCGTAGAACACTGACGAGGGTTTGCCGCAGGAAGATTTCCTCAATCAAGAAGGAAACAGGACATTACATACGTGCATTATCGTAAATACTGGTTGTAATAAATTACACTTGAAAATGTTTCTAAATAAACACGAAAAAATTAAAAATACGAAATGAGAAAGTTAAAATCACATGATGTAGCTAAATAAATACAAAAACTGAATAACACTTGTCAAAAACTTTTTACAAAATATTCAGACAACATTTCAAAATAAAATATGTAAACGAAAATTAAGAATAATATGGTTTTTAAAATAAAATTTATGAGTAGGCAAAGGTAAAATAAATGAACTCTACTGTTTGTTGGAGGGAATGATAAACGTTTTCACGCGTAAAAAGGATGGGTTTAAAAAATTTTTAACATGTTGAAAAAGCAGATAAACACGTAAAAACGGAAAAACCATATAAGTGAATACAACATACTTGGAAAAAAAACTTTTAGTTCAGTTCATACTGAGAAGATATTTTTTTCAACAATTTTTTTTTAGTTAGGACAACACTGATGTAGAAGTAGCACGAGTTGAATAATTGCCTACCACTGATTTAAAGTCGTGTTCAATCTAAAGTAAAGCCGGAAACCCATGATTAAAAGTTGTTCGGTAACAAATCCACAAATCCAGTGATTTGAAAATGCCACGTAGTTTTAATGAATCCGATTTCTGATCTATTGTAATTTCTGATACCGTTAAATAATCGTACAAGTTAGTTTGTCGAATGTATTTTAGTGAAACCATTTCACGAAAATCGTATTTAAAGTTATATTTTGTGATGTACATTACATTCGTCTGTTTTTGATTGTGTAAATAATTGTACGCATAATTAAATAAACGTAAATAAAAGTAAATAATTATATAATTACATAAAATGTATTCACGTTTGACAAAAAAAAAAGAAGAAAATTAGAAACTAGAAAAAAAGTTTTACTACCTACTTTATATATTTTGCAACTGTATACGAACAACTAGCAAAAACGTTCACAACTAAATTAACAAAAAAACCAACCGCGTTAATGGCTCTGAGAAGGATACCACCCAGCGATAGCTCTCCAAATAACGATGATAAATGTGTTCATTTTTAAATAACATTTTTGTATACTTAATAATGTTACAATTGCGGGAATGTATCATATCTCTACTCCATCGGCGTTTCAGTCGTCTTTGTGCGATTCATGGTAGGTCCGCATAATTTATAATTACTTATTAAGGGATTGTTATGATTGTGAAGTTTGTCTCTGAACCTACGGCAGAATTTTAGATAAGTGTCGTTGATGTAAGGAACGCGTACGTCATTGTGTAGTGTTCTATTGGATACGTAACTCGGGAAATTAGTAATCGGTCGTAAGAATTTACTTTGAAAACGCTGTATTCGTGAAATTACTGATGGTTTTGCTGCACCATAAATTTGACCACCATACATTAATTAGTATTTACTTAAATACTTTTGTTTCTCCCTCACCAGCAAGACACCAGAGAGAAGCCACTATTTTGAAAATTTGACTTATCAAAAAAAGCATACCTATTTTTTTCCAAGGCGGCGAGAAAAACTCATGTTCACTCCCTCACGATGGGTGTTGGACTCAATTGAGGCGTCATCGTCCAGCCCCAAGGAGGCCGCAACCGCCTTACCAACCAAAAACGCGCCGTCTGGCCACTTGATCCGACATCAGCAAACAAACAACCCTCCACCTCCCTCGGACTGTTTATATAATACTACAAGGGAAATGTCGGGTTAAAAAAAAATTTACATACTGTCAGCGGGCCGTGGAAGGGAACCGTAGCCTAATTCCTCTCTCACCTGTCACTGACCAACACTCATTCTCTCACTTTCATTCATCTCTTTCATCACCAGCTCAGGAATTAGTGTGCCTACCTTACCTACTGAGATCGGGTCAGGATTGATTCACTGTGGCAGAAGGCGATCCCACTGATCTCTATATGTTACAAATTGGAGAAAAAGGGACCTAAAGTCGGCGAGTATGATTTCGCTACAAGCATTTTCGTCAAGACATATCAAAAATTAGTTTGTAAACTGCATATTACTTTTACCAATAGAGATTTTTATTTTTCACTTTTTAATGCTTTTACTACAATCTTTCAGATTACGTTAGCGATATTGTTTACACTGTGCATTCAGTCATCAGTGTTATGTGTTTGTATTGTAGATTATTTTATTATTTTGGAAAATGTAGAAAAAAGAAATTATTTTTAAAATATTAAGTGATTATCGATCCTGTGGTGAGCTATCCAATGAGTTACAAATGTTATAGGCCCACTCTGAATTAGAATATACTCAAAAAAATTTAAACGCATTTTTCTCAAAACATACATTTTTAAAGATTAAACTTCCACAGCACGTAACTCATGTTATTTTAAACTTAGACAAATGATTTTCTATATCAAAATGTTCAAAATTTTGAGCTTTATATCAAACTAAACTAACTATGTATCAAACTAAAAATGTAAATTTTCCTACTTCAGGTCCCTCTTCCTGCATTGGGTCACATATGTCTCCTCCCTCCGCAGTCTCCTGACCATCCTCTCCGCAAGAGCATTACCTTACGCTCAACAAATCCTACGTCTTTGCCTATTGAGTGGACGCAGATCGACCCTGGTTTATTCGTTTACATAATACGGAACTGGACTTAACACAATAACTAATTTACAATCGAATCTGTTTGCTTAACACAAGTAAAATTGAATATTAAAAAATTGAATAATATCTTTCAAAAAGGCTAATAAGATTTGCACATCAGCGTGAAGAAACATAAACAAATAGTTGCAAGCTATTTATTTATACAAAGCTTCAAAGTGTGCAAGTATAAAATAGTGCGGTACAAAAGGTACACAAAAGAAACATCAGTAAACAATAGAATGTCAAAGCACTCGTTCATTCAAATAACTCTTCATTGTATTAAACTCATCTTAAAGAGACTAGAGAATCTGTTTTACGTTTCCACATTGTAGCTTCCTAAGTTTGCAAGTTTCAATTCCTTTGTACTTTACTTCACTAAATTTCTGTTCTGGGTAGAGAGTGGTTTTCTAACCGTTTGTTTAAAGTAGGACTGTAATGAACTAAAGATAGTGTTCTAAAACCGCCTATTTGTGTAACAAATTATCTCCGAACATTCTAACAACTGCGACACAGGTTTACTTAATTATATGTTAACCTAAAATAAACCATTATCAAATTAACTGAATAATATTATCTGGTACTGGTATTATTATTACACTGATTTTCTCAATTGAAAATCTTCCAGCGTTAATAACGTTGTTATTATATCACACAGCCGAAGACAACTAAGTTCCATACTTTCATGACGATCTAAATTTCCTACCACCTAGAATTGAATGTTTATAAATAATTTCTAAATTTTTGTCTACATGCACCTCAACAAAAGATTTTCTTAGAATACCCATTAGGCCTTTGGGCCAGCCCAGTCAGTCAGCTAGTAGGAAGTCGCTATTATTTGTTACGGAACACTGGTTCTGCAAGCAACTTCGTATGGTGACCAGCTGACAGCCATTCCTGAACAAACTCCACTGAAGGTTCCTGTTCAAAACTCCATGCCGAATCACGTCAAAAATTACAGTGAAAAGCAGCGATCAAATTGGGTGGTTGTCAATAAAGCACAGTTCCCGATAAGAAATAAAAGCTAAAAAAGTAAACCCCTTGGTATTACACAAAATACAAAGATTCCAGTCTAAAATTCGACTACGAATTTTAGACCATTAATGGTTTTTTTACCTCATTCAGGAGACTCCGAAAAGAAAGTACCTAAAGGATATTTCAAGATGAAACTGATGACCGTAACATTAAAATAATTCATTATTTACCCATTCATTTATTACCATTACTGACTTGATTACTTCAATAAATGAATCATACAATAATTTTAACCAAATACTACACAATTCACCTCAGCGTTTATTTAGAAATGTATAGTGGCAATATTCCAAAAACGGTTGATGGAATAAGTTGTCTATAATAACTATTTGGCACATGAAGTGTTAAACAAATTGCACTCGATCTGCTGGTTCCAGGGCTTCAAAAAATAGTTGTACATGTTATCACATGGTCAGCCAAGTATATGACTGAAACATTTAAAAAAGAACAGGTAGATGTGTAAAAGACTCTAGTCAGTGGTATCTCCTCTGAGAGTAATAAATTTCACTATACAGCCAGTGATCAAGTAAAGATGTCATTTGGAGGGTAGAAAGTAAATACTTTTCGGAGGGCCTGGCATGCTGATAAACATACTCTTTCAGCTCAGTAAGTAAGGCATAGTAAAACACCTCAATCTTCGTTTTTACTTATTAAAACCTCTATAGGTTCAAACCACCCTTTCAGCTGATAACCTAAACAACAATTGTATGGGGTGGAGTGTGTCGAACAAGGATAGTGAACTGCTATGAATGAGATTTTTTTAACAGAATTTCAAAGAAATCGAAAATCATAAAAACGTTTGTTTTTATTTTTATTCATCTACAATGTTCTAGAATAACGTAGAATTTGTTGAAAAAATCTCGTTTCTTTAGGAAACTATCACCGCAGGTATAAAATATGTTAAGGCCTTTGTAGTCAGTCAGTCAATGCCTGAAAATTTGAATGGGAAGTATGTCGGGCTGTTCGGAATATAGTCGTTACGTGACCGGTTCAGTACACGTTAATAGTGCGTGCGGAAGGTAAAAAGTGGTTGTGGACAAGTAACTCGATTGTTTTGGTTCGTAAGAACAATATTCTAATTGTTAGTAAAGTTCGGTGGTAATCAAGTGGTAAAACTGTCAACGGTCTCACGGCGGAGAAGAATAGACTCCCAACGGTGAAAACAGCGTTAGAACTTAAGAGGTGGGTCTCCGAATAAAACCCAAGGTTCGTTCTGACGCCCTGAGATAGCAGCCCTATCACTGGACTATCCAAAAAGTTGTTAGCAGCGCGTTTAGGAGAAATATGAGTTAATCAAAGTAATCCACATGGCTTTAGAAATAGGACTGGCTTTAGAAATAGAAAAATGGAAAATACAATGATATGAACAAAAAAAATAAGAGCTGGATTGTGGGAGAACTTGAGATTTCTACGAGGATTGTTGAAGAATTGCTAATAAGGAAATATATCTGGTTTAGTCTGCCCATAACAGACAGGTGGTGTGTCAAATTATTTACAGTCAATCTGTTCGTTGCAGGGCTAAAAAAAAATAGTTCCGTTTTCTATCACATGGTCAGCCAATTAAATGACTGAATCATTTAAGACCAGAAGAGGTAGAGGTGTAAAAGACACTAATCAGAGTTATCTCGTCTGAAAGTAATGAATTTCATTATACAGCCAGACCCTGTAGTGAATGAAGTGAAGGTGTCATTTGCAGAGTGGAAAATGTGTGCTTTTCAGAGGGCCCGGCATGCTGATAAGCGTACTTTTCCAATCAGTGAGGAAGGCGCTGGTAAACTACCTCACTCCTTGTTTTTTTAGTAAAACTTCTACAGGTTCAAACCAGCCTTCGGCTGATGACCTAAACAACGATGTAAGTAGGCCTAAAAATAGTTAGTAGTAAATAATAAATAGGATTTCTAAGAAATAGAAATATAATAACGTACAAATGGTTACGTAGGCCTATAGCATAGGTCAGATTACTGTTGAACGGCTATCTAAAGGAGTCGGGTATATTTTGATAACTGGCTCATTTTGTAACCATTTTTTCAGTTATAAAAGTTGTTTAAAAATTCAAACCAGCCGTTCGGCTGATAACCTAAACAACAACCTAGTTTAACAAGAAGATACAAATCAATTTGAAGCAGAGATATTGGCAGGCCGAAGAAAAGATGGGTGCCAAAACAGAAATAGAAATACCAAACCCGGGAGGAGAAGGAGAAGACGCTGCTTTCAATTTGGTCCATCTCATGTTACGTTCCACGTAGTTATATTGTTATGGCTACAAATTAATTGCTAGGTCACAAAAAAGTGCTGTTTGAAAATTTGTAAGAAAATTGTTGAGGTTCCTGTACTTTATATGTTCAGTGATGGATTTATTAGTTGATTTGTTGAAGTATTATGTTGTTGTCTATTAGAGTTATTTGTAATGGATGGACTATTGGAACAGTTTTCCAGTTTGGATTTTTCGGTCACGTTTTAGAAAGAGTTGATTGATGATTTTCCGAGCTTTTCTCAATTTGGGGTTTAGTTTTTATTGTATTGTTAAAGGTCAAAATGGACAAGAAAGAAGTACGTTTATGGGTTACATTGTAACATCAGAGAAAAATGAATGTTGCGAAGAAATCCAAACCCGTTATTGGATTTGCTCTTCTTATTTCGCTGCGTTCTTTCTCTGATTGCGGTCATTTATCTTTATTATCTAATAAAATAAACCTTTTTTTACAAAGAAAAAAATACTGTAATTTATCTAATTGTAATTTCGGTTATAGTTTAGATTCCATTGTTATTTTTTTTAATGTTATCTAAATGTTTTGAATGAAATGGGCAATTATTTTCCCCAGTAGAATCCAATTGTAATCACATCCATTGTAATACCATTGTAATATTGTTCTTTGGAATGGCTGCATATTGTTTTTTATAGGTTTTAAAGATTAAATTTAGCAGTACCTAATTTTAATATAATATCGCAAGTGTTTTTCTTAGAATCGATTCAGAAAGTAATTATGACGAAGTAATTTAAAAAAAAGTCTAGAGATATACGACCGCTTCAATGGCGAAGTAAATACTACTGGATTTCTAAGTTTCAATCTTAACTTCTTGAGGGACAAGGTAATATTGAAAATTAATCATAACCTCGCTCTGAAAAATACGCAGTTACATATGAATATTATTTAGGTCATCAGCAAAACGGCTGGTTTGAACCTCTAGAGCCATTAATAAATAAAACGAGGAGTGAGGTGGTTTATCATGCCTTCCTCACTGGGTGGAAAAGTATGCTTATCAGCCTGCCAGGCTCTCTGAAAAGCAGAAATTTTCCACCCTCCAAATGATACCTTCACTTTCTTCACCATAGGGTATAATGAAATTCATTACTCTCTAAGGAGAAAACTTCGACTAGTTTCTTTTACAACTCCATCTCTTTTGGTTTTCAATGTTTCAATGATATGACTAGCTGACCATGTGATAACATACACAACCATTTTTTGAAGCCCGGTATCTAGCACATCGAGTGCAAAAATTTAACACTCCACCAGCCTGTTGTGGGCATTACATATGAATAACAGCTGACAATGCAACCAACACAGGTTTCTGGCAACAAATGTGGCAATTGGGGGTCAAAGTATTGTGCAGTTCAAAGCTCCATGTAGTTGCGGGGTGAAGGGTACGGGTGAGGTACAATGAATGAGTGACGCATGCTGGGAGAACGATTGTTGTATTACTCTGTTACAAAACATTCGTTTTCAAACTTTCCGTATTTAACAATATGTGTTTGTATTTATTACATCTATTCATTTACATATTTTGATATGAATTGGTAAAATAAATATATGAATCCGACCAAGTTAATAACACGGTAGGTATTTGTTAGCTTAATGCGCCGGATGATAAGAATATTTTTTTAGTCTAGTTAGTACACGCTACCACTACAAATGCGGTAGCAGTGAAACACTACTAACTCATTCATTCTCCCACAACTACAACAACGCACTGCATTCCTTCCAACTACACGGAGCTGGGACTCAAGCAATAGTTGATAGATATCAAGCTGTTGTGTTAATGGCCACAAGTGCCAGTGTCCGTCCGTCAAGAGTTGAAGATGGATTTCTCAATAGCAACCTGGAATTTATTTCTCTATTACAAAATTTCAATTGTTGTTTAATTTACCATAGTTGTTAATGACTCCAAACGTCGATTTAAAGCTCTTTTAAATAAAATGTCTATTATTCTCTTTCAGAAACTATTTCATATTCGTCTTTAGAAATTGTGCGCGTGCTAATTACAAGCTTCTGACGGATTGCATTAAAATTAGGTTTGTTGATATCACTCGGTGAATAATCGTGAAAGTCGTTTTCGGTAAAAACAGTAAGAAGTAAAAAATTCCACGAATAATCTTATAACTATCGGTTGACCGATTTTGATGAAAATGTTCGTTTAAGTCCTTTATTGGTATGCCTAACCTGAGTTCCAAGTTTCCAACTTATGCGATATTCCGTTCTTGAGATATTTTGTTCACACACAGACCAAACGTTAAAAACATGGTTTTTGGGTTCAGAGGAAAACGTGTATATCCGGTGAATACTACATTTATAAAAATCGACATGAAAACAATACTTTTTTCACCTATATACTCATATAAAGCAAGAGAAAGACTTTGTCTCGCCAGTCCCCATCGGAGAGCCGCCGCAAAGACATTGTCTCCTGCACGCCATCCAACCATGCCACTTCCGGCCTACCCCTCCTTCTTCTACCGACTGGCATCAGCAAGAGAAAGTAAAAAAATAAAATTAGAAACTAATTAAACGGAGCAAAGTTCGGATTATAGAATTCGACGACTACTACGAACAGAAAACCCAGAACTGAAGACAGATAGAAGTCAAAATAATAACCTAATGTAATAATGTAGACTAAAGGAAACGTCAAAAAAATTACGAAGTTCCTTGATGGTGGTAAAATGATTATGAACGAACAAAGAATTTGGAATAATTTTATAGTGCAACACAAATGGAAAATTAATTAATAAATACTTAACGCATTGATTTTTAATTCTGCAGTTTAAAACCAATTAAATAATTCTATACAACCATTCATTGTCAACAAGATTGCTATTTGTGTACAGATCATCGTGAAAAACCTACTTCAGTTTGTTTAGTACAATAATACGTATGTATTAAAACTGTATTATACTCCAAAAGCGTAATTTGTTATTTGATTGGCTCGCATCTATGACGAGTTGGTGCTTTGTGATTTGTTAACAAAAGCTATCGGAAATTGACCAGCCGCTCATCCCTTGTGATATATTAATTGGAAATGACTATGTGTAACTTTGTTTTTTTTAAAACAGGAATAATATAATTATCAAATGTTTTCGTATACTTTACAATTTATATTGTTCCATTTAAATATTTAACCTTAATTCCAATCTATTACAGTATGGAAAAATTAAATTATTTAATAACCACCTCGGTGACCGAAATAAGTACTACTATTTAAATAGCAAAACCACGGGATCGATTCCCACAGATCTTGAAAATGTAAGTAATGACTAAACCGCCCCACTTCCTTCGGTTCGTATGGTAACACTTAAAGTTATTAATTTATTAAGTGGTATCAACATCTTGGTTATTAGCGACTACTGTAAGATATTGTAACAATTTCTAAAAGGAACGAGTGTTCGAGAATTCTTGAGAAAGGCCGAGATTTAAAAGGTGTTAATGTAATGCCCATAACAGACAGGAGGAGTGTCAAATTATTTACACTCAATCTGTTCGTTGCAAGGCTAAAATAAAAATACAGTAGTTCTCTTTCTTATCACATGGTCAGCCAATTAATTTTTTTTTGTTTTTACTAATTTTAACTTACATATAAACGCGACGTATGATAAAGGTTGATTTTGTGTTTTCTACGTTAACGGTGTAAATTATTGTTCATGTTTTGGAGTGTACGAACTGATTGACGTTTTTCTTGTCTAGATAATAAAATAAGTATTTTTTCATGTTTATTTATTTCATTTTTATTTATCTTATTTTATTTTCTTATTTATTCTTCACAACTATCTAAATCTGAACTTCACAAAAGAAAAAATTAAATAACACGGCAAAAAACATTTCCAAAAATTAGCAGAGCATCAAAACTCTTTAGCAATCAACCTCTTCGACAACAGCGAAGATACTCAGAGACTGAAACGTTTCAAAACCTTGTACTTATTTTAACGATTTTGTTAATCAATTAATCCTTTTTACTTTCTCTTGCCAATATGAATATATAGGAAGGAAAGTATTGTTTTCATGTCGATTTTTCGAAATCGAGTTTTCACCGGATCTACACGTTTTCAGACCCCCTGAACCCAAAAAACATGTTTTTAGCGATTGGTCTGTGTGTGTGTTTGTGTGAACAGAATATCTCAAGAACGAAACATCGTACGAACTTGAAACTTGAAACTTAAGTTACATACCGCTACTGGACCCGACACGAACGTTTTCATCAAAATCGGTCAACCGGAAGTAGTAGTTTATTCGTGTAATTTTTCACTTTTTTGCGATTTTCTCAAAAACTGGTCCTACGATTTTTTTAATAATTGCCCGGTTTACTAAATTTTTTATGCTCAACAAGATAGGGTAGGCCCCATATTTGCTGAAATTCTTGATAAGGCTGTTTTCACGTAAATAATTGTTTTTTTTAAGATCACTGCGTTAATACCTATGTATTTTAACGCAAAAATTTATATAATAAAAATTGTAGAAAATTTAACAACCTACAACTTTATTTCAAACATTTTTTTGTATAACGCTTAGTTTAGCGGTAATTAGCAATTTTTTTGTTTTTTTCTCTCGAAAACGTGTGAAAAATCGGTTTTTGTAAGATTTTGGCCTTAGTGTGCATTTTACGACAAAAGTGTATATAATCAAATTTATAGAAAATTAAGCGATCTACAACTTTTATTTTAAGCATTTTTCTGTACAGAGCCTAGTTTAGCGTGAAAAAGTGATTTTCCGTATTTTTAAGCCAAACAGGTGGATTTTCATTTTCCGTCTTTCACTCATGATTAAAATAAGGTTATATTTTTTTGAGGTTAGTTTTTTTGTTTAATTATTTGCATAGGCAAGAGAAAGTTGTGTGAGTGTTTCACACCAGAATTTTTTAATTCTACTACTAATCACCTTCATCTCATAATCGGCATCATTATTATCTCTATCGTGGTTATAGTCATCTTCAGCTTCAACAACTTCATGTATTAAGATATTAATTCACAATTCCTCAAGTTAGGTTGTATTACCTATATATTTTTCTTCGCATTTTATTTTTTTCTGAAACATACTACTGAATGTGGTTTATGTTTTCATTTAAAAAAAACCATTTAAAAGCTAAGGTAGTTACTTTTATACGGATTTGAATGCTAGTCAGTGGTTACCGGTGTACTTTGATGGTTGGGGTTTAAATAACCATACTCTCTCAGGAATGGTCGACCTGAATCTGTACAAGACTACACCTCATTTACATGTCATACACAACATCCTCATCTGATTGGGTCATGGGGTTGCTTATTGTTCTGAATTGAAGAGATTGCAACGTACACAAATTAGGGATTACAAAAAAAACATTACTCAAATTTTTCTCTCTTTGCTTAAAGTTTATAATTAAATTTACAAAAAAAAAACTGATTGCAAAAGAATAACTAACAGCTAAAAATAAAATTTATCTATACTCAGCTCCCGAAGGATTGCTATTTTCAATCACTTTGTATTTATAATAGTAATGCAAATTAGAAATAATTAAATGATAATCTAAATAGCAAAATATTTACTAGTGTCATTTGAATACGTGTGATTGTGAATAATATTATCAGTAAACGGTAGTTTTTTTATTTATAAAATAAACTAAAATTACATAACACACACAACGGAAAATTGTAATTATGAATATTAATTTCTACAGTAAATCGAGGATAAGGTAATTAGTTAATAAATTTACATAAAATCTTATGAAATTCAATATTAATTAGATCTAGATATAATCTACATATTATCATTAAAAAAAACATACAAGCTATCTATTGTAATAGTTATGCTAAATTAATATTTTATTTTTAAAAAATGTAGCATTACAACTTAATTATTTAATAACCACAATATATTTAATAATAATTACATTTAAACCAGTAATCAAATACAATATAATTAATAAATTAGATTAATTCTATGTAATGCAACTAAAATCGAACATAGTTACACACTAGAAAAAAACAATTATGATATTGCTTAAATTTGATAAGTTTTCCTGGAAATTTCCACATATTTTATGTAGAAATTGTGTTATTTAAATAGGTTAGTTAATTTTGAGTTTCATCATGGATATATTCAATTGTGCCGGGTTCAATTCCAGGTCAGGTTTAGCATTGTTATCTGTCACCTTTCATCGGCTGCATTAGTCCTAACTTGCACATTAATTGGACATAAAACAAAACACTAAACTCTTGGAGACATTTGCTTCAAAACCACATTCATAATTGATGTGGATTTGTGAAATGCTTAGGATTTCTTATGTCTAATAAGACATAAGAAGATATTAGCTAAGCTAATGTCTTCTATGAGGCTAGGCAACAAGGTATGAAAATAATCAGATCAAAATAGTTGTATCCTAAGATTGAAATAAAAAAGACCGTATCAAGGTAGACAGTATTGTGAAACCACATTTACATTAGCTCGGGTAAACGGAGCTGTTTAAATCTTCTCACTAAATTTATCAGACAAATGATTACTTTTTTTATACATTTGAGGAAATACATCAATATTTCGGATAGCCTCTGGTACTGTGGTTCCCAACTAGTGATCCGCGAAAGCCTCAGGGGTGGTCCATTGAAAATTATATTCCCCGGTAAATTATCTTCTGCAGTCGTACTGATAAGACTTATTAAATCAGGGGGTTTAATAAACGATACGATTTACAGCTCTGGTATGATAATTTTGGTTAATTTTTTGTAGTACAGAAGATTTATTTAATTTTATTTAAAAAACCGGTACTTTTACATTAACGGAGGGCCACTCTGAAAGCTAGTTTAACACGTGATATCATTGTTATAATATTCAATGATGTTTTTTCCGGTAATGAATCGTAAGTAATTAGATTAATTCATCGAAGATAACGAACAGTTAATTGTGTGTAGTAGTTTAAAATAGTGTAAATTGCTGTGTTCGTTACGTGTTGTTGTTGTTTAGGTCAACAGCCGAAAGGCTGGTTTGAACCTCTAGAGGTTTTACTAAGTAAAACGAGGAGTGAGGTGGTTTACCATTGCCTTCCTCACTGAGTGGAAAAGTACGCTTATCAGCATGCCGGGCCCTCTGAAAAGCACATATTTTCCACTCTGTAAATGACAACTTCACTTCATTCACCACAGGGTCTGGCTGTATAGAGAAATTCATTACTTTCAGAGAAGATAACTCTGACTAGTGTCTTTTACACCTCTACCTCTTCTGTTCTTTAACGATTCAGTCATTTAATTGGCTGACCATGTGATAAGAAACAGAACTATTTATTTTAGCCCTGCAACGAACAGATTGAGTGTAAAGAATTTGACATGTATTTGACGTGTATTTATCATGAATTTATGGGATTTACCGACGACCGAGAAGCTGCCTGTGCCTTACTGCTGGAGTATGGTGTTTTGCCGAAAGTTTGAGTGTATCGGGCCGGCCACGAAATGAATTTGCATTTCGATTAAAAGACAGTGCTAAATGGACAAAAGACATCGCAGGACGGCTAGACACCATTTGGCGTTATACCTAGCCGAGTTCTAATGGTGACTTACAGCTGAATATAATCTCTTTACAGCGATTCTTGGTACCATTAAAGACTTCAATTCTCTAAAAATCAACTTATTATGTAAGTATTATCAGTGTTTAATGAGTGAGTGTGCATTTTAAGTAAATTCCAACTGAATTAAATTTCCAACTGAAATCAGGGTGGCCTCCGTTAATGTAAAAGTACCAAAAAAACAATTTCTTTATAAACTAATTGCCGGACGTCAAGTATATACAAAATCTATCGTACATAAAAAAAAGTATTGTATTCTCCGTGACAATAAAATTTAGTTAGTTATTTACTGAAAGGATCGCATATTAGCGACGGTAATTCTTTTTTCATCCATTTATGCATATTAAGTCTAATGCAGATGGTGACGGGTAAAAGATTACAATAACTGATGAAAAAATGCCAGACTGGACCGGGACCCCTGGTGTAGAAACCAATTGCTCTGCTCCAGCCATAAAGATTACAAAGTTAAGCTTTTAGCACGTTGACTGCAGTGTGACCCAAATTGTGTCACACTTGTCTTTAAAAATGGGCCACGTGCATCAAAAATGAGTCACAGTACATGGACTCATTTTTAAGCCGTGTAATGTGGTTTCAAAAGGGCTTCAAAGAGTGACGTTATAAACTTAAGCCTGTTCAAATAGTTGGCCTTTTCAAATAATAGCATATTGCATATACAGGTAGTTTTCCTTGTTTTCTTGTACTAGAATGCTCCTATTATTTTAAATTTTATTATTTCTTTTACTTATTTTGGTTGATTGAAAGAGTCTAGAACTTTGTACCTTAACCCACTTGTTTATTACGCTTCATATTGTGACACAAAAATGGATCACATGGCTCTGAAATGTAAAATCATTCCAGCAAGCCATTTGACCCAAAAGTGTGTCACAACTTTATTTTACAAAAAAATTGTTGTTATTAAATTAAAAAAGTAAAATAAGAAAAAAATGAATAAAATGTGAAAAAATTAAATAAAAAGGTACGATGGCCCCGCTGTAAGCTTCATAAAATTTAGTGTGGCAGTCAACGTGTTAAAATATGAACAAATTCAGAGTGGTAAAATACTGGAAAAAAAACAATATTAACTTAGAAAATAAAATTTTAGTTTTCTATAAGCTTTAAATAGATACTGGGAAGTTTCCTGGGCGAAACACAGGCATATTTTATTATTGTGTCATTAAGAAATTAATGATAATGACTGAATAGTAAACTAGTTAAAACACAAGTCTATCATTTGAATCGTGTGTCATGTGTGTAAGTAGTAATAACCTATTTTACATATTTAACCAGAATATGCCTAATCATTTAATTAGACGATGCCTAAGCGGTAAGCGATGTCGCAACTAAAGACAATAATTTTCATTAGACTTGAGAATGAAATTTCCTATTTCAGATGAAATTATATAGTCGTAACCAAGTTAGTATTTCACCAGAACCAGCAGTTATTTCCTCCAACTTCACACATTATTCTGTTTCCAAGTTATTTAACAAACGATAAATGATCTTACGAACTAAAGTAACAACTTAAATAAGTAGGTAACTAAGAAAGTTATAACTTTTAAGTATTTCACACTTAAATGTTAAAACTTAAGTATTTCTTAACACACAGTCAAAAATGTTTTCTTTTCAAATTAAATATTAATAAAGTTGTGCAACGTCAAAAAAGTTACATCAATTATAAAAAATCATGACAGCAAAACGGAAGATTAGAATGTAGATTAAATCTACGGACGCTCCTATAGAATGGATGACAAAATAATTTTTAAGACACAAAACAAGAGACCCAAGGTGTTGAAAAAAAGGTTTAATCAGAAGGGATATTGAGAAAACTAAAATTGACAAGAAAAATCTTATGCGAAACACTCACACAACTTTCTCTTGAAAATGCAAATAATGAACAATATAGTCTAACATTAGTAATAAAACATTAGAAATAAAAAAACCAACCTCAATAAACATAACCTGATTTTCATCATGAGGAAAGACGCAAACTGAAAATCAACCTCAGTTTGGCTTAAAAATACCAAAAATCACTTTTTTACCTAACTAGACTCTGTAGAAAAAAACGAACGCTGCAAATAAAAGTTGTAGATGTTTTAATTTCCTATAAATTTGATTATATACTACGTTTTTGTCGTAAAATGCATAATAAGGCTGAAATCTTTAAAAATCGATTTTTTACACGTTTTCGTGAGAAAAAACAGAAAATCGCTAATTACCGCTAAACTAAGCGTTATACAAAAAAATTTTTGAATTAAAAGTTATAGGTTTTACAATTCTCTACAACTTTTATTATATACATTTTGAGCTAAAATGCATATTAAAGTCGCAATCCTAAAACAACACTTTTTTACGAGAAAACAGTCTCACCGAGAATTTTAGCAGACATGGCGCCTACCGTATCTCGTAGAGCACAAAAAGTTTAGTAAATGAGGCGATTTAAAAAAATCGTAGGAGCCGTTTTTAAAGAAAATCGCAAAAACGTGAAAAATGACACAAATAAACTACTTTCAGTTGATTGATTTTGATGAAATGTTACTGTCGGGTTCTCTAGTGGTATTTAACTTAAGTTTCAAGTTTTAGGTTCGTACGATGTTCCGTTCTAGAGATATTCTGTTCACGCACACACACGCCAATTGCTAAAAGCATGTTTTTTGGGTTCAGGGGGTCTGAAACCGTGTAGATCCGGTGAAAACTCGATTTCGAAAAAGCAACACGAAAACAATACTTTCGTTCTTATACATTCATATAGGCAAGAGAAAGTAAAAACATATGGATAGAACTCAATTCAGACAGCTGATTACTGGCTTACTAAGAGCTAAAATAAAATGCTGGATGATCGGAATGAAGGAGAAAACGCTACAGTAAATTCATGAGACTTTGGGCTACATGAAGAGCTTTCAAAGTGTTTAAAATCATGTTGCTAAGTCTTAAATTTTCTTAACACGATAAATGTCAAGAACTAACGCGAGAAATGTAGAATAAAACAACAAAATTCGAATAAACAACGAACAGATTACAGAATTTAAAAGAGTAACAATTAAAAAAGAGCGTACATAATTAAACAAGAACTTCAACATAAAAAAGAAGCCTACAGAAAACAAACGTTGTGAATTATTTGTAATCTTTAGAAGTCCTATTCAGGTAACCAAATTGCATTATTTTCACAGCGATTTTGGAGCTGTTATGTAGTCAATCTGATTTCTGCATAGAAAGTTGTGCGACTGTCCAAAAATCAAAGAGATCGTTCAAATTTTATAAAAAATTAACTTAATCTATTATTTACTTTCTCTTCCCTATCTATACAAATAAAATTGTGATTTTGTCTGTACAATTTTTCGAAATGCCTAAATTTTGTTTCTACGCCAGATGTGCCACGTAAACACCGAAAATAAGTTCAGCTGAATTTTTGTCTGCTTGTACGCTACGGCATCACACAAGAACCGCTGAAACAAATTCAATTAATTTCGGTATCTAGGTTCTGGACATAATCGAAATGAAAATAGGGTATAAACTTTTTAATATCACAAACGGAAGGGGGAGTTCATAGGGAGGGGTAAACAAAAAACTACGAATATCTCCGTTAAAAGTCAATGTATCAAAAAATGTTATATAATCGAATTACGAAACGTATACAGACGAATAAGTTTGATTATGCAAAATTTTTCATTTTTCATGCATAATAACGGAGATATTATCAATTTTTAAAAAATAAACCAATATTTTTAGAATATTAACATACAAAATAAACAGAACAATTAACAGAGGCCTACGCGCCGGTAAAACCCGTATTTATTGAGCCAGTCCCTACCTACCCATCTCACCTGTACCTTATACACCTTTTATCGGTCACATTGTTAAAAATGAATCAATCGTCTTAATAGAGGTCACCATCGTGGTGTTCCTGTTATGATTTACCTTCCATTTATTATGAATATAATAAAGCGCTGTATATCTTAATTTAAAAAACACCAAGATCTCGCTTTTATTTGACGTTCAACTATTTTTTTCATAAATAATAATACTAACGTTGAAAGGAGGTAGATAACAATGAGTAGTTAGTTAAAGAATATCAGACCTGACAGGGATCGAACACGGTACCCCAACCGACCGTCTACGGTACCAAGGAAACCGTTCGAAGAACGGGCACTTTAGCTAGTATGAATATATAGGAAGGAAAGTACTGTTTTCATGTTGATTTTTCGAAATCGAGTTTTCACCAGATATACACGTTTTCCGACCCCCTACACCCAAAAGACATGTTTTTAGCGATCGGTCTGTGTGTTTGTGTGTGAAAAAAATACCTCAAGGTATAGAACTAGAGGACCTGACACGAACATTTTCATCAAAATCGGTCAACCGGAAGAAGTAAAGTATTTGTGTCATTTTTCACTTTACGATTTTTTCAAAAATTGCTCCTTCGATTTTTTAAAAAAAATCCCCTCATTTACTACATTTTTTGCTCTATAAAATAGGGTAGGCGCCATGTCTGCTGAAATTCTTGGGAAGGCTGTTCTCTCCTATATTTTACATAGGGTAGTTCCAAATAAAAAATAACAAAAAATAATTACCTATATTAAAAGCCGTGAAGTGTGGAGGAAGGGGGTGGGTTATAACCTCTTAGTCGGGTATTTTATCTTAACTTATTTTTTAATTGTACAATCTATTAAAGTACAATAACATGAAATGAATCCATTTTAAAGAGCAGTAAAAATCGGAACGAAATATAAGAAATTTAAAGGAATGCATAAAAGAAGTGTAAAGTACATACTTTGTGAGGTTATATTCAATAACGTAAAATCGTGGTTGCAGACTAAAGTTACTAAAATAGTTACAGCCCATTGGACTGTTTCACAACTGGAAGAGATAAAATAAGCGTTTATGCCTGGACTGATCGCCGGATAAATCGGTTCTGAACGGTGAAATTGCAATACAAGTCGGATCCAATAACGTCCCCTCCGTTCAATTCTCAATTCTGTTAAGTAAAAGTAGATAATGCTCGTTACCTAGTCTTTATTGAACAACTTCCTGCACAAATTTTATATCTCGCCGAACATAAATGTCTAAGATTTCTATTTAATATGCAAACTATCTGAATCAATTTCATTATTGTATAAATATCGCAGATATTTATCGTGACACTAGAAATAAAAAACTACATATTAACAAAACCAATTTCATATATTAGAGCGTTAGTATGCCCATAACGGTCAGCTGGAGTGTTAAATTAATAGCACTCCTATCTGTTGGTTCCAGGGCTACAAAAAAAGTTCTGTTTCTTAGCACATAGTCAGTCAATATATGACTGAACTATTTAAGAACAAAAAAGGTAGAGGTGTAAATGACACCACTCAGAGTTAGCTCCTCTACGATATGAATTTCACTACACAGCCAGACTCTGTGGTGAATGAAGTGAAGGTGTTATTTTCAGGGTGGAAAGTAAGTGCTTTGTGGAGGGCTGGCATGTTGATAAGCATACTTTTCACCTCAGTGAGAAAGGTATAAGTAAACCACCTTACTCCTCGTTTTTACTTAGTAAACCTCTAGAGGTTCAAACCAGCCTTTCAGCTGTTGACCTAAACAACAGGGCGTTAATAATAGAAGTAGGCAAGTTCATGGTAGGCTAGAAATAGTTAAAGCGAGATAGTGTTTTTGAATAAAAAAGTATACTGCTTGTCAAAACTAACACAAAATAATGGGTTTAGGCACAACGCATGGCAAAACTCTGTGGTGAATGAAGTGAAGGTGTCATTTGCAGGGTGGAAATAAGGTGCTTTTCAGAGGGCCTGGCATGCTGATAAACATACTCTTTCAACTAAATCGTTTTAATAAGTGAAACCTCCAGAGGTTCAAACCAGCCTTTCGGCTGTTAACCTAAACAAAATGGCAAAATTAATGGGGGAAAATAAAGAAGCTCAAAATCATAAAATTTCTAAAACATTTAGAAATATCCCCTTCATGAGACAACGCGTTTCATGACTAGTGGCAATTTTTAAAAAGGCTTACCTTAAAAACATACCCAAAAACCCATTAGTGATTTCTGTAACTACTCATTAAGAGGAAACGACGAACGATACCATTTCTGTTTTCGAATTCCGACTTTAATTTCTTGACTTCCAGTCTAAACCGGAACTTCAAACCCAGTGATTTAAGTATCTACGCTTTTAAGAAGAATCCAATGACACTATTTTTGTTTGCAAATTCCGACTTTGATTCCTTGGCTTCCGGTCGAAACCGGAAAGTCAAATACAATCCAGGCCCACGAACTTTTAGTGTAGATTACGATTCCGAAAACCGTTTGTTGCTATCTCTTGTAGTTTCTGACTTGATTTCTTAACTTCCAGTTTTGGACCACTTCCGGTAAAAACCGGAATTTCAAACCTAATCCAAGCCCAACAACTTCGTTTTATTAATTACGTATTTGAAAAACGTTTGTTGCTATGTCTTGTATTTTCCGACATCTGGGTATGACGGACGGACAAAGGAAAATGATAGATGAAAATTTTAAAAATTGCCACCAAAGACTTTCGAACCAACTGAATAAGCTGGTAGAATGTTTTTGTTTGTGTTTAAGTGACAACGGTTTGGAATCAACTTTGTACCGATCCACACGCAAACTGGAGATTGCTGTTCAAATTTTCATCTATTGTAAGTCACAAATACTGTATATCAAAATCTGGTGTGAAACACTCACACAACTTTCTCTTGCCAACGCAAATAATTAACTATACAACCTAACATTAGCAATAACACATTAGAAATAAACAAAACAACTAAGCTAAATAAACACAACCTAATTTTAATCATGAGTGAAAGACGTAAAATGAAAACCAACCTCAGTTTAGCTAAAACATACGGAAAATTACTCTCTATATCTTTTAATTTCTATAAATTTTATTATATACACTTTTGTCATAAAATGCACACTAAGGCTGAAATCTTTAAACAAAAATCAATTTTTTTACACATTTCGTGAAAAAACCAGAAACTCGCAAATTACCGCTAAACTAAGCGTACAAAAAAATATTTGAAACAAAAATTGTAGGATTTCAAATTCTCTACAACTTTTAATACATTTTTGCGCTGAAATTCACATTAAAGCCGCAATCTTAAAAAAAATAACTACTTTACGAGAAAACAACCTCCCCAAGAATTTCATCAGACATGGGACCTACTCTATCTTGTAGAGCATAACAAATTTAGTCAAAGAAGCGATTTTAAAAAAATCTTAGGAACAGCTTTTGAGAAAATCGCAAAAAAGTGAAAAATGACACGAATAAACTACTACTTCAGGTGGACCGATTTTGATGAAAATATTCGTGTGTGGTTCTCTAGTGATATCTAACTTAGGTTTCAAGTATCAAGTCCGGACGATGTTCCGTTCTTAAGATATTCTGTTCTCACACACATAGACTAATCGCTAAAAACATGTTTTTTGGGTTCGGGGGTCTGAAAACGTGTACATTCGGTGAAAACTCGATTTCGAAAAATCGACATGAAAAATATACTTTCCTTCATATAATATTCATATAGGGAAGAGAAAGTAAAAATTAGAGATCAAATTCAAAGGTTGTCAATAGTGTAAAGTTTGATAAGAAAAATCTTGTTTAAGAATTATAAATGTAACATAAAATCTCAGGGTTTTTGACCAAGGATATTTTTTAGGATTTTTAGAAATATTGAAATTATTTTTTAATTTTGTTTTACACAAGAATGAGGAAGTGATGTTTAAAAAGTAAATTTCCATCAAAAAGCAATGAATGCAGCGTTAAAAGATACTTATCCTGTCTTCACCAAAGAATAATGAGGTTACGTTAGAGGTAGGGAAGAAGTAAGGTCCACCCACAGTCTTAGCATTGTACTGCTACACCATACGAACAAGAGAGAAGCGTTAGTTCTTTAGTCTTGCCTTCAGCGTTCCTAATTTACTGCCTTTAAGGGCTAAACAATTACGCCCAGCTAAACCCGGTGCCCTCAATTTCTAAAAAAAAGAGAAGAAAGGTGGTGTTGTCTGAGAATTTAGATACTCCTAACTATTTTCATCCGAACCTCATCGTACATTTTGTTCTGGTAACAATGTTCATTGAACATCTTACCACGTTTCAAGACCATAATAAATACAAAAAAAAAAGAATAAACTTACCTTCATCCCTTAAATGCACGATGTAATCAACTCACTCCATTTAAGTTAATAAAATTACTTTTTACCTTCATGGTAATCTGTTTCTGAATTTGTCTTCCTACTTGAGAAAATAGGTTATACAAAATTAGATATCACTAAGCTAAATGTTATTATATTACGATATTTTATATCTATTTCATCAGAAATATTTCTCGTTAGAACTTTAAATTTGTAATATTACACACATTTTTTATTTTAAACCCTTTTTTATGGCCCGAAAAAATTTTGTTAATTTTCGATCCCGATGTGTAACTACACATAATATAATAATATTGTGTTGTTTAGGTCATTAGTCGAAGGCTAGTTTAAATCTTTAGAGGCTTTACTAAGTAAAACGAATAGTGAAGTAGTTTACCGGTGCCTTTGTCACTGAGTGGATAAGTATGCTTATCAGCATGCCACGCCCTCTGAAAAGCATCTACTTTCCACCCTGCAAATGACACCTTCACTTCACTCATCACAGGGTTTGGCTGTATAATAAAATTCGTTACTCTTAGATGAGATAACTCTGACTAGTGTCTTTTCGCCTCTACCTATTCTCTTCTTAAATGCTTCAGTCATATTAAGCTGACCAAGTTATAAGAAATAGAACACATATAACTAAGGAATGTCATCATTTTGTTATTTCCCAAACAATTTTTTCTAACCACCTCTGTAGCGTACTAGTAGCGAGCTAGCCTACAACGCGAACGTCCCGAGTTCGATTCCCAGCTAACGTCTGGTATTTTTAACAAATCAAAATTCACTGTACCAGTTACATATCCTACCGTAGTCACTAATAACCAAGCTGTTGATGTGACGTTAAATTAACTAAAAGTAAAAACAATTTTTTTTTAACCCTAATGTTTGAACACTGCAACCTACCCACTGGGTTGGTATAGTAGTATAAAGTCGTCACCGCAAGTCAGCTTTTTAACAGCTGATTTTCGGAGATAAAGGTTCTGCGGTTCAAATTTTTTTGCGTCCAGGAGGCTCCAGGAGGAGTATAGAACATGTCAGTTATAACACCAGAAATACATATAAGAATCACACAATGTATCACTACTATAAGAAAGAAATTCTTGTATCCTATAAAAAGTTTCACAGATCAAGTAATTTTTCAGATTTTTTTTAAAAGGAATGCAAATTATCACAATATTTTAAAAATTGGGGTAATTTATTCATGAATTTTCTCCCTGCATAAGTAGGTTTTTGTTCAAACAATTTTGTGGAGTGATTAGCCACATAATAATCATTTCTGTTTCTCGTGTTATGATTGTTAACATTGAAATCTGCATAAAATTATTTTGCCTAACATACATAATCACCTCAAAAATGTAGAGAGAGAGAACTGTAAGCAATTTAAGCTCCTTAAATAGTGGCCTGCATGAGGTTAGCTGGTTAGCTCCCACTATACACTGTCGCCGCCTGCCATTCCAATATTAGCGTCTACACACAGTCCCACTACCTGCCTGGCGCAGAGAGCCTACAGCCTCTCCCCACCACCTTGTTGACTCGACGGAGAGGTATGTAAGAGAGGGGCCCTCGTCCGCGAGAGTCACTCTTCACTCAACTCACAAGCGGAGAAGAACCAAGAAAGAAGAGCTCCAACCGAGACCGGACGCACCATCCCTGGTCTACCCTACCGGTGGCGGACGCTACTACATTCCCGCACCGGTCAGCCTTCGCCGGCCCGGAGAGAGCCGCCTCGGCCGCGCTATCGGCAGACGGCCTACGCCGATCCGACACTGGGGGCCACCACTGCCACGCTGCAGTGGGGACCCAACTGCCGCTGAAGGAAGGCTAGGCTTGAACCCGGTAGCTGAGCCGTCACTCTTCGAGGTCCGCTTTCATCACGCCGGCTCGCCGCTTCCGACCGCCAACAACGGCCCTTTTCAGGGCCACCAACACAACCAAACGGCCCTTTTCAGGGCCACCAATTTTATAAACAAGGTTTCGCCTCGTGTCGTCGCTATTTGGTGACAACACCAAATAGCTTTCTTTTGAATTTTAAAAACCCTATTCATATAACCCATACTAAGATACTAATTACCCCATACTAAGATACCATAACGGATATGAGTCAGAATGAGGCCATGATAAGCTGCCATTAGACATTTTTTATCATTTAATCTGGCAATTTGTTTTAGTGCAAATACCCCAGACGATATTTTACTACAAACTTAATTGGTATAGAAGTCCCAAGACAAAAATCTATCTAGAGATACTCCTAGGGACTTCACTGTTTCTTGATGCTCGAAACTATTATTATGAATAAATGCATCCACTTCTCTACTTTCTTTAACGTTATGTTTGCTTTTGAATCCTAGTAGAGGTAAGTACTTTTATTTGATTTGAACCACGGAACCTTGGTCTCTGAAAATTAGTAGTTAAATAGCTGACTGGAGGCAACGACTTTACCACTCAACAAACCCGGTGGATTGCAACAGTGTAAAAAATTATAGAGCAATACACTCTGGAGATGATGTTCAGTACCAAAACCAGAAACGGTTTAATGGCTAGCTAATTTACATAAAACAATAATACAGTTTATATGTGTATGAAATAATATAAGTACTTTATACGAAACGAAGTAACAAAAGTTTGAAATCACACAGCGCATAAGTAACCCAGTATCACAAGTGCTACAATACCTTGTGAAATCCTATTATAAATAACACATGAATTATACTGGCTAAAAACTTTACAGAAAGTACCCTGTTACTGAAGTAGCAGGGAATTTTCTTAATGCATGATTTCCATGTTTACTTTGAAGTTAGAAATCCATTTTAAGTTACATCTTGAATAACAAGAGAAGTTCTTTTTTCTCTTAATGTATGTAGAAACGGTAAAATGTTAAAAGAACTAACGCAATAAATGGTACGCCAAGTCGCATAACCTTTCTCTCTCTGTTCGTTCAGCAGTAATACTTTTACTTATTTAAGGCCAATTTTGAAGTAAAAATAACCACAACGTTATAATTTTTGTTGATTAATACGAGGTGTGGCTATTAAATAACGAGACTGACGTTGTAAAAAATTTTATTTTTATTTTATACATAATTACTTATTGTCACCTTCAATTTACACTCCTTTTTATCCCTACAACGCTCCATGCGAATTTTACATTGTTGGAAACAGTGCTGGAAGTCATATTTTGTCAGCTCCTTCAGGACACGTGCCGCTTTCTCTTTTACAGCTTCCACAGACCCCTTTTAATGTCCTTTTAATGCAGATTTCGCCTTAGGGAACAGGTAGAAGTCACATGGTGCAAGATCTGGTGAATAAGGTGCATGTTCTAACACTGAGATGCTGTACTTGGCTAGGAACCTCTTGACAGATAACGCCGAATGAGCTGGTGCATTGTCTTGGTGGAGAACCCATGATTTGTTCTTCCACATTTCGGGGCGTTTTTTCCTTACTCTTTGGCGTAGTTTAGGAAGTACCTCAAGGTACTTATGAGGTACTCATAAGGTAGTAATATTGATTAATTTCTTGACCTTCAGGAACCCAGTGAAGGTACACAATCCCATGGATATACAAAAAAAAAAATCATCAGTCCATTAAATTTTGAC
Organism: Catonia carolina; assembly: GCA_035578175.1. NCBI lineage: Eukaryota > Metazoa > Arthropoda > Insecta > Hemiptera > Achilidae > Catonia > Catonia carolina. Next base: position 65,811,327 of record JAQMRL010000004.1, on the reverse strand, counting down.
TTGCTCATTCGAGCTTTTTTTGCTCTCGGTGAAGTTCGGCTCTTCCAGTGCATGGATTGGCGCTTTGTTTCCGGATCATAAGTAAAACACCACGTTTCATCATTATCTTCTACCTGTTCCCTAAGATGAAACCTGCATTAAAAGGGACAAGATTTGAGTATGTGGAAGCTGTCAAAGAGAAAGCGGCACGTGTCCTGAAGGAGCTGACAGACGATGACTTCCAGCACTGTTTCCAACAATGGAAAATAATTCGCATGGAAAATATAAGACCAATAAGTCATTTTGCAGACAATAAACACTTACGTTAATAATACTACAAGTCCACGAATCTGATTCTACTGATAAAAATTGTGACAGCAAAATTTAAAATTTTGGGATCGCAAATAAAAGTCATATTCCGAAAATTCAAGTCCATCGATAAAAACACTTCGCATAATAATGAACGCCCCAGTTACGTACCAAATTTAATATTACTATACCACTTAACATCTACTATAATTTAAAAAAAAAACTATCCATTAACTTTCAGTTTCCCACCGGGTTGATATAGCAGTAGAGTCGTCGCCAAAATCAGCTGTTAAACAGCTGACTTTGACGAAACGACTTTTATGACGAAACGAAAGTTCTGTGGGAAAATCCTAGTAAATGTAGTTACTTTTATACGGATTTGAACACTAGAAAGTGGTTATCGGTGTACTTTGATGGTTTGGGTTCTCTAAGGAATGGTCGGCCTGAGTCAATACAAGAATACACCTCATATATATCATCCTTATCTCTCTGGGTCATGGGGTTGTTTATTGCTCTTGAATTGAACAAATGTCAACGTACACAAATTACAGATTCAGTTTAGGCTATTCATTTTTGTTTTTACCCCTAATTAAGTATATACCACAACTCCACCGTCTATTTAAGTCGGTTTTTTGTAAGTTTCTTCTTTTTCTTAGCTACTGTACTAAGGATTCGGGTGGAGATGGTCAGTTATGAAATGTTGAATACGTGAACTTATCAACTTAATTCACAAAGAGCATGTTTAGATCGTTTTAAAGGGTACATTATTGATGTGCAGTAAAAAGAAACGTGTAATGGTTTTTAAGAATTACGATTAAAAATCTTAGACTTCGAATAGCTATAAAGATTTTACTAGATTACTGGACATTTTGGTTGTAAAAATTAAGTTTAATTTCTAAGTGGCTACTAAACAAAAATGTTCAATTTCGAATTTCACGATAATAAAATACAATATAGCGTTTTACAACATAATAAACGAAAGAATAACATTTTAAAACGATTTTTCAGTTCCAGACTTTTGATTATACAAACATGCCCTTTCTCGATGAAGTTGCTCTATCGACTTATTCAACATTTCATAAGCGACCAAACCACTAAACAACTAAAAAGGCAACGATATACTAAAAAAGTATAATTTTTGTCTAGGCTACGTGAAATTTTTATTTTTATATAGCCCTACTAATTTTTTATTATTTTTAATAACTTTTATTTATTTTTATATTTTTAAGTGGAATCGGTGACTTTTAAAGAATAAATCTGTATTTGGCAACGAAAACATACGGTACGTTGGGGAATTCTGCTATACAGAGGGTGTAAAATAACAAAGGCTGGTAGAAGAACAAGTGATATCAAAAGTAGGACTGTTTTAAGCTAGAAGGGCCTTTGAAATGGAAAACAACTCATTGACTACAAACACTGATTTATAGATTAGGAAAATTGTCTTAAAACACTATGTTTGGAGTGTAGTATTATACGGGAGTGAAACGTGGGTGGTAGGGGATGTATAAACAAAAAGGATAGAAACTTTTGAAATGTGGTGTTATAGGAAAATGATGAAAATTAGGTGAGTGGACAAGATAAGTAATTTAGAGTTCTTAGACGAGTGGATGAAAGAAAAATTATATAAAGACATCTTATAAAAAGAAGGCATAGACTAGTGGGGCATATATTAATACCTCCAGGTATTGCTCTATCAATAATGTTGAGTAATATTGAAGAAGTGAATTGTACTGGGAGGCAAGGATTAAAATATTTAAAGTAAATTTCGAAAGATGTAAGGGTATTGCAGCTTTGCAGATATGAAACAGCTTGCACAAGAATAACAGCTTGTAGAACTGCATCAAACCAGTCGAAAAAATGATGAAAAAAATTTGTATAACATTTTTAGCGGAAATCTGCTACAAGAAATTTTTTTAATGTATGCACTCCACGATCGATAGAAGATTGAATCCAAAATTTAGAAAATGGTGCATTGTTTAGAAATATACGTCTATATAATACCGCTACATAAAGTTAAAAAAAAACGTAATAGAGAAAGCTTTACACAAATAGGGAAATTTACATTCATTTATTTTGAATGTTGGTAACATTGTAAACTGATAGGATTACTCCTTGTAAGTTGTGTTAGCTATGTCAATCCAATAATATTACACGGTTCAACACGTTTGACAAGGCTGTTCCGTCGTTCTATCGGTACTCAAAAACTGAAAAATACGGGGAACACAACAGCGAAAAGCTTAGTCTTTTTTTCCTAAAATTCTCCTTAACATAATATACATTTTATCAAAATTTTGAAGTTCAGTGCTTGTTATATTAAAAAAATATTATTCAAAGATTACAATAGATGTTCTATCGAAAAATTTTGTCGTACAAGAAAAATCTGAATAAATAAATTCATCTACGATATTTTTATCACTTTTGAACCAACATATCTTTAGGCGTTGAGGGAACCAATTTCAAAAATATTTTATGATAATATCGGAAAAATTTTCCATAACATCTACGTTTAAACAAATATTATCATATCAAAATTATTATTATTATTATTATTATTATTATTGTGTAATTCATTACAATAAGATCACTAACAGCTTAAATAGACGAGAGTTCTATAACAAAAACCTTACGGTTGCGTTGCGGAAGCGCGCTAGCGTACAACGCGGAGGTCCCGGGTTCGATTCCACTCTAGGATCTAACCTTTCACTGTTAAACTAACTGTTACATAACCCACCGACATCGGTAATAACCAAGCAGTTGATCCGACTTTATTTATTAAAAAAAATACGGTCTTTTAATACAAACATCAGATTTTTGTAGTATATTTAAAAATCTGGTGTGAAACACTCACACAACTTTCTCTTGCCAATGCAAGTAATTAACAATAAACCTAACATTAGTAATAAAATATTAGAAATAAACAAAAAACTAACCTCAAAAACATAACCTTATTTTAATCATGAGTGAATGATGCAAAATGAAAATCAACCTCAGTTTGGCTTAGAAATACGGAAAATCACTCTTTCTATCTAAACTAGGCTCTGTAGAGAAAAATGTTCTGAATAAAAGTTGCAGATCTTTCAATTTTCTATAAATTCGATTATATATACTTTTATTATAAAATGCATACTAAGGCCGAAATATTAAAAAAATCAATTTTTCACACGTTTTCGTGAGAAAAATACCGAAAATTGCTAATTACTGCTAAACTAAGCGTTATAAAAAAAGTGTTTGAAATAAAAGTTGTAGGTTTTTAAATTCTCTACAACTTTTATCATATAAATTTTTGCTCTAAATTGCATATTAAAGCTGTAATCTTAAAAAAACAACGTTTTTACGTGAAAACAGCCTCACCCAGAATTTCAGTAAACATGACGCCTACCCTATCTTGTAGAGAATAAAAAATTGAGTAAACCAAGCGATTTTAAAAAAAATCGTAGGACCAGTTTTTGATAAAATCGCAAAAAAGTGAAAAATTACACGAATAAACTACCACTTCCGGTTGACCGATTTTGATGAAAATGTTCGTGTCGAGTCCGGTAGTGGTACGTAACTTAAGTTTCAAGTTTCAAGTTCGTACGATGTTCCGTTCTTGAGATATTCTGTTCACACACACACACACACACACACACACACATAGACACACACACAGACCAATCGCTAAAAACATGTTTTTTGGGTTCAGGGGGTCTGAAAACGTATAGATCCGGTGAAAACTCGATTTCGAAAAATCGACATGAAAACAATACTTTCCTTCCTATATATTCATATAGGCAAGAGAAAGTAAAAAAACTGCATGTCATACTTTGATTCTCATCTTAAAAATCATTTTATATGTAAAAAGTTTAATTTAGTTTACTAACAATAAATTTACAGTACATTAAATGTTGATTTTTATAAATCTATATGTAATGTAACATTGTAAAACTCTATTTTTCTTTTTTTTGGGTTTTATATTTGACTGTTTTGCAATTACTGCTAATACAGACGGTGAGAAGGATGATACATGAAGATGACTGATGAAAAATGGCAAACCTGGCCGAGAATTGAACCTGGGGACCCGGCGTAGAAGCCAGTTGCGCTAACCACTACGCCAACGGGCCGGCCAAAAAATATGTAATTCTAGAAATAGATTTATTTTTGTTTATTTAAAATCGCATCAACAGCTTGGTCATTAGCGACTACGGTGGGTTAAGAAACTGTAACGATTGGTTTTGGCAAGTAATAATTTCCTGACCCTAGCCGGGAATCGAATCCGGGAGCTTAGTAGGCTAGCTTAGTACGTTAGCGCTTAGTAGGATAGCGCGCTATCTACTACGCCACGGAGGCGACCAGAAATGGTTGTTTGGTTGGATTGTATATTGTTAGAATTGTGTATTTTATTTGGTGTAGTGTGTTGAACAATATTAGTAAATTATGATGAATGGAATGTTCTGAATAGGAATTCTAAGAAATATAAAATAGTAAAAACGTTGTTTTTATTTTGATTCCTTCTAAAATGTTCGAGAATAGTAGAGAATTTTCTAGAAAGATCTCATTTGTTTGGGAACTAACAGACGTATAATCAAAATCATAGAAAATAAAAACCTACAACTTCTATTTCAATACTTTTCCTACAAAGCTTAGTTTAGCGTTAATTAGTGATTTTTAATTTTTCGTACTTTAAAGTGCTACAGAGGTTGATTTTCAATTAACGTCATTCACTCATAATTAAACTACACAAATTTATAGACATATAAGTGATTATGACATAAATTTGATGGAAATATTGAAATCCTAGTAATTAATTGTTGATTTATTTTGACTTCCCCTTGCCCTATATGAATGTAAAGAGGAAAGTATGAATGTAAAGAGGAGAGGAAAGTCTTTGTGCGTGCGTGTGCGTGTGTAGAAAATAACTCAAGAACCCAATTGTACTGAGTTGAAATTTCAAACTTATGTTAGGTACCTATGTTAGGTTATGTTATGTTAGTTTATTCATGTGATTTTTCACTCTTTCGCAATTTTCTCAAAAACGGCTCCTACAATTATTTTTAAATCGCTTCATTCACTACATTTTTATGCTCTACAGAGTAAGCGCTATGTCTGCTGAAATCGCTGGGGGGCTGTGCTCTCGTAGAAAAAAATGGTTTTTGTAAGATTGCGGCCTTAATATGCATTTTAGGGTAAAAGTGAATTAATAAAGGTTGTAGAAAATTTATAAACCTATAACTCTTACCTATTTTAAACGTTTTCTTTTGTACAACTTAGTTTAGCAAAAATTAGGTTGTGATTTTCTGGTTTTGGTAAAAAATGGGAATTTTTAAGACTGGGCCTTAGTATTCATTTTACAACAAAAGTGTGTATAACTAAAATTATAGAAAATTAAAACATTTAAAACTTTTATTACAAGGATTTTCTTTTGCACAGCCTAGCTTAGTGTCAATTAGTGATTTCCCATATATTATTAAGTTGAAAAGAGGTTGATTTTTATTTTGCGTCATTTACTCAGGATTAAAATTAGGTTATGTTTTCATTTTACATTGTTTACTCAAGATTAAACAAAGGTTATTTTGTTCATTATCAATATTGGCAAGAGAAAGTTGTGTGAGTGTTTTACATTCAGATTTTAACTTTATTTTAATTCAGGATAGAAGGCAAATAAAAATATTCTAAAAATGAATATTCACCAATTAAGAAAATAATGATCCAATTTCTATCCGAGGAATTTTCAATTCAAAATAAAACGCTATTCAGTGGATTTATATTTATCTGAGAGATATTTTACAAAATAATAAAGGGATAAGATAAAATAGAAAAGATAATTTAAGGTAAATGTTGTTTACTACGGAGTGATGAAAATGAAAAGCAAATTTGGGCTTTAAAAAGTTCATATTTTTCTTCTGTAACCACAAATACCGCTCACAGATATTTCATTACGTTGTAATTAACTCGTGCTTTTTATAGACCTAATGGAACCATCAGCACATCAACTGATGTTACAGATATACTCGCAAACTAATAACTCTATTTCAATTTCACATCACTCTGCATTACCCTCGCCTACACGCAATCGAACTCAATACTCTAGTATCGAAAGAGTAATTATTTTGCCAATTTACAGTTTTTAATTTATGTCTTCAAAATAAAAAAATCTAGTGTGAAACACTCACAAAACTTACTCTTGCCAAAGCAAATAATAAACAATATAACCTAACAATAGTAATAAACAGAAAACTAACCTCAAAAAACATAACCTTATTTTAATCAAGTGAATGATTAAAAATGAATACCAACCTTAATTTGGCTTCATAACACGAAAAATCATGCTAAACTAGGCTCTGCAGAGAAAAATTCTTAAATAAAAGTTGTAGATCTTTTAATTTTCTATAAATTTGATTATATACACTTTTGTTGTAAAATGCACTAAGGCTGAAATCTTAATATATCTATTTTTTATAGATTATTAAGAAAAGAAAAACAGAAAGTTACTAATTACTAAGCGTTATACCAAAAAAAATTTGAAATAAAAGTTGTAGATTTTTAAATGTTCTACAACTTCGATTAAACACTTTTTCACTAAAATGCATAAAGCATTAAGGCTGCAATATTAAAAAAAAACATTCTTTTCTACGAGAGAAAAGCCTTCTCAAGAATTTCAGCAGATATGGCGCCTACTCTATCATATAAAGGATAAATGTAGTTAATTAGACGATTTAAAAAAAACATCGTAGTGGCCGTTTTTGAGAAAATTGCACAAAGTGTAAAATGACACGAATAAACTACTACTTCCGGTTGACCGATTTTGATGAAAAAGGTCGGTTGGGTCGTCTAATAATATCCAATTCAAGTTTTAAGAATCAACTTCGTACGATATTCCGTTCTTGAGATATTTTGCTCTCTCTCTCGCTCTCTCTCTCTCTCTCTCTCTCTCTCTCTCTCTCTCTCTATCTATCTATCTATCTATCTCTATCTCTTTCTCTCTCTCTCTCTCTCTCTCTCTCTCTCTCTCTCTCTATCACACACGCACGCACGCACACGCGCGCACGCACACACACACACACCAATCGCTAAGAACATGTTTTTTGGGTTCAGGGGGTCTGAAAACGTATATATATCAGGTGAAAACTCGATTTCGAAAAATTTACATAAAAAAAATTACTTTCCTTCCCATATATTCATACAACAAAGAGACAGTAATAATTTAGATTAACGATCGGTATGAAATTTCTATCTGTTTTAACCGCTATTTATTTTCCACAATATATTTCGAATATTAATACAACAATAAATAGTATATACGTATAAACTAAAAATATAAAATAAACTTCATAGAAATTTATATTGGAAATTTAAAACAATAGAAACATAAAATTATAAAAAATAAATTTAAAAAACTGAATAAAATTCTTACTATACGGTAAATACATCGACAATAAAATAAATAAATTTATATTAACATACAAATAGATGGAACAATGCAAATTGAATAATATAATCGGAAACTTGAATAGTTTACAGTAAAATATACGAATTTTAAAGGAATAATATGAAATAATAGGTGAACAACTGTGGTAACCTCAAAACCACTTGTAAGGCGGTAGTGGTGTTCAACATCTGACATGTTTAATCTATTGTGCAAAAGATGACGACTATTCCCTTACAATAACCCTAAATTTTATCTTGAATGTATAATACTAGTATAATAGTAAGCAAAAGCAAGCAGTACACTGCAATGCCCTATTTTAGAAATAATGGGCAAAAGGGATAGTGTGAGTTGTTATGTTGGAAGGACGAAGGGAGACTATAAGATGTAGGTTGAGCTATAAAGCTTATAACACACTACGGTTCACCTCTAGGGTAATAAAATCATAAATTCCGCAATACTTTTATATATATATATATAAACTGAATGAACATAACCTTTTGTACTTCCTTCTTTCTTATAATCTATTTCACCCTTTGATTTAGAAGAAAATATAATACGGTACATAAATAAAAAAAGTAATACAAAATTCCTACCATTTTTTATTTTATTTTATTGTTTATTCGGTATTCTCTAGTGCTAAGAAAGTATTTGAATTATGAAACATGTTGTAAGCTTAACATGCTCCAGAAGTTTTCCTTTTTTTGGTGCCTATTTTCAATGTTAAATTATATAGTATGCAGTGGTTGGCTGTCCCGGCTTCACCCGGGTGTAATTTTGTTTGATTTCAATAATTTTTAAATTAAGGTTATAAATAAAATATCTGATATACAAGGTGTGGCTATTAAACAACGAGACTGACGTAAAATTTTTTATTCTTTTTATACATAATCACTTATTGTCACCTTCAATATACACTCCTTTTCTATCCCTACAACGCTCAAAGCGAATTTTCCATTGTTGGAAACAGTGCTAAAAGTCATCTTCTGTCAGCTCCTTTGGGACACGTGCCGCTTTCTCTTTTACAGCTTCCACAGACTCAAATCTTGTCCCTTTTAATGCAGATTTCACCTTAGGGAACAGGTAGAAGTCACATGATGCCACATTTAGTGAATAAGGTGGATGTTCTAACACTGAGATGCTCTACTTGGTTAGAGACCTTTTGACAGATAGCGCGGAATGAGTTGGCGCATTATCTTGGCGGAGAACCCGTGATTTGTCCTTTCACATTTCGGGGTGCTTTTTCCTTACTCTCTGACGTAGTTTAGAAAGTATCTCAAGAATGTAATATTGATTAATTGTTTGACCTTCAGGAACCCAGTGAAGATACACAATCCCATGGATATAAAAAAAAAACAATTGTCATTGCTTTAAATTTTGACTTGCTCATTCGAGCTTTTTTGGGTCTCGGTGAAGTTCGGCTCTTCCAGTGCATGGATTAGCGCTTCATTAACGGACTATAAGTAAAAAACCACGTTTCATCTGTTCCCTAAGGTGAAATCTGCATTAAAAGGGACAAGATTTGAGTCTGTGGAAAATGTAAAAGAGAAAGCGGCACGTGTCCTGAAGAAGCTGACAAAAGATGACTTCCAGCACTCCTTTCCAACAATGGAAAATTCGCATGGAGGGTTGTAGGGATAGAAAAAAGTGCATATTGAAGGTGACAATATGTGATTATGTATAAAATACAAATAAAATTTTTTTACAACGTCAGTCTTGTTATTTAATAGCCACACTTCGTATATATTTGGACATCTCCACCGAGTTTTAGCCATCTACCTCATCCGGAACTTAACAAACAAAATACATCGGTTTAAGGGTTGAGTACCGTTTTCAACCCCTTACAGTTACATTTTGTAATCGTGAAGGGGAAATATTTGTAGGTGCACCATATATACTACATCTCCACCAAGTTTCAGCCATCAAGCTGTTCTCTAACTGACTATATTGAAATTATTAATTTAAGGGTGTTCTGCCACCGGTGATAAACATGCGACTCGCCGTCGACTTGTAGAATAGCAGCCTATGTTTTAGTATGTCGTTGATCTAAACTCCAGCTTAATAAATCAATTGTTGAAAATTCAAGAAATAACTTAAAAAATAATAATAAATAATAATCAAAATTAAACAATTTTTAATTAAAATTTAAATATTCTAAACACTAACTAAATATATCAAGATAAAAATTATAAGAAAGAAATATAATATTTTAAATTAATATTCCAGAAACCAAATACCTGAATTTAATGTAAGAAAACAAAATATAGTATAATTTTAGTTAAATAATTTGAACCAGTAAGAAAATAATTTAAGGAAATTTCTAAAATATCAAGAATTAATTTAATTATGAAACCAAATGAAACAATATGATGATAATTTTTTTTCACTTTAATTCTTCATTTACAACTGTAAAATTTTACAACAAGCAAATGTGATGATTATGATGATAATTTAAATGACATGATATACATGAGAGGGGTAGGGCCCCTATTGGTGCCTTCCTAAGAATGAAATTTGTGTATCAAATTAGCAGGTCTCGTGAAAGTAGCAGGATAAAAAATTTAAATAAATTTATTCAAGACTATAAAACTAAGTGGAACAATGCATCGACGCCCCATTTCATTCTGGATCAATGGATGGACCACAAGAAGCAAGAGAACTCCAAGAAATCAGAACAATTTCGTAATTATAAAATAATTATTATTTAATTAATTCAGCTCATAAATATTATTTATTAAACTTGAATATTAATATCAAATATTGCAATATAATTATATAAATATTAAATTCAATTAAAACAACTAGATTTACAATTAAATTGTCATCAAAATATTTCATTTCATTACAACAATTATTAATCTTGACATGTAAAACATATTATTTTGTCAATCAATCAATTTTCTTTGCCTTAAAATATTTTCATTTTCAATTAGCGCATAATTTCATTTATTATTCAAATTACATTTATTATACAAATTACAGACTCGACGTCTGATACGAGTCCTAACCTTACATTTATATGTTCGCCCTCCCACCAATACGACCGCGATCGAACCGATCGCATGCGACTCAGTTTGTCAACATCTGCTCGACCAGTCGCGTATAATCATGGCAGACGAAGCAGCCAACGTATTGTTTGTGCTTGAAGTTAAAAAATATCCGTCTCTGTACAACTTTAATTTGATTTTAATTAATTTTGACATTCGATCAAAAGACTTAAATTTTAATTCATCACAGGAGAGTTTCTGAGCACACACACGCTCCTCTATTATGATTTTTACTTATACACGATGATATCCAACAGCTGCACTTTTTCGGTTTTCTTCTTGGATAGTAACAAGCAACGACTACGTCTTCTTCATCACTTGACATTTTGCAAACTGCAGGTGAATTCAAAGAAAGCTTGAACAGTTGAGTCGAGGTCGAGTCTCCTCGATGTGCGACATGCACGACGCGACTCATTTTTCGGTCGAGTCGAGGTCGAGTTTCACCGGTGTGAGAGCAGCCTAAGGGTTGCTGTTACGATTTTTTTTAAATTGTTGTTTCTTTACCTATATAAAAAATATTATTTTTCATCTTCTACACAACATTTTTACATTTGGATATGGTTCAACTAACATCCCACTGTAAAAATTTCACACTGATATCTTTAGTAGGATCTGAGAAAGGTGCAATTTAATTTCAGAAATTAAGATTTTCGGAAATTTCACTTTAAGTAAGAATAGCTAATTAAGAAATTGACGCTTAAATGTATAACTATTTTTGTTGTGATAAACCTAGTAACACAATTTTAAAAAGGAAATTTCAAACAATCGATTAATGAAAAAAAACAAAAATCGATATTTTTCGGTGAACAACTCCCCTTACACATAATCACCTTTTATACGTGTTCAAATTCATTCAACTAAAATTTAAATTAGTTGTGTTCTGGCATTCCTGATTAATTCCATATATAGAATTTAAATTTTAGTAAAATTAATTTGAAAATTTCCTGGTACATGGTTCAGTAAGTCACCCTTTTCAAGCGCAACATTAACAATTTAAGTTTAAGTTAAGGTGAAATTACCATATCTTTGCTTAGGCCTACGGACTATGGTTTTGATATGCATACAACTTTACCTTGACTATATGATAGGCTGAATTTTAGCCGAAACGACAGTAATTACTGAACATAATTAGAAAGACCATGTTTCCTTCACTAACATATTCAAGGAATACCTAGAAGGGTTTATTCAAAATAGTAGACCACTCAGTGTCTCTTATAACATGTCAAAGAGTTTTAAAAATCCCTTTTATGAAAACAATTTCACATATATAGGCCCTACAGGTAAATTATATTATATACCACGAGGAGTGTTTTTAATCAGAAATACAGAGATTTTCATAAATGATTAAAGAATTTGCAATAATAAATTTTAAAATCTGTTTTTGTAGCATTATCGAAACTCATAACGAAGACGTGCCAAGCTAAAGATTCCAGAGTTCGAGCTCCTATTACGAAATTCTACAAATTTTAAGATGTTAAAACGAATCGTTAATTTTTATAATCGAATAATTAATACGATACTTTCGTTTGATGTTTTACGTGAAAACATAAAGTATTTATTCAACAATTCATTATAAAATAAAATTAAGTTGTTGTTTATCAGCTGAAAGGCTGGTCTGAACATCTACAGGCTTTGTAAAACGAGGAGTGCTGTAGTGTCACCATGCCTTCCACACAGACTTGAAAAGTATGCTTATCAGGATACCAGACCCTCTGAAAAGCATCTACTTTCCACCCTGCAAATGACCCCTTATCTTCATTCACCACAGATTGGCTGTATAATTAAATTCATTACTCTCAGAGAAGATAACTCTGACTAGTGTCTTTTACACCGCTACCTCTTCTAGTTTTATATATTTCAGTCATATAATTGGCTGACCACGTGATAATAAACAGAACTATGTTTTGTAGCCCTGGAACTAGCAGATCGAATGGAAATAACTTGACATACCACCTCCCTGTCATGGGCAAATAGAATAAGTTTATACGGAAAATATTCGAAATTTATTTAAAACACAAACAAACTTCAGATAAAACACCCTATATGTTTTGCCATCTCAAGTCCGATTTTCTTTATTACGTTTATCTTATGCAGTGAGGTTTCTTACGTTTAGTTGGTAACACTGCACCTCCCTTTAACTGCTGTCATTTATTCCGAAACAGACTATATATAAATTTAGTAAATAAATATATCTTTATTTGTAAGCGACCAATAAAGGAATATCGTCAAATTTCTTCTTCTTTTTCTTTCCAACAAGGATTAGGCTTAAAGCCTGTTCCGGTTTCACAAAAATCTTAATTCCATCTTTTCCTCGGGCGACCCACATCCCTTCTACCTTCTGGTACGTAAGACATTATCGTCTTGGGAATCCTTCTCTGATCCATCCTGCCAAGATGATTCCTCCATTCCTCCTTGTATTCCTCAGCCATTTCTAGGATGTTGAAGACATTTAATTCGTTTCGGATGTCTTCACTTCTGATACAATCTCTTCGAGTGCATCCCTTTATTCTGCGAAGGAATCTCATCTCAGCCGCCTGTATCTTAGACCTATCACGTTCCGCAGTTATCCACGACTCGATTCCATACAACAATACTGGAACGGCCATAGTTTTATAGAACTTAATCGTCGTTTCCTTCCAGGTCTTGTCTTTTAGAGTCCTACTGATCGTTCCAAATATATGTTTAAACGGTGTAACTCCGCCAACGGTGTTACTTAACACTGCCGGTTGCAAGCCCGGGGTCCAATCAATCAAGCGGTGGGAAAGGAGGAGCAGGAGGAGTAACAACCTCGTTAAAAAACCTGAGTCCATCTGGCCTGGATAGTAGTACTCAGTAAGGGCCCCCGCCTGGGGTACAGGTGAAAAACGGCCAACGATCTCGAAGGCGGAGGAGGAAGAAATTCCCAACGGCGGAGAGAGCGGAGGAGTCTAGGGGAGTAAACCCTGAAAGAAAATCAGGCAGGTTGGACGGCCTTGAGGTGGCAGCCCCACTATTCAACTACCTAGCTATAGACCGGTACTCTATACTAGGGATTTATTTTCTACTCAAAAGTTTCACAAAAGGAATAAACCGGATGGATTTCAGGAAAAACAAAATCGTCAAATATAATAGTATAAATTAAAATCTATTTTAGCAAACAATTTAAACAATTGTTTAATTACAATGTAATATAAGTAATCACTAAAAAAAACTTATATATTAAATTACAACTTAAATTTTACTAAAGTTGTAAAATTTTATTTTTAATTTGAAAAAATTGCAAAATCATCTAAACGATCTCACTCGACAAATGGCCAGTCAAAATTTTCCAAAAACCACGTCTTCCGTGTAAGGATCTTCTTCAATAACATTCTGTTACCATTCTATCATTATCTTTATAATCATCATCACATCTTAATTTCTTCACCGAAAGTGCTTTCATTTTTATTTTCATAAAGATCATCTCTCTCTATATCATAGGCCCTAGTATTGTGACAATATCGAAAATGAAAGAGTATTAGAGAATGACCGAGAGTTTAAAAATGTTAACGTAAATAATAGGAGTAATAAATAGCGGTTTCGAAAAATAGTTGAAAATATTATGTGTAATATAAATGTTCAAGTTTATTGTTGTCTTGTGAGAGCCGGGTACCTATTTAGATAATTGGCCTTATTGTAACACTTTCAATTCAATCCTAATTTGTTTACAGCCGTTAAGATTTATCCAGAAACCGTCAGAAGGATATTGCATTTTATGATTATATCGAAAATCTCTGTCTTTTCTCGAACTCTCCATTAGCCCACCTATATAAGCGCTGGTTTGCTAACAGTCTAGTTTTAGTCTCGATTTGTCTGTGTTTGTAAGCGAATCGCGTAGTGCATAACGGTTACGTTAGAAAAGGTCAACGTTACTATGTGTTGTTTAACGTTTATTCTGCATAATTTTTGTAAGAAATATTAAGTAAATTAGTTAAGTGTTTTATTGCATTAAGTAATTAAAATTATTTTATTTATAATATAACTTTATTGTAATATAATTGTAGATTTTAATCACTTATTTAATTGTAATTCTTACTTGTAATGCATACTTGTATCTTAAACTTTAGTACGTAAATTAATTTTATCCAGATCCCGAAACGAACCTTAGAGATAAGTGTTACGGTATGATTATGTCATCCTGGAGGAATCACGCTGCTAGGTGTGAACCCTCCTTCAACACCTCACTACAACTTTCATCAATTATAGAGGTTGTGTTTTAGTGTACGAGGTGAGGCTATTTAATAACGAGACTAACGTTGTAAAAAATGTTATTTTTATTTTATACATAATCAGTTGTCACCTTCGATATACACTCCTTCTCTATCCCTACAACGCTCCATGCGAATTTTCCAGTGTAAGAAACAGTGCTAGAAGTCATCTTCTGTCAGCTCCTTCAGGACACGTGCCGCTTTCTCTTTTACAACTTCCACAGACTCAAATCTTGTCCCTTTTAATGCAGACTTCACCTTACGGAACAGGTAGAAGTCACATGGTGCAAGATCAGGTGAATAAGGTGGATGTTCTAACACTGAGATGCTGTAATTGGCTAGGAACCTCTTGACAGAACGCGGAATGAGCTGGCGCATTGTCTTGGTAGAGAACCCATGATTTGTCCTTCCACATTTTGGGGCGTTTTTTTCCTCACTCTTTGACGTAGTTTAGAAAGTACCTGAAGGTAGTAATCGTGATTAATTGCTTGACCTTCAGGAACCCAGTGAAGATACACAATCCCATGGATATAAAAAAAACAATCATCATTGCTTTAAATTTTGACTTCCTCATTCGAAATTTTTTGACTCTCGGGGAAGTTTGGCTCTTTCGTTGCATGGATTGGCGCTTCGTTTCCGGATCATAAGTAAAAAACCACGTCACATGTTATTATCTTCTACCTGTTCCTTAAGGTGAAATCTGCATTAAAAGGGACAAAATTTGAGTCTGTGGAAGCTGTAAAAGAGAAAGCCGCACGTGTCCTGAAGGAGCTGACAGAAGAAGACTTCCAGCACTGTTTCCAACACTGAAAAATTTGCATGGAGCGTTGTAGGTATAGAGAAGAAGTGTATATTGATAGTGACAATAAGTGATGTTATATAAAATTAAAATTAAATTTTATCGTATCGTAAGTATCGTTATTTAATAGCCACACCTCGTATATACTATTTTTCAGGGCTGATGAGCTCTGAACGTACGCGTTGCTTTCTACCCACTTCGTAGCTAGCCAATGACTTACCAGCAACGTTGCCAACATCTGCTTTGGTTTTATATTTCGTAAGTCATATATTTGGTATTTTAATAACAAATATAACGTATGAACATACAATGAACTTAGTATATTATAAAGTATTGCATCTTAACGCGCTCTATAATTGATATGTTCAGTACCAGATGCAAGACGAGAGTGAACTAATGCGGCTCTTATACGCGTAATGTTGGTCAGGCTGAAATATTCGTACAATCTGACAACGCTGGCAAACGTTCTGATTGTTCTAAACATGTGGAACAGGAGAGCTCATTACCGTGAAAAGCATTATACAGTGAACTAGACATATCAAATTAAAGACAATAAATAAATGTACATTATAATTTGAGGTTAGTCATTTACACTGTACGATATAACATAAATCTAAATTCTATACAGATTACATTTAAAGAGAATTCTATGTAAGATTACTTAAGAACTCCTGATCAGAATAAAATGCACGTTTTGTTTAAAAAAACTGTAAAATAACTACTGTAGAAAAAAACAGAAGATAAACGACATA
Organism: Catonia carolina; assembly: GCA_035578175.1. Lineage (NCBI taxonomy): Eukaryota > Metazoa > Arthropoda > Insecta > Hemiptera > Achilidae > Catonia > Catonia carolina. The sequence goes on along the minus strand of JAQMRL010000004.1, from coordinate 65,794,813 downwards.
AGAATGTGATAATGAAAAAAAATATGGAATAAATAAAATTAAATTGAATATGATAAAAACTACGGAAAACGAATGAAAATACACTTCAGAAAAACCAGAGTAACTTAGTGCAGTAATACATATAATGATTACATGAGTTGAAGGTAATACCGAGACGAACATTAGTATATTGGATAAGGTAATAATAATAATAATAGTAATAATAATGATAAGGAAAACTACATTAGTGATGAAACTTGAACAACAACTATCAGATTACAGTTTTGTTAAACTTTTAGTTTGATAGTAATGACAGTATTATCAGTCGAGCGAAATAAGGTGAATTAAAATGGAAGGTTAGATTTGTGTATTAGGTTAGGTGAAGTAGTATATGTAAAGGTTAGGTTAGGTTTTGTCATATAATAAGTACGTACGAAGGAGAAAGAGGATGAGAGAGTTAGTAGACACCGATGATGAATAGGGTTTAACAAGTTGGGTTTTGAATTAAGACTTCCTCACTTTACTTCAACTTTGACAATAAATTAGCGTCTCTTTATAAGGTCATTAAATTTATAACCGCAACTTCTTCTGCGGGTGATACTGGATGGAGGGACAATGTTAGTGGAAAATGCAGTTTCAGTTTTGTTTTGTAATGAACTTACATAAAATTACATCATCATAATAATAATTCTTCACCCACGCATCATACTCTAGTATAACCAACATAATTATATGCATTACTTTAAACAAACATGTTAATCTTAAAAACATGAGTTCTTACTAAAAGGTTGTTAAGTGTAACTTCATATTCTACTTAAAAATACACTACATTTAATACCAGAAGGCACTGGGTGTTCGAAAACCATAGGAACATCTCAATAACCTTTGTTTAGGTCATCAGCCCCTATAAGTTTGTCTATAGGTTTCTTATACCATTAACCTTTCTTCCGATTTCCGTTAATATTGGGTGTCAAATGCGAACTGTGACTTATACAAGGTGTGGCTATTAAATATCGAGACTGACGCTGTAAAAAAATTCATTTTTATATTATACATAATCACTTATTGTCACCTTAAATATACACTGCTTCTCTATCCCTACAACGCTCCATTCGAATTTTTCAGTGTTAGAAACAGTGCTGGAAGACATCTTCTGTAAGCTCCTTCAGGACACGTGCCGCTTTCTCTTTTACAGCTTCCACAGACTCAAATCTTGTCCCTTTTAATCCAGATTTCACCTTATGGAACATGATGCAAGATCTGGTGAATAAGGTGGATGTTCTAACACTGAGATGCTGTACTTGGCTAGGAACCTCTTGACAGATAACGCGGAATGAACTGGCGCATTGTCTTGGTGGAGAACCCATGATTTGTCCTTCCACGTTTCGGGGCGTTTTTTCCTTACTCTTTGACGTACTTTAGAAAGTACTCAAGGTTGTTATATTGATTAATTGTTTGACTTTTAGGGACCCAGTGAAGGTACACAATCCCATGGATACAAAAAAAAAACGGCTCTTCCAGTGCATGGATTGGCGCTTCGTTTCCAGATCATAAGTAAAATACTACGTTTCATCATATGTTATTATAGTTTCCAAAAAATTTGGGTCATTATCAATCACGTACAAATTGTCAGTACAAACATTTTTGCGAGCTTCATTTCAAACATTTTTGAGCGGCACGTGTCCTGAAGGAGCTGACAGAAGATGACTTCCAGCACTGTTTCCAACAATGAAAAATTCGCATGGAGCGTTGTAGGGATAGAGAAGGAGTGTATATTGAAGGTGACAATAAGTATTATGTATAAAAAAAATAAAATGTTTTACTTCAGTGTCGTTATTTAATAGCCACACCTCGTATTTCTTCCCCACATCAGGGACTGCCACATTTGTCGTATATATGTTAACATAAGTCATCGCCACATGGGAATGTCAAAATTTGTAGTAACTGAATAAATATTAATATATTATTATAAAAAATAAAATTATGAATTTACTTCTAAGGTCTTTATTCATCAGCTGTAGGTTTTGGAAAAATATAGCTTAAGTTGAGAAGGTTTTATTTTTAAATAAAATAAAAAATATATGACACTTATGATTGTAATCAATTGTAATAAAATATAATAAAATGGAGTTAAACACATTCTAAAACTATATCTAATTAAACTAAAATTACTCTGTAATGGCTCTAAATTTACTATTTTACGGTACCGTTTACAAATAAAATTAATACCTCGACATGACTTAGACAATGTCCTATTTCGGTGAAGATGTATCGGTGCAGATGGTACTTGATCTATTATATAATGCTGATTTATATATTGAATGATGATGATATTATATGATTTTAGACAAAGTTGTAATATTCACTTTTTTATAATAAGATAACAAGATTTTTGACATAACGTTCAACACACTTTACCAATTTTCGCTCTTTGCGGTTGATCATAAACCTTTCTGTTCACCGGTTGATCATACAGTGCCCCTTCTAGTACAAAAACTAGCGTCTCCCCAATAACCTTCACTGTAACCGTTTATACAAATTTAGCCCATCACTCACACTGTCTTAAATCTTTGAAACCAATGAGATTTGACAAACATTCAACGGTTTTACTCCGTCCTTTGTTATATATTTGCCACGTGTAGGGCTTAATACACCGCACCAATACTTGTACGTGTATTAAAAAAAAAAACAGTCATTAATTAATTTAGAAAGACATACTGATATTTTGATGTCGGCATTTTACCACCAAACACTTCTAGATTTAACAATCATGTTACTAATATTAATTCATGTATTTCTAAACAAATAACATTTCTCTTTATTACATGGGGGGACCGAAATATGGGCCACTCTGTATTAAAAATAAAATTACAAGACAAAATTCAGAATATCATAAACAGATGTTCGCGTTCAGTAAAATTAAAATTTAATTTTTTTTTTTTTTTAACGTCGCATCAACTGCAATGGTCATTAGCGACGACGTTGGGGTGGAACTTTATGCAATGAAGGATGAAATGATTTTTTGTAACGTATGAAAATATGCCATGCCTATTTTATTTAAAAAATTTTCTTTTTCTTTTAAAAAGCAATTACAATAATAAATTATTAAAATTAATTAATTAAATTTACGTATTAATTAAAAATAAAAAAAGGATATAAAAATTGTAAAGTTCTGTTGTGGAAATTAAATGAATATGTTTAACAATTATACAATTTAATACAGCTCTTAAAATAAATAAAAACAATATTTTTATAAACTATACCGTACTGCCTCGGGTGTCATTGCAATTGTTTTCCGTTATACGGAGAAAGATAATTTTAAAATTAAATGAATACGACAAGCATAATTATTTAAATAGCATGTACGTATAATCTTTGCCTCTAGAGAAAAAGAACTTAAGTTACAATGAAATAATAATTTTACGTACATATAAAATGTTTGTTTATTATTTATTTCAATATACAGTATAATTAAACTAAATATTCATTGTAAATGTAAAAAAAATAAAAATATTACATAAAAGAATGACCAGAACATTAAAATGTTACGTTTTAACGAAGAGAGGTTAAAACTTTTTCTAAAACTAATTTTACTATCTTAAGTTGTTTTTTCCTGGAGCTACAGCTACATCCATATATAAATTTACTTAGATACAACTGAAATTTTTATAAACAGAAACCCAACATTTTTTCTTTCAACAGTACATGTTAAAGAAAAAAATATAAATGCACATTTAATAGTATTGTAACATAGTTACAGTTCATGATTAGCCCACAAATGTGTTGTTAAGGGCATCAGCCTGAAGGCTGGTTTAAAACTGTAGAGGTTTTACGAAGTAAAACCAGAAGTGAGATAATTAACCAATGCCTTCCTCACTGAATTGAAACGTATGGCAATCAGCATGCCGGGTACTCTGAAAAGCACATATTTTCCACCTTGCAAATTACACCTTCACTTCATTCACCACAGAGTCTGGCTGTACAATGAAATTCATTACTTTCAGAGGAGATAACTCTGATTAGCGTCTTTTACACCTCCACCTATTTTGCTCTTAAATAATTCAGTAATTTAATTGGCTGACCATGTGATTTGCCCATAACAGACAGGTGGAATGTCAAATTATTTACACTCAATATGTTCGTTGCAGGGCTAAAATAATTAGTTCTGTTTCTTATCACATGGTCAGCCAATTAAATGACTAAATAATTTAAGAACAGAAGAGGTAAGAGACACTAATCAGTTATCTCCTCTGAAAGTAATGAATTTCATTATACAGCCAGAACCTGAGGTTTTTTTTTTTTTTTGTTTAACGTCCGACTGTTTTGCAAATTGCTGCTAATGCAGACGGTGAAGGATGAAATGAATTTTTTGTAACGTATGAAAAAATGCCATGCCCGAGTGGGATTCGAACCCAAGACCGCGTGTTGAGAAGCGAGCACGTTACCAACATCGCCAACGCGGCCGACAGAAACCTGAGGTGAATGAAGTGAAGATGTCATTTTAAGAGTGGAAAATATGTGCTCTTTAGAGGGCCCGGTATGCTAATAAGCGTACTTTTTCACTTAGTGAGGAAGGCCAAGGTAAACTACCCCACTCTTCGTTTTACTTAGTAAAACCTCTACAGGTTCAAACCAGCCTTTCGGCTGATGACCTATACAACTACGACCATGTGATAAGAAACAGAACTATTCTTTGTAGCCCTGAAACTAACAGATTAAGTGTAAATAATTTAACACTCCACCTGTCTGTTATGGGCACATCTAAAAATATTTGAGGGAACAGATTGTTTGTTATAAGAAATAGTGTATTTTATAGAGTGGAGTGTGTTAAACAAGGATAGGGAATAGCGATCAACAAGATGTTTTGAATAGGAATTCTATGAAATCTAAAGTAGTAGAACAGTTTGTTTTTATATTGACACCTTCTATTCTGTTTGAGAATAGCGGCGATTTTGTTTGAAAGATCTCGTGTATTTGGGAAGCTATCAAAATGCAGGGACAAAAACATTTTGGCTTATGTAGTCAGTTAATCAATAACTTAATTGTGAAGGGAAAATGTTGTAAGGCCGTTCGAAATAAAGTCGTTTAGGACCGATTCTGCATTACGTTAAATAATGCGTGTGCGTACGAGTGGTAGAAGTGGTTGTGGACACGTTACTTAATCGTTTTGATTTCTAAAAAACAGTTTCTTAATAACAGTCAATTTTAGTTTAAGCTTTAAGTTGTGTAATTAATTGTATTTGTTAGTGGCTAAGTTTAATCATTAATTGTATAAAAAAATAATTGTTATACATTTAAATAAGTATGTTTCATTATTTATCATACCCAGATCACGAACAACTTATACAACTTATTATTAATAACTTAACAACTTATTATTTATCATACCTTACACAACAACTTTTACTATACTCAAGAGCATTATACAGTATATCGCCGAACCTTTTGTAGGGTAACTGCACGTATATATGTCTGTAACCGTACACAGAAATGTTAGTTTCTCAAAAACGTGGGCAGACTATTCACTGTGGTGAACGAAATCTAATATGCAGTGTAATAATGTAGTAAAGTTGAAGATAAACAAAAATGCCTTTCCTTGTCTTTTAACGAAAGCCACGAGCGAGTGGCTAACTATTGAGGTGTTACTCATTCCAAAAAAATAAATAAGGAAATTAAAGACGTGAAGAAGCTACTCTTTAACAGTTTTTTAATAACTGGTTAAAAAAGGAAACGGTTAGATGCTACTAGAGAGACTGATAGTGATGACGCCGGTGACAGCGATAGTAAAGAAGGTGATTCATTCGTAGAAAATTTTGTTCCAATCGAATAAGGTAACATGGTAATTACAGTAAATCAAACATTTCTAGTCATGTAATTAAGCTATAGGCAATATTACGAACACATTTATTTCTTATAAGGTTTATGAAGAAAACATTTTCTAGGAATAAACCACAGCTTATAAAATGTACGTAGAAACTGCACGGTAGTGAAATGTACGAGTAGTGTCTCACTGTTGACGTTGGCAGCACTGTCAAGTTTTCACTTTCCTTTCTCACAGCCCATCCATACGCAAAAGGCAATACTTTCCTTTCTCATGACTTCAGTATCTATAGCTCTGCAATTTTGTGAAGCTGTGTTTTAAGAGGGTTCACATAAAAAAATTGAAAAATCGATTTCCGTTCTTTACATATTCAATTATTCCGCCTTTTCTGTTAAAAGTAATACTTGTATACAATTTATTACGATTAGTGGACATCAAAAAATTTTAAAACTATTATTTTAAAAGTGTTGTCATGAGACATTTTTTTTATTGGATGTTCTTCTTAGCGTGCCTATGCCTATCCGCTTCGGATGTTGGCGATCATCAAATTTCTAACCTTGTTGATTGCTATACGGAACAACTCCGCGGAGCTCTTACCAATCCAGGCCCTCAAATTAGCAAGCCAGAAAATTTTTTTTCAGCTAGTTCTTTATCCCTCTATCCTTCCTTGCAAGATGCGTTTTTCAAATCTTTTTTGATTCGTTATGATGTACCCGAGATATTAAAGCTTACGACATTATTTAACGATGTTAATTACTTTTGGACCTTTATTTATCCCTTGTAAAACTTCCACGTTGGTGACCCTCCGTGTCACCATGGTATCGTCAAGATTCGTCTTCGCAGTCACAGTTCAAAAGCTTCGAGTTTGTTGATAGTCACTCTGTTTAAGGTCCAAGTCTCCACACCATACAAAAAAAACATCGGATAATACTTTGTTATAATTTTGGTACGTGCCAAGGAATGCAGTCAGCGAGATCCAAAAAAAAAAAATCGGAGATCAAGCCCTTTGAATTAATGTAATTGTGTAAGTTTATCGTGTTAAAGGCAAAACAATGCACACGTAAATAAGATGTGGATTAACGTAACCTAATGCTAAGTTATATCACACTGGTAGATAAAATAAAACACACTTAATTGTTCAGTCTTAAGATATCTTTTGAACTAATTTTTATACATAAAAGTACAAAACATTAATCCTTTAACGGATAAAAGATAAATTACAAAGGAGAAATTTACAGCCGTTAATTAAGTTCAGGAAAATTGTCGGAAACAGAGTTTTTAAAGTGAAATTTAAGTAGAAGATTGAGAACGAAATAAAGCAAAGATTGTAAACAAAATTCATGCAACTTTACTGAAATTTCTTGAAACATTATTCATGTTAGTAAACAACATAATGTTTTCCACCTAATTAATTTAAATATATGATGATTCATTTCGTTTTCAACTAAATAAAATAACCGTTAAATAATGAATTAAATTTATAAAACTCAACGAGTATAGCTCTAAATGGCGGAGAAGAAATTTATAATGCATTTTATAAGTTTTGGCTTAGTTCCATAAACAATATAAAGTGCAACATAATATTCAGTAAATTTATTATACTAAACACTTAAGTTAGTTTAAAAGAGAAGTTTACGAGTTTCGAATTTTCCAAACAATCGTACGAAAACCAACTTTCAATTTTTAATTAAACAATTTTTAAATGAATTTACCTATTCATTTTTAACTTTCTCTTGCCTATATAAATATATATAGGAAAGAAAGTAGCCTACTGTTTTCCAGTCGATTTTTTGAGATGTCGGCCTTAGTATGCATTTTACACCAAAAGAAAATACATAAAAAAAAATTATAGAAAATTAACAGATGTACAACGTTTTATTTGAGCATTTTTCTCTACAAAGCCTAGTTTAGCGTCAAAGAGTGATTTTTCGTATTATTAAGCCAAACTGAGGTTGATTTTCATTTTGCATTATTCACTCATGATTAAAATGAGGTTATGTTTTTTGAGATTGATTTTTTTGTTTATATCTTTTTTTTATTCACACATAATTTCCAAGTTACAAAGTTTACATAGGTTTTTGAAACTATAAAACGAACTAATTAGTTATCCGCACACAATACATTTTCTAATTAAACTAATTTTATAACACAATAATAACCAAACTTACAGAAACATTATTATAACACTAACTGGAGAAAATGTGGTTGGGTATTTCATTGAAAATCGCGTTGAGGCATAAGTTTAATTAATATATTAGATTATAGTGTTCATTTTTGCATTGGCAAGAGAAAGTTGTGTGAAAGAAAACGAGAAAAGACACCCAAATGAAATTTTATAGCGCAATAGCTGTACCACTGATAACATTTGGGAGAGAAACATGGGTGTCATTAGAGAGGAATGAATCTCGTATGCAGGCTGCTGAAATGAGATTTTTGCGGGGAGTCCAAAGGTCGTACCTGGTTAGCTAGAGTACGTAACGAAGCTATCCGCGCCGAGTTAAATGTTCAGTCACTGTTGGAAACGTTAAGAATGTTACTTAGTTATATAGTCTAAGAGATACTGGTCCAACCATTTACTTCGCATACCAGCTCACAGACTTCCTCACAGATTTCCTGCGAACATGGAAATATAAACCTAGAGGGAAGCGAGGCTTCGTAAGACCTAAATAGAGATGGATACCGGAACAGGCCATTGAGCCTAATCCCTGACAGATGATGATGATGATGATGATGATGAAAAAATGTACGAATAAACTACCACTAACGGTTGACCGATTTTTGTAAAAATATTTGTGTCTGGTCCTCTTACTAAAAACACAACTTAGAGCCGAGTTCCAACTTCGTATGATTCGTTCTTCAGTTATTTTGTTCAAACATACACCGACACACAAATCAAACGATAAAAATACATTTTTTGGGCTCGGTCGACCTAAAATCTTTATTTCCGGTAAAAACTCAATTCGGAAAATAATACCAGTATTTTGTAAGTTGAAGATAAAGTAATAATGATAGATACGAATTATATATAAGGCGTTTACAACGATCACTAAGAATTGATTTTTATAAGTAGCTTATTTTACATAACAAGTTGTAATTTTGTATTGATTTATTAAAAAAATTTCTGACGTTATAAGAATAAGAAAACTTGTGGGTAGTTCTGTTAGCACTCAGGGATGCATTAACAAAACTTGTCATAGTACGTTGACAGTCTGACATTTTTACAACGACAATACTTTTAATGCACTTCTAAAACTAAAACAGTTAACTAAGTAATAAAAGTGCTCTATTTTCGTCTTTTTATCAAGTATTTAATATTACTTAGTACGGAACATGACAGTTCTTCGCTGAAACCCAACCCTCAACGTAATATTGTTATTTTAATAAAAAAAACGAAAATAAATGGTCGAAAATCAGGAATAACTTTCTCACAAATTGTCAAGCAGTACAAAGAATAATAAAAAAACTGGTGTGAAACATTCATACGATTTTCTCTTGCCAATGCAAATAACAAACAATATAACCAAACATTAGAAATAAAACATTCGAATTAAACAACAAACTAACCTAAAACAACATAACCTTATTTTAATCATCAGTGAAAGACGCAAAAATAAAATCAACCTGTTTGGCTAAAAATTACGGAAAATCACTCTTTCACGCTAAACTAGGCTCTGTAGAGAAAAATGTTCTAAATAAAAGTTGTAGATCTTTTAATTTCCTATAAATTAATTTATATACACTTTTGTCGTAAAATGCACACTAAGGCTGAAATCTTCTTAAAAAAATCGATTTTTTTTACACGTTTTCGTGAGAAAGAAACCGAAAATCGCTAATTACCGCTAAAATATGCGTTAGGCCTATACAAAAAAATTTAAATAAAAGTTATAAGATTTTAAATTCTCTACAACTTTTATTATATATATATATATATATATATATATATATATATATATATATATATATATATATATCTATACTTATAAAAGAAGTAGTCCTGACTGACTGACTGACTGATTCATAATCAACGCACAGCCGAAACTATATTAGTTACAGACTTGAAATTTGGAAGTTAGCTTTCTTATGTTGTGTAAGCGCGCACTAAGAAAGGATTTTGCAAAATTTTGATTTTAAAGGGCAGAAATAGCAAAATTCCCCCTCCCCCACTGATGCGAGGATAAGGAATCAACGCGAAGCGCTACGCTTACGGCTGGTTCTCCAACACACATTTACCCCTTCCATAGGCATATTCCATAGCTCACCAGTACTTGTCGTTGCACACTTTCAGACGGTAGGCCTATTTGACAGTCACTGTGATAGCGTCAAAAAACCCGTTTTATTTAAAACCGTTCTTCTCAGAACAAACTATCGTACTACTGTGCTTTAGTCGTTACTCACCGTTCTTCTAAGAACGAATTTTGTTAACTTAAATCAATTATTTAATGATAGTGATTTGAAATCCAACAACACATTTTCAGTAACTAAATATTACTGTTATTATATTGAATGTGGATCTAGGGCGCAGGCCCGAAAAAAGCAGACGGTATTTGACAGCTACCAAAACAAAAAATTACAAATTTAGGCTACATATTCAGAATCAAATGATTTGAACGGTCTATTTATAAAAATTTTCAATTATTTCAGTTTTATTGATTAAATAAATTTGATTGCAAATCTATTATGTAAAATCCTAATAAAGGATTTTGCAAAATTTTGATTTTAAAGTGTAGAAATCGCAAAAATTTCGTCCCATAAGAAATACACATAGGTAGCCTATACTTATATATATGATTCGTTTAAAACAGTAACAGTCGGCCTACACGGATGTTAAAACTCGCATTTTATTCTTAATCGCATTTATAATCTATAGCTATTTTCCCAGAAGTTGAATTGACGTTAACAACGATTTTAATCTATGTTTTACTTTTGTCACTCCGGATGTTGTACTGTACGTAGTGTTTAATTTTTTGACCTAAACTGGATTAATATTTTAATCAGAAATAATTCCAGAATTGTTGTAATTAGCATATCTATACTTATAAAAGAAGAAGTCCTGACTGACTGACTGACTGATTCATAATCAACGCACAGCCGAAACTATAATAGTTTCAGACTTGAAATTTGGAAGTTAGCTTTCTTATGTTGTGTAAGCGCGCACTAAGAAAGGATTTTGCAAAATTTTGATTTTAAAGCAAAATTTTAGCAAATTTTAGCAAACATTCCCCCCCACTGATGCGAGGATAATGAATCAACGCGAAGCGCTACGCTTACGGCTGGTTCTCCAATACACATTTACCCTTTCCATAGGCATATTCCATAGCTCACCAGTACTTGCGTTGCACACTTTCAGACGGTAGGCCTATTTGACAGTCACTGTGATAGCGTCAAAAAACAGTTTTATTTAAAACCGTTCTTCTCAGAACAAACTATCGTACTACTGTGCTTTAGTCGTTACTCACCGTTCTTCTACGAACAAATTTTGTTAACTTAAATCAATTATTTAATGATAGTGATTTGAAATCCAAGAACACATTTTCAGTAACTAAATAGTACTATTATTATATTGAATGTGGATCTAGGGCGCAGGCCCGAAAAAAGCAGACGGTATTTGACAGCCACCAAACAAAAAGTTACAAATTTAGGCTACATATTCAGAATTAAATGATTTGAACGGTCTATTTATAAAAATTTTCAATTATTTCATTTTTATTGATTAAATAAATTTGATTGTAAATCTATTATGTAAAATCCTAATAAAGGATTTTGCAAAATTTTCATTTTAAAGTGTAGAAATCGCAAAAATTTCGTCCCATAAGAAATACACATAGGTAGCCTATACTTATATTATATGATTCGTTTAAAACAGTAACAGTCGGCCTACAGCGGATGTTAAAACTCGCATTTTATTCTTAATCGCATTTATAATCTATAGCTATTTTCCCAGAAGTTGAATTGACGTTAACAACGATTTTAATCTATGTTTTACTTTTGTCACTCCGGATGTTGTACTGTACGTAGTGTTTAATTTTTTGACCTAAACTGGATTAATATATTAATCAGAAATAATTCCAGAATTGTTGTAATTAGCATAATACTTATAAAAGAAGAAGTCCTGACTGACTGACTGATTTATAATCAACGCACAGCCGAAACTATAATAGGTACAGACTTGAAATTTGCAGGGAACCTTTGTTATGTTATGTAAGGGAGCACTAAGAAAGGGTTTCCCAAAATTTTGATTTTAACGGGAGAAATCGCAAAAAAAAACGACGTCTCCCATAAGAAATACACAGAGATTATATCGGATCTATATAGATAAGTTGAATATAATAGAAAAAAAGCCAGAAAATAAAAACAGATGTTTGACAGGTATTCAACAGGTTTGAACATGTTTGACAGGTTTTGTTTAACGCACTGCGGAAGGTTGGACTGCTTAATTCATGCATGCTATTGATGAAGATATGGGATTATAATATTTTTTCTATTGTATATAAGTCATGAGATAAAAGATAATAACTCGAGGAGTTTTATACTATTGTTAAACATGAAATTTTTCTTGAAATGTGAACAGTCAAAATTGAAAACCTAAATTAAAAGCCTCTTATACTATTTTTAACATAAGATATTTTGTAACCAATAACCTTTGCGCGGGCGACGCCGCGACGGGGGACGCTAGTAATACTTATAAAAGAAGAAGTCCTGACTGACTGACTGATTCATAATCAATGCACAGCCGAAACTATAATAGGTACAGACTTGAAATTTGCAGGGAACCTTTGTTATGTTATGTAGGGGAGCACTAAGAAAGGGTTTCCCAAAATTTTGATTTTAACGGGAGAAATCGCAAAAAAAACGACGTCTCCCATAAGAAATACACAGAGATATCGGATCTATAGATAAGTTGAATATAATAGAAAAAAAGCCAGAAAATAAAAACAGATGTTTGACAGGTATTCAACAGGTTTGAACATGTTTGACAGGTTTTGTTCAACGCACTGCGGGAGGTTGGACTGTCTAATTCGTGCATGCTATTGATGAAGATATGGGATTATAATATTTTTTCTATTGTAAATAAGTCATGAGATAAAAGACAATAACTCGAGTTTTATACTATTGTTAAACATGAAATTTTTCTTGAAATAACAGTCAAAATTGAAAACCTAAATTAAAAGCCTCTTATACTATTTTTAACATAAGATATTTTGTAACCAATAACCTTTGCGCGGGCGAAGCCGCGACGGGGGACGCTAGTATATATATATTGCGCTAAAATAAATATTAAAGTCACAATTTAAAAAAAAAGTTTTTACGAAAAAAACAACCTCCCTAAGAATTTCAGCAGACATGGCACCTACCCTACCTTGTAGAGTATAAAAACTGTAGTGAATGAGGCGATTTTTAAAAAAAATCGTAGGAGCCGGTTTTGAGAAAATCGCAAGAAAAAGAAAAATGGCACGAATAAACATACTACCTCCGGTCGACCGATTTTGATGAAAATTTTCGTGTTGGGTCTTCGACACGAACCAAGTGGTATCTTACTTAAGTTTCATTTCAAGTTCGTATGATATTTCGTTCTTGAGATATTCTGTTCACATAGACACACACGCGCGCGCGCGCGCACACACACACACCATTCGCTAAAGACATGTTTTTAGGGTTCAGGGGGGTCTGAATACGTGTAGATCCGGAGAAAAATCGATTTCGAAAAATCGACATGAAAATACTTTCCTTCTTATATATTTATATAGGCAAGAGAAAGTAAAAATAAGAATACGTTCTACTAAATTCATATTTATTTTAATGTTGGGTACTTTTTTTAACGGTTAAGAATTATTTACAAACAGTTTCAAAACAAAAACTTTCAGTAAATGTTTTAAAAATGTTCGAATATAATCTTGAATAAGACAGCTTTCAGCAGCGTTGCATCCGTGTGATCGTTTGGTTATACGCGATGAAGGGTTTCTTCTTGGGTCCTGGCGATATACAACTTTTAATTAAACGTAGAAAGACTTAAATGTCGTTTTCAAATAAATAGACGAGAAGAATGAAGGTGTGAAAAGTACAGAATGAAAACGTGATACCTAACCTTAATGAGGAAAAGAGGATTTATGTATAATGAACACATTTCAAGAATGAATAATAGAAGACTCATCAAAACGATCTTCAATTTCTTCAAAAACAAGAAAATCAAATTTTGTACGTCAAAAACACAAAAAATACTTTATTTCTTTTAACTGAATGGGTACGTAGTCCGTTAAATCGAAAATTGACTCTAATAACAAAAATCTTCAACAAACGACCTTTAATTTATTTAAAAACAAGAAAAGAAAATTTCGTATAGATTCTGAAGTCACGAGATTGCCTTTTGCGTTTGGACGGGCTGTGAGGAAGGAAAGTGAAAATTTGACAGTGCTGCCAACCTCAACAGTGGGACACTGCCGTGCAGTTTTACATACATTTTGTAAGCTGTGGTTTATTCCAAGGAAATGTTTTCTTCATAAACCTTATAAGAAATAAATGTGACCAGTAATATTGCCTATAGCTTTTAATTGCATGATTAGAAATGTTTGTTTTACTCTAATTACCAGCTACCTTATTCCATTGGAACAAATTTTTTTACGAATGAGTCGCCTTCTTTACTAACGCTGTCACCAGCGTCTTCACTATCAGTCTCACTAGTATCTACCTGACAGTTTCCTTTTTTTTAACAGATGTCAACAAAACTGTTGAAGAATACCTTCTTCACAGCATTTTATTATACTGAATATTATATTTCGTTCAGCACCGTAAATAGTCTACCATCGTTTTCAAGAAACTAACATTTCTGTTTACGGTAACAGTTATATTCGTACAGTTAACCTACAAAGATTCCGCGATATACTGTATTTATGCTCTGGTATTGTATAAGTTGTGTTTGTTGCACTGAAATTAAAGTAGTTGCGTATGTGCACTAATGCTTTCTCCTTTACCCCTCGTAGCAAAAAAGGTAAACTCGTGACTCAAGTAACTACACTTGAAAAACACAAAAAAAATCTTTGTTATTTTTGTTTAATTAGATGACTATCAATTAACGGACTTTCACACAACGGACATAGGTATTCCCCCCCCCCGTAGTCCAATAAATCGAGCATTGACTAATAACAAACTCTTCCATTTCAACAAACGGTTTCTAATTTCTTCAAAAACAAAAAAAAACAAATTTCATACTTGAAAAATACGAAAACAACTTTGTAGTTGGTTTTATGTAACAGAATTACATTCACAACAACAGACATAGGTATCCTCCAAATAGTCCGTTAAATCGAGTATTTACTGTAATAACAAAAATCTTTATATAATATTTTTTAACTCTCAACTAATTATAAAAATTGTAAAAGTAAGAAACATTACAATTATCAATATTGTCATTTTGTAATAACAACTCAATAATGTTATCGTAAGTAATAAACTGAACGACAAGTGTATTGGGGGCAGAAGAAGTTTTATGTAATGCTCACTAAGCAACTAAAAGTTTACCAGTTAAAAGTTTAAAAGTTAAGATAGGTGGTGCTCGTCTTCTGAAATTATAACGCTCGATTTCAAGGAATGACAGCCAAACAACTGCGTCACCAACATAAAACGTTCGTTAACATTTTCTACTAGAGGGCAAAAGAGCAGCAACTTATCTTTTGTAATAAATTTTATACCGTGTAGAGAACTAGTAATAATATAAAGAAATGTAAAATTTATTTTACCCCGAGACAGATCTTTCCGTTCTAAATTTTTATTACGTCCTGTAAAGCAACGTTGATATTCAGTACAGAGTAATTTTTCAAGGTAAAAAGAGAATTACGGAAGAAGTCAAGAAAAAGAAGAGTTATCAAAAATGTGTCGAAACATACGTTTTAAGAAATTCATCGTGTTTATTAACTGATTATTCTCACAGCCAGTACAAGAAAAAGCGAGCACTTGAGATAAGCCATGATTTTAATACATGTAACATTACATTCCTAATTTTATGTTGACAGTACTGAAACTTAATTTTATTTACTAAACTTTATAACGAATAGAATGATTCTGATGCAGTGTATCACAGGTAAAGATAAAAGTAAAAATCTGGTGAGAAACTCTCACACGACTTTCTCTTGCCAACGCAAAAATGAACAATATAACCGAACATTAGTAATAAGCCCATAACAGACAGGTGGAGTGTCAAATTATTTACACTCAATCTGTTTGTTGCAGGGCTAAAATAAATAGTTCTGTTTCTTATCACATGGTCAGCCAATTGAATGACTAAATCATTTAAGAGCAGAAGAGGTAGAGGTGTACTGTGACACTAATCAGAGTTATCTCCTCTGAAAGTAATGAATTTCATTATACAGCCAGACCCTGTGGTGAATGAAGTGAAGGTGTCATTTGCAGAGTGGAAAATATGTGCTTTTCAGAGGGCCCGGCATGCTGATAAGCGTACTTTTGCACTCAGTGAGGAAGGCAATGGTAAACCACCTCACTCCTTGTTTTACTTAGTAAAACCTCTAGAGGTTCAAACCAGCCTTTTGGCTGATGACCTAAACAACAACAATTAGTAATAAAACATTAGAAAACAAACTTGGCCTTCGGGCCAGCACAGTCAGTCAGCTGGTTGAAAGTCGCTATTATTTGTTAAGTAACACCGGTTGGGAAAGCGACTTTGTATGATGACCAGTTGACAGCCATCCATGAACAAATTCTACTGGGGGTCCCTGTTCAAACTCATATCTAATCTAGGTCAAAAAAAGTACAGCAAAAAGCAGCGATCAAATTGGGTAGTTGTCAACAATGTACAGTTCCCGATAACAAATAAAAAAGCTAAAAAAAAAGAAAACAAACAAAAAACTAACCTCAAATAACATATCAAATAACTATTTAAAGCTGCAATTGCTCACAGTTCCTTCTTTGTACGTTTTTGAAGTGATAATGTACGTTAAGCAAAACACCTTTTAACAGAATTCAGATGTTCACAACCACTTCACAAGAAACAGAATCGATTATTAAGTTGCTAATCACAACACTAAATTGTTTGAACAATAACCAACTTATGCAGGTACAAAATACATCATTAAATTGCCACAAGGTTTAAAAAGTTGTGACAATTGAAATCATTTTAAAAAAAGACTAAAACAATATTTGATTGATAAAACATTTTACAGTGTGCACGAATTCCTTTCTAAATAGTTTTTGGTTGAAAAGTATTTAACTTTTAATTAAACAAATATTGTGTACTATTTGATACAAAAGGGGTTTTCATGACAAGCCTACTGAGTTAAGCAGTAGAGGGAAAAAATTATTGGTAAGTGATGAATTTATCATTGTGTTTGACTTTTGAATTTTGTGTGCTATTTGTTACAAAGGGGTTCACGGTAAGCCTACTCTTAAGTAAGCAGTTGCGGAAACAAATTTTTGGTGGTAAGTGATGAATTTATCATTGTGCTTAACTTTATGTTTATCAGGTTTATCTTAACATGTCCTATACTCCCTTTTGAAGTCTCCTGGATGCAAAAAAAACCTAATTTTAATCATGAGTGAATGATGCAAAATGACAATCAACCCCAGTTTGTCTTAATAATGAAAACCACTCTTTCACGCTAAACTAGGCTCTCTAGAGAAAAAAACTCTAAATAAAAGATGTAGATATTTTTATTTCTTATAAATATGATTATATAGCCTACACTTTTGTCGTAAATTGCATATTATGGCTGAAATCTAAAAAAAACATTTTTTTTACAGATTTTAATGAAAATAAAAACAACAAAAAATTACTAATTACCGCTAAATTAAGCGTTGTATAAAAAAATGTTTTAAATACAAGTTGTAGGTTTTTAAATTTTCTACAACTTCTATCATATACATTTTTGCACTAAAATGTATATTAAGGCTGCAACCTCAAAAAACAATTTTTTTACGGGAAAACAACATCCCCAAGAATTTTAGCAGACAAGGCGCCTACCCTATCTTGTACAACATAAAATATGTAGTAAATGATGCAATTTAAAAAAAAATGTAGTAGCCGTTTTGAGAATATCGCAAAAAAAAGTGAAAAATTACACGAAAAAACTACTAGTTCCGGTTGACCGATTTTGATGAAGATGTTCGTGTCGGGTCCTATTATAGTAGTAGTCTATCTAACTTAAGTTTCAAGTTTCAGCTTTGTACGATGTTTCATTTTTAAGATATTTTGTTCACATACACACGCGCGCGCGCGCACACACACATACAATAATCGCTAAAACATGTTTTTTAGGTTCAGGGGGTCTGAATAAGTATACTATATCTGGTGAAAACTCGATTTCGAAAAATCGACATGAAAACAATACTTTCCTTCCTATATATTCATATGGGCAAGAGAAAGTAAAAATTACTCAAATTTAAGTGAATTTCGCCTCTGAAATGTTCATTCAAGGCTATAATATAGAAGAAACAGCGTTTACAAATTACAGCATAATACTCCTGAAAGTAAAAAAAAAAAAATACCCACGTGTATCTTGTTAACGGGCTCGGCAAATTTAATAAATGAGACCAAGTTTTATTAAAACAGTTACATAGAGCATCATTTAAAAAAATATTTTTTAATTTTTTATTTTATTAACGAACTCAAGAACCAAAATCTGTAACGTTAATTCAAAAACTCTTCAGGACGAACTAGAGTAGTCTAAATATAAGTTCTCAATTTCTGAATAGTACCGATGCATGCACGCACACAAATTCACACGTAGGCGAAGTTACTTGAATTCATTTTACGCATAACAGCAATATATGACAATACGAAATTACAGAATAGTAAAGATTACTCACAGAACCAGATGACGAAAGAAACCTGCTACACATTTAACACTTAAACACCTGCAACAAAAAATAAGATATATTAAAATACCGTCGCAGAAAACAAGAAAATTGGTCTTTTCCATTTTGTCGCTCTATGTTACAGACTACAAAAAAACAATAATTGTAATTAAAACTAATTGGTAATTAAATAATTATTGTTGATATAGCATCTTAGTCGGCCATTAATGAGCCGAATGTAGTACTTTAAAAAAATTATGTACACAATAATAAATATTGTAATAATTTATGCCACACGATTATAAATTATCAATCATTACATTAAAACAAATAAATGTTAACATCAATTTAGGACGACAAAAGCGAAATCGTAAGGCAATTAACATAGTAACGCAGTCTTTAACCCAAAGATAATCTAAAAGGTGCGAAACCCTGTACTTAAAGAACAATGCTTTATTAGAAGACCAGCACAAAGTTGAAAAAAGAATTTGAGGAAGATTATACCAGCCAATACGAATGAAGAAAAAGAGAAGAGAGTGAAGCCAGGCAAATAACTGGATATATATCAGGAGACTCCTTACCTTCATGAGGAAAAGAAAATTTCTGTATAATTGACACATTTCAAGAATGAATGATAGAATTCATCAGAACTTTCTTCAATTTCTTCAGAAACAAGAAAAGCCAATTTCGTAGTTGATAAACGCAAAAAGAAAACAGTCCACGGTATGATTTTAGTCGTTATTTTTAAACAATCACCTGTTAATTGCATATGAGAAAATGTACTGTGTAATGAACTGGTTCCGCTTTTATTAAGGAAATCATTCAGTTGCAAATCCTGATCGGTGTTTTATATAAGATTCTTTCTTATTCCAGCATATTTTAATATCTTTTGTGGTTTTTGTGGTAATTGTGGGTTTAACCATGTTCTTACTTCTGAATTTGAGTGCGCAAACATGGTCCTTTACAAAAGGCATGATGGAAAACCTGGCCAAAAAACGCTTTGTCTGAGGCAGACGGATGATCGAAGGAACGAGGAAATCTGCAACGGAGGCCCAGGCTGGCAAAAAGAAGTAGATATCATCTAAAAACATGGTGCGGAGACGATTTAAAACTGATGGCCGGATTTAATCGAATAAGAATTGTCGCAAGGCAGAAAATTGTGGAGGCAAACAGGGAAGGACTTTATCCAACACTGGATGATGATAGGCTGATAAAGAAGAAAGACAAAGAAGAAGGAAGAGCCTTCTATAGCCTGATTTTCTTAAGGAAAGCGCTGGACAAAACGTTCGTCTGCATTAGTATAGTCTTGTATGTACTGCAATAGTGCAGCATATGTAACCAACAATGGAACAGCATGCCTACAAAATACAATGGGTGTTGTCAATTTTCAACAACACTCTGACTGTACATCTAACTGTAGGGCGGAGGAGTATGGAGTCTAAGTCTAGTATGCGCATGCGTTGCCCAGCGCTCACAGCAATTGGATTGGTCTTTACAAAGTCTCCAATTCTAGATAAAAGAAAAAATTCTTTTGTAGTATTTCCACGTCAATCTTCTGTCTAGTGTATAATTAACTTTTTTGTCTGAGGTATTGGATTATTGTTATCGTAGTAGACAAGTTTTCAGCAATAATGTACAGTGATAAAAAAACTAAGCAAAGAAGTTAATAAGGGAATAAATAACACAGGACAGATATAAATTCAGAAGAAAAGTATGAAATAGAAATAAAGGAGTTTAAGAGAACAAAGACATCTAAAGAATTATATACCATGGGACTGTTGAAAACAAAAGGCACACTCTTAACGAATGATTGCCAAAAAAATATTTAAAAGTAATCCATAGTGATCAAATAGGAAAAACCGAAAATTTAAATTTTTCAATTAGGGTTCGCATCCAGATAATATAATAATATATCATTATAATGGAGGGTATCATTGAGGGAGTTAATTTTAGAGGTAGGCAAAGGTTAGAATATTTAAAACAATTTACAAAAGACGTAGGACTTTGCAAGTCTGTAGATGCGAAACGATTTTCGCAGGACAGAACAGCTTGGAGAACTGCATTAAACAAGTCGAGAGACTGATGATAAAAAACGGTTCAGAAATAAAAATTCATTTTGTAATGAAATAAAATCGTTTATAAAATAAAACATCCTTGAAGAATAACATGATCAATAAATGGAAAGAATTTTAAACATTTTAAAAATCTCCCAACCCGCATAACTGTTTTAACCTCAAACAATTGACCTGTATCTACGAAATAACAGTTAGTTAATAGCGTAAAAAGAGGGTGTTAATAATTAATTACATCATAAATTTGGATTAATCATAAAAATTGATAAAATTACAGCACAATGATCTCACGTTTTCTTAGTAATATTCTGAAACGTGTTACGTATAAAATTTAATTTGCTATTTTCATTCTTCAACCTACTTGTCTTCAATTTACATTTCTTTACTTCTTTGTAAAATATACAAAAATGTCAAAAATTAATTATTTCCTTCATTAAGACAAAAATAATATGACAAAGCTACAATGTGATTATTAAAAAGAATAAAAAGGTACAAACAGAAAAAATACAATTATGTTTTTCTTTTAAGATTTATTAAAATTATAATTAAGGAAAAATATTATACTAAACGTTTTAATTAAGAATGTACATGAACAAAACCATTTACACAGAATTAAAAAAAATGTAATAATTTTTCTATATTGTTTTAAGATCTGTTCTCAAAATGTTTACTTTGCTTCTAACACGTTCCACTTATAAAGAAAAACATGGAAATAATATGAAAACGTACAAAAAAATTTTCAAAAATTTGTAAAATATTTTTACGGAGAGCCAATTAGAAACAAACACGATATAGACAGTTAAAGAAAATTACAGTAGAGAAATTTGTACAAGGACGTCCTTAATGCGGGTCATACGAAGTGTGGCTATTAAATAACGAAACTGACGTTGTAAAGATTTTTATTTTATACATAATCACTTATTGTCACCTTAAATACACACTCCTTCTCTATCCCTACAACGCTCCATGCAAATTTTCCATTGTTGGAAACAGTGCTGGAAGTCATCTTCTGTCAGCTCCTTTAGGATACGTGCCGCTTTCTCTTTTACAGCTTCCACAGACTCAAATCTTGTCCCTTTTAATGCAGATTTCACCTTAGGGAACAGGTAGAAGTCACATGGTGCCAGATCTGGTGAATAAAGTGGATGTTCTAACACTGAGATGCTGTACTTGGTTAGAAACCTTTTGACAGATAGCGCGGAATGAGCCGGCGCATTGTCTTGGCGGAGAACCAATGATTTGTCCTTCCACATTTCGGGGCGGTTTTCCTTACTCTTTGACGTAGTTTAGAAAGTACCGCAAGGTTGTAATATTGATTAATTGCTTGACCTTCAGGAACCCAGTGAAGGTACACAATCCCATGCAAATCAAAAAAAAACAATCATCATTGCTTTAAATTTTGACTTGCTCATTCGAGCTTTTTTGGCTCTCGGTGAAGTTCGGCTCGTCCAGAGCTTGGATTGGCGCTTCGTTTTTGGATCAAAAGTAAAACACCACGTTTCATCACATGTTATTATCTTCTACCTGTTCCCTAAGGTAAAATCTGCATTAAAAAAGACAAGATTTGAGTCTGTGGAAGCTGTAAAAGAGAATGCGGCACGTGTCCTGAAGGAGCTGACAGAAGATGACTTCCAGCACTGTTTCCAACAATGGAAAATTCTCATGGAGCGTTGTAGGGATAGAGAAGGAGTCTATATTGAAGGTGACAATAAGTGATTATGTATAAAATAAAAATAAAATTTTTTACAACGTCAATTTACAACGTCAACGCAATTATATATAATTGCATGTTCTATGGATGATTCACCTCATAGGAAAAGAAAGAAATGCATTTTGAATGAAAGAGTGTTAAAAAAGAGATGTTCTTTTATTTTTGCTTTTTAACTTTGGCTTTTTAAAAAAGAAATGAAAATTTTATTAAGGGCTGTACGCGCTCCTTACGTCAACGACACATACCTAAAACTGTACAGTTGGTTCAGAGACAAACTTCAAAATCATAACAATCCCTTAATATGCAATATGAATTCTGCAGACTTACCAAGAATCGCACAATGACGACTGAAACGCCGATGAAGTACGTATACAAATATGTAATTTAAAAATAAACACAATTACTGTTCTCTAGAGAACTATCACTGGGTGGTGTCCTCCTCAAAGCCATTAACGCGGTTGGTTTTCTTAATTTTTTAAAAATTTAATTATGAACATTTCTGCTGGTTGTTTTTATACAGTTGCAAAATGAAGTAAAAGAAAAAAGATTAACTATATTTTCGCCTCTAGATTACAAACTACTACTTACAAAGTCTACTGTTTGGTGGAATATTGGAAATGATTACTGATCTTATTATAAAAAAGATACACTACTAAGATACTCTATATCGCCCAAACAGAGACATTTTGCAATATTATGTTTTCAAGTACTACTAATGTGGGTTGACTTTTCAAGATTTAAAATTTGAAACAGCCATCGCAGCAAAAACTCTCGGAAAAATTCTTTATTACAAGCTGTAGATAATGAAAAATACTTGATTATATACTTTTGTTAAAATACACACCATTTTTATCACTTTTGTATAGTCTACAATCTGTACAACCTCCATTCGATACAAAAAACACCGTATGTGGTACAACGACTTCTAACTTACCCATACACGTTTCAACCTGTTGTGCAACGACTTCTATTGAACAAATATGAATTTACTCAAACTGTTGCGCAACAACTCAAACACGAACACACACCATCAAAATGTTTGCATAACACCCTCCATTCCGCAAAGTGTTTGACAATGTATGGGTCCCATAAGGGATGCTGCCAAAAAAAAACTTTTACAGAACGTTCGTCGGAATGGTTGCTCCGTCCTTGAAAAAAAGCGATGATCTGATTATGATAATTAATAACTAAACAGGGCGAGTCGTAGGAGCCTGATACTTTGGATCGGATCCGGTAAAAATTAAATTTCGAAAATCTAAATCAAAACAATATTTTCCTTTCCAATAATTTTATATGAGCAAGAAAAAATGAAAAAAAAAACTATACAACAATGTACATTCTTAACAAATATTTTTCAAAATGAAACTTACAAAAAATAAATCTGTGTGACACACTAACACCACTTTCTATTGTCAATGGAAATAATGAACAATATAACCTAATATTAGTAATGAAACATTAAAAATAAACAAAAAAACTAACCTCACAAAACATAACCTTATTTTAATCATGAGTGAATGATATAAAATGAAAACCAATCTAAGTTTGCCTTAATAATACGGAAAATCAAGCTTTGACGCTGAACTAGTGAGTGTAGACAAAAAAACTCAAAATAAAAGTTGTAAGTTTTTAATTTCCTATAAATTTGTTCATATACACTTTTGCTCTAAAATGCGTATTAAGGCCGCAATCTTAAAAAAACAATTTTTTTTCAACGAGAGCACAACATCGCCAAGAATTTCAGCAGACATTACGCTTACCGCATCTAGTAGAGCATAAAAACAGTAGTAATAGAGGCGATTTAAAAAAAAAAATCGTGGTAGCCGTTTTTGAGAAAATCGCACAAAAGTAAAAAATGACACGAATAAATTATTTCCGGTTGACGGATTTTAATTAAAATGTTCGTGTCGGATCCTACAGAGGTAACGCACTTCAGTTTTAAGTTTCAACTTCGTACAATGTTTCGTTCTTCAGATATTTTGTTCACACAGATACAGACCAATCGCTAAAAACATGGTTTTTGGGTTCAGGGGATCTGAAAACGTGTACATCTGGTGAAAAGTCGATTTCAAAAAATCGACATAAAAACAATACTTTTTTTCTATATACTCATATAGGGCAAGAGGACGTACGAGGCGTGTTCAGAAAGTAAGTACCGTTTTAAAAAAAAAAACAAGTAAAACAATTTTTTTTCAGCACAATTTTATTTCTACATGAAAGCCCAAACCTTAAACTATTTTTCGACATAGTTTCCACCGATGTTCAAACACTTGTCGTAGCGGGTGATCAATTTGTCTATATCCTCTTCGTAGAAGGTTCTCGCCAACGAATGTAGCCACGACTCCACGGCAGTTTTCACTTCATCGTCGGTTTCAAAGCGTTGGCCGCCTAGCTCGCGCTTCATGTGCAGGAACAAGTGGTAGTCAGACGGTGCCAAGTCCGGGCTGTAGGGCGGGTTATCGAACTGCTCCCAACGAAATTGTCGAACCAATGTTTGAGTGTCACCAGCGGTATGGGGCCGAGCATTATCATGGAGCAACACAATTCCGTTACTGAACATTCCTCTCCGTTTGTTTTGAATTGCCCGCCTTAGTTTTCTTAAGGTTTTGCAATACCTTGCCGCATTAATAGTTTCACCTCTTGGGAGAAAATCAATCAGCAAAACACCTTTCCGATCCCAAAAGACAGTGCACATGATTTTTTGTGCAGACATTGGTGTCTTAAATTTTTGTTTCTTCAGGGATTGCGTGTGTCGCCACTCTATTGACTGCTGTTTAGATTCCGGTGTGACTTGACGGACCCAAGTTTCATCACCTGTCACAATTTCGTTTAAAAAATCCTCACCATCATCACTGTACCGTGTGAGAAAAGTCAAAGCACTTCCGAGTCTCTTGGTTTTGTGCACGTCAATGGCGGGAACCTTCTACGAAGAGGGTATAGACAAATTGATCACCCGCTACGACAAGTGTTTGAACATCGATGGAAACTATGTCGAAAAATAGTTTAAGGTTTGGGCTTTCATGTAGAAATAAAATTGTGTTGAAAAAAAATTGTTTTACTTGTTTTTTTTTAAAACGGTACTTACTTTCTGAACACGCCTAGTAATATAAAAGAGCTCGGCTGCTTTTGCATCGTCAGTAGGCGTCCCATTGATTCTGTAGAGTGGCGGAGATGTAATTTCTAAATTAAATACAGATGTTTTTCATGTATCCACTGTGTTAAAAGAATTTAGAAATACATTATTTATATCTAGTAAAATAATCTTATATCCGTTATAACGATTTCAAAAATATTTGTTAATATTATTTATTTGATATAAGAATGATATTTATTTTTTACAATAACATTATTTATATAAAAAAAACATTTATAACAAAGTAAACCCACACGAAGAAAACCGAGCAAGATAAAAAAAGGGACAAAATAAACAAGAAAGACTTGACGACAACGAATAAAAAGTAGATTAAATCGAAGTTTGAAAAAATTCTCTCTGTTCAGGAAATAGAAAAGTAAAAACCGTAAACAGTTTCCACGTGAACAGACCAAGAAAATCTGATAATATGACGACGTCATTTTAAAAGCATTCCAACTATGATATGTTGTCTAAACAATATCTTTACAGATTAAAAAAATATTAACATCTTTTGGGTTAACGACCTTAAAAGTCGATGCTCTAAAATTGATGAAACCGAGGATTGGGTTATTGTATTTATTTTATTATCTTGTAAAAGATTTTGGTGATAGGCATTCTAGGAATAAGATACTTACACTGTACGAGAAAATTTACAAATCCATTGATAAAATCTGGTGTGAAACACTCACAAGACTTTCTCTAACCAATGCAAATAATGACCAATATAACCTAACATTAGATATATATATATATACTTTTATACGGATATGAATACTAGACAGTGGTTACCGGTGTACTTTGATGGTTGGGTTCAATTAACCATACCTCTCAGGAATGGTCGGCCTGAGTCTGTACAAGACTACACCTCATTTACGTCATACACATCATCCTCATCTCATTTGGTCATGGGGTTGTTTATTGTTATACATGAAACAAATTGCACGTACACATATTAAGACGGCGGAAAATGTACAAACATGAATTCCAATAGATTCTATTTGCATTCATAAGATTATACGAGGGGGTAACCAAAAGTATCCGGAATAGCTCTGCTGTGGGCGGAGCTTGTGCAGTACAAATTCCCGCCACTAGGCTGCTTGTAGCGCTACTCATTGCCAGTTCAATGCCATTTCGTTCGTTGATCTAGCTTGTTCTGTTCTCGTGCAGTGATTGTTCTCGCTAGTGCTGTTTTGTGCTCGTGTCGTTTTTCATGATGGCAAGTTTTAATGAACAACGTGCGGCTGTGAAATTTTGCTTCATGCTCGGTAAAAACGCCGCGGAAACAGTTGTAATGTTGAACACAGCTTACAAAGACGACGCTATTGGAAAAACCCAAGTGTACGAGTGGTTTTTGCGCTTTAAAAATGGCGACATGTCGATTGAGAACAAACCTCGTTCTGGACGACCGTCGACTTCCCGAACAGACGAAAATGTTGTGAAAGTGAAAGAAATTTTACGAACAGACCGACGACAGACCATTGACCAAATATCACAGGTTAGTGGGTTATCTTCGAGCTCAGTCCAACGCATTTTAACAGAAGACTTGACAATGAAAAGAGTCGCTGCTAAGTTTGTGCCTCGGGTTCTGACAGACACTCAAAAGGAACGTCGAATTGAAACGTGTAGTGATTTGAAACAACAGCTTGAAACTGATCCAGATTTCATGTCAAAGATCATTACGGGTGACGAGTCTTGGTGCTATGGGTACGACCCAGAAACTAAACAACAATCCAGTCAATGGAAGACTTCATTATCACCCCGACCAAAAAAAAGTCAAGTCAGATCGAACATCAAAACAATGCTGATTTGTTTTTTTGATGTGAGGGGAATTGTCCATTCAGAGTTCGTTCCACCAGGCCAGACGGTAAATCAAGCTTTTTATCTTGAAGTGTTAAGAAGACTACGAAACAGCATTCGTCGTAAAAGACCTAATTTGTGGCAGACAGGGGACTGGTTTTTCCACCACGACAACGCGCCTGCACACACGGCAATCTCGGTTACCCAGTTTTTGGCGAAAAACGGCATGGTTTTGCTACCACACGCACCGTACTCACCCGATCTGGCTCCGTGTGATTTCTTCTTGTTCCCACGCATGAAAAGGGGCATGAAAGGTCTCCGATTTAACAACGTTGATGATGTCAAGAAAAAAACGACGGATGAGCTGGCAGCCATCACTGAAGAGGAGTACAAAAAATGTTTTGAACAGTGGAAGCACCGGTGGGACAAATGCATTAGTTGTAATGGAGAGTATTTTGAAGGGGAAAAGGTTCTTTTGTAAAAAAATTAAAAATAAATAGTGTTAAAAAATAATTCCGGTTTCTTTTGGGTACCCCCTCGTATATATGTTTTTGAAGAATAACATCACTTGTTTAGGAAATATTTTTACGTACCCAACCATTGATAGAACATAATGGAAATGTGCTACTACGTAGTACGTGTCATGAAGAATAATATCAATCGAGGAGTTAGCGAGGATTACACCTGTTAAATATATTAATCATGAAAGTATTAATTATACAAATTAATGTGTATTATTTTACACTTTTATAACACTTTGGGTGTTTGAGTATGAATGTTGTAAATAACTGAATGAAAATTTTTAATTATTTCCATTTTTTTGTTTAACGTCCGACTTTTTTTTGCAATTACTGCTAATGCAGACGGTGAAGGATGAAATGATTTTTTTGTAACGTATGAAAATATGCCGTGCCTGAGTGGGATTCGAACCCAAGATTCCACTAAATTATCTGTAGTAATCAAATCTGTAGTAATTATCTGTAGTATCTGTAGTTCGGTGTTTATATATTTTGGAATCATGTGCTTAGTATTTACTTCTCTTTTTGTTTTTTGCGTTTTAAAGGAGGTTTTGGTTATTTTTTTTTTAAATTTAAAAAAACACTATTTATCTAATTTTGATTGTAAATAAATTAATAGCAGTATAATACGTTTTAATATTATAATTTGTTAATTACACCAGTGGGTTATAATTTGTTCATGTGTTAACCCTTTCAATCCCAAATTTTTAACTATACACACACAAATATGTGTACATTGTTTCATACACTTTACTGACATTTAAGTGAAATAAAATCACTTTTAGACCTTCAGCCTTTTTGATGGCGGGACAGAAAAGTGTGACACATATGTCACATTGGGCTTGATGGTATCAAAGTTCCCAACAATATGTGCAGGCTTCCTAAACAATATTCTCTTGCTTAGATTTTTAGCAAAAAAAAACTAAAGATGATTTTAATATCAAAGCATTATTTAAGACTTAAAAAATGTTACAATTCAAAAATATTGGTAAAATGGAAAAAATCACTATTTACAGCCTAAAAAATATATTTGTATGTACATTAACATACTCGAAGAAATGCTACTTTATTTTAGTAAATGAACACGAATATTTAAAACTAAAATTAACTTTAAAAAGAAACTAATGGTCGCGTCCGTGGCGTAGTGGTCAGCATCTTACACTGCAAAGTGGAGGTCTCAGGTTCGATTCCTGGCTAAAGTACAGAAAATTATTACTCTTCACATCCAGCATTCTTTAATCAAAAGTAGTCGCTAACAATTAAAGTTTTTATATTTGTTATTTCACTCCAATGTGACTTCTAGCCACACTGGGTAAGGAAGGGTTAATTCTAACTGATAAGTTGCATTAATTGTTATGATTATGCATTAAGAAAAGTTATATGAAAAAAAAAATTACATTACAATAAGTGAATTTATTTATTCATAGTAAACTACAATTTTTTTTAAACAAAATTCCGGTCAAGTAAACAAATTAAAAAACAAAAAATATTTACATGTAAAGAAAACATGATTTTTAACTCTAATTTGTTTTTAAAATGTAGCTCTTTAAATGTAACTGTGATAGTTAAAACAATTATAGCTTAGTGTAAAATGTGGTAACATAAATTTGGAAAATTTATGATTACAGCAGACTATTTATTTTGTCACCTACTGTGTAACCCGAGCATAACGTACGACATTAGATTCCATTTTACTTACCTACGTATTTACACAGACCGGAAACAGGCCAAAGTATTGTTACTTGTTTTTATCAATTTATTTTTTGTGTTATACTGATTATTACATGTTTTAAAAATAATACTTAAAAGTACTAAATTAGTTAAATTGTTAAAATAAACAGAAAATTTGCTATTTACGCTTTTTAAATTATTGGCGTAAAGTTACACTAAGCCTACAGATTACTTTAAAATTCGGTGTAAATGACCCGTAATATATTTTTAAAACCTATTTTAATTTTTTTCTTCTCCATTGTTAGTATACTTGAATTCAACTGATCTCTACGTTACATAACCACCTGAAACCAAAAGAGTTTTTAAGAAGTCTGTCTGCACACGCATTTTTATTAATGGCGGATTCAATGTTAATTCACCGATTGAGTAAGAATTTTAATATATTATTTTCTCAACAAACCCCGAATAAATTTTTGAATTAGATATTTAATAAACGGTACCTGCTTTAACTCTATAACAAAGTATAAAAAAACTATTTTTTGAAAATTGAATGTAACGATTTTGACTGACCTGAACTTCCTTAGGCTAATAAATAAAATTCTGGGTCTATTAAAAGGACATAATGTTATCCTAGGAAAATTCGTGAAAACGCTCTTCTCCATCCATAAAAATATTTTGTTCGATTTTACCACCGTCTAGGGTGCAATTTAAGGCAAAATTAAAGATATCTAAAATTTGACAATGTTCGTAAGAGTTTTTTCTTTACAGTTATTTGAAATAAGGTCTGAGATTCGTTTAAAAAAACCATTGTTTTTTGGATGGTGATTGAAAAAACAAAGGTTAATACGCAAAAAAGGGCATAGGGCGGTAGAAGGGTACAAAATACAGATACTTTCGAAATCCTCGTGCTGAAACCGTTATTTTATAATCCTCTTCATTATAACATTAACGATTAACGGAGAAAGTTGTATGAGTGTTTCACACCAGTTTTTTCATTGTATGAACTAAATATGGAAAACATTCAATACTGTAAGTAACCCGTTCCGTTTTTGTAAAATACAACTTTGTGTTTTTAATTCATCTTAATTTTCAAAACCATAAATAAAATTTACAACTCTAATTTTTTGTTAAAAAATCTGAAATATTGTTTAAAATTATGATAAAAAGAATAACATTAACAGAAATGAACCTGGAACATTGAAGACAATTGTTTTTGCACTTCGCCCAAAATCTTAAATGATGCGTTAATTTTATCCAGGACCTTACTTTAACTGTAACATAGTGACTAAAGAAAACAAATGTATAAACAACTCCAAGTGATTTAACTAAATTTATTAACAATTTTTAATTCAATTTTTGTAGCATGATCATAATTTCGCTAAACTGTTTCGATCGCTTAGTAAATAAAACTAAAAGAAACACAGTACTATTTTTATAGTTTATACAGTATAAACACACACCCGTAACCGTAGATTTAAAACTGGTAATCTAGTTGGAATTTTATCAAAATTCAAATACAGTAGGCCTAAATACACACAAAAATTATACACATAATGTAGTAGGTCAACAAAAAATCAGTTTACTCTAGTCGCAATATTGTATAAGTATTCATTAATACTCTTTAAACAAACTCGTGCTAATTATGTAAAAAAAAATATTAATAATTTGCTAAATGATAGGAGTCTTGCGCACAAGGCGTAGCCACAGTTTATTGGAAGTTGTTCAAGAATAGTACCAGTTAATCAATTGGCCAACAACGCACAGAAAATACAAAAGAAATGTTCAAAAGTTCATTCCCTTATAAGTAAGACGGTTTATATTGATTCAAAGTTAATTTCAATAAATATTCCATTAAAAATAATACTTGCCCACAACAGACAGGTAGAGTGTAAAATTGTTTACACTAAAACTGTTCGTTGCAGGGCTTAAATAAATAGTTCTGTTTCTTATCACATGGTCAGCCAATTATATGACTGAATCATTTAAGAACAGAAGAGGTAGAGGTGTAAAAGAAACTAATCAAAGTTATCTCCTTTGAAAGTAATAAATTTCATTATACACCCAGACCCTGTGGTGAATGAAGTGAAGGTGTCATTTGCAGAGTGAAAAATATGTGCTTTTCAGAGGGCCCGGGATGCTGAAAAGCGTACTTTTCTACTCAGTGAGGAAGGCAAGGGTAAACCACCTCACTCCTCGTTTTACTTAGTATAACCTCTACAGGTTCAAACCAGCCTTTCGGCTGATGACCTAAACAACAACATTAAAATAATACTGATGAATTCTCAATATATTCTATAAGTACTTTACTTAATTTTTATTAACTAATTCTGATCCTGTATTTATAAAGGATGCTCAACAATGTCAAATTACTTCACATAGAACTGACCATTTTAAAGAATCCCACAAACCGTTGCGAAATATTCGTTGAGTAAGCGACAATTTGTTGTTTACAGTAATGGCGACATACGAGCCAAACCCACACCAGCGCGACCTTAAGGAAGATTTCGCGTGAATGTGCAGCGTTCTTATTCGCTGTTAACTTAATTCGCAGTCGACAACGTTTTCTTTCGCAACAATAACGAATTCGCAAAAAACTAAAATGTTAGAGACTGAAATAGAAGCGTACAGGGAAAATGGGGAATATATATACATTTTATTCAGTTTTGAATAAATGAGGTTTTTAAGTTTGAATCTTATGTACCTTTCACCACACCGCATTGTCAATTCTGATAATTTTTACAACAAAATTATAACATTATTGTAGTTTAATGTAATGCTTAAAAATATTTTTTTAGGTAAGAAAAAATGTGTTTAAATGTGTAATTTTTTCAATGTGCGATGAAAAGTTAAAAACAAGTTTCACCAGTGGATTTTTCGCAAAATCTACTGCAAATGATGTGTAACATAATCAACTTCGTTTTAAAAACAAAGTTGCATTCAAGATGGCGGAAAAATGTACAAACATAAATTTCAGTAAATTCTACTTGCATTCATAAGATTATACTGTGTTTTGAAGAGTAGCACATGTTCGTAAAATATTTTGCCGTACTCGGGCTTTTGGGGCACCCAGTATGGATGCTATAGTTTATTTCAAAATTATGTCTGTTATTTTTATAACGTAGCCTATTTAATTATACGTTGAACCTGTAGTAATAAAAAAAATCAAAAAGAATATATTTTTAGCTGCATTAATCGATTTCTGTCTTTGTCGCGGTGGCATCTATGACCATAGTTCATTTATTGTGATAGAATTTTATATTAACAAAAATAGTACTATAGTGCACGTCACGAAAGAAGTCCGCTGAGAAGACAAGTTGCCCCTCGACCAATTTAATAGATTTCCTATATACATCACAAATCCATTTCTGTTTCATCTGAAATTATGAAGGCAAGGGTACTTGGCACAATACTGGTGTAAAAATGCATAGTTCAGTCGAAAAATTATATTCCAATCTTTTTGTAGAGCCAAAATATAATTTTTTTAAATAGCCGCCATATTAAAACGGAACACTGGATTTTACTTTTAAAATACTCATATTGTAGAGAAAACTGTGATCGTTAACATACGTACACCTAAATCTTTAATGTAAAGCTTGCGTTAAGTAACAAACATTAAAACAGCACACTAACAAAAAACCGGCTAAAAACTAGGCAGTTTTTACTTTCTCTTGCCTATTTTATGAATATACAGGAAGTAAAGTAATATTTTCATGTCAATTTTTCGAAATCGAGTTTTCACCGGATCAGACCCTCTTTTTCCGACTCCCTGAACCCAAAAAAACATGTTTTTAGCAATTGGTCTGTGTGTGTGTGTGTGTGTGTGTGTGTGTGTGTGTGTGTGTGTGTGTGTGTGTGTGTGTGTGTGTGTGTGTGTGAATAAAATATCTCAAGAACGGAAAATCGTAGGAACTTGAAACTTAAGTTACATACCACTACTGGACCCGACATAAACATTTTCATCAAAATCGGTCTATCGAAAGTAGTAGTTTATTCGTGTAATTTTTCACTTTTTTGCGATTTTCTCAAAAACTGGTCCTTCGATTTTTTTAAAAATCGCCTGGTTTACTAAATTTTTTATGCTCTACAAGATAGGGTAGGCGTCATGTCTGCTGAAATTCTTGGTGAGGCTGTTTTCACGTAAAAAAATTGTTTTTTTTTAAGATTGCGGCTTTATTGTGCATTTTAGCGCAAAAATGTATATAATAAAAGTTGTAGAAAATTTAAAATCCTACAACTTTTAATTCAAACATTTTTTGTATAACGCTTGGTTTAGCGGTAATTAGCGATTTTCTGTTTTTTTTCTCACAAAAACGTGTAAAAAATAGATTTTTTTAAATATTTCAGCCTTAGTATGAATTTTACGAAAAAAGTGTATATATTATAATACAATTTATCGGAAATTAAAAGATCTAAAACTTTTATTTGAAGAATTTTTCTCTACAGAGCCTAGTTTAGAGTAAAAGAGTGATTTTCCTTATTTTAAAGACAAACTGAGGTTGATTTTCATTTTGCCTCTTTCACTCATGATTAAAATAAGATTATGTTTTTTGAGGTTATTTTTTTGTTTATTTCTAATGTTTTACTACTAATGCTGGTAAATATTGTTCATTATTTGCATTGACAAGAGAAAGTTGTATCTGTGTTTACACCAGATTTTTATATGTTAATTACTGTATCTCTGACAAATTTTTAAATAAAAAAAAAATTAAGTTAACGAATAAATGCAGGAAAGAACAGGCTTTAATTTTCTACAGAGGTAAAATTTTTCAGTTCGGTCGTTTTTAAAATAGAGCTCTTCAAACACACTAGACTTCTTTCGTGACGGGCACTATAGTAAACAGATTGCAAAATATAATCATTAGACAATTAAATAGCAGACCAACGTATTAAGAGTAATTTTAACATGAATATTTACGCAGTATTTTTTCAGTAAACATATCTTTAAAATAGTAATTTAAAAGTTAAATCAATAATCAATTACAAACGAAATACTATTTAAATAAATACGTAATACAAATTTCATTGTGCTATTAATATACACTGTTTACTTAACTTAAATTGTTTACTGTATTTATCATAATTACAGCCATTAAAACAATGTTCACATTTATATGAGTGCCAGACAATTTTAGAAATGTTTTGATTGTTCAGTAAAGGATTAAAGAAATAACTTGAAAATTACGGGTTCAATTACAGACTAAGATCTGGAAAATTCGGCTCAATGTTTCATAACGTAAACATAATTTCTACGTACTATTTGTCTGTGGAAAGAAGAGAACTGGCAGAGAGGCGCAAAACTGGGTGTATAGAAGATAATACATTTTTACTGAATTACTACCATTTCAAAAAAAAATTTCTTTTTTTAATTCATAAAATTTATTGTAAATGTACTATTATAATAGAAAAAATCTGGTGTGAAACACTCACACAACTTTCTCTTGCCAATGCAAATGATTAATAATATACCTAACATTATTAATAAAATATTAGAAATAAACAAAAACTAACCTCAAAAACATAACCTTATTTTAATCACGAGTGAATGACGCAAAATGACAATCGAACTCAGTTTGGCTTAAAAATACGGAAAATCACGCTTTCACGCTAAACTAGGCTCTGTAGAGAAAAATGCTCTAAACAAAAGTTGTAGATCTTTTAATTTTCTATAACTTTTATTATATATACTTTTGTCGTAAAATGCATACTAAGACCGAAATGTTAAAAAAATCGATTTTTCTCACGTTTTCGTGAGAAAAAAACAGAAAATCGCAAATTACCGCTAAACTAAGCGTTATACAAAAAAATGTTTGAAACAGAAGTTGTAGGTTTTTAAATTCTCTACAACTTTTATTATATAAGTTTTTGCGCTGAAATTTATATTAAAGCCGTAATCTTAAAAAAACAACGTTTTTACGTGAAAACAGCCTCACCGAGAATTTCAGCAAACATGGCGCCTACCCTATCTTGTAGAGAATAAAAAATTGAGTAAAATAGGCGATTTTAAAAAAAATCGTAGGACCAGTTTTTGAGAAAATCGCAAAAAACTGAAAAATTATACGAATAAACTACTACTTCCGGTTGACCGATTTTGATGAAAATGTTCGTGTCGCGTCCGGTAGTGGTATGTAACTTAAGTTTCAAGTTTCAAGTTCGTACGATGTTCCGTTCTTGAGATATTCTGTTCACACACACACACACACACACACAGACCAATCGCTAAAAACATGTTTTTTGGGTTCAGGGGGTCTGAAAACGTATAGATCCGGTGAAAACTCGATTTCGAAAAATCGACATGAAAACAATACTTTCCTTCCTATATATTCATATAGGCAAGAGAAAGTAAAAATGAAGGCGTATATATTTTGTCCAATAAAATTTTCAGGAACATGGAACAGCTAATAATTTATTACAAACTTTTCTGAAAATTCGATTTTTCTGAAATTTTAGATATTTTCTGTTTACACCGAGTGTATTTTGTAAGCGTGCCTGTTATATAAGTCCAGAAGGCTAACATACTAGTACAAATAAAGAATAATTTTATTCACAAATTTGAGCAAGACGGACGTTTCCTTACAAAAATATTTAATTTTTTTTAATTAAAAAATTTAAATTAATTTAATTTAAATTTGATATTTCCTACTTTCCTCTTCCACTGTTATGACAAAATAAACATAAGTATACAACTGACGTGTCAAAGAACTCTAAAAAGTTTGCTCATGGTTTTTATCTAGAAAATGCTCAAGAATTTCCACTTTTAACCTACTAGCGGATCTAGAGAGTTAAATTCCGTTAAGTTCGCACTAGTTTCAATACAAATTTATAAATAGTCAACTTAAAAAAATATGATAAACTTGATTTTCGGCCTAAAAATCAGTATATAATCTTTATTTTGAGGTTCAATTGATGAGGTTTAAATTAATAAAAAATAATAAATTTTCACTGAATTAGATAAAAAAAATTTGTTGTGTTATTTAGTTCATCAACCAAAAGGATGGTTTAAACTTCTAGAGGCTTTACTGAGCAAAACGAGGAGAGAGGTGGTTTACCATTGCCTTTCTCACTGAGTTGAAAAGTATGCTTATGAGCATGCCAGGCCCTCTAAAAGTACATGCGTTCCACTCTGCAAATGACACCTTTACTTCATTCACCACAGGGTTTGACTGTGTATTGAAATTCATTACTCTCAGATGAGATAACTCTGATTAAAGTCTCGTACACCTCTACCTCCTCTGTTCTTAAATACTTTAGTCATATAATTGGCTAGCAATGTGATAAGAAACAGAACTATTTTTTCTAGCCCTGCAACGAACAGATTAAGTGGAAATAATTTAACACTCCACATGCATGTAATGGATAAACAAATATCTTAGCAAAATTTGTTAAACTTAATTTTTAAAAACATTTTGTGAAATAAGTCAACTACTGTACTTTTGATAAAGTATTATCACGAAATAAAAATCCATAAAGCCTATTGAATAGAAATAAGAACAAAAAAGTATTTCTTTAAAAATCGTCTTTCCGTTACCTTTACATCGGAAAAGTGGAAAGAATTGATTATTTGGTAAATTGGGTGGAACTTCTAAGAACGAGAAGTATAGACCAAAGTCTGTCGCACGTAGAAAAAGAAAAAGAAAGAAATCTTCAAAGAAGAGAGAGGAAAGAAAACTTGTCAAACCGTACATAAATTGTGACCAGAACTCTTTCCAGATTCTTTTTTG
The DNA here is from genome assembly GCA_035578175.1 of Catonia carolina. Taxonomy (NCBI): domain Eukaryota; kingdom Metazoa; phylum Arthropoda; class Insecta; order Hemiptera; family Achilidae; genus Catonia; species Catonia carolina. Next base: position 65,757,595 of record JAQMRL010000004.1, on the reverse strand, counting down.
AAAGAAGACGCGGATTTTCTCTAACGCTTTTCCGTAGACTATTCAGTTTAAATAAAATCGGAAATTCGATGATATTATTTTAACTGCTTTTAGGTAAGTCAAAAATAAAAAATGAGCTACTTGATTTTTCCATTTCATACCGATTGATTGACTGTATATCATAGAAACCTACTTTAATGAGGCATTTTAAATAACATTTTTTAACGTTTGAAAATATTTTATATTTTTAGACAAATTCCGATAATAAATTTTATTTTTCATTTCTTTAGAACATAGTCATTCTCGTTTCGTTTTTCTTTAGAAGAATGTAATTTTTAAATAAATTTCTTCGTTTAAAAAAACTACTATTACTTTTATAAAATATTTTAAGAGAAAAATTTTAAAGATTTTTCCCGCCATTAAACATCGTCAACTTTGCTTATCAAAGATAAATTCCACAAAGTTTTGTGCCTTGGTTATAACAAAATATTACGAAAAATTAAAATAAGTAAACGATTTTCAAAATTATCTTCAATTTGTTTTTAAAAAATCCTTACTAATTCAGGATAAACCAGATAATCATATTCCGTATTTTCTGAAACTCTAGAGCGAATTGTGACAATACCTAAAGGGAACGTGTGTTCGAGAATTCTCGAGGACCAAAATTTTAACATGCTATTGTAAATATTAAGAGTTAATAAGTAGAGTTACCAAGAAATAGTTAGAAATATTATGTAATACGTATATGAAAGGTTCGTACAGGTCTTTTGGTGAAATGGCTATTGTGTGAGGATCGGTGATCCTTTTCATATAATTGGCCCTTTTTGTAACACTTTTTATTCAATCCTAATTTGTTTACCGTTTTGGTAAGACTTATCCAGAAGCAACAGAAGATTTTGTAACTTATTTTTACTTTCTCTTGCCTATGTAAATATACCTATTAGAAAGGATTATATAGTAAAATTATAGTAGCCTAAGTATTGTTTTCATGTCAATTTTACGAAATTGAGTTTTCACCGGATATACATGTTTTCAGACCCCTTGAACCCAAAAAGCATGTTTTTAGCAATTGGTCTTTGTGCGTTTGGGTGTGTGTGCGTGTGTGACCGTGCGCACGAGTATGTGAACAGAATATCTCAAGAACGGAACATCGAACGAACTTGAAACTTTAAGTTAGATATTACTACCGGACCCGACATGAACATTTTCATCAAAATCAGTAAACCAGAAGTAGTAGTTTATTCGTGTCATTTTTCACTTTTTTGCGATTTTCTCAAAAACGGCTACTGCGATTTTTTTTAAAAAACTGCCTCATTTACTAAATTTTTTATGCTCTACCAGATAGGGAAGGCACCATGTCTGCTAAAATTCTTTGAAAGGCTGTTTTCTTGGAAAACTTTTTTTTAAGATTGCGGCTTTAATATGCATTTTAGCGCAAAAAAGTATAATAACATATGTAAAGAATTTGAAATCTTAAAACTTTTATTTCAAACATTTCTTTTGTATAACGCTTAGTTTAGCGGTAATTAGTGATTTTCTGTTTTGTTTTCATGAAAATCTGTTAAAATATTGATTTTTTTAAAGATTTCAGCTTTAGTATGGATTTATTAGAAAGCAAAAGATTATTACTTAATAATTTACAATATCTAAAAGAATGGTGTTCCTTGGTACCTTCCTGTTAGATCTAAAATAATTACTAAAAACTGTAATAATAGATTTTTTTTCATCTTAATAGTTTTTCAGGATGTGATATATTTTAACACTTACGCCAAAGTCCTTTCGGGATTAGGTAAATAATACACAAACTACCTTTAAAGTTATAACAATTTTTTTTAACACGATTTAATAATTACATTAATAGTAAAACTTATACTACTAACAAATTATAATTAGCTCACTGAAGTTAAAATACAAAAGAAGTTAAATATAGTAGTAACTAATTAAGTTATACGAAAATATTTAACCAAATAAATAAGTAAATAGATAAATAAATATAAAGTTATATTATTATATTATATTAAACGAAGAAAGTAAAAATTCTGTAACTTTCCGAAATAAATAGAAACATTTAAAAATTTTCCAAAGCTTTCAAAATAAATATTATTAATTGGTTACAAACAAATAAATAAAACTAATTTATTTTGGTAGAAAAAATTCTATTTTTGTACTGATAACGTGCGTCTTAATTGTACTAAACCTATTTAAAGGAGCTACATGTTTAGTTTAAAGTTACATAACAGTATTCATACTTATAATTTATTAAATATTTAAAACTATTTACCAACAAATATTAGGTGAAAAAATGTGAAACGTTTTCAATAACTTAAAGAACATACACAGCAGATTTATGCCGTAAATATATCTTACCGTTCAATTACCAAAATTCCACAATGAACTAACAGCTCAAGAAATAGATCACTACAACAGTAGATATAACATACACAATAAAATGTTTGAAATAAAAGTTGTAGGATTTTAAATTCTCTACAACTTTTATTACATACATTTTTGCGTTTATATGCATATTGAAGAAAAAACATTTTTTTTTACGAGAAAACAGCCTTACCAAGAATTTCAGCAGACATGGCACCTACCCTATCTTGTAAAGCATAAAACATTTAATAAATAAGGTGATTTTTAAAAGAATCGTAGGACCAGTTTTTGAGAAAATCACAAAAATTGTAAAAAATGCCACGAATAAACTACTACTTCCGGTTAACCGATTTTGATGAAAATGTTCGTGTCGGGTTTGGTAGTGGTACCTAACTTAAGTTTCAAGTTCGTACGATATTCCGTTCTTGAGATATTTTATTCACTTACACACACACACACACACACACACACACACACACACACGCACGCGCGCGCACACACACCCACACACCAATCGCTAAAAACATGATTTTTCGGTTCAGGCGGTCTGAAAACGTGTAGATCCGGTGAAAATTCGATTTCGAAAATTCGACATGAAAACAATACTTACTATAATTTTACCATATACCTTACTAATATATTTACAGAGGCAAGATAAAGTAAAAATACAAAATCCTCTGTCGCTTCTGGATAAATCTTAAATCTGAAAACAATACTTTCCTTTCTATATATTCATATAAACAAGAGAAAGTAAAAATAGTTCTGTTTCTTATCATATGGTGAGCCAATTATATGACTGAAGCATTTAAAAACAGAAGAGGTTGAGGCGTAAAAGACATTATCAGAGTTATCATCTCTGAGAGTAATGAACTTCATTATACCGCCAGACCCTGTGGTGAAAGAAGTGAAAGTGTCATTTGGAGGGTGGAACTTCGATGCTTTTCAGAGGGCCTGGTATGCTGATAAGCATACTAATTCACGCAGTAAGGAAGGCAATTGTGAACCACCTCACTCCTCGTTTTACTTAGTTAAGCTCCTAGAGATAAAACCAGTCTTTTGGCTGATGACCTTCAGAACAGTATAAATAAAATACATAAATACGGAAACACTTACTAATTCACACACTCATCCCTAATTCTCTAATTTTCCAAATTTCACTTTTTCAGCTGTAATAACTGCCCAAAACAGACAGGTAGAGTGTCAAATTATTTACACTCAATCTGTTTGTTGCAAGGCTAAAATAAATATTTTTGTTTCTTATCACATGATCAGCTAATTAAATGACTGAATCATTTAAGAACAGAAGAGGTAAAGGTGTAGAAGACACTAATCAGAGTTATCTTCTCTAAAAGTAATGAATTTCATTATGCAGCCAGACCCTGTGTGAATGAAGTGAAGGTGTCATTTACAGAGTAGAAAATATGTGCTTTTCAGAGGGCCCGGCATGCTGATAAGCGTACTTTTCCACTCAGTGCGGATGGCAAATGTAACCATCTCACTCCTCGTTTTACTCAGTAAAATCTTTACAGGTTTAAACCAGCCTTTCGGCTGATGATAAACAACAACAGCCGTAATAAAATAATATATTTACATTTCTAAATTGTAAAGTCATTAAAAAAATAATTAAACTGCTTTATAATTTAACCAGTACTTTAATTAGGCAACGGTTACGTTAATTTGTACTCTAAAATACGGATGCAATAAGATAACTAGTGGTGTATAATATTGACGGGGAAATTAACACATGTGAAAATTAATCATTCATAAATAAATTATATGTTAGATTAACTACATGTGTTGCTTAAACCGACTACATTATTACTACGTCACTACATAGAGATATCGTTGAACATCTGATCAGAGATCACAGCTGTAGCATTTATCTTGTAACATGAGTTAGTATCAATTGAACATTTTTCACGATATTGCAACAGTAATTTATCACATCATATTGCGACACTCAACTCTAAGATCCGTTTCGGGATCTGGGTAAAATAAATAATTTACACACTAAAGTTTAAAATTACATGTATTTATTACAAACTAAAAAAAATCTGGTGTGAAACACTCACACAACTTACTCTTGCCAATACAAATAATTAACAATATAACCTAACATTAGTAATAAAACATTAGAAAAAAAATCTCAAAAAACATAACCTAATTTTAATCGTGAGTGAAAGACACAAAATGAAAATCAACCTCAGATTGGTTTAAAAATACGGAAAATCACTCTTTCACGCTAAACTAGGGTCTGTAGAAAAAAATGCTATAAAAAAAAGTTCTAGATCTTTTAATTTTTTTTAATCTTTATTATACACTTTTGTTGAAAAATTCATACTAAGGCTAAAATCTTAAAAAATCGATTTTTTTAATAGATTTTCATGAAAAGAAACCAGAAAATTACTAATTACCGCTAAACTATGCGTTATAATGCAAAATGTTATGAACAAAAGTTGTAGGATTTTAAATTTTCTACAACTTTTATTATATATACATTTTTGCGCTAAAATGCATATTAAAGTCGCAATGTAAATAAACAATTTTTTTACGAGAAAACAGCCTCTCGAAGAGTTTCAACAGACATGGCGCTTACCTTATTTACCTATATATATTATATACCTATATTGTAGAGTATAAACAATTTAGTAAATGAGGCGATTTTTAAAAAATTGTAGGAGCCGTTTTAAAGAAAATCGCAAAAAAGTGAAAAATGACACGAATAAACTACTACTTCCGGTTGACCGATTTTGATGAACACACACACACACACACACACACACACACACACACACACACACACTCACTCACTCACTCACTCACTCGCTCACACACACCAATCGCTTAAAACATGTTTTTTGGTTCAAGCCGTCTGAAAACATGTAGATCCGGTGAAAACTCGATTTCGAAAAATCGACATGAAAACAATACTTTCCTTTCTATATAGGCTATTCATATAGGCAAGAGAAAGTAAAAAGTAAGAAAGGGAGGTTTTTTTACCTTACTAAAAAGGTTCAAACCAGTTTTTCGGCTAATGACCTAAACAACAATAGCAACAACTGAACGTACTTTATGATTAAACTTCATGCTACGACGAACAAGTACTGATAAAAAAATCTCGTAATACGATACATAAAAATGTTCAAAAGAATAAAAATATAAATTGGAAAACACGGACAGAAATAACAAAAATAGTAATAGTTTTGAATTTCACTCTGAAATTACAAAGAACCTAAATAGAAATGAATAACTACAAAATAAAACATTTTCACGACAAGAATGTGTATAGTTCATTAAAAAAATACAAAACCAAACAAGAAAAAACAACCAAAAATGTAATTTCATTTACAAAGAAAGAAAACTCCGTAATCAACCCTGACATTTATGTAGTTCAAACGTATAAAAAATATACAAAATATATTTAGTAATAATAACCTCGAACTCGCATTGTAAAAATTTCGAATATACGAGTACGTATTGGTACTCTAAAAACAATCGTTTATCCGCAACTCCGTTTTAAACAAAATAACTATAGAAAAAATATATTTTTTAAACCTAAATATTTTTTATTATAATATTTTATTTCATATTTTTTTAAATTCCTAATATGTGTGTATTGCAATCTGTTCCATTTAGATCAATAAGCAACCACCTGACCCAATGAGATGAGGATGATATGTATGACGTGTAAATAAGGTGTAGTCTACTGAAGACTCAGGCCGACCATTCCTGAGAGAATATGGTTAATTGAACCCCATTCATCAAAGTACACCAGTAACCACTGTCTAGTATTCACATCCGTATAAAAGTAACTAGCTTTACTATAGGATTTTAACCAGGAACCTTCGTCTCCGAAAATCAGCTGTTAAATAGCTGACTCGCGGCGACTTTACCTCCAGACCAATATTATATTTTAATGCTAATATTTATATTTTGCTTCAAATAATAAATGAATCAACTACTTTTATTGTCAAGTAAAATAAAATAATACACATATTTTTTATGACTTTTTAAATTTTGGTATAAATTGGTAAGGTTTGGGGGATGACCAGGCATGCACTTGGAGTCTTTTAGCAACGCTGTGCGAATTTTTGACCAGGGCAGTTATATACGAGGGTTATCCAGAAAATAACCTCCGTTTTGAAATAAAAAGTAAACGAGTGAAGATACAAAAACTTTATTATATACATATTAAAACTACAGTTTTTCTCTATTTTTCGACAAAGTCGCCAAACGGATTCAAGCACTTGTCGTACCTTGGAACAGTCTTTGAAATACCCTCTGCATAAAAATCTACCGCCTGTAAATGTAGCCAACCATTCACGGCGTTTTGAAGCTCTTCGTCATTGGCGAACCGCTGAGATGCAAGCCACCGCTTCATGTTCGGGAACAGGTGAAAGTCACTAGGAGCCAAGTCCGGGCTGTATGGGGGATGATCGAAAACGTCCCATTTAAATTTGGCCAAAAGTTAATTTTTGTTCTTCGAGCTGTATGAGGGCGAGCGTTGTCATGCACAAACACAACACCACGTGTCAGAAGGCCACGACGCTTGTTTTCGATTCTTAGTCTGTTTAAAGTTTCACATTAGACAGCTCACAATTCAGGATGAATTTCGGCCGGTGAGAGATTTTTTGCCCACAGAAATCTTATAACGCCATGCATTTTACACTTGGCGGGATTTTCTATTACATTTTCTATTTTAAATTACAGTTACAACTAAAACTTATACCTTATTAAATATTAGGTATGTTTGAAGGAGAAATAGTAGCAGAGAGTGTACTATTGCTCTATACAACCAATGTTAAATTAGAATCGCCTATTTTTCCCACTGTCTCCAGTGACTTTTGGATGTAGTTTAGCTCAACTTTAATACTTTATAAATTTGAACTGTAACAGCCCAAAGTTACATTACTGGATTTGTCTAACCAAGGGTATCGTTATAAAGTTTTCCCATTATATTTCATTTTTATCGATTCCCTATTGTTTTTGGTTTATCCAGATTTTCAATTTTCCGTATTGCTTCTAGTCCTAATTAGTCCGAACAAATGAGTAAGTGTTGTTGTTTATGTCATCAGCCAAAAGGCTGGTTTGAACCTGTAGAGGTTTTACTAAGTAAATCGAAAAGTGAGGATGTTTACTTGGCCTTCCTCACTGAGTGGAAAAGTACACTTATAAGCATGCCAGGCCCTCTGAAAAGCATATATTTTCCACTCTGCAAATGACACTTTCACTTCATTCACCACAGGGTCTAACTGTATAATGAAATCCATTACTTTCAGACGAGATAACTCTGATTAGTGTCTTTTACACCTCTACCTCTTCTGTTCTTAAATGATTCAGTCATTTAATTGGCTGACCATGTGATAAGAAACAGAACTATTTATTTTAGGCATGCGACTAACAGATTGAGTGTAAATAATTTCACTCTCCACCTGTCTGTTATGGGCCAGAGTAAGTGTTATATTTTCTATTGTAGCATAAGTAATAATACTTACTAAAATACAGATTAGCGAAAACTGGAAGTACTATAACATTGATCATGTAGAGTGGTTTACACCAGCCGTTTCTAGTCAATGAGTAATCAACTTGAGGTATTAAAAGTTTTAATAAACATGCATTAGGTGCCTGAAACCATAAAAGTAAATAAAACTTCATAAGTTTGTTAAAAAAAAATCTGGTGTGAAACACTCACACAACTTTCTCTTGCCAATGCAAATAATGACCATTATAACCTAACATTAGTAATAAATAAAAAACTAAACTCAAAAAACATAATCTTACTTTAATCATGAGTGAAAGACGCAAAATGAAAATCGACCTCAGTTTGGCTTTAAAATACGGAAAATCACTCTTTCACGCTAAACTAGGCTCTGTAGAGAAAAATTATTTTAATAAAAGTTGTAGATCTTTTAATTTTCTATAAATTTAATTATATACACTTTTGTCGTAAAATGTATACTAAGGCCGAAATCTTTAAAATATCGATTTTTCACACGTTTTCGTAAGAAAAATGAGAAAATCGCTAATTACCGCTAAACTAAGCATTATACAAAAGAATGTTTGAAATAAAAGTTGTAGGATGTCAAAGTCTCTACAATTTTTATTGTAAATTTTTGCGGTAAAATGCATAATAAAGCCGCAATCTTAAAAAAAACAAATTTTTTACATGAAAACAGCCTGACCAAGAATTTCAGAAAACATGGCGCCTACCCTATCTTGTAGAGCATAAAAAATTAAGTAAATAAGGCGATTTTTAAAAAAATCGTAGGACCAGTTTTTAAGAAAATCGCAAAAAAGTTAAAAATGACACGAATAAACTACTACTTCCGGTTGACCGATTTTGATAAAAATGTTCGTGTCGAGTCCGGTAGTGGTATGTAACTTAAGTTTCAAGTTTAAAGTTTGTACGATGTTCCGTTCTTGAGATATTCTGTTCACACACAAACACACACACACACACACAGACCAATCGCTAAAAACATGTTTTTTGGGTTCAGGGGGTCTGAAAACGTGTAGAGCCGGTGAAAACTCGATTTCGAAAAATCGACATGAAAACAATACTTTCCTTCCTATATATTCATATAGGCAAGAGAAAGTAATAAAATTAATAAATAAGTGAAGAACGTAAAGGTATATTCTTATGGATATTTCACCCTAAATTTTATAATTCAAAATGTATAAATAAGTCAAATATTATCAATAATTTTTGACTTATTTAAATTAAATTATGAAATTTTTATTCTATAGAGTCTGTTTTTACACAGAATTAATTACAGTATTTCTAACACAAATGCCCTGGCTTATCTGAAGAGGTGAAAACAGGCAAAAGATTTTGGATTACATTTTCCCCTCTAACTCAGCTATTTGTGATTGTAATTTGAACAAAAAAGGTGTTGTTCTTTTCACCAATAAATGCGTAATTTTTTTGTAATAAACGTAAAAATAAAAAACAGCATGGTTGCTGAGATGTTTTGATTTAAAATGTTTGATGTCCACAATTTTGAAATTTAGCGTATTAAAAGCGATTAGATAGATTTCATCTTTGCAACATTAGTACTTCTACATGCATACCAAATTTGAGTAAAATATCTTCAACCGTTCCTAAGAAAATACTTTTTCTTTAAAAAACACAAAATGGCAGACACCTGTATATGAATCGAGATAATTGGTTAGTTCATAAAAAACTTTGTTTATTTTAAGGTACTGAATCATCTTCCAAAGTTTGGCTCTCTACTTAGTGGACACCTTGTATATAAAGGTGGATGTATACGTGCAATGATTTGCTGGCGCCAGTATTGATGTCACTTTAATTTGCATGCTAGTAGAGGTTTACGCATTAAACGCTTTTTGTCGCACCAGTTAAATTTTATTTTGCTGTTTTGTAGTGTCAAGTTCGTGAAAGCTTTCAGAACTGTGATTTGTTACAGTAGTATTGATAGTTTGGAGGTCTGTTTTTGTAAGATGAATAATGTACGTCCCACAAATAAGGAAGTTGTTTATATTTTTCCAAAAATGTAATGTTTTCATCACTACTTCACTTCTTATTTTTCAAAATTTAGCTCATTTTAGTTACCATTTAAAGATACAGCAAAATAAAAAAACTATCTATATGAAAATATATAATAATAGATAATGGATGATAGTGAAAAATCAGTTTGAAATTAAAACACCTTCTGTATGCCAATAGCCTACTGGCGAGGTGAAGGTTTATATATGCAAATGTTTATTTAGTGGCGCGCCAGTCACTTACTGCCAAACAAAATTTCAGAAGGCTGCAGAAAATTCCATGCAAGTTTCTTTCTGTGCATGCTTGTTGAAACTTGCGCTGTTATGATCTGAAAACGTTGATACAGTTTTAATGCAATTTTTTAGTGAATTATTAAAAATATTGCAAATAAGTTGATATATTTGTTCTAGAAGGATCGATACGACTATTGAGAAATTTATAATGTAAATAGAATTAATTTTTTTGTTTACTGTAAATGATCACACGTAGACATAAGAATTAAAATACAAAATTCTTAGAAAAGACTGTTAAACCAGTAAATAGTAAACTGGAAACTTCCTAAATTATATTGAAAATCATAGGGAAAATTTTGAAATTAACCAACAACAATAATCTAATAAACAACGTAATATGTAATATATGAGTAGTAAACAGTTGCAAGATAGCACGTAGGCAAATGTTATAAAAGCTAAGGGTAAAAATCCCCTCCATTCTTTAACCAATTCAGTGCTTTACTGCACCGCGTATCGTCGGTATTATTATTTTTCTCGCAACTGTTAACTGTTAACTTTTATTCGAATCTACTTGTGATCATTATTATGTTTTAAAAGTGTATTTTGATGTTTTAAGTTTGTGTTCCTTCAAGTGAGGAAAAGTTAATTTATTAAATAAAATTACAACAGTGTTTTACGAATACAAAAATTGTATTTATTTGTGAATCGACGCTGGTGAGCTGTAACCTTACCCACAACAGTGCGCCAACAATGGTTTACACATGCATGCATCATTTTACTGGCGCGCCAGTTCTCACTGGCGCCAGCAAATCATTGCACATGTAAATGCGCCTTTTGGCACTGTGAAATTTGGAAAACCTGCGGTTAAGCTACTAAAGCTTTCAAATCTGCTGCACATAGTGCATTCTTTGTTTATAGAATAAAAATATGTTAATCTATTTTTCAGATCTTTATTGACTATTTATGAGATGTAAGAATTTTTGTTAATTTAATTTTCTTAATTATTCATGTTTAAAAAAAAAGTGAATAATAGGTATTTTATGGTAGTATTCAATTGTAGAACACCTAGATTGGTGTCATTAAATGTAGACTTCAATGTATTTGGTTGGTCTGAGAGTTGGTCGAACTTGTACATAGATCGATTGATTTAGGATTGCCTAGTTTATTGAAGAGCTAAGTGGATAACGGTGCTATGTAACAATTTTCAAAAATTGAGTTTTTGTCACTGATAAGACGCTATGAGTATATTTAATTATACAGATGACATAGAATACTTATTTTCAAGTTGTGGAAAAGCAGCATTAGTCCTGGTATTAAGTTAAATGACAGTAGTTATTTGAATATACTTTTGTTTGTGGATTATGCAGGAGACAGAAAATGATCTTCAACCGGCGGTCCATGTGTTACACAAACTATGAAAAGATTTTGGTTTAAAAATGTCCATTAATAAAACCAAAATAATGGCTTTTAAGGGAAAATATCCTGTTCGTTCGAAAATAGTTGTGGATAATACCGGTATGGAGAGAGTATCTCACTTTCGTTATTTAGGGTGTAATGTGGGATTTGATTCTGATTTGGATATAGAACAGAAATTAAGCCAATTCCAGAGGATATGTGGAACTATAAGCAGAACTTTGGGTAATAGAGCGAGAAAGGTTACAAAACGTAAGTTCTACAAAGTTATGGCAGCTCCAGTTATTCTGTATGGAAGTGAGGCGTGGATAACAACAAAAACCCAACAGCGGAGAATCTAGACGGCAGAGATGAGATTTCTTTGAAGAACTAAGGGGTGTACACGCTTGGACAGAATAAGGAATGAGGAAATCAGGTCTGAATTGGGTATTTACAGCTTGAATGAAATGATAAAGGATTATCACCAAAGTTGGAGACAGCAAATGGCAAGGATGTGGGATCACAGGATACCTAAGCAGGCCCACTGGTATGCTCCAGAAGGTAAAAGGGATGTCGGTAGACCTAGGAGAAGATGGTGATAGATGATATAGTTTGTGAGGTCTGAACAGGCTGCGGCCTAATCCTTAGTTGGAGTAAAAAGAAGAAGAAGAAGAAGAGGGAGAAATAGAATACTCTATCTTTGCGTTCTAAGAAAACACTAGTGGATTTATGTGCTATGTACTGCTTAATTAAATCCTTTTTAGTGAATAAAGATATTATGATTACTTAGCACTTTCCTTCCTTCATTATGCCAAAACATTTTCGTTTTAAAATAAAACTGTTAATTGTGGTAAAAGATATTTACTTTATCAGTAAAAGTGTGAAAAAATGTTTTTTTTCTAATTCCCTTATAAAAGACTTGTTTAGTGTTATTTTAGCAAATACTGTTCAACCTATCTCAGTGGAGATAGTGCGTAATACAAATTTTTAATGGATGAAGGCATTACAGTCATAAGAATGTTATAAAAAAAAATTGAGAAATAAAGTTGAAGATCTTAAATTTAATAGTATAAATTTTCATCAAGGGGCAATAATATGCAAGTGCCAAAATGAAAGTCTTAAAAGGCAATTCATAAAATGATGGGATCCTTAGAATTTTGATCGTATTTTTCTCAAAACTATATTTTTGTTACATAGCACTTTCATCAACTAAGTCCTTCAATTATTAGTTAGGTATTGTAGTAATTTATTTTATAATCATATAAAAGAAAAACAAGAATTTTGCCATTTATCCTATGATCTTTTTTGTTGTTGTTGCTTAGGTCATCAGCAGAAAGGCTGGTTTGAACCTCAAGAGGTTCAAACTAAAACTCGTTTTACTTATTAAAATGAGTTTTACTAAGTTTTTACTCATGAGGAGTGAGGTGGTTTACCATTACCTTCCTTACTGAGTGGAAAAGTATGGTTTACAAAATATGCTAGACCCTCTGAAAAGCATCTACTTTCCACCCTAAAAATGACACCTTCACTTCATTTACCACAGGGTCTGGCTGTATCATGAAATTCATTATTCTCAGAAGAGATAACTCTGACTATAGTGTTTTTTACATCTCTACCTCTTCTGTTCTTAAATGCTTCAGTCATATAATTGGCTGACCATGTGATTAGAAACAGAACTATTTTTTGTAGCCCTGGAACTAGCAGATTGAGTGCAAATAATTTAACACTCCACCTCCCTGTTATGGGGAAATTTTGCCTTTTACTTTGTCTAATGTAGAATAACTGAGAATATTGTAAATAAGAACTTAAATTAGTAATCTGTTAGTAGTTAATTTATAAATTATTGACAAAATTGGAAATAACTTATTAATTTATCACTTTTCTTGCCTGAGCACAGGCTGTGTCTTATTTAGGAAAGTAATTTCTGTTCAGGTAATTAAGAAACTTGTGTATATCGTAATTTATACAATGGAAATAAATAAATAATGAATGGCAAACTCCTAGTCCTCAAAATACGTATGGGTATATGAAAGTAAAATACACCTTTAACTTTTCAAGCGTCATATTTTGAGTTATTATTTTTTTGCTTATAATCTATCTAATGCTGTTTTTTTTAAAACTATTTTCACCATGAAAAAATCCTTCCAATACATTCTTCACAAATACATACTTTCCATCATTTTAAGTATAGTAATTTTCTAGAAATCTGTGTAAATCATACCTGTATAATACAATAAATTTTGCTTAACATATTTTTTCTTTTCCATACGGTGTACTCGAAAGGCTTGAGCTGTAATTTAAGATAGGGCCACATCATTTTTATTTCATGCCAAACATCCAATCTATCTGCAAATATAAATAGATATATTGAGGATAAACTAAATAATATATAGATTTATTCACAATTAAATATTTGAGGTGAAGGTAGTAGAAAATCTTTCAGTTTATTATCCCTCCACTTTAGTAATATCATGAGAAATTGCTTAATTTCTACCCTGGGTACTACTTCAGACCCCCAGATCTAAATTATTGGTAAAACTGTCATCCATCTTTTTGTTTTATTCATCCGTCCATCACAACTAGTTGTCAAACACTACAAGAGATAGCAACAAATGATTTTTGAATTTGTAATCTACACAAAAAGTTTGCGGGCTTAAATTGGATTTGAAGTTCCGATTTTGATCGTAAGTGACCCAAAACTGTAAATCAAGAATAACTTTAAATCATTGGGTTTGGAGTTCTGGTTTAGATTGTAAGTAGGCCAAAACCGGAAGTCAAGAAATCAATCAGAATTTGGAAACAAAAATAGTGTCTTTAGATTCCTCTTAAAGAGTAGATACAGAAATCACTAATGGTTTTGTCATAATCTAAAGGTAAACCTTTTTAAAAATTGCCGCTAGCCATAAGATGTGTCATCTCATGAAAGGGATTTTTATTACTTAAATTGCTTTCAGTTCCTTACTTTACATTTTATAGGTGATAATGTATGTTAGGCAAAATATCGTTACACAGAATTTTAATGTCACAATACAAGAAACAAACAATTTCTCTATCACTAATCACAACACTTAATTGTTTGAGTAGAAACATACCTATTTATGCTCAGAAAAAAAATACATCAATAAATAATTATTAAAATCTTTAAAAAGTTGTGCTAATTTTCATTCTATTTTAAAAATCTTAAATAAAAATTACTTGATTGATGAGATATTTTAATGAATGCAAGAATTCCTTTCTAAATAATTTTATATTTCAAAAAATATGGTGTGAAATATCCTCACAATTTTCTCTTGCCAATGTAACAAAGGACTAATTTTGATAAGCAATATATAACAGTTCTAACTGCCACCAAACAAAAGATAGAATAATAATGTTCGAAAAATACTTGTAGTGTTTTTTATTTTTAAAAAATTTTATCATCTGTACCTTTACCAAATTCGTATTACTATAAATTCAGAACGATATATATCTTGACCTAGTTTTTAAAAATTATTTAGCCATGTTACAAAAATTCCCATTGTGCAAATCAAAATTTTGTAAAGTACAGCTAATTTGTAACTAATTTTGTACCGATTTCAATAAGCAAAATGTGGAAAATCACCAATTAACACTAAAACTAAGCAAAAATTTAGAAAACAATAACTTTAAGTCAAACTTGTGTAGATTACTTAATTTTCAATACCTTTGAGTATACTTTTATACGTTTTTGCCCTAAAATGAAAAAAATACCGTTTTTACAACAAGAGCACATTCCAACACAAATTTCCTCAGACACGTTGCTTATCCCGTGTTTCAGGGCTACAAAATGTGGTTTTACCTTAAAATTTGTGGTAAATGAAGTGGGAGCCATTTTAGCTTCTACATTATTGTGATAGAAATTAGTAATATTTAAGTAAAAAAAAAATTAAATACCTAATAAATTAAAATTTTTATATACATGAAGATATAATGCAGTAGGTATAGAAAACAGACATTAAGTAATAGCCTATTATGTAAACAGAGTAAATGGGCAAACAGAATAAAACAAATTAAAAAAAAACTTTATATTTTTCTTATAGATTAACATTTAAATACTATGAAATTAGTAATCATGTGTTTAATAAAATTTAAACACAGTTTGGAGCATTAATCACTTTCCCCATGCAATGGCATAATTTTTTCAGTAAGTTGGCAGCAGTACGTTTAATAATATTCTTTGTTTAACTATATCAGTTTGTTAGGGTTTTCCTGTTGACTTTTTTAAGTGGCAGGTTTTTAAGCATTTGATACCTTAACACAGCCCAGGCCCATAACGGACAGGTAGAGTGTCAAATTATTTACACTCAATCTGTTAGTTGCAGGGCTAAAATAAATAGTTCTGCTTCTTATAATGTGGTCAGCCAATTAAATGACTGAATCATTTAAGAACAGAAGAGGTAGAGGTGTAAAAGACACTAATCAGAGTTATCTCCTCTGAAAGTAATGGATTTCATTATACAGCCAGACCCTGTGGTGAATATCGTAAATATCGTAATCATTATTGTTTTCCATCTTGTTGTGAATAAAAATCCTCGTTGTTTTATTGTTTCAGTCAAGTCATATTAAAAATGGCTGGGCCCGGGCCCAACCGGCCCACCCCCTAGGACCGCCACTGACAATATTCAAATTAAAGTAAATAACATGTACGGGGAAAGTGAAATGTGTAAACAAGTTATCAACGGACAGCCTACAGAGATTGGATAAACCAAAATATTGGTAAAGCTTAATCAATCATAATATATTTTTACAGCTGAGATTAACATTTTATTCATCAAATATATCAAAT
The DNA here is from genome assembly GCA_035578175.1 of Catonia carolina. Taxonomy (NCBI): domain Eukaryota; kingdom Metazoa; phylum Arthropoda; class Insecta; order Hemiptera; family Achilidae; genus Catonia; species Catonia carolina. Next base: position 65,741,307 of record JAQMRL010000004.1, on the reverse strand, counting down.
TTAAATATGTTCAGTTCTATTCAGTTCTAAAATACCGATTGTTATTTATCTAATTTGATTTAGTACTTACTTTTGTCTATTAATCTGATTTTCTCTTGTGTAATTTATTTTATGTATTTAAAGGTAACAAACAAACAAATACAGTATACATATTGTAAAACCCTGAGATGAATACCAAATTTGTTAAAATTGTAATAAATTGAAATAATTTTTTTATTTTCATTTTTATTGTACCATTTAATATCACAAATCATTTACAGTAAATTCATTAATTCTTATTTAAAACATTAATAGGCTTACTTAGGCCTAATGTAAATAAATTAGCTATACTTTGTCCAACAGTCGTAAGATACCATTGCTTATAAATGGCCAGAGCGCAGTTACGTACTGTGTTAAAAACATTGACTCATGCTATGAAAATAAAAAGTTTATCTTACTCTAGGCTGTATTAGATTTATGATATAGAAAAAATTACGTTTGCGATTAAAAATGTTTACGTTATCTGAAATATTCATAATTATGTGACAGAATTATTATTACATTATTGTAATCGAATATTACTATTTATAGGGTACAGCATTGTTTGTAAAACCATTAAAAGTTATGAAAAGATAAAATAAAATTAAACATATTTTAATCTTTCAAAATTTATATTTATCCGTTTCATCGCCATAGGCCTATATAAATTCCATAAATGTAACTACCTATTTACGAAGAAATAACCTCCGTTTTGAAATAAAAAGTAAACGAGTGAAGATACAAAAACTTTATTATATACATATTAAAACTACAGTTTTTCTATATTTTTCGACATAGTCGTCAAACAGATTCAAGCACTTGTCGTACCTTGGAACAGTCTTTGAAGTACCCTCTGCATAAAAATCTGCCGCCTGTGCATGTAGCCAACTATTCACGGCGTTTTGAAGCTCTTCGTCATTGGCGAACCGCTGAGATGCAAGCCACCGCTTCATGTTCGGGAACAGGTGAAAGTCACTAGGAGCCAAGTCTGGGCTGTATGGGGGATGATCGAAAACGTCCCATTTAAACTTGGCCAAAAGTTCATCTGTTTTCTCGCCCTCATACAGCTTGAAGATCCCAAAACGGACTTTAGAGATAAGTGTCACAATACGTTCCTTCCCTATATATTCATACAGGGCAAAAGAATGTGGACTAATGATGAGAGGTCAGAATTATAAATTATTGTAGAATATTAAGCAAATCAATTCAAAGAGGAACATGGTTCAGGTATAGATATTGAAGTCACGAGATTGCCATATGGATGGGCTGTGACGAAGGGAAGAGAAAATTTAACAATGCTGCCAAGCTATAAACAGTGAGACACCACTCGTACATTTCACTACCTTGCCGTTTCTACATACATTTTGTAAGCTGTGGTTTATTCTATGAAAATGTTTTCTTCATAAACCTTATAAGAAATAAATGTGTTCGTAATATTGCCTATAGCTTAATTACATGACTAGAAATGTTTGATGTACTGTAGTTACCAAGTTACCTTATTCCATTGGAACAAAATTTTCTACGAATGAATCACCTTCTTTACTATCGCTGTCACCGGCGTCATCACTATCAGTCTCTAGTAGCATCTAACCGTTTCCTTTTTTAACCAGTTGTCAACAAACTGTTGACGACTAGCTTCTTCACGTCTTTGATTTCCTTCTTTATTTTTCGAATTGTGGAAAGATAAACATCACAATAGTTAGCCACTTCATGACTTTTGTTAAGAGGCAGGGGAAAAGTTTTTTGTTTAGCTTTAACTTCACAGCATTTTATTACACTGCATATTAGATTTCGTTCAGCACTGTAAATAATCTGCACACCTTTTCTAGAAACTAACATTTCTGTTTACGGTAACAAACAGTTATAGTCGTACAGTTAACCTACAAAAAATTCCGTGATATACTATGTATGCTCTGGGTACAGTATAAGTTGTTATGTTTGTTGTACTAAAATTAAAGCAGCCGCGCATGTGCACTGATGCTTTCCCCCTTTACCCCTCGTTGCAAACATAAGTAAATAAACTCGTGACTTAAGTAACTATAGAAGAAAAACCTACAGAACTGTTATGGTGTTGCCTAAAAACGAGTCCTCATCTCAGACCGACGATCAAAAAGGTGTAAATTACTGTGTTAACTTACCAATATTCTGACAGGATATGGTACATGAAGAAGGAGAAGATCTACAATCTACAACAAAATTCGCCTCACAATGTAGATATATTGTAAGGCGAATTTTGTTTCTATGATGGGATCAAAAATAATAAATAGGCAACTAAATATTTATTTAAGCCGGAAATTTCATTTTGTTAAACATTTAATTAGTAATTGAATATTCCATGAACATCCTGTACGGATTATTAAAATTCAATAACAATTTACCGAAGTATTAGTACAATAATAATATGGTATACCGAAAAATAAAAAAAATTTGCAGACCAGTTTTCCGGTTTTGTTTTTGCCGCGTTATTTATATTTCATATTCAATAAATTGGCTGTTTAATTGTTTGCGGTTTGTTATCGCATGAAATTTAAAACAGGAAGGATTGTCATTTAATCCAGAAATAAATACTAAACCGACTCGTTCAATAAATCGATTGAAGTTCAAAAAAATACCATACCGTACATGAGTCAGATGAACTAAAATAGTGTAGATTTTGCGACAATATGAATGACACGTGTATTTTTTTCAAACACCATAATTTAAAATCTTTTTAACCAATGATTATAATAAAGTGTAAGTTTTTTCTCATATAAGCCCTATTTTAGACCACGTAAAGTAGTAGAATAGCAGTCTATGCTCCAGAATATCATTGATATAAAGTCAAGCTTAATAAGTCAATAAATTGTTAAAGAATTCAAATAAAATCATTTTAAATAATCATAATTAATCTACAAAATAAATAATTTCTAATGAAATTAAAATTAATCTAAATCAAAACTAAATAAATCGAGATAAATTGTAAAAAAAAACAATATAAAATTATAAATAAATATTCCAGAAGCCAAATATCCAAATTTGTTTAAAGATGAAGCAAGAAAATAAAAGAAAGTATAATTTTAAATAAGTAATTTGAACCAATTAACAAAGAATTAAAAAGACAATAAAAGAACCTCAAGATTTATTTTAATTATGGAATTAACTGCAACAATTTGATAATTTTAAAGTAAGCTGATGAGAATTTAAAGGAATTCGTTAAATACTCTAAATCCGATTACAACAATGCATCGTAGCCCCATTTGATTTCCAATCGATGGATGGACAAGAAGCAAACCAGAAGATCCAAGAAGTCAAGAATAAGTCGTATAAATAAACTCTTAATTCATAATTGAATTCATTAAATATTATTAAATAAACTTAAATAATTTCAGACGAACATTTATTGCAATATATTATACCAGTAAATTCATTAACTTAATTAGAATTATATTTACAGTGTCATCAATTAGAAAAATATTTCAACAATATCAATTCAAATTATGTAACGTCAATTTTTGTTTAATTAATTTTCGTATATTAAAACAATTTAATTTTTTTTTTCAATTCTTTTTTTTATTTCATATTATAAACATTACAAGGTGACTAGACGTTTCTGGAAGCTCTTTAGCATCCCACATTCTCAGCATTAAATATCTCACTGTAGGATTTTCTGCTTTTTTGCTCTCCACCCTGTGTTTTATTTTGCTCTTCACGGAAGCCCTTATAATCCGTAATTATTTGAATGAATTTGATTCGGATCATTAAGTTTCTGGGTTAATTCCGGTTTTCTCAATATCCTTTGTGACTTCTTTAAACCATTTATCCGACACCTTAGGTCTATTGTTTAGTATCTTAAAAATTTGTTTTCTCAAACGGTTGTCATCCATTCTATGCATGTGTCCGTAAAATTTAAGTCTTTAAAGAAAGTGTAACAAGTAACGTAAGCGATAAATCGATGCGACTGCCTTTTCTTGTTAAACGCTCTGCTTTTACTCGTTTTATGGATTAACTTTGTCGCTATACTCACTATGTGACATAATTCAATATTAAAGTCCGCGTCAAACATAATAGAAACCTGAGTTAGCAGCTCAATTGTTAAAACAATATGGGCATCGATTGTAACGAGCTTTATGTCAAACTAAAGCCTGTTAAATTCCGTGTTGAACGATGAAAACTTAAAATATTACGTACTTTTTTAAAAATGATATTGACATAAATAAACAAACATTAAACTGTCAATCAGAAACAGGATTGTGAAAAGTAAGAAAAAGCCTTGCCGAAGTACTATGCAAGGCGTCCGTCACAACCTGGCAACGTCGAAGCGCGATTTCTCATCCACGAAGGTTCTAAAATTTAAAAACAAATCTGGTGTGACACACTCACACAACTTTCTCTTACCGATGCAAATAATTAACAATATAACCTAACATTAGAAATAAACAAAAACTACACTCAATAAACATAACCTTATTTTAATCATGAGTCAAAGACGCAAAATGAAAATCAACCTCAGTTTGGCTTTAAAATACGGAAAATCACTTTTCACGCTAAACTAGGCTCTGTAGAGAAAAATGCTCTACATAAAAGTTGTAGATCTTTCAATTTCCTACAAGCAATGATGATTGTTTTTTGATATGGATGGGATTGTGTACCTTCACTGGGTTCCTGAAGGTCAAGCAATTAATCAGTATTACTACCTTGAGGTACTTTCTAAACTATGTCAAAGAGTAAGGAAAAAACGCCCCGAACTGTGGAAGGACAAATCATGGGTTCTCCACCAAGACAATACGCCGGCTCATTCCGCGCTATCTGTCAAAAGGTTTCTAACCAAGTACAGCATCTCAGTGTTAAAACATCCACCTTATTCACCAGATCTGGCACCATGTGACTTTTACCTGTTCCCTAAGGTGAAATCTGCATTAAAAGGGACAATATTTGAGTCTGTGGAAGCTGTAAAAGAGAAAGCGGCACGTGTCCGGAAGGAGCTGACAGAAGATCACTTCCAACACTGTTTCCAACAATAGAAAATTCGCATGGAGCGTTGTAGGGATAGAGAAGGAGTGCATATTGAAGGTGACAATAAGTGATTATGTATAAAATAAAAAAAAATTATTTTGCAACGTTAGTCTCGTTATTTAATAGCCACACCTCGTATACATAATTTACTACTTGTATGTACATACCAGTTATAAATATAACATAAATAAAGTAAAAAATTACATCTGTACTACATTTAATCATGAGTTTTTTGATCATCAGTCTCTCAACTGGTTTGATGCAGTTCTCCAAGTTGTTCTATTTTGAGCGAGTCGTTTCATAACTACATACCCGTAACACCCTACTGCTACGATTCCTTCAATATTACCCTCCATTATTGATAGAATAACACTTGGATGTCTTAAGATATGCTCCACTAGCCTATCCCTTCTCCTGGTAAGATGTTTCTATGTACTTCCTCTTTCATCCACTCCCCTAAGAACTTCTAAATTACTTATTTTATCCACCCACGTAATCTTTAACATTTCCCAATAACACCACATTTCTATCCTCTTCCTTTCTACAGCACTTAGCTATTAAATAAAGTAATCATTAGTTATAAACAAACAAAACCTTTAAATTTGATAGTAATAATGCAATAAGTTCATCCACAGAAAAGTTCTGTACTGAGCAGATTTTGCAATTTTCTCAAAAAACGGCTCCAAACGATATTTTTGAAACTCGCCTCATTTACTACATTTTGATGCTCTACAATATAGGGTAAGCGCCACGTCTCCTGGAATCCTGTGGGAGGCTGTGCTCTCGTAGAAAAAAATGTTTTTTTAAGATTGCGGTCTCATTATTTTAGAGCAAAAGTGGATATCTGTAATAAAGTTGTAGAAAATTTAAAAACCTACAGTTTTAATTTTAAACATTTCTTTGTATAACGCCTAGTCTAGCGGTAATTAGTGAATTTCTGTTTTTTTCTCATGAAAATCTGTAAAAAATGGATTTTTAAGATTTCGGCCTTAGTATGCATTTTATGACAAAATCGTATACAATTAAATTTACACGAAATTAAAAACCTACAAATTTTATTTTTAAGCATTTTTCTCTACAGCCCCTAGTTTAGCGTCAAAGAATGATTTTCCGTATTATTAAGCCAAACTGAGGTTGGTTTTCATTTTGCATCATTCACTCATGATTAAAAGTACGTTTTTTCAGTTTTTTGACTATTTAAAGCCGCATCACAGCTTGGTCATTTGCGATTACGGTGGGGCAAGAAACTATTGATGGATTTTGGCAAGTAATAATGTCTAGTGCCTAGCCGGGAATCGAATCCGGGACCTCCGCTTAGTAGGCTAACGAGCAATCCACTACATCACGGAGACGGCCATTATCCCGTTTTCTTAAGTTCTTTACTAATGTTAGGTTATATTATTAATAAATAATGAACAATAAATTTTAATTGACAAGAGAAATTCGCGTGAGTGTTTCACACCAGATTTTTTTTCAGACTGCTTTGGAGTAATTGAGTTCATTTCAAAATGGTACCGAGACCAGATACCTTTTACTTCAAAGTCCAACAGATCCCTTATGGCGGTTAACATAAAAGAAATAATTAAAAACAGTACGAAATATGAAACATAAATTTCTTTAGGCGACGTACTGTTATATAATATTACAAGGTATTAAATTCCACTCGTATAAACTGTACAAAATTGGGAACGGGCAAGTCAAAATGCTTATAAAAAGGACGGCTGAATCCAACAACAATGCGTTATCATTTTGAAATCTTTAATTACATTTAATTTTCTATCCTGAGAGACGAGTAGCGACCATTGTTAAGAAGTAAGGACGGAAATAAAGGCTCTACAACAGCTTTGATTACTTTCATTTATAAGTCGTTATCTTTTTATCTTATATTCTTTATTTAAGGCATCATCTTTATTAACATTATAAATTATTATGTCTTCGTATTTAACCGTTTAACAAATACTGCAAAGATTAGTACAGAAATAAATTATTATAATTAACTTTTCCAGGATTATAAAAAATGTACAGTCCGTACAATTTAACGATGTCCGATACTTTCTTTCTACTATACATACAGAAAACATTGAATAACTAAATTTTACGTTTATTGTCATTTCGAAGGAATAAAATACTTTGTATCATGGGGTCTTTTCCGTTTTCTGTATGCCATTATCAAATCCGAATTAACTGAAGGGTTGCACACTTGTTCATTTCTCCCACTCCCTGCCTTACTGAATACTCATACTGAGACAGACACAATCACGCACGCGTACTTACATCCTCCCCAGACCCAGTATTGTATAATGTCTAGTGATTATGTTACACGTTCTGCTGTTTTATTTCTAATTGTTGTATCGCACATAATTAGTCATTAATTATGTTGCTGATAAATAAATGTATTTTTATATTAACAAAGGAAATAGTTTATTTAAACATTCGTTAAAAGTAAGATTCGTTATAAAAATAAAGAGAACAATCAATTAAATGTAACCGCTAGCTCATAAATATATATTAATATTCCCGACATAATAGTGATACATTTTTATGTATGTTTGTGTCGGCAAAAATTTGGTAAATGTTTGTGTGGGGAGAAGTTCGTTACTTGTCTAAATAACCCATTAAAAGTAAAATTAATGTGTCGATGTTTAAGTAAGCAATCACTACACCATAATATTAATTTGTATTGTATGTAGTAATTGCTTACACGTGTCTTGTAATTTTTAACGGAAAATGAGACCTTCGAAACTTAAAAGAAGCGTTCTCATTGGTCCAACGTCATACTTAGAGGGGGTTGTACCGAGTTTATATATAGAGGGCAATTGTAATTTTTCAGGAGTTCGTTAATTTAATTTCAATAGTGGAGTTCATTGATTTCAATAGAGAGAGTTCATCGTTAATTTTAACAAGTAGATTATGGCTTGAGTTAAAGAGTTCACTAATTTCAATGGATCAGAGTTCGTCGTTAATCTTAATAGTTTGATAGTTTGGCGTGATGTGAAGCAGTTTTTAAATCATTATTGTTTTATTATTCATTTTAAAGTTAATTAAAGGCGGTATGTTAATAATTTATATTGTGAGCTGCGGGGAACATCAATGTTACATCAGGTTATATATCTTGTCCTTATCATTGTTTAAGTAATTAAAATATTTATGTATTTTAAAATTAATATGTTATTTTTATTTTTATTCTGCATTGCATGTATTTTCCATTCCTTTCAATTATTCGACCGAAGTCACGTCTTTGGAACAGTATTGTTTTCTTAAGTTTTAATTTTGTTTTTAATTGTATGTTACCATACAAATTTTATAACGGTACATTGTAATTGTTTTATTTTCCTATTAATACATTATTATTACGTTAAATTTTTTAATTATTTAAATTGGGAAGAGAAAGTCGTGTGAGTGTTTCACACATACTTTTTTAGTAGTCACATCTTCTGGAATTATGCAATATCCCCTTTTGAAGGAATTCTGCAGCATCTTCCTCCGTCCGAATATTATTAAGTAACTCTACAAAATTCATAGTAGACTGTGTAGTAACTAACTGAGAAATCGAAGTAGTTGGCATTACGCAGGAATATTGCTAGTCAGATTGGCGCGCGAAACGCAGAAGTGGGAGAATTGTGTAACCCTTCAGGGAATTCGGATTTGATAGTGGCATACAGAAACCGGAAAAGACCCTTATCAAATCCAAATTCCCTAAAGGGTTATACAATTAGAATAAATAGAATCTAATTATTAAATTCTACCTGAAATAAAACAAAATGGAAAAGAATCCCTTTCATGAGAAGACCAGTCTCATGATACCTTTGAACCTTTAAAGCCTTACCTTTGACTTGGGTCCAAAACCATTAGTGATTTTAGTATCTATACTTTTTACAGGAATCGAATCACATATTTTTCTTTCCAAATTCCGACTTTGATTTCTTGACTTCCGGCTTTGGCCCGCTTCCAGTCGATACCGGAACTTCAAACCCAATGATTTCTGTATCTATTCTTTAAAGGGAATCGAATGTCCCTGTTTCAGTTTCCAAATTCTTGACTTCCTGTTTTCGGCCATTTCCGGTCAAAACCGGAACTCAAACCCAATTTAGGCCCCCTAACTTTTTGTGTAGATTACGAATCAAAAAACCGTTTGCTCCTATCTCTTGTAGTTACTAACATCTGGGTGTTATGGACAGAAAAAACAATATGGTAGATGACAACTTTGAAAGTTGGCACCAATTATTTTTTTACTTGCTCTTCCCCTATCTGAAAATATAGGAATAGAAAGTATTGTTATAAAGTAGATTTTTGGAAATCAAGTTTTGACTGAAGAAAACATGTTTCATTTTTTTTTTGTTTATTTCTAATGTTTTATTACTAATTTTAGTATTGTTAATTATTTGCATTGGTAAGAGAAAGTTGTGTGAGTGTTTCACACCAGATTTTTTAAGAGAGTGTACATGTTCTTTGTACATGAAGACAGTGTATCAGGCCAAAAGCCACGACAGAGAGTTTGGCGAAAACACAAAGGTCTGTAAAATTACTGATGTTATATACTAAAATGAAACACCAAGTAAATGAGTAGGCCTATATTCAGCTTAATACTAAATCACTGGAAATACAACATAACGTGTCATGACTAAAATGTCGATGGACTGGACATACATTTTTCATTAATTTTTCATTTTACTCGTGATAAGTTGAAAATAAAATTTTATTATTTATAAATTACCAGATCCTGAAAAACCCGGAATAAACATCACAATATAGTATAAAGAACACATTAATGTTTGTATAAGTATATTTATAACAAAATCTTTGATTAAGGAAGGAAAATGAAAATTTACGTCAAAGAAAAAACAAAAGGTTTACAAAGCATTACCAAACTCTGCCGTTGATTAAAAAGGTGTTTATTTTGGTTAATTAACGAGTAAGAATTTAATTAAGTTAAAAAAAGAGCTGTAATTATAAAGTTCATTATTTCCTAATCAGTTGTTTTATAGTAAAAACAAACACATAATCTGAGTGAAATAAACACAGACACAAAAATATATGTGAGGTAAATTACAGAGAACATTTTTGCTTCGACATTTCTTTAATTCATTGTTGTACACTTCTGAAGATTTTTTAAAAAAAATAATGGTGAAGCAGATTCTATAATTAATGAGTCATTAGATTGGCAATCGATAATTTTAGAATGTGAATGTAAAATAATAATAAATATTTTAACTGAAAAAGAAACTATACAACTTAAGAAAATTTTGTCCCAAACATTTTTTTGAAACTAAGGTATTGCTAACTGTTATAGGTCAAAGAGGAGTTTTTATAAATATTTATTTAAAGGTTTCATTCAATATCGTGTAAACGGTTCCCAATGACTTTTTTATCCTTCGTAGGCGAACTATCTCCCCAAGTTACGATTCAAACAAAATACTACACGATGATTAACGCATCTGTTACGTCAACAAAACATTCCTCCGCCACCGTAGCATAGTAGTTAGTGCACTAAGCCTACAACGCGGAGGTCCCTTGTTCGATTCCCAGTCTGGAAATTTTCACAAATCAAAACCTATTGTTCTACTGGGTAGCTAAGATTTTATTGCCCATTGCGAAGAGGAGCAGAATCGGTTCGCTACTAGCCTTCTCAATAACATTTCATTATGTACTACTACTACTAACTACTATCGGTTTTATAATCATAGACACCCGAGTTTCAAGGGTTCAAACCCTTGCGTCTCCAAAACGATGAGTCGGATTTTAACGTACTTTACATAAAAATTTAGCTCATTTTATTCTGCGTTGACACATAATAATCCTATATTTTTAATGTTGTTTAAAAATTGCGATATCGAGGTTGGAATACAAAAAGACCCGGTTTTCTTGATACCGCAACTAATTTCATGCATTTAGAGGCGTATAACTCGATAAGTAATTGACCGAAAAGTTTGAAATTTTAACACAACATAGAAAATTATATTCTTACAGCGTGTACAAAATTTCAAAATCGTAAGTTATTTAAATTCTGATTTATTAACAATATTCTGAACCCTTGCTATCTCGGTAAACAAACACATACGTATATTAATTTTTATTTCATTATAATTGTTATAAATAAAAAATTAATTATTAAATATTAATGTATTAATTATTCACGTCTTGTATATTCGATGCATGGGTTACATAGGAATGCAACAATAACAAATGCCAGTAAAATAATAAATTCCATATGATTTTATTATATTTTGTAAGAATAATTAAAAGAAAAATTTTACTTTCGAAAAGGGACATTTTATCTTGAAAAGTTACCAGAGACTTACTGTCAGGCTATTTCGAATGGATTTTAGTTACTTTTATACGGATTTGAATAAAAGGCAGAAGTTGCCGGTTTACTTTGATGGTGGGGTTTTAATTAACCAAACTCTCTTAGGAATGGTCGGTCTCAATCTGTAAAAGACTACAAGACATCATTTACAAGTCATGCATCTCATTGGGTCATGGAATTGCATACTGTTCTTAAATTGAACAGATTGCAACGAACATACTTAATTGTTGTAGCTGTTTAGGCCATCAGGCAAAAGGCTGGTTTGAACCTCTAGAGCAGCCGTTCCCAACCCGGGGTATGCGTACCCTTTGGGGGTACGCGACGAACCGGTAAGGGGTACGCCGATAATAAAAGAACAATGACGGACATTGTTTTTCTGAGTAACTTGGTGGGGTTATTGTACTGACAAGCTTAATGCAAGCCAGATCTAAGGCTTTATTTGTCTACATTTGAACCTGATTTCAAACAATTAAGTGCAACAAAACAGCCTCAAGGGTCACACTAAAAAAGAGTTCTGAAGACGTTCCCTGGGCTAACAATTTAGTTTCAATAAATCACAATTTTCATGTTAGATTTTGTATTTACAAATTTTAAAAGCATTTTGTATTCGATGTGAGTTTATTTTCAAAGTTTAAAACTAATATGTCTTGTCTTAGATTAGAAATACTACAATTATTATAACTCTGTCATTAGTATTTTGATGTAAAATTAAGACCATACAAGAAATGTTCAGTTTTCAATAAAATATATATTTTAAATGCTTGTGTTAACTTTCATTTTTCTTGGTTTAAATTTATTTCTTAATTTGAACACATAATAAAACTTAAAAGTGTAAGTTATATTTTGCAGTATTTAAAAACTAACCAACGTATACTCACAGAAAAATACCATTATGATTATAAAAAAATAAATTTACATTATGCAAAATATTTGGAAATAAATAAAAAACATATGAAAATATGCAAATTGATTAGAGATTAGGTTAGTGATTAAATAGCCCCTACTTAGTGAAGTATTGTAGTTACAGTTATGTTACATTTATGGGGGTACAATTTTAATAACAGATTCACCAAGGGGTACGGGAGAAAAAAAATGTTGGGAACTGCTGCTCTAGAGGCTTTACTAAGTAAAACGAGGAGTAAAACGGTTTACCTTTCCCTTCCTCACCGAGTGGAAAAGTATGCTTATCAGCATGCCCGGAACATCCGAAAAGCATCTACTTTCCACCCTGCAAATGACATCTTCACTTCATTCACCTGGCTGTATAATGAAATTCATTACTCTCAGAGGAAAGTAACTCCACTGACTCGTGTATTTTACAATTCTACCCCTTCTGTTCTGACTGAAAAAGTGTTTCAGTCATATAATTGGCAGACCATGAAACCACACTTTATAAATTAAAAAATCAAGTTGTGAAAATACTCTTTGAATTATAACTACAAATTGTGGTTACTTATTACAATGTTACCAGAACGAAATTGTGAGCGTTATGAACGATTAAGAAATAGAAAACAAATTTAACCATGTGATATTTCAAGATTTTACGTTCCACGGTAATCTTAGATGATAAAAAATAATCTTAGTTTACAACTGTCAAGCATGTGTCCTCGTAAAATGTTATTTATGTTTTGGTACACGTTCAGATCATGTACTAATACACACGTGTCATGAAACTAACCTAGGTTAAAAAAGCACCATCTTATTCTATCACGTTTCAACCATGTATTTTTCTCTTTTTTTCTCTTTCTCATCTAAGTGACTGTAACTTTCAACTTCCAACTTTCGTAAAAGCTCTTAACAATAATGAAACTGAAGTGAAATCAATCTTCCACCTCCTACATCAGTTTAAACATTTCTTGAAGAGAAATGTAGGCCTGCATTTGTATTAAAATAACCAAGGTACTTTTCCACTCTTCCCTACTTTGAAAATTAAAAAACCCAACAAAACGCAATAAAATATAACAAACTAAATTCCCTAATACATTCTAGAATTTATGTAACTTATTTGTGCCCATTTTTTTCTGCCAATAACAGACAGGTGGAGTATCAAATTATTTACACTCAATCTGTTTGTTGCAGGGCTAAAATAAATAGTTCTGTTTCTTATCACATGGACAGCCAATTAAATGACTAAATAATTTAAGAACAAAAGAGGTAGAGGGGTAAAAGACACTAATCAGAGTTATCTTCTCTAAAAGTAATAAATTTCATTATACAACCAGACTTAGTGGTGAATGAAGTGAAGGTGTCATTTGCTGAGTGGAAAATATGTGCTTTTCAGATAGCCCGGCATGCTGATAAGCATACTTTTCCATTCAGTGAGAAAGGCATTGGTTTTTTTAGTATATGTTTCCAGTTCTCTCTTTATGCATTTTAAAATTTGTTAATAATTAAAAAAGAAATAGTTCAGAAGACTTGTTAACAAAACCAGCAGAATTACAACATGACAACCATTTTAAAAATTAAAGAAAAATATTTCTAGTTACTATAAAAATATTAATTTAGTATCACTAAAAAGAGAATATTTCAAACTGTGCAAAAATGTTAAAATCAAAAAATCAAATTTTTTCGATTATCCGAGTCCGGTCCCCTTATATGAAAAAAGGTTGTTTTTTTCATCTTAAACTAGTTAAAACAAAAAATTGCTTCATAAATTCAGCAGTTATCCTTGAACGATGTTTTTGCGTTTATTTTATTTAATGAACTAGTTTACCATATGAAAATTATTAAGGATATGAACCAGTATCGGAGGTTTAACATGCAAAAATTTTCCTCATCGTACCTAGATTCAGAATCCAGAACCTTCCAATTAATCCAGGGCGTCCCATTTTCAGTTCAGCGTATTATAACAAGCAAACCTTTGCGATATGAAGGTGGATCCAATAAATAATATTTGTTTAAATTTGTGCGTCGATGATCCAAGTTAATATAAGACTAATGAAATTCCTTTCATGATACCACGCGTTTCATGACGTGCCAATTTTTAAAAGGCTTACTTTTGCTTTTTCAAAAAAATTGATGATTTCTGTATCTAATTTTTAAGAGGAATCGAATGACACTACTTTTGTTTCAAAATTCCGACATTGATTTATTGACTTCTGGTTTTGGGCCACTTACGGTCGAATCCGGAACTTCAAACCCAATTCAGGCCTACTAACTTTTTGTGTTGATTACGAATCCGAAAACCGTTTGTTGTTATCTCTTGGAGTTTTTGACATCTGGGTGTGGCGGACGGACAAACGAAATGATAGATGAAAGTTTAAAAAATTTTTACCAATTAGAGGTTTTAATGAATTCTGAACAGTTATTTTTGCTTTCCACGGAGAAACATACTTTAATTTTACTAAACAGATAGATCCATTAATATACGACGTGTGGCTTTTAAATAACGAGCCTGACGTAAAATATTTTATTTTTATTTTATACATAATCACTTATTGTCAACTTCCATGTACACTCCTTCTCTATCCTTACAACGCTCTATGCGAATTTTCCATTGTTGGAAACAGTGCTGGAAGTCATCTTCTGTTAGCTCCTTCAGGACACGTGCCGCTTTCTCTTTTACAGCTTCCACAGACTCAAATCTTTTCCCTGTTAATTCATATTTCACCTTAGGAAACAGGTAGAAGATAACGATATGTGATGAAACGTGGTTTTTTACTTATGATCCGAAACGAAGCGCCAATCCATGCACTGGAAGAGCCGAACTTCACCGAGAGCTAAAACAACCTCGAATGAGCAAGTGAAAATTTAAAGCAATGATGATTGCTTTTTTTTATATATCCATGGGATAGTGTACCTTCACTGGGTTCCTGAAGGTCAAACAATTAATCAATATTACTACCTTAAGGTGCTTTCTAAACTACGTCAAAGAGTAAAGAAAAACGCCCCGAAATGTGGGAGGACAAATCATTGGTTCTCCACCAACACAATGCGCCAGCTCATTCCTCGTTATCTGTCAAGAGGTTCCTAGCCAAGTACAGCATCTCAGTGTTAGAAAATCCATCTTATTCACCAGATCTTGCACTATGTGACTTCTACCTGTTCCCTAAGATGAAATCTGCATTAAAAGGGACAAGATTTTAGTCTGTGGAAGCTGTAAAAGAGAAAGCGGCACGTGTCCTGAAGGAGCTGACAGAAGATGACTTCCAGCACTGTTTCCAGCAATGGAAAATTCGCATAGAGCGTTGTAAGGATAGAGAAGGAGTGTACATTGAAGTTGACAATAACAGATTTTTTTTTTTTTTTTTTACGTTTTGGCCACTGAGGACCGCGTTGAACCTTGACAGATGTTTAGTCTTCTTCGTTCCCAGGATTCCCTCATTTTCTGGCTGAATAACTGCTTGCGTTCACTTGTCCATTGTGTGCCCGTTCGTTGGACCTGAGGTAATGGTTCCCATCTATCAAATGTTTCCTTGAAAGCCTTCCTGTCCAGAATGGTATTCTCATCGATGTTCATTTCTTGCAAGTCTTTCTGTACCTCTTTGACCCATGGGGTCGTTGTTTTCCGCTGTGTGATGAAGGTGAAGATTTGGTGTGTGAGTCTAGATGGGTCCATTCTGTAAAGGTGTGCGTAAAATTTTGCTCGTCGCTTCCTGAAGGTTGTGCTAAAGGTTTCTGTTTCCCTATATAAATCTCTGTTACTGCGTGGTCTTCACTGTCCTTCCTCATCCCTTCTCGGCCCAAGTATCTTCCTTAGAATTCTTCTTTCCCGTTTTTCTATTTCCTCCATTCCCTTCTTGCTATTTGCTGCAAGGCACTCTGCGGCATACAGTCCCTCTGGTTTGATCACTGTGTTGTAATGCAAGATTTTCGCTCTGTTGGAGATACACTTCTTGTTGTATCTGTTTTTGGTGATCCCATACGCCCTGTTCATTTTGTCCACTCTGGTTTGTAGTGCCACTCTTTCTAGTCCATTTGGTTGCATCCATTCCCCCAGGTACTTGAAGTGATTTACTCTGTTAACTTTTCCATATTTGGTTTCTAGTTGTTTCTCTCCTTTGTGTTTCCATTCCATATACTCTGTCTTCTCATAAGAGATCTGCAATCCCGCCTTTTCTGCAGTTTCCTGTAGTCTTTCGATGGCTATTCTGGTGTCATAGGTGTTTCTGGTCAGTATGGCTATGTCATCTGCAAAGGCTAGGCAGTCAATGTTGACTTTCTTCTTCCTGTTCCTAATTTGATTGGTTGCAGTTTCTGTTCTTCCAATTGAATTCTCCACTCCCTTATCACTTTCTCCAATACTAGATTGAATAGAGTGGGTGACAGTCCATCACCTTGTCTTACCCCAGTTTTCACTTCAAAACTTCGCGACAGCTCTCCCATAAATTTCACTTTGGATTTTGTCCCTGTTAATGTTTGTTTGGTGATTGCCCGGGTTTTCTGATCAACACCTAATTCTTCTAGAATCTTGAAGAGGGTTACTCTGTCTATAGAGTCATATGCCTTCTTGAAATCGACAAAGGTTACCACGGTGTTCTGGTTTGAGATGACTTTGACTCTTAGGATGTTTTTTAGGTTGAATATCTGTTGTTAGGTTGAATAACAGATTATGTAGATAATAAAAATAAAATTTTTTACGTCAGTCTCGTTATTTAATAGCCACACCTCGTATGTTTAGTTTAAAGTCGGATCAAGTGTTTTGTCATTACTCATTATATGGTTTTATAATTTTTAAGTTGTAAAAATTTCTAGATTCTACAACTGAACCCGTCAACATATTTTTCGAGAAAACTAACTACAACACCATGGAGGAGGGAAAGATTTATTATCAAATAAATATTATTAATTTTAAAGTGTTACTACGTTACATTATTAAGGTAATGAAAATAATCTCGAAAAATGAAGTTACGAACAACTTAAACATTGTTAACAACTTAAACATGGTTAAAACATTTTAACAAATACAATTACATTGATTGCTCTAACAGAAGCTACTTAACGGAAATTTCATAAGTTTCAAAAATAACTGCTATAAAGTACTTACTTACCTTAGTTTTCTATATAATTAAACAGTTTAGGTGAGATCCAGTCATAAACTTAATTAAATTAGTTGTATTTATAAAACTAAAAGCGAACTCCAGTAACTTGTATTTAATTTAATTTAAGCTCTATTTTAGTTGAGTTTTATATAATACAAATACATTAGTTCCACTTTTAAGTTCAGTAAGACTGTTTAATAATTGCCATATACTTAATGTAACTTATTTTAAGTACGGAATTTAAATTTCCAAATCGAATCATCTAAGTTGATTCTCAGCATTGTCAGTTTCTATTCTTTTCAGGGAAAATTTCTCAGTAATTAAATAATAATTAAAGGTTTTTTTCTACTTTTCCTATTATCAGAACGATACTGATTTTTCAAACATTTATTTCTCGGTGAGAAACTTTTCTTTTTATTTAATTTTATTGTACTTTCATAACTGTAGCAACTAGTCAAATAGATAGTAGTAAAAGTGTACACGACATTATAAAATTGTTTACAGAAAAGCACCAAAATATTAGTGTTTTAAAACAAAATAATTTTTTTAGAGTTAATTTACTTATCACTTTCTCTTGCTTATACAAACATACAAGAAGGAAAGTATTGTTGTCATTTCGATTTTTCGAAATCGAGTTTTCACCAGATATACACGTTTTCAGATCCCCTGAACCCAAAAAAATGGTTTTAGCGATTGGTCTGTGTGTAAACAAAATATCTCAATAACTTAACATCGTACGAAGTTGAAACTTGAAACTTAAGTTAGATACTACTAGAGGACCCGAACGGACAATTTCATCTAAATAGGTCAACCGGAAGTGGTAGTTCATTCGTGAAATTTCTCACTTTTTACGATTTTGTAAAAAACGGCTGCTACAATTTTTTTTTGAATTGCCTCATTTACTACACTTTTTATGCCCTACAAAATAGGTTAAGCGACATGTCTGCTGAATTATCAAGAGGGATGTGCTCCTGTGGAAAAAAAACAGGTTTTACTATTGCAGTCTTAATATAAATTTTACCACAGAATTAAGTTTATAATTCATTATAGAAAATTTAAAAAAATCTACAACTTTCAAATCAATTTTTTTCTACAGAGCCCAGTTTAGCGTGAATTAGTGATTTTCCGTATTTTTAAGTCCTGCAGAGGTTACTTTTCAATCAGGTTCATGCCCTCGTGAATAAATCTTTTCCGTTACATGTTCCATTATTTATATCTTTTGACTAATTATATGTTATAAATTATAGATTTAAAAGGAGCAGTAAATCGGTTTCTAGCCTTTTGTTGAACCTTTGTTACCTATTTGTTTTTTTAATTTCTTTATCCTTTGGAGGGTTGTCAGGTAAATGGCGTCCTTGCTACCCTAGTAAAGTGGTGGTATGATTTAATTCTAAAATAACAACCGTTATGTGGGCAAACACAACCAGTCGTAATTATTTAAATCAATGTCTATTTGCATTTAAGTTCAAACAAATGGAGTGAAAACTGGGTTAGTTTTTGAAATAAAATAATTCCTGATAACGAAATTAAAACTAAAAAATTAATTAATTTTTATATCTTTGTTAGATAGGTACAAAGAGTAATTTCCGGAAATACATTAAAACAAAAACGGATAAACTACTGCAGACAATTTTATAGTCTAAAGTTTTACTGTCACGTATAAAAAAAATACATTTTATATTTATGAATAAAAATGTGAATGTTTTATTTTGTTGACATTTTGATAAACAAAATATATTTATGTCGAGTGCACAATTCTATGAACAGTAGTTACTTTTTTATTGAACTTTACAGTGTTTTTTATGAACACAGTCTGTATTTCCACAGTGGAAGCGACACCCATAAAAACGCCATGGTCATTCCCTTGTTGGTTAACTCTTTTTCCTATTTTCCGTTTCAAATAAAACAAATACACACACAAACACACTATACATATTATAAAACTACTGGTCACCAACACTGCGTGAAGTACTTATAAATGGGAAACAAAACACGAAGAAAAGGAAATGTGACGGAAAAACCGAAATAAATTTTCCGCTAATCTTCAAGCGATTTTTAAGGCATTTTTGGAAAACTGCGTCATGTGGTTTCTAATACCTATTACCCGATTTCCTGTGGGAAACTTGCTAAACCCATCAATCTGCTGATACGTATCGTTGACGTAAGGAACGCATATGTCATCGTGTAATATTCTATTGGATACATAACTCAGGAAATTAGTAATTAGTAATCAGTCACTAAGTTAATGTAAAACTTCCTGTATAAAATAAGAGACGACTTTTGGCAAAATACTTTAATTTTCCGATAATAAATCTGACATTAAAAATATTAATAAGAAAAACCAAAGTAATAAATAAATATTTTCACTTTCTCTTGCCTACATGAATATATACGAAGGTAAGTATTGTTTTCATGTCGATTTTTCGAAATCGAGTTTTTACCGGATCTACACGTGTCAAGACCCCCTGAACCCAAAAGACATGTTTTAGCGATTGGTCTGTGTGTTAGTGTGTACGTGTGTGTGTGTGTGTGTGTGTGTGTGTGTGTGTGTACGTGTGTGTGTGTGTGTGTGTGTGTGTGTGTGTGTGTGTGTGTGTGTGTGTGTGTGTGTGTGTGTGTGTGTGTGAACAGAAAATCTTAAGAACAGAACATCGTACGAACTTGAAACTTGAAACATAAGTTAGATACCACTACCGGACCCGACACGAACATTTTCATCAAAATCGGTCAACCGGAAGTAGAAGTTTATTCGTGTCATTTTTCACTTTTTTTCCGGTTTTTAAAAAACGGCTCCTACGTTTTTTTAAAAAATCGCCTCATTTACTAAAATTTTTATGCTCTACGAGATAGGGTAGGCGCCATTTCTGCTGAAATTCTTGCGGAGGTTGTTTTCTCGTAAAAAAAAATGTTTTTTAAGATTGCGACTGTAATGTGCATTTTAGCGCAAAAATGTATATAATAAAAGTTGTAAAGAATTTCAAATCCTACAACTTTCATGTGAAACATTTCATTTTGAACGCTTAGTTTAGCAATAATTAGAGATTTTCTGTTTTTTTTCTCACGAAAACGTGTAAAAAATCGATTTTTTTAAAGATATCAGCCTTAGTATGCATTTTACGACAAAAGTGTATATATAATCAAAATTAAAAGAAATTAAAATATCTACAACTTTTATTTACAACATTTTTCTCTACAGAGCCTAATGTAGCGTGGAAGAGTGATTTTCTATATTTTTAAGCCAAACTCAGGTTAATTTTCATTTTGCGTCTTTAACTCAGGATTAAAATAAGGTTATGTTTTTTGAGGTTATTTTTTTGTTTGTTTCTATTGTTTTATTACTAATGTTATGTTATATATATATATATATATATATATATATATATAGTGGCGACTATTTACAACACTATGGGTCGTTTGTCGCAGTCAAAACGCCATTTTTGCCTGTCTTGCCATGACTCCTCCTCTATGTTTCTTCTTTCCATGGCTGTCAATACCTTCCATCCATCTCCCTCTCGGTCTTCCTCTTTTTCTATTCGCAGCGGTCTCCAGTTCCATGCCTTCAGTGGGATTCGTACGTTGCTCATTCTTCGCATGTGACCATACCAGTGCAGTTGTTTTCTCTCAATATGGTCTATTATTGAGTCTTCAATGCCCATTACCCATTATACGTTATATTGTTCATTGTTTGCATGGGCAAGTGACAGTCGTGTGAGTATTTCACACCGGATTTTTATAAATTACCCATATATAAATAAAACTTGTCTATTGTAACTATATGTATTATTAAACAGTAAAAATTTAATTGTACAAAAATTACAACAAAAAGAATCAGGTCATCTTCTCTATTGTTACTTGTAGTAATTTATCAAAATCCTCAGGGGCTTCATACAACAAATAGGGTACAATACCGTTACACTGAAGTTGTAAACAATGTAAGTAAACATTGATTAACAGGACTGCATTTCATTGTCGGTAGCGTATTATTACAGGGAAAACTAGTCTATTAAATATTTATCAAAGAGATGATTTTGCAATTTACTAGTATATTCTATATACGAGGTGTGGCTATTAAATAACGAGACTGACGTTGTAAAAAAAATTTATTTTAATTTTATACATAAGCACTTATTATCACCTTCAATATACACTCCTCTATCCCTACAACTTTCCATGCGAATTTTCCATTGTTGGAAACAGTGCTGGAAGTCATCTTCTGTCAGCTCCTTCAAGACACGTGCCGCTTTCTTTTTTACAGCATCCACAGACTCAAATCTTGTCCCTTTTATTGCAGATTTCACCATTGGGAACAGGTAGAAGTCACAAGATCTGGTGAATAAGGTGGATATTGTAACACTGAGATTCTGTACTTGTTTAGGAACCTTTTGACAGATAACGCGAAATGAGCTGGCGCATTGTCTTGGTGGAGAACCCATGATTTGTCCTTCCACATTTCGGGGCGTTTTCCCTACTCTTTGAAGTAGTTTAGAAAGTACCTGGAGGTAATAATATCGATTAATTGTTTGACCTTCAGGAACCAAGTGAAGGTACACAATCCCATGGATATAAAAAAAACAATCATCATTGCTTGAAATTTTGACTGGCTCATTCGAGCTTTTTGGCTCTCGTTGAAGTTCAGCTCTTCCAGACGCACTCTGATATGTGTTCCGGATCAAAAACCACGTTTCATCACATGTTATTATCGTTTACAAAAAATTTGAGTCATTTTTAATCGCGTACAAAAGTGTCAGTACAAAAATTTTTGCGAGCTTCATTTCGAACATTTTTGAGCGGCACGTGTCGTGAAGGAGCTAAAAGAAGATAACTTCCAGCAATGTTTCCATCATTGGAAAATTCGCATGGAGCGTTGCAGAGATAGAGAAGGAGTGTATACTGAAGGTGACAACAAGTGATAATGTATAAAATTAAAATTTAATTGTTTACAACGTCAGTCTCGTTATTTAATAGCCACAATTCGTATTTCTGCAGCTCGTCATAAATGTCCTTATTTATAAATTATACACAGTTCTGCTCGTCTTCTGTAACACATCTTCCGCAAAAACATGCTAATGTAAGATTTTTAAAAACATTTGAAGTGAAACTCACGACTTTACTATATTAATAATTCAAAACAGAACCTGTAATTAACCACAAGTAAACAAAGTAAATTTAAAATCATAACTTTATTTTAATCACAAGTGAATGACGCAAAATGAAAATCAACTTCGGTTCGATTTAAAAATCCATAACATCAGTAATTGACGTAAAACAGAATACAAATAAAAAAATGCTTGAAATAAAAGTTGTAATCTTTTTAATTTTTTATACATTTCATTACCCTATACTTTTTCTCAAAATATTTTTTAAGTTGCCGCAATGCGAAAACCCATATTTTACCAATTTCAATGAGCAAAATATGGAAAAGTACTTGCAACAAAAGTTGGTGGTTTTTTATAATTATACAATTTTCCCTGAAATGTATATTAAGGTTGCAACCTCAAAACCCAATTTTTTACCACGAAAGGACAGACCCTCTAAATTTCAGCATACATTCCGCTAACCTTACCTTCTAAAGCATACAAATTTAACTTAGAACAAAATCGCTGGAGAAATTTTTGAGAAAATTGCAAAAATGATAAAGTAACACGAATAAATCTACTTCCAGTAGACCGATTTTGATGAAAATGTTTGTGCTGGATCCTTTTATGGTATCTAACTTAACTTTCAAATTTCAAATTTGTACGGTATTCCATTTTGAAGATACTGTATTCATACAAGCGCGCATAAACACACACACACACAAACACACCAATCGGTCAGATCATGTTTTTTGGGTTCGAGAGGACCTGACAACCTCATTTCCGGTTATGTGATAACGTGATTTCCAAAAAACGCCATGAAATCCAATACTTACTTAGGATACTTTACCTAAATTGCACTAAGACAAAAAAAGTAAAAATAAGCCTACATATCATAAAATTTAACCTAAATTCAACCATTATCATTACAAATTACAAAGAAACGTTCACACGTATTACCAAAACGCTATTTGTTTCAGTCAAATGTTTTTTTGTACCATGCAATTTTTTTACTTTATTAAGGTCATTAACAACTGTATATACATATCAACTCGTAAATTTGAGGATTTGTTGTGCGATGGAGGATGAAAATACGTCGTGAAAATTTGAAAGTTCAAAATTTATTAACTGAATCAAATTAATCATAGTAGAAATCTGTTCAGCTGTATTCTGATACTAATAGTAATTTGTCTTCACTAGTTAAAAGATTTACCCATAACGAGCGGTTGGAGTGTTAAATTAATTGCACTCGATCTTTTGGTTCCAGGACTACAAAACAATTTCCGTTTTTTTATCACACAGTCAGCCAATTACACGACTGAACTATTTAAGAACGGAAGAGGTAGAGGTGTAAAAGTCACTAGTCAGAGTTATCTCCTCTGAAAGTAATGTATTTCACTATACAGCCAGAACCTGTGGTGAATGAAGTGAAGGTCTATTTTCAGGGTGAAAAGTGAATGCTTTTCTGAGGGTCTGGCATGCTGATAAGTATACTTTTCCACTCAGTGAAGAACGCAATAGTAAACCACCTCACTCCTCGTTTTTACTTAGTAAAACCTCTAGAGGCTGAAACCAGCCTTTCAGCTGTTGGCCTAAACAACGACAACTGATAGATGTCTGCATAAGCAATATTAGCACATCGTTTGAAGCCAGTTGTACGCTCGTGCGTAGCGTTGTTGGAAAGAACTACATAGATTTTTTCACGTATATAATACTTTCTTACATGTACACAGTTACAGTAAAGTTAAAGAAGAGCTACGGAAAACTAAAACCGTTGGTCTATGCGTAATTAGAAGACAGAGTAAAGACTTAAGTCGTAAAATGAAAGTAGCACTGAAATTTCAGTAATAGACCTACTATAAAACAGCAACAGTTCGTTACAAGATACTGTAAAGTTTAATTCGCTGACATTTAACCAACTTACGGCTGAATTCTTTTATACCACGATTATGGTTTCTCAGCTTCTTTCCTGTGGTTTAACCGAATGACTTATTGTTGTCTAATTATTTTTTTAATTAGTCCTCTTTTGGGAGACTTAATAAAATCTTAACATTCTTTCTTTCTTTTTTAAGTACAAAATATATATTTCCTTTCTTTTTCATATCCTTATATTAGTTTTTTAATGTTTTTTCTTTGCTTGTCCATTGTTTTACGGAATTAAAATACAATATCCTAAATGCCGTTAATGTTTCAAGATGTAAAAAATTCATTCATTCAATTTTAAAATATTAGAAATCCGGTTTATTGCAAAGAGTTACTTTTCGAAGGGCTTAGTTTTTCACAATGATCAGGGAGTTTTTTGGATTTAATATCCTAATTAGGGGGTTTCTTAATTTTACTGCAATTAGCTTCTATAAAAGAATTACAATATTAAGACAAGATGCGTTCAAGTAATCCGATTAATTTACTTTATTCATTCGCTGCAATGAAATTTCTTTCTTACTTAAACTACATTAAAAATCTGGGGTGAAACACTCACACAACTTTCGCTTGCCAATGCAAATAACTAACAATAAACGTAACATTAGTAACAAAACATTATAAATAAACAAAAAACTAACCTCAATAAATATAGCTTAACCTAATTTTAATCATGAGTGATAGACGCAAAAAGAAAATCAATCTCAGTTTGGCTTAAAAATACGGAAAATCACTCTTTAACGCTAAACTAGGCTCTGTAGGAAAAAAATGCTCTAAATAAAATTTGTAGATCTTTTAATTTTTTATAAATTTGACTACATACACATTTGTCGTAAAATGCACACTAAGACTGAAATCTTAATAAAATCGGTTTTATTACACCCTTTCGAGAGAAAAAACAGAAAATCGCTAATTACCGCTAAACTAAGCGTTATACAAAAAAATGTTTGAAATAAACGTTATAGGATTTTAATATTTTATAATTTTGACAACAAAATGATCGTTTAATTAATTACCGAAAAGAGATTATTAAATGGATTGCATAATCGGTTTTTGCGTAAGAAGACGATGTTAAATGATGTGTCATTTAAGTTAACTAAAATATAATCCATGTATTGAGAAAAAGGAGACTTGTATTTTTTGGACATGTGGCAAGTATCAACGATAAAAGATTGGCAAAACAAATTTTCGATAAAATAATAAAACTCAAAACCAACCAGTATGGTTCACAGTAACGTTAAATGACCTTTAACCCTTTCAGTACCAACGTCCGGAAAACAGGACGTCAATATATTTTACGTAGTGATAACATCTGGTTTACCGGACGTACGAAAGTTCGGCATAAAGTGCCAACGTCCGGATAACCGAACATTTAAAAAAAACACTTTTAAACAAAAATTAATGAAATAATGTATTTTGGAACCGTCTCTGTGGTGTAGTGACTAGCGCGCTAGCCTACAAGCGAAAGGTCCCGGGTTCAATCCCCGGCTAGGGACTGAAAATTTTACCACGTTAAAACTACCGTTAGTTCAAGTACTAAAACCCACAGTACTTGCTAATAACCAAGCTGTCGATGCGACTATACATAAATTTAAAAAACCTATTTTGAATATTTTTAGTGTTAGAACGATTTCTTTTTTTACGAACACAATAAAAATTAATTTTTAACAGGAAATTTTATTTTTCTATAACGTTGAAATTTTGGTCGACAATGGAAGGCTTACACCAGAAAATTTTTGAAAATAAGGGCTGGCATTTTTGTACACCCTTATTCAAATAAAGTGGCACTTAAGATCAAACTTTGAAATATTGTTTCGGCACTGAAAGGGTTAAGTTGCAAAAATATGCATAAAGGATACAAAGAATATGGAAATCTTTAGAAAAATAAGCTAGAGAGATAAATAAGATAGTCGGGGGAAAGAATGAAAAGAAAAGACAGGGACCCCACAACACGGGACAACTTAAGAAGGAATGATCCGAAAGAATGAAAAGATTGTGGGAAAAAAGGAAACTTAAGCAAAACTCATAATTTAGTAATAAAAATATTGAATTGGCGTACTCCGTCTAAAGAGTTATACGTAAAAAAATCAAAAATTAGATTTTTGACATAATTACAATAATACGCGTATTGATAATAACAGTTCTTTGTTAAGGTTCAAAAATAATATAGGGTGATTCAAAAAGAGCGCCGGTTTTGATATATCAAATTAAGAGATTTATTTTATTGAAAAACTGAAAATAAATACATCAACAAGTTCATCTTACCTTCCGATTTCATGTATGAAAAATGATTTCATGCATGTGTCCTCTACTGCGCTGGCACGCATCAACTCTGTCCATGAAATTGGATATTACTGCACGACAAGTTTCGACTTCCATTTGCCCGATAACCCGTCGAATTTCCTCCTTCAAGTCATTGATGTTTCGGGGTTTATTGGCATACACCAATGACTTCAGATGACCCCAAAGATGAAAGTCACAAGGCGTCAATTTTGTTTGCGAAGGTGTCATCATCCTGCCGTTTTCTCAATACCCAGTCAACAAACTGTCGTCTCTTCTGGTGGTCTGCCACTTTTAAATGTTGCTTCAACTGAATTTTATACGGGTGATATTGGAGATCGTACCGAAGAATTCTCCGTACAGAAGAACATCGTAAACCCAATTGTTGAGAACGGCGACGTATTGATTTTGCTGGGCTAACAGCCACACTGTCACGAACCAACGCAACGTTCTGCTCAGTTCGGCCAGAACGACGACGTCCAGAACTTTTAAGGTCGACTGTTGAACCCGTCTCAAAAAACTTTTTCATGAGCCTGCGAACTGTTGATTCATTCGGTGCTTCATTACGTCCCAGAGTACCGCGAAGTCGCCTGACAGTAGCCGCATAACACTCTCCACTCTGGTAAAATGTTTTGACGATTAACACTCGTTGTGCAATAGTAAACTTCTCCATGGTTAGACACAGACTGCGAGAGTACTACACTGCGAACAAGAGAAACTACAACTGAATCGTCAATCGGAATGTTCTCCGAAATAGAAATGAGGTCTAACAATGTTGCCAACCGATAAACAAAAATTTACCAGCCGTTTAAAAACCGGCGCTCTTTTTGAATCACCCGTTATTTATTGGTTTTGGGTGTTTCACCTTTCTACCCCGCAGGAGCAAATTGTAGAAAATCCAAAGCTTTATTTATTCATTCATTTTTTGGCCTGTATAAGGTAAATAAAGCTGTGGTAGAATGTTGTTATATTTTAAGTAAAAACTTTGGTAAGTATTTTGTTTTATAGTGACACCCACTTATACACAAACTCTACTGGGGGTCCCTGTTCAAATTCATATTAACTTAAATTTAAGTAGATAACAACAGCAGGGATCAAATCGAATGGTTATCCATAGTGCACAGTTCGTGACAATACAGATAAAAGCTAAAAATAATTTTTTAACAAAAAAATCATTCTTCACCGTACTGAATATAAGAATACATAATATTTTGCTTTTTTAATATAGTCCATGACAACTTCCTTGATTAAGTATGCAAATCGACTGAAAACCACAGAACGTCAAAAATGATTGAGAACTGCCAATATCTGAATTTACAGATTGAAAATCCCATAAATTGCTACACATTTCCTATTTTCCGAAATGGAATATCAAACATACGTAACACCCAAGTAACCCCACTACATAAACAAATATTTCCTTTCCGAATCCCCATAAGAATGGGCATTGTGTAGATATATATATAACCAAACAATTCTTTGTTTGTCTTTAGAACTGGAACAACGAACAAACCAATAATAATACATAAAAAAATCTGGTGTGAAACACTCACACAACTTTCTCTTGCCAATGCAAATAATTAATAATAAACCTAACATTATTAATAAAATATTAGAAATAAACAAAAACTAACCTCAAAAACATAACCTTATTTTAATCATGAGTGAATGACGCAAAATGACAATCGAACTCAGTTTGGCTTAAAAATACGGAAAATCACGCTTTCACGCTAAACTAGGCTCTGTAGAGAAAAATGCTCTAAACAAAAGTTGTAGATCTTTTAATTTTCTATAAATTTAATTATATACACTTTTGTCATAAAATGCATACTAAGACCGAAATGTTAAAAAAATCGATTTTTCTCACGTTTTCGTGAGAAAAAAAACAGAAAATCGCAAATTACCGCTAAACTAAGCGTTATACAAAAAAATGTTTGAAATAAAAGTTGTAGAATTTTACATTCTCTACAACTTTTATTATATGACGCTTCGCGCTAAAATGCATATTAAAGCCGCAATCTTAAAAAGAAAATGTTTTTACGTAAAAACAGCCTCAAGCAGAATTTCAGCAAACATGGCGCCTACCCTATATTGTAGAGCATAAAAAATGTAGTAAACCAGTTGATTTGAAAAAAAATCGAAGGACTAGTTTTTGAGAAAATCGCAAAAAAGTGAAAAATTATACGAATAAACTACTACTTCCGGTTGACCGATTTTGATGAAAATGTTCGTGTCGGGTCCGGTAGTGATATGTAACTTAAGTTTCAAGTTTCAAGTTCGTACGATGTTCCGTTCTTGAGATATTCTGTACACACACACACAGACCAATCGCTAAAAACATGTTTTTTGGGTTCAGGGGGTCTGAAAACGTATAGATCCGGTGAAAACTCGATTTCGAAAAATCGACATGAAAACAATACTTTCCTTCCTATATATTCATATAGGCAAGAGAAAGTAAAAATATTTCAAAAATTTAATTATATTTTATTCGTTCAACATCAAATCATGTAACACTTAAATATATGCACACGATAAGTTTCACAATATACTAAAATCAAATGTTTTCCATTTATTTATTTTACATTTTACACAAAATTATTAATTTATAAACGTAGAGGAGGTACAAAATACATACAAAAAAAATCTGGTGTGAACACACTCACATGACTTGCCAATGTAAATGTTGTTTAGTTCAACAGCCGAAGGGCTGGTTTGAACCTCTAGAGGTTTTACTAAGCAAAAACGAGGAGTGAGATGGTTTACCAATGCCTTCCTCACTGAGCGGAAAAGTATGCTTATCAGCATGCCAGGTGCTTTGAAAAGCACCTACTTTCCACCCTGCAAATGAGACCTTCACTTCATTCACCGACTGTTTAGATTCACTGACTGTATAGTGAAATTTATTTCTCACAGAGGAGACAACTCTGATTAGTGTCTTTTTTAACACCTCTACCTCTTCCGTTCTTAAATAGTTCAGTCATATATAATTGGCTGACTGTGTGATAAGAAACAGAACTTTTTTTAGCCCTAGAAGCCAATGTAAGTAATGAAACATATAACCTATGGTTCATCATGAGTAAACTATGTAAATTTAAATATCTAACCAAATTTCCAGCAAATAGAACTGTCTGTTTATACAATCAACATGTTTTTTTATGATGTTCGAATTTAATGTCCTGCTTTCGTCTTGACTGAGGAAATCCCTATGGGTAAACCATCGTCGTTGTGTTAAATAAGATACCTATTTCAGCATCTTTTTAATCTCCTTTGTGAATTTTGAAGCATGGGTGTGACACTTATCTCAGGACTCGAGTAATTTATTACTTTTGAATATTATAGTTCCTACTACGTTCAAAACTCTATTATACATCGAGACTTCAACGTAGACACAGTATAGGTACTCAACCATTAACAAATTAAACACTCTTTTCCATTTTAACAATTTTAAAAATTTACAATATAGTAACTAATCAAGTAATTGGCATATATAACTAAAAATCTGGTGTGAAACACTCACACAACTTTCTCTTGCCAATGCAAATAATTAATAATAAACCTAACATTATTAATAAAATATTAGAAATAAACAAAAAAACTAACCTCAATAAACATAACCTAATTTTAATCATGAGTGAAAGACGCAAAATGAAAATCGACCTCAGTTTGGCTTAAAAATACGGAAAATCACTCTTTCACGCTAAACTAGGCTCTGTAGTGAAAAATGCTATAAATAAAAGTTGTAGATCTTTTCATTTCCTATAAAATTTATTATATACACTTTTGTCATAAAATGCATACTAAGGCCGAAATGTTTAAAAAATCGATTTTTCACACGTTTTCGTGAGAAAAAAACAAAAAATCGCTAATTACTGCTAAACTAAGCGTTATACAAAAAAAATGTTTGAAATAAAAGTTGTAGAATGTTAAATTCTCTACAACTTTTATTATATAAATTTTTGCTCTAAATTGCATATTAAAGCCGTAATCTTAAAAAAACTATGTTTTTACGTGAAAACAGCCTCACCGAGAATTTCAGCACACATGACGCCTACCCTATCTTGTAGAGAATAAAAAATTTAGTAAACCAGGCGATTTTAAAAAAAATCGTAGGACCAGTTTTTGAGAAAATCACAAAAAAGTGAAAATTTTTACGAATAAACTACTACTTCCGGTTGACCGATTTTGATGAAAATGTTCGTGTCGGGTCCGGTAGTGGTATGTAACTTAAGTTTCAAGTTTCAAGTTCGTACGATGTTCCGTTTTTGAGATATTCTGTTCACACACACACACACACACACACGCGCGCGCGCGCGCGCGCACACACACACACACACACACACACACAGAGACACACACACACAGACCAATCGCTAAAAACATGTTTTTTGGGTTCAGGGGGTCTGAAAACGTATAGATCCGGTGAAAACTGGATTTCTAAAAATCGACATGAAAACAATACTTTCCTTGCTATATATTCATATAGGCAAGAGAAAGTAAAAATGAGTCCACGATAATTGTTATTATGTATATTCATTGATGTGACAAGTCTCGTAATATTGAAACTTGAGAGTCAGGAAATAGAATCCATTAATAAAATTAACTACCCCTTTTACCAGCATCATAAAAACAACCCTAATGCTTTTGGGCTCTTCAAGGCTGTCTTCAAAGGGAAAAAACTAAAATTAAAACTGAGACTGCAACAACGTAATTCTCATAGTTCTTTAGTTAATTCAAGATCAACAGCTTCGATACGAACAACCACTGTGATGATGAAACGGTGGTTTTACTTTCTCTTGCCAATGTGAATATATTGGAAAGAAAGTATTGTTTTCATGTCGATTTTTCGAGATCCGAGTTTTCACCGGATCTACACTTTTTCAGACCCCCTGAACCCAAAAAACATGTTTTTAGCAATGTTTGGTGTTTATGTGTGTGAACAAAATTTCTGAAGAACGGAACATCGTACAAAGTTGAAACTTAAAACTTAAGTTAGGTACCACTGAAGGACCAGACACGACCATTTTCATCAAAATTGATCAACCAGAAGTAGTAATTTATTCATGTCATTTTTAACTTCTTTGTGATTTTCTCAAAAACGGCTCCTATGATTTTTTTTTAAAATCGCCTTATTCCCCACATTTTTTAAGCTCTACAGGAAAGGGTAGGCGCCATGGCTGCTAAAATTCTTAGGATGGCTGTTCCCTCGTAGAAAAAAATGAAATTTTAAAAATTGCAGCCTTAATATGCATTTTAGCGCAAACGTGTATATAATAAAAGTTGTAGACAATTTAAAAATCTACAACTTTTATTTTGATTATTTTTTTGTATAATGCTTAGTAAAGAGGTAGAGGTGTAAGACACACTAGTCAGTTATTTCCTTTGAGTATAATGAATTTTATTATAAACCCAGACCCCGTGGTAAATGAAGTGAATCATGCCATTTCCAGGGTAGAAAGTATTTTCTACCCTGTTTTTCAGAAAGCCTGGCATCCTGATAAGCATGGTACTTTCCCAGTTACTAAAGGAAAACAATGGTAAACCACCTCACTCCTCTTTTAACTTAATAAAGCCTGTAGAGGTTCAAAACAGCCTTTCGGTTGATGACCCAAACAACAACGATTTAAATATCGTAGCTGGGAACTCGATTGAACTCGGGACTTTCCGCTTGGTAAGCTAGCAAGCGGAACCACCATAATACGAAAACAGCCAATCTTAAAGGTTTTTTTTATATAAAGTTACGTAATAAGTTTTTTTTGCAATGTATGAATGTTTTTCATTTATTTATTTTATATTACACATAATTATTCATTTATAAAATATTATAGTACGTCAAAAATGTTTACAACGGAAATCTTGTTGTCTCTTAATTCATTTAAGGTCACATCAACAGCTTGGTCACGAGCAGCCGTAGTGATTACAGAACGAAGAGTATTAACATGTAATAATTTTTATGTCCGGGACCTTTCACTTTGTAGGGTAGCACGCTAACCTTCAAATTCAAATCCATGAATTTGTCATGATAAATAGAGAAGGTATAAAATTTATGCTAAATATACTCGTACTTGCCCATAATAGGCTTGTGGAGTGTTAAATTGTTTGTACTCGATCTGTTAGTTCCAGGGCTACAAAAAATATTAATTTGTCATGATAAATAGAGGTATAAAATTTATGACAAATATATTTGCCCATAACAGGCAGGTATAGTGTTAAATTGTTTGTACTGGATCTGTTAGTTCCAAGAGCTACAAAAAATAGTTGTGTTTCTGATCTTACAGGTATGGTCACCCAATTAAATGACTGAATCATTTAAGAACAGAAGAGAGGAAGAGATGTAAAATACACTAATCAGTGTTATCTCCCCTGAAAGTAATGAATTTCATTATACAGCCAGATCCTGTAGTGAATGAAGTGTCATTTGCAGGGTGGAAAATATATGCTGTTCAGAGGGACCGGCAAACTGACAAGCCTACTTTTCAACTTAGTGAGAAAGGCAATTGTGAACCACCTCACTCCTCGTTTTACTTAGCAAAATCTTTAAAGGTTCAAACCAGTTTTCCGGCTGATGACCTAAACAACAATGTTACATTATGTATACTGAAAGGAACTAATTTTTTCAGCAACAAGATGTGTTCTTTACAATGTGAAAGAATAATAGCAGATACTTTAATCTGGGGCACCATGAAGTCTCCAAAGTTACCACTAATTGTTTTGGTTTAGAATAAATTAAAATAATTCTAAAGATTTTATTGGGGAAAGAACAAAATAAAAATATTTGAACAATATTAGTTTTGAAGAGAGTAAACAAAGTTTTACAGTTCTTAAATAAACACAACGAAAAGAAAGACCGTTACACACTGTACTGAGATAAGTTATTTGTTTGCCAATTCACAGAGGAAGCGGTTTTCTTGGCAGAAATAAACAACTTTAGATCCGGAAACTTAAACATTGTATTTATTCACTACTTTTCATTTTACAAATTGTTTTCTGTAAGATATTAACAAAAAAGGACTCAAACAAATTAGTTTTTAGTTTTTGATGTTCTAAATTTTTTAATTATTTCTGGCATGATTATCGTGTGGTGCACAATACGGGCTTGCATAACAGATAAATTAACATGGTCACATTCATTAATGTAAGGTTAAAGAACTTTCTTTGTTAATTTGTACCAGCTAATAATTTTAAAACACTCTTAACACTTAGCTTAGGCTAATCGTTATGTTTTATGAAAAATTATACATAATTTTTAATTATTTTATGTAAATTTTATATTAAAATAATAAAATAAAATATTAAGAACGAAAGTTATTTTTTTTTACTTACGAACATACTAACGAACAGTATTTTTAGGTAAAAATATTTTCGTGATCACCTTACCTGTAACAAAACAAAACAGAGTTAAAAATTACGCTAAATTAATGTTATATAATTATAAACTGCTGGTTTCAGGGCTACAAAAGTAGTTCAGTTTCTTATCACATAGTTAGCCAATTATTTAACTGAACTATTTTTAAAGAACATTTTTATTTTTTTTATTTTTAAAGAACAGAAGAGGTAGAGATAGACACTAGTCAGAGTTACCTCCTCTGAGACTAATGAATTTTATGATTATACAACAGCCCAGTGGTGAATGGAGTGAAACTGTCATTTGTAAGATGGAAAGTACATGGTTTTCAGAGGGCTTGGTATGCTGATAAGCATACTCTTGTCACTTAGTGAGGCAGCCATGGTAAACCACCTTACTCTTCGTTTTTACTAAGTGTAAAACCTCTCGAGGTTCAAACCAGCCTTTTGGCTGATGACCTAAAAAAGAATAACGCCTAACAATCTTCCCCTCTGATTATGTGACCTTTTTATTTTATTTTCGCTACCCTTGTTCCTATCTATGTCTCAAGGCCAGTAAATCTTGTAATACAAAAACAAGTTTGTTTTGCTAAATTCATATCGTTTATTGACCTTCCAAGTTCTGGTTCATTGAGCCTAACCAAGAAATTAACATTTTATAAAGTTTACATGTTTACTGTATAGTTTTTTAATTTTTTTTTCTTGTCCTCTGTATGTAAAGTTTAAGTCTTTAAAATTCCAAATTTTGACTTTGGTTGAAAAATTCACATTAATAAGTTAAAACAATTGTTTTATTTTCATTTAGGAACAAACTATTGTCCTACAAAGTGTCACCGGATGGCGACATTAAGTGGCAAGTTGAAACCTTTACTATTTGGTGGCCCTGAAAAGAGCCGTCTATGTGTATGTCCGCCGGGGCGGAAAGAGCTAGTTGATGACCCTTAAAAAGGCCGGAGTAAACCTCAACGAGTTGGTTCTGAGAAGGACCGTTGTGCTGATCTCGAAGGAGACCGGTGTAGGCAGCCCGTGGCTGCGGCGAGAGCCGTGGCTCAGGTTGATGGCCCTGAAAAGGGGCGGTTAAAACTTTAGTGAATTGGTCCTGAGAAGGACTGTTGTGTTGGTCTCAAAGGAGACCGGTGTAGGCAGCGCTTGGCTGCGGTGGCGGCGACGCAAGTCCCAGTCCCTAGCTGCTGCAAGTCTCACAGCATCTTCCTTCTTTATCTCGTGGATGTAGTTGGTTGATCTTCGTCGGAGATGTAGAGCGTAATGACGAGCGGCTCAGTGCAGTGCGCTTACATAGTCACTGAGAGCGCTGTGGTAGGGGGGCGGTTACTAGCTCGGCCTTGGCGACAAAGCCCTCTGTCGGTATGCAGCCGAAGGATCTGTCGATACGCCGCCAAAAGGTCTGCTGCGCCGAAAAGGACCGGGAGAAGTATTGAAGGCCGGCAACAAAGTAAATGATTAATTAAAAGGGGTTGCGGTGACAGGAGGATAAACAGTTTTCTTAGATACCATAAACAATCTTTAATTCAGGAAAAATCCCATAATAACATTTTCTTTTACAGTGTGACCACTGCACCACCCCAAAGGTCTTGGGTATCATGGTATTCTAATTAATAGTATTTAAAACCCCTTTATTTACAGCCTCACAGTATTACATGACACTGTATCAAATTTACGTTTAAAATAGTTTAATAAAACAGTAAAGAAGTTTTAACTTTTTCCTGTAACGGAAAAGTGTAGCAATGATATTGTTTTGAATGAACGAGGAAATAAAACGCGCTTACCTATGAGTAATTACAACAATTTAAATGTAGCCTAAACTAATTATTTATACACTGACATATCGGAAAATTTACGTCACATTTTAACAATCGTTATCACAGAAAAATATGCTACAAAACGAATGAAAACGGGAAAGTAATGAATAAATGGAAAACAAAAATAATAAAGTTAATAATACTAAAAATACGTAATAGAACATTTTCGATAACGAGGAAAATATACCAAGTTAAATACAAACAGTATTAAGGAAAAAGTAAATTGTTACGAGAAATAATATTTTCCACCTGTTGTCTATTGTAAAAAATATGTTTACAACAAAGAAATTGACAAGTTTGTACACAAAGTAAACACGTAAGTAAATACTCGTACATCGGATATTTTTTTCATTTTTATTTTTTATATTTTTTTGGAAGGTGATGCGTACATAAGCCTTGGCTTGTGGTAATAATACGAGGTGACATGTTTTTTCACAGTAAATGTAATTTATTTTACAATCAGTTTTTTATAATAATAATAATAATAATAATAATAATAATATGTCTTTATTTCAAAAATACAAAAAAATTTTAAAAATATATACATAAAACCAAATACATATTACAATACTTATTTAAATGAATTTATATTTTAACCAAAATTACGCAGACATTAATCTCATGGTCCTTTGACCGTCTGAGAGATTGACAAGAAAAATAAAAAGAAAGAAAAAATATATTATGATCCAAAACTAAACAAAAATTACAAAATTACAAATATACATTAAAAAGTACACAAAACCTTATTACTTGATATATGGCGCTAAAAACATTAATAATTGAATTCCGTGATTAATTGGAATCTATACTGCCAAGCCTTTTGACAATAGTAACCAATACTAGTCCAATTTTCACCATTTAGGTACACCATCAGTTCTTCCAGACTCAGGATACGCTTGTTGAATATTTCTATTCGATATTCCGCCAGAATTGGACATCTTGCTACAAAATGGTAAACATCTTCTTCCTCTCCCGTATTGCATAGAGAGCATTTGTTTGAAGTGGCAACATACGAGTACTTGTTAAGTTGAATCAACTCGGTTCTAGCCTTAAAAAACCAATTAACAAGTGATGCCGATCGCCGGCTGCAAATATAATTCACCCCAAGATTTAGTTGTTTATACAAGTTGCGCGTTTGACTGTTATATCTTCTCATTTCAAACTTCCTCATCAGTTCAATCTTGATATGATCTAATACATCATTTACCTTGATCGTGTTTATATCAAATACTCCATCTTGTATATTATACAGCCTCCCTATTTGCTTCCACTCTTTATACCAATAAATATTTTTATCAATTACCTCCCGCACTAGCACAGCTGGGTATCTATTCGACGGCAACAAGTAGCATCTCTGAATATATGTCAAGTGTAGTTTTAATGCAAATAAATAAATTGGTTCGACTCCTGTTTCCATAAACACACAGTAATTTGGGGCATAATTAGGCAGGTTAAACACTCGTTTTAAAAAGTATCGTTGCACCATCTCGATGACATCGTAATTTGTATACCCCCACACCTGCGCTCCATAACATACAATTGACCTCGCCACCGACTCAAAGATCCTCAATTTTGCAAGAAAGCCTATATCCCTATTTACAATAATACTGTTATATACATTTAATGCAAATTTGGCCGTTGTAGCTTTCTCTTGGAGGCGTTTAGTCAAGGACAAATTTGATGTCAAGCATATGCCTAAATACTTATAGCTATTCACCACTTCAATTCTCTCTTTTCCAAACCACCATTTTTCATGCTTACCAGTTCTTCCTCCATTTCTAAAAACCATGATCTTGGATTTGTTTAGATTTACCTTTAGACACCACTTTTTACAGTACTCTTCAAATGCATTTATCATTTTTTGTAAAGAGAGTTTATCCGAGGATAACAAAACCAAATCATCCGCATAAGCTAATAGTTTTATCTTCATATTTCTAATCTTAATTCCTCCGTCAATACACTCTTCCACGTCATTTATAAACATTGTAAAAAGGAATGGGCTCAGAAGACAACCCTGTTTAACACCAACTTCCGTTACAAAGCTTTCTGTCACTCCATGTCTGTTCCAAACAGCTGCTGTGGTTCCATCATATAGATTCTTCAGCACTGTCACCATTTTGGATGAAATTCCTGCTTCCCACAGATTATATACCAATGCATTTCTGTTAACAAGATCAAAAGCTGCCGATAGGTCTACAAAGAAGGCAAACACCTTCTGTCGCTTCTCAGACGTCCTGATTTTTATTATGTTCATTAAGTTAAAAACATTGTCTACTGTGGAATAATTTTTCCTAAAGCCAGCTTGAAACTCCTTCCTTACGTTATTCCTATCTGCCCATGATTCAAGTCTACCCAATAAAAGACCAGTAAACAATTTCCCTACAGTATTTGCGAAGGAGATTCCTCTATAATTTCTTACATCTGATAACGGTCCCTTTTTATGTATTGGGAATATAATTGCTCTCTTGAATCCATCAGGTATCACGCCTGTTTCAAAAATCTTATTAAACACGTCCAGCAACCTGCACAGAAAAATATCAGGTGCATTGACAAAAAATTCATACGGGATTCTGTCATCTCCGGGTGCTTTATTAGTCTTTGCCTTCTTTAAAACTTTTGCCAACTCCCGCATACAAAACTCCACGTCTAGACCTTCATCTCTTATTGAGGGCTCAGCATAAGATATTCTGATGCCATCTATTGTAGGGTTCAGCAACTCTTTAAAATAATAAAACCATTCATGCTTACTAATTGCGTTGTACGCTACAAAAGTTTTATTCTTAAATACTTTGACTAACTTCCAAAACTCCGCAGAATTCTTCACTTCGTTTAGATCAGAGATACATTTACGCCAGTGACATTTTTTCTTAGCCTCACACATTAACTTGAATCGATTCAAAATGTTTAGGTACTGCCCCCTGACTGCCGTTGAATTTGTTCTCCTATATAAATTCAGGAGCCTGAAAACCTCCGATCGTACTTTGCAGCATTCCGAATCGGACCATACCTGCCCATAAGTCACCCGATCATGCGGAATGTATTGCGTAGGAGCACATTTGTGTATTATATCCAACATATTGTCAATATTTAGCTCATCGGAACTTCCCGTAACTTCTATCACCATCCTATTGACTCTCTCCACATATTCCTCTTTCCTTGAGTCCTTCCAGCTCAACTTTGGAAGTAAAGGCAAGAAAAAATCTATGTTGCTTTCTTCGAGAACTTTTATCTCAACTGTTATTGGGAGATGATCAGAGACGATTATTTCTCCACTTTGAAGCTTACAATCAACTCTGTTAGCGACGTAGACACCATACAAACATCAATTACAGAAGAGCCCTGCGGTGAGATATATGTGAAATTTCCACTGATATCCCCATTTGTTCGACCATTTAGTATTACTAAATCGTTATCGTCACAAAATCTTAACATCTTATTTCCATTCGCATTGAGCACTCTGTCCCTTGATCTTCTCGTCCAAGATTCTATACCAGAAGCGTGAGGTACTATGTGTTTTGGAATTTTTTGCCGTTCACCAATCCGACAGTTCAGATCACCTATTACTATAAATTTAGAATTCCTGTTTACTGATACAAGCCCGCACAAACGTGTAAAGTCCCTTTGCCAGTTGCCCGGATGCAAATACACCGGTACAATGTAAATTCCCTGAGGCCCATGCAAAAGCTCGATTACTTTTATTTCAAACAAAACGCTTACTCTAAATAATTTACGTTTGTCTTTTTTAATGGCTATAATACTTCCACCACTAGGTCTTCCACGGCCAGGCGAACTATCAGCTGGTACCCACTCCAATTCATAATCATTTAAAATTTTACAGCAATTATCAAAATCCATTTCCCTAAACAAAAAAGTTTCAAACAGGCAAAACACATCATAACGAGCAATAAAATTTCTAAAATCTGGGTTATACATTTTCCGTTTCAATCCAGCAACATTGTATGCCAAGAGTCTCAGATTTTCCCCTCTCTTTCTCTGTTTAAATTGTGGCTTGAGATGCTCCTGATGAGTCTGAGTCCCGTCTGGCACGAAAAAAACTCTTTATGTTACCTGGTGATTTATTAGCCTTTCTCTTTTTTGGTTGCAAATCCTCCTCTGCAGATAACACCTTCTCTTTCATACGGCATTCGTCCAATTTCATCAGGTCATCGTATCCCATATATTTACCATTTACAACTAATCCACTTCCCTTATACCGTGTCTGCTTTCCTGATTTTCTTAACTGACTACTGATCCTACCAATTGCTCTCCTTCTCTCTCTAGTTTCCTTGTCAAGATCTGGCGCAATGAATATTTTACTCCCCTTAAGTTTATTTGAGTTTCGTAGAATCGCCGCCTTTTTAAACCCAGAGATCAATGAAACTAAAACCGGCCTTACTTTCTCACCTGGCTTTCCGAGCCTTCTAACAAAATTTACTTCAAATTCCTCTAGGCTCAATTTCAGCACATTCTTGCAAAGATCAATAATATTTTGCAGATCATTGTCATTCTTTTCATCAGTTTCAGCCAACCCATAAAACACTAAATTATTTTGCCGCCTGAAAGTCTCTATAGCTTTGTGCTGTTCCTCTAACTCCTCCGTAAGCTTCTTATTACGATCTTTCAAAGCCTCAATCTCCTTGGTTTGTTTTTCTAAAATAGAACTTATATTTAATTTACCAATCTCATTTTTAATTATTTGCTCCACATCTTTTTTCATGTCCTGTTTGAAATTGTTGAATAGGTCGACCAATTGTTCTACATTTACTGCCATATTTCAAAAAGGACTAAAAAAAGATGAAACAAAAAACTGCCTACCATAGATTGTATCAGTTATTAAACAAATATTGCTATGCTTTTAACAGTTTTATTCTAAGCCTTCTTATCATCGCTCATATAAACCAATCCATTTATAACACAAATATTTCAAAAGGATGTTCTATTTAAATCAACTAATAAATAATAATAATGTCCAGTAATAATAATAATAATAATAACAATGATAACAACAACAATAATAATGTTCTAATAAGAATAATAATAGTAATGTTCTCAAAATTAATAATCTCCAGATAAGATAAGAACCGCTATGAGAGATAAGCGCTGAAAGCTAACAATCCTGCCGGCCGTCCGCTAAAGGTATTTTACTCATACACTATTCTTAGTGCTATTTGGTCAATGTTGGTACGCCATAATT
Organism: Catonia carolina; assembly: GCA_035578175.1. Lineage (NCBI taxonomy): Eukaryota > Metazoa > Arthropoda > Insecta > Hemiptera > Achilidae > Catonia > Catonia carolina. The sequence continues at coordinate 65,700,382 of JAQMRL010000004.1, read as the reverse complement.
CCAAAGTCCAACTCAACGAATTTATTGACAACTTTTCCGCCAGCTCAAGACAATCCTTGTCGAGGTTATGTTCACTTGCACACTTCAAAATTCAAATAATAGCTTATTACTTACGCACCAAGCCCAGCCTATTATTTTACGCCGCAAACAACCTTGTCGGTGATCTCTCTGCTATACTATAGTGTAAAATAGCACACCATTTGCAATTGAAATCAATAATTTTTCAGATAACTACACGGAATAAACCACTGCAAACCAATTCAGTGCTGCCAACCACAATCAGTTTTTTATATTTAAATATAAATTTTAAACAAAGTCAGAATAATACCGTTCTTAGAATGAAAATACAAAAAAACTCAGTAAAGATTTAAAACAAGACTTAAGACTGAACAGAAAACAAACAAAAAAATTGACTCAGAACTGTCTATTAATATCTTAAGTAGTTGAAGCTTAAGATTAAGATGTAAGTGATGTCCATTAGTTGATGACGATGATTAGTAGTAGAAGTAGAAAAAAAATTAAATGAGTTCAATGATAAATAAAATCGAAGCTGCCTCCGTAGTAGCATAGTGGTAGCGCGCTAGCCTACAACGCGGAGTTCCCGGGTTCGATTTCCAGCTAGGATCTGAAAATTTTTCCAAGTTAAAACCCACAGTTCTATAATCACCGTAGTCGCTAATAGCCTAGTTGTTGAAGCGACTTTAAAAAGAAATCGTAAAGTAAGTCCAATGTTTTGAAAACATTTCAGTCTGTGAGTATCTTCGTTATTGTCAAGAAGGTTGTTTGCGAAAGTATTTTGATGGTCCTCAAATTTTTTAAATGTTTCTTGCTACGTTTTTTAATATTTTCGTTAATGGAGGGCAGTTTTAGATTTTGTGAGATGACAAATAGGTGAATAAATACCAGTCAGACCTGACTGGGATAGACCCGATATTTCCCTTGTAGTATTATATAAATAGTTCCGAGGGAGGTGGAGGGTTGTTTGCTGATGTCGGATCAAGTGGCCAGGCGGCGGGTTTTTGGTTGGTAAGGCGGTTGCGGCCTCCTTGCAGCTGGACGAGGACGCCTCAATCGAGTCCAACACTACTTTCCCCATCGTGAGGGAGTTTTCTCACCGCCTCGGATAAAAAAAACCTGATTGGGAATCGAACTGGAACCCCTACCATAGAAAAAGTCTATTTTTAAAAAGATGCTCTTTATATCTGTTATTCGTTAATGTGCGTATGTGGGAACACATATGGGTCAAAATCACAACACCGATTAAGTTGAAACCTCGCCTCTCATCATGCGGTCTTGGGTTCGAATCCCATTCAGGCACGGCATATTTTTATACGTTACAAAAAAGTCATTTCATCCTTCACTGTCTGCATTAGCAGTAATTGCACAACAGTCAGACGTTAAACAAAAAAAAAAACAAAAAAAAATTAAGTTGAAACTTAAAACTTTTAATTTTTCAAGTAATAAGTTACGTAAGGCGTTTTAGGTGTTACCCATAATTTTTATAGAGACCGAGTTTTTTTACATTTTACTTCCGGTTACTTTTGGGGTTATACTTGTTATTGTTATTCCGTATAAAAATAGAGCTATTCTTTACTCTACAAGACAATTTCACATACTTTTATTTCATGTTGTAAAAGACACGCGTAGTTGATAATAAAGGTGTTCTTTATGGGGATGTCATAGAATTTAAGATTTGTGTCAACACTGCTGACATCAGTGTCACGTTTGTTCCTTTTTATATGCCTTTCGCACTTTATCCAGACACGCGCGCGTACTTGATACAGACAACCTATCTACTTACATCAGTAAACAAAAATATAAAATTGTTATATAGGACACACGACCACTATCATATTCCCTATGGACATTAACTTCTCATTATAACACTTAGATCTTATCAAGTTACTTACTAATAAAAACTCTGGTGTGAAACACTCACACAACTTTCTATTGCCAATACAAATAATTAACAATATAATCTAACATTAGCAAAAAAAAAAATTAAAAATAAACAAAAAAAACTAGCGTCAATAAATAACCTAATTTTAATCATGACTGAAGGACGCAAAATGAAAATCAACCTCAGTTTGGCTTAAAAATACGGAAAATTACTCTTTCACGTTTTAGGCTCTGTACAGAAAAATGCTTTAAATAAAAGTTGTAGATCGTTTAATTTTCCATAAATTTGATTATATACACTTTTGTCGTAAAATGGCCTTTTGTCTAAGGCCGAAATCTTACAAAAAATCTATTTTTCACAAGTTTTCGTGAGAAAAAAAAGAAAATTGCTAATTACCGCTAAACTAAGCATTGTATAAAAAAATGTTTGAATTAAAAGTTGTAGGATTTTAAATTTTCTACATTTTTATTATATAAATCTTTGCGGTAAAATGCATATTAAAGCCGCAATCTTAAAAAAAACAATTTTTTTACATGAAAACAGCCTCACCAATAATTTCAGCAAACATAGCACCTACCCTATCTTGTAGAGAATAAAAAATTTAGTAAACCCGGCGATTTTTAAAAAAATCGCCCGTTTTTGAGAAAATCGCAAAAAAGTGAAAAATTACACGAATAAATTACTACTTCCGGTGGACCGATTTTAATGAAAATGTTCGTGTCGGGTCCGGTAGTGGTGCCTAACTAAAGTTTTAAGTTTCAAGTTCGTATGATGTTCCGTTCTTGAGAAATTATGTTTACACACACACACACACACACACACACACACACACATACACACACACACATACACACACACACACACACAGACCAATCGCTAAAAACATGTTTTTTGGTTTCAGGGGATCTGAAAACGTGTAGATCCGGTGAAAAACCGACATGAAAACAATACTTTCCTTCTTATATATTCAAATAGGCAAGAGAAAGTAATATTGCGAAAAACCGCCATATGTTCCTTAACAATCTTCAATTATAATATAAAATTTTAACTCACCGGGTCGGTCCAGTGGTAAAGTTGTTTTTGCGTGTCAGCCGATTTTAGAAAATTTCAAATTCTAAAATTCAGGGATTTTCTAATTCTAGTAATGGTAGATTTTTTATGCAGATTTGAATACTAGACAGTGGTTACCGGTGTAATTCGTGAATTAAATTTTATGTTACGTGTAATTGTATAATTGTAGTGTGATGAACATTTATTAACAACCAACAAGATCGTGTGGATGTTTGCGGTTAATCATCTTGTTGTTTCTGAGATCCCTAGTAACTTCATTCAAGAGACAATATAGAAAAATCCCCTTTTTTAGTGCTTGTTTAGCCACAATAGACCACTTTAGTCAATTTGGAAGCTTTCAGTCTCTTTTTGGCGTGATATTCTCTCATGTTCTTAGCACGCTTCTGTTTGGCTGCTTCTGAAAATTCCTTCTTCTTATACTCTCTTTTCTATGTCATAAGTCGATTGTTGTGGTCCTTGATGACCTGTTTGTATTTGGGTGATTTTTCCGTTAGATCTTCGTGAGTTAGTCCAAGTTCTTGTAAATCCCTTTTGAATTCTTTGTGCCACATGTATGCGTTACCAGCATCCGTTTATCGTCTCATTGCATGGTCAATTATTCTGCGTAAAAGTCTTGTGTTTGGTGTTCTTAGTATAAGTCCAAAGTACGACGACCGTTTCTTGCGAATGGCCACTATTATTGGTTCTATCTTTCTGTAGACTTTATCGTTAGGCAAAAGTCTGTAGTGATTGCCTACCTTGTGCTTCTTGTTTATACAAGTTCTGAGTATCCTCCGTTCAACTTTTCTGCAGATTTTTTTTTTATTTAACCTCCGACTGTTCTGCAATTACTGCTAATGCAGACGGTGAAGGATGAAATAATTTTTTTGTAACGTATGAAAACATGCCGTGGCTGAATAGGATTCGAACCCAAGACCGCATGATGAGAGGCGAACACGTTACCAACTACGCCAATGCGGCCGTCATTGGCGTAGTATTCATGAGACATAGTGTGATAAACGTTTGTTTAACAACCAACAACATCGTGTGGATATTTGCGGTTAATCACCTAGTTGTTCCTGAGTTCTCTAGTAACTTCATTCAAGAGACAATATAGAAAAATCCCTTTCATGAGACGACACGTCTCATGCCTGGTGGCAATTATTTAAACCCGAGAATTCAAATTGCGTGTTCAATTAACTCGGGGATCCTTCTTCATAATGGCATCAAGCCCATTTAAGTAAGAAAGCTACTCTTTAAAAGGAATCAATGATACTATTTTTCTTTTCAAATTCCGACTTTGATTTCTTGACTTTCAGTTTTGGGCCACTTCCGGTCGAAACCGGAACTTTAAACCCAATACAGGCCCAATAACTTCTATTGTAGATTACGAATCCGGAAACCGTTTGTTGCTATCTCTAGCAGTTTCTGACATCTGGACGAGACGGACGGACGTACAAAGGAAAATAATAGATGGCAATTAAAAATTGCGGCCAAAAACTCATTTAAAAAATGTTCTATTTTGAAGTACAGCTTATAGATTGACTGTATGAATAAAAAAAAATCATTTAATACCGAGTCGTTCCAGATTATTTACCCCTTAAATTTATGACATACGTTACGGATACATCATCAAAATATACCATAAGTAAGTACAATATATTTACACTCAATTTGTTAGTTGCAGGGCTAAAATACGAGGTATTTACGGGCTCGTAAATATATGTATGTATGAAGGACAATATTGTGACAAATAAAATCAATAGACTTAGGCACATTTGCGGGACAATTCACAGAACCCTAAAGCACAAAACAAGAAAAGAAACGGAAATAAAGTTTTACAAAATTATGGCGGTACCAGTTATAAGATTGGCAGCGAGGTGTGGGTGCTTTTAAACAGAGAACGAAGCCAAGTCAGAGCTGCGGAAATGAATTTTCTTCGGGTAGCGAAGGGCTACAATATTAAGAACAAGATCAGAAGTGACGTTATCAGACAAGAGTTGCAAATATTTAGCGTGGAGAAGAAGATTAATGAATATAAAATCAACTGGAGTAGTTATCTGGAGCGCATGAACGGAAGCCGTTTGTCTAGATTCTTCTTCTTATAGTGCATCTCCTATCGGAGGTTTGCTATCATCACAGCAATCCGGACCTTGTCGACTGCAGCTCTGAACAGTTGAACACTGCCACAGTTAAACCAATCCCTCAGGTTCTTTAGCCAGGACACACGGCGTCTTCCGATGCTCCGCCCTCCACTAATCTTTCCCTGGACTATCTAGATTGGTAATGAAATTGGTAATGATTGGTCTAGATTGGTAATGAATTAATAAGCCAAATGGTCGAAGGGGTGTTGGTCCTCCGAAGGGGAGGTAATTTCCGGAACAGGCAGTACTGCTTAAACCGTAAAGTGAAGAAAAAGAAGAGAAAAATTTGCAAGTAGGCCGATAGTGATTATTCAATTACCCAATTCTGTTGTGAAGACACCTGGATTCCGTTCTTTAGCCAAATTAATAGATGTAGGTAGGTTGCTCTGGTTCTCAGTAAGAACATCTGCTATTCCTTAATCTTGTATTTAATTCAGGTAAACTAAAACTTATTCTTTTTCTTGTGTTTTTATTAAATTTTTGAGTAGTATCACCTGGTAGCTTTGTATTTAATTTTTTCGTTATTTCCCCCCTTCAATCTTTTTCTACGTACATAATCTTCTCGTGTTTCTCTTTTACAGTGTTACATTAATTTTTCTACAGCTGGCATTTTGTTGACCTACATTAATCTTCATAACATTTATGCTGCTTCTTTTAACATGTGGCCGTTTCCTTAATTTTCTTATTTGTTTCTTTTTCTTTTTTAGGTCTTAATTTTTATAAAAAAATCCCATTATAGTAAAATTTCTTTTCTGCAAAATATCATTAAAAAAAATTGATCACGTACTTTTGAGAAGTAGAACAAACAGTTTTCGGATTCGTAATCTACACTTAAACTTAGTACGACTGGCTTGGGTTTCAAGTACCGGTTTCGACTGGAAGCGGCCCAAAACTGGAAGTCAAGAAATCGAAGTCGGAAAGTGGAAACAAAAATAGTGTCATTCGATTCCTCTTAAAGAGTAGATACAGATATCACTAATGGTTTTTTGCGATAGGTCGAAGGTACGCCTTTTTAAAAATTGCCACCAGCCGTGAGACGTTGATCTCAAACAATTGAGACAACAGCCTTCTATGAATTGCACTTAGGGGTAGTTTAACACTTATCAGTGAACCCCAGTAAATGTAATAAAGAAGGGAAGTTTAACCGAAATAGTAAGACCGGTTTTTAAGAAAATTAGCGTTTTATATTTATGCACCGAATTAATACAATTTAAGCTTAATTTTTAAGCTACTTAGCTATACCCTAAAAAGCCATCTGGATTTGGTTAAGAAAATTTAATTTTAAGCCCAATCAGTGTAGTCGTAGTTCTAAGTCCAAAACAAATAACATACTTAATTGGTTACTATTGATACATTATTTATACTACGTAAAATAAAAAGACTGGGTTCAATTCCTTGATAGGTTTTGTAAATTTGAAACATTTGAACCCACGATATAAAAGTCACATTAGTCGCTAATGAAGAGGTCGTTGATGCTACGTAAGCATCAAGTAAGCTGAACTAAACTGCATAAAGGAAAGTGATGCAAACATAAAATATTTTCAAGCAAGATCTAGAACTAAAACACAGAGACTCATGCATTTGAGGTTACATGGTATTTCAGCTTTAATGTGAAAGCCAAATGTAATCACATTACAGTTGTAGCTAAGTGTACGATAAAGACCATGAAAAAACTTCCAAAACTGAACAATTTTATGTTGTTTGATTGAAGGAAAATGTTTCCACATTTACTATTTTCAGGTTTAAAAGAACTCGCTTTACCTTTAGACTGAAGTACACTGACAAGAGATTTTAAAGTTTTTATTGTATTTACGCACACATTCTTTATTTTATAATTTTATTAATTAAATTAATGTTTTTACTTTTGTATCAATTTATACAAGGTATTTTTCGACGAAAAGGTGTTAATACTTCGTGAACTCATTACGTATGTAAAAATAAAATAAAAACCGTTCATACTTCCGAAAGTGTTTCGTTTGGAAATTACGGTTGAAATTTCCGATATTTGCCCCTCTGGTCATTTTAGACAAAGCTTAGATTTTACAACCTTCAATAAAAGAAAAATATGATGGTTTTATATTTATATTTTTTACCTGAGAAATTCAAATAATTGAACAACAACAAAAAGTAGAACTGTAACTCTAATCGTTTTTGAAACATCGTAAAAAAATTCTAAAACAGTAAAAAACGTATTATTTGTTTTCCTTAATGCACCATTATAGCACATCTTTCTAAAGAACAAATTTTGACTTCAGGGGCGATGGAATATAAATTAAAATTTGCGCATCAAACATTTTGCACTAAACTTCTACTTACTGTACCAACGAAAATTTAAAAAAAAACAAAACAGTATTATTATCTATTAAAGTTTTTATACTATCACTAAACAAATAATGGACGAAAATAATGTTAAACTTACATAAATTTAAGAATGAATAATACTCTAATAGAAATAAGAAATTTTGGAACAATGCCACATCTTTTATGAATAAATCAGTCAAAGAAGCAATAAGTCAATAATACATCAGGAATATGTTTTTTCAAAGAAGCAACTTATTGCCAAAATATTATGCACAAACTGCATTAAAGGTCACATGCAATACATCTGTTACATTTTAAAACTTGCCACGTGTTTACAATAAGATCTGAGTAGGTGTGGTTGCTGTTTAAAATAAGATATTACGGTTCCAAACTCAGAAGATGTAAAATGTGATTGAAATAGATACTCTGAAATACTAATTATCCCTATTCAAGAACAATATGATTTAAATAAAATCGGATATTCCGATTATGTGAAAGTCAAACCGTTTATCAAAATATGTAGTACACAATTCGAGCGACATTCGATCAAATGAAAGAATAAATTACAGTACTACCTGTATTTAATGGTGAAAATCTAACATGCGGAACTCTGCCAGGTTAGTTGAGGGGTGTATATGATCGTGTATACGAAGTGCAGCCTATTATCTGGAAAGCCTTAAATGTTTCAAGATGCCTGACATCCTTAGCAATGAAAGCTTTTTCAAGTGGTTGAACGAACCAGAAAACATTAGATACAGTCCCAAGGTGAACTATTAATTTTATTTTACATCAAGGCTAGTCAAGTCAAATCGCGGATGTCGTGACACATCCACAATGGACCTACAAGTTGATCCAGCCCTAAACACAAAACTGTGCACCAGTCCAGTGTTCTGCTGGGGGTTTCATCCAACTTCCCACTGATTTGCTTAGCTTAGCAGGGGAAACTCTCTATAAGAATTGAACTTGAATTGAGAGAAGAATTCTTCTGATGAATTCTTAAATATTTTATGACACTGATGGTAGGTGACTTTCACTTCATCAATCCCATTCGGCTTCCATTGCCGTAGTCTTCTTCCGGACCTAATTATACTCCATCCCATGAAACCGTGCAGCACGTCGAAACATAAAAGTATTAAAATTGTGATTGAACTTAGCGCGATCCATTCGAGTACAAAAAAAATGTTCTTTGCTTATCAGATGAAACTTACTAATTGAAACATACACTAAATACAAAATACAACAGTACCAGTAGAAAGAATTTATACAGTAGACCGATTATGAAACATCCGGTCTGTCGCCGGTTGTTTTGACTGAAGGCGTTGGTAGAGTGGAACATGACTACGCATCCTTTTTTTACTGACTTTCAACCTGTAGTCCGTTTATATCTGCTGCACGGTTCTGTGGGATATACCAAAATACTCCAGCACTGTAATGCACATAAGTTGTGAAGACAAAAAATAAAGTGGAGAAAAGTAAAAAGAAGAAGTTTATCTTTACATAACTTATTACTTTCTCTTGCCTTGTATGTACATTAGGAAAGAAAAGTATTGTTTTCACACCAATTTTTAAAAATCGAGTTTTCAGTGGAAACACATTTTTCAGGCCCCCTCAACTCCAAAAACAGCAGGACACTCGATGCAAACATTTTCATTAAAATTGGCCAACCGGAAATAATACTTTATCGTACGACTTTACTCAAAAACTAAGAACTACGATTTTTTTAAAATCATCTCATTTACTACAATTGTTAAGCTCTGAATACACATTTTAGGGCAAAAGCGTAGATATACTGTAAAAATTGAAGTTGTAGAAAATAAAAAATTCCACAACTTTTATTTCAAGCATTTTTTCTGGAAAAAACATTATTTCTCTGTAACTTAGTGGCGCCAGTGATTTTTTGGTATTTTTCTCACCGAAATCAGTAAAAAATGTTTTCAAAGATAGTGGTCTTAGTATGCAGTTTACGACAAAAATAGTATGTGCATTTAAAGTTAAAAAAAGTGAAAGAATCTAAAACTTACAATATTCCGTTCTTGAGATATTTGTACCCCTCACACATACACACACGCATGCACGTGTAGTCTATATCCGGTGAAAACTCGTTTTCAAAAAACCGACATAAAACAATACTTTCCGTCCTTATATATTCATATAGGGCAAGAGAAAGTCAAAATATGCAATAAAGTTATTTCTTTTTTAATTTTTAATAAAATGAAAATATTTATTGTAATTATCCAGAAAGACATGAATAAATTTTAAATTTACTAACAGAACAGAAAAGGGTTCATCAAATATTTGAAAATATGATAAACGAAAGTAGATTTTCATCGCTGTTGACAAAACTAATTTAATTTGTCTTCATCAAATTTATCTAAAAATAATATACAAACAAATGTAATGGAACATAAATATTTTCGTAAAGAAATAGAAATGACATTCTTTGATAAATTCAAGGAGAAACTATAAATGAACAAGGAATCAAACAGTTCTTGTTTAGATTTTGAAGGGTAAAAATGATTAACAAAAGAAGTGAATTAAATACAAATATTATGAATAATAAAAGATACGCGGAAAAATCTCTCAGCTTTTTTAGAAGGTACATAAAAATATAAAATAACAAAGCATTTTGTTTTGATAAGTTAACTTTTCAAGAATAAAAAAATGTTAAGTATGTTTACATCAGTTTATTACAAAACAAGGGCGCAATTATTAGCATAAGAAGGGTTATGTTAAAATTGATGTATCAAACATCTCTGGATCGATAAGGATTCGTATTGAGAAATTGTAGAAATGATATGAATAATTTTAGGATAGTTACCACTTTTCATGTCCGAAGCTAATTTGAAGATTACTATAGTCGTTTGCACGTTCAGTTGACACAATGGAGCAGTATAGGACAGTGTATTTCTTATGGGGCTCTGACTGCTACTAGTACGCTCACAAACATCGTCTATGTAGATCAATCAATGTCATCATAACCAATAACATTCCCCTCCGCCGCGCCACAACGATAACAAACCTTTATAATACAGAGTAATCTATATCACTATTAATTAATAATTAACACTACAAATTTATACTCAACTTCATATGCGCATTCCAAATATGAAATATTTTTCAACATCTGTTCTGGAAAAGATTTTTAGATTTGTAACAACCGATTGCGTCATTTGTTTACATTTATCACGCAGTGTTTAGAAAGTTTGGCGAAGGAATGTGAAGAAGGCATTAGTAGGTCTGCAGTAAAGTAGATAAAATATTTATTTTAACCCCCCCTTCCCCCTACAATAAAAGAAAATGTTTTTACAGTTTTTTGATTTTTTACAATTCATTAGACATTCTACGTAATACACAATTTGTTTATCTGTGAAGCAAAACTTGAATTGTAGTTCGACCTTAAAAAATACTTGTTCTATAGAGGTTTAAAAAATGTATTAATTATATACGCATCCAGATGCCTTTAATTGATGTTTTTAGTGCGCTAATAGCAGTGACGATTTCCATAAGGTCCACTGTGTCTACTGAACGTGCAAACGACTATAGCAAATACACAAATATCGGCTTTGTAGATAAATCAATGCCATCATAACCAAAAACATTCCCCTCTTCCACGCCCCATCCAAAACAAACCTTTATGGCTAATACACTTACGTGTTTCATAATTAATAAAAATAAAATAGCAAGAAACCAAGCTTTAAAAAACGAGCCATACCGGATATTCTTATGTTTTTTACTTGGTAAGATACGCGATTCCAAACACATTTTCTTCATCTTTCAGTTTATATACTTCTACTGATTTCATGTACATTTTATGTACAATGTAACTATTTGAACAGTATTTTCATTATTTTACAGTCCCAAATTCACGGGCGGGCTTTTATTTCCGAAATTAACAAACCAATATCGAACGAGTGAGTGCGAATGATTGTGGCGTAGTGTGCGCTGGAACCCGACCACCGGTGACGGCCACAAACAGTGAGACATGTTCAGTAAAGCAGCTCGTGGCTGCCGTGTGGCGCAGCGAAAGCTGTGTGCGACGAGCCCATATTAATTAAATAGGAAAGGGGGCCACAAGTGGTCGTGTGCGTCCGTCCTAAGAATGAATCATCAATCAAAAAGACACGGATTAGCCTTCTAGTCGTTCCCGGGTCCCAAATTTGACCCAATTATACCAAATTGTCCAACTGGTTTATAACTGAACAACTTGTTAATTGTACAGTCGTAAATGAATATTTAAAAATTTATAATTTAAAAAACCACCCATAACAGACAGGTGGAGTGTCAAAGTATTTACATTCAATCTGTTCGTTGCTGGGCTAAAATAAATAGTTCTGTTTCTTATCACATGGTCAGCCAATTAAATGACTGAATTATTAAAGAACAGAAGAGGTAGAGATGTAAAAGAAACTAATCAGAGATATCTTCTCTGAAAGTAATGAATTTCATTATACAGCCAGACCCTATGGTGAATGAAATGAAGGTGTCATTTGCAGAGTGGAAAATGTGCTTTTCAGAGGGCCCGGCATGCTGATAAGCATACTTTTCCACTAAGTGAGGAAAGCAATGGTAAACCACCTAACTCCTTATTTTACATAGCAAAACCTCTACAGGTTCAAACCAGCCTTTCAGTAGATGGCCTAAACAACAATACACAATTTTAAAAAAAATGATAAAAGCCACAAAATGTTATAATAATAAATTATAAAATTTTTAATAATGAGTGAAATCCGTAGTTGATGTTACAAAGATCAATGGATTCTACATCATACGATAGAAACAGACACTTGAAAATTTATTTCCAATCGTGTAGGTTGTAAGTAATACAAATCGGCAGTAATTAATGGGGAAGGAAAATGTAAGGGTGTAAGTGAACGTAGAAATCATAATTAATTAGAAATTCGGAAGTTACGAATTCCGTACTGATGTAACAGACCTTACGAAATACTCCTACAGAGTAGACCTGTAATAAAGTAACAAAGTGAATATTTTGTTCAAAGATAAATCGCCTACTAAATTAATAATGGAGGAGAGGTAAATGAGAAAGGGGGTTATATAAAATGAAACATTAGTTAGTTTGGGCAACGTTGAATGTGAATCAATAGGCGTAATTAATTTTCAGCAAGGTACGCACCGGTATGTTTAAGCGTTGTTAGTACAGTAGACAGAGTGCGTAAAAGTGTCGTGTTTATATATATATATATATATATATATATAATACATTCACGCCTGATTAATTTTCCCCGTGTGTGGAAATGCTGAGCAGCGTATAGCCTACAAGTTCAACGGCCTTAACATTGCTTGTTATAATGATAAAAAAATAACGAAAATTATTTTTATATTTGTTAATCTTTTTGTGTTTACTTTACTTACACGATAACAGAAATATTTGCAAACTAATGATACAAACAAATTGCAAAAATACATTTCCACTAACTTTAAACAAAAATAAAAGGTTAATATCAGTCTTATCAAATATTCGCTTTAGATAAGTTAATGTTTACCTTTGCTAATTATGCCAGTAAATTAATAAATCAAAAGAATTTTAAAAAATCTGAAGAAATTAACTTAACAGTTTATTCACTCGTACTATTCTCTACTTAACTACGGTATCATACAGTGGCGAAACTAGTCGGAAAGGATTAAAAAAAAACCTTACAAAATACAAAAATCTGGTGTGAAACACTCGCACAACTTTCTCTTGCCAATGCAAATAATTAGCAATAAACCTAACATTAGTGATAAAACATTCGAAATAAACAAAAAACTAACCTCAATAAACATAACCTAATTTTAATCATGAGTGAAAGACGCAAAATGAAAATCAACCTCAGTTTGGCTTAAAAATACGGAAAATCACTTTCTCGCTAAAGGCTCTGTAGAGAAAATGCTCTAAATAAAAATTGTAGATCTTTTAATTTACCTATAAATTTGATTATACTTTTTTGTCTTAAAATGCATAATAAGGCTGAAATCCTTAAAAATCGATTTATTTTTACACGATTTCGAGAGAAAAAACAGAAAATCGCTAATTACCGCTAAACTAAGCGTTATACAAAAAAAAGTTTGAAATAAAAGTTGTAGAATTTAAAATTCTCTACAACTTTTATTAGGCTATATAGGCTACATTTTTGCGCTAAAATGCACATTAAAGTCTTAATATTAAAACAACAATTTTTTTACGAGAAAACAGCCTCACCAAGAATTTCAGCAGACTTAGCAACTACCCTATCTTGTAGAGCATAAAAAATGTAGTAAATGAGGCGATTTTTAAAAAAATCGTTAGCCGTTTTTGAAAAAATTGCAAATAAGTGAAAAATGACACAAACAAACTACTACTTCCGGTTGACCGATTTTAATGAAAATGTTCGTGTCGGGTTCTCTAGTGGTATCTAACTTAAGTTTCAAGTTTCAGGTTCGTACGATGTTCTGTTCTTGAGATATTTTGTTCACACACACACACAGACCAATCGCTAAAAACCTGTTTTTTGGGTTCAGGGGATCTGAAATGTGTAGATCCGGTGAAAACTCGATTTCGAAAAATCTGCATGAAAACAATACTTTCCTTCCTATATATTCATATAGGCAAGAGACAGTAAAATTATTTTACAAGAATCATAGCAAATATTCCCAAAAATAAAACGTAAAAATATCTAATCATAGAATTCAACATGCTTCCGCTGTCGTCATTGTATGATATTATATTGTGACAATATCTAAAGGAAATGTGGGTTCGTGAATTTTCCAGAAAGATCGAGAGATTGGAAATGTTGTGAATAATAAGAGTAATAAATAGAGTTTTCTTAGAATTAGTTAAAGAATATTATTTGTAAAATAATTGGTCTTTTATAGTAAAAGTAGGCCTGGCTTTTGTTGTCACTCGGTATTGTGAGAGCCAGGTACTTAGTTAGATAATTGGTGTTTTTTATAACACCTTCTATTCATTCATCCTAATTTCTTTACAGTTGTTAAGATTAATCCAGAAGCCGTCAAACGGATTTTTTATTTAATTATTATATCGAAAATCTGTCTTTTCTCGAACTCTCCATTAGCCCACCTATAAAAGCGCCGGGTTGTTTATGGTCCGAATTTAGTTTACATTTGTCTGTAACTTAGGGAGCGTATTCGATAGTGTATACAGGTAGTCCAGTACGTTAGAATAGGTCAACGATACTGTGAATAAACTGCTATTGTTTAACTTTTATTTATTGTGTCATTTCTGTACGTAGTATTAAGTAAATTAGTTAAGTTATTTATTCTATTAGTTAGTTAATCTTCTTCTTCTGCCTTTAAAGGATTAGGAATCTCTGCCTTTTCCGAACCTCTCAAATCTGCCCATCTCTTTCTCGGGTGTCCTCGTTCTCTCCTACCCTCCGGCTTATAGCCCAGTGTCTGCTTAGGTATCCTCTCCTCCCGCATTCTGTTTACATGCTCTAACCACTGCATTCTGTTCTGAGATACCTTGTTGTTAATAAAGAAGATGTTGAGTTTTTTCCTTATCTCGGAATTCCTGTCACGATCTTCTCTACTACACCCGTATGTATAACGAAGAAATTTCATTTCAGATGCTTGCAATCTACTATTAGTTAATTGTATTAGTTAATTATAGCCTAATTAGTTTGTTATTTATTAAGTAGTTTCATTGAAATATACTTGTAGATAGATTGTAGTCCATTATTTAATTTTAATTTTTAGTTGTAATAAATACTTTTAATTTTAAACTTTAGTGTGTTAATTATTTAATTTACCCAGATCCCGAAACGGACCCTAGAGATAAGTGTCACAATATTTTCCAGGTTGTAAAATTCACAAAAAATAAATAAGAATGATTCTTCTTCCTCTTCTTTCTGTCATGTATTAAGGCCTTCCAACCTGTTCAGACTTCTTTGTCCTTCTTTTTCGCTGTCGCACAACTCTTCGTCCATCAGGAATGTAATTTAATGCTCCTTTCGCCCATCTATTCTCACTCATTCACATCAAATTTTCCTTCCATTCCTCTCTGAAAGAAATTCCTCTTAGACAAAGAAGACATTTAAGTTGGCTTAGATTTCCTCGTTCTTAATGAGATCCATCAAACTACACCCCTGAACTCTACTAAAGCACCACATTTCCGCTACCTGGATCTGACAATTATCCATCCTCCCAAGTACCAGAACTCACAACCGTACAGTAACACTGTACTAGCCAAAGTATTGTAAAACTTCAACCGAGTTTCTTTCCGAACACTTTTACCCAGTTATCTTGTTATTGTCCCAAACGATTAAGTTTATCGATGTTTGCATTTATGGCGTACGTAAAATTAAATCCAAGGTATTTTAAATACTGTAAGTACTCTAATTAGGCACCAATTGATAACTACTTTTATTCGTTCGGGGTTTCCCCCAAAAAACCATCGATTTTGTAAGACATCGCCACGGATATTTCAAAGTTTTTTTTTAAATTTATTTATTTAAAGTCGCATCAACTGCTAGGTCATTAGCAAAATCGGTGGATTATGTAATATTAAATGTGGGATTTGACACGTGAAAATTTCCAGACCCTGTCCGGGAATCGAACCCCGGACCTGCGTGTGGCAGGCCAATGCGCTAACCACTACACTACTGGGGTGGCCATTTCAAAGTTACTTTTGAAATATTTTATCCAAATTATAAACTCCTTTCTGCAAATTATCTTCAGACTCTACTATCAAGACCATTTGCAAAAAATAGCGTATTTAAGTAGCTTCCCTTACCTACTTCAATGTTTTTAAAACAAACACTATAAATATTACAAATTAGGACATACTGGTATTTAGATACATTTAAAGAAACGTGGTTGTTAAAAAGGAATCAAACTCAAAGTAAAACTCATAAATAAAACAAAACATTAATAATATCGGCCGTTTAGAAGCTCATAAAATACAAAACCACTTCAGAGGTTTGTGTATGTATTATACGGAAACAGTATTTAGAGGTTTCTAAATGACACTTCATTTCTTGCCTTAGGCCTACAAGGAGTGCTGGCAGAAGCGAGGTGTTGATATATTAAATGAAATTCCGTCACCAGTAAACACTGTAGTCGTGTACCAGAATTAAACAGTGCCACACTTTTGTAAACCTTATTCAGAGTTCAGAGCGCATACACAAATATACTAAACCAATTAAAATAGTTTCATATCCCTTCTTAAACAAATACGAGATGAAGTAATTTAAAACACTCATATGTTTGTTTTCCAAATATATAATGACAACGAAGGCATTTCCTGGTAAATATTTAAATACTTAAATTAGCATTCGTGTAAATTTATTTATTTTGGTTCATTGCCCATTTCATTTATCTTTGTATGCATACTAACTAGATATATTACATCTTTAGACATACATATCATATTATAAAAAATTTAAATAAACATAATTTTATCGGGAACACTAGATAATATCAATTCAAAACTATTTTGTTTCTTTCAATTCAAATTATGTTTTCCTCACACTATATCTAATTTATCTGTACCCTACATAATATGGAAATATCAAATGAGGAAATTATTAACAACAAAAATTAAGTGGCATTTTGTGGATAAATAAACGTATCTTGGTCATGAAATTCAAATTACTAGTGTCAATCAAACCTGAAGAAAATAGATACATCTTTAGGAAACTTACTGATCCTAAGAAGGAAGGTTTTCGGCCAGTGTATGCTTCCAGTTGAGACCTACGGCGTTAAAACATTATTCTCAAGCATCACAACTGTTAAAAACTTAAAGAGTAAGTTCAGAAGAAAATGAAGTACTGGAAAGATATAAAACTTCTATGAAAGGTAGAAAGAGGTCCTGAAAGACATTTTGGTACAGCAATAGAATTGAAGGATTGCTCCTTGCGAATTGTTATCCCTACATGGAAATTAATTCTACCGAACTAACCTCATGTTTTCTCATATTTTTTACTTTTTCTTGCCAATATGAATATATAGGAAGGAAAGTATTGTTTTCATGCAGATTCTTCGAAATCGAGTTTTCACCAGATCTACACGTTTTCAGACCCCGTTAACTCAAAAAACATGTTTTTAGCGTATGGTCTGTGTGTGTGAACTATCTCAAGAACGGAACATCAAACGAACTTGAAACTTAAGTTAGGTACTTGAGGACCTGACACGAACGTTTTCATCAAAATCGGTCAACCGGAAGTAGTAGTTTATTCGTGTCATTTTTTACTTTTTTGCAATTTTCTCAAAACCGGCTCCGACGATTTTTTTAATTATCGCCTCATTTACTACACTTTTTATGCTCTACAAGATAGGGTAGTCGCTATGTCTGCTGAAATTCTTGGTGAGGCTGTTTTCTCGTAAAAAAATTGTTTTTTTAAGATTGCGGCTTTAATATGAATTTTAGCGCAACAACGTATATGATAAAAGTTGTAGAGAATTAAAAACCTACAACTTTTATTTCAAACATTTTTTTTTGTATAACGCTTAATTTATCGGTAGTTGGTGATTATCTGTTGTTTTTTTCATGAAAATCTGTAAAACAAATCGACTTTTTAAGATTTCGGCTATAGTATCCATTTTACGACAAAAATGCATATAATCAAATTTATAGGAAATTAAAAGATCTACAACTTTTATTTGAAGCATTTTTCTCTACAGAGCCTACTTTAGCGTGAAATAGTGATTTACCGTTTAAGCTAAACTGAGGTTGATTTTCATTTTGCATTATTCACTCATGATTAAAATAAGGTTATGTTTTATGACGTTAGTCGTTTGTTTATTGCTAAAGTTTTATTGCTAATATTAGGATATATTGTTCATTAGTTGCGTTGGCAAAGTTGTGTGAGTGTTTCACACCACATTTTTAAGTTTTTAGTTTTTATATGATTATCAAGCATAAGCATTTTAATATGGCCAAAACAGGCAGGTGGAGTGTTATTTTAATATACTCTATCTGTTTGGTAACAGACAGGTGGAGTGTCAAATTATTTACATTCAATCTGTTAGTTGCAGGGCTAAAATAAATAGTTCTGTTTCTTATCACATAGTCAGCCACTTATATGACTGAACTATTTAAGAACAGAAGAGGTAGAGGTGTAAATGACACTAGTCAGAGTTATTTCCTCTGAGAGTAATGAATTTCACTATGCAGCCAGGCCCTGTGGTGAATGAAGTGAAGGTGTCATTTGCAGGGTGGAAAGTGAGTGCTTTTCGGAGGACCTGGCATGCTGATAAGCATACTCTTTCAACTCAGTGAGGAAGGCATAGGTAAACCACCTTACTCCTCGTTTTTACTTAGTAAAACCTCTAGAGGTTCAAACCAGCCTTTCGGCTGTTGACCTAAACAACAACAACAAGCATTTTAAAAACGGGGCTTCTTATTTACTATTGGTAAATTTCTATCTTTCTATAATTAGCAAGAAAGAAAGAGCTGAAGAAGATGGGAACGTCATCCTCGTACGCCCGTCATATAAATCTATATTACTATTCACTTCACACAATCTGATAGTGAAAGGAAAATATTATCGATTTGTAAGCGTAAATGACTGAATAAAAGATTCGTTGATTTCATTATCACCTACAATTAAGGAACCGTACACGGTTATTATTATTATTATTATTATTATTATTAATTTATTCTAAGAATGCAATATTTGTTGTTTCTGATCCTTTTATAACTTCTAAAATATGATAGGTCAGTAAACTGAAGTAAAATTCTTGCTATTATAATATGAAAGCCACATTACTTTAAACTTATTTTTTGACTGAAACTTATCCTATATTTATATCATTTTAATTTTAAGCAGTCAATATATACGGACCGATAAAATTGAAAGTATTAATTTTTAATGTAAATTAAAAGTTTTTAATAAACAACGAAGAAAAATTTATTTAGCTATAAATAAAATAAAATTTTTACTTAATTTAAAAAGTTTTGTTTTTGTCAACTGGAAGGTGGGTGGCTTAGGTGAGCCGAGGCGTGCGTAGTCAAAGACAGTACCTATACTTGTACGTACTTATCTACTCTGGTGATTTCATCCATATTTTACAGAAATCGCATGTTTTATTACTACCAAATTTTATCAAAAATAGTTAATAAAAAGTTCCGTTTCTATAATGCTTGTACCTAATAATCATATTACAAACATAAAGCAAATTCTTCGATTTGTGTTCTGTACAAAATTGTGTTTCAGAACTTGGAACTTAACGGTATCAGAAACATTAAAACGGGAAAATAGTAATAAACAGCTTACGTAAAACACAACAACATGAGTGTTTTTATTTTTTAATTATACCAATTTTTTATTTCTACTAATTATAAACCAATTGGCATTTTAATTATTTGTTTTCTAGTTACTTCTAACAAAAATTCTTAGCAACTGTTTTTTCTACTAGATTAAAAACTCAGTTTACTTTATTGTTTCCTAGTACGTAATTCATTTAATATCTACAGAGGCAGCCCTAGTGATTTCGGGGATGCCTCCACGGGATATAGTGACGTGCGGGAGGGAAGAGCTGCGAGCTGGTGCTGATAAAGAGGAATGTTGGGATCGATAACTCAGCAGGTGGCAGAGGAAATAGAGCGAAGCTAGGGTCGGGGATTGGACAAGGAGGTTCACTCCAAATGTCGAGGTGTGGATAAGGAGAACATTTGATTATATCACCCAGCAGTTGTTAAAACGGCATGGTTGCTTTGGGGCATATTTGACGAGGTTCAAACTTAGTGCAAGTGCCGAAATGTCGACTATGCGACAGTGAAGAGGAGGAGTCCATTGCGCATATTTTGAAAGATGTCCCTATTTTGGCCTCGACCGAATGGAGACATCTGAGAAGATAAGCGTTGCACAGTGGAGCTCAGAGAGAAAGCCTAAAGAGTAGGGGCAGCGATGCTGCAGGATGAGGAGAGCTGGAAGTTGGTTGCTCAGTTTGCGGAGGGGTGATCGGGAAACTGCTTAGGGAGGAGAAATCTGGAGATCAGCGGGATCACCCTCTCCCACAGTAAATCAATCCTATTCCAATCTCATAAAGTAGGCACACTAATTTCATGAGCTGGTGATGAAAGAGATGAATGAAAGTGAGAGAGTGAGTGTTGGTCAGTGACAGCGAGAGGGATATTGGGCTACGGTTCCCATCCACGCCCTGCTGACAGTGTGTAAATTTTTTAACCCGACAATTTCCTTGTAGTATTATGTAAACAGTACCGAGGGAGGTGGAAGGTTGTATGCTGATGTCGGATCAATTGGCCAGGCGGCGGGATTTTGGTTGGTAGGCGGTTGCGGCCTCCTTGGGGCTGGACAAGGACGCCTCAATCGAGTCCAACACTACTTCCCCCATCGTGAGGGAGTGAACATGAGTTTTTCTCGCCGCCTCGGATAAAAAAAAGTAATTCATTTAAATGTAGGACACCGCAATTCAATTGAAATTTAAAAGTTTAGAGACAAAACAAATATGAGAAATATAGTTACTCTATATTATTTCAACTTTATTTTGTATTAGTTCAGCATTACTTTGGAATCCTTTTTGAGAGACCGCAGCAATCAATGAATCATCAAAAGGAAATTGTTAGAAAGATAATTCAACTTTCACAACAACTTTTCAAAATTAATTTTTTAACGTTATATCCTGCGAGTGATCTCGTTTACAAGAACAATCTGTAAAATACATTCAAACTAGAAAAATTTAATAAACGTAAAAACCCCTTACTTCAAACAGCAACTTTGTATTATAGTAAAGATTTTATAACAGTAATAATCTCAGCATTAATTTTAATCTCGTTTCGTAACAAGATATAAATAGAAAAATAAAAATTCACACAAAATTTATAGACCGATAAAAATACTATAAAGGATAATGACGTGCAGACAAAAACTGAATGAATGACTCCAAAATTTATTAATGAACTAGTTGATAAGAATATAAGATAAATTTGTAGTAAAAGATAAATATAATGTTCCAAAGATGATTAAACTGGTCGTTTTTATACATAATTTCCAAAACTGATGAGTTAAATTGATGACTTGGCATATAAAAATAATAGTATGAATCTTATTTGCTTATGTAACGATGTACAATATTAGAAAATCTGATATGAATCTAAAAATTTTGCAATGTCAGAAATAGACAAATTTATTGAATAATTTAATAACCTTTACATGTGTCGCCATAATTTCTTCACATTAGTATCACATAGTGTAACCAAATCATTCCTGAACCTATTCCGGCACAATCCAAAACTGCCGGGAAGACAAAAGTATAAAATACCAAAATGTCAGCAAAGTTCCCGCTTTTAAAATTTCAGAATTTAAAATGCGGACTTCAACGCTTTCTAAAAAGTGAAATACCTATAAAATAAAAAGGTGTTTTAAATTAAATTATTTATTAGATCCATGTAAATTGAACGGGTAAAAATTTATGCGATAATCTTAGGAAACTGATGTAAAGCTGCTTTATTATTTATAAACAATATAGCCTACACTGTTTATACACAATAAACCATATTACATTATATTTAGCCGGTCCGTACAGCGCAACTGGCTTTTATTCCAGCGTCCCGGGTTCGATTCCCGGTCAGGTCTGACATTTTTTTCACCTCTATATCACTTCATTTGCCCATAACAGGCAGGTGGAGTGTTAAATTACTTGGACTCCATGTGCTAGTTCCAGGGCTGTAGAAAATAGTTCTGTTTCTTATCACATAATCAGCCAATTATATAGCAAAAACAATTTACAAACAGAAGAGTTCGAGGTGTAAAGGACACTAATCATAGTAATCTTCTCTGAAAGTAATGTATTTCATTATACAGCCAGACCCTGTGGTGAATGAATTGAAGGTGTCATTTGCAGGGTGGAAAGTAGATGGTTTTGAGAAGGCCTTGCATGCTGATAAGCATACTTTTCCACTCAGGGTGGAAGGCAATGGTACCTCACTCTTTGTTTTACTTAGTAAGGCCTCTAGAGGTTCAAACCAGCCAGGCTTATGATCTAAACAACAATCACTTCATATTATTACTTACGCACAAGCCTCGACTAACATTGGCATCAGTACTTAAAAAAACCACAACACGACTGCCAAACTGACTTTTCCACCCACTTGATCCCATGCTTTGTCTATCGCACTCAGTGAGAGACAAAGTTCTTCTTGGAACATTCCGTGATAGCAAAATAATACAAAGCACGTTGTTTTTCCACAGCGCCCACAATTCTCTACAAAAGTTTTCTTTGAGATAGTTAATTTTGAATGGCACTTTGGCCGCTGTAAATACAAATAAAAATATTGAATTTTCTCCAATTTTCCATTATGGAAAAAGTCGTAGGTTCGGGCACTTTTCAAATGTTATTTTAATAGCCGTCAGGAGTATGTTTGCCAAATTTCAAAACAGTATGAGTTATTTCAACTCAAACACCAATACCCGGGGCTAGTTTTATAGTCAGCCTGTAACTTTAATATTTTCGTGTTATTTGAGCTTTTTGCTATTCGAGATACCTTCGATCATAATCACCCCGGGTAAAAAAATTTTTTACAGCATATTTATTTTGCTTATCAGTATAACAAAGGAAAGTATCCCCCAGTAATAAATTATAAATTTCAAACTTAAAAAGTTTACTTTATTTGAGGCAACTGAATAGAGTTTAATTAAAAGTACGCTTCACAACATCACAAACTTTGTCACGTTCGATTCTGTAGAATAGGCCGACTTCTTTATACATTGAATACGAAATGTAGGCCTACTTTGAATTTGTTTTTTACTTTTCAATAAACATCTTCTACTGTATCGGTAATTTTAATTTTATATACACCAGATCTACCAATCAATGAGACTGTTTCTCTGAATTTTCACAATAAGATTTTATTTAGAAATGATTTACAGCATTCTTTTTTCATACATTACCTACTTGTTTATACATTGAATACGAAACGTACTTTGAACTTGTTTTTTACTTTTCCACAAACATCTTCTACCGTATCGGTAATTTTAATTTTTTATAAACCAGATCTACCAACCAATGAAACTCTCTGAATTTTCACAATAAGATTTCTGAGTTTCTCTGAATTTTCACAATAAGATTTTATTAAGAAATGATTTACAGCATTCTATAAATTAAGACAATATATTTCATCACGTTTTTATGTAATACTAGCATACCCCGTACGGCTTCGCACGCGAAACATGTATAATCGATTTTTTAAAAATAAATATGTAACAGAATTGTGTAGTTGCTAGTCGACTGTTTACTCCCAACGCACGCACGCGCACACACAAAACCCTATATCTACTTCAACAGCAATACCTACTAAAATGTACACACACACGTACCTATTTATGAAAATCTTAATTAAGTCCCTTAAGGTTATCAAAAAAGAAAATGTTGTTGTGAATATAAATACGAATATGCTGTCAAAATTTCATGAAAATCCTTTCAGTAGTTTCAGATAGTCTATTAGCATGCACAAAAAAACACGCTTTGTCTTTATAATTAGTATGGATAGATTTAGAAATACTTGAAAAACCATAAAAATTCCATCTTTATCTCTGTTTTTCAAGCTCAAACCATCTAACACCTGTATTTCAACTGAGTTCAGATATTTTTTGTATAAATTTTTTTTAAAGAAACCAGGAAATATAATGTAAATGGTTGACCACTACTCGTGAAAACACAAAAAAAACTAGACGAAATTAAAATCGTCTGCTGCCATACAAGGATTTGGCATTTAGTAAGATATGAAATTTATAAATCGGGTAACACCGGGCATTCAGACAATTTAAATAAAATTGTATACTAGTATAATCTCATAAATTAATGTAAGGAAAAACCCTTTCATGAGACGACGCGTCTCATGACTATTGGAAATTTTTAAAAAGCCTTACGTTTGATTTACGGTAATTAGTAATTCCTGTATCTACACTTTACGAGAAATCGAACGACATTATTTTGATTTCCAAATTCCGACTTTGATTTCTTAACTTCCGGTTTAGGGCCACTTCCGGTTAAAACCGGAACTTCAAACCAAATTTAGACCCACTAACTTTTGTGTAGATTACGAATCCGAAACCCATAGTTGCTATCTTCAGTAGTTTCTGACATCTGGCTGTGATGTACAGACGGACAAAACAAAATAACAGATGACATTTTTTTAAATTACCACCATTTAAAAACAAAAAATATTGTCACTATTACTCTAACAATTTCAGATTACTTGAAGCAAGTAAAGGCAACGGGGGTAAATTTAATACTGTACGTAGTTAAGAAATAAGAAGTCTTTGTAATCAAATACCGGGACAAGAGTATCGTTTGCTTTGTAAACGGTACGTTTAAGGAAGAATTCCTTTAACCCTGGTCACCGAACAGATTGCCCAGACAAAATTTAATATCCCTTGAGCGTGAAATAAAGAGGTGTAATAGATTTGGGCGGTAGCCTACCTGTAAAATTGGGACACAACCATTTAAGAGTACTTTGAAACACGTTATTATCAAAACAAAATACCATAAAAATTATTCTAAATAAAACAATCATATATGATGTTAAAAATCTGGTGTGAAACACTCACACGACTTTTTCTTGCCAACGCAAATAATGACCTAACATTAGGCTAGTAATACAACATTTGTGATTAAAAAAAAATAGATAAAAGACAGGAGTATTTTTGTACTTACTTTTAATATAGTTATAAAATAATAATAATAATGTTAACTTTATTTTATCACTAGTTTACAAAATTACATTCACTAATTTGTATTTAGTCCTAAAGATGTAAAAAAGACGTATAGTAGCAAACTTTATTTAATTTTTGTACAAATTTTCCTTAAAATGTATTTTGAACAGTAGTTAGGAAAAACTTGTATAATTAGCATGATCTCCGGTTACAAATTTTTTAGGAAATATCTTATGTTAGCTAAATGCCAAGGAATTTTTTTAAATTTATTTTTATGCTACGTATATTTGTACACGACCAAAGAAAACCTTCCAATGAAAATATTTCATAGATATATCTCATTACCTATGCCATCTGATTGTTTTAAAATAAGTCAGTAGGATCTCTTTATAATAACTTTATCATGCTGTTTAGGTCAACAGCCGAAAGACTGGTTTGAACCTCTGAGGCTTTACTAAGTAAAACGAGGAGTGAGATGGGTTACAATTGCTTTCCTCACTGAGAGGAAAAGTATGCTTATCAGCATGTCAGGCCCTCCGAAAAGCATCAACTTTCCACCCTCCAAATGACACCTTCATTTCACTTACCACGGGTCTGGCAGTACAATGAAATTCATTACTCTTAGAGGAGATAACTCTGACTAGTTTCTTTTTTACACCTCTATCTCTTCTGTTCTTAAATTGTTCAGCTATATAATTGGCTGATTATGTGATAAGAAACAGAACTATTTTTTACAGCCCTGGAACAAGCACATCAAGTGAAAGTAATTTAACACGCCACCTGCCTGTTATGGGCAAAACTTTATCATAAATAAATAATAATAATTATCATATAAATAATTATTATTAAGAATAAAACGAAAGTGTTGTGAAGCAGCAAGAGTGGTTTAGAAGAGATGGGATATTTAAAAGTACGCAATGAAAATGGGAAGTTGGGGAATTCCGCTATCTAGGAAGTAAAATAACAAAGAACGGTAGAAGCATAGGTGTAATCAAAAAAAGAATTTCTCAAGCTAGAAAAGCCTTTGAAATGAACAACAGCTTACTGACTACAAACACTGAATTACAGATTAAGACGAATTTCTTAAAACACTATGTTTGGAGTGTATACGGGAGTGAAACATGGGTGCTAGGGGCTATAGAAAGGAAGAGGATAGAAGCTTTTGAAATTTGGTGTTTAGGAAAATGTTAAAGATTAGGTGGGAGAACAAAATACGTAATTTAGAGGTTCTTAGGCGAACGGATGAAAAAAGTAGTGTATGGAAGGATCTTAGCAGAAGAAGGGATAAGCTAGTGGAGCATATTCTAAGACATCCAGGTATTAGTCTATCAATAATGGAGGGTAATATCGAGGAAGTGAATTGTAAGAGGAGGCAAAGGTTCGATTATATAAAGCAAATTACAAAAGATGTGGGGTGTTACAAGTGTGTAGATATTAAACGACTTGCGCAAGGTAGAACATCTAGGAGAACTACATCAAACCAGTTGAGAGACTGATGACAAAAAATATATAAATAATAACCCAGGTATTGGTCTATCAAAAATGGAGAGTAATGCTGAGGGAGTGAATTGTAGGAGGAGGCAAAGGTTAGAATATTTAAAGCAAATTACCAAAGATGTAGGGTGTTACAAGTATGCAGATAAGAAACGAATTGTGTAAGACAGAACAGCTTGGGAACTGCAACAAACCAGTCAAGAGGATGATAAAAAAAAATATAGACGTAATTATATAGATATTAATTTTTTATTAAAATAAATCACTGAAATCACAGATTGGAATTGGAAGGTATAAAAGATAATAAAGTTAAATTTATCACATCTTAAACATTTTCAAATTATTTACACTGAATCTGTTCGTTGCAGGGCTAAAATAAATAGTACTGTTCTTATCACATGGTCAGCCAATTATTAAATGACTGAATCATTTAAGAACAGAAGAGGTAGAGGTGTAAAAGACACTAATCAGAGTTATCTCTCTGAAAGTAATGAATTTCAATGTACAGCCAGACCCTGTGGTGAATGAAGTGAAGGTGTCATTTACAGAGTGGAAAATGTGTACTTTTCAGAGGGCCCGACATGCTGATAAGCATACTTTTCCATTCAGTGAGGAAGGCAATGGTAAACCACCTCACTCCTCGTTTTACTTAGTAAAACCTCTAGAGGTTCAAACCAGCCTTTCGGCTGATGACCTAAACAACAACAACTTAAACATTTAATATTAATAAAATTAAAATTATAAAATCCATAAAATCAAGGACTAAGAAACCATATAAACAGATGTGTCTGTGAGAATAATTATATTTAACATAATAGAGAACATCATATCGATACAGTCATGTACGAGATCTTGCAATTTCTCTGCTTGAATGTATCAAACAAGTTAACTTATATCGAGTGACATTATGAACATATAATAATATACAGAAGAGAATGTTTTGACAATAAACTGTCGAAGTAATTTGTGAATTGTTACGTGGTGCAAATATCTGTGATCGACAACAACACACGTTTCCAGCGTACCTAATTTCCTTTTCAAAATATACTTGTATCAAGTATATGCGTGTAAATAACTTGTTCCTTCTGTTCAGAATATTTCAAATTTTAAACTTTACATAACAATAAAGAACTTTAGAAAAGGTTATAAACCTTTAATAATAGGTTACATTGGATTTATTTTACAGTATGTATTTTATGATACAACGTAGGCGAAATAACTAAAATGGAATTAAAATGATAACATCAACAGAAATTCGATTCATTTTTACTTTCTCTTGCCTATATGAATACATAGGAAGAAAGTATTGTTTACATATTGGTTTTTCGAAAAGGAGTTTTTACCGGATCTAAACTTTTCAGACTCCTTGAAATAAAAAAACACGTTTTTAGCGATTGGTCTGTGTGTGTGAAGAACATATTTCAAGAACGGAAAATTATACGAAGTTGAAACGTAAAACTTAAGTTAGATACTACTACCGGACCCGACACGAAAATTTTCATCAAAATCGGTCAACCGGAAGTAGTAGTTCATACATGTCATTTTTTGTAATTTACTAAAAAACGGCTTCTAAGATTTTGTTTAAAAATCACCTCATTTACTATGTTTCTTATGCTCTACAAGATAGGGTAGACGCCATGTCTGCTGAAATTCTTGGGAAGGAAGGCTGTTCTCTCGTAGAAAAAAAGGGTTTTTTTAAGACTGCGGCCTTAATATGCATTTTAGTGTAAGAATGTATATAATTAAAGTTGTAGAAAATTTAAAATCCCACAACTTTTATTTCAACATTTCTTTGTATAGCGCTTAGTTTAGCGGTAATTAATGATTTTCTGTTTTTTTATCTTCATGAAAATCTGTAAAAACTGGATTTTTTAAGATTTCAGCCTTAGTATGCATTTTACGACAAAAGTGTATATAATAAAATTTACAGGAAATTAAAAGATCTACAACTATATGTTAAAGCATTATTCTCTACAGAGCGTAGTTTAGCGTGAAAGAGTGGTTTTTTGAATTATTAAGCCAAACTAAGGTTGATTTCTATTTAGCATCATTCACTCATGATTAAAATAGTTACGTTTTTTGAGGTTAGTTTTTTGTTTATTTCTAATGTATTATTACTAAAGTTAGGTTACGTTGGATCTGGAACTTATACAAATTAAAAACCCACGGGTTATGTACCGTAACTAATATTATACTCGTGAGAAAATAAACAAAAAGTTGTTACGGCTTTAAAAAATAAAAAAAAAACAATTACAATTTAACTTTCTATCAACTTACTAAGTTTCTACGTTAAGTTAGACACCTGAGTAGGATGTAACAAAATCAAAGTTTGAAGAATACTTACTAAAAAAAAACTTACACCCGGACTTGTTGTTGACTAGCTAAATAAATTTACAGTTAACTAAAATATTCATCAGGAAGTTAAAGTTACTTTAACTTTGGCAACCTTTTGACTTTACTTCCAAATAATATTACGGTAAAGTTATTTTTGCAGTGATGTAATATTTATAATAATCGATTGTCAGTCATTTTTACACATGTTCTTTAAAAATTACAGGTTTTACAGTATGATATAGACGTCATTTCCTCAACTAGGCCTATCATAATAAAATGTCAAATCTGGCTCAATGTATTTTAAACGGAGATTCTGTCCTTAAATACCTAGATACGAAACTAACTTCTTTTCTGAGTTGTAAAATAAAAGACTACTCAGATTCTATAATGAAATTAGAATCTGCAGTTGAAAATTGTCCCGCGTTTTTAGGATGATACACGCACAGGCTACAAGAAGATGAATGTAGAGAAAAATCGTGGAAGAAACTAGCAAAGAAATTTTAAAAAACCTTCTTCGGGTTTTGTTCTCTTGTTTGTATTTTATTCTTTAAATCGTTAAATCAGTTTTTACGACGACGATGAAATTCTTGTTCTTGAATTTTGATGTTATTTGCGTCTGTAAATTATAAAATGTCCACACCTCCGTGGAACCTACATGATAAACCGACCCTTACACACACGCGCGCGCGCGCCCAGCACCCCTTATACCTGCCTAGCGGTGTTTTAGATACTCCAGTAGTGAGTCACCTACTAGGTACTTAAATGCAATACCACCATTTTGGTTGTAATTATCCTTATCAAAATTGTATAATAATTTTCAAAATCTATATATTATTCCTTGAAAAATGAGCCCAATTATTGAACAACGGCAATCAGAATGAAATTCAACATCGGAAAAGGTTAGGATTATCACAATGACACCGTGTTTGGATTCATTATTCAAGAAATAATATTAGATTTTAAAAATGATTATACAATTTTGATAAAAATAATTTCAACTGAAATAGGTAGTATTGCAGTCAAGCACCAAGTAGGTGACTCATTACTGAAGATTGTAGAACGTAGGTCAGGCAGGCTAAGGCGGGTAAGGGGTTGCTGTGCGTGTGTGTGTTTGTGCGTGTAAGGGTCGGTTTATGATTTAGGTTCCATGGAACTGTGGACATATTATACATCAAAATTTATTTTGTAAGCGGTTAATAAACGGTTTTCACCAGTAGATTTTTCGTAAAATTCTACATGCAAATGATGTGTCACATGACCACTTTCGTATTTAAAAAAAAGTTAAATTCAAAATGGTGGTTCCAAGATGGTGGAAAAATATGTAAAAAAATTAATTTCAGTAGATTCTATAGATTCATAAGACTATATTATGTTTTGAAGAATAACGTCACTTGTTTGCGAAATATTTTGCCGTATTCAGACTTTTAGGACATCGATAATCCGTAAACTGGACTGAACAAATTCGTAATACTAAGGAAAAACTTGAAACTACCATTTTACAACAAAATATACTTACAAGTCAACTAAATAAAAAAATACACCAGAACAAGTGAAGAAGACCAAAGACCAACATGACGGTCGATGCGACGTTGTGTAAAGTGCTACTTGAGAACAGCGCGCGAGACTCTCTGCCGCTGATACTTCAAGTGCGACTGTTCCATCACACGTTGCAGTATTATATCATGTAAGTAATGGATTTAATAGTAAATTGAATACCCTACAACTATTATTTCGCTTATTTTTTCAAAATATTAAGCCGTTTTGGTGTTATTTAAGTTTTAAACGAGCTCTAGAAGGATTTTTCGCAGAAATTTCAAATTTGATCGTATTTTCTCCAAGGCTTTCCCATTTAGAAACCGTTTTTTTTGTGTTTAAAATGTTTGGCAACTCTTAATCTTTAATTTGGTGAGTATAAAAAGCCTCTACGGTAATTAGAACGGAATATAATCAAACAGACGAATTAATGCAGGAACGCTTGCGGCCATCTTTAATCGCCATTTTGGTCGATTGCCCCGGAGTGTTTTTTTGGAACATTGGATATTATTGATCAGGAGGTTAAAACGAACACGTCGCGATGTATGACAAGTTAGGATGTGACGGGGTACGGTAACCCTATCTGGCCCACGGGCTATAAGTAATACAAATTTACATTACTATCATTACGAAGTCACATTGTCGTCTGATCACTCGTGTCATTTTGGTGAGCGCTTTACAGTTCAACCGTGCAGTTCATAGTGGTAGGCCTAACGATTGTTCGTCTCTTGTAACATAGTCCTTCAGTGGTCTAAATTAATTAATAAAAGAAACAAAATTACTATATTTACATTTTAATGTTCACCACCATCTATTAAAATCCGGTATATCACAAAATATTTAAACCAACAAAAACTGGAATTTTCATACAAAAAATACGTCGTAAAATGTTCAAATAGATAAATATTTTTAAGGAAAAATATTACACAGTTATAATTTTTACTTTATTTTTATAACTAATGAAAACATTTTTCGAACTATAAAAATTACCAACAAATAAATTTACAATAATAAAAATATATTAAAAACCTTGAACGACAAGTTTATATCTAGTAAACGGGAGGTAAAACAGTTAAGTGTGTTCATGAATTTTATTTTAATAGAAAGTAATAAAAATAAACAAAAATAAGAATCAAAATGAACGTGAGTATTATTAAACTTTAATACAACAAAATATATTAATATTTATACATAAAAAATATCGATATAAATGTTATAACTTAAGTCTACCTTGAAGCAATATTACACATCCCGTTAACCTCTGTTCAGTAAAATTATGTAAGTACGATACTGATGATAAACCAAGATATACGGGGTTAAGCAAATATCGGATTATCAGAAATTACAGATAACCGATGGTAATAGATACTGAAGTCACGAGATTGCCTTTTATGTATGGATGGGCTGTGAGGAAGGGAAGAAAAATTTGCAGGGCTGCCAACCTCAAAAGTCAGACACTACTCATACATTTCACTACACTGCAGTTTCTACATACCTTTTGTAAGCTGTAGTTTATTCCAAGAAAATGTTTTCTTCATTAACCTCATAGAAAATAAATGTGACCTGTAATATTGCCTATAGCTTAATTATATGACTATAAATGTTTAATTTACTGTAATTACCAGCTACCTTATTCCATTGAAACAAAAACGTCCTAAAAAAAAGTTCATTCTACGAATGAATCTCCTTCTTTACTATCGCTGCCATAGGCGTCTTCACGATCAGTCTCACAAGTATCTACCTAACCGGTTCCTTTTTTACCAGGTTTCAACAAAACTGTTGAAGAATAGCTTCTTCAAGTCTTTAATTTCCTTCTTTATTTTTCGAATAGTGGAAAGAGAAACATCAGAGTAGTTAGCCACTCGTTTATGGCTTCTATTAAGAGGCAGGGAAAGGCATTTTGTTTAGCTTCAACTTCACGGCATTTTATTACACTGCATATTAGATTTCGTTCAGCAATGTGAATAGTCTGCCTACGTTTTCCAGAAACTAACATTTCTTTTTATGGTAACAAACAGTTATATTTGTACAGTTAATCTACAAAAGGTTCCACGATATACTGTAAATGCTCTGGGTGTAGTATAAAATGTTGCGTTTGTTGTACTGAAATAAAAGCAGTCGCGCATGCACACTGATGCTTTCCCTCTTTACAAACAAGGGCAAACTCGTGACTCAAATAACTATACGATAAATTGTGGAATTAAATTGAAGGAGAGTAAAACGATTTTTTAGTAGTCCGGTCAGACGGAAGGACCGCGCTTTATTGTATTTTGGAAATTTTTGGCAATGGTAAACCACCTAACTCCTCATTTTACTCAGTAAAACCTCTACAGGTTCAAACCAGGCTTTCGGCTGATAACCTAAACAACATTTATTTATTTATTCCTTAGTTTTAAAACTTTTTAAAAATATTATAAACTAGGATGGCCCGCGCCGCTTCACACGCGAAACATTTGCAGGACCTAATCAATTTTATTAAAAAAAATATGTAACAGAAATCGTCTAGCTACTAGATCGACTGTATATAAATACTCCAATGTTTACACACACACACACACACACACACACACACACACACGACGTTTTGATAATTACCCCGGGTACGTTTCTTGATATCATCAAATTCCTTCACCTACTTCAACAACAATACCTACTCACACACACACACACACGCGCGCGCGCGCGCACACACACACACACATACATACATATTTATGAAAATCTTCATTAGGGCCCTTTGGGTTATCATTTTTGAATATTTAAAAAGAAAATTTTGCTGTGAATATAAATACGAATATGCTGTCAAAATTTAATGAAAATCTGTTCAGTAGTTTTGGAAAATTAGCCTGCACAAACAAAAACACGCTTTGACTTTATAATATTAGTATAAATGTATATACAGCATACAAAGCGATTACTGCTGAAATTTTTCAGATTGTATGAGATATTTCAATGTTAAATGTAATAAGGCGTAATGCGTAATCTAGCATTTTGTGACTGAGGAATTTGTGTACTTTGAAAAAAACCGGAAGGAATAAGATCCTTTTCCATGCAAATGTTACAAGAGTGCTTTTTGTTTCATTGTGCTTCATCCTTCACTATAATTGCCAGTAAATATTTATATCTTAACACAGTAATTTTGGAAAAATTTCAAAATCTTAGCAAGCGCTTAATACGCGAATGTAACTAGCATACTAAATTTAAAATCACTAGGTTTTTTGGTTCTGAATGTATTTTCATGATGAAGTAATAGTCGAATCAGTTAGTGAATTTATCTTTTATATACGGATAGAGAAAAAAGTAAAAATATTCAATTCAAACTAAGTAAACATAGTTAAGTCTACCTTGAAGCAATATTACACTCGTTAACCTCTACACAGTGTAAATATTATATAATAATACTTAGATAATACATATATATACTACATATACAGAGTAATGTTTAGTAGGGCGGTATCTAAACATACATTCCTAAATAATATGCAAAATATCTGGGTTACCGCCCATTTAAGCAAAGTCATACTTATTTAACTTAACTTACGATTCAACTACTTGTATATTTGTTTAATGCGCAGGTTAAATAAATATTATTTGCGATTTAAAATAAAACTGCACATTATTATTCAGCACTTCCCAAGTTTCTCTTTAACAATACTTTTAAATTTTTTTACTGTAATTGCTCTCTCTTTATCTTTACAAATTGATTCGAAAATCCTTATTACCTTGACGTGTTCCTAACATTAAAGACACTGTAACATGTGTTATTAACAAATGTTACCAACATTATTTTAATCTTTACCGATTTTAAATGGATAAAATTCTTATTAACATAAATATTTCTTATAACACAGTTTGTTAGTAATTATATCCTGAAGAATTTAAAAAAAATGTTACCAACAGTTGGAGTGTAAAAAATTCCAGAATAAAGTACCGAGAGTCAATTAACAAAATGTTACCAACATTATTTTAATGTTTACCGATTTAAAATGGATGAAATTCTTATTAAAAAAATATTTCTTACAACACAGGTTGTTATTAATATATCCTGAAGAATAAAAAAAAAATGTTACCAACAGTCGAAAGTTTAGAAAATTCCCGAATAAAGTACTGAGAGTCAATTAACAAATGTTACCAACATTATTTTAATCTTTACTGGTTTGAAATGGATAAAATTCTTATTAACATTAAGTATTTCTTATAACTTAGTTTGTTAGAAATATATCATGAAGAATTTTTAAAAAAATGTTACCAACAGTTGGAAGTGTAGAAAATTCCAGAATAAAGTACCGAGAGTCAATTCTATGTAGTAAGTTACCCTGGTATGTTAGGAATTGTGATATGCACTGAAAGCTTAACATCCCTTTTATGTTGAGTGAGAGAAGAATAGGCTATTAGATTTTATAAATTTATAAAAATTTATTAATAAAATTTATTTATAGATTTTATGTGGAAGCTCTTCCACATGGACGTATCCGTACTAAAGTTAATTCACCACCTCAATGAAAATGTTCTCAGGAGGGGATCAAGCTCTTCCAGTTATTGTTGTTGTTGTTTAGGTCAACAGCCAAAAGGCTGGTTTGAACCTGTAGAGGTTTTACTAAGTAAAACGAGGAGTGAGGTGATTTACCATTGCCTTCCTCACTGAGTGGAAAAATACGCTTAACAGCATGCCGGGCCCTCTGAAAAGCACATATTTTCCACTCTGCAAATGACACCTTCACTTCATTCACCACAGGGTCTGGCTGTATAGTGAAATTCATTACTTTCAGAGAAGATAACTCTGACTAGTGTCTTTTACACCTCTACCTCTTCTGTTCTTAAACGATTCAGTCATTTAATTGGCTGACCATGTGATAAGAAACAGAACTATTTATTTTAGCCCTGCAACAAACAGATTGAGTTATAAATAAATAGTAAATTAAAATACTTCATTTATTTATTTAACGTCGCATCAACTGCAAGGTCATTAGCGACGACTTTGGGGTGTAACTGTGCGTAATGAGGATAAAATGATTTTTTTTTGTAACAAATGAAAATATTCCGTGCCTGATGGGGATTCGAACCCAGTACCGCATGATGAAAAACTACTTTTAATGTTCAGGTTTTATGGAATTTATGAAAAACTACTTTTGATGTTCAGGTTTTATGGAATTTGTTGTTGTTTAGGTCATCAGCCAAAAGGCTGGTTTGAACCTGTAGAGGTTTTACTAAGTAAAACGAGGAGTGAGGTGGTTTACCATTGCCTTCCTCACTGAGTGAAAAAGTATGCTTATCAGCATGCCGGGCCCTCTGAAAAGCACATATTTTCCGCTCTGTAAATGACACCTTCATTTCATTCATCACAGTGTCTGGCTGTATAATGAAATTTATTACTTTCAGAGGAGGTAACTCTGATTAGTGTCTTTTACACCTCTACCTCTTCTGTTCTTAAATGATTCAGTCATTTAATTGGCTGAACATGTGAAAAGAAACAGAACTATTTATTTTAGCCAGGCAACGAACAGATTGAGTGTAAATAATTTGACACTCCACCTGTCTGTTATGGGCAGCTATGGAATTTAAAGGAAGTGGTTCATCGAAAAAACGGAAAACTCCAAATTTTTATTTTTTACATTATTTGATTATTTGAAATGCCTCTTAAAAATGGTGGTACTTTAATAACATTCGGATGGATGTAACTTTTACTACTGAACTTTCTCTGCAAGTAGGCCTATGTCATAATAATTATTAATACAAGTACAATACTTATTATATACGGGTACGTTTTTCAGTTATTCTTATCTTTAAAGTGGAATTGCCGAAAATCTCATTTCTTATATTAAATTCCACTTTTCTCAGATCTACTTAAGATGTTGTTAAGGTTATCTGCCGGAAGGCTGGTTTGAACCTCTAGAGGATTTACTAAGTAAAATGAGGAGTGAGGTGGTTTACCTATACCTTCCTCACTGAGTTTAAACGTATGCTTATCAGCATGTCAGGCTCTCTAAAAAGCACGCATTTTCCACCCTGTAAACGACACCTTCACTTTATTCACCATATGATCTGGTTTTACTCCAATAACAGACAGGTGAAGTGTCAAATTATTTACATTCAATCTGTTCGTTGCTGGGCTAAAATAAATAGTTCTGTTTTTTATTACATGGTCAGCCAATTAAATGACTGAATCATTTAAAAACAGAAGAGGCAGAGGTGTAAAAGACACTAATCAGAGTTATCGACTCTGAAAGTAATGAATTTCATTATACTACCAGACCCTGTGGTGAATGAAGTGAAGGTGCCATTTGCAGAGTGGAACATATGTGCTTTTCAGAGGGCCCGGTATGCTGATAAGTCTACTTTTCCACTCGAGAAAGGCGATGGTAAACCACTTCACTCCTCGTTTTACTTAGTAAAACCTCTACAGGCTCAAATCACCTTTTACGCTGATGACCTAAACAACACGATCTGGTTTTATAATATAATTCATTACTTTCAGAGGAGATAACTGTGACTAGTGTCTTTTACACCTCTACTTCTTCTGATCTTAAATGATTTAGTCATTCAATTGACTGACCATTTGTAAGAAACAGAACTATTTTTTTAGCCCTGGAACTAACAGATTGAGTGAAAATAATTTAACACTCCTCTCTGTTATGGGCATCCTACTGAAGATATCAATGTGAAATTTTTAGATTGTGTTTCTTAGGTTAAAATATCAGTTTTAGCACATTCAAATGTAAAAATATTGTATAGAAGATGAAAAATATTTTTTTAATCAGTGAGAAACCACCATTTAAAAAAATAATTTACAAATTACAATTACGGATAAAACATAAAATGCATATGTTCACAAGTAAGCAAATTTCATAGCTTCGTTTAAAAAACAGAAGTAATATATCTTTGAGGTTATTAAAAAAAGTGCATTTTCATTTGGTTTAGTATCGGGCGAACCACTACCCTCAGTGTTTAAGCCGTAAGATGTCATGAAGAAAAATTTATTGGTGGTGT
Source organism: Catonia carolina (assembly GCA_035578175.1). Lineage (NCBI taxonomy): Eukaryota > Metazoa > Arthropoda > Insecta > Hemiptera > Achilidae > Catonia > Catonia carolina. Next base: position 65,663,027 of record JAQMRL010000004.1, on the reverse strand, counting down.
TTTGACCATTTAAAATCTACAGGTACAAGAAATTTGTGTTACGAATACTGGTATACGAGGTGTAGCTATTAAATAACGAGAGTGACGTTCTAAGAAATTTAATTTTAATTTTATACACTATCACTTATTGTCACCTTCAATACACACTCCTACTCTATCTTTACAACGCTACATTATGTAAATTTTCCATTGTTGGAAACAGTGCTGGAAGTCATCTTCTGTCAGCTCCTACATGACACGTGCAGTTTTCTCCTTTACAGCTTCCACAGACTCAAATCTTGTCTCTTTTATTGCAGATTTCACTTTAGGGAAAAGGTACAAGTCACATGGTGCAAGATCTGGTGAATAAGGTGGATGTTCTAACACTTAGATGCTGTATTTGGCTAGGAACCTCCTGACAGATAACGCGGAATGAGCTGGCGCATTGTCTTGGTGGAGAACCCATGATTTGTCCTTTCACATTTCGGGGCGTTTTTTCCTTACGTTTAGAAAGTACCTCAAGGGAGTAATATTGATTAATTGTTTGACCTTCAGGAACCCAGTGAAGGTACACAATCCCATGGATATCAAAATAAACAATCATCATTGCTTTAAATTTTGGCTTGCTCATTCGAGCTTTTTTGGCTCTCGGTGAAGTTCGGCTCTTCCAGTGCATGGCTTGGCGCTTCGTTTCCGGATCATAAGTAAAAAACCACGTTTCATCACATGTTATTATCTTCTACCTGTTCCCGAAGGTGAAATCTGCAATAAAAGGGACAAGATTTGAGTGTGTGGAAGCTGTAAAAGAGTAAGCGGCACGTGTCCCGAAGGAGCTGACAGAAGATGACTTTCAGAACTGTTTCCAACAATGGAAAATTCGTATGGAGCGTTGTAGAAATAGAGAAGGAGTGTATATTGAAGGTGACAATAAGTGATTATGTATAAAATTAAAATTAAATTGTTTACGTCAGTCTCGTTATTTAATAGCCACATTTCGTATGAATGTAGCTTGTGTGGTATTCCTGAAATAACGTTTAAACGGTCTCTGATGCCGTTAAAAAACATATTATGTAAGGTCAGTTAGAGATGGTTTTAATCTGTATTATTGGGTTGAATCGACATATTTGGTTGTGTCGTTATGTTATTAGCATATTAAAATGAACTGCAAGGAGGTCAAGGCCTTCAACAACGCCTTGACATTAGTGTAGGTATTAGTTAACTGTATTTTACCAGTCATGTTCAAAATCTTCTTTCATTAACGCTTTCTTTATGCTGCTTTAATTTAATCAGAATCTTACAACCTGATAATTAATATGTTCATTTTCAAATTTCTAAATTTTAATATAGTATTTTTAAAACCATCAGAAGTTCATTTGAACTTTAATTTTAAAACTAAAAACATTTCAACTATTTTCAGAGGGTTTTTGAATTTAGCTACGAAGCGTCGAACTAAGTTACATTCTCCTGAACAAAACAGTGAAAACGATAATTGTCAATGCAAATTTTCACAAAACATTACTCAAAAATGTACAATAAATATTATGGTATAATCAACTAACGAGATAAGATATTATTAAATGAATTGCAGAGTTAGTTTTTATAAAAAGAAGATGTGTCATTTATGTTTTTCTACCGCAAATAATATTAATGTTGACAAAGTTGGCAGAAGTGTTTTTCCTCGATCTGGATATTTCAATAGTTTATAAAGAACCGGTGAAAGAGGATATCGTTGAACGAGTTTCGCTATTGTTTTTCGCTTGTAATTTTACATCAAAATCAATCTCCCATAAGTTTACCTTTTTATTAAAAAAAAAAAATCTGGTGTGAAACACTCACACGACTTTCTCTTTCCAACACAAATAATGAACAAAATTACCTAACATTAGCAAAAAAACATTAGAAATAAATAAAAACTAACCTCAAAAACATAATCTTATTTTAATCATGAGTGAATAGTGCAAACTGAAAATCAACTCAGTTTGGCTTAAAATACGGAAAATCACTTTTTCACGCTAAACTAGGATCTGTAGAGAAAAATGCTCTAAATAAAAGTTGTACAACTTTTAATTTCCTATAAATTTTATTACATAAACTTTTGTCGTAAAATGCTTGTTAAAGCTGAAATTTAAAAAAAATCGATTTTGTTTACAGTTTTCATGAATAAAAAACAGAAAATCACTAATTACCGCTAAACTAAGCGTTATACAAGAAAATGTTTGAAAGAAAATTTGTAGGTTTTTAAATTCTCTAAAACTTTTATTGTAATACTCTTTTCCCCTAAAATGCATATTAAAGCCGCCCTCTTAAAAAGAACATTTTTTGTCTACGCAAGCACAGCCTCCCGAAGAATTTCACTGACATGGCGCCTACCCTAACTTGTAGAGTACAAAACATAGTAAATTTAATTTTTTTTAATTACCGTATTTTTCGCCACTTTTTTCCGTAGGAAAATGACCTAAAAATTACCATGCGTCTTATGGTCCGAACGCTAGCTATATTTCAGGGTAGATGCTTTCTATAATAATATTTATTACTACCCTACTCTACTTAAACACGTTCAATAACTAGGGATTTCAAAACAAAACATACAATGATACAGGATGTACCGTAGTTTTTAAACTGTATCGTCTTGAAGATTCTACGCATACACAGTAATTTCTGTATCGATATTACTTACGGTAAATATCATAGCATTTTAAAATATGAAGCAAGTTTCGTACTCTTTCGCTTTTAAATTAAAAGTGGTTCAATATGCAAAAGATAATGGCATTCGGGCAGTAGAAAGGAATTTTTTACCTCCTCTTACAGAAAAAATGATTCGGGAATGGCGGAAACAAGCATATTTATTACTCAAGGCAGATAATAAGAAACATACCAGTAAATTTCGAACTCATGCTGTCAAATGGCTACAACTTGAAGCACAATTGAAAAATTGGATTATCAATTACTATTAGACTAACCATGTTGCCTGAATCTGATTGTCTACCTGATTTGACAATGCAGTATGTCAGTTCAGGTAGACAGTCCGACACGATGTCACGTACACAAACTAGCAACATGGATAGTAACACCCACCCCCCGCATTACACTTCTATTTTTTTCAAAATTCTACAAATTCTACAACAACATTGGCCAATCGATATTTCATGCTATTAACATATCTGTACTAAGTTTTTTACGCTGAATAAAACGATAGTTTGCCCGAGCCAAACGATCGAGCGGTTACCAAAATAGCAAGTGTTCAGAATATTGTTAATAAATCAAAATTTAAATAACTTATGAATTTGAAATTTCGTACACGCTGTTATAATATAATTGTCTATGTCGTGTTAAAATTTTAAACTTTTTGGTCAAATATTTATCGAGTTACACCCCTTTAAACGCATGAAATGTGTTGCGGTATCAAAAAAATCGGGTCTTTTTGTCTTCCAACCTCGATATGGCAACTTTTAAACAACATTAAAAATATACGACTATAATAAGTCAAAGCAGAAAAAATGAGCTAAATTTTGATGTAAAGCATGTTGAAATCCGACTCAAAGTTATGGAGATGCAAGGGTTCAAACTCGGTAGTCTAGGATTATGAAACCGATAGTAGGTAGTAATTTACGTACTTACAGTTTCTATATCCATGTTTTTTTGTAAATTGATGACTATAAAATAATTATATTATATTGTATCTTCTGTACTTGCTGTTTTTCAAATAAAGAAATCACATTTACCTGTATTAAAAAACTAATTAAAATCAGTCAAAATAATTTTTAGATAATTTATGCCTTGAAAAACAAGGGTGCGTCTTATCGTCCGAAAAATACGGTAAATTTTTAATTTTATTTTTTAAAAAATTTTTTAAAAAATTATTTTTTAAAAAAACGTGATTTTTTAAAAAAATCGTAGAAGCCGTCTTTGAGAAAATCGCAAAAAAGTGAAAAATGACACGAATAAACTACTACTCCCGGTTCACCGATTTTGATGAAAATGTTCGGGTTGGGTCCGGTAGTAGTATCTTCTTAAAAAGTTGCAACTTCGTACGATGTTCCGTTCTTGAGATATTTTGTTTACACACACACACACAAAACTAAAAACATATTTTTTGGGTTCAGGGGCTCTGAAAACGTGTAAATCCGGTGAAAACTCGATATCGAAAAATCGACATGGAAACAATACTTTCCTTCCTTCCTTTATATTCATATAGGCAAGCAAAAGTTAAAAGATTTATTCAATATGGCGGAATCTAAAATGGCTGACGTAAATTTCGGGTATACTTAAAAAATGTACATTTTTGTATACTTACTGATTATCATTGCTTATTCTTCGCTAGCAACAATAAGCTATTTGATTAAAAATTAACCAGTTCGAGACTTTTTACACACCTGATATAAACAGAAACCAATGTCTTAAAATTTGAAAATGGAGTTCATGTAGACCTCCATTAAACAAACTACTTGTAGAAGAAATATTGGGAAATAAAATATACGAAGCCTTACTATCTCTGCCTATGTGACTAAAATTTCGTATCAATAAATAATCGGAGTGAGAGAGTTCACATCTATATTGAACACGTGTGAGAGCTGTCATCAGCGTACAATATAGGGTGGAAATTCGCTACTCTTTTTTTATGTAGCAAAAAGTATCAAACTCTTTTGTACATGATTAAAATATATGCTGCAACGTGTTGCGATTTATTTCGAACATTTTACATTTTAAAGATTCATTTCGCCCTTTGTTACATATGGATTGATTCATCTAAAATGTTCTCCTAACAAATTCGTTGCCAAATCGATGTAAGTTAAGTTTAAAATTAAGGGTAATATTAATTATTTCAGTAGAAAATTAAAAGATTTTTTTTATTTTTTCTTGCCTATATGAATATACGTATAGAAAGAAAGGTATATTTTTTCATTTCGATTTTTCGAATTCGAGTTTTTGTCGGATACCTATACACGTTTTCAGACCCGCTGAGCCAAAAATATACATGTTTCTTTTAGTGATTTGTCTGCGTGTGAACAGAAAATCTCAAGAACGGAACATCGTACGAAGTTGAAACTTGAAACTTGAGTCTACCACTAGAGGATTCGACACGAATCAAAATTGGTCAACCGGAAGTAATAGTATATTCGTGTCATTTTTCACTTATTGCGATTTTCTCAAAAACGGCTCCGGCAATTTTTTTCAAAATCGCCTCATCTACTATATTTTTGTACTCTACAAGATAGGGTAGGCGCCATGTCTGCTGGAATTCTTGGGGAGACTAATCTCTTGTAGAAAAACCAGTTTTTTGAAGACTGCGGCCTTAATATGCATTTCAGGGCAAAACTGTATAAAATCAAAGTTGTTGACAATTTAGAAACCTACAACTTTTATATCAAATATTTCTTTGTATAGGCCTTAACGCTTAGTTTAGCGTTAATTAATACTTTTCTATTTATTTTCTATGAAAATCTGTAAAAAAAAATTGATTTTTTAAGATTTCGGCCTTAGTATGCATTTTACAACAAAAATGTATAAAATAAAATTTATAGGAAATTAAAAGATCTACAACTTATAATTAAGCATTTTTCTTTACAGAACCTAGTGATTTTCCGTGTATTATTCAGCCAAACTAAGGTTGGTTTTCGTTTTGCACCATTCACTCATGATTAAAATTAGGTTATGTTTTTTAAGGTTAGTTTTTTGTTTATTTCTAATGTTAGGTTATACTGTTCATTATTTGCATTGGCAAAACAAAGGCGTGCTAGTGTTTCACACCCGATTTTTAGTTCTGTAATTCATAAGCTTCAATCGAACGTTGTCTTAATAAGTTTATAAATAGCTATAAATTTAGTGCATAAAAACTTGGTACGCAACTTTTAATTAGCGAATTTAAGTTTAAAAATAAACTGGTTGATTTATTCAGTACACGGTTGCAAATTTTCACTTTTTAAAAATGTAAATGTCATGGAATGACTGGTTTATTTATTAAATATTTATAGTGTAAGGTTGTTGAAAAAAACCGGTTTTTAGAACACCTGATTACTTTGTGTTAGTTAGCTCATTCATTCATCAAGGCACACATTTTATGGATAAGAATGATTTTTGTTACAATAGTATTCCAGTAATGCAATAAAGACTACACCGTACGCGTTGATTTATTACTACGTCCAGCTAGCTTTATTTAAAGGGAGCTATTCAATTTACTGTGAAGCTAATACAGCACCCTATACCTTCCTGATATAGGTGTGTTTACAGTTAACAATTGTTCAGTAGTACTTGTACAGCGTTAATTAGTTTATAATTGGTTTGTTTTCTAAATTTCAAATTTGTATTAGAATGGAAATTTATTGTTTATCTTTGGTTAGAAATAGAATTTAAATTACTTCTACAATATAGATGCTGTATTAATCATTTTTGGTTATTGTTTTTCTTAGCTTATATCTCAGTGCAACCTTGTTCACCGTAGTTCAGTTTTATTAAATTTATACCTATTTGTACAGATTTAATTTTAATTATGTTAGTACGGCTGAGACATTTTTTATTAGAGTTCAAAAATATTAACCAGCAGTCTGAATCTAAGACACCTGCTGATTCTATCCTCGCTATCGTATTTTGGCAGAGATGCAGTTTTAGGGTCTTTTCTGTTATTGCCTCCTCCCCCCCCCCCCAAGATAATTTTTCACATTTTGTGAATATTTCGTATGCAATCTTAAAGTATTTTTAACAATAGAAAACTTGATTTCGAAAAATCGACATGAAAACAATACATTCATTCCTATATATTCATATAAGCCAGGGAAAGTAAAATGGAAGATGAAGCCTACTATACTTGGAACCGTGTATCTCACAAAGTAAAAATCATAAAAATTTCACGTTCGTTTAAAGCTTGGTTTTTTGTGTTTTTTATTCGTATAAACTACGAAACACGGGAGAGTATTAAGCTTTTTCTAGCAATCGGGAAACAGAATACGTACCTATACGGTTTTTTAGCGCATTTTTCACTTAGTCTATGTATCACAACATGTAGCACGATCAATTTTAAGAGAAAGAAATATGGCATTTTAGAGGAGTTTTCTTATATGTTTTCTAATTAATGTCAGCTAAAATTCAGCCTTTTAGTACAAAAGGAATTAGAGCGTTTAAAAAATTGTTATTTTCGTTCCCGATAGAAGTAACGAGTTAGAACGAACACTGTCCCTTTCATTAATAAGGGAATAAAATTTCACTTTTAATTGTTTTTCAATATTTTATGTATTTTATTTGGTGAGATAAGCAGTTCTAAACTTAAGCTTCAACATTCGTTTTACGTACTATTGTCTACTAGAAAACATTCAGAAAGTCTTAAAATGTTTTAAAACATTTAGAACACAAAAGAGAATACTATGAGTATTATTTTTAATAACCTTAACAATTTCAACAATACTATTAAGAAAAGGTACATAATTTTTTTGTAGGAGGAACTAACTGGATTTAGAACAGTTGTTCTAATTTATTAAATTTCATGAAGAGGGCGAGACCAGTTGCAAAGAAAAGGAAGGTCAGGTAACATGATGCCGGATGTTTCTCGTCAAAGCGAAAGGGGTACGAATAGAAGTTCATTGTACCTTACTAAAGTGTTTATTTTAATTTTACGAACATCAAGAACTAAACAAAAACAATAGGCTGACATTTAAGTACAGCACGACCAATATAACTTAAGAGTTTAATATTAATATAATTTTCCATTAACTTTTCTGCATGTTATAATTTAAAATAGCATATTAAATAAACAAATAAAATGTAAAAAGTAAAAGAGAAATTCCACAATGATGTACAAGTAAAAATATTTTATTGAATACTCACTTCTCATGAACTCTTAAAACGACTTTTTGTGCCAATAAACAATCATTCCTACATAAAAATTAATTACTTTTCCAATTTACCCTTTCAATGTATCTGATTAATTTCCTTTACAAAGGTTATTTCAGCCGGTGACTTCAATGTGTACAGGATTAATTTTTTGGTTATTTTACTTCCTAATGTTCTGCAAATTACTGCTGTTGCAGACGATGAGAAGGATAATATATGAAGATGAGTGATAAGAAAATGCCAGCCGTGACTGGGAAACAAACCCGGAACTCCGGCGTAGAAGCCTGTTACGTTCAGAAGTAATGTTGTTTATTCATGCTATGAAATTTAGCTACTGAGTCCTAAAGCCTAATGTTTTCCGGGTCTGATTCTAGAGCTAACAATAAGATGAAACTTTTTTTTTACCCGAGGCGGCGAGAAAAACTCATGTTCACTCCCTCACGAGTCCAACACTACTTCCCCAGGATGAGGGAAGTAGTGTTGGACTCCATTGAGGCATCCTCGTCCAGCCCCAAGGAGGCCGCAACCGCCTACCAACCAAAAACCCGCCGCCTGGCCACTTGATCCGACATCAGCAAAGAACCTTCCACCTCCTTCCGAACTGTTTATATATGACCAACACTCACTCTCTCACTTTCATCATCTCTTTCCCACCAGCTCAGGAATTAGTGTGCCTACTTTCTGAGATCGGAACAGGATTGATTTACTATGGGAGAGGGCGATCCCGCTGATCTCCAGATCTCTCCTCCCTCCACAGTCTCCCGATCACCCTAATAAGAAAAAACTGCAAATAAACAAACGTCCTAAAACGCTTCATCAACGAATTGAGCAAGCGAATTGTGTCGCCACTATTTCAGCTACCCTAGTGAAACTAACCCAAACTTAGATCACTAGGGCCACAATTCATAGGTTAATTTTGTGGTTTTATTGGGTTTTAACCTGAAAATTTGGAAAAAAAAATTCCAGAACAACCAGAATATTAAACGCAAAAAATTATTATTTTTGACTCCTAAATTTTGTGTTTTTTATATCAAATACCGTTAAAAATATGAAATACATTCTGGGACGTGTTTAAATTAATTTTTCAACACATTTTTTTAGCACATTAAAAACCACTTAATTTACCCATGTCGTGGCCTTAGTAATCGAAGTAGGGTTTCATTTCACCAGTTGAAATTCGGGTGACATTAACTCGATAACGAAGTGTTTTAGGGCCTTTTTGTGTAAAGTATTTTCATGGTTTTAGCTCTAGAATCAGATCCTGAGAGATTAGAGTTAGTTCCCAATCATCCTATACACGGACGGGTAGTTAAGATCTGTGGCGAGTGTAAAATTCAAAACATATGAAGTAGCGTTAACAACTGTCCTCAGAATTTTATATTAAAAACGTTTAGTTTAGCGAAAACCGAGAGTTTAGCTGAGCCATCAAACTGACATCTTTTATATACACATTGGTTTCAATAAGGATTAAAAACGTAGTAATATCAGGTGAGAGGTAATTTTGATCGTCGATTCAGCTGTTTGCGCCTACAATCTGAATCTTTGCGCTTCATGTTTACGTTTACGGTTATTAACTCTTCCATCCACATGCACTCCGAGTAACAAATTTTGCTAGTTTATGTCGAAGGAGAGCTGTATAGAAAATAGGTAGAGAAAATAAAAATACTACAATTTTTATATTCAATGTTTTCTTATCCAAAGCACATTTTACCTGGATTTTACTAATTTATGAAAAATAGTGTTAAAAACCTTTTCTAAAAAATTACAGTTTTGAAGTTAAAATCGAAAGAAAAGAAAAAAAGGGCGATCACGCAATGCCCCTTTTACGTCACAAACTTAATGTTGGACAAAGACTTACAAATCTCACACATAAATGACGCCGGGAAACAACTACACAAGACGACGAACAACAAATTTGAATTACATGACAACCTTTTCATAAGAAACATGTACATTAGGGCGAAACCGGGTACTCAGCACAGACGTTTAAAACGCCTCTGGCCAAGGATCTTCATGGCCAATTGTAGGACTGTAGTGTTAACTGCAAGCTCAAGCAAATAATTCAAGTTTTATTTAGATATTTAGCGTCATATTTAAAAATAGTTATATTGTTTTAATACCAGATAAAAAATTTACAAATAAAAGTGTCAGAAAAATCCTTTTCATGAGTCGACGCGTCTCATGACTGGAGAGAAATTTTAGTAAGATTTACCTTGACAAAAACGGTTAGAGATTTCTGTATCCACTCTTTAAGAGGAATCAAATGACACTATTTTTGTTTCCAAAGTCCGAATTTGATTTCTTTATTTGGGCCACTACCGGTCGAAACCGGAACTTCAAACCCAATGATTTCTGTATCTACTTTTTAATATGAATCGAATAACACTGCTTTTGTTTCCGAATTCCGACTTTGATTTTTTGACTTCCGGTTTTGGACGAAACCCAATCCAGGCCCAATAACTTGTTGGGTAGATTACGAATTCGGAAACCGTTCGTAGCTATCTGCTGTAGTTTCTGACTTTGATTTCTTTACTTTCGGTTTTGAGGCACTGTCGGTCGAAACCGAACTTCAAACACAAATTAAGCTCACAAACTTGTTGTATAGATTACGAATCCGAAAACCGTTTTTTGGTATCTCTTGTAGTTTCTGACAATTTTTTAAATTGCCGCAAATAAAATTGGCACGAAATTTGTTTTATTCATTTTTCGGTTAGTTGACGTTTAGTTTAACAGAAATGTACAATTTTCTTTAAAACTTTATCAAATTGGTTTATTCATTGAACTGATATAATACTCAGCGAATGCATACTCAAAAAGTTTGCAAAACTAATTGTCAATTCCCAACTAGATTCCAAAAGGTAAATTTAATAAAAAGTAAGAATCTCTAAAATATGTCAGTAAACAGTACGTAATGAGTGAATAATATATTAAAGAATGCGAAGCGAAGCGTGTATGCTAGTACTGTAAACAGTACGTAATGAGTAAATAATATATTCACAAATGCGAAGCGAAGTACTGTAATGATAGTACTGTAATAATATCAAGAATAAAAAACTAATAAATTAATAATACAAATCTAGTAATCATACTGTATTAAAAATTAATACAAAAAATTCTAGCACTAAATAAAGAAAAAAAATTATGCAGTATTTGAAAAAAAATCATAAAACACGTGTTATGTAAATGTGAGCCATCGAATAAGAAATGTACATTTTAAAAGTGATAAATAGGTGTATATAGCAAGTAGATTTGTATTGTAGTAGACAATATCACAAACAGTTTACATTCGTCAACATTAAATGCACATTTAATTTGCATAAAAATAGGCGTTCGTAGGCCACTTTACAACGCTCATTCATTCCATAGTAATTGTCACACAAACAGTAAAAAGTTATTTCATTACAACACCGTATTATTCATAATTGTATCATTACAAGTGTACTTTGTTATTTCTTCTTTCATTTTACTTTCTAGAGCTCTATATTTTACGTATTGTCCTTGAATTATGCGGGAATACTATTAAGAAGTTGTAAAGTAAGTAAAATGAAGTGAAAATTTCTAATAGAAATCTGGTGTAAACCACTCACGCAACTTTCTCTTGCCAATGCAAATAATTAACAATATAACCTAACATTAGTAATAAAACATGAGTGAAAGACGCAAAATGAAAATCAACCTCAGTTTGGCTTAAAAATACGGAAAATCACTATCTCGCTAAACTAGGCTCTGTAGAGAAAATGCTCTAAATAAAAGTTATTGATCTTTTAATTTACCTATAAAATGTATATTTCCCGTAAAATGCATAATAAGGCTGAAATCTTTAAAACATCGCGTTTATTACACGATTTCGTGAGAAAAAAACAGAAAATTGCTAATTACCGTTTAACTCAGCGTTAAACAAAAAAAATGTTCATTACAGAAGTTGTAGAATTTTAAATTCTCTACAACTTTTATTACATACATTTTTGCGGTAAAATGCATAACAAAGTCGTAATCTTAAAAAAACAATTTTTACGAGAAAACAGCCTCACCAAGAATTTCAAAAGACATGGCGCCTACCCTATTTTGTAGAGCATAAAAAAATTAGTAAATAAGGCGATTTTTAAAAAAAATCGTAGGACTAGTTTTTGAGAAATTTGCAAAAAAGTAAAACATTACACTAATAAACTACTACTTCCGGTTGACCGATTTTGATTAAAATGTTCGTGTCGGGTCCTCTAGTGGTATCTAGCTTAAGTCTGAAGTTTCACGTTCGTACGATGTCCCGTTCTTGAGATATTCTGTTCACGAACACAAGCGCGCGCGCACACAGACCAATCGCTAAAAACTTTTTTTTTGGGTTCAGGGGGTCCGAAAATGTGTATATCCGGTGACAACTCGATTTCGAAAAACCGACATGAAAACAATCCTTTCCTTCATACATAATATGTTGTTTAGGTCATCAGCCGAAAGGCTGGTTTGAACCTGTAGAGATTTTACTAAGTAAAAACGAGGAGTAAGGCGGTTTACTATTGCCTTCCTCACTGGGTGGAAAAGTACGCTTATCAGCATACCGAGCCCTCTGAAAAGCACAAACTTTCCACTCTGCAAATGACACCTTCACTTCATTCATCACAGGGTCTAGCTGTATAATGAAATTAATTACTTTCAGAGGAGATAACTCTGATTATTATTGTCTTTTACACATCTACCTCTTCTGTTCTTAAATAATTCATTTAATTGGCTGACCATGTGATAAGAAACAGAACTATTTATTTTAGCCCTGCAATGAACAGATTGAGTGCAAATCATTTGACACTCCACCTGTCTGTAATGGGCAGCTACATAATATACTGTATATGAATATTATTCATATAGGCAAGAAAAAGTAAAAAAAGCCAATTCATAAAGATTAACGAGAGATTCAGTACAATTTGCCTTACCATTTATTTGATGTTGAACTCAATTCAAGAAAATATTTAATAAGGAAATAATTGAACGTTCATTATCTCAATATGTTGTTGTTGTTTAGGTCAACAGCCGAAAAGCTGGTTTGAACCTCTAGAGGTTTTACTAAGTAAAAAACAAGGAGTAAGGTGGTTTCCCATTCCTTCCTCACTGAGTTGAAAGAGTATGCTTATCAGCATGCCAGGCCCTCCGAAAAGCACTCACTTTCCACCCTGCAAATGACACCTTCACTTCATTCACCACAGGGTCTGGCTGCATAGTGAAATTCATTACTCTCAGAGGAGATAACTCTGACTAGTGTCTTTTACACTTCTACCTCTTCTGTTCTTAAATAGTTCAGTCATATTAGTGGCTGACTATGTGATAAGAAACAGAACTATTTTTTTTAGCCCTGGACCAAACACATAGAGTGCATTAAAATAACACTCCACCTGCCCGTTTTGGGCATTATCTCAATATATAGACTTTATATAAACTATTTCAATACTGAATGTATAAAGTGAGCAAAAGACACAGTTTACAGTGTTAAGTGTTAATTAGCAGAATAAACAGTTTAGTTCAAAGAGGCATTACTCCTTGAGGTACAATAATTAGTCATCTGACCTTATTGTGACCGACACACCAAAACCGATTTGTTTAGTGCAAAGTACACAGATCGCGTGGTTAAACTACAATTACAAAATGGCTGATGTTGCTCTAACAAAAACAAATATATGTGAATTTCTATTTTATACTATAATGAATTTATATGATAATTTCACTAACTTTTTCTTTTTAAACTGCGTCACTTTTATTTTTATTTTTACTTACACGTGTTTCGGTGGTTCCACTATCATCAGAGTAAATAAAATAATTAAAACTAAAAACAAATTTATCTCACTTATTTAAAATCTATAGAAGATGAAACATCTTCAGTCATTTGTATAAAACTGAACTTTTAAATAATGAAATATATAATATATAATAAATAAATATATAATATATAAGTTATATATAATAAAACTGAACTTTTATACAAATGACTGAAGATGTATCATCTTCTATAGATTTTAAATAAGTAAGATAAAAATGTTTTTAGTTTCAATTATTTTATTTGCTCTGATTATGGTGGATCCACCGAAACACGTGTAAGTAAAAATAAAAATAAAAGTGACGCAGTTTAAAAATAAGGTTAGTGAAATTATCATATAAATTCATTATATAAAATAGAAATAACTTCAAACTGCAGGATGCATTATAAAGATTTATTTTTGAATGAAGATATGTGAATTTATACTTCTATGACACATCAATAAAAACCAGTTGGTGTAGGCTACGTCTACAAAAACACACACCATAAAAAGAAAGGTGTGTAAAAATATTTATAATTTTCTCCACTATTACTAAATTTTAATTTAATTTTTAACGAAATTTTATTGAACGCTACAAAATTGTTCTTAAATTTTTATTTCTCTTGCCTGTATGAATATACAGGAAGTAAAGTTTTGTTTTTATGTCGATTTTTCGAAATTCAGTTATCACCGGATCTACAAGTTTTCAGACCCCCTGAACCCAAAAAACATGTTTTTAGCGATTAGTCTGGGTGTGTGTAAGCAAAATATCTCAAGAACGGAACATCGTACGACGTTGAAACTTGAAACTTAAATTAGGTACCACTAGAGGATTGCAGCCTTAATATGCATATTAGCGCAAAAGTGTAGGCTGTAAAATAAAAGTTGTAGACAATTTAAAAATTTACAAATTTTATTTCGAATTTTTTTTGTATAACGCTTAGTTTAGCGGTAATTAGTGATTTTCTGTTTGTTTTTTCATGAATATAGGCTATGTAAAAAAAAAATATTTTTTAAGATTCCGTTTGTAGTAGACTATCCATTTTACGAAAAAAATGCGTAACTATAATCAAATTAATAGGAAATTAAATGACCTACAACTTTTTTTCAAGCATTTTTCTCTACACAGCCTAGTTTAGCGTGAAAGAGTGATTTTCCGTATTATTAAGCCAAACTAAGTTTGGGTTGCATTCTGCATCATTCACTTATGATTGAAATTAGGTTATGTTTATTGAGGTTGGTTAGTTATTTTGTTTATTTTTAATGTTTTATTACTAACGTTAGGTTATATTGTTCATTATTGGCATTGGCAAGAGAAAGTCGTGTGAATGTTTCATTCCAGATTTTGTTTATTTATTTAAGATCGCATCAGTTGCTTGGTTATTTGCGACTACGGTAGGTTATGAATCTAGAACAGTGGGTTTTGACTTGACAGTTTCCAGACTCAAGCTGGGAATCGAACCTCGGACCTCCACGTTCTAGGTTAGCGTTTATTTATCTTTAAAAAGACTGCAAATAAGATTTTTTTTGTTTTACGTCTGTTGTACGACTGTTTTGCAATTGCTGCTAATCCAGACGGTGAAAAAGACGATACATGAAGATAAGTAATGAAACAATACCAGACCTGACCGGGAATCGAATCCGGGAACCCGACGTAGAAGCCAATTGCAAACAAGATGAAAACCAATTTCATTTTTGACGTTGTACCTTAAACGATATTTTAGAAATTCATCCGATTTTTATGACAGGTAATTCCAAAGTATTAAAAATAAACAAATAATAATAACAGTTCCTAATTTAAATGCCCAGGTGACTACTTCAGCAGTATTCCTAGATGCAGATTTCCACAAAAAAAAAATTGCCGCGATAGCAAAATAAGAAAAGTTTTAAATATTTATTAAATTTCTCATGCGAGTTATGAAAAAAAAAACTATACGTGATAGACAAAAACGGATTGTGAATCTGAAATAAGCAAGAAAAAAAATAAAACATCTGGTATTTAACATAAAAAAATAAGCAGCATAGTGTCATCTTTTTTCATTTTTTTGTCATCGGGAACCATTTTTTTGTCATTATTAAAAACCACTCAATTTGAAGCTAAGCTTGAACAGAGAACCCGTCACCGTAAAGTTTGTTCAAGAATGGCTGTCTGCTGGTCACCATACAAAGCCGCTTGGCCAACCGGTGTTACGGAACAAATAATGGCGACTTTCTACCAGCTGACTGATTAAGCTGGTCCTAAGGCCTGGTGTAACATTTTTTTACTATGTATTTTACTAATGTAATTTACGAGCAAAATTTCAAATTTCAAAAAAATTTATGAGTAAGAAATTTTTTTTGATATTCAGAAAAGTTTTTTTCAGTTTCGATTAGAAGAATGAAAAAAATTATACAGATAAATTCCATACTCAATAAAAAAGAAACTATTCTAGTGGAAAATTTACAAATGCACATAACCTTTAAAATACATGAAACAAAATGGTACACAGAGAAAAAAAACAGGTCAATGCCCAATGTGAGTTATATCCCTCGTTTGTTTCCCGTCTGTAACAAGTTGTTTTATTAGTTTTCGCACTTCCGGTTGCAAAAAAAATACATCAACCACACTGGATAGATATTCACTAAAAATAAATAATACGTACTCGTTTACTTCGCATATACAATATATACATGCGCACATAATATCTTCCTGTGGTTTTCGGTACATCAGTTTTGTGCTTTAATACAATCCTAAATTTGGGGTTAAATGTCCGACAGAATTGTTTCTCTTGGTTTAACATGTATAATATAACAAATGTATGAGTAACCCGGACATAGTCTTTATCAAAACTTCCAATAAACCAATCGTATTGTTGTTTAGTACAGGAACCAAAATCCTGATTTGAATCTCTGGATGATTTACCAAAAACATAACATTAAACGTGAAGTGACAAGGACTACTATTGCATTCTTCAATGGGTAGAAAATTATGCCAGGAAAGTGAGTCACTAAATTTATAATCGGTTTCACCAACTTTTTCCAAAATTCAATAATTTTTGTCATAGAATATTTTTTGAAAACTGATTCTGATAAATGGCACATCATTGTTTTCTATTACAGAGTGTAATATGGAAAATGCGAAAATTCCAAATTCATGATTAAACACTTGAATTATGAGCTTTCCAATGGTTATTAAAATCAGGTTTTTATGACAAATAAAAATATCTTTCTTTAAGAAGTCAGAAAGGATATTGAGAAAACCGGAATAAACCGAAAAACTTAATGAACCGAAACAAATTCCGTCGACTAATTACGAGCTTTAAGAGCTAAAATAGGTGGACTGAAAAAGGTTAAACCCCTACAATGAACGATTGCTGAGATTGTCCACTGCAAAAATATATAGAGCTAAAATTGGCCTTTACGAAAAAAATATCTCCCTTGTTATTTTTCTCAGATACACGGAGCTAGAAGCGCAACAGTACGTACCAGTGTCGCACACAGGAATTTTCTTCAAGGGGTAAGACATACCGGGAATCTGGAATACCCACAAATAAACGGAGGGTCCGGGGGTCCTCCCCCGAAAATTTTTGAAAATAAATACCTGAAAATTACATTTTACGACATTCTAGCACCTATAATTTCGTTTAGGCGATTTCTGCGGGAAATCATCCGCAGTTTATCGACATACCCCCCCCCAGATGAAAGAATCCTTCCTGGATTTAAAAAAAATACCCTTTTAAATACATATCTTACTCTCAAAATTATTGTATTTAGGTCTTCAAGACAATATTATTACGTTAGTAATTATTAACTTTTTTTTAATTTAAGTAAAAAATAACTCCTTTTCTGAGGACAGAGAAATAACTCTTGTAATGCTGTAACTTACTTGATTTGTGTAATATTTTATTTTTTCTTCTATAGAATGTGATTATAAATGTATCCTTATTTTTTTAATAAATAAAAGGCTTAAGGGGGGATCCGGTCCTCTGCCCCCTACATGATTACGTACAGTTCTTGAGTTTTAATGGTAGGCCTTAAGAACACCGCGACAGAGTGGGTAGCAGTATGGGGTCCTTATCGTACACATTACATTAATTGGATAATAGACGCGTGAATTATCCATTTAGCTCAAGAATTAAAAAAACAATTGAATGGTAGTTTTATATACTATAGTCTGGATCTATCTTTCATGAAATGTTATTTTCAATTTCGAATTTACGTAGTCAGTGAATATTCACCAACGTGGATGATGTTTTTAGTCAGACTAGTAACTTGGCTCGCCCGCGCGAAAGACGCCGTTTAACCTCACGGATTGTACAATGTACATGTGCTGTCATACAGCTTGCAGGAAAATCTTTTACTACCTACGTTAGAATTAATCAGTAGCTTACAATGTTAACCACAGAAAATAAGATAAAATTCTGAAATATTACGGTAATGAAAATTACCAACCTGAATAAATTTTATAAGAAAACTAACTGTTAAAGAAAATACATCAGAAGAAAATTGTAAAGAAAAACGCAATAAATGAGTTTTTAATGACAATAACAAAGTTACGTTATTCCACATTTTATAACTTATTTATTACCTCAACTTATTGTATTTGTTAACTCATATTACCCCCCAGTAAAGAAGGGAACTTCCCACCTACGCCGTTTTTCTAACCGTACTTAGTTATAATTGCTTTTCTTCAACCAACATGGTGGGCGTCATGTAATTTAATGTATTCCCATAAAATTGTAGACTTCAATAACAATTACATAACCGTAAATATTTATACGATTACAAAACTATGAAAAACTATAGTTGTATCCAGTTTTACGATTGAACAACTATACGAAAAAATAAACAAATGTTCCTTGAATTCAACAGTGTTCCACACAACCTAGAATAACGTTGACAGTAACTGATAGAAGTACATAAACTCAAATTTAACGGATGTTCAGCTGTTTTATAGCGAACGCCTACGATTGGAAGTTTACACCCACGTACCTATTTCTGGGAATGATTTTCCAATAAAATGTATCTTCTGCAAGGGCTTTTCAATTATTACAACAGACACGATTGTTACATGAGCTCTTTAGAGGGAGGGGGTTTTGTTGACGAAAAGAAAGAATGATTAAGTATAATGGTTATCTGTACGATAACAATCATTGTACAGAGTGATTCATGAAGTTTTACCGACGCTTATTGGGTATATATAGTCAATTCCGGATAATTGGAGCACATCGGAACCGGAGCATTTTGGCCCAATTAAACAGCTGGCCCTAATAAACGAATTCGTTAAATGCGGCGAAAACGATATTATATTTTATTAAAATTATCACATACATATATTTTTACATGCAAGTTCTATCCATATACTCCTTGTTTTACTTACTTTACAGGTTAAAAACAGTCTTTCGGCTGATGAACTAAACAACAACGACAACATAAAACTATGCTCTAGGAAAAAAATTCTTCGTTAGCGAGTTACAGTTCCTGATTTCAGCTCCTCTTATAAAACGAATTTTTACTAAAATTAATGGATTCAAAATTTAGAGATAAATAAGGTGGTTTTAAACGGGTTCTTATTTTATATCAAAAGTTCTTTGCCGGTTTTTTTTCAAAGTTTTGTTCAAAGGTTTTATGCATTTATTAAGTATGTAACGAAGGTTTTTACGTGAAAGCTTGAAAAATGTGTTGTTCTACACCATTTTTTTTTGTTTTTGGTTCTACACCATTGTTTTTCTCATCAAAATCGGAAGAAAAGGGATTTTATGAGGTTATGGCCTTTTACGGAAAGGTTTCTGTTATGTAAGTTATAGAAAATTAAAAAACCTACAATTTTTTTCTTTAACCCCACATTTCCCTTGTAGTTTTATATAAACAGTTCCGAGGGAGGTGGGGGAGGGGTTGTTTGCTGATGTCGGATCAAGTGGCCAGGCGGCGGGTTTTTGGTTAGTAAGGTGGTTGCGGCCTCCTTGGGGCTGGACAAGGACGCCTCAATTGAGTCTAACACTACTTCCTCCATCATGAGGGAGTGAACTTGAGTTTTTCTTGCCACCTCGGATAAAAAAAAACCTACAACTTTTAATTCCAGCATTTTTTCTACAACGCCTAGTTTGGGGACATTTAGTGATTTTTCGTATTTTTAATTCCTACGCAGGTTGATTTTCATTTTGGGTTATTCACTCATGATTAAACAACTTTAGGTTATTTTGTTCGTTGTACAATGAGAAAGTCGTGTGAGTGTTGCATACCAGATTTTTATTTCACAAAACAATTATTATCAAAATTATAATTACAGTAAATCAATCAAGACTAAATAATTGTAATATTCAGAAAATTATGAATTCACTAGCGAAAAACGTAGCGGTAATAGTAATTAATATCATTATTTATGACATACGCTGAACATATGTCACGGAATACGTTTTGTGCGTCAGCTATAAAGCGTAAAGCCTACTAGTAATTTATATGAACGTCAGCTTTCAGTTGTTATGTGGTGTTCAGTTCTCCGACTGTAAACTACGGACGGCACGGCACGTAAAATTAACTGCGAGAGGAGTAAGTACATACGTAATTTGTGTAACAGTATTCCTTGATATTCCGTTCCAGATCTGTACACATTTAGTCTTAGGTATTAATAATTATATTAATTAAAATATAATATTACAAAACGATTCAATTTTTATAGAAAAAATAAATTTCACATACAATTCAATTCAAAACAATATAACAATGATATGTTATATATATATATATATCTAGGGGAATAAATTTTTTACTGTAATTGTATATTGTACGAGGTGAAGTGTATTGAACAAGAATAAAGGATTCCAATGAATGAAATAAATATTTTGAATAGGATTTCTTGTAAATCTTAACATGTAGAAACGTTTTTGTTTTCATTTTTATTCCTTCTATCATATTCTAGTAAAACGAAGAAAGTGTTAAGTAAGGTTTCGATTAACTATCAATTAACAGTTGGTTCTTTGCAATGAATCAGTTCCGAGGGAGGTGGAGGGTTGTTTACTGATGTCGGATCAAGTGGCCAGGCGGCGGGATTTGGTTGGTAAGGCGGTTACGGCCTCCTTGGGGCTGGACGAGGACGCCTCAATTGAGTCCAACACTACTTCCCCCATCGCGAGGGAGTGAACATGAGTTTTTCCCGCCGCCTCGGATGAAAAAAAAGAATCAGTTAATACTTGACTGTGAATAGAATAAATGTTGTCAGGCCGTTCAAAATAGAGTCATTATAGAACAGGTTCTGAATTACGTTAATATTGTGTGTGTGTGTACGCGTGGCAACAATTGGTTATGGACAGTGACACTGTCGTCCCCTTTGATTAGGTACTGTGCTGCCGGCTATCAAAGCTTCCGACTTAGTGACAGAGGAAACCGCCAAGGCCGAGACCAAAAACCACCCCCTACCACAGCGCTCTCGGCGACTATATAAAGAGCGCTACCCTGAGCCCGAGGAGATTCGATTCCACGCCACTCTGCAGCATCGACGAGACTTCCTACATCGGCACACGGCTACCGGACTCCAGTCATCGACGTCCCCGCAAGAGAGAAGATGATGCTTCCGCTCGCCGATCCGACACCGTATGCACCGACGCACTACTGTGAGAGAAGAAGATGATGTCTTCGCTGGAAGACGACATGCCGTGTCGCCCATCCCCTCGACCGCCACGACGACTACGACCGACGCTTTGCCAAGGCGACCACCGCTTAAACGGCCCTTTTCAGGGCCACCAAAAAGTCAAGGTTTCAACTCGCCACATAATGTCGCCATCCGGTGACAACAGGTTAGTCATTGTTTTGATTTGTTAAAGTGACATTATTTTACTTACAGTCAAGTTTTGTAATTAATTTAACTGAAGTAATCTAAATGTATTTTTAGCAGGCTTTAATTAAATTTAATAATAATAATTGTGTCGATAAATAATTAATTATTAAAAATTATAAGTTAGTCTGTTTATTGTTAATCACCTGCTTTTTACACCTGCGGTTTCATAGTTAATCGACACCTTATAATATTTCCTTTATTCTACTGGACTGTTTAGAAGAAATAAAAAAAACGAACGTTTACACTGGTTTCCAATTCCGAGAATTCCAATTTAAAACATTCCATTCATTGCAATCCATTATACCTGTTCAATACACATTACTTCATAGAATACACAATTTCTTACCATGAAAGAATGATGCAAAATGAAAATCAACCTTCGTTCGACTTAAAAATACGGAAAATCACAAACTGACAGTAAACTAAGCTCTGCAGAAAAAATGCTTTAAATTTTAATTTATAAAGTTATACGATTTTTAATTTTCTAAAACTTTAATTATAAAAACTTTTGCGCTAAAATGCACATTATGGTTAAGAACGGGCTAGAAAATAAAGAAGAAATTAGCATAAATAAACAAGTGCAAAGTTAAATTGGGAAACCTCGAAAAAGTAATACACCAGATTTCTTAATATATTATTTTATTGAAGTAATTTTTACAATACCGAGCGTGCGCGTGTGCATTTAATAGAAATATAAAGTGATTTCTTACCGAAAATTCACATGTTCGCATAAGATAATATTTTTAAAGAGACATGTATAAACAGGCAGATGCTACGGTTGAACACACTTTACACTGTATATGACTTAAGTTAAATACAACAAGCTAAAATTAATTGATTTTAGTGTAGGCCTTACTGAGCTTCAAGAATTTTGGATCTGGCATGACCTATCACAAGCATCAGCGTAGGTGGATAGAAACTCAAGTATAATATAACAAATCAAATTTGAATAATCCAGAGCATGGAGGGGATTTTAAAACTTAAGTAATAAAACAAGTACAAGTATCATAACTCAATTTTATACATCACACAATAATATTTTGAATAAACAAATAAACTTTTACAAATTTATGATAATAATAATATAAATTACATAATGACAAACCAATATTTGAGGAATCGGATTTGATCGCACATTAATTTATAATATTTTCAGTCAATTTATTAGTAGTGGTTTACAGTTCATATTTATCGTTTACTTAATAATAATAAATTTTATTGACGTTAGGTTAAGTACACAGCAATAGTCAAAGTCAAGTTCACATCATTATAAACAATTAACAATCATTAAGTAATTACATCGAATTCAATAATAACTTATTATTGAATTCGATGAGTAATTACACAATATAGATTTTGCTTCCTTCTCTACAAATAAAACAAATATAAATGGAATGTCCAATTCAACAATAATATAAAAATACGTTTTTCTAGTCGAGTCCTAGCGTAAACAAGCCACCGGGCGAGTAGAACGAACAGAACAATGTTCAAAAAATTCTCCTTACACTACGCTCGCTCGTACCTTTCATGCTGTTGCATACTGTTACACGAAAACTATTGAACCTGCTATTTTGAATTTAAACCCCATAAATAAAATTAGTTTATGAAGAGTGGACCGACTAATGTTGGGTAATTCAGGACCATTAGTGACAACCGACAAAATCTTATTTAAAGTACGTATGTAACTCATTTCTAAAGGAAAATTGATGAATAATAAGTCTAAAAGCAGTTTTGTTGATATCATCAAATTTGTCTAAAGCAGGCATTTTACGTTTTCTTTTTTTAACTGAGGTTAAAAAGCACATAGGCCTATTTTCCACTCTGCAAATAATATTTTCACTTCATTCACCACAGGGTCTAGCTGTATAACGAAATTCATTACTTTCAGAGGAGATAACTCTGATTAGTGTCTTTTACACCTCTACCTCTTCTGTTCTTAAATGATTCAGTCATTTAATTGGCTGACCATGTGATAAGAAACAGAAATATTTATTTTAGCCCTGACACGAACAGATTGGGTGTAAATAATTTGACACTCCACCTGTCTGTTATGGGCAGTACTTGTGGTAAATGAAGTGAAGGTGTCATTTCTATACTTTGTCCAACAGTTGTAAGATACCATTGCTTATATGGCCGGACCGCTGTTACGTACTGTGTTAAAAACATTGACTCACGCTATGAAAATAAAAGTTTATCTTATTGTAGGCTATGTTATATTTATGATATTAAAACAATTACGTTTACGATTAAAATTTTTACGTTATCATCTGAAATATATATTATGTGACAGATTTGTTTTTGAATATAACTATTTATAGCGTAATGTACAACATTTTGTTTGTAAAACCACAAAATGTTATGAAAAGGTAAAATTAAATTTAAAATTATTTTTTTTAGTCTTTCAAAATCCATATATATAGCCTATATATATCCATGTCATCGCCATAGGCTTATATAGGCTGCCATCCATTTAAAAACATTATAAATACTACAGTACAGTAATCCTTTAGTATCCGCGGGTTTCGGTTATCCGCGGACTTTGTCCGTGGGCCTGAAACCTTCAAATACGTACGTAATCTCACGTTGTGCACACCGTACTTGGTGAGAGTTGGGAAGTCATACAATTCCGAAAACATGTGTCACCCTACATGTTTGAACACATGTTTTAAGATTGAGAGCGTATTATGGATTTTAGGGCAAAAGTGTAAGTAAACTTTGTAACAATTAAGAAAACCTACACCTTTTATTACAAGTAATGTTTTTCCACAACCTCCCTAATTAGCGTCAATTAGTGATTTTCTATATTTTTAAGTCCTAAAGAGGTTAATTTACATTTTGCGTCATCACTCATGATTAAACATAGGTGACTTTTTCATTATATACATTGGCAAACGAAAGTCGTGAGAGTGTTTCACACCAGATTTATATTTTTAATATTAAACTAAATGTTTGTACAAACCTTCAAATATTGCCAAAAATGACCAAAATTTTATGAAGAGGAACAATTTGTTAAGCTTAGCAGAATATTAAATTTAGTTACTTGGGTACAATCCATGCATTTTTATTAACAAAATAAACAAAACATGAAAACTGATAATCATTACCTGGTTTGTTGTTTAAACTAATAAATTTCTCCTAATAAATTAAGTGCTTTATTTTACAATTTAAATTAGTAGTACGATATTGTTTTAGCTTCCATTTGTGTTTCTTGTTGTGTCCACTAATCTGTAAAATAAGCCTACAATATAATTTCAATAAATAACAATAATAGAAAAGAAAAACTATTGGCCACTTCTGTGGCCCGTGGTTAACGTGCTATACTACAAAGCGGAGATTCCGAGTTCGATTCCCAGCCAGCGTCGGGAAAATTATTGTAAGTTCAAACCCACCGTTCCTCACCACAACGTAGTCGCTAATAACCAAGATGTTGATGTGACTTAAAATAAACTAAAAAAAGAAAAACTATCACTATTGTACTACTATTTCTAATTTTAAGAAAACATATTTTCTTTTATCCAATTCAACTTTATTTGTTTACGTTGTTTCTTATAATTGAACCGCAGCTGAGTGGGTGAGATATTAACGAGTTTGCTATAAATATAACTCACTTGTTTCCTAAGTATAATAAAGATACAGTTCTATTTATATTTTGAGACGCTATTATGAGAAGCGAGGCAACGCACAGTGGTTTAATGCATTAGATTACATCAAACTGCAAATTGGAATGTTCCTGGTTCGGTTCCTGGCAGGTTGTGAACAAATTTTTTGCACGTTAAAAATCTTCAATCAGCGGTATCCCTCTATAATTATTGATAATGCCAATTTTAAAAGCTCTTTGGGAAGAAAATAAAAATAATAAATAGAATTGTTTCAACTGAGATGCATGCAGAAATCAAAAGAAGTCATTAACACGATAAATAAGTGGGAGTATTGGTTGCTACAATCTATATTACAAAGCTGGGCAACGTAAAGTTGGGAGAAGACGTAGGGTATTTCCTGGTAAAACATCTTAGAATGTGGTACTCGAAAACGACAATACAACTTTTTCGCGTACCAGTGGGTGAAATTCAAATTGTTAATAATGGTGATCAACTCCGGAACGGATATGGACCTAGAGAAGAAGATTGTTTCAAAAAAATGTTGTCTTTATTTAGTAGGCTAATCAACTTAAATTGTATATTTATACAACCAGTACTAGTATTTATGATGTACGTGTTTAACTTCCTGTTTTCGTCTTGATTAAGGAAATCACCCCGTGGCAAACTTAACCCTCACCGCTGCTTTATATAAGATCCCTATTCCAGTATAGTTTTACTTTCTCTTGCCTACATCAATATATAGGAAGGAAAGTATCGTTTTCATGTTGATTTTTCGAAATCGAGTTTTCACCGGATCTACACGTTTCCAGACCACCTGAACCCAAAAAACATGTTTTCAGCGATTGGTGTGTGCGTGAACAAAATATCTCAAGAACGGAACATCGTACGACGTTAAACCTTGAATCTTAAGTTAGGTACCACTAGAGGACCCGACACGAACATTCTCATCAAAATCGGTCAACCGTTAACGAGTGTATAATTTGTTAATAATTTAGTACACTGAGTCTACATTGAGGTCTCGATGTATGTATGATACATTTACGTACGTAGTAGGATATTCATGGGAGGATTTACAGCCCCAACCGTATCTTGTTTCTTAAGCATCATCTCTCTGCCTCGCCAGTCCCCATCGGTGACCCGCTGCAAAGACATTGCCTCCTGCACCCTATCCAACCATGTCACTTCCGGTCTACCCATCCTTCTTCTACCGGCCGGCGTCCACTCCCAAACCTTCTTTGATCACCTACCATCCTCCATCCTCTGCAAATGGCTAAACCATTTTAACTGCTTCCGGGATATGAGATCCATGATATTTCCTTGAACGCCGATTCGTTCTCCTAATTTCAGAATTCAGAATTCGATTGAACCGTGACACACCACAGCTCCGCCTCCAGAAATCCATTTCCACCGCTTTTAGGCGATTCTTCTGCCTCTTAGTCAATACCCACACTTCCACAGCATAGGTACTCACTCTCTCCAGAATAGCATGATAAATATTTATATCCTTCCATATTTTATCATTTTAAAGGACAGAATTTAACTGCCCTATAACCCTTCGCTCTTGCGAAATCTTGCTGTTTACTTCCGCTGCACTTGTTCCACTCCTATCAAAGATTACTGACAGGTATTTAAAACTTTCACAGCTTTTCACTACAACCATAACTATAGTCCGATTCACGAAAGAAAACACCTGTCTTTTAAACAGCAATATCTTTTAAAGCCCTTGAATGTAAAAACAATTACGATACATCAAATAAAGCTTGTATTATTGTTGGTTACAGGATTGCATTAACATACAATACTTTGTAGCCCTATACATTTTAAAGTATGCGTGAACAAAGTAATAGTACCTTGAAGTTGGTTACACTGGAAAAAGTAGTTAAAAACATGGTACTTTTTATGCGTAATTCGTTATACAGGTTATTCATTTAAAAGTAGCCCGCTGCATTTAACAGCGGCCTTCGGCACTCAATTGGATTCAAATAGTAAATGAACAAAAATAGAATATAATTTTACATATTTATTTAAAATTTATATAAAAATTTTAACTTCACCTTTACAGTAGATGCTGAAAGTGGCGTCCTTGAACGCTTACACATTTTTGCGCTTGTTCAATGTTATTAATGCACACAAGACGCAATACGGAAACGTCTATAGCTTGAATGGCTGCCACTATGTTATTCTTCAGGTCATGTATACTGCGGGGGTTTGTTTGGTAAACAGTTCCTTTTAAATAACCCCATAAAAAAAATCGCACATACTCAAATCGGGTGAACGAGGAGGCCACAAATCTTTACTAACAACTCGCATGGGAAAAGCCTGATTGATATGAGATAGGGATTGGCAAGACATGTGACATGTTGCACCATCTTGCTGGAAAAAATTGTACTCTATAATAATATAATAATTAAATAATAATATAAATTATACTACAAAGGCCAGTCGATCACATCGTGATCAGTGCTGCCAATACAGCATATGAAAATTACTCGAGCGGCTATAAATGAAATTACTCGAGCGGCAGGCTACTTTTAAATGAATCACCCAGTATTTAATACAACATTAATTTCCGAAAATGTTAATGTATATCCTCCTGTAACCAATAATAAAACAAGCTTTAATTTAATGTATCATAATTGTTTTTAGATACAACAGTACAAAAGATATTGTTTTTTAAAGACAGGTGTTTTCTTTCGTGAATTGGACAATAGCTGAATATCATTTCCTGGCTCACCAACAGTAAGGTGTTCAGTCTTGTTTACATTTATACTGAAGCCCCATCTTTCATACGCCTCTTCTACATTCCTCATAATACAGCTGGTATCATTGTGATCTGCAGATATCACAACTTGATTATCTGCAAAGAACTTACTAAAAATTTAGTAGGAACTACATGTGATTAAACCTAAAAATTTATTTGAAAAGTTTTTATCCATTTACGATCTTGTTCGCCGAACCATATATTAAAGCTCCATACATCCGTATCAGACAAAATATACAGTTGCAATAATTTAATTTTTGTTTGAAAGGTAACTGTAATCAACGGTGGAGTAGAGAGTATTCAGTAGATAACAGCCAATATTTTTAAATATTGGAATTTTAATTACGATTTTAAATTTTTTGGACCGAAGTACGAAAATGGAATGTATAAATTAAGAACATCAGAAGAAATTTATAAACATTGTAAAAAAAGTTGAATAAAAAGTACAATCTAAAAAAGAAGATAGAAATTTACGGATATTCATGACATGAAAAAAAAATATTTAAATAAAAAACATTAAATTTTGATGATGATGGAAAAACAACATGGAATTGGTTTAAGGAAATCGAACAAACAACTTTAAAACACTGAAAATTCATAAAAAACTAATCAAAGAATTCCATTACAGTAGACTCTCAGAAATCCGGACTAATGTGGCGGACGGCCGGTCCGGATTTCGAAAAATCCGGATTTCCCGGAGGTTGGCAATTTCGTCTTTATGGCGAATAATTATGACAATAAGCATTAACGTTTATCTGCTAATATAAGAGTGAGCTTCTGAAAAAACTTTAAAACACTGTAGGCCTAATAAATTACAGTAGGCTACTGGTACTGTAATTATTCAATATACGAAGCACAAACATTGACTAAACTTAACGCTACTGTACCGTAATAAGATTCGATTGCACTCTTTGTAAGATTTGCAAGTTACGGATTTCGAACATGTAACAAAATGTGTCATATATGTCTCAATTATAGAGTAATTATAATTATATAGAGTAATTATAGTAGGTACAAATTCATTAAAAAACCAAGTCTTAAAAATTGTAGAATTCATCCATGCTTTTTGTTGGTTTGTATACCAAAGTGGCAACACATCGTCTTTCTTTAAATTTTTAAAAGCTCTGGATTTTCTTGATTTTCCTATTAATGTTAACCTAAGTTTATGACTGCCGGTCACATTGCTACAAGCCAACACCGTAACCCGTTCCTTGCTTTTTTTATAGCCCGAGGCTGAAGCTTCTTTTTTGGATGAGAGAGTTTTCGTGGGCAACATTTTATAGTTCAGACCAGTCTCGTCGCAATTATACAGCTGGTCACCGGAAATTCCTTCTTCGTCAAGGATTTTAAAAAGTAAGGTCTTAAATTCAGGAACAGCGTCTTTGTTCGCCGATAAAGTCTCCCCACTGATTTCATCGGGCCAATCCCATGAAAACTTTTTACTGGTTGTTAATTTAAAAGTTGTAAATTTTAAGAAACTAAAGTAAAAAAAATATATATATATCATCGTCCGGACTAGCGCGATCCGGATTTTTGAGAGTCTACTGTACTATGAAATATGAATTGCAAAAATATACAGAAGAAAGAGAAAAACAAAGATTTAAATAAACAATTAATGTTCTTAACATAACAAGGAAGCCAAAAATTAATTTAGTAAAAATTATTTTCAACAAAACAAAACCTTTACACCAATCAGATTTTGGAAGTTAAGTGTATAGTTCTTGTAACTTAACTCTAAATAGACTTTGCTTTGTAACTAACTTTGCAAAAGTTTCAAGTAGTTTAACTTTGAACATTTCGCTCTAACCTAGGACCATTCTGCGTATTCCTAGAAACCACAAACTAATTCTAGAATTGTTATGTCGTCTACATATAGGTTTAGAACAACAACGTCCGACACACAAGTAAAGCCAATTATCTTAAAATCAAGGTACTCCAAAGCTTAAAGCATTTTCTGGATTTAGTCTAAAACAGAATTAACCCAGTTACTAACTGTACACAAACAAGAAAATTTTATTAATTTTTACTTTCTCTTGCCTATATGAATTTAAAGGAAGGAAAGTATTGTTTTCATGTCGATTTTTAGAAATCGAGTTTTCACCGGGTCTACACGTTTTCAGACCCCCTGAACCCAAAAAACATGTTTTTAGCGATTGGTGTTTTTTTTTCGCCCTGGAGACTCCAGGAGGAGTATAGGACATGTCGTCAGATATAACACCTGAAATACGTATAAGAAACACACTATGTATCATTACTATCAAGAAAGAAATTCTTGCATGCTATAAAAAGTTTCACCGATCAAGTAATTTTTTAAATTTTTTTTAAAGGAATTCAAATTCTCACAACACTTTAAAGATTGGGGTAATTTATTTAAGAATTTTCTCCCTGCATAAGTAGGTTTTTGTTCAAACAATTTTGTGGAGTGATTAGCCACATAATAATCATTCCTGTTTCTCGTGTTATGATTGTGAACATTGAAATTCTGCATAAAATTATTTTGCCTAACATACATAATCACCTCAAAAATGTAGAGACAGGGAACTGTAAGCAATTTAAGCTCCTTAAATAGTGGCCTGCATGAGGTTAGCTGGTTAGCTCCCACCATACACCTAATAGCTTTCTTTTGAATTTTAAAAACCCTATTCATATTACCCATGCTAGAATTACCCCATACTAAAATACCATAACGGATATGAGACAGAATGAGGCCATGATAAGCTGCCATTAGTAATTTTTTATCATTTAATCTGGCAACTTGTTTTAGTGCAAATACCCCAGATGATATTTTACTACAAACTTGATTGGTATAGAAGTCCCAAGACAAAGATCTATCTAGAGATACGCCCAGGAACTTCACTGTTTCTACATGCTCTAAACTATTATTATGAATAAATACATCCACTTCTCTACTTTCTTTAACGTTATGTTTATTTTTGAACTGCAAGTACTGACACTTTTTCCCATTAACTGTTAATAACATTTGATTCAAGAACTGCACTACGGACTCTATGTTAACATGTGTATTTACTTCAAGAGCATCTACCAGTGAACTGTTACTGATTTCTGAAGTATCATCAGCAAACAACAAAGCTCTGCCATTAGGTATGACTTCTGGTAACCTATTAATATACAATAGAAACAGAATTGGACCTAAAACTGACCCCTGTGGAACGCCTGCTTTGACTTCAAGCTTTCCAGATACAACTTTTGTAAGTTTCCCTCTTACAACCCTAGTTAACTCCACACACTGTAATCTATTAATAAGGTAAGATTGAAACCATTTCAACTCTACATCCCTAACGCCTAATGACTCTAGTGTTTTCAATAAAATTTCATGATCAACACAATCGAAAGCTTTACTCAGATCCAGAAACACTGCCAATGCTTTCTCCCCGGCGTCCAATATATCAACTACTTGCTCCACAAGTGAAACAATTGCAGTTTTAGTTGATCTACCTTTTTGGAAACCATGCTGATCCTCTGAGATGATTAGGTTTTCAGTCAAGAAACTGATTAACCTAATAAATACTACCTTTTCAAAAATTTTACTGATTGTGTTTAAAATACTTATGGGTCTATAATTTTCAACTAACTGGCTATCTCCATTCTTAAATATAGGCAATATTTTAGCCTCCTTCAGTTTGTTTGGAAATACACCTGCTTCAAGTGAGAAGTTAAAGTGTGTGTGTGTGCGCGCGCGCGCGCGCGTGCGCGTGTGTGTGAACAGAATATCTCAAGAACGGAACATCGTACGAAGTTGAAACTTGAAACTTAAGTTACATACCACTACCGGACCCGAAACGAAAATTTTCAACAAAATCGGTCAACCGGAAGTAGTAGTTTATTCGTATAATTTTTCACTTTTTTGCGATTTTCTCAAAAACTCGTCCTACGATTTTTCTTAAAATCGCATGGTTTACTACATTTTTTATGTAATTTTTTATGTAAATTTTATTCTACAAGATAGGGTAGGCGCCATCTTGGCTGAAATTCTTGGTAAGGCTGTTTTCACGTAAAAACTTTGTTTTTTTAAGATTACGGCTTTAATATGCATTTTAGCGCAAAAATTTATATAATAAAAGTTGTAGACAATTTTAAATCCTACAACTTTTATTTCAAACAATTTTTTGTATAACGCTTAGTTTAGCGGTAATTAGCGATTTTCTGTTTTTTCTCACGAAAAGTGTGCAAAATCGATTTTTTTAATATTTCGGCTTTAGTACGCATTTTACGACAAAAGTGTATATAATAAAATTTAAAGAAAATTAAGAGATCTGCAACTTTTATTTATAAAATTTTTCTCTACAGAGCTTAGCGTGAAAGTGTGATTTTCCGTTTTTTTAAGCCAAACTGAGTTCGATTTTCATTTTGCGTCATTCACTCATGATTAAAATAAGGTTATGTTTTTGAGGTTAGTTTTTTGTTTATTTCTAATATTTTATTAATAACGTTAGGTTTATTGTTAATTATTTACATTGGCAAGAGAATGTTGTGTGAGTGTTTCACACCAGATTTTTCCTTAAGTGTTTGTGTGTTGCGGATTACGGATAAGCGAGTTTCGGATAATTGGAGGTTTACTGTATTTAAAATTGATAATTAATACTACATAACTAACTAACACTTACAAATAAATTACAACTTAGTAATTACAAACAGTTTGCGAGTTGCGGCCGGATAACCGAAAAGTACCGATTTTTCTAATTATTCTATTTTCAGAAGTTCTGATTAAGACCCGTAACACAATGTCGACCATTCGCCGGCAACCAGAAAGACCAAAATACAGACCAAACCGGCGAACCAAAGTTCAAAATCTAGTGTGAAACACTCACACAAATTTCTCTTACCAATGCAAATAATTACCAATATAACCTAAAAATAGAAATAAACATTAAAAATATACAAAAAACTAACCTCAAACATTATAACCTTCTTTTAATCATAAGTGAAAAACGCAAAATGAAAATCAACCCCAGTTTGGCTTAAAAATACGGAAAATTAGTCTCTTACGCTAAACTAGGCTCTTTAGAGAAAAACGCTATAAATAAAAGTAGTAGATCTATTAATTTTCCACGTGATTATATACACTTTTGTCGTAAAATGCACACTAAGGCTAAAAAAAATCGATGTTTTTACAGATTTTCATTAAAAAAAACCAGAAAATCACTAATTACCGCTAAACTAAGAGTTATACAAAAAAATGTTTGAAATAAAAGTTGTAGGATTTTAAATTCTCTACAACCTTCATTACATACATTTTTGCGCAAAAAATATTAAAATCGCAATCTTTAAAAAATAATCTTTTACGGGAAAACAGCCTCCCGAAGAATTAGGCGCTTACCCTATCTTGTAGAACATAATAAAATGTAGTAAATGAGGGGATTTTTAAAAAAATCGTAAGAGTCGTTTTTGAGAAAATCGCAAAAAGTGAAATATGACACGAATAAACTACTACTTCCGGTTGACCGATTTAGATGAAAATGTTCGTGTCGGTCCACTAGTGGTATCTAACTTAAGTTTCAAGTTCGTACGATGTTCCGTTTTGAGATATTCAGTTAACACACACACACACACACACCAATCGCTAAAAACATGTTTTTTGGGTTCAGGGGGTCTGAAAAGTGTAGATCCGGTGAAAACTCGATTTCGAAAAATCGACATGAAAACAATACTTTCCTTCCTATATATTCATATAGGCAAGAGAAAGTAATACCTAAACAAAACTTACATAAATTTACAAGAACTTTCCTATTACCGGACTAATACAACATAAAATCAGAAGAGCTGATAAATGAATGCCAGAATAATATCATTATAAATAATTAAACAGTACCCGCTTGCATTACTTTCTATAAATAATTAACTAATTCTATTACTAAGCTAAATGAACTGATAAATCTATTTATAGATTAATACCCATGACGCAGTAGTAGAAAATACTAATACAGTAAAATACTGTAATTCAATTATGCAAATTATTAATAAATAATTAGCGTATTACATCATCCGGTAATTACGGATGAATGACATTGATAAAATTACTAAAACCAAGTAATACAACCATAAAATTTATAAAATAAAGTTATAATACCTGTTTTGATACGTTTATTTAACGTTCATGTAGCGTGTTTTGGTTATTAGCAAATATTATGGGTTATGGTACAAAATATGTTGGTTTTAACGTGTAATAATTCCAGAACCTTCTCAAAACATAGAACGAATCTTTCTACTTTGCACTGTTTAGCGCTCTAACCACATGGCCACGAAGGCCGTTTGATCGAGATCAGTTTAAAATTTTGATGAAACTGAAACGTTCCAGTCTTTACCGAACGCCAGTAATTGATTTGACTTCTCGTTCAATTGTTTGAACTCTTTAGCCCATAATTATTGATAATTTTTATAAGGGTGACAGAGAGGGTAAGACATTTTGTTCTGAATATACAAACGTGGCGAACCCCAATTTTTTGGATTAAAATAAAAATTGAATTATTATTTTAGATAAATATTTAAAGCAAACAACATAGGTACTACAAGATATAGAACAGAATTTTCTGGTAAACTTGACAAAATTCTTGTTAATAGATCATACTAAAAAGTTATACTACGTAATCTTGATGTACCATAATTAATTTCATTTTTATATGCTTGATGTACCATAATTAATTTCATTTTTATATGCCTTTATTTAAATTATTTATTTAAATGGAATGGATGGGATCATGAGAAAGGATTACTTCATGAAAATTAATAAAAAAAAAAAAATGTTGTGCAGCAGCAAGAGTTGTTTAGAAGAGATGAGAAATTTAAAAGTAGGCAACGAAAACATACAGTAAGTTGGGGAATTCTGCTATCTAGGGAGTAAAATAACAAAGGATGGTAAAAACACAAGTGATATCAAAAGCAGAATTAATTACTCAAGCTTGAAAAACCTTTGAAAAAAACCAGCTTACTGACTACAAACACTGACTTACAGATTAGGGAAAAATTCGTATAACAACGTTTGGAGCGTAGCATTATACGGGAGTGAAGCGTGGGTGATAGGGGCAGTAGAAAGGAAGAGTATAGAAGCTTTTGAAATGTAGTGTTATAGGAAAATGTTAAAGATTAGGTGGGTGGACAAAATAAGTAATTTAGAGGGTTTTAGGCAAGTGGATGAAAAAAGAAGTAGCCTATATGGAAGCATCTTACTAGAAGGAGGGATAGGCTAGGGGGCATATATTAAAACATCCAGGTATTGGTCT
The DNA here is from genome assembly GCA_035578175.1 of Catonia carolina. Lineage (NCBI taxonomy): Eukaryota > Metazoa > Arthropoda > Insecta > Hemiptera > Achilidae > Catonia > Catonia carolina. The sequence continues at coordinate 65,628,039 of JAQMRL010000004.1, read as the reverse complement.
ATTAACAATGGAGGGTAATATTGAGGAGTGAATTGTAGGAGGAGGCAAAGGTTAGAATATATAAAACAAATTACAAAAGATGTAGGGTGTTACAGGTGTGTAGAAATGAAGCAACTTGCGCAAGATAGAACAGTTTGGAGAACTGCATCAAACCAGTCGAGAGACTGATGACAAAAACATTCTTTTATAAGGGAGGTACTTAAACGTTTGTTATAGTACTTGTACGAAAAAATTGTTTTTTTTTATGCAATACACTATAGAAGTTAATTGAAGAATTACTAGAGTAAAGAACGTCAAAATTAAGATTTTACGTTGAGGTCTCGATGTATGATAAGAGTTTAGTACGTAGTACGAACTACGTGTGAAAATTTGCTTTGAAAAATTTGTATCCTCCTTAAGTTTACATTCGCAAACACTAATTACTTAACTCGTTTCCATACAAAATTAATTAATAATAAATCACACGAATCCAGATATACGAACATTGTCACATCCACACCTACCACAAAATCCACAAAGAAGACTGCAAAGATTCTGAAATAGGGATCTTATATAAAGCAGCAACAAGGGTTTGGCAATGGGTGATTTCCTCAATGAAGACAAAAACAGGACATAAAAAACACTTAAATCATAAATACAGCTACTTGTAAAAATATAAAGTTACCAAATATAATTGTTACCAAATAACGAAAAAAGAAGATTTTGGCTTGTAACGCTCTCATTTAACGTGCTTTTACAGAAAAATGCACATAGAAATTAAGAAAATAGGATCCTTGTACTGTTGCACTGCAGTAAAGAGTGCTTAATTTCAGGGCTGGGTAGCTTATATGAAAACCCATCTGAGATTCCTTACGTGCGCGCGCAAACACACACACACTCTTCTAAATTTTTTTTTTTTTTTTTTGCTTCATGAGGTTGTTGTTGTTGTTTAGGTCAACAGCCGAAAAGCTGGTTTGAACCTCTAGAGGTTTTACTAAGTAAAAAACGAGGAGTAGGTGGTTTACAATTGCCTTCCTCACTGAGTTAAAAGAGTATGCTTATCAGCATGCCAGGCCCTCCGAAAAGCACTAACTTTCCACCCTGAAAATGACACCTTCACTTCATTCACCACAGGGTCTGGCTGCATAGTGAAATTCATTACTCTCAGAGGAGATAACTCTGACTAGTGTCTTTTACACCTCTACCTCTTCTGTTCATAAATAGTTCAGTCATATCAGTGGCTGACTATGTGATAAGAAACAGAACTATTTTTTTTAGCCCTGGACCAAACAGATAAGAGTGCATTAAAATAACACTCCACCTGCCCGTTTTGGGCATTTCATGAGGTTATGAAACGTATAACATTACTTGTAATCCGGTTGTCGAAAATTTTCCTAATCACAACACTCTCTCATTTTGTACAATAAAAACAAGCCGAGTTTATGATAAAAGAATCATTGTTATAACACAATAATGTTCAAACAAACCCCATAAAACAACATCATGTTACCCAATCTGATAAGAAATCAGTAGCGCGTAACATATGTAGACAGTTAAGGAGGAAAAGACGCCATTGTTTGTGCGAATATCATTACAAAGACCTGAGCCTCCATATGGACAAAGAAAAAATATGCTGACCTTCATCCGGTCCATTCCAAGAAAGTGTAGGCCTGCCATTTTAAAACGTCATAAAAATATCAGTCGAATTTGCTTCCACCTACCGACAGTAATAAACGGAATTCTCTTTAATGTGTTTTAGTTTAACTTTTACTAAATGAGTTTTATCAAAAATGTAAGTAACTTAAAATTACTAGCTAGCGCTGTCTGTCAATATAGAGTAATCCTTAAGTTTTACGACCCCGAATCCAAGTAAAGGATTTTTAAAAAATCTGGTGTGAAACACTCACACAATTTTCTCTTGCCAATGCAAATAATTAACAATAAACCTAACATTAGTACTAAAACATAAGAAATAAACAAAAAAAAATAACATAAAAAAACAAAACCTTATTTTAATTATGAGTGAAAAACGCAAAATGAAATTCAACCTAAGTTTGGCTTAAAAATACGGAAAATCACTCTTTCACACTAAACTACTCTCCGTAGAGAAAAATATTCTAAATAAAAGTTGTAGATCATTTAATTTTCTATAAATTTGATTATATACACTTTTGTCATAAAATGCATACTAAGGTCAAAATCTTAAAAAAATCGATTTTTCACAAGTTTTCGTGAGAAAAAGAGAAAATCGCTAATTACCGCTAAACTAAGCGTTATAAAAAAAATGTTCAAAATAAAAGTTGTAGAATATTAAATTATCTACAAATTTTATTAAATACATTTTTCGCTAAAATGTATATTAAAGCCGCAATCTTAAAAAAACAAATTTTTTACGTGAAAACAGTCTGACCAAGAATTTCAGTAAACATGGCGCCTACCCTATCTTGTAGAGTATAAAGAATTAAGTAAATAGGGCGATTTTTAAAAAAATCGTAGGACCAGTTTTTGAGAAAATCGCAAAAAAGTGAAAAATTATTCGAATAAACTACTACTTCCAGTTGATCGATTTTGATGAAAATGTTCGTGTCGGGTCCGGTAGTGGTATGTAACTTAAGTTTCAAGTTCGTACGATGTTCCGTTCTTGAGATATTTTGCACACACACACACACACACACACACGCGCGCGCGCGCGCGCACACACGCACACACACACACACACACACACACATACACACACACACACACACACACACACACACACACACACACACACACACACACACACACACACACACACACACACACAGAGAGAGAGAGAGAGAGAGAGAGAGAGAGAGAGAGAGAGAGAGAGCGAGAGAGAGAGAGAGAGAGACACACACAGACCAATCGCTAAAAACATGTTTTTTGGGTTCAGGGGTCTGAAAACGTGTAGATCCGGTGAAAACTTGATTTCGAAAAATCGACATGAAAACAATACTTTCCTTCCTATATATTCATATAGGCAAGAGAAAGTAAAAATATTCATGTGTATTTTTACACACACGTGGATATTTTATTATTCGTTTTGGAGATAAAATTACAACATCAATTGGGCTGAGTGACGGGAACATGTTCAGCCAATAATACGTATTTAAGATCCTTATTAAAAGGATAATTTTAAGATAATAAGGAACATTTAAGAACAGAAGAGGTAAAGGAGTAAAAGACACTAGTTACAGTTATCTCCTCTGAGAGTAATGAATTTCATCACTATACAGCCAGACCCTGTGGTGAATGAAGTGAAAGTGTCATTTGCAGGGTGGAATATAGATGCTTTTCAGAGGGTCTCACATGCTGATAAGCACAGGCTTATTTTTCATTCAATGAGGAAGGCATGGTAAACAACCTTACTCCTCGTTTTAATTAGTAAAACCTATATATGTTGAAAACAGCCTTTCGGGTGATGACCATAACCCATTGATCTCAAATGTGGCTACGCAGACTCTCCCAAACAATCCAATAAGACGTCTAAAACGTCAATGGAGCCGGAACCTCATCAATTTTAACGTAGTACTGTAATTGACTATCCATTACAGTGCTCTAAATCCTGAACTTAATGCTACACTTATCTATTCACGTCGGAGTTCTGTCACTGGACTGTGTCTCCACTAACGTTTATTTATCACGTTATTTTTTCCAAATTTTGTGTTATCACATTCACTGATTGTTTCCAACAGAATATGAATTTCCTAAATAGAAAAAAAAACAAGTTATGTTTCCGGTTTTACATTTATTTACTCATGATTGAACTTGGGTTACGTATTTTTAATATTTACACTGGTAAGAAAAAGTCGTATGAGTGTTTCATAGAAATGGTTTTAGTAAAAGAACTAACGATTTTTTTAAATTTTCTGTACTTATAATTCTATTCTACTGTAAAAAATAGTCTAGTATCATCAACATAAAATATTTCAAAAGGTGTGTAATCCCCTTCCCTCTTTGAGGTGGTACATCTGTTTCAGACAGCTACACTAATACAAGCGTACTATATAGCATATAATTTGGTTAAATAATTTCTAACGTGTCAACATCAATCAGTGTCAAGAAGTCGCCATTTTGAAATTTTTATAAATTAGGTTACTTTATGAAAAATATATTACTCGAGCTATGTTAAGAGGGGAAAGAGATAATGTTTACATATAAGAAAAACTGACAGAACATTGCATTAAGTATCATGTTAAATATAAAATAACTGGTTGGAAACCCGCGCTATCTTTCCCCGCTATTTATATTTCAAAATATTTTACTCATTTTAAGACCGATTTTGATGCTGCATTACGTATGCAATTGTTCTGCAATTCAGAACAATTGCACTTGGCCAATAGATAGCTGCCTAAGTTGTTTAGGTCATCACTGAAAGGCTGGTTTGAATCTGTTGTGCTCGCCTCTCATGCGGTCTTGGGTTCGAATACCATTCAGGCACGGCATGTTTTCATACGTTACAAAAACTTCATTTCATCCTTCACCGTCTGCATTAGCAGTAATAGTGGAACAGTCGGACGTTAAACAAAAAAAAAATCAAACAAAAGTAGAGGTTTTACTTTAGTAAAACCAACTTACGTAAATTTACGTACTTTTTTTTGGTTTACACTAAATCGAACACTTTTACGAAATTCCTTTATTTATTAATAATTAAATTATTAGCTAAAAAAATCTTTTTTATACTAATTATTTTTTGTTTCCTTACGACTGAAGAAATAAAAGTAACATTACACTCTTGTAATCTATACTTTTATACTAAATATTATAAATACAGAGCGTGTTTTTTTGTGCAGGCTACCAAAACTACTGAACGGATTTTCATGAAATTTTGACAGCATATTCATATTTATGTTCACAGCAACATTTTATTTTAAAATTTTAAAAATGATAACCGTAAGGGGACTAATGAAGATTTTCATAAATATGTATGTGTGTGTGACTGTGTGTGAGTGTACATGTGAGTACGTATTGCTGTTGAAGTAGATGAAGAGGTTTGATGATGATGGTGGGAGACGTACGCGGGGGAATTTATCAAAACGTTCTATGTATGTGTGTGTTTGTGTGCGTTTACATTGGAGTATACTTACAGTCGAGTAGCAGCAGCTACACAATTTCGGTTAATTTTTTTTATTTAAAACTAATTGATTATCATGTTTCGCGTGCGAAGCCGCGCGGGGTATGCTAGTATGATTAATATTGACAGTACATTGTCCAATGTTAATGTTAGTAATTTCCCTATACGTCAGATTTGTTGAGAAGCACGGTATGTTTATCCAATTTCCTCAAAAACTATTTATTCCTCAGTAATAACATTTCTACATAAGTTTTATTAGGTAATTTTTTTAAATATATACAACGAAAAACCAGGGTGGCTATAATCACCTCACAAGAATTTAGAAGGCCCAAGTGCAGAGCGCAGTTTTCTTTAAACACTAAAATCTTACAAACTAGCACCACAGGCAAAAAAATAAGTTTATATAAAACATAGAGTAACGTCACAGGCACAAAAAATTAAAAACGCTGTAAAGGGGCCATAAAAAAGTCATACAAACTTGGAAATAAACACTTATAGCTAATATCACAGCTAGAGTAAATCTAACATCCCACTCCACTCAAGACTTGTCAACCACGGAGATTCAAACACAGTGGTTTGAATCTCTGAAGCCAAAACAAAAATGATAAATAAATATGGCGTACGATGCTGAAGTACTGATCGGAAAATTTCTAATTGGGCGTGTGTATGCCAAACATGAAAGCAATATGAATCATTCATATATTGGTGAAAAAGAACAACTGTACAATTAAAAATATAACGATAATTAACGTTCGTAAACAAAGAACAGAGTTTTGTATTCTGTTACAAAGAATCGTTAGTAATTTCTTGTTAGTGTATATATATAAAAGATGACCACCTGCTTGAATCAAAAAGGGGTTAAATATAATTTAACTTCAAAAACGTTACGTCCACGGAAGTGGAACATAGCCGTTAGTTAACGTATGGAAGAAACATTTCAACATATCTTGTAATGATGTTGATAATGATGATTTGTTATACATGAGGTTATAGATATGATGGCGTGGTAAAATTATCATATAATAGGTCCATTATGGTTTAGGCCACTACGGGACGTAATTACATGAGGTTTACACTAATAAGATCAAATTGTTCAGAACAATAGTTACGCAAAATTATTATTATTATTATTGTTATTCTGTAAAACAATTCATAGTTCTAGTTTTCCAATGATTAGGAATTTATATCATAATTCATGAAGAAATTAAGTTAAATTTGTTATTCTTTGATTATACTCTCAACATTTAAGACTGTATCTTGCCAATGTAAAAGAAAACCCCTTATTTTAATTGCGACAGAATGGCGCTAAACGAAAACCACCCTCAGTTGGACTTGTAATTTGATGAGCAAAATACAAAAATAATTTCAAGCGAAACTAAGGACCTCTGTACAAAAAAGGGGTGAAATAAAAGTAGTAGTTTTCTTAATTTTTAATAACTTTAATTATACAGAATTTTCCCCTAAAGTGCAAATTAAGGCTGATATCTTCAAAAAATTTTGAGAAAATTTCAAAAGTCAAAAATCACATGAATAAACACTATTCCTTCTGTTAAACCGATTTCGATGAAAAAATGTTCGTGTGAAGCCCTCTCATAATACCTAACTTAGGTTCCAAGTTTCAATTTCATATTTTCCGACCTACAGTTATTTTGTTTACACGTGCGCGTGCTCACTCGTACGCACGCACAGAGAGAGGGCGAGAGAAAAGTAGAAAGAAAAAGAAAAAGTAAGAGGGGATAGGGGAGAGATAAACAAGTAGAGTGAGGAGTGAAGAAACGGGAGAGGGAAAAACAGAAAGAGATGTGCACACTTGTACATGCACACGAACCAATTGAATTAGTCATTTGAGAAAGCCCATAAGTCAAAACTTTACAATTTTTCTTTTCTACATTTTAGGAGTAACTGAATGTAAACACACCATCCCTACAGAAATTACATAAGTTTGGCTTTCCTTAATTAATATATAACACTACAAAAAGGATTATCCTTAAGGATATAAAGTGTTTCCTTCTAATTAAAAAATGAAAGTGGATGTTTTTTTGAAGCTTAAGATCTACTTTTTAGTGGAAGAGACCATACAAAGATTTTGTGCAAAAATCTTTTAAGGTGTATTATGACTACTGGTTATGACAACGATGAAGAACGTGAATAGCCCTGAAAATCAACATTTTTTTTGTCTTAAAATTAAGAATTTCAATTTTTATTATTGCAGAAAGCTATTTTAAGTCATAACTTAATGTAAACTGCTGAAATACATAAAAATTATACTATTGTACAACACAATTTTCTAATGGTCTAACAACGTATTTTACAGAAAGCAACGTAAGTTAACATTTTACTCCAATTTGTTTTAGAAACACCTTAGTCTAAATTTTAATTTTTTTTAAATAATTGGCTTGTCTTTAAAAAGACAAAGGTATATTTTAAGTTAAAGGAGACAACCATCTGAAAAATTTATAGTTTTTAATATTTTTCTAATGGAAACATAATAAATTACATGTTTTTTTTTAAATTTTTCCAGAAGTTAGTTTTGTTGACTAATGGGCTTTCTGAAATGACTGGTTCAATTGCTAAGAATATGTTTTTTTTTTGCTGCATGTTATATGAAAACGTATATTCCCTAGATTTTGGAATATTAACATAAATAAAAATACAGCTTTTCTAACCTATATTTCATACAGAGGAAGAGAAAGTAAAAAATTAATTTTTTTTTTTTTTAACTTTAATAACTTTATTTGCAACTATATACTACGATACAACGAGCAAATTAGATGACAGTAAACAAAGGATGACAAAAGAAAAAAAAGAAAAATAAATAAATGAAAAAGAACAGTGATACCCATTGGTATATGTTCTATGAAATAAAGTTCATGATACATGAATGATAAATAACAACATAAGAAAAAAAAGAAGAAAGAAAAATAAAATAAATCACTTTATAGAAGATCTCTGGCCCATTGACGTTTCAACCTGCGCTGCGGATTTCCTGGTAGTGATGCATCCGATAGTTTGGTGATTAATTCGTTGGGGTGATCATGCAATTTTCTGTGAAAAACACTGTAGCTGGACTTAACTACTTCACTTATGAACGGAATATTAAGGTCGTCATGTAGAATTTTGTTGTTGACATAAAAAGGTGCGCAGGTGGTTAAACGTAGGCATTTTGACTGAAAGGCTTGTAATTTTTGTAGATTGCTCGGTTTAGCTGTGCCATAAATTTGTAGTCCATAGGTCCATATTGGTTTGAGATAAACTTTGTATAGTAATAGTTTAGATTTTAGAGTCAGAGAAGAGCGAACCATTGAGAGATCAAATTATGTGTAGCCTAGAACTAAAAGCGTTCAATACTATTCCGATTAACGATTTAAATTTCAATACGAATAAAAATTTTCCATAGTCGGAAATAAGAAACCGAGCTTATATTTATATATTTAATTTTGTTTAAAGAGAAAAAAATTTCTAGATAATTCATGGAATTTTTCCTCCTACTTTAAAAGAAGTGTTAAAAAAACACAATGATGTTGATGCTAGAAGTAACTGGATGTTGTTTTTTCAATATAGAATATTTTCTCGATAAATCAAACAATTATATTCTTTAATATCATTGATCGAATTAAATTAAGGTCAATAATATTGGAAAATATAATTGTTTGAATGATTTAATCAGATATATGGGACGATTCGTAGGACACTGGGGCAAAAAACAAGACCAGAAACAAGGTTAAAGTTTTCTAAGATGGTGGCAGTTCCAGCCTTGACATACGGCAGTGAAGGGGTGATGAGGAGGAGGGAAAAAAGAACATCCAAACTGCAGAAACGAATTTCTTAAGTTCTGTTGTTTGTACAAGACAAGACAGAATCAGAAATGAAGATGTAAGGCAGGATTTGGGATTTTTCCAGTCAATGAAAAAATTAAAACTGTATCCTGCCCCATTGGGCACGATACAGTTTTATTATTTTTGAATGATCGACCACCCATTAGTCGATCATTTAAAACGAATGCCAGAAAGCCGCTTGCCTAGTGCTGCGAAAAGATACAAACCAGTAGGAAGTAGAGATATTGGCAGGCCAAATAAAAAATTGGTGTCGAAACAGGTAAAAATCCCTAACCCGTGAAAAGAAGAAGAAGGAGGAAGTGGAGGAGGAGAAGAAGTAGAAGAAAGAGGAGGAGAGAAGAAGTAGAAGGAGGAGGAGGAGGAGGAGGAGGAGTAGAAGAAGAAAGAGAAGGAGGAGGAGTAGAAGAAGAAAGAGAAGGAGGAGGAGTAGAAGAAGAAAGAGAAGGAGGAGAAGAAGTAGGAGGAGATGTAAAAGAAGAAAAGGAGAAGGAGGAGAAGTAGAAGACGAAGAAGGAGAAGCAGAAGGAGAAGAAAAATATTACTGACGAATGAGTACTTACTTCAAGGAATTTATGAATTAAAAAGTCAAAACTTAATGTAGCGCAGTCCTTTTTGAGATTTAAGTAAATTGAGGTAAATTTCTAAACAAAAAATGTACCAGCAGGTGATTTGATGAGCATATCAAATAGACCGACTTTTCACAGTACGGTACAACTCCGTTATCCGTCAAAAAAACGAGCAGGCCTTGGGTCAGATAACCGGGAAAGCGAATTAATCAGAAATGTGGACAGAAAAGTTGTTCTACTCCGATGCGAGTTTTATATTAAATATACTTATTTACAAAGTAATACACAATTATTAATGAAAAATGGCATTAAATCTTGGAAGAAACAGTTTTCTGTTCATAAAGTTCATACTTATTTTAGTATTTTCAGTTGAAATTATCATAAATTTAAATGAACATGTTACCGAAAATAAATTAAATGCAAATTAATCGCACACCTAATTTAAAAATCTGGTGTGAAACAGACTTTCTATTGACAATGCATATAATAAACAATATAACCTAATATTATTAACAAAACATTAGAAATAAACAAAGAAATTAATCTCAAAAAACATAACCTCATTTTAATCATGAGTGAATGATAGAAAATGAAAACCAACCTTAGTTTGGCTTAATAGTACGGAAAATCACTCTTCAACGCTAAACTAGGCTCTATAGAGAAAAACTTTTAGTTGTAAGTGTTTTAATTTCCTATAAATTTGATTACATACACACTTAAGTCGTAAAATGCATACTAAGGCCGAAATCTTAAAAATCCATACTTGACAGATTTTCATGAAAAAAAAAACAGAAAATCACTAATTATAGCTAAAAAAAGCGGTATACAATGAAATGGTTAAAATAAAAGTTGTAGATTTTTAAATTTTCTACAACTTTTTATAAGTACATATTTTTTACGCTAAAATGCATATTAAGGCCACAATCGTAAAAAATACATTTTCTTCTACGATAATACAGCCTCCCCAAGAATTTCAGCAGACATGGCGCCTACCCTATCTTGTAGAGCATAAAAAATATAGTAAATCAGGCGATTTTAAAAAAACGTGCCGTTTTTGAGAAAATCGCAAAAAAGTAAAAAATGACACGACTACTTCCGGTTGACCGATTTTGATGAAAATGTTCGTGTCGGGTCCTTTAGAGGTATCTAACTTAAGTTTTAAGTTTCAACTTAGTACGATGTTCCGTTCTTGAGATATTCCGTTTACACATAGACCAATCACTAAAAAATATTTTTTGAGTTCAGAGGGTCTGAAACGTGTATATCCGGTGAAAACTCGATTTCGAAAAATCAACATCATAACAATACTTTCCTTCCTATATAGGCCTATCCATATAGGCAAGAAAAAGTAAAAATATCGTTTATTTTGTATAGCTACAGGTAATTGTGAAGCTTCCAACCGAATACAAGCCAGTTATATGAAAAATTAGACTTCCCGTCAATCACGCTCTGGTATTGATTTTGCCTCTTTTTTTATACGAATGATTAAACTTTTTGATATCCCAGTTGCTGCATGAACGGTTTCAATAATTTTTTCAGGTCAATAATAAATTCACCATTTACCGCTTCTTCAGAAATGAATTCGACAATATTAGGAACAATGTCACAGGTGTGACAATGAAGTATTTTGGTTCCAATTTTCAGTATTTTAAAATTCACTACAATTTTAAACACAACAAGACTTGACTATTACGACACATTTAACAAAACACAAATAATATTAATTTCAAGTATAACTTTACTTCCACCGGGTTGGTATAGAGGTAAAGTCGTCGCCAAAATCAGCTGATTTTCGGAGACGAAGGTTCCTGGTTCAAGTCCTAGTAAAGATAGTTACTTTTATACGGATTTGAATGCTAAACAGTGGTTAACGGTGTACTTTGATAGTTGGGGTTCAATTGACCATACTCTCTCAGGAATGGTCGACCTGAGTCTGTACAAGACAACACCTCATTTACACGACATATACATCATCCTCATCTCATTGGGTCATGGGGTTGCTTATTGTTCGGAATTGAACAGATTGCAACGTACACAAACAAGGGATTACAAAAAAAAACTTAACTGTACACTAATAATGGCACAAATCACGAAAAATACCTTTAATTTTGAACCACTATTTACCAGTTTTACATAATTAAAACAACTAGGTAACCAAAAAACAGCAATATGTAATTCAAGAAATAAGATTACTAGACAACCATAGAACAATGAACAAAAATCACAAAGAATCACAAATCATAGCTTATTACATGACACAACTGCTTATTTTATTTGATAGGGCCTATAACATATAAGCGCGCCTATAACGTAAGGGCCTTATTTTTTGTTTACACTAAGGAAAATGATAAATTCATTTGTTTTGAAACTAATACTTTTAGTACGTTACAATTTAACCATGCGGGGAAATCATAATTAAATCTGAAGTACTGGTATTACCAAAAACCTGTCCGAGGGTTGCTTAAGGTTCAGAAGTTTCAGTTCCATCGGAACAGTAGTCTACTTTTGGAAGCACAACGAATACAGACAATACTTTTTAAAAAAAAACTAAAAAATAAGTAGCTTCGAGTTTGAAGTGTAGGCCCTAGCATTGAACGGGAGTGAAACATGGGTGATAGGAGCTGCAAAAATAAAGAGGATAGAAGCTTTTGAAATGTGGTGTTAAAATAAATTGTTAAAAATTAAATGGGTGGATAAAATAAGTTAAGTCACATGTTCTTAGACAAGTGGATGAAAGAAAATGTTCATGGAAACATCTTACAAGAAAAAGGGATAGGCTAATGGGGCACATCTTAAGACATCCCAAGTATTGCTCTATAAGATCTATAAGATTGAGATCCTTTTTCATTCACGAAAACTCTATTGTTATTTTACGAAAATAGCTATCTTTTTTTTTTAGTCAGTCAGTGTTGTACAAACTGTTGTGAAGTTTGTGTTTTGAAAGTGAAGTGATTTAGTTAAAACTAGTTAGTATATATAATTGTATTATTTTCAATGTAGGCTAAGTTTTGTAAATAAAACACAATTATTATTGTTATTAATTAGTTATTTGTTTGTAAAACGACAACGTTTCTGATTAGTTAAGTAAGTCCTAGTTAAGTTTTAAAACATTTTGTTGTAAATTTTGTACATGTTATTATGTTAAAAAGTTTATAATGTAAATAGTCAATTTGAAATAAAAAAAAATAAATAATAATGGAAGGGTAATATTTAGGACGTGAATTATAAGAGGAGGCAAAGGTTACTTCAAGCATAATATTTAAAGAATTTTTTTTTTCAGCTTGTCTTTTAGTAATCCGAAAAATTATCCTTACGTTTTCAAATAATTTCATACAAAATTTTGTCAAGATTTCTTTTATATTTACTAATTTATTTCTTGAAAACTTTTCATAAATGTAAATCTATTAAAAAAAATAATTAACGGCCTTGTTTAACAATTTGTACCTAACATTGTTTTAATGAGCTGCGGGTATTTTTTTTATAGAAAATAGAGTAATTTTTCTTTAATAAAGTAGGAATGTTAATATTGGTTTTTAATAAATTTTAATTATTTAGAATTGTAAATTTTATAACTAGATTCAGTTTCAGTAAACTGTGTAATCAAAATTGTTAAAAATATTTTTAGTAATTAATGATCAATAATTTATACATAACAATATACAACTCATTCCCGCGGGAATTAGTAAATATAGCTATTAATGTATTTTGTATTGATAAATAAATAATGGAAAATTGAAATTACAAAAGATGTAGGGTATTGCAGGTATGTAGATATGTAACGAGTTACCCAAGATGGAACAGCTTGGAGAACTGCGTTAAACCAGTCGAAAGACAGATGACAAAAAAAGCTTCGAGGTGTCATTAAGGTATACAAAATTATATACAATCATACAATATGTCAATTTATAGGAAAATGGTTGGAGTGAGAAAAAGAAAAAATGGAAAATCCTAGATGAACACAACCCCAAAAACTTCAACAAAAGAATCATCAAGTGAATTATAAATCAAAACAATATTCGACATAATAGAGAAACCCCTATTAAAAGTTCACCGTATGAATCCAAACGTTCATTTAATAAATTAGGTCAACTACTACCCAAAAAAGTTTTACACTTTGCAAACAAAAAAAACTTGATATATGGAGGGTAGATGATTAGACTATCCTCCCTTTAACACACTTTCTATATAAATAAATAAATAAAAATTACAACAAAAATTTAATAAATTATATTAATCTGATCATAAATAAATCAAAACAAGTTAGAAGAACAAACAGAACGAAATGTATTAGGAGATTTATTATTTATCTCTGGAACGCTGTCATAATAATTTATACGAAACGACGGGGATCGCTGAAGTGCAGTCTAATATGAAGTGGTAAAACATTTCTGCAGTGGCACTTTAAAACTGGCATCAAGAGTGAAGAGGAGTAACGACAAAAAGGGGAGGGAGCGTAAATAGAACGAGAGCGAATTTTGTGAAAGAAGAGAGAGGAATGATAAACGGCTGGTAAAATGAAACTAAAAATATTGTACGCCGACCGCTTTCCATCAACGTGTATAAAATTCTATTAGAGAACGTAAAATTTTTATGAATGAACTTAGTTAAGACATCCAGAATTCTTACTTTTACGCGATAAATCGATTTGAATTAGACTTCGAGGTTTACCTACAGTAAATTATTTACATTCTGAGTCTTTAACATTCACAAATAAAAAACATATAAGTATATTATAATGAACAGCCAAAAATAAAACAAATTAAATATAACACTCACCTCAGAGTACAGTATTGCATTTATTCAAGATCTTTCGTCTCTCTCGGCCGAATAACCGCGCGCGGCATGGTTTGTAAAATAGGAAATAATTGACGTGGTCTTTGACCATAATTCTTTTAATGTTATAAGTGTTTAGTGTGTAGTGTGTACACTACATACGTAATACATAATATGTATACATAATACGTGTATACATAATAAGTGTAGTGTGTGTAAGTGTGTAGTGTGTGTAATTCCTGTGTTATAAGGGTGATTCAAAAAGAGCGCCGGTTTTTAAACGGCTGGTAAATTTTTGTTTATTGGTTGGCAACATTGTTTGACCTCATTTCTATTTTGGAGAACATTCCGATTGACGATTCAGTTGTAGTTTCTCTTGTTCGCAGTGTAGTACTCTCGCAGTCTGTGTCTAACCATGGAGAAGTTTACTATTGCGCAACGAGTGTTAATCGTCAAAACATGTTACCAGAGTGGAGAGAGTTATGCGGCTATTGTCAGGCGACTTCGCGGTACTCTAGGACGTAATGAAGCACCGAATGAATCAACAGTTCGCAGGCTCATGAAAAAGTTTTTTGAGACGGGTTTAACAGTCGACCTTAAAAGTTCTGGACGTCGTCGTTCTGGCCAAACTGAGCAGAACGTTGCGTTGGTTCGTGACAATGTGGCTGTTAGCCCTTGTGACTTTCCTCTTTGGGGTCATCTGAAGTCATTGGTGTATGCCAATAAACCCCGAAACATCAATGACTTGAAGGAGGAAATTCGACGGGTTATCGGGCAAATGGAAGTCGAAACTTGTCGTGCAGTAATATCCAATTTCATGGACAGAGTTGATGCGTGCCAGCGCAGTAGAGAAGGACACATGCATGACATCATTTTTCATACATAAAATCGGAACGAAAGATGAACTTGTTGATGTATTTATTTTCAGTTTTTCAATAAAATAAATCTCTTAATTTGATATATCAAAACCGGCGCTCTTTTTGAATCACCCTATATTTAATTTGTTTTGTTTTTGGCTGTTCATTATATATTATATAGGGCTATGAAGTGGTGCAAACAAAGGAAAATAATGTTTAATAAAATAATAAATTTTATATAATATACGTATATATAGCAGACATAGCGCATACCGTATCTTGTAGAGCAGAAAAAAAATCTACAGTAAATGAGACAATTTTTAAAAAATTCGTAGGAGCTGTTTTTGAGAAAAATCGCACTAACAAACTACTACTTCCATTTGACTGATTTTGATGAAAATTTTCGTGTCAGGTCCTCTAGTGGTACCTAAGTTAAATCCGAATTTTTAACCTCGTACGACATTCCGTTCTTGAGATATTTAGTTCACACACACAAACCAATCGGTAAAACCATGAATATGACTCAACATAATACATTCATAATCTGTCTGAGTTCAGAGGGCCTGAAAACGCGATTTCGAAAAATCGACATACAACCAATAAATTCTTTCTCTAATCCATAATATATATAGGGCAAGAGAAAGTACAGAAGAGTAACTGAATCAGTCATTTCAGAAAGCCCGTAAGTCAAAATTTTACATTTTTTCTTTAGTGCATTTTAGAACTGACGCAATGTAAACTCACCATCTCTACAAAAAATCACATAAGTCTGGCTTTCCTTAAGTAATATAATACTAAGAAAAGGCTTATCCTTAAGGATATAAAGTGTTTCCTTGTAATTAAAAAATGAAAGTGGATGTTCTTTTGAAGCTTAATCTCGATTTTCTAGTGGAAGAGGCCATACAAAGATTCTATGCAAAAATCTTTTTAAGGTGTGGTATAACTACTGTTTATGACAATGATAAAGAACCTGAATAGCCCTGAAAATCAATATTTTAGATATTAAAGATAAGAATTTTAATTTTTATTATTGCAGAAAGCTATTTTAACCCATTCATTCACATAGGTCTATACATGTACATAAAATTTTACCTATTCTTATTCACTAAACTGCGCACATATCGCTTTGCGTAAAATTGGCCACATACATGAACAAATTCTTTAAGAGTCCAGCAAGTGCTGCAATCTATTGGGACTTTGAAAAAGTTTTAATAATAAAAAATAGTATTTTTTTTGTAATCCCTAATTTGTGTACGTTGCAATCTGTTCAATTCAGAACAATAAGCAACCCTATGACCCAATGAGATGAGGATGATGTGTATGGCGTGTAAATGAGGTGTAGTCTTGTACAGACTCAGGTCGACCATTCCTGAGAGAGTATGGTTAATTAAACCCCAACCATCAAAGTACACCGGTAACCACTGTCTAGTATTCAAATCCGTATAAAAGTAACTCCTTTACTAGAATTTGAACCAGGAACCTTCGTCTCCGAAAATCAGCTGTTAAACAGCTGATTTTGGCGACGACTTAACCTCTAGACAAACCCGTTGGTATAAAATAGTATTTTAAGAATATAATAATTTTGTTTTTAAATTCAAAGATAAAAATTCGTGACTGAATGGGTTAAGTTATAATGTAAACTACTGATATGAATAAATGAATACTATTGTACAGCATAATTTTCTTTCGGTCTAACAATGTATTTTACAGAAAACACCGTAGTTCACTCTAATTTATTTCAGAAATAGGCCTACTATAAGTCTAAATTTTAGTTTGTTTTTAAACAAGTAGCTTGTCTTTAAAAAGACAAAAGTATATTTTATATTAAAGGGAACAAATTTATATTTTTTAAATTGAAACATAGAAAATTAAAAGTTTTTTAATTTTCCAAAAGTTAGTTATTTTGACTTGCTGGCTTTCTGAAATGACCGATTCAATTAATACTTAGCATTCCTAAAAATGAGACCTCTTCTATCGGCACGCGACCTGAGCCTCGAAACCAGGACCCGCCTCTTGAAGTGCTACGTCTTTCCCATCCTCTTGTAATGGGTAGAGGCGTGGACACTCAACAAAGAATGTGAGACCCGTCTACAAGCGTTTAAAATGTGGACCTACCGGAGAGTGCTTCGAATACCGTGGACGGACAGGGTTACAAATATGGAGGTCCTCAGAAGAATGGGGAAAGAGCTGGAAATACTGTAGAGCATAAAGATAAGAAAACTGACATACCTTGGACACATTATGAGGGGGCCTAAATACGAGATTCTGCATCTCATAATTCAAGGGAAACTCGTTGGTAAACGCTCGGCGGGACGCAGACGATATCCTGGTTAAGAAACCTGAGAGAAGCGTTTAACTGTTCGTCGCATGACCTTTTTAGAGCAGCAGTGGACAAGGTACGACTGACCATGATGATAGCCAACCTTCGTAAGGGAGAAGGCACCTAAAGAAGAAAAAATACTAGTAAAAATTGAAAGAACTGTAACGTATCTGACGATCCTTCAAACATTACGATGTAAACATGCAACATTCAGTGATTAAGTTACATACACATCCGATGACAGCGCTTAAACACACGTATAAAGCTATTTAGTTGTCAAGATCCTAGCTACGAGTAAAGATAACAGATAAATGTAACTATAGACGATATAGTATTGCCGTTGACATAATGTTTATCATTATTTCTTTTATATATTGTCCTTAAGATCGTAGTAAACTACGTCCCGTTTACTTTTCTAGTTTCAAGGATTCAAAAACATTCATTCATCAAAAAGTATAATAAATATAAGCAAAATTCATTCATCATATATTTCATTTTTCCATTTTTCCTTCCCTTTGTATATTGAATCAATCATTTTCTGTTGCTTTTCTGTCTGCTACACTGGATTCCCATAGAATACTCAAAAAGTATATTTTATTTGGTTCCTTATTTTCCGTCTGGTATAATACATTCATAAATCGAAAGTCAATCTCTTTGTGATACATATCAATATAAAATCCCGTTATATCGGACTTTGAAAATCCGTAAAAATTTAGAAAATTCTTTAACCCTATATCCGGCAATAACATTTTTCAAATCCGGCAGAGAGAATTTCTAGAATATGGGTCAGCGAACCGTAATAAAATCTTTAAAAATCTGGTGTGAAACACTCACACGACTTTCTCTTTCCAATGCAAATAATGAACAATATACGAGTAATCTAACATTAGAAATAAACAGAAAACTAACCTCAATAAACATAACCTAATTTTAATCATGAGTGAAAGACGCAAAATGAAAATCAACCTCAGTTTGACTTAAAAATACGGAAAATCACTCGTTCACGCCAAACTAGGCTCTGTAGAGAAAAAATGCGCAACATAAAAGTTGTAGATCTTTTAACTTCCTATAAATTTGATTATAGGCCTATATTGTTATCTTTTTTGTTTGTTGTCATTGCTATTGAAAATTAAATTAAATGAGGTTCAAAAACATGTTTAACTGTAACTTTTAAGTCTATTTCATAACCGGAGAAAAAACCATTCTCATTCTTTGGGTATTTTCTGTTATCCCCCCGCCCAGCATAATTTTTAACATTTTGTGAAAATTTCGTATGTAAACTTACAGTATTTTTAGCGATGAAAACAGGAAAAAATTTTAAAAATCCTACACCAATAAACTTCAAGTTAAGGGTAAATATACTTAGTGTAAATACTTACATTGTTTTTTCTCAATATTGATACTGTATGTTTTACTGTATGTTGTACTGTACTGTATGTTGATACTGTTTTTTTCTCAATATTGATACTGTATGTAATAATGAAATATAAACTTATTGAGTACATGACATTTAATAAAGTAATCATTAAATTAAATATTATTAATATTTTTCAAT
The DNA here is from genome assembly GCA_035578175.1 of Catonia carolina. NCBI lineage: Eukaryota > Metazoa > Arthropoda > Insecta > Hemiptera > Achilidae > Catonia > Catonia carolina. The sequence continues at coordinate 65,609,058 of JAQMRL010000004.1, read as the reverse complement.
AAATAGTTTAAGGTTAACTTGAAAAAGGAAAAAACTTTAACATTAACTTCAAAAACAAAATTGGTAAATGATTTTTTTTAAATATTTTTCTTATTAAAAGTATTGTAAGAATACATACATACAAAATAAATACACAAAATGTGAGAATTTATGCTGGGGGGTAGGGGAGAATAACAGAAAAGACCCCATTCCTTAACACCAGAGATGTCGAGGACTGTAATACACATTATTTTGCTGAAAACAGTGCGATCTATTTTATTTTTTTTACAGAAAAGTTACTGTGTGAAAACTAAGTCACAAAAATAAATTATAAAATAATCTTCATAGTTACATGATATTTGAGTTTAAGAGCTTTTCTTTTCTTAGGACAATTGAAGAATGTTGTAGTAAATAATATGCAGTAAACAAAAAAGATAATTCTATTTTTAAATTGCAATAAATATGAGGTTATAGTTCGCGCGTTTAAAGTAGTAAAGGCGTAAGCAATTCTTGTTGTTAGTCGATGACATATAAATATTATACTATGTCCCATGGAACCGTGCAGCACGTCAATACATAAATGTATTAAAATTGTGATTGAACTTAGCGCGATCCATCCGAGTACAAAAAATGTTTTTTGCTTATCAGATGAAACTTGCTACTAATTAAAACATTACTTAATACAAAATACGACCGTATTTATAGAAAGAATTCATACAGTAAGCCTATTATGAAACAATCGATTTTTTTTTTTTTTATTATTTAACGTCGCATCAACTGCAATGGTCATTAGCGACGACGTTGGGTTGGAACTTTATGTGATGAAGGATGAAATGATTTTTTGTAACGTATGAAAATATGCCATGCCTGAGTGGGATTCGAACCCAGGACCGCATGATGAGAGGCGAGCACGTTACCAACTGCGCCAATCGATTTGTCGCCGGTTGTTTTGACTGAAGGTGTTGGTAGCGTGAAACATGATTACGCATCCTTTTTATTGACTTTCAACCCGTAGTCTGTTTATATCTGCTGGACGGTTCTGTGGGATATACGTTATAGCGTACTTCTATTAAGTCCTATCAATTTATATCCCACCGGTTTGATCTAGTTTTAAAGTTGTCACCGCGAGTCAGATGTTTGACAGCTGATGTACGGAGATGAAGGTTCCGTGGTTCAAATCCTAGTAATTTTTTTTTAAATCCTTAATGTGTGTATGTTGCAATCTGTTCAATTCAGAACAATAAGCAACCCCATGACCCAATGAGATGAGGATGATATGCGTGTAAATGAGGTATAGTCTTGTACAGACTCAGGCCCACTCGATTTTCAACTCGATTTTTCTAAATTGAGTTTTCACCGATGTTCACGTTTTCAGACCCTCTGTACCCAAAAAACATTTTTTTAGCGATTGGTCTGTGTGTGTGAACATAATATCTCAAGCACGGAACTTTGTACGAAGTTGAAACCTGAAACTTAAGTTAGATACTACTACCGGACCCGACACGAACATTTTCATCAAAATCGGTCAACCGGAAATAGTCGTTTATTACTGTCATTTTTTACGTTTTTGCGATTTTCTCAAAAGCGGCTTCTACGATTTAAAAAAAAAATCGTCTCTTAACTAAATTAGTTATGCTCTACAAGATAGCGTAGACGCCACGTCTGCTGAAATTTTTGGAGAGGCTGTTTTCTCGTAAAAAAAATGTTTTTTTTAAGACTGCGGCTTTAATATTCAGTTTAGCGCAAAAATGTATGTAATAAAAGTTGTAGAGAACTTAAAATCCTACAACTTTTAATTCAAACATTTTTTTTTGTATAACGCTTAGTTTAGCGGTAATTAGCGATTTTCTGTTTTTTTTTCACAAAAATGTGAAAAAAAATCGATTTAAAAAAAAAATTCAGGTTTAGTATGCATTTTGCAATAAAACGGTATATAGGGCCTATGTATAAACCTATTAAAAAATATATTAAAATATATATGTTAAAATAGTTTAATATTAATATATTATTAAAAAATGGTGTTAGATAAAAAATAATGATCAAATAGTGTACAAGAGGGCACCAAAGCTATCCACGAGATCAAAATTGTGCGATCTTAAAATCTGAATATTTAAAAAAAAATATTAGAGTAGTATTAATTTAATATTACGTTTCTACCCCCCGGCGTAACAGTTGTTTTTGTAGAGTTCCACAACGACACTACAAGAAACAAACATCTGATTCCTAACTTTTGAGACAGAACAACAAAAACGCTATGACAAAGAAAAACAAACCTGTTTTTGCCTGGGCGACGATCCGCACAACATGCTTGTACACAAATATAAAAGTATACAAAACATCATAAGTTTAAAGCAGAATTACAAATGGTTCTTAAGCATCGGTAAATAGCAAACAAAGAAAATGATTACATGTTTAAAAAAAAATTGAGCTCACATAGGCCTACTTGATACTTTAATCTCGGACTTAACACTAAATTGAACTATCCTACGATATAGGAAACCATAGTTAAGATACGTTAATTTTTCACCTCTAGTATACATTTTAAAAAGGAAATAAATAATTTATGTCAAAGTAATGTAAGGTTATTCATAAGTAGATAATTTGGAAAATAGATTATCATTATTAAAGTCGTAAATCCAGAAAATTTAGGTTACATTTGAGAGATTATAATGATTTTAAAGTCTGCCACTAAATCTACGAAATAATTTTGGAAATGGCTAATTAATGTAGGGGTCACGCAGTTCTTCGTACAAGATTTTGTTGGTTATATAATTTAAGGGAATTCGTATTTAGCCACAAGAATTTACTTACAAAACGCAGTACTCGTTAAATTACAGATTAAACTTAACAAATAAATTATTAGTTATTTATTTTTGAAAGAAAAATATCCACGTTAAAAGTTTCAGGCATATATAAATTGTTACTGTAGTAGGACTATATCAGCAAAAGTGATAAAGCAGAGACTATCGTGTGAATGTGTTAAATTATATTCGATAAGTTAGAATTTAATAACAAAAATATTTATTTCACTTAGTATTTAATTTAAAACGAGAAATAAACCGAGAAAACTTAATGAAGCAAACCAAATTCAGCTAATTAATTACGGACATTAAGGGTTTTCATGAACAAAAACAAAACACCGGTTAAACAGAAAAAAAGCCTACAGCTAGCAAATTCTAAGAATGTGGGCTGTAAAAATTTCCAAAAATGTTTAAAGTTACCTCACGTGGTCTAAAATTCGCCTTACACATGAAAAAAACAAGTAATAACAAACTCTTGTTGATTGTTTTTTATTAAAATCACGAATAAACAAACAGGTGCGAAAATTTTAGAAAATATTAAGGATTAAGAATAGAATACAGTATAATTTACCTAAGTATATTAGAAGTTAAAGTAACGTATTAGTCAAAGACTAAACATTATCTTAAATTTAGCAACAAAAAGTAACTTAAAAACAAATTAAATTAACCTAATAAGCGATAACAAATTGTAATTAAATATTTTTTACTAATAATCGTCATACGAAATTTAATATAAATAAACGAATTGGTTTATTTTAAAAGTTAATTGTCTTAAATTGTTTACGCGTTATTCGCTTAATTGCACTAGTTACGGGTCTGTTAAAACTTGTAAATAATTTTTCATGACATTACATGTTGTTTTTATAAAGTAAGAATAAATTTATAAAAATACAAAATAAATAATAATGTATAATTAATATAAATACAAAAATAATTTAAACAATTTTATTAAGTTTACCTGATTAAAAAGAGTAATCCTTTTTTTTGCGAATATGATAAACAAATAACTTTAAAGTTCAGAGAGCACTTCCGCGCCCGGTTAGATTCTAACGAAGACTGGACAGCGCTCTACGATTCAACGTACACAACAGTGCAGCTGCCAGACGCAAGAGTTAGATACCCCCACCATAAGGTATCTAACAATACTCACACAGCATAATCTGAAAATTCTCCCACTGCTTGTTAATACCTGTTCAAAATATAATTTGTGCAAGTGTGACTAGATTCCCTTTGTAAAATATACATACATATACAACCTAAATGAAACACTGTCTAGCACGGGTCAGTATAACACGGCTTGTTTACTATTTTTTTTTAGCTAATTTTACTGTGACTACGTAACTGTGACGTTTGATTCCTCACTTATCTACCACTACATATAAAAACTACTTTACTTTTCTACGTTTTATTTTATCTATAACTGGACTGAGCTTTATTTTTTCAAGCTTCATTCATATTACATCATATTTTTTAACATCTAATAACTTTGTATTCTTATCTTATCATACTATGTATTAACGAAGGAAGGAAATAATTTTTTACATCCAGGTTTATCATGACTTCATTAATCAGATATCAGAATGAATAAAATGTTCCCTTGTTAGATTATTATGATGTAGTAATTTAGATAACAGTTTTTTTATCAATTTATGTAATTTTTACCCGACTAATGCAAAGCCAAACGGAATGTAACTTATTTCACATACATATTTGTTTTTTATTTATTTTTCCATTACGTTACAAAAATCATTACAATACAATGTTAATTTCCTTAATTTATAACTTTAATAATCTAAAAATATATATATTTTTAAATACTATTTATTTTTACTTTCTCTTGCCATGATGAATATATAGGAAGGAAAGTATTGTTTTCATGTCGATTTTTCGAAATCAAGTTTCACCGGATCTATACGTTTTCAGACCCCCTGAACCCAAAAAACATGTTTTTAGCGATTGGTCTGTGTGTGTGTGTGTGCGCGCGCGCGTGTGTGTGTATAAAAAATATCTCAAGAACGGAACATCGTACGAACTTGAAACTTGAAACTTAAGTTACATACCCTTACCGGACCCGACACGAACATTTCATCAAAATCGGTCAACCGGAAGTAATAGTATAGGTATTCGTATAATTTTTCACTTTTTTGCGATTTTCTCAAAAACTGGTCCTACGATTTTTTTAAAAATTGCCTCATTTACTCAATTTTTTTATCTATACAAGATAGGGTAGTCGCCATGTTTGCTGAAATTCTTGGTAAGGCTGTTTTCACGTAAAAAAAGTGTTTTTTTAAAATTACGGCTTTAATATGTATTATAGCGCAAAAATTTATATAATAAAAATGTAGATAATTTAAAATCCTACAACTTCTATTTCGAACATTTTTTTGTATAACGCTTAGTTTAGCGGTAAATAGCGATTTTCTGTTTTGTCTCACGAGAACGTGTGAAAAATCGATTTTTTTTAAGATTTCGGCCTTAGGATGCATTTTATGACAAAAGTGTATATAATAAAATTTATAGAAAATTAAAAGATCTACAACTTTTATTGAAAACATTTTTCTCTATAGAGAGTAATTTAGTGTGAAAGAGTGATTTTCCGTATCTTTGAGCCAAACTGAGGTTGATTTTCATTTTGCGTCTTTCATAATGATTAAAATTAGGTTTGTTTATTGAGGTTAGTTTTTTGTTTATTTCTAATATTTTATTACTAATGTTAGGTTATATTGTTAATTATTCCAATTGGCAAGAGAAAGTTGTGTGAGTTGTATGGTGTTTCACACCAGATTTTTATTTAACTCGTGGTTGGAAAATTAATCTACCCAACTATGGTTTCCCATGTTCAATGTTAGAACACAGTTTAGGGATCTTCTCTGCTATAGATGTCTACCACTATTAACTCCAGTTCCCCTTGTGTTCTTACATTGCTGAATAAAGTTATGCACTACTGTCGATTTCTTTATTATAGATACCCGAGTTTGGAGCCTTGTTTCTTCAAAACCGCTTGTTCAATTTAAAAGTACTATACACCAAAATTTAAATTTTGTTCCACTCCCCGCAGCATCTAGCATTATTTAAATATTTAAAAACATTTTCTGAATAACTGGTCAATCGCTGTTCCATAACATTAATGAATTTGTATCAATTTTTTTATACTGAATACAATGGTTTTTTTAAATTGCCGAATTAATAAGCGGTTACGGAGTTAACAGGGTTTCAAAATTTTACTAATAACTTAAATTATAAATATGCTACAAATTTGAATTTCGTACGTAAAATAACAACGTACAAGTTTGTATTCCGACGAAATCTCAAATAAATCGGTCGAGCGGTTTTGAGTTATAAGTCTCTAAATGCATTCAATGTGTTGCAGCAATAAAAAAACCGGCTCTTTTTTTTCTTCTTATCCTGATATCAGAATATCAAAAAACGCTAAAAATATGAAACTGACATGTCACAACGCAGATTGAATTTAGCTAAATTTTGGTGTATAGTACGTTAACATTGAACAAGTGGTTTTGAAGAAACAAGGCTTTAAACTCGGGTATCTAAAATAAAGAAATCTACAGTACACACCACGTGTTCTCACACGCAGTCAATATGTGAGCGTATGCACGCACACATTTATTGAACATAAATGAAACATTCTTGTTGTTTTATTTGTTTTCATTTTCAATCAGTCGAATTTCAGAATTTTTCTGAAATTCGTGTTTTACATAAACATTATTATTACCCTTAAAGGCAACCTGGAACCTTCAAACCATGTCCCCCGTCGAAGGTGTTTATTTTTTCGACAAATTCTCTTCCCGCAAGTCCACCGAAGTCAGTCCCTTAACTGTAAAAGTAAGTCGTAACCATTACGGCAACGACAGGAATTATGAAGCAATCCCTTGTGCTGAAGAAAAATTACGGGATCATCTTTACTTTGATGTATGGCAGTGAGTCCTGGATACATACGAAAAAGATAGACAGCAAAATCCAGGCTGCAGAAATGAGATTCTTACGAAGTGTATATGGATGCAGCCGAAGAGATAGGCTACGAAATGAAGAAATTAGAAAAACACTGAATGCTTTACCGTTGCTAGACAGAATCAAGCAGAACAGGAACAGATGGTGCAGCCATTTGAATCGCATGCCAGGCGAGAGAATACCAAAAGCCGCCAGAAACTACAAACCTACAGGAAGAAGAGATATAGGACGACCGAGGAACAGATGGGTACCGGAACAGGTTCAAGAAACCTAATCCTTGGAAGTGAAGAAGAAGAAGAAGATCTTCATTCCGTACAGGGTCAGCTAAATCCAGGAAATTCATTACATATATCGTTATAAATATACAGTGTGACAGTGTGTAACAGATCGTAACGTAACGACGGTTAAATAGCGAAAAACCATCCCGCCTTCAAACTAGACTTCACCGCCGTACTTCCACCATCTCATACCGTGCAGTACCTACGTAGTAATGCCAGGCACAAGGGGAACTGGAGTTAATAATGGCAGGCACCTAACAGAGAAGATCCCAGTTCAGGGCTTTTGTCTTTATTTTCTGCTACTGTTGTTGAGGTCACCAGCAGAAATACTGGTTTGAACCTCTGAAAACTTTACTAAGTAAAATGAGGACTAGGATGGTTTACTTTGCCTTCCTCACTGAGTGGAAGTGTATGCTTCTAGCATGCCGGGCCCTACGAAAAGCATTACTTTCCACTCTGCAAAGGATAAAATGCTTATAAACTTCATTCAGAGTCTGGCCGTATAATGAAATTCTTTACTTTCAGAGGAAATAACTCTGACTAGTGCCTTTTACACCTCTACCTTTTCTGTTCTTAAGGGAAGATTGAACAATTGTTTTAACTGAATATTTCGATTTTTGATTTATGTTTTTCAATAGTTTAGGCGTAGATCTACTAGAAAAACATTAAATTACGTCAAAAAATCTTTTTAATGAAAAAATTAAGTTTTTATCAGGTTTACCCAGAAAAATTATCATGTTACCTAGAACGAATAGTTTTCATAATGTTAAATACTGCTAGTTTTATAGTGCAAAGGGAATTTTAGTTTTTGTTAAATATCTGTATCGCTGTTTTTAATATTCTCAGCCGTTGGTTCACCTTTCTAACCAACTGTTGATGAAAAATTTACTTGTTTGTGTACATTTTGTTTTTGATTTGTGCCTCCTTGTTTTTTGCCTTTTCCCATAAATTTAGATTTTTAACACTTAAGTACATTTTCTCAGAAACCAATAAATCTACCAGGCTGAAATGTTTACCAGTTAATTACGTATCTTGTATATCCATACATACCAAAATCTTCATGACTTCCTCAGGTGCTCCAAAAATGAGTAATACGCAAAAATTAAAAAAAAATATATAAAAACTACGTTATTCGTTATTTTTTACTTTCGCTTGCCTGTATAAATATAGGAAGGAAAGTAGTATTGTTTTCATTTTGATTTTTCGAAATCGAGTTTTCACCGAATATACACGGTTTCAGACCCCAATCAATAGGCCTAAATATATTTTTAAAAAATCTATTACAATATTGTGTTGTTAAGGTCATCAGCCGGAAGGCTGCCGACCGCATTGGCGAAGTTGGTAACGTGCTCGCCTCTCATCATGCGGTCTTGGGTTCGAATCCCATTCAGGCACGTCATTTTTTCATACGTTACAAAAAATCATTTCATCATTCACCGTCTGCATTAGCAGTAATTGCAGAACAGTCGGACGTTAAAAAAAACAAAAAAAGCCGGAAGGCTGGTTTCAACCTCTAGAAATTTTTCTAAGTAAAATAAGAAGCGAGGTGGTTTACAATTCCCTTCCTCATGAGTGGAAAAGTATACTTAACAGCATGTCGGGCCCCCTAAATGCATGTACTTCACACCCTGCAAATGACACCTTCACTTCATTCACTATAGGATCTGGCTGTGTAATGAATGCCTGAGTAGTCTGTTCTTAAATGTTTCGGTCATTAATTTAACTAACCATGTAATAAGAAACAGAACTATTTTTTTGTAGTCCTGGAACTAGCAGATCGAGTGCAAATAATTTAATAATCCACCTACCTGTTATGGAAAAATTATAAAGTTACTTTTCCAAATTCAATTCAGTTGTTAGATTACGATGAACACTTCAGAATAAATTTATAATAAAAATACAATTTACTTTTTTATTAAAAACAATATAAAACAATAAATTTAAATAATTATAGTGACAGATTAACACTATTTATTGAATTTTTCTACTAGAATAAATATTTAAAGTAAAAAACATAGTTAACTTTACTTTTATCAGAAGGTTTTTTTCGTATAAGCTAATATAGGAGAGTATTTATTTTTAGCCCAGGGGATGTTCTTGAAAAGCGTATATTAATTCCTTTTGGGAAAATCGTATTATAACCTATTAAAATACCCCATGAGAGATAAAATATATTTTCTTCTATTTTCCGGAAAGCTTTTCTGTTTAAAAAAAAAATAAAAAAACGTTATATTACACACACACAATTTATAGGGTGTCTCAAAAATTGTTTATTAAAAATGTATTTGCATACGAAAAAGGATATTTAATTATATTTTGAACGTAATTTATTTAATTATGGCTTTGAGACCTTCGGGACAGCCCAGTCAGTCAGCTGGTAGAAAGTCACTATGATTTGTTAAGCAACATTGATTGAGAAAGCGATTTTGTATGGTGACCAGCTGACAGCCATTTCTGAGCAAACTCCATTGGGGGTCCCTGTTCAAAAATTCATGCCGAATCATATCAAAAAATACAGTGAAAAGTACCGATCAATTTAGGTGGTTGTCAATAAAGTACAGTTCCAAATAACAAATAAAAGCTAAAAATTTTTTCATTTGAAATGTCTGTCAGTATGGCGTAATTTATTACTACAATGTTGTTTAGGTCATCAGCAGAAAGGCTGGTTTGAACCTATAAGTTTTCCTAAGTAAAACGGGGAGTGAGGTGGTTTACTTTTGCCTTCCTCTCTGAGTGGAAAAGTACGTTTATCAGTATACCAGGCCCTCTGAAAAGCATCTAATTTCCACACTGCAAATGACACCTTCACTTCATCACCACAGGGTCTGACTGTATAATGAAATTCATTACTCTCAAAAGTGTCTTTTACACCTCTACCTCTTCTCTTCTTAAATACTTCTGTCATTTAATTGGCTGACCATGTGATAAGAAACAGAACTATTTTTTCTAGCTCTGAAACTAGCAGATTGAGTAAATCATTTAACACTCCACCTGCATGTTATAGGGATTTTAAAAGATAAATAAAAATATTGTTAAATGTTTCAAAAATATGCGGGTACGTCCCCAGATCACACAGAGTGTACCCATAAAATGATAGTGCAGCTACCCTAAACCCGGATCGTAGCATTTTTCTCCCCTACTAGCGCTAGTAAGCAACGTTCACACCGAGCTAGTTTACTAGCGCTAGTCAATCACGCGACCTTTTCTCTCCTACTAGCGCTAGTAAACAACGTTCACACCAAGCTAGTTAACTAGTCCTTGTCAATCAACCTTTTCTTCTTTACTAGGCTAGTAAACAACGTTCACACTGAGATAGTTTACTAGCGCTAGTCAATCACGTGACCTTTTCTCCCCTACTAGCGCTAGTAAGCAACGTTCACACCGAGCTAGTTTACTAGTGCTAGTCAATCACGCGACCTTTTCTCTCCTACTAGCGCTAGTAAACAACGTTCACACCGAGCTAGTTAACTAGTCCTTGTCAATCGGCCTTTTCTTCCTTACTAGGCTAGTAAACAACGTTCACACTGAGATAGTTTACTAGCTCTAGTCAATCACGTGACCTTTTCTCCCCTACTAGCGCTAGTAACAACGTTCACACGGAGATAGTTTAATAGCGCTAGTCAATCACGTGACCTTTTCCCCCCTACAGCGCTAGTAAGCAACGTTCACACCGAGCTAGTTTACTAGCGCTAGTCAATCACGCGACCTTTTTTCTCCTACTAGCGCTAGTAAACAACGTTCACACCGAGCTAGTTAACTAGTCCTTGTCAATCGACCTTTTCTTCCTTACTAGGCTAGTAAACAACGTTCACACTGAGATAGTTTACTAGCGCTAGTCGATCACGTGACCTTTTCTCTCCTACTAGCGCTATATCAAACGAAGTAACGTGCTTGTCAATCGACCTTTTCTCCCCTACTAGCGCTAGTAACAACGTTCACACGGAGATAGTTTAATAGCGCTAGTCAATCACGTGACCTTTTCTCCCCTACTAGCGCTAGTAAGCAATGTTCACACCGAGCTAGTTTACTAGTGTTTGTCAATCACGCGTCCTTTTCTCCCCTACTAGCGCTACTAAAATAAAACATGTTCGAAGTTACAAGCGCACTAGTGAATACTAGCGCATTAAACTAGCTGCTAGTTGTTCGTTCACATTACGCTACTTTACTACCTGCTGGTCTACTAGCAGCTGGTAGACCTATCAGCGTCGCGGGAGACCTTAGGAGGATTGTTGGACGCCCGAGAGGAGATATGTTCCGGAACACACCGAGCTCCCGAATTCATGAAGTGAAGAGAAAAATTATTCGGTTGAGTTTAAATTTAAATTGCTTCACCTAATTTATTACAATATCACGTCTAAAGAATAAATTTTACACAATCATAAACTCAACCGTACCAAAGTTATTTATGTACTGCATCTTACTACTACTATTACAACAACTGAAATAGATAAAAAAGGTTTTATTTCATTTTCCTGTGAAATGAAATATGTAGAGAAAAACTTTTTTATAACTTTACAATAGTGTGAAAATATCGAAAAAGTACAACACAAAGAGTAAAACTATTGTTCCATGGGGATTTAGAGAAAACTTGTTTTTAAAGAAAATAAGAAACACTGTGAAAAAACTCGATATAAAAGAAATCGTAACCGAAGGAAATAGGACAATATAAAATTTATTAACTCCTGGTATACTATTTACTTTTAAAATTTATTTTGTTTAATAAACTTCTTATAGATTTTTTAAACTTTAAAAGTATTAGATTTCCAATAATAAATTTATTATTAAATTTTTATAGAAGTACATAAAAACTACATTCACAGACTCCTTTGCCACGAAATCTCTAAAATTGTTATTCCTAGAAACTTAAAATTTGGTATGTACATATTTTCCATTTGGGTCAAATTTAATTACTACTCATTCAGAACAATTAAAAACATAATAAATTCTGATTACAATATTTTAAAAATTTTAGTAATTTTTAATGTTAACCCACCGGGTTGGTCTAGAAATAAAGTCGTCGCCAAAATCAGCTGTTTAACAGCTGATTTTCGGAGACGAAGGTTCCTGGTTCAAATTCTAGTAAAGATAGTTACTTTTATACGGAGTTGAATATTAGACAGTGGTTACCGATGTACTTTGATGGTTGGGGTTCAATTAATTATAATCTCTCTCAGGAATGGTCGGCCTGGGTCTGTACAAAACTATACCTCATTTATACGTCATACACATCATCCTCATCTCATTGGGTCATGGGGTTGCTTATTGTTTTGAATTGAACAGATTGCAACGTACAAAAATTAGGAATAAAAAAAAAATTTTAATGTTACGAATTAAAAAATTATAATTTTAATAACATTTTTAAACAAATCTGGTGTGAACCCCTCACACAACATTTTCTTGCCAATGTAAATAATAAAACATAATCTATATTAATAATTTATCATAAGCGAACAATGTAAAATGAAAAACATAATCTAATTTTAATCATGAGTGAATGAGGGTAAATGAAATTCATCTCTATAGAACTTAAACGTGGAAAATCATTAAAAGACGATTTTTTTAAATCTTACTAATTTTTTAAAAATCGCCTCATTTGCTACATTTTTTATGCTCTTTAAGATAGGGTAGTTGCCATGTCTGCTGAAATTCTTAAGAAAGCTTTTTTATCGTAAAAAAAATATTTTTTTAAGATTGCGGCTTTAACATTTTGTGTTTTAGCGCAACAAATGTATTTAATAAAAGTAGTAGAGAATTTAAAAACTGACATTTTTTGTCAAACTTTTTTTATATAACGCTTAGTTTAGCAGTAATTAGCGATTTTCTGTTTTTTTCACGAAAATGTGTAAAAATAAGATTTTTTAAGATTTCAGCCTTAGTTTGCATTTTACGAAAAAAGTGTATAATCAAATTTACAGGAAATAAAAAGATCTACAACTTTTATTCAGAGCATTTTTGTCTACAGAGCCTAGTGCGTGAAAGAGTGATTTTTCGTATTATTAAGCCAAACTGAGGTTGATTTTAATTTTGCGTCTTTCATTCATGATTAATATTAGGATATGTTTTTTGAGGTTAGTTATTTTGTTTATTTCTAATGTTTTATTACTAATATTAGGTTATATTGATCATTATTTGAAGTCGTGTGTGTGTGTGTGTGTTTCACATCAGATTTTTTAATTTTCTAAACTTCAGTTATACCTATTTCAATGAGCAATACAGAAAATTAATAATTTATATATACTTGAGTAAGCACTAAAGAAACATATGCTTGAAATAAAAGCTTTAGGTTTTTTAATTTTCTATAATTTTTATTACAGCTATATGATTTTTTCTAAAATGAATAATGACTAAGGCTTTATGTATAAGAAACCTCAAGAGCACAGCTAAGTTTCAAATTTTAACTTTTAATTTAATTTTCTTAAGTTTCAAATTTTAACTTCGTTCGGTATTCCGTTCTTGAGGTATTTTGTTCACACACAGATACACACACGCGCGCGCGCACACGCACACACACACACAAATTGGTAAAAACATGTCTATTGGGTTCAGATAGGGCAAGAGAAACTGCAAGTTATAATAATAAGTAAAATGTTTTTTTTTACCGATTTAATGAAGAAAAAACTTTACTGACTCACAGAATTGTGTACGTGTATGCGTTTCATACGACTGGTCAGGGACTGAGGACGTGTCAGCAAACATATTTGTATTAGTATTGATACCAGTTCACAGCTGAACTCGTATTTTACCGCACAGCGTTTAACATGATAAGCTAAAATAATAAATTATATTACTTTTTAATCCACTTTTTAAAACAGGTGAAAACAAAACAAAGTTAAAAAATTTTACCTCAAAATAAAATAATTTTTCCGACCGTCATTAAAAATAGTTTTAATTATTGTCCGCACCGATGAGAAGTAATCGAATAACAGAATATTGAGAAATTATTTTCCAATTTTTCTTAGGTATCAAAGAAAAAAGATTTTTCAATTTTGTACATGATTATTTATTGTAAAATCCTCAATTATTGTTAAGTCATTTTAAAAGTTATTGTTCCGGATAATTTTATAATCTTCATCTCATCTTTATCTTGTAGATAAGCTTACTACAAAATCAAATTTTATAACTTTATCGTAACCCTGTTGGAACAACTCAACAAGGAAACCTACACCAAAAACAAATAAAAATATGTTGAATTGTTAAAAACCACATTACTTTTACTTTTTCTTGTCTATATGAATAGGAATGAAAGTATTGTTTTCATGTCGATTTTTCGAAATCGAGTTTTCACCGGATCTACACGTTTTCAGACCCCCTGAACCCAAAAAACATGTTTTTAGCGATTGGTCTGTGTGTGTGTGTGTGTGTGTGTGTGTGTGTGTGTGTGTGTGTGTGTGTGTGTGTGTGCGCGCGTGTAGAATATCTCAAGAACACTGTATGAACTTGGAACTTGAGTTAGATACCACTAGAGGACCCGACAAGAACATTTTAATCAAAACCGGTCACCCGGAAGTAGTTGTTTATTCGTGTCATTTTTCACTTTTTTGGGATTTTCTCAAAAACGGCTCCCTCGATTTTTTTAAAATAAGGCCTCATTTACTAAATTGTTTATGCTTTACAAGATAGGGTAGGCGCCATGTCTGCTGAAATTCTTGGGGAGGGTGTTTTCTCGTAAAAAAATTGTATTTTTTTTAAGATTGCGACTTTAATATGCACTTTAGCGCAAACATGTATAGAATAAAAGTTGTAGAGAATTTAAAGCCCTACAACTTTTATTTCAAACATTTGTTTTGTATAACGCTTAGTTAAGCGGTAATTAGCGATTTTCGGTTTTTTTCTCAAGAAAAACTTGTAAAAAAAAATCGATGTTTAAAAGATGTTTAGCCTTAGATTTTTAAATAATATTTAGCCTTAGTATGCATTTTACGGCAAAAGTGTATATAATCAAATTTATAAGATATTAAAAGATCTACAACTTTTATTTAGAGCATTTTTTTCTACAAAGCTTAGTTTAGCGTGAAAGAGTGATTTTCTGTATTTTAAAGCCAAACTGAGGTTGATTTTCATTTTGCGTCTTTCACTCATGATTAAAATAAGATTATATTTTTTTTGTTTATTTCTAATATTTATTACTAATATTAGGTTATATTGTCCATTATTTATATTGGCAAGAGAAAGTCGTGTGTATTTCACACCAGATTTTTTATATTCACTTGTCTTTTATTTATGACCAATCAGAAGTTGAAAAAAACAACCCCCGTAATTTATATTCTAAATTGTATTTTAAAAGAAGTAGAACTACTGGCTAACCGGTATTGTAATTCTATGAAGCATTGTATTTTCTGACTTTTCCAGTAAAAGAAAATTAAGTGTAAATATGCCAAATTTAAGTACTTCGTATATAGTGTAAAGTCATTAACCCTTTTACAAAAATTTAATGTTACAAAATGTGTCGTCTAAAGTTAACCTGAAGCTCACAATGAACTTTGTTTTTATTTGGCTTTCTCAATAGAACAAGTACAACTAAGTAACAGTGTATTAAATAAAATAGATCAGACAGTGAATCAGCTGGGATTATTTAAAGCACCAGCAAGATAGAATGAGACAGTGTGTAAAAGACAAGACAACTTAACCTTTCTAAAAAAAATGGCACAGTTTAATATTAGAATTTAATTTTAAAAGAGTCGCATTCTTTATCACCTTCCGTAAAACGTCCTATTTCACTCAACTCTTCAAAGAGCTTAATTATAGTGTTCAAACGTAAATAATACTGTGATCACATAAAAATTCCGGTACCAAATTTTCATATTTCATAAATCTCTTCTTTTTTTTCTTTTTTTTCCTAATTTGTGTACGTTGCAATCTGTTCAATTTAGAAAAAATAAGCAACCCCATGACCCGATGAGATGAGGATGATGTGCATGACGTGTAAATGAAGTGTAGTCTTGTACAGACCCAAGCCGACCATTCCTGAGAGAGTATGGTTAATTAAACCCCAACCATCAAAGTACACCGGTAACCACTGTCTAGTATTCAAATCCAGAATAAAAGTAACTACCTTTACAAGGATTTGAACCAGGAACCTTTGTCTCCGAAAATCAGAAATAGTTCTGTTTCTTATCACGTAATCAGCCAATTAGACATTTATTCCCTTAGACATTTCCAATTTATTACTGTACAATGTTACAATGTATTGCATATGTGTTGTTTAGGTCATCAGCCGAAAGGCTGGTTTGAATCTCATGAGACTTTACTAAGTAAACGAGGAATGAGATAGTTACAATTACTTTCCTCACGAGTGGAAAGTATATTTACCAGCATTGCAGGCTCTCTGAAAAGTATCTACTTTCCACCCTCTACTCTACTCTACTCTACTCTACTCTACTCTATTCTACTCTACTCTACTCTACTCTACTCTACTCTACTCTACTCTACTCTATTCTACTCTACTCTATTCTACTCTACTCTACTCTACTCTATTCTACTCTACTCTACTCTACTCTACTCTACTCTACTCTACTCTACTCTACTCTACTCTACTCTACTCTACTCTACTCTATTCTACTCTACTCTACTCTACTTTACTTTACTTTATTCATCTTTACACTTTTACTTTACTCATAAATTTACTTTATTAATAAGAGGGTCTGGCTGTATAATGAAATTCATAACTCTCAGAAGAGATAACTCCGACTAGTGTCTTTTACACCTCTACCTTTTCTGTTTTTAAATACTTCAGTCATTTAATTGGCTGACCATGTGATAAGAAACAAAACTATTTTTATATAGCTTTGGAACTAGCAGGTCGAGTGCAAATAATTTAACACTGCACCACAAAAACAAATATTGGTAAAGAATCATAATGGAAGATTTAAAATATAAAGAGCGTTTTATTGAAAATTATTAAACGGTAAAACTCGAATGGATTATTTGATTATAAAGTAATTACAGTACGAATTGTACTGCACCCACTGAATTAAAATCCTCCATTTCATGTAAGTACAAAATAAATTTTGTATAATACATAAATCATTGCATAATTGTCCATCGCCGTTTTATTCGAAATTTAGGATAATAATCCGCTTAATTATTTATGAATTTGAAAATTAATTTGAGTTTATGAGTTTTACAGATGCACTACAGCCCGGCAAAACAAAATTCTAATAATGCATATATAGATTAATCCATAAACCTCTGTATTTTGTTTTTAAAAATATAAATTTATGAATTTAACGATAAGTTTGTAATATTTCTGGAAAATTATATAAAAATATTCCTGAAATTGAACATTATGAATACATGTTGTTTTCGTGTTGAATTTAAACTTGGTTCTGCAGAAAAAATTTGCTTAAAATAAAAGTTGATTATATGCACCTTATCGTACAATGTATGCTAAGGCCGGAATCGTAAAAAATCTTTTTATACCGATTTTAATGAGCAAAATACAGAAAACCACCAACTGATTTTAAACTAAGGGCTTTAGGAAAACATGTTTGAAATAAAAGTTGTAGGTTTTTTACTTTCTCTTGCCTATATGAATATAGGAAGGAAAGTATTGTTTTCATGTCGATTTTTCGAAATCGAGTTTTCACCGGATCTATACGTTTTCAGACCCCCTGAACCCAAAAAACATGTTTTTAGCGATTGGTCTGTGTGTGTGTCTGTGTGTGTGTGTGTGTGTGTGTGTGTGTGTGTGTGTGTGTCTGTGTGTGAACAGAATATCTCAAGAACGGAACATCGTACGAACTTGAAACTTGAAACTTAAGTTACATACCACTACCGGACGCGACACGAACATTTTCATCAAAATCGGTCAATCGGAAGTAGTAGTTTATTCGTATAATTTTTCAGTTTTGTGCGATTTTCTCAAAAACTGGTCCTACGATTTTTTTTAAAATCGCCTATTTTACTCAATTTTTTATTCTCTACAAGATAGGGTAGGCGCCATGTTTGCTGAAATTCTCGGTGAGGCTGTTTTCACGTAAAAACGTTGTTTTTTTAAAATTACGGCTTTAATATAAATTTTAGCGCAAAAACTTATATAATAAAAGTTGTAGAGAATTTAAAAACCTACAACTTCTGTTTCAAACATTGTTTTGTATAACGCTTATTTTAGCGGTAATTTGCGATTTTCTGTTTTTTTTTCTCACGAAAACGTGAGAAAAATCGATTTTTTTAACATTTCGGTCTTAGTATGCATTTTACGACAAAAGTGTATATAATTAAATTTATAGAAAATTAAAAGATCTACAACTTTTGTTTAGAGCATTTTTCTCTACAGAGCCTAGTTTAGCGTGAAAGCGTGATTTTCCGTATTTTTAAGCCAAACTGAGTTCGATTGTCATTTTGCGTCATTCACTCATGATTAAAATAAGGTTATGTTTTTGAGGTTAGTTTTTTGTTTATTTCTAATATTTTATTAATAATGTTAGGTTTATTATTAATTATTTGCATTGGCAAGAGAAAGTTGTGTGAGTGTTTCACACCAGATTTTTAATTTTCTACAACTTTAATTATACACGTTTTCGCCCTAAAAGGTATATTAAGACCATGATCTTAAAAATAATGACACGAAGGGCACAGTCCCCCAAAAATAAAATATCAGCAGACATGGCTTATCATATTCTGCAGAGCATAACAAATTTAGTAAATGAGGCGATTTTTCAAAAAAATCGTATCAGCCGTTTTTGATAAAATTGCAAAAAGTGAATAATTTCACGAATAATTAATTCCGGTTGAACGATTTTACTGAAAACGTTCGTGTTGTGTCCCACTGTGGTACCAAGTTCCAAGTTTCACCTTTGATTATTCCGTTGCTGAACATTGAATATAATATAGCCTACGCTATTGAATGGCCGCCTCCGTAGTGTAGTGGTTAGCCTGCCAAGCGGAGGTCCTGGATTCGATTCCCGGCCAGGGTCTGGAAATTTCTACGCGTCAAATCCCCCAGATAATGTTACATAATCCACCGTAGTTGCTAATGACCAAGCATTTGATGCGACTTTAAATAAATAAATAAATAAATAAAAACAAATCTGGAGTGAAACACTCGTACGACTTTTTCTTGCGAATGCAAATAATTAATAATATAACCTAACATTAGAAATAAACAAAAAACTAACCTCAAAAAACATAGTCTTATTTTAATCATGAGTGAAAGACGTAAAATTAAAATCAACCTCAGTTTAGCTCAAAAAAACGGAAAATCACTCTTTTACGCTAAACTAGGCTCTGTAGAGAAAAATGTTGTAAATGCAAGATGTAGATCTTTTAATTTCCTATAAATTTGATTATACACGTTTGTCGTGCATGCTAAGGCCGAAATCTTAAAAAATTTGATTTTTTACACGTTTTCGTGAGACATAAACAGAAAATCGCTAATTACTGCTAAACTAAGCGTTATAAAAATAATATTTAAATTAAAAGTTGTAGGATTTTAAATTCTCATCTTTTATCACATCTTTTACATCTTTTATTACATACATTTTTGCGCTTAAATGCATATTAAAGCCACAATCTTAAGAAAACAATTTTTTAACGAGAAAAAACCTCCCCAAGAATTTCAGCAGACATGGCGCCTACCCTAACTTGTAGAGCATAAAAAATTTGGTAAATGAGGCGATTTAAAAAAAAAATCGTAAGAGCCGTTTTTGAAAAAATTGCAAAAAATACAAAATTACACGAATACTACTTCCGGTTGACCGATTTTGATGAAAATGTTCGTGTCGGGTGCGGTAGTGGTTTATAACTTAAGTTTCAACTTCAAGTCCGTACGATGTTCCGTTCTTGAGATATTCTGTGCACACAAACACACACACACACTCACACACACACACACATACACACATACACTCACACACACACACACACAGAGTGAGAGAGAGAGAGAATCACACAGACCAATCGCTAAAAACATACTTTTTGGGTTCAGGGGGTCTGAAAACGTGTATATCCGGTGAAAACTCGATTTCGAAAAATCAACAAGAAAACAATAGACCTACATTCTTTCATATATATTCGTACAGGCAAGAGAAAGTAAAAATACATACGCTATTGAATATTCTGTTTTTGAGATATTTTGTTCAGACCCACCACAGCCCAATGGCTAAAACATGTTTTATTGGCTTTAGGAGGCCTGTAATTTTTTATTTCTGGTGAAAACTCGATTTCAAAAAATCGGATAAAAACAATAGATACTACTTTTCTTCCATATATATATATATATATATATATATATATTCACAAAGGGCAACAGAAAGTAAAAACCAAGGTTATACTAAATGATGCGTGTAACATAATATTTTAGCTACAAGATATGCACTGAAGATCAATACACAATATTATGACACATTCATAAACTGGTAGTTTGTGTGATATTAGGAATAATAACAATGATAATAATTAAACCAGCATTTCAGTATTGCATATGAGTTAAAACAATATTAAATAAACAGAGTGTATTGACAATATTGAAATTGACTTCACGATTGAAATTTACCAGGCAAATACACGTATAATAAATGGAGTCAATTGACTGTGACTTATAAAATAAACTTTTTATTATTCGATACTAAAGCAAATGATTTCTGTCACTTATTAATGTCTTTGTAGTTTGGAAATTTTTATTAATGCCAATAATTGATCCTTTTCATGAGCTAAATTTACACAACCTTAACATGTGCATCAAAATCAAACTCCTCCACTGCTACATTTTCTCAATACTCTTCTACGGGATGGAGTCATGGACATTGACCAAATCAACTGAGAAAAGACTCGAGGCTTTTGAGATGTGGTTGTATAGGAGAGTGTTGAGAATTTCATGGATGGACAAAGTGACCAACAAAGCTGTATTGGAGCGAATGAATAAGGATTTGGAAGTGATGAACACCATCAAGAGCAGGAAGCTTGCATATTTCGGCCATGTCATGAGGAATGAAGAAAAATACGGCCTGCTGAAATCCGTTCTCCAAGGAAAGATCTATGGCAGAAGAGGACCAGGAAGAAGAAGAATGTCATGGCTGAAGAACCTGCGTACCTGGTTCTCCAAGTCTACAACAGAACTTTTCAGGATGGCTGTAGATAAGATAGCCATAGTCAGACTGATCGCCAATATTCGGAACGAATAGGCAGTAACAGAAGAAGAAGAATTGATCCTTGCGCATTAATATAATCGCGCCGAGCAGCGCGCGGGTTCGTTGTTGTCCAAAATTTGAAAAATATTATAATATTCTGTTAATCATGAAAAATAAATATAACTGGATCTACATACGAGGTGTGGCTATTGAATAACGAGACTGACGTTGTAAAAAAATTTATTTTTATTTTATACATAATCACTTATTGTCACCTTCAATATACACTCCTTCTCTATCCCTACAAAGCTCCATGCGAATTTTCCATTGTTGGAAACAGTGCTGGAAGTCATCTTCTGTCACCTCCTACAGGACATTGCCGCTTCCTCTTTTACAGCTTCCACAGACTCAAATCTTGTCCCTTTTTAATGCAGATTTCACCTTAACGAACAGGTAGAAGATAATAACATGTGATGAAACGTGGTTTTTACTTATGATCCGGAAACGAAGTGCCAATCCATGCACTGGAAGAGCCGAACTTCACCGAGAGCCAAGAAAGCTCGAATGAGCAAGTCAAAAATTAAACCAATGATGATTATTTTTTTGTTTTGATATCCATGGGATTGTGTATCTTCACTGGGTTCCTGAAGGCCAAACAATTAATCAATATTACTACCTTGAGGTACTTTCTAAACTACGTCAAAGAGTAAGGAAAAAACACCCCGAAATGTGAAAGGACAAATCATGGGTTCTCCACCAAGACATGCGCCAGCTCATTCCGCGTTATCTGTCAAGAGGTTCCTAGCCAAGTACAGCATCTCAGTGTTAGAACATTCACCTTATTCACCAGATTTTGCACCATGTGAGTTCTACCCGTTTCCTTAGGTGAAATCTACATTAAAATAGACAAGATTTCAGTCTGTGGAAGCTGTAAAAGAGAAAGCGGCGCGTGTTCTGAAGGAGCTGACAGAAGATGACTTCTAGCACTGTTTCCAACTATGGAAATTTCGCATGGAGCTTTGTAGAGACAAAGAAGGAGTGAATATTGAAGGTGACAATAAGTGATTATGTATAAAAAAAAAATTTTTTTTTACAACATCAGTCTCGTTATTTAATAGCCACACCTCGTATTTTAAATCTTCATCTTGAACCTTATGATTAAGGATATGATAGTACAACATAGTTCGTGGTTAGTTTAGAAGTGGTTAATATATTATTTTATTTATATATTCTTAATGCGTGTATTATGCCTATGACTGGCAGGTGGATTGTTAAATTATTTGCACTTGATCTGCTAGTTCCAGGGCTACAAAAATAGTTCTGGTTCTTATTACATTGTCAGCCAATTATATGACTGAAGTATTTAAGAACAGAAAAGGTAGAAGTGTAAAAGACACTGTGATAAGAAGCAGAACTCCTTCTTGTAACCCTGGAACTAGCAGATTGAGTGCAAATAATTTAACACCTTCCTGTCTGTCATGGGCAAAATTCAATGTATGTAATTGTATTTGTTAGTAGGCCCAATAAATCATTAACTGTGTTAATTAATTTTGTCACTAAATAATTTTGAAATAAGTTATTTATAATTTATTAAACTCAGATCCCGAACAAACCTAGGCTTAAAGTGTTACAATACTTTTCACTTAAAAAGTAACTTTTAATTACGCCCACGCTACGTCCACGCTTGATCCGAGCTTAAAAACAAGCTCGGGCCTCAGTGCGGTTGCGATAAGAGGGGTTCCAAACAGAAGGGTTGGCGAATATCAAACGGTTTGGTGCTATCATAAATTTTTATAAGTATCATAAGAAAGACACAAGAAACAAACACGTACTTTTTTCAGATAAAGCGAGAAACACGTTGTGTAATCAACACTTCTCTTTCTTGGCCCCAAAATTTTATAACCTGCTACCTAAATACATAACTGAACAGAATGTAATTAAATTTAAGAATGAAATGCAGAAATGGATATTTATTATCGAATGGGAAAACATCGACGTTGTAGCAAATTAGAATTCTGGATTTCTTTAATTGAAGGAACAGGCGTACCAACACTAATCACATCAAGTAAAAATATGGTATAGCAAGTAATGGTACCAACCTAAATTATATGTGTGTGATATAACGATGTTTTAAGCTTGTTTCTTTGTCTATGATAAAAAAATAAATAAATTATGTAAATATTTTTAATGACTATTTAAATATTTTATATATCTTTAAAACATGATGAACAGTAAATCCAAAGTGATAAAAATTAAAATTAAATAAATAGTGTAAATCAACTGTGTTTGAATTCGGTTTCATGTTCAAAAAAAGTTAAATAAAATAGTGTGGTTAAATTTCAACCAATAAGATTATAATTAATAAATAAAAATGCGCGAGTGATGGAACAATGAAACATCGAAGGTTAATGGAGTTGTTGAATATATAAATCAACGAAACCTTTTTTTATTTGAGTATTGTCTCAGATCATCAAGAAGAGTACTTGAACTAAGAACCTCCAACAAAACAATAATACCGGCGATCAAAAGTGAACAGCATGGACAATCATTGTGGTAAAACCTTTCAATTTTAAAATTAACGATAAATAAACTTTAAGAACTGTTAAATTAATATTACTTAAAAAGGAAAGGAATCAAATCATAAATCATTCAAAAAATATATTTAATGTGTTACTAAGTAAACTCTCATTTTTGTATCTTATTTTAAATTCTATATGATTAAATTTTCTTTTTCTCAGCTCAGCAATGAGTGAATTAATGTTTTTTTACATATTCTGGCACATGATTTTTTTTTAAACATAGTTGAATAATTGTGTCAATTCCCACCGCCTCGATTATTGGAATGAATTTGGTAATAGGAATGGATGTGTGTACAAAATTTATATAAAATTTTAAGATTAAAGTTGGTTTTTATTTTTGGAAATAAAGTATTTTTTTATTCGTTTTCTACACCTAAATTCCATTGAAACACCAAATCTCCGAATGGAGTTGTAAAGAATTTATAATTTCCAGATTTTTCAATTTTTTTTAATTTTTTTGTTAAGATAACACAGAAACAAATTGATTAAACACGAGTTCTGTAAAAAAACTTCAAAAATGGGTTGTAAAAAACCATCAATGATCTACTTTCCATTTTAATCGAGAATTTGGAATAAACCTACATTGGTGGTGGTAAATTTGCACGTGTAGAACTCGATAAAAAAAAATTGAGCGAAATCAATCTAGTGGAAGTTGAGTTCAAATTCAACAAAAACCCTTATCCTAAATAAAATATAACCTAAATAAAATTAAAAATGGTTTACAAACAACAATGCGCGATATAACATTGAAACAGCCACACAAAATTAATTGGAATTTATTCTCCTGAATTGTCAAACATACAAAGTATTACTCGTATCTTTTAAATTGAAAAGAAAAACAAATTAAATTTGTATTTAAAATACAATAATTTGTTCTATGTATTTATTTTAATCTTGAAAATATATTTTTTAAATAACATTTTATTTTTCAATTTAATAAAAATTTGATATCAGTACACGACATTTATTTAGGAGATAGAGAGGAAATTAAAGCATTCCAGAACAGTTTGGTTTTAAAAACTCTTTATAAAAGTACCCAGTTTAGAAAGAATAAAATAAATTAATTTCAGTAATTTTAAATCAATTTTAGATTTATTGAGTTCTTTTACAATACTTTGTAAAATTTAATAACCAAATAAGAATTTTATTAAAAATTAAATAATTCAAAGTGAAAAAATGATGTCGTTTTTATAAATAAGGACACAATTTAATTTACAGCGATTGATAAAAAGTTTTTGTGTATTTTCTTTTTTCATCTTTTATTTTAAACATTAACATTGGTTATTATTGACAACAAAAATTAATCTTTAAAATTGTTTATAAAAATTATTGGTACCTAATTATTGAACAACATATTATTAAGGAACGAAACTGAAAAAAAATTATTTTTAAAGTTCATGAGCTCAGTGAAATTTAAGCAATTACTTTTAGTTTATGTGAGGCATCCAAGATTTTAAATGTAGAATTATTTTAAAATAAATCACTTCTTTAAATTCAAAACGATAAACAGGCTTGCAAGGTGGCGTAGTGGTTAGCGCAACTGGCTTCTACGGCGAAACCACGGACAAACTTCAAAAGATAGACAGAAGAATATTAAGAACAGCCATCAATTTCAAGCATCAGGTCCAAGGAAAATGGTTGATAGTCCCCAACAATATAGTTTATAAGGAAAATGAGCCGATATTGGACACAATGAGGAAGAGGAGAGTCGCTTTCTTTGGCCACCTTAGCAGACTGCCTGACTCAAGACTCATTAAACAGCTCCTTGACTACCAAATGAAGAATAAGATCCAAAACAAATGGATACAGGAAGTCATGTCAGACATGGGGAACTTGAATATAAATGAAGAAATGATCCAGAGACGAGGAGAGAAGACCATCCTAAGGGAAAAGAGGATAACCCAACTGCCTTTCAGAGAGAGAAGACAGCCGAATGCAGCTGTAGCAGAGAGATTGAGAGCCACCAGGTCAAGGAATATGAAATTGATGTGGGAACGAAGAAAACAACAGTGTGGTGCCACAACTAACTCCTCAAGGAACGCATGTCCATGAGTGACTTGAGTGCTCCAATTGGGGCGTAAATTAAAAAAAAAATACTGAAATATTTTTTCTCAAAAAAACCGCCTGTACATAGTTTGAAAATGACGATATAACTCAATAAAATTGGGAAATTTCTTTGATCGATCCGCTTTAAAAATAATTAGAAGATTGCAACGCCACTCGTTAAATTTTTAAAGATTTTACAATGATATTGTGACGTTTATTCCGGGTTCTTTCAGGATCTAGTTATTTCTAACCAACAAAACGTCCTTTTAAATTTATAAGAAATATTTATTATCAGTATATAATATTACAATATTAATATTTATTTATTAATTTTTTTTTTCATGAGGAGGCTGTTGTGTCGAAAAATGTTTTTTTCTTTTTTAAGATTGCGGCCTTAATATGAATTTTAGGGCAATAATATAATAAAAGTTGTAGACAAAATCTACAACTTCTAGTTTAAACATTTCTTTGTATAACGCTTAGTTTAGCAGTAGGCTAAGTAGTGAATTTCTGTTTTTTTTCTTGAAAATCTGTGAAAAAATGGATTTTTAAAGATTTCGGCCTTAGTATGCATTTTACGACAAAAGTGTATGTAATCAAATTTATAGGAAATTAAAAGATCTACCACTTTTATTTAGCGCGATTTTCTCTACAGAGCCTAGTTTCGTGAAAGAGTGATTATCCGTATTTTAAGCCAAAATAAGGTTGATTTTTATTTTGCATTATTCACTCATGATTGAAATAAGGTTTAGTTTCTTGTTTATTTCTAATATTTTATTACTAATATTAGTTTATATTATTATTATTTTTTTTAACGTCGCATCAACTACAACGGTCATTAGCGACGACGTTTAGGGGTAACTTTTGTACAATGGACGATGAAAAGATTTTTTGTAACGTGTGAAAATATGCCGTGCCTGAATGGGATTCGAACCCAGGACCGCATGACGAGAGGCGAGCACGTTACCAACTGCGCCAATGCGGCCGGCGTTATATTATTATTGTTTATTATTTTCATTGGGAAGAGAAGTTGTGTGAGTGTTTCACTTCAGATTCTTTTAGTTTATTTAAAGTTGAATCGACCGCTTGATCATTAGCGACTACTGTGGGTTTTGGTGCTGTAATAGTGGGGTTTACCGAGTTATTTACGGTTATTTTAAGGTTATGTTTTTTGAGGTTAGTTTTTTGTTTATTTTTAATGTATTATTACTAATGTTACATTGTTTATGATTTGCTTTGGCAAGAGAGTGTCGTGTGAGTCTTTTTGAACTAAATTTTTTGTTTCCCATAAACCATGAGTAAGGGAGCAGAAAATATACTGTTATTTATTTCATTATTGATCGAACATATAAAAATTTATATTTGTTTACATTTATTTTTTGAACAGAATAGTAGAAATTTAGGTGGCACAATACTTTCTGAAGTGTATTATTGGATTGACTGGATTTCAAAGAACGAAACCATGATAGAGAAATAAGAACGATCGTTTCATCTGTCGAGTACAGAAGAAAGTTTGAAAAGTGATTGAACCAGTATATTGTGAAAAAGATAGAGTTTTAGGATCATGAGGGCAGTGGTGGTCCTGTGGTGACGACGACGACGAAACTCAGTTCTGATCAAGCCAACAGTGACTATCTTACTTTATGCTTTCTGGAGTAGTTCCAGAATCGTTTTACTACACTCCTCGTTTGTAGAATGTGTTCTCCGAATTGAACGAAGCAGATTTCAGTTATCAGGAACGCTGAATTTACCTATTCTATGAAATTGATGACTTTTAATTAAAATTAACAACAGTATTAAGCAATATTATTAATCTTCATAATTGCTCGTAGAGAATCTCAAAATAATTGGGTAGTTACTGTAACTGACTGCTGACACGATTTTAGTATAAATAAAGTTGAAATTCATGAAACAGCAGTTCAAAAATTCATTCCCTCACACTTATTTATTTATTGATTATTTGTTTTGTTTAGGTCATCAGCCAAAAAGCTGGTTTGAACCTGTAGAGGTTTTACTAAGTAAAATGAGGAGTGAGGTGTTTTACCTTGCCTTCCTCACTGAATGGAAAAGTATGCTTATCAGCATGCCGGGCCCTCTGAAAAGCACATACTTTCCACTCTGCAAATAACACCTTCACTTCATTCACCACAGGGTCTGGCTGTGTAATGAAATTCATTACTTTCAGAAGAGATAACGCTGATTAGTGTCTTTTACACCTTTACCTCTTCTGTTTTTAAATGATTCAGTCATTTTATTGGCTGACCATGTGATAAGAAACAGAACTATTTATTTTAGCCCTGCAACGAACAGATTGAGAGTAATTAATTTGACTCTCCATCTGTCTGTTATGGGCAGATTTATTGATTACTACATTAAAATCTTCTTTTTTTTTTGAATAATAAGTAATTGTTTGTAGTTTCATCAGCCGAAAGGCTGGTTTGAATCTCTAGAGGCATTACTGAGTAAAACGAGGAGTGAGGTAATTTACCATCGCCTTCCTCATTGAGTGGAAAGAGAATGTTTATCAGCATGCCAAGCCCTACGAGAAGCACTTACTTTCCACCCTGCAAATGACATCCTTACTTTATTCATAACAGTTTTTGGCTGTATAATTAAATTCATTACTTTCAGTGGAGATAACTCTGATTAGTGTCTTTTACATCTCTACCTCTTCTGTTTTAAAATATCAGTCATATAAAATTGGCTGACCATGTGGTAATAATAATAATAATAATAATAATAATAATAATAATAATAATAATAATAATAATAATAATAATAATAATAATAATAATAATAATAATTTGGATATGATGGCCTCCACTCACCCCTTACAGCCATCCCAACCGCCATGAAGTAACTAACAGGGAAGCGGGGACGACCTACATGAGTAGAGCAAGTGCAGCAACAGATAGAAATTCTTGAACGCTGCACTTACCCATCGGGACGTAAAAACATGGAACGTCAAAAGAAAACACTAACTCATATATCTAAACTCACAAGTAAAAAAAGCGCAGGGATTGGCAATGATACCATACCTAAGTGTGTAAAGACAACAATGATGAGAAGAAAAGAAACACTAACTAAAGACAAACAACCAAACTACTAAAGCTAACAGCCAAGTAAAAAAACCAATTATCAAAGGAGGAGTCTAATATGACTTTATAACGCTGGTAGGCTACTCAGTTCACCTACCAACTTGTCATATGGCTGTCCCAACTGAATCAATCCATCCAACATAACACAGTTTCCCTCTTAAACGTTGATATATTCTTGTTGAATATATCAACCCCGCAACCGTCAACAAAATTCATAATGTTTACGCATCTTGCCAGGGGAGATATCCACGTCTTTACCCTGTAATCCAAAAGCCTGTGCCCTCTGGAGTTCGCATATGGCACCCTGTACGCTACATGTGCAATATCGACACTGATAGCTCCATGAATTGCTTGTATAAAAACATGGCATCTGCTATATCCCGCCTCTTATCCAATGTCATTATACCCACTAGGGTACACTCCTCTTCGTACTGATCACCCGCCTCACACATGCCACGCTGGCGCAAGTGATACAGCGACCTCTTCTGCACAGCTTCAATACGCTGGTCGGTGTATCCTCTATCATAGTTCCAAACAACTGAACAATACTCTAACACCGACCTGACATATGCTTGATAAAGCCGGAGCAACGTCTCAAGCCGCCGAAAACGACGTCCAACATATAATACAATTCCTAAATTTCTCCTTGCTCTGGCAACTATTTTATTTACATGCGCTGTGAAGAGCAACTTGCCATCGAAGTGCACTCCCAAGTCACGTACGCTTTCGACACGGGATATAGCCATACCGTTAATGTAATAAGTATATTTGACTTTTAAAGTCTTCCTCGAATACGTCATTACATTTGTCTTTTCAAAATTAAGAGGAAGATCATTGTCAACAGCCCATTCATGAATACTGTTGACATCCTTCTGAAGCACTTTAAATTCATCAGCGGAAATAACTCTTGCGCACAGCTTCACATCATCGGCAAAAACAAAGATTTTTGAATTCAGGCCTTTTCCTATGTCGTTTATGAAAAGGATGAACAGCAGTGGACCAAGATTTGAACCTTGTGGGACCCCTGATGTGTCTACGAATTCACTGGATACCTCCCCAGCCACCTTGACCCGAAAAGGTCTGTTGGACAAATAAGAGCCGAGCCACCCAAGCATAGCACCCATCACACCATAGCGCCTGAGTTTACCTAAAAGAATAGAGTGAGACACCGAGTCGAATGCCTTCATGAAATCAAAGTAAACGACGTCGACCTGCTTCTTATTTTCTACTTCTGGGGCGACAAAAGACAACATATCAACAAGATTTGAAGCTGTCGATCTCCCTGACATGAATCCATGCTGACTAGAATTGACATATCTACTCAAAGAAGCATATAAATACCGATATACCACCTTTTCGAAAACCTTAGCCGTTGAGTTCAGAACCGAAACTGGTCTATAATTAACAACTTCCTGTAGGTTGCCCTTCTTAGGAATAGCAGACACTAAAGCGCGCTTCCATGCCTCTGGAAATATACCAGTCCTTAGACTAAGATTAAATAGACATACAAGTACCGGCGCAATCAGGCCGGAAATTCCCTGAATTATGAAAGGAGGAATACCATCAACCCCTGCCGCAGACCTAGGCCTCAGCGACGCAATACATGACATGACGTCTCTCTCGGTGATGGTTGGGATATCAACACATGATATAGACTCTTCCCCCTCATCTGCATCACCTTCCTGAGCCGCACTCACCGGCCGGTAGACAGACTGGGAATACCTACCAAAGACCTCACACAACTCGCTGGCCTCGGTGATAGTCCGATCGCCTAGTTTAATAGGACGCACATCCCGTGATTCCCGAATGAAAGACTTCACGTATTTAAAGAGATTGGCCGGCTTAACATGCAATTCAGCCTCAATATTGCCAGCCCTGACAGCAGTATCTCGCCGAAGAATCTGCTTCACCTTCTTTCGTAGAGAAGAAAACTCCTCATAATACTTCGGTAACCCAGTCCTCTTAAATTTCTTGTGGACACTACTCTTGTGCTTCAAACAACGTATTAACTCACGTGAGAACCAGGTAGGATAATCTTTTAACTTTTCTCTTTTTTCGGTATATACTCACTAATACAACCAGCCAAAATATCAGAGAATCCACCAACAGCTTCCTCCAAACCAGCCGACTCATAAACATAACGCCAATCAGCATTCTTTACACTATTATAAAGTCCCACGTAGTCGCCCCTAGCATAATCATACATTCGTCCACTGCCTCCAACCTTAACAGCCTCGCCGATACTTGCTACAACACAAAGGGCATCATGATGAGGATCAGGATAGACAAGAAAATCAACCTCCCTCGTCACACTAACGTCCACATTGGAACAGACTAAATCAAGGACCGATTTCGCCTGAAGGGGCAGATGAAAATTGCACTGAGACAAACCATGATCGTCAAGAAAGTCAAAAAGAAGCTCAGCCTTCTTCTTTGCATAGAAATGTGCCCTCATATTCAATGTACGATCAGCCCATTCAACCCCGGGAACATTAAAGTCTCCCACAATAAGCACCCTAAAGTTCCTAAACTCCAACTTTTCGGCCAGGGCAACGAAATAGTCTTGAAATCTCACTGGCGAGGAATCGGGAGGAAAGTAATGGTTGCCAACGAGCAAATTGATACCGTCTCGCATCCTTATCTCAACCCAAACACATTCGGCAGCTAACTGCAAATTCTCTCTTCTGAAACTCTTAAACCGCTTACTAATCGCAGTAATGCATCCTCCCCCTCGAGTTTTACCCGAAGCAGAAACACATCTGTCAGCTCTATATGTCATCCAGTTATTTGGGAAATACTCCACCATAATAGATTCTTCATTAAAAGCAGTTTCCGTTGCAGCAACAACGTCACACTTCGCTCCCGCCACAGATGCAAGAAATTCCTCAGTTTTGTACGTAAACCTCTTACATTCTGATAAACAACACGCAATTTCTCGCTATCCATTAATTTTTGACATCTTGAACCTCCTCCTGGTCTTTGTCAGCCCCCCTGAATATCTGATCAGGCCTTAAACGTCCGTAAAAAGGTAACACCAATATCCCTCTGGGCCATACCTCAGGAGCAATCACCCGCTCATATTCCTCAAATGGTACTTCAACGTGAAAAGAACTGTAACCCTCCTTCCTGGTATTGATCCTCGTGCATGTAACAGCCTGCACTCCGGATCCCTCCCTCAGGAGCTCCTCAACGTCAGACGCTTTGGCACTGGGGTCAAATCTTGTCACAAATAAAGGTTTCATCCGTGTCTTAACTAAATTAGTGTGCGCATTCCCACTACCAAAGATAGCTTTTTTGTTCACCTTAGAACCTTCAACATAATGTTTTTTAGGGCGCTTCCGGGGCTCAATCCTCACCCGCTCTTCCGATCGAGACTCATCCTGAGATACCTTCCCAATCGCTATCTGATCAGCAACCCCGATCACATCCTTTACTGCCTGATCATCAGGCACCTCACTGTCCTCATTTACAACAACCAACTTCGGTCTGTGCCGTTTACCCAGTTTTCTATTTACACCCGACTTCAAAACTGCACTAAACGCTGGCTGTGAATCTTCCTGCAAGACTTGGATAGCCGGAGAGGAGACAGTCAATAATTTAACCTTTTCTCTAAGAATGGTATTCTCACTTCTGATTTGATTTATTACTTCTGCCGAACCATCAATACGTCGTGACATTGCAGCCATCTGCTGCTCCAATCTGGAGATAACGGCAAACAATTCAGGCACTAGGTCCCTACAGCGACACACTATACTAACGCAAACGTCATCATCTTGATCTTCTACAACTCTCTCTTTAACTACTCCTTTATCTTTACCTAATCCAGACAACAAACCTGAACATGACGAACCAGATTTAGCTGCAGAAACAGGAGTACCTTCACCTTTGGTTTTGCGGGAGCAAACAGTACAATCATACTTACATTCACCATTAACAATAAGAAATTCTAATTCTTCCTCTGAGACATTAGCACAAAAAATATGAAAAATTTTATTACAATCCCTGCACGATAGCCTTTTTTGCTTCCCATTAAAGGGTTTGTCACATTCACCACATAATAATAATAATAATAATAATAATAATAATAATAATAATAATAATAATAATAATTTTGTTCCAAAAGGTTCTGCCCATAACAGATAGGTGGAGTGTCAAATTATTTACACTCAATCTGTTAGTTTCAGGGCTAAAATAAATAGTTTTGTTTCTTACCACATGGTCAGCTAATTAAATGACTGAATCATTAAGAATAGAAGAGGCAGAGGTGTAAATGACACTAATCAGAGTTATCTCCTGTGAAAGTAATGAATTTCACTATACAGCCAGACCGTGTGGTGAATGAAGTGAAGGTGTCATTTGGAGAGTGGAAAATATGTGCTTTTCAGAGGTCCCGGCATACTGATATGCTACTTTTCCACTCAGTGAGGAAGGGAAGGTAAACCACCTCACTCCTCGTTTTACTTAGTAAAACCTCTACACGTTCAAAAAAGCCTTTCGGCAGATGACCTAAACAACACAAAAGGTTGTATTGTACTTATTTTTGAATGGAAATGAAGTATTATTGTTTTTGTTTAGGTCAGCAGCCGAAAGGCTGGTTTGAACCTGTAGAGGTAAAACGAGGAGTAAGGTTGTTTACAATTGCCTTCCTCACTGAGTGGAAAAGTACGCTTATCAGCATGCCGGGCTCTCTGAAAAGCATATATTTTCCACTCTGTAAATGACACCTTTACTTCATTCACCATAGGGTCTGGCTGTATAATAAAATTCATTACTTTCAGAGGAGATAACTCTGACTATTATTGTCTTTTTTACCTCTATCTCTTCTGTTCTTAAATGATTCAGTCATTTCACTGACTGACCATGTGATAAGAAACAGAATTTTTTATTTTAGCACTGCAACGAACAGATTGAGTGTAAATAATTTGATACTCCAACCTGTCTGTTACGGGCAGAAATTATTATTATTATTATTATTATTATTAATGTTAAGCTAAACCATTTTTTGGAGTCTTGAATCTAGCATATCAAGTACAACTAATTTAACAATCTACCGGGCCTATTTGAGCAATAAATATTTAATGTGGTAAAAAGAGGAAAAATAAATGAGTCAAACATTTAACTGGATTTGCAGAATTGGTTCAATTAATTTGTTTATGCTAGTTAGAGAGTTGTATAATTGACCATAATCTAATCATAATTTACTCTATTTTATATCCACGGTAGCTAAACCGCATAAATTTGCTCTAAAGTCTTTTACAGTAAAACCTCGTTAATTCGGACTACACGGGGCTTGAATTTGTTCGGATAAGCTAAAGTCTAGATTAAAGTGAATATTAAGCTTCTATCGTGCTCCAAGAAAATTAAAATACGCCAAGAGTGGGCATTAAAAGATCATGGAACATTTCAGAAAAGAAAACGTGAAGGAAGGATCCACTTGTTGAGAAGCGTTGATTGAATGGTTCGCCATTGTAACTTCGCAAGGTGTTAAGTGTCAATGGCCCAATATTAAAACCAAGGCAAAAGGTTTTGCTAAAAAGTTAATCATTGTTCTGATACCTTTTTATTTTTTTCGTGTGTATATGGTAGAACTTGCATGTAAAATTTGTGTATGTGATAATTTTAATAAAATACAGTATCGTATACGCCACAGTTTACTAATTCGTTTATTAGGGCCAGCCGTTTAATTCGGCCAAAATGCTCCGGTCCCGATGTGCCCCAATTATCCGGAATTGACTGTACAGTAATCCCTTGGTATCCGCGGGTTTAGCATTCGTGGGTTTAGGTTATCCGCGGACTTTGTCCGAGGGCCTAAAATCTTTAAATACATACGTTTTCTCGCCTTGTGTACACCGTACTTGGTGGGGGAAGTCATACAATTCTGAAAACATGTGTTTGAATAAATGTTTTGGCGTCCGTATCATGTTGAGTCACACACCAGTATGGCGACGGCCGCCATGAGCTAACCTAGATTTCAGCAACCAGCGTACTGTACGTAGTGAGCGCGTCACCGGGTACCGAGCCCTGCAGTACAACCCCATCACTACCGCCATACGTAGGCCCAGGCACCATACTGTAATTTTTCCGTACGTTTTCCTCCATGTGTCAGTCTAACTTCTTCGTACGTACGTACAGTTCTTTGTTTGTTTGACGATCCTGAAAAGAAGCCAAGCATTTCTTCACAACTAGATCCTCAGCATGGCAACGCAGTTCGCTGACCACGTGTTGGAGACGGATCCCGTCATGGAAAGGGCCCTTCAATCCAAAAGAGGACTCAGGAGCTGATGATACCATACGAAGAATTCCACAAGGAGTTTGAAAAAAAGAAGCAAAGAGCCATAACTAACTATTTTAAAGGAACTTAAATTTTTTATGCGTACAGTACTGTATTTATTAAATATTCATAAATTATAATAATGGTAAAATGTTCCTAAAACTATTAAACACTTAAAACGATTACAAGATTTTACCTTTAGAACCTAACCCCCATCTTTTCGTTCATATAAGGTATCATTATCCGCGGTTTTACGAACCGCGGTAACCCTCCGGAACGTAACCTCCGCGGATAACTAGGGGTTTGATTTTAAAACGCAGCTTGTAAATTTTCAGCGCCATGTTATTAAATTACGAACTGAAAATATATATACCCTTGATCAGATAGGTAATATAGATGAAACTCCAGTCTATTTCAATATGCCTAGGAACTAGCCTACTTGGTCGATGTGAAAGGTACCAACGAAGTACAAAAGAAAACTACTGGGTTCAAGAAACTGTGAATAACAGTAGTTATGTTATGGATAACAGCCGATGAAAACAAACTTCCTCCTTGTTTGATACTCAATCAAAAAAGTGAATTCAAGAAAGTTATTATTTCTATCAATATCGTGTTACATTTAATTCTGTTTCAGCGCCCATTTCAGGCTATAAAATTTCATTTTATATTAGAAATAAGACTTTGATGATTTTTCTAGATTTTATTCTTTTTCAAAATTTTTACGGCCAAAATAAGCTGCGTCTTAGATTCAAGGGCTTCTTAGAATCGAGAATATACGGTAATTCGAAACTTTACGTAGTTAAATTACATTTCAAGAACGTTTGTTGTAAGATAATTTAAGAACTCTTGTTCAGAATTCCTCTTTTAAAAAACCTTTTACGTCCCGATTGAAGTTTTGTATATTAAGGAGTTTCATTATAGATGGTAATTTGTTAGAAAACCAAACGAAATTGTAGTGAATTTCTGAATAAAACTTTGTACTTTTGTTTTGTGAGGTCGTTGTAGTGATGAGTTTAATATTTATTTTCGTTTCAACATAAAACTTGAACAATAAGATAAATAAGAGCAAGTCTGAATATTTACACGGGCCGTCTCCGCGGCGTAATGGTTACCACGCTAGCCTATTAAGCGGAGGTCTCGCGTTTGATTTCCGATTATGGTTTGGAAATTATTACGTGCCAAAACCCACCGCCCCATTCCTTAACCCACCGTACTCGCTAATGACCAAGCTGATTTCAAACAATAAAAATCTGGTGTGAAACACTCACACGACTTTCTCTTGCCAATTTAAATAATTAACAACAAACCTAACATTAGTAAAAAAACATTAGAAATAAACAAAAAAAACTAACCTCAATAAACATAACCTAATTTTAATCATGAGTGAAAGACGCAAAATGAAAATCAACCTCAGTTTGGCTTAAAAATACGGAAATCACTCTCACGCTAAACTAGAATCTGTAGAGAAAAATGCTCTAAATAAAAGTTGTAGATCTTTTAATTTCCTATAAATTTTGTTATACACTTTAATCGTAAAATACATAATAAGACTGAAATCTTTCAGAAATCGATTTTTTACACGTTTTCGTGAGAAAAAAACAGACAATTGCT
This sequence comes from Catonia carolina, assembly GCA_035578175.1. Classification (NCBI taxonomy): domain Eukaryota; kingdom Metazoa; phylum Arthropoda; class Insecta; order Hemiptera; family Achilidae; genus Catonia; species Catonia carolina. Next base: position 65,572,363 of record JAQMRL010000004.1, on the reverse strand, counting down.
AATTACCGCTAAACTAAGCGTTATACAAAAGAATGTTTGAAATAAAAGTTGTAGGATTTTCAATTTTCTACAATTTTAATTATACATTTTTGCGCTAAAATGCGTATTAAAGCCGCAATCTTAAAAAAATCATTTTTTACGAAAAAACAGCCTCACCAAGAATTTCAGCAGATATGCCGTCTACCCTATCTTGTAGAACATAAAAAGTTTAGTAAATGAGACGATTTAAAAAAAAATCGTAGCCATTTTTGAGAAAATCGCAAAAAAGTGAAAAATGACACAAATAAACTAATACTTCCGGTTGACCGATTTTGATGAAAATGTTCGTGTCGGGTCCTCTAGTCGTATCTAACTGAAGTTTTAACTTTCAAGTTCGACGATGTTCCGTTCCTGAGATATTCTGTTCACACACACTCATAGACAGACAGACGCACACCCAGACCAATCGCTAAAAACATGTTTTTGGGTTCAGGGGGTCTGAAAACGTGTAGATCCGGTGAGAACTCGATTTTAAGAAATCAGCATGAAAACAATACTTTCCTTCCTATGAATTCATATAGTAAAGAGAAAGTAAAAAGAATATTTTTTATACAAATCTTTTTTTACTAGGTGACAGGATACTACATCTATATTTAAGTCAACCTGTTATGCACTTAGTAACGAGAAAATTAACTAACACAAAATTTGGATTCTCAAATAAACAAATGGACTCCAGTTATTTTAAGAGCTTCATCAAATTAGGAAAACAGTTCTAGAATCTTACCAAATTAATTAATAGCCAGGAGCAAGTCATCTTATCTTGTTTTCTTAGTTCGCACTTTAATTATTCACTAAGATGTAATTTCAGAAACGAATATTGATGGAATGCGGCCTACGCAGTACTCATCCCTGTACTCAAAAGATACATTTACGAATTCACTAAAAAATGAAGGTAATTAAAAGTGGTATGGTCAAATTATATATCCTGTCCTATTTTGTTACATTCAATTTTTTTATCCCTAATTTGTGTACGTTGCAATCTGCTTAATTTGTTGTGTTGTATAGATCATCAGCCGAAAGGCTGGTTTGAACCTCTAGAGGTTTTACTACGTAAAACGAAGAGTGAGGTGGTTTGCCATTGCCTACCTCACCGAGTTGAAAAGTATGCTTATCAGAATACCGAACCTTCTGAAAAGCATATATTTTCCACCCTAAAAATGACACATTCACTTCATTCACCACAGAATCTGGCTGTATAATAAAATTCATTCTTTCAGAGGAGATAACTCTAATTAGTGTCTTTTACACCTCTACCTCTTCTGTTCTTAAGTGATTCAGTCATATAATTGGCTATGTGATAAGAAACAGAACTATATTTTGTAGCTCTGGAACTAGCAGATCGAATGCAAATAACTAAACACTCCACCTGCCTGCTGAAGGCAACTGTTCAGTTAAAGAACAATAAATAAATAACCCCATGAACAAATTACATGAGGATGATATGTAGAAATTATAAATAAGATATAGTCTAGTACAGACTCAGACCGACTATTCCTGGATGGGAATGGTTAACTGAACCCCAACTATCAAAGTACACCGGTAACCACTGTTTTAAATCTGTCCAAGTGAACACTATTCAATTAGCAATAATATTTTGTACGTACCCAAACATTCTGAACACTATTTTCTAAAATATATTAGCATTTATTTTGTTATGAAATATCCTCCAATGAATTTGGTGATCTAAAATTTTAAATAAAGCAGAAATATGTTAACGTTTCATTTAAATGATAAGGCCAATAATGGAGTAACTGAAAAATAACTATTCCATGCAAGATTGTGTTAAGTAAGTCCTTTAACTTGCACAAATGAGTTAATAAATGCGTAAACTCGTTGGAACTCTTGTTTTTCTGATAGATAGTAAACGATTTGTTTCAAACCCTTATTTTAATCGTCTTTGTAAATTGGTGTAAATATTTTTCAATCAATTTTATTTCAAGAATTGTTTCAACAGAGCCTAGTTAGTGTCAGTTACTTATTTTCCGTACTTTCATGTCGAACAGAGGTTGATTTTCATTCACTCATAATTAAAATTAGTTTGTACTTTTCATTTTACACTGGTAAACATTGATTAAACATAGTTTAAATTGGCAAGAGAAAGTTGTGTGAGTGTTTTACACCAAATTTATTTTATAAGCTCTACTTATAGATATAATTGCTACAGTATTAATCAATGTAAAAATGTTTTACAAATTCTATTCTCTTTAAAACATTATGATATATTTATTGCAAACAGGAAGGCAAATTTGTGAAGTTTGTTTGAAACAGAAGTCAAGGAGAAACAAGACAAATGGGCGTAAAACAAACATATTGACCTAACCGTCGAATGGTTGAGCGCTTAGATCTGTCATTCGAATCCCAGTGGGAACGCACAAAAAACCACAGCGGAACCTTTTTGTTGTTTTTATTTTATGATAAGTAATCTAGATCAAACAGCCCAGAACGCGCTCTTTCCACATCGTCACTGATCCGTATAACTTTTTCATATTATCAAAAATATATTTATTTGTATACCATGAATTGCAGTGGTGTAAAATTTTGATGTTCGGATTTAAACTTTACTATCTTTACTATCATGACCACATGAAGTCAAAAAGTAGTTTTTAGAACATGAAACACATCGGTTGAATACTTGCGGTTTTTTAATGTAAAATTTGTCATTCGACCATTGAAATCCTGCAAATGTTCTATAGTACGTAAAATGAAAGATGAAACCAGCTGTATTTGGAAACGCGTCAACCGCATCAAGAAAAAACATACAAAATTCAGGTACGGCTCATTTTAAAGCTTAGTTTTTCGTTATTTTATTCGAATAAATTACGATACATGGGAATATATTAGGCATTTTCTAGCAATTGGGAAACAGAATATGTACTTACCCATTTTTTAGCGCATTTTCACTTGGTCCATGTTTAAAACTTTTAGCACGATCAATTTTAAGAGAAAATAATATGTTTTATAGCGTTTTAAAGGAGTATTCCTACAAGTTTTCTAATTAGTGTCAGCTAAAATTCAGCACAAAGGAAAGGGTAAAGGAATTAGAGCTTTTTTAAAAAAAATTGTTATTTCTGTTCCCGATGGACGTAACGAGTTAGAACGAACATCCCTTTAATTAATAAGGGAATAAAATTTCACTTTTTATTGTTTTTTCAAATTATGTTTTTACTTAGCGAGAGAAGCAGTTCCAAACCACAGGCTTCATCTTTAATTTTACGTACAAACGGGTGTTTTATTAAGGACGCAACCCTGATTATAAGAAGATAGAAGTAATACATCGGTAAATTTTTTGTCCCCCACTGGGTATGTTGGCAACAGTGTACTCAAGGCCAACTACCTAACACAGTTAAAATATTCCAGTCAAGCATTAATGTGGTGACAGCAGTCGTTTCGTTATATTGTGTCAGCAATGGTTTTTTCCAAGGAAGAACAAATCCTCATGATTTCTTTCCGTAATCAAACACCAATTTTACGTGAGTGCAATGCTTTTTCATGGAAAGCATTAGGATTTCTTGCACTCTATATTCTACATTTTTGACTTTTCACATAGCCATCTAAATGAAACCAAGCCTCATCTAAAAATGATCCTACAATTGAATACCATTTTCTTCAACCAAAGATCGAAACCACAGACAATATTGTAATCGTTTCTGATGGTCTGTAGCTTTCAGTTCATGAGTTACGCCAACGCGATAAGGAGGCAAATGTAACTTTTTCGTAGCTCTGAAAACAGTAGTTAATGTTAGCCCAGCTTGCGATGATAATCTTCTAAGCGATTTTTTAGGTGATTGAGTCAAACGATTTTTCAAATCTTCGAGAACTTCCGCGGTTAACTTTGTTGGCTGGCGAGGTGGTTTCTCATCGAGTACATTCCCAGTTGTACGGAATTTATTTATCAAACGCAATATTCACGATTTATTCGGAACGGCAGAACGGGGAAATTTCAACTGAAAGTTATCTTGCACACATTTGTAAGATTTACTCACAATGTAAGTCTCTACAATAAACACGCGTTATTCCTTGGATAAAACCATTGCTGACACAATATAACGAAACGACTGCTGTCACCACACTAATGCTTGACTGGAACATTTTAACTGTCTTAGGTAGTTGGCCTTGAGTACACTGTTGCCAACTTACCGATTGGGGGATAGTAAATTTACCGATGTTATTACTTCTATCTTCTTATAATCAGGGTTGCGTTCTTAATAAAACACCCGTTATAATCGAAATTACTCAGGACAATCACGGTGGGATAAGTGTAGAGGGTAGCATGCCGAATGGCCTACGACCGAAAACTCTACTACACAAAAAAGGGACACTGTTTTGTAGAGCGGTGCTGATACCTGCATAATAAAAGGTGAAGCAAAGGAAACGCATTTTTTCACAATTGAGTAGCTTCGGTTGTTTTATTGATAGACAAAAGAGTTTTACCAACATCGATTAATGGTTTGACTTTCTTTAGTTTTTCACTTTTTTGCCAGATCAGTTATTATTTTATAGTTTAAAGAAAATTTACAGATTATAACGTAACAGTACATAAAATTAAAAAAGAAACAAATAATTTTTTATAACGATTAAACTATTTTCAAATAATTGGTATTTTATTAATAAACTGCGTCCAGGAATCTTCCAACGAAGAAATATTAACTTAAAGAATTTTTAAACATAAAATATTTAAGTAAAGATTTACTTAAACCTAAACCAGGTGAGGCAAAAATCTGGAAACCTATTTATAATTATTTAACAACTGTTTCAGATGGACACGAGAAATTTTTGGGACGTGTTATGAGTCGATATATTTAATTATTGATGATAGTAATGCAAATAACTCCTTTTGTAGGGGTAATCGGGGGTAGCAACTCAAAATATTTAAGTGGCAACCCTGATCATATGACACATCGTTTTAAAGCCATCATTAAGACGAAAAAGATGACAAAATAAATCTCTACGATGTTCCAGTCCATAAAAGTTGTCAATTTGCAGGTATCTTTAACTTTAGAAATTTAATTCAATATTTATTTATTGAGAGATGCTATCCCCAGCCACCACTACAAAAGGGGTGAATTTGCAATTTTTTTGTCATCAGTCACTCGACTGTTTTCATGCAGTTCTCCCAGCTGTTCTATCTTGCGGAAGTCGTTTCATATCTACATACCTGCTACACCCTACATCTTTTGTAATTTGCTTTAAATATTCAACCTTACAACCTTTACAAACCCCCTAAAAATCATTCCCTCAATAATACCCTCCATGATTGATAGACCAATACCTGGATGTCTAAAGATATGCCCTGCTACCCTCTCCCTTCTTCTTTCATCCACTAGTGTAAATTAGACCTCTAAATTAGACGAGTGGATGAATTTAACTTTTGGAAATAGTATTTGTAATACTATCACCAAAAGTTAAATATATCAATCCATAACACGTACCAAAAGTTTCATTTCCCAATCTAAAACAGCTGTTAAATTATGAATAGGATTCCAGACTGCACCACCTGAAATCTAGACCTGTGGGCAAATTCTTTAATATAGGTTTAAAAGATTATAAATAAATATTGAGCGCTAGAGCATAAAAAAATTAAATAAATAAAACTATAATTCTTTGCATTCAACTAAAACATTAAATGCTTCGGTTACTAACAATTTTATACTTAATTCACCCTTACCTATTTTAAATATAGCCAACTTGCGACTTGAATAAAAAAGAAAAACAACTTGAAAACCCCTTAATATATACGAAATGAATTTACCTGAAACTAAATATCTCTCCTCTTACTTCTTCTTCTCCTAGTTCTCCTGGTCACCTCTTCAAATAATTTCTCCTTTTTTAATAACTGTTCCAAGCTGAATTCCCAGTGGAACTGATTTCGGTCTCCGATATCCAAAATCAGGAAACCTCTCGTCGACAAGCCTCCTACCAATCCTGTTCAACCAACCTGGAGGGCAGCAAGGAAAGAGAACCACCCCAATGATTGGCTGTAGGTTGATAGATTGAAGAAAGGCTCAAAAACACAAGAGGGGTAAATACGCCCGCCTAATGAATACTACCCTAAATCAGATGATTGACAGTTGGGCTGTATTTATAATTTATTGTCTAACTGCTACTCTAATGTAACTACTTCTAACAATAGGGGCGGCATTTCTAACAATGCCGGCCGTATTGGCGTAGTTGGTAACGGGCTTGCCTCTCATCATGTGGTCTTGGGTTCGAATCCCATTTAGGCACGGTATATTTTCATACGTTAAAAAAATCATTTCATCCTTCACCGTCTACATTAGCAGTAATTGCAGAAGAGCCGGACGTTAAACCAAGAGAAAAAAAATAACAATACGGGTTTTCTCATACACCAGTTGAGGGGTTTTCCTTAGTTCTGGAAGTTATAGTAATTAGGAATTATCATAACTTGGATTGTTTGTACATTACAAGAGTACAAGATTTTTTTCGTCACCCGGTATGTAAAAGAAATAATAAATAAATAAATAAGAAATAAAGCAATGTATTTGAAATCCCAGACGTACAAAGTTTATGTTTTAATAGTGCATATATACATTGTTTCGTTAGGAATAGGTTAATAGCTTTAGGTTTGTGGCATGAATCCAAATATGCTTATTTTTGGGTAAAGCTATTATTCTCTCGACCAATATATCTTTTCCATTAGTAACAACTTAGTTATAACATTTTTATTATTATTACAAAGACTAGGCTAGGTCACCGAACTATTTAGCTTGTTTTTAAGTAGAATTACCGTGGAATTATATATACGCTTCTAAAGATATTTTGCATATTAAAAAAAATTACATTTTATGCATATGAAAGCATAGATTTAAACTAAGTGCACAAAGTATTACAGTTCATAAATCTTACTTAGTTTCTCTAAAAATATTTTAACGCTCATAGTTCTGTTTTCTATTCGTAAAGAATCTTGAAACTTTTAATATATTTAGGAAAATGTACTATATGTTTCTCGTTAATGAGAATATTCTAAGAATTCTAAAGAGAAATGAACTTTACAAGCTAATGTAAAATAGTACAAGGTAATAGTGTTAAAAAAATACCAGTGCATAGTGCAATCAGCTGTGAATTAAGTAAAGTTTATACTCCAATAAACTAAAGACTGCAGATGATATCTAGTTAATAACAGCCAAGGTCGGGTGTGAGGTTGCCTCTTCGCTAAGTCACACTCTGTTCCACCGAACTCCAGTTGACTTTTTGTTAGGCTGTCACCACAGCGGGACCACAAAGTGACAACGCAGAATACGATTAAAGTAACCAGTACCCAAAAAAAATCAATTTTCTTTTTATATTTTTATATAAATATTTGGTAATTTCTGAGCATTTTGATACCAAATTTATGTTTTTATTCCCAATTTTAATTTATTTATGAATTTTTTTAAATAGTACTGCATGGAAAAAATTGTCCCTTTTGAGTTGTTGAGAAACATTTTGCGTAGCTAGTTGTCTTTTCTTATATCAAAAGGCTATCAAGGAAAACAAAAAATACTCATCACATAAGCATTCACTGCCTACTACTGTACTACTAGATGTTATCAAACCTGTCTTAGCTGATCTGTCTCGAACTGGTTTATTACAAAAATTGCCTTCATGGCAACGCTCAAAATATAACCGAGTCATTCAACCATATCATCTGGAGTAGAATCCCCAAATCTGTATTTGTTGGCATTGACAACACGACATTAGGTATTCATGATGCCATTTCAACCTATAATGATGGAAATATAAGTAAGTGTGACGTTATAAAACAATTAGGAATAAACCCAGGAGCAAATATTGTATCAATTTTGAGTGAAATTGATTCATGTTGAATTCGCAAAGCAGAAAAAATGTGTGAGGATATGAAAAAAAAGCTCGCCGAAAGAACAGACATGTGAAGAAGAAATTAAAAGATGAAACATAAAAGGATTCCAACCCAATTTATGGAGCAGGGCTATTTTAAGCAGGTAGCATATGACAAACTTGGTACTATACGTTATTCTTGTCTTTATTTGAATTTTTCCAAAAATCATGATTTTTCTTATAAAAAACCCGTTTTCTCAAAAACTATTTGACCGATCTGCTTCAAATTTTTTGTGGTAATTATTGTCAAAGAGGTGCAGTTATACCACTAGAATTATTGATATTTACTAAAAAATAAAATAATTTTGGCTTATATAAAGGTGTTTCCCGAGCAAATTTTTTTTACAAATAGAAAAAAATTGATATTTATTTTTCTTTCAGTAAATTTTGATGATTGTAGTGGTATTATTTTCAAATGAAGAGCTGAAGAACCTCTCAAAATTTCATGTTTGTAGCTTTTGTACTTTTTTAGAAAATGGGTCATAATGTTAAGAGATTTTAACATTGAAATATATGACGGGTATTGGTGTCCTTAACGACAGCATAGCATTTTTATAAATTTTCTGAAGAACTTATTTTCCGACCAAAAATGCACCCTTGTAAAATTTACTGCTCTTATTTTTTAAGTAAAACAAAACGGTTTGATTCCCGGGTAGTAAAATTTAAATAAAATTATATAATGTAGTTTTCAAAATCTATTTCTGTTTTCATGAAGTTCCAAAATGAATCAATGAATTTTGTTATAAAGAAATTTTTAATAGCTCTATTTTTCTTCTTAAAGTTTACTTAAGTAAAGAAGTTAAAGAACTGTCACCATCAAATGGTACCGTCTTCCTCTTATATGTATTTTATAGTTGCAAATAAAAATATAAAGATATTTTGGCAAGTAAAACGTATTATTTTAAAATAAAGTAGCATAAAATAAATCCAGTAGATTTTATTAATTTAGTAATAAAATATTCGTTAAATATGACGATGGAATAATAAATAAAATAAATATGAATCCATAAAGAAATAAACGTGTGAAGATTTTATAGTATTTATAAAATGTTCTCGTTACATTAGTTAAAGTTGTACATTTTAAAACTAGAAGGAGTTTAAAGTGACTTAAATTATTTATTACATTAAATTGTGGTATAATATTGCAGAATATATTTTATAAATTATATATTATATTTCATTTAGAGGATCGTATTTCCTGTAATAATGAATTTAGTGCTACGTTGTCTTTGGCATTCTGTTTTTGATTTTGTCCTTTATTTTAGATGTCACACGTATAAAGTAATTCATTAATAGTAAATCTTCTTCATTGTTTCCTCTATATTAATTTCTCCTCCGCCTTTTTCATCAACTTCCTGATTTTTCTACTTCCTCAACCTACTCCTCCTCCACCTCACCCCTCTTCCTAATCATTATCATCACCATTTTCCTCCTTCTTTTCCTCTTCTTCTCTTACCTTTTTACCTCCGAGACCATGGCGCCTCTAATTCAGCTCTGATAGTTTCTCTGAGAGAAATCTACTTAAAATTTAACACAAAAGAACTTAATTTACCATTTATGACTCCACTTATTCACGCATCGTCTAATGTAAAACAATCTGGTGTGAAATAATCCACGATTTTCTCTTTCCAATGTAAGTAACAAAAAAGAAACCTATTTTTAATCATGAGTAAATATTTGTTTTTTAGGTCAACAGCGAAGGCTGGTTTAAACCTTTAGAGGTTTTACTAAGTAAAGACGAGGAATGAGGGGGTTTACTATTACCTTCCTTACTGAGTTGAAAGTGTATGCTTATCAGCATTGCAGGGCCTACGAAAATAACTTACTTTCCACCCTGCAAATGACACCTTCACTTCATTCACTACAGGGTCTGGCGGTATAGTGAAATTCATTACTCTCAGAAGCGATAACGCCGACTAGACTTCTACTTCTTCTACTCTTAAATGCTTCAGTCATATAACTGGCTGACCATGTGATAAGAAAAAGAACTATTTTGTAGCCCTGGAACTAGCAGATCGAGTGCAAAAGAATAACACTTAACTAGCCTGTTATGGGCAAGTGGTAAAAGGTAATGAGTAAATAATGTAAAATGAAAAACATAACCTAATTTTATTTTTTATTTTTATTTTTGAATGACGCTAAATGAGAATTACGCTGTGTTAGACTTTGATTTTGATGAGCTAAACATAGAAAATCACTAATTGTAGCTACATCTATGCTGTGTAGAAAAACATGTTTCAAAAAAAATTCTTCGTTTTCTAACTTTCTGTAACACTAGTCATGCACACTTTCTCCCTAAAATGCATTATAAGACCACAATCTTAAAAAAGACCCATTTTTACCGATTTTAATGAGCAAAATATGGAAAATCACTGATTGATGAGCAGCGATAAAGTAAACAGCGCAAAAATGCTTAAAATAAAAGTTGTAGGTTTTTAATTTTTTATAAACTATACATAAATTTTATCATAAAATTCATATTAAGGCCGCAATTTAAAAAAACCACAACACAGCCTTCTAATGAAATTCAATAGACATACCACTTACCCTATCTTGTAGAGCAAAAAAAACTGTAGTAAATGAGGCACATTAAAAAAAATCGTATGAGTAATACATGAGAAAATAGCAAAAAACTAAAAATTTGTACGAATAATCTACTGCTTTCTGTTGATCGATTTTTATGAAAATAATTGTGTCGGGTTCCCTCATGGTAGGTACCTAATTTACTTTCTAAGTTTTAACTTCATACAATTTTCAGTTATAGAGTTATCTTGTGCACACACACACACACACACACACACACACACGCACACACGCACACACGCACTAATCGGTAAAGACATGTTTTTTGGGTTTTAGGGACCTGATAACGTGAATTTCTAGAGAAAAATTTATTTCGGATAATCGACATGAAAACATAACTTCTTTATCTATATTTCATATAAGGCAAGAGAAAGTAAAATAGTTAAATGGTTTTAGTAGACGTCGTATTAATTAAATTAAAACAACAATGTCGTCACTAAATACCTGTTCTTCTTCTTCTATTCTTTACGGCATAGGCCACTTGGCCTGTTCCGGGATCATGCTTTTGTTTTATCAGAAAGTTGTGACACAATAAAATTTTATTCTCAGCGTTGTAGAGGTCTTTCCAAGATTCTCTTTCCTCGGGCCTGCATCCTTGAAATCGTTTTGGAATTCTCTCTTCCTTAATTTTTGAAAATGCTTCATCTTTTAATGCTCCAATATTGTATGCTTCATCATTACGATAATACCAAATTTTCTAATTTATTCTTAGCGTGCTGTCTGTAAATCTTCCCTTATGTCACAACTTTAAATTCTGCTCTCTCTCTCTTTCGTACAACCCTTAACTATTAAACTTAAATTATTATTTGATGATCGGGATCTAAGGCAGATTTCTGCACTTCCTGCAGACTATCGTCTCCTGTCTTTCCAGTAACCTTCTTGGATATTCTTCGCTGCCACAATTTCTTGGATTTCCTGTATTAAATGTTTGTACGGCTTAATTGTGATTATACTGATCAGAATTTTTAAAGTTAATTTATAAGATAGATAAAAAAATAATACCCAATCTGATTTCGGCGTAGAAAGTTACGAAAACCATTCAAAAATCAAAGAGAACGTACCATTTTTTTAGGAAATAAATTTTATCTAAATTTTAGTTTTAAGATATTTTTTTCACCTCTTCCATTAGTGATTCATAATGATGTCAACAAATCCTGTTTCTATTACTAATTGGTTTTGTCGTACAATCGTGATTTAACTTTCAAAGTGTACATTTACGTAAGAAGTTAAACGCAGTGAGGGGAGGGTTGCTAGTTAAATAAATAAACTTTAAAATGTAATCGTTAGAAATATGCAAAAGAGACAATATATTTTTATATTTCTGTGAAAACATTGTCTCAGGTTCGATTCCTGATCTGGTATTTATTTTTTACTAATTTTTATCTATCACCTTTTATTGTCTGCGTTCGTTTTAATGTAAAAAAATCGGACACAAAAGCAAATAGGAAAAAAGACCTCTGACAAAAAATTGTAGATATATGATTTATTTTTTTAGGAAATTTATATATAGAACATATCCGATATAGGACAAAACGTAATTAGATAATTTAATTTACTTAGTGACTGTTGTATCATATGCACAGTATTTATACTATAAGCATATTAACTGGTAAATCCAATGATATATGACAATCAAATTTTGTTTCTGTAAAGGTATCAAGTATTACAATATCATCCGTTCGTTTGAAGAGAAGATATCAAAGACTGATATTGTATCAGATGACAACGGTATCAAAACAAAGCGGATAAAGTGAGTAACCAGAGAAAACAAATCGCATCGCCCTCTGGTGTTCCCTTAATACTACTACAAAAAAGTTTAAAAAACAGAAATACAGATTTGATATAAACAAAGCTATGCCGTAAGTTTCTGCAACGGATCCATGTTAGATTGTATTATGGTCCCTACAGAAAATGTGGACGTTGAAATATGAATGAATGAAAATAATTAAAATAAATATTAAATATTAAAAAAATATATAAATGTGAAAATGTGTAACTTAATAACGCGGTCACTCATTACATAGCAAAATATCCTTTCATAAAATTTACATACCGTATTTACAATCACAGCACAAATAAGAGAATTGATTATTATATTGCTACAACACTAGCCATATTTGTAGATGACACAGCCATTCTTGAAGTACAGTAGACTCTCCGAAATCCGGACTAATGTGGCGGACGGCCGGTCCGGATTTCGAAAAATCCGGATTTCCCGGAGGTTGGCAATTTCGTCTTTATGGCGAATAATTATGACAAGAAGCAATAACGTTTATCTGCTAATATAAGAGTGAGCTTCTGAAAAAACTTTAAAACACTGTAGGCCTAATAAATTACAGTAGGCTACTGGTACTGTAATTATTCAATATACGAAGCACAAACATTGACTAAACTTAACGCTACTATACCGTAATAAGATTCGATTGCACTCTTTGTAAGATTTGCAAGTTACGGATTTCAAACATGTAACAAAATGTGTCATATATGTCTCAATTATAGAGTAATTATAGTAGGTACAAATTCATTAAAAAACCAAGTCTTAAAAATTGTAGAATTCATCCATGCTTTTTGTTGGTTTGTATACCAAAGTGGCAACACATCGTCTTTCTTTAAATTTTTAAAAGCTCTGGATTTTCTTGATTTTCCTATTAATGTTAACCTAAGTTTATGACTGCCGGTCACATTGCTACAAGCCAACACCGTAACCCGTTCCTTGCTTTTTTATAGCCTTTTTTTATAGCGAGGCTGAAGCTTCTTTTTTTGGATGCGAGAGTTTTCGTGGGCAACATTTTATAGTTCAGACCAGTCTCTTCGCAATTATACAGCTGGTCACCGGAAATTCCTTCTTCGTCAAGGATTTTAAAAAGTAAGGTCTTAAATTCAGGAACAGCGTCTTTGTTCGCCCATAAAGTCTCCCCACTGATTTCATCGGGCCAATCCCATGAAAACATTTTACTGGTTGTTAATTTAAAATTTATAAATTTTCAAAAAATAAAGTAAAAAAAAATCATCGTCCGGATTATCCGGAGTCCAGGCTAGCGCGATCCAGATTTTTGAGAGTCTACTGTACTAGTAACGCAATATAAAGCCCGCCTTCCACTGCAAGCGGAGCGGACTCCGTACGAACTCCAACTTACAAAGGTTTAACGTCATGTAAGTGCTTCCACTATGAAAAGAGTAAGCGGAGCGGACTGAACGAGTAGGAAGAGTTACAAAAGAGGTCGCAGAGTTGAGCGGATTTTGGACGGACTCCGTTCGACTCGCAACACCAAATCTCATAGAAGTGCTTCCACCAATAGATGAAAAAGCGGAGCGAACTGAGCCAGCAAAAAGGGGCCGCTGTGTCATGCTCTGCTATGCTAGTTTGAAACGGAGTCCGCTTCACTTTTTATCAGTTTTCACTAGACAGAAAGTTTTTCTATTGGTGAAATAGCTTTTCCAAAGTTCGTATCCTGTTTCTTTATATGATCTTTTACAAGTAATAGTCTTCTTCTCTTCTTCTTCACTTCCAAGGATTAGGTTTCTTGAACCTGTTCCGGTACCCATCTGTTCCTCGGTCGTCCTATATCTTTTCTTCCTGTAGGTTTGTAGTTTCTGGCGGCTTTTGGTATTCTCTCGCCTGGCATGCGATTCAAATGACTGCACCATCTGTTCCTGTTCTGCTTGATTCTGTCTAGCAACGGTCAGATGAAGCTCAATCACATGATCTATGCAGATGACTTGGTATTAATACAACAAAGCGAAGACGAGTTACAGAAAGCGGTTTTTAGGTTGGACAAAATGTCTGAGAAATATAATTTGAAAATACAAGTAATAGTAATTCTTCAAATTGTTCTCTACGGACTCTGAAATAATTTTTGAAATACTCATCTTGTAAATCGTAGAATATTCGAAGTAAATCGCGTTTGACAGGTTCTCTAATGTGGTAGCTCATCCAAAATCTTGGTTTGTTAATTTTTTTTCTTATGCTAACTATATAGTAACAAGCATTTACTTATTGTATTTATGTAGTCATCATCACTTGAATCGTCTGACTTTATTACTAGAAATAAACAAACAAGAAAACATACTAGAAACTAACCACGACTAGCTCGATCCAATGATTGGCTGGCTTGATAATAAAGATGAACTGGCTGCCTCGCACAGTCCGCTGGTAATGTAAGCATCAACCTCACCCATCTCATTTCTCGCCTAGCTCACTCCGCTACCCAGTTTCAAACCCCGCTGATGGTGGAAGGCAAATACCTCTTTTCTATAAAAATCTTTCTTAGTGGAAGGACAAAACTATTTTATTCCATTACGCTCAGCTATATCATGCTCATTACCCTTTTACAGTAGAAGGCGGGCATAAGTTGACGATCGCTGGTGAAAGCAAGACTGGACTATGCGGGGGGTGGAAGTGCTACTATAATAATTATGTGCTTTTCGAAATACATCATAGCGACAGCTCTAACCATGACATCATGTCATAGTTTTACTCTTACATTGATTTATTATGTTTACGACTATGCCGTTTAATAAACATCCTATTGTATCATTGATTCTTAATAATTATCCTAAATATAAACATTTATTCTAAATAAGCTATAATACTAGGCCTAAACTATATTTAGTATCCTTTTTGGTCATCAGCAGTAAACTGAATTACTGAACTCTGACATTTGTAGTGATAGACTAGTTAGTCCGAAAGTTCCGTCGATGCGGGCTCATTATCGTGAGTAATAGTAGTTTTACGGTAATTTCAAAATGTTATTTTGTATTTTTAGGGAACAGAAAAATTAAACCATTTTCATTTCATCTACTTGATTCTAAGAGCTAACAAGAGGGTGAATCGCCTAAATCGATACATACTACTGGCATGCATATTCTAAAAGTTGATTGTCTACCTAGGCAAAACCATCGTTCTCGAAGACTTAGACAGTAGTTACCAACAAAGTAATCTGAAGGATTCCCTCATGTTAAAGCCATAAATCTGTTGTGAATCACTCACACGACTTTCTCTTGCCAATGTAAATAATGAACAACATAACCTAATATTAGTAATAAAACATTAGAAATAAACAAAAAAACTAATCTCAAAAAACATAACCTAATTTTAATCAGGAGTGAAAGACGCAAAATGGCTTTTGCATCAGTTCGGCTTAAAAATACGGAAAATCACTCTTCCACTCTAAACTAGGCTCTGTAGAGAAAAACGCTTTCAACAAAAGTTGTAGATCTTTTAATTTTCTATAAATTTGATTATTTATACACTTTTGTCGTAAAATGCATACTAAGGCCGAAATCTTAAAATCATCGATTTTTCACACGTTTTCGTGAGAAAAAACAGAAAATCCCTAATTACCGCTGAACTAAGCGTTATGCAAAAAATGTTTGAATTAAATGTTGTAGGATTTAAAATTGTCTACAACTTATATTATATAAATTTTTGCGCTAAAATGCATATTAAAAATAAACATTTTTTTTACGAGAAAACAGCCTTTCCAAGAATTTCAGCAGACATGGCGCCTACGCTGTCTTGTAGAGTATAAAAAATGTAGTAAATGAGGCGATTTTTAAAAAAAATCGTAGAAGCCGTTTTTGAGAAAATCGCAAAAAAGTGAAAAATTACACAAATAAACTACTACATCCGGTTGACCGATTTTGATGAAAATGTTCGTGTCGGGTCCAATAGTAGTATCTAACTTAAGTTTCAAGTTTCAACTTCGTACGATGTTCCGTTCTTGAGATATTCTGTTCACACACACACGCTTTCACACAAGTGAAAGCGTGTGTGTGCGTGTGCGCGCGCGCAGCACACACTCAGACCAATCACTAAAAACGTGTTTTATGGGTTCAGGGGGTCTGAAAACGTGTAGATCCGGTGAAAACTCGATTTCGAAAAATCAACATGAAAACAATACCTTCCTTTCTGTATATGCATATATGCAAGAGAAAGTAAAAAGATAAAGAGCCCTAGAGTAGTGCATTTTTATTTCAAGAAAGTAGGGATGACAAGGAGTATTAGTTTAGCTAGTGTGTGTATCATATTGCCGTTGCACAGATTCAGTTGTATATACCCGAATGATATTTGTCGAGCTACAAAATTTATTTTTTGGTTTCAGTTTCTTTTTATCCCGTGGCTGTTGCTGGATCAGCTATCGGGGGCCGCCCCTGGCGATGGGGTACGCTCGCCAACCTAGTTGGAGGGTACTGGGGAAATAAAATACCCAGGGTTGACAAAAACCAGAGGAAGTGATCAACGGCCTCGACGGCGGAAGAGGAAGAATTCCCAACGGCGAAGAGGGCGGAAGAGTCTAGGAGTTGGGTCTCCGAATTAAACCCAGGGCAGGGCTAGAGGCTCAAAGATGGCAGCCCCATCACTAGTCTTACCTCACAATCCGCCAGTAACGGATTTGGGGGAATATACTCTACTTTCAATGCAATGGTAAGAAATAGCCGGACGGATTCACGGAAAACAAACTGGACACGAAAAAATAAAAAAGATTTTTGGACATCGGAAAGACTGAAAATAGCAACATGGAATGTTAGGAGTTTATACCGGAAGGAAGAGATCTTGGTGAAGGAGCTGAAGAGCGCACAGATAGACATAATAGCGATCAGTGAAACTAAGAGGAAACAAAAAGGCTCAAAGGAAGTTGGAGATTACATGCTTTTCTATAGTGGAGTAGAGGTGAAGGTGAGAGCGAAGGCAGGAGTAGCAATTGTAATGCATAAAAAATTTAAAGACAGGGTTGAGTCTTATAACTTTTTCAGCGAGAGAATCATGAGTATACGAATGAAAACAAGCGCAGTTTTTATGACAGTATTGGCAGTTTATGCGCCAGAAGAGGGTAAGGGTGACGAAACGGAAGACTTTTATAATGATCTGGAGGACTTCATGCAGGGACTGGATCAGCGGGATTATATAGTTATAGCAGGAGACCTTAACGCTAGAATTGGAAGCATAGAGATGGATGGTACGATTGGTAAATATGGGGAAAGGACACTGAACAATAATGGAACGGCTCTAAGAGACTTTGTTTCGAGGAACTCATTAAAAATAATGAATACCTTTTTCCCACATAAAGAAATACACCAATATACGTGGGCGGCTCGAGGAAGTAAGTCTATCATCGACTACGTTATAGTAAACAGTAGACTATTCCCGTTAGTTCAGGATACTAGAGTATATAGAGGGTTTGACGTGTACAGTGATCATTTTCTGCTGATATCAAAAATAGTATTACCCCGTAAATTTAAAAGAAATAAAAAAGAAATAACTGCAGATGTGACTTATAGGGTCAATCTTCTGGACCAACCAAGTATTAGAGACCTATACAAAAACCGATTAGACGAGCATATAAATAAATACCCGATGGATTTAAATATTAACAGGGAATGGATGCAATTAGTGGATTGCATGAGAGGAGCTGCAGCGGAGTCTCTAGGTGAGAGGAAAAAGAGAGGTAATCGCAAAGGGATACCGTTTTGGGATGAAGAATTGGCAAGCTTGGTTCGAACTAAAAAAGAGGCTTACTTGAGATATCTGCAGAGTAGATCGCAACAGGATCTAGAAGAATACCACAGAAGGTCGGCGGCCGCTAAAAAAGAAATACGGAAACGCAAAAGAGAAGGATGGGAAAGAACTGTCAGCCAAATTGAGCATGACGTCCATGGTAGACAGGAGCATGCTTACAAATTTCTAAGCAGGTTAAACAGAGAGGTCAAGGATAATATATCGATAAATCCTATACCAGAAGAGGAATGGTTGGACTTTTTCGAGAAATTATGGACGTCTGGCGAAGAAAATGTAACCAACTTGCCCAATGACACTAATGTGGACGACCTTTCTATGGAAGAGATATCGGAAGCATTGAGAGCAAGTAGAAATAGGAAGGCTCCGGGGCCGGATGGAATTAATGTTGAGCTGATCAAGTATGCCTCTCGGAGTTTCCTAGAGAGGCTGCTGTCATTCTTTAACTGGTGTTGGAAGCTAGGACAGATACCTGAACAATGGGGAGAGTCTGTGGTAATACCAGTATTTAAGAAAGGAAATAGGAAAGACTGCGGAAACTATAGAGGCATCAGCCTCCTTAACACGGGCTACAAGGTCTATGCAAAGATTATAACTAACCGGCTGAAGATTATCGCGGAGGGGATACTGGGTGAAGAACAAAGCGGCTTCAGGATGGGAAGGTCGTGCTCAGACTGTGTTTTCGCCTTGAACCAAATTGTAGAGAAGCATAGAGAGTACAACGTCCCGACGTTTGTTGCTTTTCTGGACTATGTGAAGGCTTTTGATCAGGTTAAGAGAAAGAAGCTATGGGATATTTTAATACAAAGGGGTATACCTACACATCTAGTCAGAGTGATACAAAGTATGTACCAGAACACAAAAATACAGATAAAAGTGGGAGGTAAAACTGGTGCAGGAAAAAGAGAGATAACACAAGGAGTGAGACAAGGGTGTCCCTTATCACCCGTATTATTTAACATTTATATTGACGATGCCGTAAGCAACTGGCGAAACAAATTAAAAACGAGGTTTTTAGTAGATGGTATGCCTCTAGACACTCTATTGTTTGCAGATGATCAGGTAGTGTTTGCAGACTCGGAGGATAATTTGCAACGAGCTGTATATTCACTGAGCAAAATTTATAAGGAATATAACTTGGAAATATCGGCAACAAAGACGAAGGTGTGGGGTTTTGTTGGAGAGGAACCTCTTAGAAGCAAAATTGTTTTGGCTGATCAGATATTGGAGCAGGTGTCAGGGTTCCAGTACCTAGGATGTAGATTATCCTATGGGGAGAGTGAAGATGTGGACTGGAAAATACATAAATTCCAACGTCTATTAGGAACCATAAGCAGAACATTCAAAGGGAAAGTAAGGAAGGAGACAATTATTAAATTTTATAAGGTAATAGCTAGGCCGGTTCTGTTGTACGGCTCCGAAGCATGGACACTGACCTCTCGTCAATACAGAAGAATCGAGGCAGCAGAGATGCGCTTTCTGAGAAGTATTGCGGGTTGCACTCTCAGGGATAGGATTAGAAGTGAGATAATAAGAAATCAACTTCATGTTGAGAATATTAGCGATATTATCAGGAAATATAGGAACAGTTGGAGGGAACATGTAGAGAGAATGGAGGAGAGTAGGATACCCAAGTTTTTGTGGCACTATAGAGCGAGAGGAAGAAGAAGAATTGGGAGACCGAGGAAGCGATGGGAGGACCAACTGTAGGAACGCATCGATCGGAATGGACTCGAACTTTCCAATTAGGAGCAATAATTTATGTAAAGACGCAGGTTTCGATGATGAATTTTACTAAATTACAAAGTATACTTTTAAAATATACAATCTTTTAACAAATGACAATTTCAAAAGAAAGCAACAAAAGAAGAAAACAACTACCATTGCAACGGAACAGGCTGGGTAAAGCCTAAGCCGTATAGTTGATGATGATGATGATGAGTTTCTTTTTATTTGTCAATCAGCGAAAATAGTTTAACTCAGCACACACGGATGAAATCGTCGCTTGTAACATTAAACTAACTAACTAATAAATTACCTAAATCAAGATTAATTTTGAATAACCCTAAGGGTCTGAGGACCATATTTATGTTGGGAACTAATGTTCTAAGGATGAACTAGGGTGTAACTAATCTAAAGCTACAAACATTATAATTGTCTCTTACCAAACAGCTTTAATTCTTAAAATCTGTCAAGTAATCTTAATATTATATCCAGAAATATTAAAAGGAATGAAAATTGATAAGGAATACATGTTTTATTCTTCTCAAAATAAGCCCACCCGATTATTTTACTTACGGTTAACCTCTTCTGTCATAAATAAATAAAATATATTGTCAAATAATATAATATACCTAGTACATTAAATACGAGAATTCAATAAATTTTTAGAAAATTGAAAAGTTATACTATTGCACAGAACGCAAAAAATAAAACTCACCAGGTATTTGCCTGGATTAGCCAAGGAAAACTGTTCGAAAAACTAGACCAGAACAATTAAACATTTCACTAAAACTAATTGATTACAGCTGAAAATTCTTAATATGTCACAGTTTTGATAGTTAACTTATTGAGATTTTCAGAAACTGATTTCAGTAGGTACTAAAAAAGTCATGAATGTTGTAAAATTGTACTTCTGGAATGAACAGTTGAATTTATTTTTAATTATAGAGTAGATCTTTTAAATGATTTGGTTGTTTGTTATAAAATTTGACAGAAACATATCCGGTTGTTTTATGTTGCACAGTTCTAAAACGACTTTTATGTCTGTTCTAGTACGAATGAATATCTTTATTTTTCAAAAAAAAAGTTCATTCTCTTTTACAGAAATAGTGCAAACTAATAAATTTACTAGTTAATACATGGTAACGTTAATACATTTAGTTCTTTTAAGAAAGTGTTCAATGGCACTAAAAAAAAGATAATCACTAAAAGTCCACCTCTTTTATTTTTATCCTAAAATTTGATTAATTTATCATTTGAGAAGAAAAAGGACAATTTTTTATCGCTTGGATCTAGGAGGTCGAGTGTAATTATTAAACAACTCGCCAATCCAGCGGTGTGGAGCGCCGCTTCCGTATCTCACATCAGTGGGATTAGGTGGATCAGAATTCATAAGTGGATCAAAACCATAGAAGTGTGTGTGCTGCGCGCCCACACTTTACCTTAAGGTAAAGTTCGGCCGCCAGTGGGGTTAGGTGGATAAGAATGTGGTAGTACGAGTAAGATGGTACAAGATAACTTCGTGGGGCTGAGCGCCCCTGTTTAGTTTTTCCGTAGTTTGTAGTTTATATTTCCGAAAAATGTTCGGACGAAAAAGTGTTGTCTGAAAATTTCTGTTCGGAAAAATTTGTTCCCAATAAGTTTTCCGGAAAAACGAACAATTAATTCAATCGAAAAAAATTCGGATGAGAAAACCAGACAAAACAATTTGTGCCGAAAATTTGTACGAACATTTTTTTAAGGCTAAAGAAATGAAACCCGGGGTGCAAATTATCAAAATTGATTTTCTGAATTTTTTTAGCGACACAGTGGATTAAGGGCAACTTAGCTAAATGTTCTTGAAGTACTTCGGATGTATTCTGAAAATTTAAAATTTTTGGTAGATGGTATTAACCCCCAAAAGACCCCAACCTAAAATTTAAAAAGAATTACCCGTGATGCCGAGAGTACGTAGACTATAACATTTTCAAAATTAAATTTGCCGAAAGAACCGTTCTTAAAGTGTAAAACAAGAAAAACATGTAACGGCATGCCCCAAACAAGACGATAGTTGATTTTTTGAGTTATTAAACAATACATTTACCTGTGACGGACAGAAGAAAAAATTGAAAACAAATAAATTGAATGTTATATCAATTAAAAGAATAACAGCAAACATGTTATTGAATATTATACTTATTTATTTATGTGGTATAAGAACGGGCTAACAGCTACTCGAGTTATAAGTCAAGATAAAAATTTAAGTAAAGTAAAATTAAGGAAAGTTTTGAATAAAATTCGTTTGTAAAATTGGCAAACAAGCCAGTTCATTACGGCTGCTTTTATGTATCAAATTTAAAAATAACTAGTCTTCATTTTATGTTACTTGATATAATAAATAAAAAATATATAAGCAACCTTGTAAATGACGCAAGGATATCAACGTTCAGAAAATAAAATAAAATAATAAACGATTGAGCGCAAGCTATCTGGATTGCTTGTTTTAATACAGTTAAATTGTTGTTGATCAGTAACAAAATTTTATTTTTAAATGTATTTTAATCTTCATATTAGGTATGAACTACGTGCATGCAACGTGGTGACAGCTTGTGTTGGATATCATTTTAATTTGACTAAATTTCACCTTATTACTTTTTGTAAGTACATGCCTTTACTTTCTTGTGACGCAATCGTTTTCAAAGTTAAAACCCATGTTTATTAAAGAAACCAAATAATTTTAACCTTAAAACGATCCAGGAAAATATCTTGGCCTCCTCCTGAACATGTGTCTACATGGAGGAAAAGAAAGTAGTTACATCTCAAAATCTAAATAATTATCGACCTAAAATACTCGATTAGTTGTAGAAAGTTTAAGGTAGTTTATTTATTATTTGTGTTGTTTAGATCAACAGCCGGAAGGCTGGTTTGAACCTCTGAGGTTTTACTAAGTAAAATCAAGGAGTGAGGTGGTTTACTATTGCCGTCCTCACTGAATTGAAAAATTATGCCTATCAGCAAGTCAGGGCCTCCGAAAAGCACCAACTTTCCACCCTGCAAATGACACCTTTACTTCATTCACAACAGGATCTAGTGAGCGGTTCCAAGCTCCGTGTAGTTGCGGGGTGAAGAGTACGGGTGAGGTAAAATGAATGAGTGACGCATGCTGGGAAAACGATTGTTGTATTACTCTGATACAAAACATTCGTTTTCAAACTTTCCGTATTAAACATATTTGTTTTTATTTATTACATTCATTTATTTATATATTTTTTTATAAATTTGTAAGTTAAATATTATGAATCCGACCAAGTTAATAGCCCGGTAGGCATTTGTTAAATTTATGCACCGGATACTAAGAATATGTTTTTAGTGTAGTTAATATACGCTACCACTACAAACGCATCAGCTGTAGAACACTTCTAACTCATTCATTCTCCCACTACTATAACAACACACTGCATTCCTTCCAACTACACGGAGCTGGGACTCAAGCAATAGCTGTATAGTGATATTCATTACTCTCAGAGGAGATAACTCTGATTAGTGTCTTTTACACCTCTACATCTTCTGTTCTTAAATAATTCAGTCATATAATTGGCTATATGATAAGAAACAGAACTGTTTTTGAAGCTCTGGAACCAGTAGAACGAGTGCAAATATTTTAACACTCCACCTGCCCGTTATCGGCAATTTATTATTTATTATACCCGAATCCCGAACAAACCTAGGTTCAGGTGTTGCAATATTCTTTAATCTTTCAATATGCTGTGAACAGGTAATATTTTTATAAGTGAATTCATTAACTTGATTAAAATATAAAACAATAGAAAACTGTCAAAATTGTACAGCTGATATATTATTTTAAGAATTATTATATTCTGAATTCAATTCATGCAATCCTTACTTTTTACTTTTTCTTGCCTATATGAATATATAGGAAAGAAAGTATTGTTTTCATGTCGATTTTCGAAATCAAGTGTTCACCTGATCTACACGTTTTCAGACCCTTTAAACCCAATAAATATGTTTTTAGCGATTGGGCTCTGTGTGTGTGTGTTTTTTTGAACAAAAAATATCAAGAACGGAATATCGTACGAACTTGAAACTTAAGTTAGATACCACTAGGGGACCCGACACGAACATTTTAGTCAAAATCGGTCAACCGGAAGTAGTAGTTTATTCGTGTAATTTTTCTCTTTTTTCCGATTTTCTTAAAACCGGTTCCTACGATTTTTTTGAAAATCGCCTCATTTACTAAATTTTTTGTTCTCTACAAGATATGGTAGGCCCCATTTCTGCTGAAATTCTTGGAGAGGTTGTTTTCTCGTAAAACAATTGTTTTTTTTTTAAGATTGCGACTTTATTATGCATTTTGGCGCAAAAGTGTATAATAATAAAAGTTGTAGAAAATTTAAAATCCTACAATTTTTACTTACAACAGATTTTTGTATAACGCTTAGTTTAGCGGTAATTAACGATTTTCGATTTTCTGGTTTCTTTGTCACAAAAACGTGTGAAAAATCGATTTTTTAAAGATTTCGGCCATGGTAGCCTATGCATTTTACGAAAAAAGTGTACGTTAAAAAATTTATAGGAAATTAAAAAAGCTACAACTTTTGGTTAAAGCATTTTTCTCTACAGAGCCTAGTTTACCGTGAAGAATTATTTTCCGTATTTTTAAGTCTAACTGAAATTGATTTTCATTTTGCGTCTTTCACTCATGATTAATATTAGGTTATGTTTATTAAGGTTAGTTTTTTTGTTTATTTCTAATGTTTTATTACTAATGTTAGGTTATATTGTTAATTATTTGCATTGGTAAGAGAAAGTTGTGTGAGTGTTTCACACCAGATTTTTATAAGTGAATTCATTAACTTGATTAAAATATAAAAGAATAGAAAACTATAAAAGTTGCAGATCTGAAATTTTATTTTAAGAATGATATATTCTGAATTCAATTTATGCAATCATTACTTTTTAGTTTTCTAGATGTAATAAAACGAAGCAATAAAATACAAACAAATCATGACTTAAATAAATATCACAAGCAAATTCGAATAGATTAGATTTTTTATAGATTTAATTTATAAGATTTACACCTTTTTCATGAATTCCTTTTAAATTTAAAAAGAGATGCAAGGGTAAAAAATAGGTGAGGGTGAAGAGTGTGATGTATATTATAGGTATCAGGAAGGTGAGTAGAGGAGGAGGTTATGTGTGGGTGGGTTTGAAAAGAGACAAACGATAAAAGGATCGTGCCCGATATAAGTCAGCATTTTTCAAGGAATGCAAATGAGAGGTAGTCAGTAAGCTCTGAAGAATGAACTTGCTTCGTGCCCGACCGCGTCTGGGTTCAAAAACACATGTCTTATTTCTGCATCATCTCCATCTTCTTTTTACAGTCATCGGTTACCAACCTTTACATGTATAAAAGAAACTTGTTATGATATTTGTCAACAGAAGTGAATCAATTCATCATGTTTTGATTAATGGATTCCATTATTTTACAAAAATCTGTTGTGAAACATTCACACAACTTTCTCTTGCCAATGCAAATAAATAACAATATAACCTAAAATAAGTAATAAAACATTAGAAATAAACAAAAAAACTAACTTCAAAAAAACCTAACCTTATTTTAATCATGAGTGAATGATGCAAAATAAAAATCAATCTCAGGTAGGCTTAAAAATACGGAAAATCACTCTTTCACTCTAAACTAGGCTTTGTAGAGAAAAATGCTAATAATAAAAGTTGTAGGCCTAGATCTTTTAATTTCCTATAAATTTGATTATACTTTTACGAAAATGCATACTAAGGCTGAAATGTTTAAAAAATAGATTTTTCACACGTTTTCGTCAGAAAAAAACAGATAATCGCTAATAACCGCTAAACTAAGCGTTATACAAAAAAACTGTTATAAATAAAAGTTGTAGTATTTTAAATTTTCTACAACTTTTATGATATATACATTTTTGCGCTAAAATGCATATTAAAGCCGCAATATTAAAAAAAAACATTTTTTTTACGAGAAAACAGCCTTTCCAAGAATTTCAGCAGACATGACGCCTACTCTATCTTGTAAAGCATAAACAATTTAGTAAATGTGGCGATTTTAAAAAAAAGTTGTAGGACAAGTTTTTGAGAAAATCGCAAAAAAAGTGAAAAATGACACGAATAAACTACTAATTCCGGTTGTCCGATTTTGATGAAAATGTTCCTGTCGGGTCCTCTAGTGGTATCTAACTTAAGTTTCAAGTTCACTCATTTAATTGACTGACCATGTGATAAGAAACAGAACTATTTATTTTAGCCCTGCAACAAACAGATGGAAAATAAAGAAATTGATATTTCACCTGTTTGTTATGGGCAGATTTTGTTAATAATAAACTAATATTTTAATAAAAATATTTATTAATAAAATATTATTTTACGAATTAACAAATAATATTTTATACTACTTCCGAATGACCGATTTTTAAGTTCCAAATTTCAACTTCGTACAATATGCCGTTGGTGAGATATTTTGTTCACACAAACACACACACACACACAAACCTGACACAAACCTAGGTCTACAAACATTTTGATCAGCGATATTAGGTCTCTTTAATAGTGATATCCCAAGCACGTGAAAAAATTTCAAATTTTAGTCCTAGAAAATTCTCGGAAAAATAACAATCATTTTTAAATAAAATAGGCCTAATATTGTTATTGTAAAAACAACTCGTCTGTAACATCAGTTGACACGTATTGAATTGTGTATTACTTATGCCTTTGGTTCAATTTTAATCATGTAAAATAAAAAAACTTTGTAACGTAGATTTACAAAACAACGATGGGTAAATAATTGTACAGGAAAAACAAGTTAAAAATTAAAATCAGCATTCGTAAAGTCAAACAAAATGATTTTAAAACATGAATTTAAAATTTATAATAATGTTAATTACTTCAAATTAATTTCTAAAATTATTTCAATAGCCGTTAGCTACATACGGAATAATGTCGTCGATAGCAAACAGTCAGTAATATAAAGGAAATTAATTTAATATTTCACTCATTATGTATTTGAGAAAAATTAACAATTACATTAAATTAACAATTAGCCTTTGGGTAAATAGATTTCGAGAGAAAGTTGAACGAGTTTAAGCAATATCAATTGTGTAAGAGTTAGGCAAATAACCAATACAAGGTTAGCGTGCATGTTCAAATTCAAGACGACCAAAAACAGAAAAACAAAACAAATATATATTTTATAAAAAAAAGTTCTAAAAAAATCTGGTGTGAAACACTCGCACAACTTTCTCTTCCAAATGCAAATAATGACCAATATAACCCAACATTAGTAACAAAACACTTGAAATAAACAAAAAACTAACCTCAAAAACATATAACCTTATTTTAATCATGAGTGAAAAACGTAAAATGAAAATCGACCTCAGTTTGGCTTAAAAATACGGAAAATCACTCTTTCACGCTAAACTAAGCTCTGTAGAGAAAAATGCTCTAAATAAAAGTTGTAGATCGTTTAATTTCCTATAAATTTAAGTGTATAATTTTGTCGTAAAATGCATAATAAGGCCGAAATCTTAAAAAAATCAATTTTTCACACGTTTTCGTGAGAAAAAAAAACAAAAATCGCTAATTACCGCTAAACTAAGCGTTATACAAAAAAATGTTTGAAATAAAAGTTGCAGGTTGTTAAATTGTCTACAACTTTTATCTCAAAATTTTTGCGTTAAAATGCATATTAACGCCGCAATCTTAAAAAAAATAATTTTTTTACGTGAAAACAGCCTCACCAAGAATTTCAGCAGACATGGCGGCTACCGTATCTTCTAGAGTATAAAAAATGTAGTAAATGAGGCGATTTTAAAAAAAATCGTAGGTCCAGCTTTTGAGAAAATCGCAAAAAAGTGAAAAATTATACGAATAAACTATTACTTCCGGTTTACCGATTTTGAAGAAAAGTTCGTGTCGGGTTCGGTAGTGGTATGTAACTGAAGTTTCAAGTTCGGACGATGTTCCATTCTTGAGATATTCTGTTCACAAACACACACACACGCACGCACGCACTCACGCTCGCTCGCACGCACGCACACACACACACACACACACATACACACACACACACACACACACACACACACACACACACACAGACCAATTGCTTAAAACTGATTTTTGGGTTCAGGGGGTTAGAAAACGTGTAGATCCGGTGACAACTCAATTTCGAAAAATCGACATGAAAACAATACTTTCCTTTCTATATATTCATATAGGCAAGAGAAAATAAAAAGGGGATAATAGGAGGCAAGTGTTGCTCTCTAAAAGGGAGGAGAATGAGAGGTGTTAGTGCAGGAGGATGAGGAAGAGAGAAATAATAATGGTGGAGAAAGGGAGAGGACAGCCTTTTAATCCTTCCAAAAATCAGTTTCGATTGACATGTAGTTGAGATCAATATAAAACAGGGTACCGAAAAACTTCCATCGCAATACTTTTGAGAGATGAAAGGGGAAAACAAAATCATCATTTTGACTTCATTACGTTACTTAAGTTCATTAACAACTAGTACACTAATTACTTCATTTTGTTTTCAATAAAATTATATTCATGCATCTTTCATCATTTATAATTTATTGCAGACAACTATCATGCAAAACCATAAAATTACATTAAAGTTATATATTTATAAGCTTTTCGTTTGAATTAAAATTTCGAAAGTGATATACGAGTACAGTAAGAGGGCTACCATATTTTTCCAGGGCAGCTATCTGCTAACGTAACATAAAGGAAATGAAAGGAAAATACCGCGTAGAAATTCATATTTTCACAGTTGGCTTCCAAAATATTTATTTAAAAATTTTTTCAACAAATTGAAGACTTTTGATGTTATGTCATACCTAAATTTTTATATCATTAATTTGAAATATCAGATTATTTGTTAGTTCTAAAATTTTATTTCTTCAGAAAATGGCTTTACAATTTTGTCTTCTACACATATTATTACTTTTTCTTGCCTACATGAAGATAGGGTAGGCGCCTTGTCTGTTGAAGTTCTTGGAGAGGCTGTTCTTTCGAAGAATAAAATGTTTTTTTTTAAGATTGCATTTTTTGGCAAAAGAGTATAATAAAACTTGTAGACAATTTAAAAATCTACAACTTTTAATTCAAACATTTCTTTGTACAATTTTAGTGTAACAGTTACATTTGTGAGAAGGCCTATCATACTGTTAACATCTTTATACTGTAATTTGTTGTTAATAGTTTTAGTTAAATTTACTGCGAAATAATCTTGTTACTACCCTATGTCCCATGCACCGTGCAGCACGTTAAATCATAAATGTAATAAAATTGTGATTCAACTTAGCTCGATCCATTCGAGCAGAAAAATGTTCTTTAAAAGTTTAGCGGTAATTTGTGATTTTTTTGTTTTTTTTTTTATTAAAATCTGTAAAAAATGGATTTTTTAAGATTTCGGCTTTAGTATGCATTTTTTAATAATAATCTTATCTTAAATATCATTTACGGAAATTGTGCAGCTCAATGTACAGTACCGTAATAAAAATTCAAGACAAAAAAAAGTATGCATTTTAAAACAAAAGTTTTATCAAATTTATAGGAAATTAAAAGATCTACAACTTTTATTTAAGTATTTATCTCTTCAGAGTCATGTTTATCGTCAAAGAGTGATTTTCCGTATTATTAACCCAAACTAAGGTAAGGTAGGTACACTAATTTCCTGAGCTGGTTATGAACGAGATGAATGAAAGTGAGAGAGTGAGTGTTGGTCAGTGACAGCGAGAGGGGAATTAGGCTACGGTTCCCTTCCACGCCCCGCTGACAGTATGTAAATTTTATAACCCGACATTTTTCTTGTATATAAACAATTCCGAGGGAGGTGGAAGGTCGTTTGCTGTTGTCAGATCAAGTTGCCAGGCGGTGGGTTTTTGGTTAGTAGGCGGTTGCGGTCTCCTTGGGGCTGGACGAGGACGCCTTAATTGAGTCCGACACTACTTCCCCCATCGTGAGGGAGTGGAGTGAACATGAGTTTTTTTCGCCGCCTTGGATAAAAAAAGAAAAAAGCCAAACTAAGGTTAATTTTCATTTTGCATCATTCACTCATGATTAAAA
Organism: Catonia carolina; assembly: GCA_035578175.1. Lineage (NCBI taxonomy): Eukaryota > Metazoa > Arthropoda > Insecta > Hemiptera > Achilidae > Catonia > Catonia carolina. Next base: position 65,542,536 of record JAQMRL010000004.1, on the reverse strand, counting down.
TAAGGTTATGAGTTTTGAGGTTAGTTTTTTGTTTATTTCTAAAGTTTTATTACTAATGTGTTACTTTTATACGGATTCGAATTCTAGACTATGGTTACCGGTGTACTTTGATGGTTGGGGTTCAATTAACCTCTCAGGAATGGTCGACCTGGGTTTGTACAAGACTACACTTCATTTACACGTTATACATATCATCCTCATCTCATTGGGTCATGGGGTTGCTTATTGCTCTGAATTGAACTGATTGCAACGTACACACATTAGGGATTATAAAAAAAAATTACTAATGTTACGTTATATTGTAAATTGTTTGCATTGGCAAGAGAACGTTGAGTGAGTGTCTCACACCAGATTTTTACAATTATGTAGAAAATCGTCGTTCATCTAGTAATTTCGATAGTAATTTCGAGGTTAGGCGAATTGTGCAGTTGATGCCGATTGGATACTGTGTAACAGTTACATTTGTGAGAAGGCCTATCATACTGTTAACATCTTTATACTGTAATTTGTTGTTAATAGTTTTAGTTAAATTTACTGCGAAATAATCTTGTTACTACCCTATGTCCCATGCACCGTGCAGCACGTTAAATCATAAATGTAATAAAATTGTGATTCAACTTAGCTCGATCCATTCGAGCAGAAAAATGTTCTTTGCTTATCAGATGAAACTTGCTATACAAAACATGCTTGTATTTATAACATGTACTAAATACAAAATACGACAGCACTAGTAGAGAAAATTCACACAGTAGGCCTAATATAAAACATCCGGTCTGTCGTCGGCTGTTTTGACTGAAGGCGTTGGTAGGTGAAACACGATTACGCATCCTTTTTACAGACTTTCAACCCGTAGTCTGTTTACATCTGCTGCACGGTTCTGTGGGATATACTTTTTACAGTTCAGTTTATTTTTAATGTCATTGATTTATTTTAATTAGGTATCGATCGGATTTTAGTCGTTGTAACTTATTAGGAGATTAATGAAAAGCTATTAATTGATATTTATAGTTTTTAATTAACACTAGAAAATTCAGGCATCGGAAATGAATTTTTTAAGGTTAGTAAAGGGCTGTACAAGAGTGGATAGATTATATAATGAAGATTTGCGTAAGGAATTGAACATGTTTAAGTTGGAAGACCGAATAATAGAAAACAGGCAGAGATGGCTGGCACATTTGGAAGAATGCCTGATGGGCGTATACCTAAAGAAGTGTGGAGGTACAGGCCGGTTTGCCGAAGGGATATTGGAAGACCCAGGAAAAGATGGTAGCTGTCCTTAAGAAAATTTCAAAAAAAACTTTGAGACCGGAACAGGCGATTCGTTTAAACCCTGTAGTGAAGAAGAAAAAGAAGAATTAATACTAGTTTCAATTTCTAAATGATAGTTTGTTAATGTTTTTTTTAACCAGATCCCGGAACGAATCTAAGCAATAAGTGTTAAATATATTCATACACTAGGCTCTTTTATAAGTTAATATACAATTAACTAAATGTTGAAAAAGTATAAAAATTTTTAATATTGGAAAATTTAATAGTGTGACAATAATATTATATTAAAGTATCGTTTGATGTGGGGAAGACTTCCGCTGAATTCAATTTGAAAAGGTAATCAAAGTTCTTTCTCATTAGACTAAGGGACCATGTCGTCTCAGTCGACTTATACTGTTTTTATTTTTAATGTGAAAACCCTCGACTTTCCTCTACCAGTTTGTAATCTTATCCTAGTCAGACCGTTCTTTAAGTTTTCCTTTTTCCTTTTTCTTTTTTTTGTTTTTTTTTCTTGTTAGCCAACATATAACTTTCGTTTAGTACAGCTTCCTTGATTTTACAAAATTACACTTTAGTTTCTTACTTTTCTCTGGTTTCATTTTATAAAAAAACTACTTTGTTTTATTAAAAAATAAAATCTTGGCAAAACACACCAAATATCTTGAAAATATAAAAGCAGTAAGGTACTTCATTTTACTTAATTTATGATATATTTACATTCTGCGTCCCCAGAAGCTTAAATTTCATGTAGTCTAAAATGTCGAACGATGTATGAAGAAATATTAAATCGGTTTCTGATAGAAAATCTATCAAACATTTTCGCTAAAATATGAATTTGGCAAAATATTTCTTACATAAAAAACAAAATTAAAAATTGTAAATATTTTTGATTTTCTATAAATTCTAATTAATATTTTTTAAACATACATAACTCTATAATTTCGGAAAACTAAAGTTTAAACGTTTTTGAAGCATTACCTCTACTTTATACTGAAACGCACGGGATTTTTTTAACTACAATAACATAAGAACTTCCTTAAACCACCAACATACGAGATGTGTGGATTATTGTGTGGATACTCGTATGTGGATTTTATGAAATTTAGTAATGACAAATTCATCTCAAATGCTGTCTTCTTCAAGGCATAAATTAATAAAGCATAAATTATTAATATACTTGAATCGGTCATTTCAGAAAGCCAAAAAGAAAGTCAAAAAACTAACTTTTGGAAAAATTAAAAACCTGGCAATTTACTGCGTTTCAATAAAAAACAATATTACAAAATATAATTTGTTCATTTATGTAATATTATCCCTTTTAATATAAAATGAATACTTTTGTCGTTTTTGAAGATAAGTTACTTGTTTAAAAAAAAATTGAAAATTTTGACTAGGTGTTTCTGAAATAAATAGGAGTAAAATGCATAACTTAGACCTACGTTGTTTTCTGTTAAATTTCTTGTTAGACCAGAAGAAAATCGTGTCGTACAATAGTATTCATTTATTTATTTCACTAGTTAAAATAAAATTTTTGCATAATAAAAATTGAAATTCTTAACTGTAGGAAAGAAAAATGTTGGTTTTCAGGGCTATTCACGTTCATCATCGTCATCAAAAACAGTAGTTATCTCCCGTAAAAAGATTTTTGCATAGAAACTTTGTATAGCCTCTTCCACTAGAAAGTAGAGCTTAAGCTTCAAAAGATCATCCTTTTTCAATTTTTTAATTAGAAGGAAGCACTTTATATCCTTAAGGATAAGCGTTCTCTTAGAGTTACATTACGGTAAGCCATACTTACGTAATTTTTGTAGGGATTTACATTCAGTTGATCCTAAAGTGCTCTAAAGTAAAGCATGTACATATTTTACTTACGAGCTTTCTGAAATGACTGATTTATTTACTAAAAATATCTTTTTAAACAGTTTATTGGCTATTCAGATCAAAATCAAATTATCTTCAGACATAGCTTCAATTAGCAATCAAATTAGCTTCAAATAAACTTTAAATTTATAAAATCGTACTCAAACCGATACTCAAAATCATTGAGCATTTTCAGTCAAAAGACCTCTAAGCTCTAACAGCTGAGCTTTGGTATATACCGTTGTTGTTGTTTAGGTCAACAGCCGAAAGGCTGATTTGAACCTCTAGAGGTTTTACTAAGTAAAAACGAGGAGTAAGGTGGTTTACCATTGCCTTCCTCACTGAGTTGAAAGAGTATGCTTATCAGCATGCCAGGCCCTCCGAAAAGCACTCACTTTCCACCCTGCAAATGACACCTTCACTTCATTCACCACAGGGTCTGGCTGCATAGTGAAATTCATTACTCTCAGAGGAGATAACTCTGACTAGTGTCTTTTACACCTCTACCTCTTCTGTTCTTAAATAGTTCAGTCATATAAGTGGCTGACTATGTGATAAGAAACAGAACTATTTTTTTTAGCCCTGGACCAAACAGATAGAGTGCAATTAAAATAACACTCCACCTGCCCGTTTTGGGCATAGTATATACCATGGCATGACAAACCTGTTCTACATAACAAACCACCAAATTCATAACGATCTATTTATTTCTAAAAATAATGAAGAAATTTCAAAATTTACTTTAGGTTATTAAAAAACAGCTTGAAACGCACGATAATTATTTGGTTGTAAATTCACTGGAAAACGATTATATCATACGAAGGCTAAGACAGGGACATCCAATGAACTTATTTCATCAGTAAATTAAATAAATATGTCTTTATTTTTTCAAAGTTTAACATCATAATATACATTATGAAGTAATCTCCTCAAGGATTTACAATAATTTATATAAATTTTCGTTTTAACAAATCAATTTATAGTTCTTTAAAGAACATACTGTAGATAAATTCTTTTAAAAAAATATAATTTTAAAGAAAAATCGCAAAAATATTGGTTTAAATAATAACAAGTTAATATAATTTCTTTAAAGATTTAGGATAAAGTAAAAAATGCTTATACATCAACGTATTTCGTTAAAACATATAAAAAGAATTTTAATACGGAAATAATTTTTCTATTTGTTCAATATATGAAAAAAATAGGGTAGATGATAATATCCAATTAGCCGTAGTAACAAACTGAAAATGTTGGAGAGAAATAACCTGAAATTTTAGTTTAACCCTTCGCAGCAACGCAATCTAATTACAATTCAGAAATCACATTATAAAAGATTCATCAATTTTGTATAGCTAAGCTTCCAAAATTTTAATAACTTGTTAATTAGATATAGACGTTATCAAGTTTAAAATTAATAAATAATCTTTTTAAGCAAAAATACTAATATTTATTTCGAGAGGAATTTTACGAAATACCTTATCAGTTTTTAATTACTAAATTGATGTTCTGATTAATTGGAGTTAATTCAATCAAATGTATAGCAACGAGAAGTTAGAAATTAATTAATTACTTAATTTAACTGGATTAGTAATACAAATTATTAAACATCAGATGGACAAAATAATCACTAACAAGACTTTTTGGTTTCAATAATCGTTCTTTTTAAGTCCAACTAGAAAAATTTCAAAATCAAACGGAATTAAGTCGTTATAACACTGTTATGAATATGGTTACTGGGTAATATCACATCAACACCTTTTTAAAAGTTAACACTTAATAACTGTGCAAAAACGGTTGTGCCATGCTATGACATAGAGAGGCGGCCGCATCAGGGAAATAAAAGGGTCCGCATAAGCAGTGAAATTAATGTACAATTTGAACCATTTACTAATTAAAAATGTATATGCAACGATTTTCTATTGTTGATATGTTTGGGTCATCAGCCGAAAGGCTAGTTTGAACTTCTAGAGACTTATTTAAGTAAAACGAGGAGTGAGGTGGTTATTTTGCCTTGAGTGGAAAAGTATACGTTTCAGTATGCCAGGCCCTCTGAAAAGCATCTACTTTCCACCTTGCAGATGACACCTTCACTTTATTCACCATAGGGTCTGGCTTTATAATAATGAAATTCATTACTCTCAGAGGAGATAATTCTGACTAACCTTTTATACCTCTACCTCTTCTCTTCTTAAATGCTTCAGTCATATAATTGGCTGACCATATGATAAGAAACAGAACTACTTCTTTTAGCCCTGGAACTAGCAGATAGAGTGCAAATAATTTAACACTCCATCTGGCTGTTATGGTCATAACACTATTCTGTATTGGCTATTACAATAAAGATAGATGTACAAGATTTATGATTTATCGTACACCTCTACCTAAGCGCTTTCGGTGCCCTTTGATTTCGGTTTTTGTTGCATGTGTACCGTAAATGAACGCTCGTCGAAAAACGTTTGTTCTGACAAGGCGAATCTATTATATCTCTTCATTCAGAACTTCTACTTGTTCTTCTGGCTTTCAAGAATTAGTCATATCTGCTTGTTCCAAACCTCTCAAATCTGCCCATCTCTTTCTCGGGCGTCCTCGTTTTCTTCTGCCCTCCGGCTTATAGCCCAGTGTCTGCTTAGGTATCCTATCCTCCCTCATTCTGTTCACATGCTCTAACCACTGCATTCTGTTTTGAGATACCCTGTCGTCTCGGTACTCCTGTGACGATCTTCTCTACTACACCAATACGTATGTCGAAGAAATTTCATTTCAGATGCTTGCAATCTACTCTCTTCTCTCTATGACAGCCTTTCCAAGAATTTCAGCAGATATGGCGCCTACCCTATCTTGTAGAGCATAAAAAAATGTGGTATATAAGGCTAATTTTTAAAAAAATCGTAGGAGCCGTTTTTGAGAAAATCACAAAAATGTGAAAAATGACACGAATAAACTACTACTTCCGGTTAACCGATTCTGATGAAAATGTTCCTGTCGGGTCCGGTAGTAGTATCTAACTTAAGTTCCACGTTTCACGTTCGTGCGATGTTCTGTTCTTGAGATATTTTGTTCACACCCACATAGAACAATCGCTAAAAACGTGTAGATCCGGTAAAAACTCGATTTCGAAAAATCGACATGAAAACAATACTTTCCTTCATATATATTCATATATACAAGAAAAAGTAAAAATTATTTCGAAAGAAACATTCTCGGGAAAATTTGTGGTTCCCCAAAGCTAATGGAGTAGTCACTTTATAGAACAAAATCAAACGCAAGTTTACAATAAGACTAAAAATCAATAGAAGAATTGATAATTAAAAGAATAATTAGATTTTACGGTCTTACGTAAGAATGAGCTCACAGATAAAAAAATAAATTTTCGATAGTATTTCCAATTAAAGAGGATTAATTAGTTTGGTTTCTAGAAAACAGAAAAGAATGAGAAATATCACATTTCCGAATCCGACTGATGGGATAGAGAATCATTTGGAAAGTAAGTTTAATTTGAGAGTGGATCAAGAGAAAACTAAAGGAACATTCTCAGAAGACGAAAGAGCAAAAAGATGTGCTCGAATGAACGAATATTGGGCAGAGAGAAATTTCTAAGAAGTAATGTTTAATTCACTGCGTGATCATTTCTGTGGTATATTTGCATAAAAGACAACGTTTCGTAAGAAGAGTTCAATAAGCTAGAAAAAAACTTAGAAATATGGTATTGATTTCTTTTGAATCTACGTTGTCTACTATTTAAGAGTTAATATCCTTCATGAACGAATTTTCTCCTGAAAGTAAAATTCCCGACCGCCTGTTAAATTAAATACCTCATACAGAAATTGTGCAGCTCATTGCACAGAACTGTAATACAAATTAAAGACCAAAAATATATAGTATTTTGCATATTTTATAAAAATAAAACAGAATATTTTCAGATTATATTATGTTTTCGTCTGTCTTATTTTAAATTATTCTGTTGAGAATTTAATTTTCTAAAAGATTTATTAAGAAAATTTATTATTTTATAATTTATTATTTATTAAAGCCATTTAACGAAGCTATTTTGAAAAATACTGAAAAAATGTATTTACCAAAGCAAATATTTCTGTTTTTCTCAGGGTTTTTCGTTAACTACTGAAGATGCTGTTATGGGATACATTTTATAATTTTTCAGGTTAACAACCATCAAAGATGACTTTACGTTAAATTTTAAACTTTAAGTTATATTTTAAGAAAAATTTTAGTGGGACTTTATTTAACTCGTAGAGTGAAAATTAGATCTACATAGGTCTATGCCAGTAAACTTAACTCGATGACGAAGTGATTTAGCCTAGGTCTTATTTTCATACGAAGTATTTCTTTGATTTTTCTTGTTATTGATGTACCAAGGAATGTCTATGACTTGGCTTACTGCATTTGTCTTAAATACATAAATATCATGACTTACATGTCAACACTGTTAAAGAAGACATTTCATTATTCAGCCAACGTTACCAACAAAGATTAAATCTTCACCTAATTATCTGCTAAATAAATCAAGACTTCAATTATTATAAAGACTTAAAAGATTTAATGGTTTAGATATACCGGATAGATTTTGATCTGTATTGCTTTTAAGATTACTATTATTTAAAATTTAAATGCTAAATTATTCAACATTTTTTACTTTCTATTGCCTATAAGAATATAAATAGGAAGGAAGATATTGTTTTCATGTCGATTTTTCGAAATCGAGTTTTCACCGGATATACACGTTTTCAGACCCCTGAACCCCAAAAAAAACATGTTTTAAGTTATTGGTGTGTGTGTGTGTGAACAAAATATTTGAAGAACAAGAGGACCCGACACGAACATTTCATCAAAATCGGTCAACCGGAATTAGTAATTTATTCGAGTCATTTTTTCTCTTACATTGCGATTTTCTCAAAAACGGCTTCTACGATTTTTTGTATAAAAATTGGCTCAATTACTAAATTTGTTATGGTCTACAAGATAGGGTAGGCGCCATGGCTGCTGAAATTCTTGGGAAGGCTGTGCTCTCGTAGAAAAAAATGGTTTTTGTAAGATTGCGGCCTTAATATGAATTTTGGGGCAAAAGTGTATAATTAAAGTTGTAGAAAATGTAAAAACCTACAACTTTTAATTCAAACATTTCTTTGTATAACCCTTAGTTAGCGGTAATCAGTGATTTTGTTTTTTTTTCATGAAAATCTGTAAAAAATGGATTTTTGGAAGATTTTGGCCTTAGTATGCATTTTACGACAAATATATTTAAACAAATTTATAGGATACTAAAAGAACTACAACTTTTATTTCAAGCCTTTTTCTCTACAGAGCATAGTATAGCGTCAAAAAGTGATTTTCCTTATTAGTAAGCCAAACTGGTTTCATTTTGCATCATTCACTCATGATTAAAATTAGGTTATGTTTTTGAGGTAAATTTTTGTTTATTTCTAATATTTTATTACTAATGTCAGGTTACATTGTTAATTATTTGCATGGCAAGATAAAATTGTATGAGTGTTTCACATCAGATTTTTATAATTTTAATCAGATTCAGTAGATCTCTGATTCAAATAATGAGAGTTTCTGCTAGCAAAATTACTTATTTTTCGGACATATTATAAAAAAAATTGTAATAAAAATGTTGTTAAACTATTATAAAACGGCTTGTCAGAAAAAAATTGCTTGTTGATTGTACTCAGAAAGCGTCGTTGAAAGTTCATGAATTACCTGTATGTACATACTGGATTAAATTATTATAGTAAATCAAAATACAGTAAATTATTTTATGTATTTAAATCGATTAAAAATATTTGACAACATACAAAAAAAGATTGTCAAACGATTTCACCAATAAAAACCGAGGTCTTTGATTTAAGTTAACTTTAGTAGACGACAAAGCTACAAAAGAAAAAGTAAACTATAGCTTAAGATAAAACGAAGTATAAGTTAACTCTATTTCATCAGATCCTAATGAAATTTTTAAACCGAAACTTTCGTTAAAGTGTTCGGAAAGTAACTTAAGAAAATACTTTCCCACGTCGAATTCAAATCTAACTTATTTTTATTTCATTTCATTTGAAACTTTGACAAGATAGCATGAAGTGAAAGTCTCTTTAAGATAATAATTTTTTTATAAGTTGGGTAGCTGTTTTATAATTTCATTTCATTAAAATTTTCATTGCTTTGTATTATAGTCTGGAATACAACTTAGGATGCTACGAATAATTGACCTTTTGAAATAATGTATATTTTCATAGAATTACTTTGATACAAATAATAATAACTTTAATTGTTAAACTTATTAATGTTTTTACATATCTATAAAAAACATAACTTTTATAAGTTTTATAAGAACTTGTACAGGAAGTTGGGACTTTCTGCTATCAAAGGAGTAAAATAACAAAGGATGGTAGAACCACAAGTGATATCAAAAGTCGGATTGCTCATGCTAGAAAAGCCCTCGAAATGAAAAACAGCTTACTGACTACAAACATTGAATTACAGATAAGGAAAAATTTCGTAAAATACTATGTTTGGAGTGTATCATTATACAGGAGAGAAATGTGGGTGATAGGAGCTGTAGAAAGGAAAAGGATAAAAGCTTTTGAAATGCGATGTTATAGGAAAGTGTTAAAGATTAGGTGGGTGGACAAAACAAGTACAGTAATTAAGAGGTTCTTAGGCGAGTGGATGAAAAAAGAAGTATATGGAAGCATCTTACAAGAAGAAGGGATTGGCTAGCGGGGCATATCTTCAGACATCCAGCTGTTATTCTATCAATAATAGAGGGGTAATATTGAGAGAGTGAATTGTAGCGGGAAGATGTTACAGGTATGTAGATATGAAACGACTTGCACAAAATAGAACGGCTTGGAGAACTGCACCAAACCAGTCGAGAAACTGATGAGAAAGAAAAACTTATAAGGACTTTTTTACGTTTTCACCTGTAACCCTAAGCCAAGATGCTTACTGTATATAACCGTATCCAGGAGCTGCCGTTTCTATTTGGTGGTTTTTGTAATCTCCTTAGGAATTGGTATACAGTACTTTATCAAAAATTTGCGTCTGAGCTTTATCGAAATACCCTAAAAGTTTTTTTGTAAATGATTAAATTTAATTATGCCATTACGCAATGACAACTAGAAAAAATTATTATATAACTGTGTTGTTTAGGTCAACAGCCGAAAGGCTGATTCGAACCTTTAGAGGTTTTACTAAGTAAAAACGAAGAGTGAGGTGGTTTACTATGCCTTCCTCACTGAGTTGAAAGAGTATGATTATCAGCAAGCCAGACCCTCTAAAAAGCATATTTTCCACCCTGCCAATGACACCACTTCATGTACTGCAGGGTCTGGCTGTATAATGAAATTCATTACTCTCAGAGGAGATAAATGTGATTAGTGTATTTTACACCTCTTCCTCTTCTTTTCTTAAATGGTTCAGTCATATGATTGACTAACTATGTGATAACTTGATAAGAAACATACCTATTTTTTGTAGCTTTAGAACTAACAGAATGAGGGCAATTATTTAAACATTCCACCTGCCCGTTTTGGGCAGATTACATAACTGTAAAATAAAATAGCGTTAATGGTTTAGAATAGGACACATCCAGTCACAATGCTCCAGAGAATCAAAAATAGTGTTTAATTTAAATTTTTCTAGGTTTTCGTTCATACGTTTCATGTGTCAACAAAATCTCGCTTTTATTTTTATATTTAAGTCTTCTAAAATCTTAATGTTTGTAAAGTTCCTGGTTTTGTTTATTTCGTATTTCTCAAATTTCTGTAATGTTTTCGCTGTAAATTATAAATTATGCAAAGGTTTTTTCTGTCCACTGTTTCCAAATTCAAAAGAAGAGGGTTACTGGTTAAAAAACGTATTATAATAACTAATTTCAGCTTTCTACGGATATTTTTCTGCTTAAAAATATTTTTAAAGTGAAAGAAAAGTTGTGTAATTTTTCTTATTCTCTCTTCCATTACAGCTTTGACGTAATAATTTTTTCCAAATACTTGGATATATCCATAAATTAAATTTTGCTGTATTTTGTTTTAAAAGTTCTGGATTTGGTTTTTTTTCAGAAGGTATGATTTTATTTACTTTTATAAAACATATTTATAAATTAATGTTTGTTGATAATCAGTCTTTGTAAAAGTAGCTTATTTAAAAAAAATGTTTAAAAAAATATGAAGTCTTTTTTGAATAGTTAGGATTTATAGAATGTACTTTACAGGTACTGTAAAGCATAATAGTTTATTTAACCGAACAGCTTAAAGTGCTCATTAAAATTATGTTTAGAAAGTGTGTTAGGATTAATAAAGGACAGGGCTTTTGGAAAGGGAGATGGTGATGAAAAGGTGAAACATGATTTGAAAAGGATTTAGAACTAAACATTAATTCTCTTTACTATCTTATAGAGGTGATAGTAACCATTTCAGCCTGTTTTATTATATATATATAAAACCTTGCTGTGATTAGGGTAACGTATCCATTAACTGGTAGTTATAAGTTGCCATACCGTATTGGCGGTAAGGGTTGTTATCAAATATTCCAGCTAGGAGGATTTTGTTGCAGTCCACTCCACTTCTCCGATTTCGGATCGGGGGAAAATGGAGGGAAGAATTATAATTTAATCCTTATTACGTTTAGAAACTGAGTCGGACGAACCAAAACCAATGGAGGTCGGGATTTCAGTTGAAACTAAATCTGAAAAGCTGTTGTGGGTGGACTTCGTGAATCAAACCTAGTATCGTGTTTCCCTTCTACTTCACTTATCTCAATAATATAAATTGTTTCAATTAATTTAATATAATTACCTTTATTTCAAACAATTTAGCACTATCATATAAATTCTATTAAGTTATCTTACAATATCATTAAAATGTAATAATTTATATATAAGTTTTTAATATATTCGATTTCAACTATTAATTCGAATTTTTTTTTATAAATCTTAAATAGTTTATTGCGACTGATTTTTATATTAAAAATTTAAGTCTATTTAATATTTGGGAGTTTTCGGAGATGAGAATATAAGGTGCGATGTCCATATGCATCACTTATGTTCGAAACTTAAAATTTTGTGGGGGCTCAGTAAAAACGTAGACAAGACTGAACACCTTACTGTTGATAAGCCAGGAAATGATATTCAGCTAGGTACGGGTGTAGTGAAAAGCTGTGAAACTTTTAAATACTTGGGAGTCATCTTTGATAGTAGCGGAAAAAGTGCAGTGGAAGTAAACAGGATGATTTCACAAGGGCGAAGGGTTATAGGGCAGTTAAATTCTGTTCTTTGGAATGATAAAATATGGAAGGAGACAAAGATACATATTTATCATGCTATTCTGGAGAGAGTGAGTACCTATGCTGTGGAAGTGTGGGTATTGACAAAGAGACAGAAGAATCGCCTAAAAGCGGTGGAGATGGATTTCTGAAAGCGGAGCTGTCGTGTGTCGCGGATCGATCGAATTCCGAATTCTGAAATTCTGAGAAGAATCGGTGTTCAAGGAAATATCATGGATACCATATCCCGAAAGCAGTTAAAATGGTTTGGCCATTTGCAGAGGATGGAAGATGGTAGGTGGCTAAAGAGGGTATGGGAGTGGAGACCAGCCGGTAGAAGAAGGAGGGGTTGGCCGGAAGTGATGTGAGTTGGATGGGGTGCAGGAGGCAATGTCTTTGCAGCGGCTCTCCGATGGGTACTGGCGAGACAGAGAGAGGTTGTGCTTAGGAAGCGAGATACGGATGTAAATCATCGCATGAATATTTTTATATATATATTTAAATGTTATTGACTCACAAATTTTTTCAAATCAATAAAATGAAGGATTTGACCATTATCAGAAGTATTTATTATGGTGTACTGTCCCTCTTCCAGAATGGGATTAAAGTGTTGGGTGGTGCACTGGATAGTCATTTTAACACATTTTCACGCTTCAGAAACATACGATAAGAGCAGCGGCCTTGGGCAGATCCAGACTCTATCCAAGTAAATTAATTTTCCAAGAGCTAAATGTTCGTACCTTGAGACAAAGGTATTTCAAAATAATTATTTTACACCTTGATAAGAATAAGAATTGAATTATATCTCGAATAGTACCGTAGAACACACGTTGTTTGGGTTTGAATAATGTTCAAGTCAATTTTACTAGACTAATAATTGTGTACAGGCGGCAATTTTCTTATAGAAGTGTTGTAGTTGCTAATTACGTACCCTAATACTATGTAATTAATGAAATAACAAAAAAAAAACATATAATAATTAAAGCCTGGTAAAAAATGAAATTATTTTAGTTAAAATATTAAAGTTTTGCTTTTATGCTTGTATTTGCTCGTCTGTGAGATACACAAACACACGTACGCATACATACTCACACACACATACACACGCACCCACACACACACACACACAAACGCGATTGCGCGCGCGCACACACACACAAACACACACCAATTAATTGATGAAAAAAATGTTTTTTGGGTTTAGGGGGCCTGAAAACGTGTTTCCGGCGAAAAAACAATTTCTACAAAAATCGACATGAAAACATTACTTTCCTTCCTATATTTCATACAGGGCAAGAGAATGGTTTTTTCATAGCACCATCTTATGACCGTATGGCAACTTGAATTGACTGAATTATCGACTAAAGGAGCTAACTCTTTTTGTTCCATTTTTTAGTCTTCGAGAAAGGAATAGGAAAGACAAGATAGTAAACACATAATAGAAATACAAAGAATCTCTTTTGAATTCTGGAAGCAATAAATAGAGAGGTAGTTTGTACGAGAAAAAAGGAAATAAAACGGAAATTCTCAGAAATTTTGTAAATAAATCATTAAATGGTATACACGAATACAAAATTATAAAACGCTAGAAATTGTATAAAACTTAATTACAAAAGAATACAAGATAAAAGTTAAGACAAGACAATAAGAGCCTAGTGTCCTAAATGACACACCACCACTCCAGCCTTTCCAGGAAGCAATGCCAAATGGAAAATTTAGTGTATTAACTTGTAAATTAAAAGTACATTACATAGCAATACACTTGTTCAAACAATAAAGGTATCTCACCTTAACTATTATCCTACCACGAACTACTACTATTATTAATATCACATACTACTCTTGGTCTATTCCTTCCTTGTTTCATCCATGATCATTTCCACTACTCCATCATTATGTCAATAAATGTCCAACTATTCAGAGTTTAATAGTAAATCTATAACAGTGTGAATCATCATACATCACATATCTTGTAGGACATTATACAAAGAGTCGGTTATGATGTATGTTCTGTAAATTGACTAAATATACAGATTGGAACGGATAAAACGATGACAGAAACAGTTACCATAAAGATATTTCAGTTATGATAGGGCCTATGATGATAAAGAATCAAATTATTTATTGAAGGAGTATTCACTAGATACAGCAGTAATGGTTAAGCTGTTTTACTTGCTACTCTAACTGGAAATCCCTGTCCAAACAAACGTATTACAATAGAAGTATATTACAAATTAAGGTTTTGTGCGGATTCAAGCACCACGTAGTTGCAGGGTGAAGAGTACGGGTGAGGTATAATGAATGAGTGACGCATGCTGGGAGAGCGATTGTTGAATTACTCTGATACAAAACATTCGTTTTCAAACTTTCTGTAATTAACATATTTTTTGTAATAATTACACTCATTTTTACTTTACATTACATTTTTTTTTACATTACTTATTGCTTTACTTTACATTTTTTTACATTACTTTACATTTTTTTTACTGCCTATAATAAACAGGTGGAGTGTCAAATTATTTACACTCAATCTGTTCGTTGCAGGGCTAAAATAAATAGTTCTGTTTCTTATCATATGGTCAGCCAATAAAATGACTGAATCATTTAAGAACAGAAGAGGTAGAGGTGTTAAAGACACTAGTCAGAGTTACCTCCTCTGAAAGTAATGAATTTCACTATACAGCCAGACCCTGTGGTGAATGAAGTGAAGGTGTCATTTGCAGGGTGGAAAATGTGTGCTTTTCAGAGGGCCTGGCATGCTGATAAGTGTACTTTTCCATTCAGTGAGGAAGGCAATTGTAAACCACCTCACTCCTCGTTTTACTTAGTAAAACCTCTACAGGTTCAAACCAGCCTTTCAGCTGATGACCTAAACAACAACAAAACTCACTTATTTACATATTTTGATATGAATTGGTAAATTAAGTATTATGAATCCGACCAAGTTAATAACCCCGTAGGTATTTGTTAGATTAATGCTATGATGATGAGAATTTTTTTTGGGTTAGTTAGTACCCGTTACTACTACAAATGCATCAGCTGTGAAACACTACTAACTCATTCATTCTCTCACTACTATAACAACGCACTGCATTCCTTCAAACTACACGGAGCTGGGACTCAAGCAATAGGTATGTCACCAACATGTCCAGTGGTCAGCTTGAACGGTACAGTAATCCCGCAGAAGGAGGAAGTTAAATATCTGGGTTTACATCTAGATCGAAGACTCACGTGGAAAAGTCATATATAGACGAAACGAAAGCAACTTGGGCTGAAGTTACGTCAATTAAATAAAATAAATAAAAAAAATAAATTGTTCTGGCCCTTAGGCAGTAACTCTCAACTCTCCCTTGAAAATAAAGAAATCGTATACAAAGTAATACTCAAACCTGTTTGGACGTATGGGTTAGAGCTAGTTCTTCAAATATAGAAATACTGCAGCCCTTTCAATCAAAATGCCTGAGACTGATCACTGCAGCCCCATGGTACGTAACAAATGAAATACTACACAATGACCTAAACCTGCCCTTCATAAGAGAAGAAATTAAACAACATAGCGTAAAACATTTACAAACCTAGAAGACCATCAGAATCCATTAGCGAGTAACATCCTTGACAACAGCGAAGATACTCACAGACTGAAACTTTTTAAACCATTAGACTTACCTTTACGATTTTGTTAATCGTAAATTTGTTTTAGCTTTTCGATTTCAACTCCTATCATCGTCATCTCATTATCGGCGTCGTTTTCATCTCTATCATCGTCATCTCCAACTTCAACAACTTTGTGTTTCAAGATGTTGATCCACAGTTCATCAAGTTTGATTTTGTATATGTAGTCTATATACTTTTTTCTTTACAGTTAAGTCTTTTTGAAACACACTACTGAGTATAGTTTATATTTTAATTCTAAGGAAATTACTCAGATTTTCTCATATTTGCTTGAAGTTATTGTATTTATTAACTGATTGCAAAAGAAATACTAAACTGTTACAAAACAAAAAGGTAGGTACGCTATCGACATAAATGTGCAGACTTCTAAAATTTGAATAAAATGAAAAAGATTCAATACGTGGCTTAATAAATTAGTAATTACTAGAAAAAATTAAATATAAAATATTGTTTTAAACATATATTTGTTTATTTAATTGGTGTTTTTAATGTAAAATGTAACAAAATTTTCATTTAACATTGTTTACTCACGATTATATTTATGTATTTTTCATCATATACATTGGCAAGAGAAACCCAAGTGAGTGTTTCGTACCAGAATCTTGTAAATTTAAATTCATAAACTTAAATTTACCTTCATACTCATGAAGAACTTAAATTATATCAATTTCAAATACGATGTAAATTGATGTGACAATTTGTGTAGTACATTCTTTATGAAATTGTAGATATAATAAAGTAGAAAAAGAATTTAATATAACCAAAAACTGTTACAGACAGAGTAATGTGTTATGGAGTAGTTATAACAAATACATGTTGTCTCTTAAATAAAGTTGACACATTTAAATTGATTCCCAACTCATATATAAATTTTCAAGAACTGTCAGTTGCATTGTACCATTCAACATAAAAATGTAATCATTTTATTGGTGCATCAAATGAAATACAGGAATAACAATTTGGTTTAAATAAATTTAAAACACCAGAATGTATTTACAGACAACATATTTACTCTTATAAAATATACTCGTATTACTCATAACAGGCAAGTGGAGTGTTAAATTATTAGCACTCGATCTGCTAGTTCCAGGGGCACAAAACTAAAAAAATAAAAATAAAAATCTGGTGTGAAACACACACAATTTTCTTTTGCCAATGCAAATAATTAACAATATAATCTAACATTAGTAATAAAACATAAGAAATAAACAAAAAACTAACCTCAATAACCATACCTAATTTTAATCATGAATGAAGGACGCAAAATAAAAAATTAACTACAGTTAGGCTTAAAAATACGGAAAATCACTTTCATGCTAAACTCGGCTCTGTAGAGAGAAAAAGCTTTAAATATAAGTTGTAGATCTACCAATTTCCTATAAATTTGATTATATACACTTTTGACTAAGGCTGAAATCTTTAAAAAAAAAATCAATTTTTTTTACAAGTTTTCGTGAAAAAAAAACACAGAAAATCGATAATTATCGCTAAACTAAGCGTTAAACAAAACAAATGTTCAGATAAACGTTGTAGGATTTTAAACTCTCTACAACTTTTATTAGGCCTATATACATTTTTGCGCTAAAATGCATATTAAAGCCACAATCTTAAGAAAACACTTTTTTGCGTATAAACAGCCTTTCCAAGAATTTCAGCTGATATGGCGCCTTCCCTATCTTGTAGAGCATAAAAAATTTAGTAAACCAGGCGATTTTTAAAAAAATCGTAGAACAAGTTATTGAGAAAATCGCAAAAAAGTGAAAAATTACACGAATTAACTACTTCTTCCGGTTAACCGATTTTTATGAAAATGGTCGTTTCGAGTCCGGTAGTGGTGTCTAAGTTAAGTTTCAAGTTCGTACGATGTTCCTTTCTTAAGATATTTAGTTCACACACACACACACATACGCGCGCGCGCACACGCACGCACACACACACACCAATCGCTAAAAACATGTTTTTGGGTTCAGGGGTCTGAAAACGTGTAGATCCGGTGAAAACTCGATTTCAAAAAATCGACATGAAAACAATACTTTCCTTCCTATTTATTCATATTGGCAAGAGAAAGCAAAAAATAAATAAAAAATTCGCTTTCTTATCACAAGGTCAGCCAATGAAATGACTAAATCATTTAAGAACAGACGAGGTAAAGGTGTAAAAGACAATAATAGTCAGAGTTATCTCCTCTAAGAGTAATGCATTTCATTATACAGCCAGAACCTATGGTGAATGAAGGTGTGTCATTAGCAGGGTGGGAAATATGTGCTTTTCAGAGGGCCTGTTGTACTGATAAGGATACTTTTCTCCTCAGTGAGGAAGGCAAGGTAAATTAATTTTCAAAATAATTTAATAAAACAACTCATTTCATTAAAATTTCAAATAAAAAAAATATCGAAACAAATATTGTTTCAGCTGAACTATTACAGGTTGTATGATCAAGTAACTCAATTTTAAGAGAAATATAAAAAAATGAGTAGATATGTTAAAAATTTGTTTATAAAAACAATAATACTTTTATTTTATTTATTTTTTTTTGTTTATGACCACAAAGGATCACTTTAGTCTCTTTGGTTAGTTCTTTTTCTTCGGCAGTTTATTTCCTTTTCATTTCTTTCTTGCCAATACTTTTTCATTCTGTCGGATCTTGCTTTTCTCAATTCGTCTGAACAAACCTGTTCTTTTCGTTTAATTGTTCTTACTGATAAAATTTTGTTTTTGTCATTAATTGTTTCTTTGTAAATCGGTGTGCGATCTTTGACATCAGCAATTGTTAGATTTAATTCTGTTCTGTCTTTTTTGATTTCTTCAAGCCAAGGAATTGTAGCTCCTTCTGTTTTTGCACACATGAATTTTTTTACAATTTTTCTTAATAATCGGTTTTCTGGAGTTCTGAGGATATGCGAAAAGAAAGAAAGTCTCGTTTTGCGCATTGCATCAGTGATTGGTTTTATTTTTTTATAAATTTGTTCTCTTGGTAAAAGTCTGTAATAATACTTTTATTTAAAGCATTTTTCTCTACAGAGCCTACTTTAGCGTGAAAAAGTGATTTTCCGTATTTTTAAGCCAAACTGAGGTTGATTTTCCGATTGTGTCTTTCATTAATGAGTAAAATTAGGTTATGTATGTTGAGGTTATTTTTTTTTGTTTATTTCTAATGTTTTATTACTAATGTTAGATTATATTGTTAATTATTTGCATTGGCAAGAGAAAGTTGCGTGAATCTTTCACACAATACTTTTTAATTATGTATTTATTATAACTGTAAACTTTTCAGTCAGTAGAGTGTGCAATACGTCCGGTATGTTAATTCAAAAATAGCAACCTCTTCGTGGGACACCGGTATATTATTGTATAAGAGAAATTAAGCTGAATGTAATATAGAATAAAGGAACACAATACCAAAACCAGTTAGTACAAAATGGAAACCAATGTAGTAACAACCAATTAAATGGCCAAGTAGCTTTATAACAAGAATTGTGGCTGTTACAGAGAAGGGTAACATGAAATAGACCTATCAGTCTTATAGCAGAATAGGCCTGTATTAGATAATTAAATTACTACGGCAAACTGATTCAGATCAGACGGTTCGAATACAACCATCAAATTGAGAAGATGTAGGCTACATTGCGCACCAATATACAAAGACACGGCTCCCTCAAAGGATTTATCTTGATTGAGGTTATAGAAACTCACAAGCCGAACGTTTGTACGTTAGTAAATCAGATGTTCTCCTTTATTGTAATTAGGAAATTCTAAACCAATAATGAAATACCGGAAGTCATTACTTTCAAATACAGTGTTGTTGTTTAGGTGATCAGCCGAAAGGCTGGTTTGAACCTGTAGAGGTTTTACTAAGTAAAACGAGGAGTGAGATGGTTTACCGTCGCCTTTCTCACTGAATGGAAAAGTACGCTTATCAGCATGCCGGGCCCTCTGAAAACCACATATTTTCCACTCTGTAAATGACACCTTCACTTCATTCACCACAGCGTCTGGCTGTATAATGAAATTCATTACTTTCAGAGGAGATAACTCTGATTAGTGTCTTTTACACCTCTACCTCTTCTGTTCTTAAATGATTCAGTCATTTAATTGGCTGACCATGTGATAAGAAATAAAACTATTTATTTTAGCCCTTCAACTAACAGATTGAGTGTAAATAATTTGACACACTCCACCTATCTGTTATAGGCAAATCAAATACAGTATAATTCGCTTAATACGATTTTCATGGAACCGACACAAATTAATATCTTAGGTGGAAAATCGTCTTAGCCGAGATTTGGCCAAGACAATTTTAAGAGAGTGTTTTTTAAAGAAATAATTCTTGAAGCTGCCCATAAAAGACAGGTGGAGTGTCAAATTATTTACACTCAATCTGTTCGTTGCAGGGCTAAAATAAATAGTTCTATTTCTTATCACATGGTCAGAGAATTAAATGACTGAATCATTTAAGAACAGAAGAGGTAGAGGTGTAAAAGACACTAAGCAGAGTTATCTCCTCTGAAAGTAATGAATTTCATTATACAGCCAGACGCTGTGGTGAATGAAGTGAAGGTGTCATTTGCAGAGTGAAAAATATGTGCTTTTCAGAGGGCCCGGGATGCTGATAAGCGTACTTTTCCACTCAGTGAGGAAGGCAATTGTAAACCACCTCACTCCTCGTTTTACTTAGTAAAACCTCTACAGGTTCAAACCAGCCTTTCGTCTGATCACCTAAACACAATTATTGAAGGCATGAAAGCGTTAATGTTTTAAGATTCTGCGTTAGGTAAGAAAATATTAATACCATTAATTAGATATACATTATACACAAATAAATGTATAAGTTATATGTAGCACATAAATTAAAGAACATAAGAAGCAGAAATATAAAAGAAGCTCGTCATAGTTATGTCCTTTGTGTAGAATAGCAGTCTATGCTCCAGTATATCGTTGATCTAAGATCCAGCTTAATAAATCAAATGTTGAAAATTGAAGGAAATAATTAATTTAAAGTAATAATAAATAATAATCAATAATTAACAATTTCTAATTAATATTTTGGCCACGTGATGAGACACCCAGGAAAATATAACCTTCTGCATCTTGTGATACAGGGTAAAATTGCCGGAGGGAGAGGACCGGGACGAAGAAGGACGTCTTGGCTACGAAACCTCCGTGAGTGGTACCACAAAACATCCACTGAGCTATTCCGAGTTGCAGTGAATAAAGTGATGGTAGCCAATATGATTGCCAACGTCCGATAGTCGGGTATGGTACTTAAAGAAGAAGAAGAATTAATATTTAAATTATTCTAAACAAGAACTAAACAAATCAAGATAAATTTATAAGAAGAAAATAGCCTATAATATTTTTAATAAATTCCAAAATATAAATATCTGAATTTGAAGCAATAAAACAAAAGATAGTATAATTTTAATTCAATAATTTGAACCAGTTAAAAAAGAAATAAAAGAAATTACAAGAATATGAAGGTTCAATTTATTTATGGAACCAACTTAAACAATTTTGGTTATTTTAAAATATGCAGATAAAATTTAAATATATTTATTAAAACTATAAAACCAAGTGCAACAATGCATCGACGCCCCATTTGATTCCTGATCGATGGATGGACAACGAGAAACCAGAGGACTGGAAGCAATCCAGAACAATTTCGTAATTATAAATTACTAGCAAATCCCGCTCGCTTCGCTTCACAGCAGCTAATGTAGGCCTCATTAAATTATTTTAAAACCTCTCTATATACAATATTTGTGGTTTTGTTGCCCAATGGCAGCAAAATAAATTGTATTTCTGCACTTCCAGCTCTAGAAAGTCCGACATAAAGTTTTCCATGAGTGAAGGAAGCACTCTTGTCTCAAATCGATGCCCACCGTTTTAAATGTTTGTCCCTGCGATTTAACAGAATTGAATAGAATGCATAGAAGAATACCGATGGAAAAGAAAGAGACAGTTGATATATGACTGAGATAAGAGACAGTAATATGTGGACGCGGTAAGCGGAGTAATTGGAAATATATGACTCATTCACTGCCTGTCGAATGAAAACAAATATTATGAAATACAGTAAAAAATAAAAATTTTGAATATTTCGGAATTTTTAATGTTTCTGGAATCGAATGTTATTCTTCACATTTTTCTATGAAGTATAAAAGTTGAATCGTGCATCTAGCCCAAAAATACACCATCCAGAGGAGTTAGAGAAAATGAAAGTGCTATGCACCCGATAAACTAAAACATGCGACATCGTCACAGTTTAAGTTGCTTAAAGTTATTGTTTCGTTGCCATCAGTGCTACTGATGGATATCACTTCGAATAAAAGTTGATGAAACAAATTGTGTTCATTAATAATTTATCACTTTCATATTTCTTTCATTTTATTACTTAACTAACATTGTAACAAATCACTAATTTGAAATGGTTATGCAAATAAAATTACCTTCCGCCATTTTGTTTTGATTAATCATAAGCAAATGAAACTCGAGGGTACTTTTTAGGGTACTTTTTTATCTATTTTTAATAACAGTAAAGTTTCCAGTCGGTAAAGTGTGCGATACGTCCGGCATATTAATTAAAAAATAGCAACCTCTTCGTGGTACCCCCCTTTTTTATAATACGAATTGATTAAATAAATTTAAAAAAATTCATAACTTCAGATGTTACAATATTACGGAAGATTTAAAATTTCAGTTGGAGAGAAAGTTCATTAAAATTTATTAATTTAGTGTGTTTGATGTTTAATAGTTTATTTTGAACGGAGATATGAGTAGTAATTTATTATGCACTTCTATTTACCAGGGTATTATAAAGTTAGGCTTACTTTCAAAATATATAATCAACGTCGTGTTATCAAAAGTCTAGGGATTTATGAAGAGTAAAGAATGATGCTTTAAAATTTCAATGAATTGTTAAGTTACTCTTACCATTTTCAAGACTTCAAGAGACTTTTATTAAATAAATTACTTATTTTACGAGGCCCGTTTTATGTCTACTTCTAGAAATAGCTCTTCATCTCATCAGGGGACGAAGGGTTTATTTTTTTCAAATTATTAAAGGGTAATGTCAAAACAAAAATACATTATTTATTTAACTAAATTCTTGAAATGTTACTTTCGTTAATTAAACTTCAAAATTATTTCTGAGTAAAATTAATTGAAATTAATAATCGATTTATCTGTAGACCAATTATTATAATTGAAAATTCTCATAATTATTATAATTGTAAATTCTCATCCCAATTTTTTATTTTTTATTTAAATCATAATTTTGCTACTTCTACACTTAAAATTCATCCTCTATAAATCACAAGTACGGCCAATTTGGCTATATGATGGACCAATTTTTGGAGCCTGTCCCAATACAACACTGAATATTCTTCAAAGACACCAGTCAAAAGCACTTAGAGCAATAACTCTTCTTCTTCTTCTAGTGCCAATCCGTTACCGGATGCTGGCGATCATTCTGGCAATGCTGATTTTATTCATTGCTGCGTTAAAAAGTCCCGTAGTGGATGTTTCAAACCATGTTCTCAAATTCTTTAACCAGGATATTCGTCTTCTTCCAATGCCTCTCTTGCCCTGTACTTTTCCTTGTAAAATGCATTTCAGCAGCTTGTACTTGTTCTCGTTTCGCATGATGTGTCCTAGATATTCCAATTTTCTTCTTTTTATAGTGCGTATTATTTCTGTTTCCTTATTAAGTTTTTGCAGTACCTTAGCGTTTGATACTTTGTCCGCCCAAATAACAAACACCTCATGTATTAAATGATAATAACACCAATAATAACACCTTTGTTATTGCTCTGCAATAACAAACGCACCTTTTTACGTAACCAATCATACCCTTCACAAAGACCTGAAAATACCAACGGTCGAGACATTGTAAAGGTAACATACAACTCATTACACACAAATACAATTGACCACATAAATCCAAATGTCCAATCTCGTTCAACTAACGATCTCCCTATTAACAGACGACTGAAACGAAGGTGGAATAGGGATATTCTCCGGTCACCATAAAAAAAATCATGTCATATAAAAAAAAATCATCCATCATAGTTTATAAATAATTATCACTGAACAATATTGGCATCACATTCCTTGCAAAATTTCACGCCGAAATCGGTCACTGGATCGATTCACATTCCCGCCATTCCTCATTCATTTTAGTTGTGCTATAAATGTACAGTTGTAAATAAAAATAGAGACAAAAAAAATTAATAATAATTTTATTTAAATCACTTATTATAAATAGTAATTTACAATACATATACCGGTGTCCCACGGAGAGGTTGATATTTGTGAATTAATATGCCGTACGTATGAATCAATAAAGTGGAATAAGAAAATATCAAAAATGAACAATAATCTTGTGGATAAAACCACTTATATTTACAACAGGTTCAGATAGAAAAAAAAACAGCGTTTTTTGCAATTCCAAATCGATCAGCAAAGCTTTTGATGAACATCAGTTCGAATAAAGGTTAATGAAACAAATTGTGTTCATTAATAATTTATCACTTTCATATTTCTTCCATTTTATTACTTAAGTCACATTGTAACAAATCACTAATTTGAAATTGTTATTCAAATAAAAATACTTTCCACAACTTAGTTTTGATTAATCATAAGCAAATGAAACTCGAGGGTACTTTTTTACACATCTATTTATTATAACTCCAAAGTTTCCAGTCTGTAGAGTGTGCGATACGTTCGGTATATTAATTCAAAAGTAGTCACCTCTTTGTGGGACACCCGGTATATATTTTTTTATCCCTAATAGTGTATATTGCAACCTGTTCAATTCAGAACAATAAGCAAACCAATGACCAGTGAGATCACCTCAACGATCAATGTAAACGGTAACCACTATTCAAATCCGTATATTTGCCTTTACTAGGATTTGAACCAGGAACCTTCTTTCGTCTCCAAATTCACATTATATAATTTTTTTTATTTACAGATTTATTTATAATGTGTTCTTTAGGGAACAAGAAATATATTTGTTATCAAGCAAATTTTCATGAAAAGGCACCTCCTACCAGAGATACCTCTTCATGGTTTATCGTTTACACGTTAATATGTTTTGCAAATATAATGAAACTAAATTTTGGAAAAATTTATTAGTAATATAAGTAACTGAAAAACTATGTCCATAAAGTGCCTCCGTTTTAGCCTTTGAATTGTACCACTTCAATAATTTATTCCTAAATAATTTTCGTTTGAATATTCAGGCTGGACCGGTTTTGAACTAAGTACGATAATAGTGTTAAGCGCGTACGGATGATAAGTGGTTGTAGACAGGTAACCCAATTATTGTATTGAATCTGTTAGAACACCAAGTTTAAACATTAATATTGTCACTATTAATTTCGTCAATATTTTTTAAACAGTGTACTTCTAATATCATCGTCAATAAAAATAATATCGTTGAAATAATTGATTAAAATTTATAAAAATTGTCATTTATTATTTTACTTTGTCCGTCCGTCCGTCCGTATCACCCAGATTACAAAAACTAAAAGAGATAGCAACAAACGGTTTTCGGATTCGTAATCTACACAGAAAGGTAGTGAGCCTAAATTAGGGTTTTAAGTTCCGGTTTCGACCGGAAGTGGCCCAAAATCGGAAGTCAAGAAATCAAATTCGGAATTTGGAAACAAATGTAGTGTCGTTCGATTTCTCTTAAAGAGTAAATACAGAAAGCATTGGGTTTGAAGTTCCCGTTTTGACCGGAAGTTGCCCAAAACTGGAAGTCAAGAAATCAAATTTGGAATTTGGAAACAAATATAGTGTCTTTAGATTTATCTTAAAGAGTAAATACAGAAGGCACTAGGTTTGAAGTTCCGGTTTTGACCGGAAGTTTCCCAAAACTGGAAGTCAAGAAATCAAATTCGGAATTTGGAAACAAATACAGTGTCGTTCGATTTCTCTTAAAGAGTAAATACAGAACGCACTGGGTTTGAAGTTCCCATTTTGACCGGAAGTTGCCCAAAACTGGAAGTCAAGAAATCAAAGCCGGAATTTAAAAACAAACATAGTGTCATTCGATTCCTTCTAAAGAGTAGATACAGAAATCACTAATGATTTTTGCTGTAAGTCGGAGGTAAGCTTTTTTTTTTAAATTGCCACCTGCCATGAGACGCATCGTCTCATAAAAAAGATTTTTTTTATAAGTCTGTTTATCTTTCATTAAAATCACATTCCGAACGAACGTTTAAGTTGAAGTTTAGTGTTACAATATTATAAATACTTAGTGTATTAGAATATATCAAAGAGAAACTAATAGTTGAACTAATATAATAGTGGAACTAATAGTGGAACTAATAGTTGGTAAATTTTTAGATTAATTAGTTAGATCAATTGTTAAGTTAGAACAAAATGTTAGTTAGTCTTATACTAGTATCAGTAAAACAAAAATTGATTGATATGATGAATAAAATGAGTTGATATTCTTTAAAATAAAGTAAAGACAATCTGTTGTAAAAAAACGTATACACTAGGACATTAACCGGGGTTTAGGGAAAAAGCTTAAACGCATACGTCCAAGAGATTTTAGTTACGGCAAATGGTAGGATTACATTAATGACAGCTTCCAGTTATATTCAACTCTTGCTAATAAAGCGACACATCTAGTAATTAGTAACTAATTAATTAAAACTTTATAAAATACATCAAAATAATTACGGAAGTAATCGTAATGCTTACTATTCTGGTTCAATGTTTGAATAACGAATTTCTTGGCTTACCTGGAACACAAAACAAAAAATTATGAAGCAAACAAATTGTTTTTAACAAAGTGTAATTCTTTTGCATTCAGTTTTTAAAAAAGGTAATTATAAAGTTCAAGTAAAGATGATAAAAAATCTCAATAATTACGTTCTTGGAATGAAAATTTTCCCGTAAATGGCAGATAGAATGTTAATTATTTGCACTCAGTAAATGCTGAGATAAATGTTCGTCTTCATGATGAATTATCATGATAGAGCTATTAAGTGATCAGGCAATGAAATTAACTTTCAACAATGTTTGTACTGACAAATTTTGGATTAAGTATTAAAAAGGAATACCCAGAATTGTCCAGAGTAGCGTTGAACATTTTGAAACCATTTGCCTTATCCTTCGAGTGTAAACAAATTTTTTCCATAATGGTGAAATTGAAACCGAAATCAAGATATCTTTTGGCACTGAAAAATGATATTGTTTGTGAGTTACAAAAATAAATCCAGACGTTAAAAAATTGGTTAATTCTAAACAAGCCTAAGTTTCACGTCAATTCAATTAGAAAAAGTTGTAAAAGTAATGTACAATTTTTGTGTACCATTTTTTAAATAACTGTAACAAAAACACTTTTTTTTTAATTTTTCCCCGTATTTTGCGACCCCTTAGGTATTCGCGACCCCCAGGTTGAAAAAAACTGCTCTAGAGGTTCGACTGAACCTTTCGGCTGATGACCCATACAAAAAACAACAATTAACTGATAAATTATTATTTATTTTAATAAAGTATAGTAAAAATATTAAAATAAATTAACAACATTGTTTCTAAAAGAACGGAAAGGGGTTGACTTTAAGATGAAGCCAGGTGGAAATGATCTGTAGTGTGGGAGCATAATGTTAAGTACTGAGACTGTTTAGGGTGCCTTTGAGAAGCACTTTGTAGGTTTGTATGTGTGCATGTGTATGTTTGTGTCTTTATGAGGTAAAGTGAGGTATATACACAGTATTGCTATTGTATATCGTAAATGTAGAAGACTGGCAATTCTTGTACCTCTTTCTACTTGCATTCTAACACCGGAGAGAATGTCACTCTAGTTTACTGCTCGCTCGCTTTCTTTAGGGAAATTACTTCATGAATTATAGAGGCAACGTTGCAACGGGACGGTTCGTTTCTAGAAACGCAAGTACTTTTACCTTAGCTCCTGTAAGTAGAAGTACTAGTAGCGGGCACAAAAACAAAAAAAAAACATAGGAACAAAATTTTATCTTCGTATACTTTGGATAGTGTCACTAAAATTTCGTGTACACTAAAGTTTATGTCAACTAAAAAATACATCTTTCAAAATTTATCTACATCACTATAAAATTTTCCCAATTCATTACAAAACTGTAAAGAAATGTTTTAAATTTATTAAAATGTTATTAATATATATATATATATATATATATATATATATATATATATATATACTGTAATATAAAGGTACGACAAACCGCATTAACTTCCTGCCAAACGCAACTGGAATACAAGCATCCCTTGATTTACGCGGTAAATTTGTTCCGAAAAATCGACGCGTAATAATTCAAAACCGCGTTACTAAAGACCACGTTTCCCATAAAATTACATTATAGTACTAATATGCAGTGACTCGTTCTGTAGCAAGGATAAAAACAATTTACAACGTTGTTTTTGGCTTTATCATGATGTAATTTAAACTGACAAAAATATTACTAATCAAGCACAAATATAATAATAAATTTTTTTGTCATCAGTTTCTTGACTGGTTTGATGCAGTTCTCCAAGCTGCTATTTTGCGCAAGTCGTTTCATATCTACATACCTGTAACATCCTACATATTTTGTAATAAAAATACATTTTATAATTACAGCTAAAAAAATCACATACTTTACAGTTTTTGTATCATTAATTTAAAAAAAAGTTTACATAGCATACGTTTATTCTAGACTTGGTTTCTTAAAGACGGCGACCAGTTTTGTCTGTTTAGTAGACGACTTGGATTCGTCAAGCGAAACTTGGTAGCAATTAACCTCAATTTTAATACCGTATATCACTTTATCACTTCTCTCAGTTTCGGGATTTTCACTCATTTTCTTTTATGTGTTCACAGAACTTTTCTAAATGTTTGAAAGCTTCACGTAAAACTTTTACACCCACGGCTGGCGTTAAATCACTGCCTGTATTTCACAAATTCCTCATCTACCGACATTGTATGGTGAGAAATCAACTTCTGTCTCTATGCTACGAGATCTTCATTATCCAGTGGTTGTTTATCACTTTCAATAACTTCTTCGATGTACTTTTCTTAGCTTAAGTCTTTTATCGCGTAACTTTGAAACCGGAACCTTGTATATTTAAGGAAGGGTTCTAAAATGACGACCGCGTAACTTCAAAATCGTACAAATTAGAACGCGTAATTCTAAGGGATGCCTTTATTGTAAATTTAATCTAAAACTGTTAATTCTATAATGAAATTTACAAAACAATTTCTAATTTTATATTGTATCTAGTTAAAAATGTAGTTTTTAAACGAATGGAACGGATTTTGATATAGTTTTAACAGAATATAACAAAATATCTGCCACAAAAGTGTACGTATAAAATATGTATACCGTGTATATTACGATGAGTTGTGAATACTTTGGTCAAAATAATTCCACATGGAAAAATTAAGAAAGAAATTTATATAAATATAAAAATTTATAGATTAAATCTATTCTACCACACTGTTGAGTGGTGATCTCCTCTAAGTCTTAAAGCGCTTTTCATCTAATTTCATAATCATTTCATTCACTCGTTGTTTTTATGTACAGTTCTGTTGTGAACTTTCCAAATAAAGATAAAAAAAACTAGTATTCCTTTACTTGATTATGCCACTGTCACCGTCACCCCCTTTGATTAAGTACTGTGCTGTCGGCTATCAAAGCTTCCGACGTAGCACCAGAGGAAGCCGCCAATAGTTCCGAGAGGGGTGGTAGGCTTTTAGCGGCGTACTAACAGAAGCCTTTGTCATCAAGGCGAAGACCAATGACCGCCCTCTACTACAGCGCTCTCGGCAACTATATAGAGCGCTACACTAAGCTGAGAGATTCAATTCCGATCCAGACAGCATAAAAGACGTTCACCATCGGCACACGGCTACCGGACTCCAGCGAAGACTAATGGAAGACCCCGCAAGAAAGAAGATGATGCTTCCACTCGCCGACCCGTCACCGTAACCGTCGACCGGACCGTCATCACCCGCTGACGCGAGCGATGCCCACAGCGGTCCCTCGACCGAGCCTGACGCCCACCAGTTCCGAAGAAGCAGCCATCAACGCACGGGAAGAAGATGATGTCTCCGCTGGACGACGACACGCCGTGTCGCCCAGCTTCTCGACCGCCACGATGACTACGACCGACGCTTCCCATCAAGACGACCACCGCTTAAACGGCCCTTCCCAATGCCACCAAAATGCAAAGGATTCAACTCGCCACTTAATGTCGCCATCCGGTGACATCACATTGAAGAGAAAATAAATGCGGTCTATTGCCTATTCATAGAAATTTTCAAGACATCCATAATAGCAGCAAGGAATTGAAACTGGATCTTCAACTTAATAGCTGGTTTCATTTAAATTTTACTTCATACGCTATTGAGATATCTCTCATCATTTTGTTTTCTTCAAAAAGATTTCACGTTAATAAAATAAATAATAATAATATGTTTTATTGCAGATACAAATTCAACTAAAGAAATAAAATTAAAAGTTCGTTTATTACAAGCATTTAAAATGAAATGAAAGCATCTTTATACAAAGTTTGCATAATTTTTATATAATAAAAGGGGCAAATTTTTTTAAGTCGTTGAAAGTTTAAATTAGCTCTTTTATATTAAGTTATTAAATAGTTCTTTCTGTCTGCAAAATTCGTTTACTTCCTTCTATTTATTTTCTGAATATTACACTACGATTTTCCACATTCTGCTGTAATAAAAAGGAGTCTAAGCTTTTTAAACTTTAACTGTTTTCTACCGGTCATAATTTCAACTTTTCTTTCAACTTATTTTTCTGTAAAAGAAGTCCAAACAAAATTGTGTATTGCATTAATTTTTATTATATTTATTAAAGAATTTAATGTAGCTAATGTATTGTTAAAAGTTTAGGATTTGTCTTCACAATCTTCAAACGTTTTCTTCTTTTATTTTATTTCTTACCAAAGTATTACCATTGATTTCTTTTTTTTTCATTTTCAAGTTCATGAAAAACGGGTTTTACTGGTAGCACTACCAGATTTATTATAATTTCACAGCGTTTGTTTGGTGAATGACACCTTGAGTAAAGGTGTCATTTGCAGAGTGGAAAGTAGATACTTTTCGGAGGGCCTGAAATGCTGATAAGTATATTTCCACTCAGTGAGGAAGGCATGGTAAACCACCTCACTCCTCATTTTACTTAGTATAGCCTCTAAAGTTTCAAACCACTTTTTCGGCTGATGATCTAAACAACATACTAAAGAATAAATGACTGGAAATTTAACCTGACCGAGAATCGAATCCGATATCGAAGTTTTATTTAAGTTTTTAAATGTTCAGGTAATACTTTAATAGAAAGATTTGAATTCAGATTTTACGCTTAACATTTTGCTTAATCTATTTTTCTAAAAGAGTAGGCATGCAGAATTAATTGGGCAACGCTGATTGGCGTATTATTGGGATGAAAAAACAGGGTAGATTTTTAAGTAAATATTTTCTTAAAGTGTTTACACAGACTGATTAAGTCTACATTTTACTTTTACCTTCGGATATAAATTCGAGTAAAACTAACAGTATTTGATATCCTCGTTTGAAATAAAGATGTTAAATGTAATGAAATATGTGTAATATTTAAACAAATTAGTATATATTTATATTATATATGCGGTTTAAATTTTATTTATTCAGAATATAAAAATTATATAATTAGAAAATTTGATAATAAGTGTAAAAAACATTCACTTCTTTGTTGATGCTAAAATCACTGGAACGTCCATTATCAGATCCGTTGGAGATACTTTTTTGATGATCTGCGATCGTGATGACTTCATTTCCTTCAGTTACAAACCTTGCGTTTTTGTAATATCTCTAGAAGGGATGTCAACCACCTCGACTATCCATAAAAAAATCTGGTGTGAAACACTCTCACGACGTTCACTTGCCAATACCAATACGTAACAATATAACCTAACATTAGAAATACCAAAAAAACTAACCTCAAAAAATATAACCTAATTTTAATCACGAGTGAATTATGCAAAATGTCAACCAACCTAGGTTTGGCTTAATAATACAGGAAATCACTCTTTAATGCTAAACTAGGCAATGTAGTGAAAAATTCTCTAAATAAAATTTTTAGATCTTTTAATTTAAACTTACTATAAATTTGATTATATACACTTTTGTCGTAAAATGGATACTAAGGCCGAAATCTTTAAATAAATCTATTTTTTTACAAATTTTCATAAAAATAAAAAAACAAAATCACCAATTACCGCTAAACTAAGCGTTATACAAAAAAATGTTTATATAATAAAAGTTGTCGATTTTTAAATTCTCTACAAATTTTATTATATACCCTTTTGCGCTAAAATGCATATTAATACTGCAATCTTAAATAAAAAACATTTTTACGAAAGAACAGCCTCCCCAAGAATTTCAGCAGACTTGGCGCCTACCCTATCTTGTAGAGCATAAAAAAATGTAGTAAGACGATCTTAAAAAAAGTCGTAGGAGCGGTTTTTAAAAAAATTGCAAAAAAGAATCAATAAAGAATAAATGACACGAATAATCTACTACTTCTGGTTGACCGATTTTGATGAAAATAATCGTGTCGGGTCCGGTAATCGTGTAATCGTGTCGGGTATCTAACTTAAGTTTCAAGTTTCAATTTCCTACGATATTCCGTTCTGAGATATTCTCTTCACAAACACACAAACACAAACACACACACACACACACACACACACACACACACACATACACACACAAACACAAACACACAGAACAACCGCTAAAAACATGTTTTTTGGGTTCGGGGGTCTGAAAACGTGTAGATCCGGTGAAAACTCGATTTCGAAAAGTTGACATGAAATAGTACTTTCCTTCCAATATATCAGTATAGGCAAGAGAAAGTAAAAAATATGGGCTAGCTAAATAAAAAATTTTATTCGTTGTAACTGAGTTAGAATTGAGTTCTCGAATACTCTTAATTGCCTAAAACTTATAACATTCCCCTGAATTTTCCCGAAGATGCATTTATTCTGTGACTTTGTTCACTGAGCGACCTGGTGTTTCATAACACGATGTCGCCAACACAGGGCTTCGTAGCCCTCTCAACCAGGATTCAGGAGAACCAATGGTCTACAAACGTAATAGTAATCGTGTAAAGTGAGAAATCTATTACACTTTTTTATTTTGCGGTTGATTTTAGAACGCATGATGGTAAATAACTTAAATTTAGTTACTAAACCATTATTTATTTGAACTCAACATTTGATACCTTCGCTTTGTTAGTTATTATACAATGAAACTACGAAACTATTAATAACTACTGTAACAATATTTATATCGATTTTTTTAAAATTATTTCATGTGACATTTTTATTTAAATGACTTTATATTACTTTAAAAGTTATTTTGAGAATTACTATTTTGTGTTTACAACAATATTTAAAGACAATTAAATAAATATATTAAAGTTTAGTTTATTGAATATTTTGTGTTGTTAAAGAATGTTGAATTTTAAAGAAAAGGAAAATGGCCTTCACTTTTTGTCGGAAAACTCTAAATGTAGGTTAAAATATTGAAGCAAATGTCAATATTGTTCTTTAAATTGACTAACCAAATACATTTGATACCAAATAAACAAACTGGATACGTAACACAGAAAGTGTCTTTATTATTTTTTAAAATACTAAACGCTTAATATTGTGACAGATCGCAGAAGGGATGTTTCGCGAAGGTTCCAGAATTTCATTCATGAAATGGTACAGAGTAGATAAAAATAGTAAGAAAGGAATAATAGAACAAAAGTAACAATAACACAATCGTTACAATAATTGACAATAGGACAATAATGACAATAAAGGTATGCCTATTCATAAAAATTGTAATAACTATTGTGTAGGATAAAAGGTCGGGTATTGTAAAACTGTTATGAAAGGGACCCGTAACGACTTTTATTCTATTTAAAAAAAGACCTATTGTTGACTTGTTTACAACGGATTTTTCTAGCACTCATTATAAACGGTTATTTTTTGTACTTTATTTTTGCATATTGTTCTCTGCTCTTCTCGAACGATCTTTGTGAATGAGTATATAAAGAGACCCCCGAGCGCGGTCCAGTGAGTGTTTCGTTTGATCCTTGACGAGTGGTTACGGTGCGTATACAGGTCACGTATCCGAGCATTGTAGTGATTCACGATTGTTATACTGCCTTTGCTTGTGTGCGTATTGTGTAAAGTCTTTGTCTAAGTGTTTTAAGTTCAGTTTTTGTGTATTCAGTTCCATTTTATATGTGTAGTCTTATAAAGGTGATTGTAAGTAGAGCTAAGTAAGTTATTAAGTTATCTATTGTTTATTATTTATTTTAAGTAGATTAACAAGTTATTTATTGTATTACTTTATCATAATTAGTTAATTTATTTATTTTGTAATCTTTTAGTGTAATAAATATTTGTAATTGTAAACTTTAGTGTATTAATTATTTAATTACCTAGATCCTGAACGGACCTTAGCTATAAGTGTCACAATATCTTACATATATTTTTTTCAGGTTTAACAGAGGTAACAAAGATCTCACCTAAGTGAGAGTTACATTACAATGTGCATAAACAAATACATCTTTTTTGACAAGGAAAACAGAATATATTTTTTTGTGGAACCAAATAAATTTAAAGTAAGGAGATCGGAAGGTATGCTATTCTATGGAAAACATTAGGAACTGATCCATTTATACTAGACTTAAAGGAAACAGAGATCTCAAGGAAGACCTTGGCCAGAACTACAAACAATACAACTAATTTTTAATTAATAACCTAAGAAAAAATATTATCCAACTTCAAATCTTAGACATATCAAGAAATTAGAGGAGTCAGTTAATCAGTAAGGATATTTGCATTCATATAAAGTGATGACATACTTAATTTTTCCTCGCTGGGAAAAAAACAAATACAAACTACGAACTTTGTTAATGAACACATCACAACAGGAAAAGTACTAAAATTTTGTTTTGGTTTCTTTCAACAGGAAATTTCAAAAAAAAGTTGAAAATGTTTATTACTGCGATAACAATAACAACAAAGACATGTTTGTTTAAGTAACACGTAATGGTTCCATTCATACAAAAAGATATTAAAAGGGAAAGCAACAAAGAAAAGTTTAATAATAAAAATAATAAATTTTTATATGAGTTTGTTTAGTCTTTTGAGTTTAACCCAGTTAATTTTTAGTGAGTAAGTTGGTTTTTATGATTTTTCTTCTAATTACGTAGAGTTTCATTAAACGGTTTTTTTGGGAAAAACTTTATTTTTGTTAATACTACAGGTTTAATAATGAACTATTGAATGAAAAAGTAAATACATATACGGAAATAGACGAAATGTGTTCTAAAAATATTTTCAATTCGCTGTTTACTAAAATGTTATTTCATTTGTTAAAATGTTTTATTTTTTAAATTTATTTATTTAACGTCGCATCAACTACAACGGCCATTAGCGACGACGTTGGGGTGTAACTTTTATACAATGGAGAATGAAAAGATTTCAGTAACGTATGAAAATATGCATAATATATAAAAATATGTATGAAAAAATATAACGTATGAAAATATTGTTAAAATGTTATTATCACTAACCACGGAGTAAATAAAGATAGAGAGGGAACTGGGATAGGCATTTTGCAACACCATTTGTGGTCTGCTAGTTGTTTTTGAATCCATCGATAGAGTATGTATTGGCGTGACAGTCGCTTTAAAATTTGAACCCTAGGCATCATTCAGAGTGGTACATTAACTTCGTAATGGCGAATGAGACCACGGTTGTTTAGGGACTTTTTATATTTTATTTACAATGAAACTTTGTTAGGTAAAAAGTGTTTTCTTTACAGAGGTATAGGTATGTTGGGTCCGGTAGTAGTACTCAACTTAAGTTTCAAGTTCGTACGATGTTCCGTTTTTGAGATATTTTGCACACATACACACACACACACAGACCAATCGCTAAAAACATGTTTTTCGGTTCAGGGAGGTCTGAAAACGTGTATAGCCGGTAAAAACTCGATTTCGAATAATCGAAATGAAAACAATACTTTCCTTCCTATATATTCATATAGGCAAGCGAATGTAAAAATTAAATAAAATATAGAATGATACAATGAAAAAGATGATAACAGAGGGGTCCCATGGAGCACCAAGAAACTTTCACGGCTTGTTCCTTTGGTGAAACTAACAAAGACAGTTCATATGTATGTGTAAACCAAGGTCGGGGAACGCTTTGTTAGTTACAACTGCCGAAACAAACCTTCCGGATTTCAGTTGCCCCGTTCCAATAAAGTAATAATAAAATTTTTAGGACGATAATAATTATGGTTTTTAATTGAAAAGTTTTCATGAAAAATTGAATAAAACAGGTCCCAGACTTTACGCAAAAGTCGGTCTCGAAAAGCATGTTTCCTTTAGGTTTGAAGTACATTAACGTTGTTAAATGGGTAACAAACACATGCAGTTTTTAAACAAAACTTGTAGAGAATTTAATTCTGAAGAGAGTTATGTAAATAATAATAATAATAACAATATTAATAATATTATTATTAGTAGTAGTAGTAGTACAGAAATTGGTCAATAATGGACAAACACAAACTTTAAAAGAATTGGTTTTCCACTAAACAAACGAAAAATAGACAGAAAAACGGTCAATTTTTCACTAAAAATCCAGACTTATGTTTATAAATGAAATTTTATCATTAGTTTCACCAGAG
Source organism: Catonia carolina (assembly GCA_035578175.1). NCBI lineage: Eukaryota > Metazoa > Arthropoda > Insecta > Hemiptera > Achilidae > Catonia > Catonia carolina. The sequence continues at coordinate 65,505,722 of JAQMRL010000004.1, read as the reverse complement.
AAACAACCACTGAAAATGTTTTCCTTTTTTTGGTGGTAAACCATATATAAACGATGATTATGGTTTGTATTGATTGAATATATTTATATACCTTCAAAGAACTTGTATATTTACAATTACATGTTTATCAGAATTAGCCCTTCACTATTTTATAGAAAAACATCAAATAATTTGCTTCATCAATAAAACAAAGGGCTATATCAATTTCATTATTTTGTTTTATATATATATATATATATATATATATATATATATTTATTATTTTATTAAACATCCTATGTAGGATTTTTAAACAGCCGTATTATTTAAAATTGAAATATATATTTTCTAACCACCAGAATACGGTAACATGGTATACGGTAATATACGGTAATGGTAAGTGTTTTATGTTACCGTATTCTGGTGGTTAGAAAATATATATTTCAACATATATATATATATATATATATATATATATATATATATATAATTTTATTTCATTCAATTGTCACATTAAATTATTATTAGTTCATTGTTTATTTCTTTTAATTAATTATTTATTTATTTATTACAGTACAATACATTGTTTATAACAGACCATAGTGGCCCAATGGCAGAAAAATAGGTATTACATACAAATTAAACAATATTGTTAACTAAATTACAATTGCACATGAAATCTAATATACTTTTAATCACAAACAATAAGCAATAATCAATAATAATATATTATTGCTAATATTTGTTAGAAAGAGTGACAAAATAAAACTTAAGTTCAATGAGAGAGAACGATTCGATGTTTTTATTTTAAAATTAAATATCTTAGTATTCTATGATTGTGTCTGTTATTTCTACCAGTTTTTTCACTAAGCAGTTCAGAATCCTATCCCTTTGGATCATTATTAATAAAAATAAAAAATTTAACTAAAATATATAAATATAAATATATATATATATTTACAGTTGTATAACTTCATTCCCTTAAAAATATGATACATTACTGGCCAAAAATAAGGTTACAAAAATCGAACAACTAGGAAAAATAGATAACTCCCTTTTGTTTATTTTTCTTTGTGTCGGTATCGAATGAACACTCGTGATTTTTTTAAAAACCGTGTTAACATTTAGCAGCAAATGAAACCAATTTTTAATTTCCTGAAGAACTCGAAAGATCTCTACAATATGGTACTACATATTTCGTAAGTGATATTTAACTAGAAACTATAAATCTCATTAAAAGGTACCTTCATATGTTCTGCCCTACCGTTAACTAGAAGTTGACATTGGGTGTGGACTTTATATTACAATCACGCTCGACGTGACGCCCAGAATCAGTACGGACCAATCAGAACGCAGCATATCCTGACGAATGACGTAACGCTCAAGACACTTTGTCATTGGTTGACATCGGTGTGACGTAGTACAGTAACATAAACTCTCTGATTGGACAATATTAACCAATCAAAATGACGCAAAAGAAGACATCTGATTGGGTAAAACTGAGCTTTCTTATTGGCCGAAAATACGAGACTCTGATTGGGCAATTATTACCTGAGCCGTTGACGTCACATGCGCATCACACTTAACTTGGCCCGACTTACTCACGCAACCCTAATAGATCGTTTGTTGAATACCAGTTTTATTTTGATACATATATTTTTGTTTCTGTTAAACACAATAATAGCGTAGGTCAAAAATGATTTGTCTAGTAACGTCTTGTCAAGTCTATTTTTCGTTGATTTAGGATCTGTTAGTTGAAGGGAAATTTATAAGCAGTATTTATATCTTCTACACAGGCAGTGTAAAAATATAACTTTTAACACCTGATTCGTACAGATGAGATAAATAAAAAAATAATTTGGCGACACCAATCGCTTACTTGTCTTAGCGAAAGTATAACCAGAAAAATTACGATCCCGATAGCTGTGATTTTATAGAGTTTTAGGCCTGTAATCAGTGTTTATGTAGGCAGCTTGTTCGAATATTACAATTTTATAAGCATTTTCAGATGCGACTTTTTAACGTTCCGAAACCGAACAATTCATGCGTTCTCTTAAGCAAGGTAGGCTAATAAAATTACTTATTTTCAAACCAATTTGTCACTAAACTAAAATGCTGGCTGTTGAAATTGTTGTGCAATGAAAATTGTATTTTAGGTAAGCAGCGGACAAGGTGGTTTGAACCTCTAAAATGTTTTTTGAGTGAGATGAGTTGAATTGGTTTACATAGTCTTCTCACAGCGTTTATAATTATACTTATCAGAATGCCAGTCCTTCGGAAAATCGTGTACTTTCGACTCTCCGAATGACACCTGTATTTCATTATCAACAGGGTTTGATTGTAAAATGAAATGCATGAATCTCAGATGAGATAACTCTGGCTAGTTTCGTTTATACCTCTACCTCTTCTGTTCATACGTGCTTTAAACATATAATTGGCTGACCCTGTGATAAACATGAATACATATTTACGGTCAGGAACTAGCAAATTACGTGCAAAAAATGTTTACCACTCTACCTTTTCATAATGGCCACAATAAATTTCATCCATCTTAAAATACAGGAACTAATGAAATAAGAGTAAAGCCAGAAAACCTTTTATGAAAATACATCGGCCTATATATCATCATTTTGTCAGACCGTTGATTTTTATTTTTCGACTAATGCTCGTTGGTAGAGCAAAATAGTTTTCTTGTTATAAAACCGATTAATGAGGTATATCTTCTTACCCGGTAGGACATTGACTTTGTTTCGTCTCAAGATATTTTGAATTAGAATTTTCAGTTGCCTTCTACGTATCGTAATATTTATTTACAGTCATATAAAATCATTCCCTTAAAAATATGATACATTACTGGCCAAAATTTATGTTACAAAAATCGAACAACTAGGAAAATAGATAACTCCCTTTTGTTTATTTTTCTTTGTGTCGGTATCGAATGAACACTCGTGATTTTTTAAAAAACCGTGTTAACATTTAGCAGCAAATGAAACCAATTTTTAATTTCCTGAAGAACTCGAAAGATCTCTACAATATGGTACTACATATTTCGTAAGTGATATTTAACTAGAAACTATAAATCTCATTAAAAGGTACCTTCATATGTTCTGCCCTACCGTTAACTAGAAGTTGACATTGGGTGTGGACTTTATATTACAATCACACTCGACGTGACGCCCAGAATCAGTACGGACCAATCAGGACGCAGCATATCCTGACGAATGACGTAACGCTCAAGACACTTTGTCATTGGTTGACATCGGTGTGACGTAGTACAGTAATATAAACTCTCTGATTGGACAATATTAACCAATAAAAATGACGCAAAAGAAGACATCTGATTGGTTAAAACTGGGCTTTCTTATTGGCCGAAAAGACGAGACTCTGATTGGGCAATTATTACCTGAGCCGTTGACGTCACATGCGCATCACACTCAACTTGGCCCGACTTACTCACGCAACCCTAATAGATCGTTTGTTGAATACCAGTTTTATTTTGATACATATTTTTTTGTTTCTGTTAAACACAATAATAGCGTAGGTCAAAAATGATTTGTCTAGTAACGTCTTGTCAAGTCTATTTTTCGTTGATTTAGGATCTGTTAGTTGAAGGGAAATTTATAAGCAGTATTTATATCTTCTACACAGGCAGTGTAAAAATATAACTTTTAACACCTGATTCGTACAGATGAGATAAATAAAAAATAATTTGGCGACAGCAATCGCTTACTTGTCGTAGCGAAAGTATAAGCAGAAAAATTACGATCCCGATAGCTGTGATTTTATATAGTTTTAGGCCTGTAATCAGTGTTTATGTAGGCAGCTTGTTCAAATATTACAATTTTATAAGCATTTTCAGATGCGACTTTTTAACGTTCCGAAACCGAACAATTCATGCGTTCTCTTAAGCAAGGTAGGCTAATAAAATTACTTATTTTCAAACCAATTTGTCACTAAACTAAAATGCTGGCTGTCGAAATTGTTGTGCAATGAAAATTGTATTTTAGGTAAGCAGCGGACAAGGTAGTTTAAACCTCTAAAATGTTTTTTGAGTGAGATGAGTTGAATTGGTTTACATAGTCTTCTCACAGCGTTTATAATTATACTTATCAGAATGCCAGTCCTTCGGAAAATTGTGTACATTCGACTCTCCGAATGACACCTGTATTTCATTATCAACAGGGTTTGATTGTAAAATGAAATGCATGAATCTCAGATGAGATAACTCTGGCTAGTTTCGTTTATACCTCTACCTCTTCTGTTCATACGTGCTTTAAACATATAATTGGCTGACCCTGTGATAAACATGAATACATATTTACGGTCAGGAACTAGCAAATTACGTGCAAAAAATGTTTACCACTCTACCTTTTCATAATGGCCACAATAAATTTCATCCATCTTAAAATACAGGAACTAATGAAATAAGAGTAAAGCCAGAAAACCTTTTATGAAAATACATCGGCCTATATATCATCATTTTGTCAGACCGTTGATTTTTATTTTTCGACTAATGCTCGTTGGTAGAGCAAAATAGTTTTCTTGTTATAAAACCGATTAATGAGGTATATCTTCTTACCCGGTAGGACATTGACTTTGTTTCGTCTCAAGATATTTTGAATTAGAATTTTCAGTTGCCTTCTACGTATCGTAATATTTATTTACAGTCATATAAAATCATTCCCTTAAAAATATGATACATTACTGGCCAAAATTTATGTTACAAAAATCGAACAACTAGGAAAATAGATAACTCCCTTTTGTTTATTTTTCTTTGTGTCGGTATCGAATGAACACTCGTGATTTTTTAAAAAACCGTGTTAACATTTAGCAGCAAATGAAACCAATTTTTAATTTCCTGAAGAACTCGAAAGATCTCTACAATATGGTACTACATATTTCGTAAGTGATATTTAACTAGAAACTATAAATCTCATTAAAAGGTACCTTCATATGTTCTGCCCTACCGTTAACTAGAAGTTGACATTGGGTGTGGACTTTATATTACAATCACACTCGACGTGACGCCCAGAATCAGTACGGACCAATCAGGACGCAGCATATCCTGACGAATGACGTAACGCTCAAGACACTTTGTCATTGGTTGACATCGGTGTGACGTAGTACAGTAATATAAACTCTCTGATTGGACAATATTAACCAATAAAAATGACGCAAAAGAAGACATCTGATTGGTTAAAACTGGGCTTTCTTATTGGCCGAAAAGACGAGACTCTGATTGGGCAATTATTACCTGAGCCGTTGACGTCACATGCGCATCACACTCAACTTGGCCCGACTTACTCACGCAACCCTAATAGATCGTTTGTTGAATACCAGTTTTATTTTGATACATATTTTTTTGTTTCTGTTAAACACAATAATAGCGTAGGTCAAAAATGATTTGTCTAGTAACGTCTTGTCAAGTCTATTTTTCGTTGATTTAGGATCTGTTAGTTAAAGGGAAATTTATAAGCAGTATTTATATCTTCTACACAGGCAGTGTAAAAATATAACTTTTAACACCTGATTCGTACAGATGAGATAAATAAAAAATAATTTAGCGACAGCAATCGCTTACTTGTCGTAGCGAAAGTATAAGCAGAAAAATTACGATCCCGATAGCTGTGATTTTATAGAGTTTTAGGCCTGTAATCAGTGTTTATGTAGGCAGCTTGTTCGAATATTACAATTTTATAAGCATTTTCAGATGCGACATTTTAACGTTCCAAAACCGAACAATTCATGCGTTCTCTTAAGCAAGGTAGGCTAATAAAATTACTTATTTTCAAACCAATTTGTCACTAAACTAAAATGCTGGCTGTTGAAATTGTTGTGCAATGAAAATTGTATTTTAGGTAAGCAGCGGACAAGGTGGTTTCAACCTCTAAAATGTTTTTTGAGTGAGATGAGTTGAATTGGTTTACATGGTCTTCTCACAGCGTTTACAATTATACTTATCAGTATGCCAGTCCTTCGGAAAATCGTGTACTTTCAAGTCTCCGAATGACACCTGTATTTCATTATCAACAGGGTTTGATTGTAAAATGAAATGCATGAATCTCAGATGAGATAACTCTGGCTAGTGTCGTTTATACCTCTACCTCTTCTGTTCATACGTGCTTTAAACATATAATTGGCTGACCCTGTGATAAACATGAATACATATTTACGGTCAGGAACTAGCAAATTACGTGCAAAAAATGTTTACCACTCTACCTTTTCATTATGGCCACAATAAATTTCATCCATCTTAAAATACAGGAACTAATGAAATAAGAGTAAAGCCAGAAAACCTTTTATGAAAATACATCGTCCTATATATCATCATTTTGTCAGACCGTTGATTTTTATTTTTCGACTAATGCTCGTTGGTAGAGCAAAATAGTTTTCTTGTTATAAAACCGATTAATGAGGTATATCTTCTTACCCGGTAGGACATTGACTTTGTTTCGTCTCAAGATATTTTGAATTAGAATTTTCAGTTGCCTTCTACGTATCGTAATATTTATTTACAGTTATATAAAATAATTCCCTTAAAAATATGATACATTACTGGCCAAAATTTATGTTACAAAAATCGAACGACTAGGAAAAATAGATAACTCCCTTTTGTTTATTTTTCTTTGTGTCGGTATCGAATGAACAATCGTGTTTTTTTAAAAAACCGTGTTAACATTTAGCAGCAAATGAAACCAATTTTTAATTTCCTGAAAAACTCGAAAGATCTTTACAATATGGTACTACATATTTCGTAAGTGATATTTAACTAAAAACTATAAATCTCATTAAAAGGTACCTTCATATGTTCTGCCCTACCGTTAACTAGACGTTGACATTGGGTGTGGACTTTATATTACAATCACACTCGACGTGACGCCCAGAATCAGTACGGACCAATCAGAACGCAGCATAACCTGACGAATGACGTAACGCTCAAGACACTTTGTCATTGGTTGACATCGGTGTGACGTAGTACAGTAATATAAACTCTCTGATTGGACAATATTAACGAATCAAAATGACGCAAAAGAACACATCTGATTGGTTAAAACTGGGCTTTCTTACTGGCCGAAAATACGAGACTCTGCTAGGGCAATTATTACCTGAGCCGTTGACGTCACATGCGCATCATACTCAACTTGGCCCGACTTACTCACGCAACCCTAATAGATCGTTTGTTGAATACCAGTTTTATTTTGATACATATTTGTTTGTTTCTGTTAAACACAATAATAGCGTAGGTCAAAAATGATTTGTCTAGTAACGTCTTGTCAAGTCTATTTTTCGTTGATTTAGGATCTGTTAGTTAAAGGGAAATTTATAAGCAGTATTTATATCTTCTACACAGGCAGTGTAAAAATAAAACTTTTAACACCTGATTCGTACAGATGAGATAAATAAAAAATAATTTGGCGACAGCAATCGCTTACTTGTCGTAGCGAAAGTATAAGCAGAAAAATTACGATCCCGATAGCTGTGATTTTATAGAGTTTTAGGCCTGTAATCAGTGTTTATGTAGGCAGCTTGTTCGAATATTACAATTTTATAAGCATTTTCAGATGCGACTTTTTAACGTTCCGAAACCGAACAATTCATGCGTTCTCTTAAGCAAGGTAGGCTAATAAAATTACTTATTTGCAAACCAATTTGTCACTAAACTAAAATGCTGGCTGTTGAAATTGTTGTGCAATGAAAATTGTATTTTAGGTAAGCAGCGGACAAGGTGGTTTGAACCTCTAAAATGTTTTTTGAGTGAGATGAGTTGAATTGGTTTACATGGTCTTCTCACAGCGTTTAAAATTATACTTATCAGAATGCCAGTCCTTCGGAAAATCGTGTACTTTCGACTCTCCGAATGACACCTGTATTTCATTATCAACAGGGTTTGATTGTAAAATGAAATGCATGAATCTCAGATGAGATAACTCTGGCTAGTGTCGTTTATACCTCTAACTCTTCTGTTCATACGTGTTTTAAACATATAATTGGCTGACCCTGTGATAAACATGAATACATATTTACGGTCAGGAACTAGCAAATTACGTGCAAAAAATGTTTACCACTCTACCTTTTCATTATGGCCACAATAAATTTCATCCATCTTAAAATACAGGAACTAATGAAATACGAGTAAAGCCAGAAAACCTTTTATGAAAATACATCGGCCTATATATCATCATTTTGTCAGACCGTTGATTTTTATTTTTCGACTAATGCTCGTTGGTATCGCAAAATAGTTTTCTTGTTATAAAACCGATTAATGAGGTATATCTTCTTACCCGGTAGGATATTGACTTTGTTTCGTCTCAAGATATTTTGAATTAGAATTTTCAGTTGCCTTCTACGTATCGTAATATTTATTTACAGTTATATAAAATCATTCCCTTAAAAATATGATACATTACTGGCCAAAATTTATGTTACAAAAATCGAACAACTAGGAAAATAGATAACTCCCTTTTGTTTATTTTTCTTTGTGTCGGTATCGAATGAACACTCGTGATTTTTTAAAAAACCGTGTTAACATTTAGCAGCAAATGAAACCAATTTTTAATTTCCTGAAGAACTCGAAAGATCTTTACAATATGGTACTACATATTTCGTAAGTGATATTTAACTAAAAACTATAAATCTCATTAAAAGGTACCTTCATATGTTCTGCCCTACCGTTAACTAGACGTTGACATTGGGTGTGGACTTTATATTACAATCACACTCGACGTGACGCCCAGAATCAGTACGGACCAATCAGAACGCAGCATAACCTGACGAATGACGTAACGCTCAAGACACTTTGTCATTGGTTGACATCGGTGTGACGTAGTACAGTAATATAAACTCTCTGATTGGACAATATTAACGAATCAAAATGACGCAAAAGAAGACATCTGATTGGTTAAAACTGGGCTTTCTTACTGGCCGAAAATACGAGACTCTGCTAGGGCAATTATTACCTGAGCCGTTGACGTCACATGCGCATCACACTCAACTTGGCCCGACTTACTCACGCAACCCTAATAGATCGTTTGTTGAATACCAGTTTTATTTTGATACATATTTGTTTGTTTCTGTTAAACACAATAATAGCGTAGGTCAAAAATGATTTGTCTAGTAACGTCTTGTCAAGTCTATTTTTCGTTGATTTAGGATCTGTTAGTTAAAGGGAAATTTATAAGCAGTATTTATATCTTCTACACAGGCAGTGTAAAAATATAACTTTTAACACCTGATTCGTACAGATGAGATAAATAAAAAATAATTTGGCGACAGCAATCGCTTACTTGTCGTAGCGAAAGTATAAGCAGAAAAATTACGATCCCGATAGCTGTGATTTTATAGAGTTTTAGGCCTGTAATCAGTGTTTATGTAGGCAGCTTGTTCGAATATTACAATTTTATAAGCATTTTCAGATGCGACTTTTTAACGTTCCGAAACCGAACAATTCATGCGTTCTCTTAAGCAAGGTAGGCTAATAAAATTACTTATTTGCAAACCAATTTGTCACTAAACTAAAATGCTGGCTGTTGAAATTGTTGTGCAATGAAAATTGTATTTTAGGTAAGCAGTGGACAAGGTGGTTTGAACCTCTAAAATGTTTTTTGAGTGAGATGAGTTGAATTGGTTTACATGGTCTTCTCACAGCGTTTATAATTATACTTATCAGAATGCCAGTCCTTCGGAAAATCGTGTACTTTCGACTCTCCGAATGACACCTGTATTTCATTATCAACAGGGTTTGATTGTAAAATGAAATGCATGAATCTCAGATGAGATAACTCTGGCTAGTGTCGTTTATACCTCTACCTCTTCTGTTCATACGTGCTTTAAACATATAGTTGGCTGACCCTGTGATAAACATGAATACATATTTACGGTCAGGAACTAGCAAATTACGTGCAAAAAATGTTTACCACTCTACCTTTTCATTATGGCCACAATAAATTTCATCCATCTTAAAATACAGGAACTAATGAAATAAGAGTAAAGCCAGAAAACCTTTTATGAAAATACATCGGCCTATATTTCATCATTTTGTCAGACCGTTGATTTTTATTTTTCGACTAATGCTCGTTGGTAGAGCAAAATAGTTTTCTTGTTATAAAACCGATTAATGAGGTATATCTTCTTACCCGGTAGGACATTGACTTTGTTTCGTCTCAAGATATTTTGAATTAGAATTTTCAGTTGCCTTCTACGTATCGTAATATTTATTTACAGTTATATAAAATCATTCCCTTAAAAATATGATACATTACTGGCCAAATTTTATGTTACAAAAATCGAACAACTAGGAAAATAGATAACTCCCTTTTGTTTATTTTTCTTTGTGTCGGTATCGAATGAACACTCGTGATTTTTTAAAAAACCGTGTTAACATTTAGCAGCAAATGAAACCAATTTTTAATTTCCTGAAGAACTCGAAAGATCTCTACAATATGGTTATACATATTTCGTAAGTGATATTTAACTAGAAACTATAAATCTCATTAAAAGGTACCTTCATATGTTCTGCCCTACCGTTAACTAGAAGTTGACATTGGGTGTGGACTTTATATTACAATCACACTCGACGTGACGCCCAGAATCAGTACGGACCAATCAGAACGCAGCATATCCTGACGAATGACGTAACGCTCAAGACACTTTGTCATTGGTTGACATCGGTGTGACGTAGTACAGTAATATAAACTCTCTGATTGGACAATATTAACGAATCAAAATGACGCAAAAGAAGACATCTGATTGGGTAAAACTAGGCTTTCTTATTGGCCGAAAATACGAGACTCTGATTGGGCAATTATTACCTGAGCAGTTGACGTCACATGCGCATCACACTCAACTTGGCCCGACTTACTCACGCAACCCTAATAGATCGTTTGTTGAATACCAGTTTTATTTTGATACATATTTTTTTGTTTCTGTTAAACACAATAATAGCGTAGGTCAAAAATGATTTGTCTGGTAACGTCTTGTCAAGTCTATTTTTCGTTGATTTAGGATCTGTTAGTTGAAGGGAAATTTATAAGCAGTATTTATATCTTCTACACAGGCAGTGTAAAAATATAACTTTTAACACCTGATTCGTACAGATGAGATAAATAAAAAATAATTTGGCGACAGCAATCGCTTACTTGTCGTAGCGAAAGTATAAGCAGAAAAATTACGATCCCGATAGCTGTGATTTAATAGAGTTTTAGGCCTGTAATCAGTGTTTATGTAGGCAGCTTGTTCGAATATTACAATTTTATAAGCATTTTCAGATGCGACTTTTTAACGTTCCGAAACCGAACAATTCATGCGTTCTCTTAAGCAAGGTAGGCTAATAAAATTACTTATTTTCAAACCAATTTGTCACTAAACTAAAATGCTGGCGGTTGAAATTGTTGTGCAATGAAAATTGTATTTTAGGTAAGCAGCGGACAAGGTGGTTTGAACCTCTAAAATGTTTTTTGAGTGAGATGAGTTGAATTGGTTTACATGGTCTTCTCACAGCGTTTATAATTATACTTATCAGAATGCCAGTCCTTCGGAAAATCGTGTACTTTCGACTCTCCGAATGACACCTGTATTTCATTATCAACAGGGTTTGATTGTAAAATGAAATGCATGAATCTCAGATGAGATAACTCTGGCTAGTGTCGTTTATACCTCTACCTCTTCTGTTCATACGTGCTTTAAACATATAATTGGCTGACCCTGTGATAAACATGAATACATATTTACGGTCAGGAACTAGCAAATTACGTGCAAAAAATGTTTACCACTCTACCTTTTCATTATGGCCACAATAAATTTCATCCATCTTAAAATACAGGAACTAATGAAATAAGAGTAAAGCCAGAAAACCTTTTATGAAAATACATCGGCCTATATATCATCATTTTGTCAGACCGTTGATTTTTATTTTTCGACTAATGCTCGTTGGTAGAGCAAAATAGTTTTCTTGTTATAAAACCGATTAATGAGGTATATCTTCTTACCCGGTAGGACATTGACTTTGTTTCGTCTCAGGATATTTTGAATTAGAATTTTCAGTTGCCTTCTACGTATCGTAATATTTATTTACAGTTATATAAAATCATTCCCTTTAAAATATGATACATTACTGGCCAAAATTTATGTTACAAAAATCGAACAACTAGGAAAATAGATAACTCCCTTTTGTTTATTTTTCTTTGTGTCGGTATCGAATGAACACTCGTGATTTTTTAAAAAACCGTGTTAACATTTAGCAGCAAATGAAACCAGTTTTTAATTTCCTGAAGAACTCGAAAGATCTCTACAATATGGTAGCCTACTACTTATTTCGTAAGTGATATTTAACTAGAAACTATAAATCTCATTAAATGGTACCTTCATATGTTCTGCCCTACCGTTAACTAGAAGTTGACATTGGGTGTGGACTTTATATTACAATCACACTCGACGTGACGCCCAGAATCAGTACGGACCAATCAGAATGCAGCATATCCTGACGAATGACGTAACGCTCAAGACACTTTGTCATTGGTTGACATCGGTGTGACGTAGTACAGTAATATAAACTCTCTGATTGGACAATATTAACCAATCAAAATGACGCAAAAGAAGACATCTGATTGGTTAAAACTGGGCTTTCTTATTGGCCGAAAATACGAGACTCTGATTGGGCAATTATTACCTGAGCCGTTGACGTCACATGCGCATCACACATGCCCGACTTACTCACGCAACCCTAATAGATCGTTTGTTGAATACCAGTTTTATTTTGATACATATTTTTTTGTTTCTGTTAAACACAATAATAGCGTAGGTCAAAAATGATTTGTCTAGTAACGTCTTGTCAAGTCTATTTTTCGTTGATTTAGGATCTGTTAGTTAAAGGGAAATTTATAAGCAGTATTTATATCTTCTACACAGGCAGTGTAAAAATATAACTTTTAACACCTGATTCGTACAGATGAGATAAATAAAAAATAATTTGGCGACAGCAATCGCTTACTTGTCGTAGCGAAAGTATAAGCAGAAAAATTACGATCCCGATAGCTGTGATTTTATAGAGTTTTAGGCCTGTAATCAGTGTTTATGTAGGCAGCTTGTTCGAATATTACAATTTTATAAGCATTTTCAGATGCGACTTTTTAACGTTCCGAAACCGAACAATTCATGCGTTCTCTTAAGCAAGGTAGGCTAATAAAATTACTTATTTTCAAACCAATTTGTCACTAAACTAAAATGCTGGCTGTTGAAATTGTTGTGCAATGAAAATTGTATTTTAGGTAAGCAGCGGACAAGGTGGTTTGAACCTCTAAAATGTTTTTTGAGTGAGATGAGTTGAATTGGTTTACATGGTCTTCTCACAGCGTTTATAATTATACTTATCAGAATGCCAGTCCTTCGGAAAATCGTGTACTTTCGACTCTCCGAATGACACCTGTATTTCATTATCAACAGGGTTTGATTGTAAAATGAAATGCATGAATCTCAGATGAGATAACTCTGGCTAGTGTCGTTTATACCTCTACCTCTTCTGTTCATACGTGCTTTAAACATATAATTGGCTGACCCTGTGATAAACATGAATACATATTTACGGTCAGGAACTAGCAAATTACGTGCAAAAAATGTTTACCACTCTACCTTTTCATTATGGCCACAATAAATTTCATCCATCTTAAAATACAGGAACTAATGAAATAAGAGTAAAGCCAGAAAACCTTTTATGAAAATACATCGGCCTATATATCATCATTTTGTCAGACCGTTGATTTTTATTTTTCGACTAATGCTCGTTGGTAGAGCAAAATAGTTTTCTTGTTATAAAACCGATTAATGAGGTATATCTTCTTACCCGGTAGGACATTGACTTTGTTTCGTCTCAGGATATTTTGAATTAGAATTTTCAGTTGCCTTCTACGTATCGTAATATTTATTTACAGTTATATAAAATCATTCCCTTTAAAATATGATACATTACTGGCCAAAATTTATGTTACAAAAATCGAACAACTAGGAAAATAGATAACTCCCTTTTGTTTATTTTTCTTTGTGTCGGTATCGAATGAACACTCGTGATTTTTTAAAAAACCGTGTTAACATTTAGCAGCAAATGAAACCAGTTTTTAATTTCCTGAAGAACTCGAAAGATCTCTACAATATGGTAGCCTACTACTTATTTCGTAAGTGATATTTAACTAGAAACTATAAATCTCATTAAATGGTACCTTCATATGTTCTGCCCTACCGTTAACTAGAAGTTGACATTGGGTGTGGACTTTATATTACAATCACACTCGACGTGACGCCCAGAATCAGTACGGACCAATCAGAATGTAGCATATCCTGACGAATGACGTAACGCTCAAGACACTTTGTCATTGGTTGACATCGGTGTGACGTAGTACAGTAATATAAACTCTCTGATTGGACAATATTAACCAATCAAAATGACGCAAAAGAAGACATCTGATTGGTTAAAACTGGGCTTTCTTATTGGCCGAAAATACGAGACTCTGATTGGGCAATTATTACCTGAGCCTTTGACGTCACATGCGCATCACACTCAACTTGGCCCGACTTACTCACGCAACCCTAATAGATCGTTTGTTGAATACCAGTTTTATTTTGATACATATTTTTTTGTTTCTGTTAAACACAATAATAGCGTAGGTCAAAAATGATTTGTCTAGTAACGTCTTGTCAAGTCTATTTTTCGTTGATTTAGGATCTGTTAGTTGAAGGGAACTTTATAAGCAGTATTTACATCTTCTACACAGGCAGTGTAAAAATATAACTTTTAACACCTGATTCGTACAGATGAGATAAATAAAAAATAATTTGCCGACAGCAATCGCTTACTTGTCGTAGCGAAAGTATAAGCAGAAAAATTACGATCCCGATAGCTGTGATTTTATAGAGTTTTAGGCCTGTAATCAGTGTTTATGTAGGCAGCCAGTTCGAATATTACAATTTTATAAGCATTTTCAGATGCGACGTTTTAACGTTCCGAAACCGAACAATTCATGCGTTCTCTTAAGCAAGGTAGGCTAATAAAATTACTTATTTTCAACCATTTTGTCACTAAACTAAAATGCTGGCTGTTTAAATTGTTGTGCAATGAAAATTGTATTTTAGGTAAGCAGCGGACAAGGTGGTTTGAACCTCTAAAATGTTTTTTGAGTGAGATGAGTTGAATTGCTTTACATGGTCTTCTCACAGCGTTTATAATTATACTTATCAGAATGCCAGTCCTTCGGAAAATCGTGTACTTTCGACTCTCCGAATGACACCTGTATTTCATTATCAACAGGGTTTGATTGTAAAATGAAATGCATGAATCTCAGATGAGATAACTCTGGCTAGTGTCGTTTATACCTCTACCTCTTCTGTTCATACGTGCTTTAAACATATAGTTGGCTGACCCTGTGATAAACATGAATACAGATTTACGGTCAGGAACTAGCAAATTACGTGCAAAAAATGTTTACCACTCTACCTTTTCATTATGGCCACAATAAATTTCATCCATCTTAAAATACAGGAACTAATGAAATAAGAGTAAAGCCAGAAAACCTTTTATGAAAATACATCGGCCTATATATCATCATTTTGTCAGACCGTTGATTTTTATTTTTCGACTAATGCTCGTTGGTAGAGCAAAATAGTTTTCTTGTTATAAAACCGATTAATGAGGTATATCTTCTTACCCGGTAGGACATTGACTTTGTTTCGTCTCAAGATATTTTGAATTAGAATTTTCAGTTGCCTTCTACGTATCGTAATATTTATTTACAGTTATATAAAATCATTCCCTTAAAAATATGATACATTACTGGCCAAATTTTATGTTACAAAAATCGAACAACTAGGAAAATAGATAACTCCCTTTTGTTTATTTTTCTTTGTGTCGGTATCGAATGAACACTCGTGATTTTTTAAAAAACCGTGTTAACATTTAGCAGCAAATGAAACCAATTTTTAATTTCCTGAAGAACTCGAAAGATCTCTACAATATGGTACTACATATTTCGTAAGTGATATTTAACTAGAAACTATAAATCTCATTAAAAGGTACCTTCATATGTTCTGCCCTACCGTTAACTAGAAGTTGACATTGGGTGTGGACTTTATATTACAATCACACTCGACGTGACGCCCAGAATCAGTACGGACCAATCAGAACGCAGCATATCCTGACGAATGACGTAACGCTCAAGACACTTTGTCATTGGTTGAAATCGGTGTGACGTAGTACAGTAACATAAACTCTCTGATTGGACAATATTAACCAATCAAAATGACGCAAAAGAAGACATCTGATTGGGTAAAACTAGGCTTTCTTATTGGCCGAAAATACGAGACTCTGATTGGGCAATTATTACCTGAGCCGTTGACGTCACATGCGCATCACACTCAACTTGGCCCGACTTACTCACGCAACCCTAATAGATCGTTTGTTGAATACCAGTTTTATTTTGATACATATTTTTTTGTTTCTGTTAAACACAATAATAGCGTAGGTCAAAAATGATTTGTCTGGTAACGTCTTGTCAAGTCTATTTTTCGTTGATTTAGGATCTGTTAGTTGAAGGGAAATTTATAAGCAGTATTTATATCTTCTACACAGGCAGTGTAAAAATATAACTTTTAACACCTGATTCGTACAGATGAGATAAATAAAAAAAAATTTAGCGACAGCAATCGCTTACTTGTCGTAGCGAAAGTATAAGCAGAAAAATTACGATCCCGATAGCTGTGATTTAATAGAGTTTTAGGCCTGTAATCAGTGTTTATGTAGGCAGCTTGTTCGAATATTACAATTTTATAAGCATTTTCAGATGCGACTTTTTAACGTTCCGAAACCGAACAATTCATGCGTTCTCTTAAGCAAGGTAGGCTAATAAAATTACTTATTTTCAAACCAATTTGTCACTAAACTAAAATGCTGGCGGTTGAAATTGTTGTGCAATGAAAATTGTATTTTAGGTAAGCAGCGGACAAGGTGGTTTGAACCTCTAAAATGTTTTTTGAGTGAGATGAGTTGAATTGGTTTACATGGTCTTCTCACAGCGTTTATAATTATACTTATCAGAATGCCAGTCCTTCGGAAAATCGTGTACTTTCGACTCTCCGAATGACACCTGTATTTCATTATCAACAGGGTTTGATTGTAAAATGAAATGCATGAATCTCAGATGAGATAACTCTGGCTAGTGTCGTTTATACCTCTACCTCTTCTGTTCATACGTGCTTTAAACATATAATTGGCTGACCCTGTGAAAAACATGAATACATATTTACGGTCAGGAACTAGCAAATTACGTGCAAAAAATGTTTACCACTCTACCTTTTCATTATGGTCACAATAAATTTCATCCATCTTAAAATACAGGAACTAATGAAATAAGAGTAAAGCCAGAAAACCTTTTATGAAAATACATCGGCCTATATCATCATTTTGTCAGACCGTTGATATTTATTTTTCGACTAATGCTCGTTGGTAGAGCAAAATAGTTTTCTTATTATAAAACCGATTAATGAGGTATATCTTCTTACCCGGTAGGACATTGACTTTGTTTCGTCTCAAGATATTTTGAATTAGAATTTTCAGTTGCCTTCTACGTATCGTAATATTTATTTACAGTTATATAAAATCATTCCCTTAAAAATATGATACATTACTGGCCAAAATTTATGTTACAAAAATCGAACAACTAGGAAAAATAGATAACTCCCTTTTGTTTATTTTTCTTTGTGTCGGTATCGAATGAACACTCGTGATTTTTTAAAAAACCGTGTTAACATTTAGCAGCAAATGAAACCAATTTTTAATTTCCTGAAGAACTCGAAAGATCTCTACAATATGGTAGCCTACTACATATTTCGTAAGTGATATTTAACTAGAAACTATAAATCTCATTAAAAGGTACCTTCATATGTTCTGCCCTACCGTTAACTAGAAGTTGACATTGGGTGTGGACTTTATATTACAATCACACTCGACGTGACGCCCAGAATCAGTACGGACCAATCAGAATGCAGCATATCCTGACGAATGACGTAACGCTCAAGACACTTTGTCATTGGTTGACATCGGTGTGACGTAGTACAGTAATATAAACTCTCTGATTGGACAATATTAACCAATCAAAATGACGCAAAAGAAGACATCTGATTGGTTAAAACTGGGCTTTCTTATTGGCCGAAAATACGAGACTCTGATTGGGCAATTATTACCTGAGCCGTTGACGTCACATGCGCATCACACATGCCCGACTTACTCACGCAACCCTAATAGATCGTTTGTTGAATACCAGTTTTATTTTGATACATATTTTTTTGTTTCTGTTAAACACAATAATAGCGTAGGTCAAAAATGATTTGTCTAGTAACGTCTTGTCAAGTCTATTTTTCGTTGATTTAGGATCTGTTAGTTAAAGGGAAATTTATAAGCAGTATTTATATCTTCTACACAGGCAGTGTAAAAATATAACTTTTAACACCTGATTCGTACAGATGAGATAAATAAAAAATAATTTGGCGACAGCAATCGCTTACTTGTCGTAGCGAAAGTATAAGCAGAAAAATTACGATCCCGATAGCTGTGATTTTATAGAGTTTTAGGCCTGTAATCAGTGTTTATGTAGGCAGCTTGTTCGAATATTACAATTTTATAAGCATTTTCAGATGCGACTTTTTAACGTTCCGAAACCGAACAATTCATGCGTTCTCTTAAGCAAGGTAGGCTAATAAAATTACTTATTTTCAAACCAATTTGTCACTAAACTAAAATGCTGGCTGTTGAAATTGTTGTGCAATGAAAATTGTATTTTAGGTAAGCAGCGGACAAGGTGGTTTGAACCTCTAAAATGTTTTTTGAGTGAGATGAGTTGAATTGGTTTACATGGTCTTCTCACAGCGTTTATAATTATACTTATCAGAATGCCAGTCCTTCGGAAAATCGTGTACTTTCGACTCTCCGAATGACACCTGTATTTCATTATCAACAGGGTTTGATTGTAAAATGAAATGCATGAATCTCAGATGAGATAACTCTGGCTAGTGTCGTTTATACCTCTACCTCTTCTGTTCATACGTGCTTTAAACATATAATTGGCTGACCCTGTGATAAACATGAATACATATTTACGGTCAGGAACTAGCAAATTACGTGCAAAAAATGTTTACCACTCTACCTTTTCATTATGGCCACAATAAATTTCATCCATCTTAAAATACAGGAACTAATGAAATAAGAGTAAAGCCAGAAAACCTTTTATGAAAATACATCGGCCTATATATCATCATTTTGTCAGACCGTTGATTTTTATTTTTCGACTAATGCTCGTTGGTAGAGCAAAATAGTTTTCTTGTTATAAAACCGATTAATGAGGTATATCTTCTTACCCGGTAGGACATTGACTTTGTTTCGTCTCAGGATATTTTGAATTAGAATTTTCAGTTGCCTTCTACGTATCGTAATATTTATTTACAGTTATATAAAATCATTCCCTTTAAAATATGATACATTACTGGCCAAAATTTATGTTACAAAAATCGAACAACTAGGAAAATAGATAACTCCCTTTTGTTTATTTTTCTTTGTGTCGGTATCGAATGAACACTCGTGATTTTTTAAAAAACCGTGTTAACATTTAGCAGCAAATGAAACCAGTTTTTAATTTCCTGAAGAACTCGAAAGATCTCTACAATATGGTAGCCTACTACTTATTTCGTAAGTGATATTTAACTAGAAACTATAAATCTCATTAAATGGTACCTTCATATGTTCTGCCCTACCGTTAACTAGAAGTTGACATTGGGTGTGGACTTTATATTACAATCACACTCGACGTGACGCCCAGAATCAGTACGGACCAATCAGAACGCAGCATATCCTGACGAATGACGTAACGCTCAAGACACTTTGTCATTGGTTGACATCGGTGTGACGTAGTACAGTAATATAAACTCTCTGATTGGACAATATTAACCAATCAAAATGACGCAAAAGAAGACATCTGATTGGCTAAAACTGGGCTTTCTTATTGGCCGAAAATACAAGACTCTGATTGGGCAATTATTACCTGAGCCGTTGACGTCACATGCGCATCACACATGCCCGACTTACTCACGCAACCCTAATAGATCGTTTGTTGAATACCAGTTTTATTTTGATACATATTTTTTTGTTTCTGTTAAACACAATAATAGCGTAGGTCAAAAATGATTTGTCTAGTAACGTCTTGTCAAGTCTATTTTTCGTTGATTTAGGATCTGTTAGTTGAAGGGAACTTTATAAGCAGTATTTACATCTTCTACACAGGCAGTGTAAAAATATAACTTTTAACACCTGATTCGTACAGATGAGATAAATAAAAAATAATTTGGCGACAGCAATCGCTTACTTGTCGTAGCGAAAGTATAAGCAGAAAAATTACGATCCCGATAGCTGTGATTTTATAGAGTTTTAGGCCTGTAATCAGTGTATATGTAGGCAGCTTGTTCGAATATTACAATTTTATAAGCATTTTCAGATGCGACGTTTTAACGTTCCGAAACCGAACAATTCATGCGTTCTCTTAAGCAAGGTAGGCTAATAAAATTACTTATTTTCAACCATTTTGTCACTAAACTAAAATGCTGGCTGTTTAAATTGTTGTGCAATGAAAATTGTATTTTAGGTAAGCAGCGGACAAGGTGGTTTGAACCTCTAAAATGTTTTTTGAGTGAGATGAGTTGAATTGCTTTACATGGTCTTCTCACAGCGTTTATAATTATACTTATCAGAATGCCAGTCCTTCGGAAAATCGTGTACTTTCGACTCTCCGAATGACACCTGTATTTCATTATCAACAGGGTTTGATTGTAAAATGAAATGCATGAATCTCAGATGAGATAACTCTGGCTAGTGTCGTTTATACCTCTACCTCTTCTGTTCATACGTGCTTTAAACATATAGTTGGCTGACCCTGTGATAAACATGAATACAGATTTACGGTCAGGAACTAGCAAATTACGTGCAAAAAATGTTTACCACTCTACCTTTTCATTATGGCCACAATAAATTTCATCCATCTTAAAATACAGGAACTAATGAAATAAGAGTAAAGCCAGAAAACCTTTTATGAAAATACATCGGCCTATATATCATCATTTTGTCAGACCGTTGATTTTTATTTTTCGACTAATGCTCGTTGGTAGAGCAAAATAGTTTTCTTGTTATAAAACCGATTAATGAGGTATATCTTCTTACCCGGTAGGACATTGACTTTGTTTCGTCTCAAGATATTTTGAATTAGAATTTTCAGTTGCCTTCTACGTATCGTAATATTTATTTACAGTTATATAAAATCATTCCCTTAAAAATATGATACATTACTGGCCAAATTTTATGTTACAAAAATCGAACAACTAGGAAAATGGATAACTCCCATTTGTTCATTTTTCTTTGTGTCGGTATCGAATGAACACTCGTGATTTTTTAAAAAACCGTGTTAACATTTAGCAGCAAATGAAACCAATTTTTAATTTCCTGAAGAACTCGAAAGATCTCTACAATATAGTAGCCTACTACATATTTCGTAAGTGATATTTAACTAGAAACTATAAATCTCATTAAAAGGTACCTTCATATGTTCTGCCCTACCGTTAACTAGAAGTTGACATTGGGTGTGGACTTTATATTACAATCACACTCGACGTGACGCCCAGAATCAGTACGGACCAATCAGAACGCAGCATATCCTGACGAATGACGTAACGCTCAAGACACTTTGTCATTGGTTGACATCGGTGTGACGTAGTACAGTAATATAAACTCTCTGATTGGACAATATTAACCAATCAAAATGACGCAAAAGAAGACATCTGATTGGTTAAAACTGGGCTTTCTTATTGGCCGAAAATACGAGACTCTGATTGGGCAATTATTACCTGAGCCGTTGACGTCACATGCGCATCACACTCAACTTGGCCCGACTTACTCACGCAACCCTAATAGATCGTTTGTTGAATACCAGTTTTATTTTGATACATATTTTTTTGTTTCTGTTAAACACAATAATAGCGTAGGTCAAAAATGATTTGTCTAGTAACGTCTTGTTAAGTCTATTTTTCGTTGATTTAGGATCTGTTAGTTGAAGGGAACTTTATAAGCAGTATTTACATCTTCTACACAGGCAGTGTAAAAATATAACTTTTAACACCTGATTCGTACAGATGAGATAAATAAAAAATAATTTGGCGACAGCAATCGCTTACTTGTCGTAGCGAAAGTATAAGCAGAAAAATTACGATCCCGTTAGCTGTGATTTTATAGAGTTTTAGGCCTGTAATCAGTGTTTATGTAGGCAGCCAGTTCGAATATTACAATTTTATAAGCATTTTCAGATGCGACTTTTTAACGTTCCGAAACCGAACAATTCATGCGTTCTCTTAAGCAAGGTAGGCTAATAAAATTACTTATTTTCAAACCAATTTGTCACTAAACTAAAATGCTGGCTGTTGAAATTGTTGTGCAATGAAAATTGTATTTTAGGTAAGCAGCGGACAAGGTGGTTTGAACCTCTAAAATGTTTTTTGAGTGAGATGAGTTGAATTGGTTTACATGGTCTTCTCACAGCGTTGATAATTATACTTATCAGAATGCCAGTCCTTCGGAAAATCGTGTACTTTCGACTCTCCGAATGACACCTGTATTTCATTATCAACAGGGTTTGATTGTAAAATGAAATGCATGAATCTCAGATGAGATAACTCTGGCTAGTGTCGTTTATACCTCTACCTCTTCTGTTCATACGTGCTTTAAACATATAATTGGCTGACCCTGTGATAAACATGAATACATATTTACGGTCAGGAACTAGCAAATTACGTGCAAAAAATGTTTACCACTCTACCTTTTCATTATGGTCACAATAAATTTCATCCATCTTAAAATACAGGAACTAATGAAATAAGAGTAAAGCCAGAAAACCTTTTATGAAAATACATCGGCCTATATATCATCATTTTGTCAGACCGTTGATTTTTATTTTTCGACTAATGCTCGTTGGTAGAGCAAAATAGTTTTCTTGTTATAAAACCGATTAATGAGGTATATCTTCTTACCCGGTAGGACATTGACTTTGTTTCGTCTCAAGATATTTTGAATTAGAATTTTCAGTTGCCTTCTACGTATCGTAATATTTATTTACAGTTATATAAAATCATTCCCTTAAAAATATGATACATACTGGCCAAAATTTATGTAACAAAAATCGAACCACTAGGAAAATAGATAACTCCCTTTTGTTTATTTTTCTTTGTGTCGGTATCGAATGAACACTCGTGATTTTTTTAAAAACCGTGTTAACATTTAGCAGCAAATGAAACCAATTTTTAATTTCCTGAAGAACTCGAAAGATCTCTACAATATGGTACTACATATTTCGTAAGTGATATTTAACTAGAAACTATAAATCTCATTAGAAGGTACCTTCATATGTTCTGCCCTACCGTTAACTAGACGTTGACATTGGGTGTGGACTTTATATTACAATCACACTCGTCGTGACGCCCAGAATCAGTACGGACCAATCAGAACGCAGCATATCCTGACGAAAGACGTAACGCTCAAGGCACTTTGTCATTGGTTGACATCAGTGTGACGTAGTACAGTAATATAAACTCTCTGATTGGACAATATTAACCAATCAAAATGACGCAAAAGAAGACATCTGATTGGTTAAAACTGGGCTTTCTTATTGGCCGAAAATACGAGACTCTGATTGGGCAATTATTACCTGAGCCTTTGACGTCACATGCGCATCACACTCAACTTGGTCCGACTTACTCACGCAACCCTAATTGATCGTTTGTTGAATACCAGTTTTATTTTGATACATATTTTTTTGTTTCTGTTAAACACAATAATAGCGTAGGTCAAAAATGATTTGTCTAGTAACGTCTTGTCAAGTCTAATTTTCGTTGATTTAGGATCTGTTAGTTAAAGGGAAATTTATAAGCAGTATTTATATCTTCTACACAGGCAGTGTAAAAATATAACTTTTAACACCTGATTCGTACAGATCAGATAAATAAAAAATAATTTGGCGACAGCAATCGCTTACTTGTCGTAGCGAAAGTATAAGCAGAAAAATTACGATCCCGATAGCTGTGATTTTATAGAGTTTTAGGCCTGTAATCAGTGTTTATGTAGGCAGCTTGTTTGAATATTACAATTTTATAAGCATTTCCAGATGCGACTTTTTAACGTTCCGAAACCGAACAATTCATGCGTTCTCTTAAGCAAGGTAGGCTAATAAAATTACTTATTTTCAAACCAATTTGTCACTAAACTAAAATGCTGGCTGTTGAAATTGTTGTGCAATGAAAATTGTATTTTAGGTAAGCAGCGGACAAGGTGGTTTGAACCTCTAAAATGTTTTTTGAGTGAGATGAGTTGAATTGGTTTACATGGTCTTCTCACAGCGTTTATAATTATACTTATCAGAATGCCAGTCCTTCGGAAAATCGTGTACTTTCGACTCTCCGAATGACACCTGTATTTCATTAACAACAGGGTTTGATTGTAAAATGAAACGCATGAATCTCAGATGAGATAACTCTGGCTAGTGTCGTTTATACCTCTACCTCTTCTGTTCATACGTGCTTTAAACATATAATTGGCTGACCCTGTGATAAACATGAATACATATTTACGGTCAGGAACTAGCAAATTACGTGCAAAAAATGTTTACCACTCTACCTTTTCATTATGGCCACAATAAATTTCATCCATCTTAAAATACAGGAACTAATGAAATAAGAGTAAAGCCAGAAAACCTTTTATGAAAATACATCGGCCTATATATCATCATTTTGTCAGACCGTTGATTTTTATTTTTCGACTAATGCTCGTTGGTAGAGCAAAATAGTTTTCTTGTTATAAAACCGATTAACGAGGTATATCTTCTTACCCGGTAGGACATTGACTTTGTTTCGTCTCAAGATATTTTGAATTAGAATTATCAGTTGCCTTCTACGTATCGTAATATTTATTTACAGTTATATAAAATCAATCCCTTAAAAATATGATACATTACTGGCCAAAATTTATGTTACAAAAATCGAACAACTAGGAAAATAGATAACTCCCTTTTGTTTATTTTTCTTTGTGTCGGAATCGAATGAACACTCGTGATTTTTTAAAAAACCGTGTTAACATTTAGCAGCAAATGAAACCAATTTTTAATTTCCTGAAGAACTCGAAAGATCTCTACAATATGGTACTACATATTTCGTAAGTGATATTTAACTAGAAACTATAAATCTCATTAAAAGGTACCTTCATATGTTCTGCCCTACCGTTAACTAGACGTTGACATTGGGTGTGGACTTTATATTACAATCACACTCGACGTGACGCCCAGAATCAGTACGGACCAATCAGGACGCAGCATATCCTGACGAATGACGTAACGCTCAAGACACTTTGTCATTGGTTGACATCGGTGTGACGTAGTACAGTAATATAAACTCTCTGATTGGACAATATTAACCAATCAAAATGACGCAAAAGAAAACATCTGATTGGTTAAAACTGGGCTTTCTTATTGGCCGAAAAGACGAGACTCTGATTGGGCAATTATTACCTGAGCCGTTGGCGTGACATGCGCATCACACTCAACGTGGCCCGACTTACTCACGCAACCCTAATAGATCGTTTGTTGAATACCAGTTTTATTTTGATACATATTTTTTTGTTTCTGTTAAACACAATAATAGCGTAGGTCAAAAATGATTTGTCTAGTAACGTCTTGTCAAGTCTATTTTTCGTTGATTTAGGATCTGTTAGTTGAAGGGAACTTTATAAGCAGTATTTACATCTTCTACACAGGCAGTGTAAAAATATAACTTTTAACACCTGATTCGTACAGATGAGATAAATAAAAAATAATTTGGCGACAGCAATCGCTTACTTGTCGTAGCGAAAGTATAAGCAGAAAAATTACGATCCCGATA
This sequence comes from Catonia carolina, assembly GCA_035578175.1. Taxonomy (NCBI): domain Eukaryota; kingdom Metazoa; phylum Arthropoda; class Insecta; order Hemiptera; family Achilidae; genus Catonia; species Catonia carolina. The sequence continues at coordinate 65,479,754 of JAQMRL010000004.1, read as the reverse complement.
GCTGTGATTTTATAGAGTTTTAGGCCTGTAATCAGTGTTTATGTAGGCAGCTTGTTCGAATATTACAATTTTATAAGCATTTTCAGATGCGACTTTTTAACGTTCCGAAACCGAACAATTCATGCGTTCTCTTAAGCAAGGTAGGCTAATAAAATTACTTATTTTCAAACCATTTTGTCACTAAACTAAAATGCTGGCTGTTGAAATTGTTGTGCAATGAAAATTGTATTTTAGGTAAGCAGCGGACAAGGTGGTTTGAACCTCTAAAATGTTTTTTGAGTGAGATGAGTTGAATTGGTTTACATGGTCTTCTCACAGCGTTTATAATTATACTTATCAGAATGCCAGTCCTTCGGAAAATCGTGTACTTTCGACTCTCCGAATGACACCTGTATTTCATTATCAACAGGGTTTGATTGTAAAATGAAATGCATGAATCTCAGATGAGATAACTCTGGTTAGTGTCGTTTATACCTCTACCTCTTCTGTTCATACGTGCTTTAAACATATAATTGGCTGACCCTGTGATAAACATGAATACATATTTACGGTCAGGAACTAGCAAATTACGTGCAAAAAATGTTTACCACTCTACCTTCTCATAATGGCCACAATAAATTTCATCCATCTTAAAATACAGGAACTAATGAAATAAGAGTAAAGCCAGAAAACCTGTTATGAAAATACATCGGCCTATATATCATCATTTTGTCAGACCGTTGATTTTTATTTTTCGACTAATGCTCCTTGGTAGAGCAAAATAGTTTTCTTGTTATAAAACCGATTAATGAGGTATATCTTCTTACCCGGTAGGACATTGACTTTGTTTCGTCTCAAGATATTTTGAATTAGAATTTTCAGTTGCCTTCTACGTATCGTAATATTTATTTACAGTTATATAAAATCATTCCCTTAAAAATATGATACATTACTGGCCAAAATTTATGTTACAAAAATCGAACAACTAGGAAAATAGATAACTCCTTTTTGTTTTATTTTTCTTTGTGTCGGTATCGAATGAACAATCGTGATTTTTTAAAAAAACGTGTTAACATTTAGCAGCAAATGAAACCAATTTTTAATTTCCTGAAGAACTCGAAAGATCTCTACAATATGGTAGCCTACTACATATTTCGTAAGTGATATTTAACTAGAAACTATAAATCTCATTAAAAGGTACCTTCATATGTTCTGCCCTACCGTTAACTAGAAGTTGACATTTGTGTGGACTTTATATTACAATCACACTCGACGTGACGCCCAGAATCAGTACGGACCAATCAGAACGCAGCATATCCTGACGAATGACGTAACGCTCAAGACACTTTGTCATTGGTTGACATCGGTGTGACGTAGTACAGTAATATAAACTCTCTGATTGGACAATATTAACCAATCAAAATGACGCAAAAGAAGACATCTGATTGGTTAAAACTGGGCTTTCTTATTGGCCGAAAATACGAGACTCTGATTGGGCAATTATTACCTGAGCCGTTGGCGTCACATGCGCATCACACTCAACTTGGCCCGACTTACTCACGCAACCCTAATAGATCGTTTGTTGAATACCAGTTTTACTTTGATACATATTTTTTTGTCTCTGATAAACACAATAATAGCGTAGGTCAAAAATGATTTGTCTAGTAACGTCTTGTCAAGTCTATTTTTCGTTGATTTAGGATCTGTTAGTTAAAGGGAAATTTATAAGCAGTATTTATATCTTCTACACAGGCAGTGTAAAAATATAACTTTTAACACCTGATTCGTACAGATGAGATAAATAAAAAATAATTTGGCGACAGCAATCGCTTACTTGTCGTAGCGAAAGTATAAGCAGAAAAATTACGATCCCGATAGCTGTGATTTTATAGAGTTTTAGGCCTGTAATCAGTGTTTATGTAGGCAGCTTGTTCGAATATTACAATTTTATAAGCATTTTCAGATGCGACTTTTTAACGTTCCGAAACCGAACAATTCATGCGTTCTCTTAAGCAAGGTAGGCTAATAAAATTACTTATTTTCAAACCAATTTGTCACTAAACTAAAATGCTGGCTGTTGAAATTGTTGTGCAATGAAAATTGTATTTTAGGTAAGCAGCGGACAAGGTGGTTTGAACCTCTAAAATGTTTTTTGAGTGAGATGAGTTGAATTGGTTTACATGGTCTTCTCACAGCGTTTATAATTATACTTATCAGAATGCCAGTCCTTCGGAAAATCGTGTACTTTCGACTCTCCGAATGTCACCTGTATTTCATTATCAACAGGGTTTGATTGTAAAATGAAATGCATGAATCTCAGATGAGATAACTCTGGCTAGTGTCGTTTATACCTCTACCTCTTCTGTTCATACGTGCTTTAAACATATAGTTGGCTGACCCTGTGATAAACATGAATACATATTTACGGTCAGGAACTAGCAAATTACGTGCAAAAAATGTTTACCACTCTACCTTTTCATTATGGCCACAATAAATTGCATCCATCTTAAAATACAGGAACTAATGAAATAAGAGTAAAGCCAGAAAACCTTTTATGAAAATACATCGGCCTATATATCATCATTTTGTCAGACCGTTGATTTTTATTTTTCGACTAATGCTCGTTGGTAGAGCAAAATAGTTTTCTTGTTATAAAACCGATTAATGAGGTATATCTTCTTACCCGGTAGGACATTGACTTTGTTTCGTCTCAAGATATTTTGAATTAGAATTTTCAGTTGCCTTCTACGTATCGTAATATTTATTTACAGTTATATAAAATCATTCCCTTAAAAATATGATACATTACTGGCCAAAATTTATGTTACAAAAATCGAACAACTAGGAAAATAGATAACTCCCTTTTGTTTATTTTTCTTTGTGTCGGTATCGAATGAACACTCGTGATTTTTTAAAAAACCGTGTTAACATTTAGCAGCAAATGAAACCAATTTTTAATTTCCTGAAGAACTCGAAAGATCTCTACAATATGGTACTACATATTTCGTAAGTGATATTTAACTAGAAACTATAAATCTCATTAAAAGGTACCTTCATATGTTCTGCCCTACCGTTAACTAGACGTTGACATTGGGTGTGGACTTTATATTACAATCACACTCGTCGTGACGCCCAGAATCAGTACGGACCAATCAGAACGCAGCATATCCTGACGAATGACGTAACGCTCAAGACACTTTGTCATTGGTTGACATCGGTGTGACGTAGTACAGTAATATAAACTCTCTGATTGGACAATTATAACCAATCAAAATGACGCAAAAGAAGACATCTGATTGGTTAAAACTGGGCTTTCTTATTGGCCGAAAATACGAGACTCTGATTGGGCAATTATTACCTGAGCCGTTGACGTCACATGCGCATCACACTCAACTTGGCCCGACTTACTCACGCAACCCTAATAGATCGTTTGTTGAATACCAGTTTTATTTTGATACATATTTTTTTGTTTCCGTTAAACACAATAATAGCGTAGGTCAAAAATGATTTGTCTAGTAACGTCTTGTCAAGTCTATTTTTCGTTGATTTAGGATCTGTTAGTTAAAGGGAAATTTATAAGCAGTATTTATATCTTCTACACAGGCAGTGTAAAAATATAACTTTTAACACCTGATTCGTACAGATGAGATAAATAAAAAATAATTTGGCGACAGCAATCGCTTACTTGTCGTAGCGAAAGTATAAGCAGAAAAATTACGATCCCGATAGCTGTGATTTTATAGAGTTTTAGGCCTGTAATCAGTGTTTATGTAGGCAGCTTGTTCGAATATTACAATTTTATAAGCATTTTCAGATGCGACTTTTTAACGTTCCGAAACCGAACAATTCATGCGTTCTCTTAAGCAAGGTAGGCTAATAAAATTACTTATTTTCAAACCAATTTGTCACTAAACTAAAATGCTGGCTGTTGAAATTGTTTTGCAATGAAAATTGTATTTTAGGTAAGCAGCGGACAAGGTGGTTTGAACCTCTAAAATGTTTTTTGAGTGAGAAGAGTTGAATTGGTTTACATGGTCTTCTCACAGCGTTTATAAATATACTTATCAGAATGCCAGTCCTTCGGAAAATCGTGTACTTTCGACTCTCCGAATGACACCTGTATTTCATTATCAACAGGGTTTGATTGTAAAATGAAATGCATGAATCTCAGATGAGATAACTCTGGCTAGTGTCGTTTATACCTCTACCTCTTCTGTTCATACGTGCTTTAAACATATAGTTGGCTGACCCTGTGATAAACATGAATACATATTTACGGTCAGGAACTAGCAAATTACGTGCAAAAAATGTTTACCACTCTACCTTTTCATTATGGCCACAATAAATTTCATCCATCTTAAAATACAGGAACTAATGAAATAAGAGTAAAGCCAGAAAACCTTTTATGAAAATACATCGGCCTATATATCATCATTTTGTCAGACCATTGATTTTTATTTTTCGACTAATGCTCGTTGGTAGAGCAAAATAGTTTTCTTGTTATAAAACCGATTAATGAGGTATATCTTCTTACCCGGTAGGACATTGACTTTGTTTCGTCTCAAGATATTTTGAATTAGAATTTTCAGTTGCCTTCTACGTATCGTAATATTTATTTACAGTTATATAAAATCATTCCCTTAAAAATATGATACATTACTGGCCAAAATTTAAGTTACAAAAATCGAACAACTAGGAAAATAGATAACTCCCTTTTGTTTATTTTTCTTTGTGTCGGTATCGAATGAACACTCGTGATTTTTTAGAAAACCGTGTTAACATTTAGCAGCAAATGAAACCAATTTTTAATTTCCTGAAGAACTCGAAAGATCTCTACAATATGGTAGCCTACTACATATTTCGTAAGTGATATTTAACTAGAAACTATAAATCTCATTAAAAGGTACCTTCATATGTTCTGCCCTACCGTTAACTAGAAGTTGACATTGGGTGTGGACTTTATATTACAATCACACTCGACGTGACGCCCAGAATCAGTACGGACCAATCAGAACGCAGCATATCCTGACGAATGACGTAACGCTCAAGACACTTTGTCATTGGTTGACATCGGTGTGACGTAGTACAGTAATATAAACTCTCTGATTGGACAATATTAACCAATCAAAATGACGCAAAAGAAGACATCTGATTGGTTAAAACTGGGCTTTCTTATTGGCCGAAAATACGAGACTCTGATTGGGCAATTATTACCTGAGCCGTTGACGTCACATGCGCATCACACATGCCCGACTTACTCACGCAACCCTAATAGATCGTTTGTTGAATACCAGTTTTATTTTGATACATATTTTTTTGTTTCTGTTAAACACAATAATAGCGTAGGTCAAAAATGATTTGTCTAGTAACGTCTTGTCAAGTCTATTTTTCGTTGATTTAGGATCTGTTAGTTAAAGGGAAATTTATAAGCAGTATTTATATCTTCTACACAGGCAGTGTAAAAATATAACTTTTAACACCTGATTCGTACAGATGAGATAAATAAAAAATAATTTGGCGACAGCAATCGCTTACTTGTCGTAGCGAAAGTATAAGCAGAAAAATTACGATCCCGATAGCTGTGATTTTATAGAGTTTTAGGCCTGTAATCAGTGTTTATGTAGGCAGCTTGTTCGAATATTACAATTTTATAAGCATTTTCAGATGCGACTTTTTAACGTTCCGAAACCGAACAATTCATGCGTTCTCTTAAGCAAGGTAGGCTAATAAAATTACTTATTTTCAAACCAATTTGTCACTAAACTAAAATGCTGGCTGTTGAAATTGTTGTGCAATGAAAATTGTATTTTAGGTAAGCAGCGGACAAGGTGGTTAGAACCTCTAAAATGTTTTTTGCGTGAGATGAGTTGAATTGGTTTACATGGTCTTCTCACAGCGTTTATAATTATACTTATCAGAATGCCAGTTCTTCGGAAAATCGTGTACTTTCGACTCTCCGAATGACACCTGTATTTCATTATCAACAGGGTTTGATTGTAAAATGAAATGCATGAATCTCAGATGAGATAACTCTGGCTAGTGTCGTTTATACCTCTACCTCTTCTGTTCATACGTGCTTTAAACATATAATTGGCTGACCCTGTGATAAACATGAATACATATTTACGGTCAGGAACTAGCAAATTACGTGCAAAAAATGTTTACCACTCTACCTTTTCATTATGGCCACAATAAATTTCATCCATCTTAAAATACAGGAACTAATGAAATAAGAGTAAAGCCAGAAAACCTTTCATGAAAATACATCGGCCTATATATCATCATTTTGTCAAACCGTTGATTTTTATTTTTCGACTAATGCTCGTTGGTAGAGCAAAATAGTTTTCTTGTTATAAAACCGATTAATGAGGTATATCTTCTTACCCGGTAGGACATTGACTTTGTTTCGTCTCAAGATATTTTGAATTAGAATTTTCAGTTGCCTTCTACGTATCGTAATATTTATTTACAGTTATATAAAATCATTCCCTTAAAAATATGATACATTACTGGCCAAAATTTATGTTACAAAAATCGAACAACTAGGAAAATAGATAACTCCCTTTTGTTTATTTTTCTTAGTGTCGGTATCGAATGAACACACGTGATTTTTTAAAAAACCGTGTTAACATTTAGCAGCAAATGAAACCAATTTTTAATTTCCTGAAGAACTCGAAAGATCTCTACAATATGGTAGCCTACTACATATTTCGTAAGTGATATTTAACAAGAAACTATAAATCTCATTAAAAGGTACCTTCATATGTTCTGCCCTACCGTTAACTAGAAGTTGACATTGGGTGTGGACTTTATATTACAATCACACTCGACGTGACGCCCAGAATCAGTACGGACCAATCAGAACGCAGCATATCCTGACGAATGACGTAACGCTCAAGACACTTTGTCATTGGTTGACATCGGTGTGACGTAGTACAGTAATATAAACTCTCTGATTGGACAATATTACCCAATCAAAATGACGCAAAAGAAGACATCTGATTGGTTAAAACTGGGCTTTCTTATTGGCCGAAAATACGAGACTCTGATTGGACAATTATTACCTGAGCCGTTGACGTCACATGCGCATCACACTCAACTTGGCCCGACTTACTCACGCAACCCTAATAGATCGTTTGTTGAATACCAGTTTTATTTTGATACATATTTTTTTGTTTCTGTTAAACACAATAATAGCGTAGGTCAAAAATGATTTGTCTAGTAACGTCTTGTCAAGTCTATTTTTCGTTGATTTAGGATCTGTTAGTTAAAGGGAAATTTATAAGCAGTATTTATATCTTCTACACAGGCAGTGTAAAAATATAACTTTTAACACCTGATTCGTACAGATGAGATAAATAAAAAATAATTTGGCGACAGCAATCGCTTACTTGTCGTAGCGAAAGTATAAGCAGAAAAATAACGATCCCGATAGCTGTGATTTTATAGAGTTTTAGGCCTGTAATCAGTGTTTATGTAGGCAGCTTGTTCGAATATTACAATTTTATAAGCATTTTCAGATGCGACTTTTTAACGTTCCGAAACCGAACAATTCATGCGTTCTCTTAAGCAAGGTAGGCTAATAAAATTACTTATTTTCAAACCAATTTGTCACTAAACTAAAATGCTGGCTGTTGAAATTGTTTTGCAATGAAAATTGTATTTTAGGTAAGCAGCGGACAAGGTGGTTTGAACCTCTAAAATGTTTTTTGAGTGAGAAGAGTTGAATTGGTTTACATGGTCTTCTCACAGCGTTTATAAATATACTTATCAGAATGCCAGTCCTTCGGAAAATCGTGTACTTTCGACTCTCCGAATGACACCTGTATTTCATTATCAACAGGGTTTGATTGTAAAATGAAATGCATGAATCTCAGATGAGATAACTCTGGCTAGTGTCGTTTATACCTCTACCTCTTCTGTTCATACGTGCTTTAAACATATAGTTGGCTGACCCTGTGATAAACATGAATACATATTTACGGTCAGGAACTAGCAAATTACGTGCAAAAAATGTTTACCACTCTACCTTTTCATTATGGCCACAATAAATTTCATCCATCTTAAAATACAGGAACTAATGAAATAAGAGTAAAGCCAGAAAACCTTTTATGAAAATACATCGGCCTATATATCATCATTTTGTCAGACCGTTGATTTTTATTTTTCGACTAATGCTCGTTGGTAGAGCAAAATAGTTTTCTTGTTATAAAACCGATTAATGAGGTATATCTTCTTACCCGGTAGGACATTGACTTTGTTTCGTCTCAAGATATTTTGAATTAGAATTTTCAGTTGCCTTCTACGTATCGTAATATTTATTTACAGTTATATAAAATCATTCCCTTAAAAATATGATACATTACTGGCCAAAATTTATGTTACAAAAATCGAACAACTAGGAAAATAGATAACTCCCTTTTGTTTATTTTTCTTTGTGTCGGTATCGAATGAACACTCGTGATTTTTTAAAAGACCGTGTTAACATTTAGCAGCAAATGAAACCAATTTTTAATTTCCTGAAGAACTCGAAAGATCTCTACAATATGGTAGCCTACTACATATTTCGTAAGTGATATTTAACTAGAAACTATAAATCTCATTAAAAGGTACCTTCATATGTTCTGCCCTACCGTTAACTAGAAGTTGACATTGGGTGTGGACTTTATATTACAATCACACTCGACGTGACGCCCAGAATCAGTACGGACCAATCAGAACGCAGCATATCCTGACGAATGACGTAACGCTCAAGACACTTTGTCATTGGTTGACATCGGTGTGACGTAGTACAGTAATATAAACTCTCTGATTGGACAATATTAACCAATCAAAATGACGCAAAAGAAGACATCTGATTGGCTAAAACTGGGCTTTCTTATTGGCCGAAAATACAAGACTCTGATTGGGCAATTATTACCTGAGCCGTTGACGTCACATGCGCATCACACATGCCCGACTTACTCACGCAACCCTAATAGATCGTTTGTTGAATACCAGTTTTATTTTGATACATATTTTTTTGTTTCTGTTAAACACAATAATAGCGTAGGTCAAAAATGATTTGTCTAGTAACGTCTTGTCAAGTCTATTTTTCGTTGATTTAGGATCTGTTAGTTAAAGAGAAATTTATAAGCAGTATTTATATCTTCTACACAGGCAGTGTAAAAATATAACTTTTAACACCTGATTCGTACAGATGAGATAAATAAAAAATAATTTGGCGACAGCAATCGCTTACTTGTCGTAGCGAAAGTATAAGCAGAAAAATTACGATCCCGATAGCTGTGATTTTATAGAGTTTTAGGCCTGTAATCAGTGTTTATGTAGGCAGCTTGTTCGAATATTACAATTTTATAAGCATTTTCAGATGCGACTTTTTAACGTTCCGAAACCGAACAATTCATGCGTTCTCTTAAGCAAGGTAGGCTAATAAAATTACTTATTTTCAAACCAATTTGTCACTAAACTAAAATGCTGGCTGTTGAAATTGTTGTGCAATGAAAATTGTATTTTAGGTAAGCAGCGGACAAGGTGGTTTGAACCTCTAAAATGTTTTTTGAGTGAGATGAGTTGAATTGGTTTACATGGTCTTCTCACAGCGTTTATAATTATACTTATCAGAATGCCAGTCCTTCGGAAAATCGTGTACTTTCGACTCTCCGAATGACACCTGTCTTTCATTATCAACAGGGTTTGATTGTAAAATGAAATGCATGAATCTCAGATGAGATAACTCTGGCTAGTGTCGTTTATACCTCTACCTCTTCTGTTCATACGTGCTTTAAACATATAATTGGCTGACCCTGTGATAAACATGAATACATATTTACAGTCAGGAACTAGCAAATTACGTGCAAAAAATGTTTACCACTCTACCTTTTCATTATGGCCACAATAAATTTCATCCATCTTAAAATACAGGAACTAATGAAATAAGAGTAAAGCCAGAAAACCTTTTATGAAAATACATCGTCCTATATATCATCATTTTGTCAGACCGTTGATTTTTATTTTTCGACTAATGCTCGTTGGTAGAGCAAAATAGTTTTCTTGTTATAAAACCGATTAATGAGGTATATCTTCTTACCCGGTAGGACATTGACTTTGTTTCGTCTCAAGATATTTTGAATTAGAATTTTCAGTTGCCTTCTACGTATCGTAATATTTATTTACAGTTATATAAAATCATTCCCTTAAAAATATAATACATTACTGGCCAAAATTTATGTTACAAAAATCGAACAACTAGGAAAATAGATAACTCCCTTTTGTTTATTTTTCTTTGTGTCGGTATCGAATGAACACTCGTGATTTTTTAAAAAACCGTGTTAACATTTAGCAGCAAATGAAACCAATTTTTAATTTCCTGAAGAACTCGAAAGATCTCTACAATATGGTAGCCTACTACATATTTCGTAAGTGATATTTAACTAGAAACTATAAATCTCATTAAAAGGTACCTTCATATGTTCTGCCCTACCGTTAACTAGAAGTTGACATTGGGTGTGGACTTTATATTACAATCACACTCGACGTGACGCCCAGAATCAGTACGGACCAATCAGAACGCAGCATATCCTGACGAATGACGTAACGCTCAAGACACTTTGTCATTGGTTGACATCGGTGTGACGTAGTACAGTAATATAAACTCTCTGATTGGACACTATTAACCAATCAAAATGACGCAAAAGAAGACATCTGATTGGCTAAAACTGGGCTTTCTTATTGGCCGAAAATACAAGACTCTGATTGGGCAATTATTACCTGAGCCGTTGACGTCACATGCGCATCACACATGCCCGACTTACTCACGCAACCCTAATAGATCGTTTGTTGAATACCAGTTTTATTTTGATACATATTTTTTTGTTTCTGTTAAACACAATAATAGCGTAGGTCAAAAATGATTTGTCTAGTAACGTCTTGTCAAGTCTATTTTTCGTTGATTTAGGATCTGTTAGTTAAAGAGAAATTTATAAGCAGTATTTATATCTTCTACAAAGGCAGTGTAAAAATATAACTTTTAACACCTGATTCGTACAGATGAGATAAATAAAAAATAATTTGGCGACAGCAATTACTTACTTGTCGTAGCGAAAGTATAAGCAGAAAAATTACGATCCCGATAGCTGTGATTTTATAGAGTTTTAGGCCTGTAATCAGTGTTTATGTAGGCAGCTTGTTCGAATATTACAATTTTATAAGCATTTTCAGATGCGACTTTTTAACGTTCCGAAACCGAACAATTCATGCGTTCTCTTAAGCAAGGTAGGCTAATAAAATTACTTATTTTCAAACCAATTTGTAACTAAACTAAAATGCTGGCTGTTGAAATTGTTGTGCAATGAAAATTGTATTTTAGGTAAGCAGCGGACAAGGTGGTTTGAACCTCTAACATGTTTTTTGAGTGAGATGAGTTGAATTGGTTTACATGGTCTTCTCACAGCGTTTATAATTATACTTATCAGAATGCCAGTCCTTCGGAAAATCGTGTACTTTCGACTCTCCGAATGACACCTGTCTTTCATTATCAACAGGGTTTGATTGTAAAATGAAATGCATGAATCTCAGATGAGATAACTCTGGCTAGTGTCGTTTATACCTCTACCTCTTCTGTTCATACGTGCTTTAAACATATAATTGGCTGACCCTGTGATAAACATGAATACATATTTACGGTCAGGAACTAGCAAATTACGTGCAAAAAATGTTTACCACTCTACCTTTTCATTATGGCCACAATAAATTTCATCCATCTTAAAATACAGGAACTAATGAAATAAGAGTAAAGCCAGAAAACCTTTTATGAAAATACATCGTCCTATATATCATCATTTTGTCAGACCGTTGATTTTTATTTTTCGACTAATGCTCGTTGGTAGAGCAAAATAGTTTTCTTGTTATAAAACCGATTAATGAGGTATATCTTCTTACCCGGTAGGACATTGACTTTGTTTCGTCTCAAGATATTTTGAATCAGAATTTTCAGTTGCCTTCTACGTATCGTAATATTTATTTACAGTTATATAAAATCATTCCCTTAAAAATATGATACATTACTGGCCAAAATTTATGTTATAAAAATCGAACGACTAGGAAAAATAGATAACTCCCTTTTGTTTATTTTTCTTTGTGTCGGTATCGAATGAACAATCGTGATTTTTTAAAAAACCGTGTTAACATTTAGCAGCAAATGAAACCAATTTTTAATTTCCTGAAGAACTCGATAGATCTCTACAATATGGTAGCCTACTACATATTTCGTAAGTGATATTTAACTAGAAACTATAAATCTCATTAAAAGGTACCTTCATATGTTCTGCCCTACCGTTAACTAGAAGTTGACATTGGGTGTGGACTTTATATTACAACCACACTCGACGTGACGCCCAGAATCAGTACGGACCAATCAGAACGCACCATATCCTGACGAATGACGTAACGTTCAAGACACTTTGTCATTGGTTGACATCGGTGTGACGTAGTACAGTAATATAAACTCTCTGATTGGACAATATTAACCAATCAAAATGACGCAAAAGAAGACATCTGATTGGTTAAAACTGGGCTTTCTTATTGGCCGAAAATACGAGACTCTGATTGGGCAATTATTACCTGAGCCGTTGACGTCACATGCGCATCACACTCAACTTGGCCCGACTTACTCACGCAACCCTAATAGATCGTTTGTTGAATACCAGTTTCATTTTGATACATATTTTTTTGTTTCTGTTAAACACAATAATAGCGTAGGTCAAAAATGATTTGTCTAGTAACGTCTTGTCAAGTCTATTTTTCGTTGATTTAGGATCTGTTAGTTAAAGGGAAATTTATAAGCAGTATTTATATCTTCTACACAGGCAGTGTAAAAATATAACTTTTAACACCTGATTCGTACAGATGAGATAAATAAAAAATAATTTGGCGACAGCAATCGCTTACTTGTCGTAGCGAAAGTATAAGCAGAAAAATTACGATCCCGATAGCTGTGATTTTATAGAGTTTTAGGCCTGTAATCAGTGTTTATGTAGGCAGCTTGTTCGAATATTACAATTTTATAAGCATTTTCAGATGCGACTTTTTAACGTTCCGAAACCGAACAATTCATGCGTTCTCTTAAGCAAGGTAGGCTAATAAAATTACTTATTTTCAAACCAATTTGTCACTAAACTAAAATGCTGGCTGTTGAAATTGTTGTGCAATGAAAATTGTATTTTAGGTAAGCAGCGGACAAGGTGGTTTGAACCTCTAAAATGTTTTTTGAGTGAGATGAGTTGAAATGGTTTACATGGTCTTCTCACAGCGTTTATAATTATACTTATCAGAATGCCAGTCCTTCGGAAAATCGTGTACTTTCGACTCTCCGAATGACACCTGTATTTCATTATCAACAGGGTTTGATTGTAAAATGAAATGCATGAATCTCAGATGAGATAACTCTGGCTAGTGTCGTTTATACCTCTACCTCTTCTGTTCATACGTGCTTTAAACATATAATTGGCTGACCCTGTGATAAACATGAATACATATTTATGGTCAGGAACTAGCAAATTACGTGCAAAAAATGTTTACCACTCTACCTTTTCATTATGGCCACAATAAATTTCATCCATCTTGAAATACAGGAATTAATGAAATAAGAGTAAAGCCAGAAAACCTGTTATGAAAATACATCGGCCTATATATCATCATTTTGTCAGACCGTTGATTTTTATTTTTCGACTAATGCTCGTTGGTAGAGCAAAATAGTTTTCTTGTTATAAAACCGATTAATGAGGTATATCTTCTTACCCGGTAGGACATTGACTTTGTTTCGTCTCAAGATATTTTGAATTAGAATTTTCAGTTGCCTTCTACGTATCGTAATATTTATTTACAGTTATATAAAATCATTCCCTTAAAAATATGATACATTACTGGCCAAAATTTATGTTACAAAAATCGAACAACTAGGAAAATAGATAACTCCCTTTTGTTTATTTTTCTTAGTGTCGGTATCGAATGAACACACGTGATTTTTTAAAAAACCGTGTTAACATTTAGCAGCAAATGAAACCAATTTTTAATTTCCTGAAGAACTCGAAAGATCTCTACAATATGGTAGCCTACTACATATTTCGTAAGTGATATTTAACAAGAAACTATAAATCTCATTAAAAGGTACCTTCATATGTTCTGCCCTACCGTTAACTAGAAGTTGACATTGGGTGTGGACTTTATATTACAATCACACTCGACGTGACGCCCAGAATCAGTACGGACCAATCAGAACGCAGCATATCCTGACGAATGACGTAACGCTCAAGACACTTTGTCATTGGTTGACATCGGTGTGACGTAGTACAGTAATATAAACTCTCTGATTGGACAATATTAACCAATCAAAATGACGCAAAAGAAGACATCTGATTGGTTAAAACTGGGCTTTCTTATTGGCCGAAAATACGAGACTCTGATTGGACAATTATTACCCGAGCCGTTGACGTCACATGCGCATCACACTCAACTTGGCCCGACTTACTCACGCAACCCTAATAGATCGTTTGTTGAATACCAGTTTTATTTTGATACATATTTTTTTGTTTCTGTTAAACACAATAATAGCGTAGGTCAAAAATGATTTGTCTAGTAACGTCTTGTCAAGTCTATTTTTCGTTGATTTAGGATCTGTTAGTTAAAGGGAAATTTATAAGCAGTATTTATATCTTCTACACAGGCAGTGTAAAAATATAACTTCTAACACCTGATTCGTACAGATGAGATAAATAAAAAATAATTTGGCGACAGCAATCGCTTACTTGTCGTAGCGAAAGTATAAGCAGAAAAATTACGATCCCGATAGCTGTGATTTTATAGAGTTTTAGGCCTGTAATCAGTGTTTATGTAGGCAGCTTGTTCGAATATTACAATTTTATAAGCATTTTCAGATGCGGCTTTTTAACGTTCCGAAACCGAACAATTCATGCGTTCTCTTAAGCAAGGTAGGCTAATAAAATTACTTATTTTCAAACCAATTTGTCACTAAACTAAAATGCTGGCTGTTGAAATTGTTGTGCAATGAAAATTGTATTTTAGGTAAGCAGCGGACAAGGTGGTTTGAACCTCTAAAATGTTTTTTGAGTGAGATGAGTTGAATTGGTTTACATGGTCTTCTCACAGCGTTTATAATTATACTTATCAGAATGCCAGTCCTTCGGAAAATTGTGTACTTTCGACTCTCCGAATGACACCTGTATTTCATTATCAACAGGGTTTGATTGTAAAATGAAATGCATGAATCTCAGATGAGATAACTCTGGCTAGTGTCGTTTATACCTCTACCTCTTCTGTTCATACGTGCTTTAAACATATAATTGGCTGACCCTGTGATAAACATGAATACATATTTACGGTCAGGAACTAGCAAATTACGTGCAAAAAATGTTTACCACTCTACCTTTTCATTATGGCCACAATAAATTTCATCCATCTTGAAATACAGGAATTAATGAAATAAGAGTAAAGCCAGAAAACCTGTTATGAAAATACATCGGCCTATATATCATCATTTTGTCAGACCGTTGATTTTTATTTTTCGACTAATGCTCGTTGGTAGAGCAAAATAGTTTTCTTGTTATAAAACCGATTAATGAGGTATATCTTCTTACCCGGTAGGACATTGACTTTGTTTCGTCTCAAGATATTTTGAATTAGAATTTTCAGTTGCCTTCTACGTATCGTAATATTTATTTACAGTTATATAAAATCATTCCCTTAAAAATATGATACATTACTGGCCAAAATTTATGTTACAAAAATCGAACAACTAGGAAAATAGATAACTCCCTTTTGTTTATTTTTCTTAGTGTCGGTATCGAATGAACACACGTGATTTTTTAAAAAACCGTGTTAACATTTAGCAGCAAATGAAACCAATTTTTAATTTCCTGAAGAACTCGAAAGATCTCTACAATATGGTAGCCTACTACATATTTCGTAAGTGATATTTAACAAGAAACTATAAATCTCATTAAAAGGTACCTTCATATGTTCTGCCCTACCGTTAACTAGAAGTTGACATTGGGTGTGGACTTTATATTACAATCACACTCGACGTGACGCCCAGAATCAGTACGGACCAATCAGAACGCAGCATATCCTGACGAATGACGTAACGCTCAAGACACTTTGTCATTGGTTGACATCGGTGTGACGTAGTACAGTAATATAAACTCTCTGATTGGACAATATTAACCAATCAAAATGACGCAAAAGAAGACATCTGATTGGTTAAAACTGGGCTTTCTTATTGGCCGAAAATACGAGACTCTGATTGGACAATTATTACCCGAGCCGTTGACGTCACATGCGCATCACACTCAACTTGGCCCGACTTACTCACGCAACCCTAATAGATCGTTTGTTGAATACCAGTTTTATTTTGATACATATTTTTTTGTTTCTGTTAAACACAATAATAGCGTAGGTCAAAAATGATTTGTCTAGTAACGTCTTGTCAAGTCTATTTTTCGTTGATTTAGGATCTGTTAGTTAAAGGGAAATTTATAAGCAGTATTTATATCTTCTACACAGGCAGTGTAAAAATATAACTTCTAACACCTGATTCGTACAGATGAGATAAATAAAAAATAATTTGGCGACAGCAATCGCTTACTTGTCGTAGCGAAAGTATAAGCAGAAAAATTACGATCCCGATAGCTGTGATTTTATAGAGTTTTAGGCCTGTAATCAGTGTTTATGTAGGCAGCTTGTTCGAATATTACAATTTTATAAGCATTTTCAGATGCGGCTTTTTAACGTTCCGAAACCGAACAATTCATGCGTTCTCTTAAGCAAGGTAGGCTAATAAAATTACTTATTTTCAAACCAATTTGTCACTAAACTAAAATGCTGGCTGTTGAAATTGTTGTGCAATGAAAATTGTATTTTAGGTAAGCAGCGGACAAGGTGGTTTGAACCTCTAAAATGTTTTTTGAGTGAGATGAGTTGAATTGGTTTACATGGTCTTCTCACAGCGTTTATAATTATACTTATCAGAATGCCAGTCCTTCGGAAAATTGTGTACTTTCGACTCTCCGAATGACACCTGTATTTCATTATCAACAGGGTTTGATTGTAAAATGAAATGCATGAATCTCAGATGAGATAACTCTGGCTAGTGTCGTTTATACCTCTACCTCTTCTGTTCATACGTGCTTTAAACATATAATTGGCTGACCCTGTGATAAACATGAATACATATTTACGGTCAGGAACTAGCAAATTACGTGCAAAAAATGTTTACCACTCTACCTTTTCATTATGGCCACAATAAATTTCATCCATCTTAAAATACAGGAACTAATGAAATAAGAGTAAAGCCAGAAAACCTTTTATGAAAATACATCGGCCTATATATCATCATTTTGTCAGACCGTTGATTTTTATTTTTCGACTAATGCTCGTTGGTAGAGCAAAATAGTTTTCTTGTTATAAAACCGATTAATGAGGTATATCTTCTTACCCGGTAGGACATTGACTTTGTTTCGTCTCAAGATATTTTGAATTAGAATTTTCAGTTGCCTTCTACGTATCGTAATATTTATTTACAGTTATATAAAATCATTCCCTTAAAAATATGATACATTACTGGCCAAAATTTATGTTACAAAAATCGAACAACTAGGAAAAATAGATAACTCCCTTTTGTTTATTTTAATTTGTGTCGGTATCGAATGAACACTCGTGATTTTTTAAAAAACCGTGTTAACATTTAGCAGCAAATGAAACCAATTTTTAATTTCCTGAAGAACTCGAAAGATCTCTACAATATGGTAGCCTACTACATATTTCGTAAGTGATATTTAACTAGAAACTATAAATCTCATTAAAAGGTACCTTCATATGTTCTGCCTACCGTTAACTAGAAGTTGACATTGGGTGTGGACTTTATATTACAATCACACTCGACGTGACGCCCAGAATCAGTACGGACCAATCAGAACGCAGCATATCCTGACGAATGACGTAACGCTCAAGACACTTTGTCATTGGTTGACATCGGTGTGACGTAGTACAGTAATATAAACTCTCTGATTGGACAATATTAACCAATCAAAATGACGCAAAAGAAGACATCTGATTGGTTAAAACTGGGCTTTCTTATTTCCGAAAATACGAGACTCTGATTGGGCAATTATTACCTGAGCCGTTGACGTCACGTGCGCATCACACTCAACTTGGCCCGACTTACTCACGCAACCCTAATAGATCGTTTGTTGAATAACAGTTTTATTTTGATACATATTTTTTTGTTTCTGTTAAACACAATAATAGCGTAGGTCAAAAATGATTTGTCTAGTAACGTCTTGTCAAGTCTATTTTTCGTTGATTTAGGATCTGTTAGTTAAAGGGAAATTTATAAGCAGTATTTATATCTTCTACACAGGCAGTGTAAAAATATAACTTTTAAAACCTGATTCGTACAGATGAGATAAATAAAAAATAATTTGGCGACAGCAATCGCTTACTTGTCGTAGCGAAAGTATAAGCAGAAAAATTACGATCCCGATAGCTGTGATGTTATAGAGTTTTAGGCCTGTAATCAGTGTTTATGTAGGCAGCTTGTTCGAATATTACAATTTTATAAGCATTTTCAGATGCGGCTTTTTAACGTTCCGAAACCGAACAATTCATGCGTTCTCTTAAGCAAGGTAGGCTAATAAAATTACTTATTTTCAAACCAATTTGTCACTAAACTAAAATGCTGGCTGTTGAAATTGTTGTGCAATGAAAATTGTATTTTAGGTAAGCAGCGGACAAGGTGGTTTGAACCTCTAAAATGTTTTTTGAGTGAGATGAGTTGAATTGGTTTACATGGTCTTCTCACAGCGTTTATAATTATACTTATCAGAATGCCAGTCCTTCGGAAAATCGTGTACTTTCGACTCTCCGAATGACACCTGTATTTCATTATCAACAGGGTTTGATTGTAAAATGAAATGCATGAATCTCAGATGAGATAACTCTGGCTAGTGTCGTTTATACCTCTACCTCTTCTGTTCATACGTGCTTTAAACATATAATTGGCTGACCCTGTGATAAACATGAATACATATTTACGGTCAGGAACTAGCAAATTACGTGCAAAAAATGTTTACCACTCTACCTTTTCATTATGGCCACAATAAATTTCATCCATCTTAAAATACAGGAACTAATGAAATAAGAGTAAAGCCAGAAAACCTTTTATGAAAATACATCGGCCTATATATCATCATTTTGTCAGACCGTTGATTTTTATTTTTCGACTAATGCTCGTTGGTAGAGCAAAATAGTTTTCTTGTTATAAAACCGATTAATGAGGTATATCTTCTTACCCGGTAGGACATTGACTTTGTTTCGTCTCAAGATATTTTGAATTAGAATTTTCAGTTGCCTTCTACGTATCGTAATATTTATTTACAGTTATATAAAATCATTCCCTTAAAAATATGATACATTACTGGCCAAAATTTATGTTACAAAAATCGAACAACTAGGAAAATAGATAACTCCCTTTTGTTTATTTTTCTTTGTGTCGGTATCGAATGAACACTCGTGATTTTTTAAAAAACCGTGTTAACATTTAGCAGCAAATGAAACCAATTTTTCATTTCCTGAAGAACTCGAAAGATCTCTACAATATGGTAGCCTACTACATATTTCGTAAGTGATATTTAACTAGAAACTATAAATCTCATTAAAAGGTACCTTCATATGTTCTGCCCTACCGTTAACTAGAAGTTGACATTGGGTGTGGACTTTATATTACAATCACACTCGACGTGACGCCCAGAATCAGTACGGACCAATCAGAACGCAGCATATCCTGACGAATGACGTAACGCTCAAGACACTTTGTCATTGGTTGACATCGGTGTGACGTAGTACAGTAATATAAACTCTCTGATTGGACAATATTAACCAATCAAAATGACGCAAAAGAAGACATCTGATTGGTTAAAACTGGGCTTTCTTATTGGCCGAAAATACGAGACTCTGATTGGGCAATTATTACCTGAGCCGTTGACGTCACATGCGCATCACACTCAACTTGGCCCGACTTACTCACGCAACCCTAATAGATCGTTTGTTGAATACCAGTTTTATTTTGATACATATTTTTTTGTTTCTGTTAAACACAATAATAGCGTAGGTCAAAAATGATTTGTCTAGTAACGTCTTGTCAAGTCTATTTTTCGTTGATTTAGGATCTGTTAGTTAAAGGGAAATTTATAAGCAGTATTTATATCTTCTACACAGGCAGTGTAAAAATATAACTTTTAACACCTGATTCGTACAGATGAGATAAATAAAAAATAATTTGGCGACAGCAATCGCTTACTTGTCGTAGCGAAAGTATAAGCAGAAAAATTACGATCCTGATAGCTGTGATTTTATAGAGTTTTAGGCCTGTAATCAGTGTTTATGTAGGCAGCTTGTTCGAATATTACAATTTTATAAGCATTTTCAGATGCGACTTTTTAACGTTCCGAAACCGAACAATTCATGCGTTCTCTTAAGCAAGGTAGGCTAATAAAATTACTTATTTTCAAACCAATTTGTCACTAAACTAAAATGCTGGCTGTTGAAATTGTTGTGCAATGAAAATTGTATTTTAGGTAAGCAGCGGACAAGGTGGTTTGAACCTCTAAAATGTTTTTTGAGTGAGATGAGTTGAATTGGTTTACATGGTCTTCTCACAGCGTTTATAATTATACTTATCAGAATGCCAGTCCTTCGGAAAATTGTGTACTTTCGACTCTCCGAATGACACCTGTATTTCATTATCAACAGGGTTTGATTGTAAAATGAAATGCATGAATCTCAGATGAGATAACTCTGGCTAGTGTCGTTTATACCTCTACCTCTTCTGTTCATACGTGCTTTAAACATATAATTGGCTGACCCTGTGATAAACATGAATACATATTTACGGTCAGGAACTAGCAAATTACGTGCAAAAAATGTTTACCACTCTACCTTTTCATTATGGCCACAATAAATTTCATCCATCTTAAAATACAGGAACTAATGAAATAAGAGTAAAGCCAGAAAACCTTTTATGAAAATACATCGGCCTATATATCATCATTTTGTCAGACCGTTGATTTTTATTTTTCGACTAATGCTCGTTGGTAGAGCAAAATAGTTTTCTTGTTATAAAACCGATTAATGAGGTATATCTTCTTACCCGGTAGGACATTGACTTTGTTTCGTCTCAAGATATTTTGAATTAGAATTTTCAGTTGCCTTCTACGTATCGTAATATTTATTTACAGTTATATAAAATCATTCCCTTAAAAATATGATACATTACTGGCCAAAATTTATGTTACAAAAATCGAACAACTAGGAAAAATAGATAACTCCCTTTTGTTTATTTTTCTTTGTGTCGGTATCGAATGAACACTCGTGATTTTTTAAAAAACCGTGTTAACATTTAGCAGCAAATGAAACCAATTTTTAATTTCCTGAAGAACTCGAAAGATCTCTACAATATGGTAGCCTACTACATATTTCGTAAGTGATATTTAACTAGAAACTATAAGTCTCATTAAAAGGTACCTTCATATGTTCTGCCTACCGTTAACTAGAAGTTGACATTGGGTGTGGACTTTATATTACAATCACACTCGACGTGACGCCCAGAATCAGTACGGACCAATCAGAACGCAGCATATCCTGACGAATGACGTAACGCTCAAGACACTTTGTCATTGATTGACATCGGTGTGACGTAGTACAGTAATATAAACTCTCTGATTGGACAATATTAACCAATCAAAATGACGCAAAAGAAGTCATCTGATTGGTTAAAACTGGGCTTTCTTATTGGCCGAAAATACGAGACTCTGATTGGGCAATTATTACCTGAGCCGTTGACGTCACGTGCGCATCACACTCAACTTGGCCCGACTTACTCACGCAACCCTAATAGATCGTTTGTTGAATAACAGTTTTATTTTGATACATATTTTTTTGTTTCTGTTAAACACAATAATAGCGTAGGTCAAAAATGATTTGTCTAGTAACGTCTTGTCAAGTCTATTTTTCGTTGATTTAGGATCTGTTAGTTAAAGGGAAATTTATAAGCAGTATTTATATCTTCTACACAGGCAGTGTAAAAATATAACTTTTAAAACCTGATTCGTACAGATGAGATAAATAAAAAATAATTTGGCGACAGCAATCGCTTACTTGTCGTAGCGAAAGTATAAGCAGAAAAATTACGATCCCGATAGCTGTGATGTTATAGAGTTTTAGGCCTGTAATCAGTGTTTATGTAGGCAGCTTGTTCGAATATTACAATTTTATAAGCATTTTCAGATGCGGCTTTTTAACGTTCCGAAACCGAACAATTCATGCGTTCTCTTAAGCAAGGTAGGCTAATAAAATTACTTATTTTCAAACCAATTTGTCACTAAACTAAAATGCTGGCTGTTGAAATTGTTGTGCAATGAAAATTGTATTTTAGGTAAGCAGCGGACAAGGTGGTTTGAACCTCTAAAATGTTTTTTGAGTGAGATGAGTTGAATTGGTTTACATGGTCTTCTCACAGCGTTTATAATTATACTTATCAGAATGCCAGTCCTTCGGAAAATCGTGTACTTTCGACTCTCCGAATGACACCTGTATTTCATTATCAACAGGGTTTGATTGTAAAATGAAATGCATGAATCTCAGATGAGATAACTCTGGCTAGTGTCGTTTATACCTCTACCTCTTCTGTTCATACGTGCTTTAAACATATAATTGGCTGACCCTGTGATAAACATGAATACATATTTACGGTCAGGAACTAGCAAATTACATGCAAAAAATGTTTACCACTCTACCTTTTCATTATGGCCACAATAAATTTCATCCATCTTAAAATACAGGAACTAATGAAATAAGAGTAAAGCCAGAAAACCTTTTATGAAAATACATCGGCCTATATATCATCATTTTGTCAGACCGTTGATTTTTATTTTTCGACTAATGCTCGTTGGTAGAGCAAAATAGTTTTCTTGTTATAAAACCGATTAATGAGGTATATCTTCTTACCCGGTAGGACATTGACTTTGTTTCGTCTCAAGATATTTTGAATTAGAATTTTCAGTTGCCTTCTACGTATCGTAATATTTATTTACAGTTATATAAAATCATTCCCTTAAAAATATGATACATTAGTGGCCAAAATTTATGTTACAAAAATCGAACAACTAGGAAAATAGATAACTCCTTTTTGTTTTATTTTTCTTTGTGTCGGTATCGAATGAACACTCGTGATTTTTTAAAAAACCGTGTTAACATTTAGCAGCAAATGAAACCAATTTTTAATTTCCTGAAGAACTCGAAAGATCTCTACAATATGGTAGCCTACTACATATTTCGTTAGTGATATTTAACTAGAAACTATAAATCTCATTAAAAGGTACCTTCATATGTTCTGCCCTACCGTTAACTAGAAGTTGACATTGGGTGTGGACTTTATATTACAATCACACTCGACGTGACGCCCAGAATCAGTACGGACCAATCAGAACGCAGCATATCCTGACGAATGACGTAACGCTCAAGACACTTTGTCATTGGTTGACATCGGTGTGACGTAGTACAGTAATATAAACTCTCTGATTGGACAATATTAACCAATCAAAATGACGCAAAAGAAGACATCTGATTGGTTAAAACTGGGCTTTCTTATTGGCCGAAAATACGAGACTCTGATTGGGCAATTATTACCTGAGCCGTTGACGTCACGTGCGCATCACACTCAACTTGGCCCGACTTACTCACGCAACCTTAATAGATCGTTTGTTGAATACCAGTTTTATTTTGATACATATTTTTTTGTTTCTGTTAAACACAATAATAGCGTAGGTCAAAAATGATTTGTCTAGTAACGTCTTGTCAAGTCTATTTTTTGTTGATTTAGGATCTGTTAGTTAAAGGGAAATTTATAAGCAGTATTTATATCTTCTACACAGGCAGTGTAAAAATATAACTTTTAACACCTGATTCGTACAGATGAGATAAATAAAAAATAATTTGGCGACAGCAATCGCTTACTTGTCGTAGCGAAAGTATAAGCAGAAAAATTACGATCCTGATAGCTGTGATTTTATAGAGTTTTAGGCCTGTAATCAGTGTTTATGTAGGCAGCTTGTTCGAATATTACAATTTTATAAGCATTTTCAGATGCGACTTTTTAACGTTCCGAAACCGAACAATTCATGCGTTCTCTTAAGCAAGGTAGGCTAATAAAATTACTTATTTTCAAACCAATTTGTCACTAAACTAAAATGCTGGCTGTTGAAATTGTTGTGCAATGAAAATTGTATTTTAGGTAAGCAGCGGACAAGGTGGTTTGAACCTCTAAAATGTTTTTTGAGTGAGATGAGTTGAATTGGTTTACATGGTCTTCTCACAGCGTTTATAATTATACTTATCAGAATGCCAGTCCTTCGGAAAATCGTGTACTTTCGACTCTCCGAATGACACCTGTATTTCATTATCAACAGGGTTTGATTGTAAAATGAAATGCATGAATCTCAGATGAGATAACTCTGGCTAGTGTCCTTTATACCTCTACCTCTTCTGTTCATTCGTGCTTTAAACATATAGTTGGCTGACCCTGTGATAAACATGAATACATATTTACGGTCAGGAACTAGCAAATTACGTGCAAAAAATGTTTACCACTCTACCTTTTCATTATGGCCACAATAAATTTCATCCATCTTAAAATACAGGAACTAATGAAATAAGAGTAAAGCCAGAAAACCTTTTATGAAAATACATCGGCCTATATATCATCATTTTGTCAGACCGTTGATTTTTATTTTTCGACTAATGCTCGTTGGTAGAGCAAAATAGTTTTCTTGTTATAAAACCGATTAATGAGGTATATCTTCTTACCCGGTAGGACATTGACTTTGTTTCGTCTCAAGATATTTTGAATTAGAATTTTCAGTTGCCTTCTACGTATCGTAATATTTATTTACAGTTATATAAAATCATTCCCTTAAAAATATGATACATTACTGGCCAAAATTTATGTTACAAAAATCGAACAACTAGGAAAAATAGATAACTCCCTTTTGTTTATTTTAATTTGTGTCGGTATCGAATGAACACTCGTGATTTTTTAAAAAACCGTGTTAACATTTAGCAGCAAATGAAACCAATTTTTAATTTCCTGAAGAACTCGAAAGATCTCTACAATATGGTAGCCTACTACATATTTCGTAAGTGATATTTAACTAGAAACTATAAATCTCATTAAAAGGTACCTTCATATGTTCTGCCTACCGTTAACTAGAAGTTGACATTGGGTGTGGACTTTATATTACAATCACACTCGACGTGACGCCCAGAATCAGTACGGACCAATCAGAACGCAGCATATCCTGACGAATGACGTAACGCTCAAGACACTTTGTCATTGGTTGACATCGGTGTGACGTAGTACAGTAATATAAACTCTCTGATTGGACAATATTAACCAATCAAAATGACGCAAAAGAAGACATCTGATTGGTTAAAACTGGGCTTTCTTATTGGCCGAAAATACGAGACTCTGATTGGGCAATTATTACCTGAGCCGTTGACGTCACGTGCGCATCACACTCAACTTGGCCCGACTTACTCACGCAACCCTAATAGATCGTTTGTTGAATAACAGTTTTATTTTGATACATATTTTTTTGTTTCTGTTAAACACAATAATAGCGTAGGTCAAAAATGATTTGTCTAGTAACGTCTTGTCAAGTCTATTTTTCGTTGATTTAGGATCTGTTAGTTAAAGGGAAATTTATAAGCAGTATTTATATCTTCTACACAGGCAGTGTAAAAATATAACTTTTAAAACCTGATTCGTACAGATGAGATAAATAAAAAATAATTTGGCGACAGCAATCGCTTACTTGTCGTAGCGAAAGTATAAGCAGAAAAATTACGATCCCGATAGCTGTGATGTTATAGAGTTTTAGGCCTGTAACCAGTGTTTATGTAGGCAGCTTGTTCGAATATTACAATTTTATAAGCATTTTCAGATGCGACTTTTTAACGTTCCGAAACCGAACAATTCATGCGTTCTCTTAAGCAAGGTAGGCTAATAAAATTACTTATTTTCAAACCAATTTGTCACTAAACTAAAATGCTGGCTGTTGAAATTGTTGTGCAATGAAAATTGTATTTTAGGTAAGCAGCGGACAAGGTGGTTTGAACCTCTAAAATGTTTTTTCAGTGAGATGAGTTGAATTGGTTTACATGGTCTTCTCACAGCGTTTATAATTATACTTATCAGAATGCCAGTCCTTCGGAAAATCGTGTACTTTCGACTCTCCGAATGACACCTGTATTTCATTATCAACAGGGTTTGATTGTAAAATGAAATGCATGAATCTCAGATGAGATAACTCTGGCTAGTGTCCTTTATACCTCTACCTCTTCTGTTCATTCGTGCTTTAAACATATAGTTGGCTGACCCTGTGATAAACATGAATACATATTTACGGTCAGGAACTAGCAAATTACGTGCAAAAAATGTTTACCACTCTACCTTTTCATTATTGCCACAATAAATTTCATCCACCTTAAAATACAGGAACTAATGAAATAAGAGTAAAGCCAGAAAACCTTTTATGAAAATACATCGGCCTATATATCATCATTTTGTCAGACCGTTGATTTTTATTTTTCGACTAATGCTCGTTGGTAGAGCAAAATAGTTTTCTTGTTATAAAACCGATTAATGAGGTATATCTTCTTACCCGGTAGGACATTGACTTTGTTTCGTCTCAAGATATTTTGAATTAGAATTTTCAGTTGCCTTCTACGTATCGTAATATTTATTTACAGTTATATAAAATCATTCCCTTAAAAATATGATACATTACTGGCCAAAATTTATGTTACAAAAATCGAACAACTAGGAAAAATAGATAACTCCCTTTTGTTTATTTTAATTTGTGTCGGTATCGAATGAACACTCGTGATTTTTTAAAAAACCGTGTTAACATTTAGCAGCAAATGAAACCAATTTTTAATTTCCTGAAGAACTCGAAAGATCTCTACAATATGGTAGCCTACTACATATTTCGTAAGTGATATTTAACTAGAAACTATAAATCTCATTAAAAGGTACCTTCATATGTTCTGCCTACCGTTAACTAGAAGTTGACATTGGGTGTGGACTTTATATTACAATCACACTCGACGTGACGCCCAGAATCAGTACGGACCAATCAGAACGCAGCATATCCTGACGAATGACGTAACGCTCAAGACACTTTGTCATTGGTTGACATCGGTGTGACGTAGTACAGTAATATAAACTCTCTGATTGGACAATATTAACCAATCAAAATGACGCAAAAGAAGACATCTGATTGGTTAAAACTGGGCTTTCTTATTGGCCGAAAATACGAGACTCTGATTGGGCAATTATTACCTGAGCCGTTGACGTCACGTGCGCATCACACTCAACTTGGCCCGACTTACTCACGCAACCCTAATAGATCGTTTGTTGAATAACAGTTTTATTTTGATACATATTTTTTTGTTTCTGTTAAACACAATAATAGCGTAGGTCAAAAATGATTTGTCTAGTAACGTCTTGTCAAGTCTATTTTTCGTTGATTTAGGATCTGTTAGTTAAAGGGAAATTTATAAGCAGTATTTATATCTTCTACACAGGCAGTGTAAAAATATAACTTTTAAAACCTGATTCGTACAGATGAGATAAATAAAAAATAATTTGGCGACAGCAATCGCTTACTTGTCGTAGCGAAAGTATAAGCAGAAAAATTACGATCCCGATAGCTGTGATGTTATAGAGTTTTAGGCCTGTAATCAGTGTTTATGTAGGCAGCTTGTTCGAATATTACAATTTTATAAGCATTTTCAGATGCGACTTTTTAACGTTCCGAAACCGAACAATTCATGCGTTCTCTTAAGCAAGGTAGGCTAATAAAATTACTTATTTTCAAACCAATTTGTCACTAAACTAAAATGCTGGCTGTTGAAATTGTTGTGCAATGAAAATTGTATTTTAGGTAAGCAGCGGACAAGGTGGTTTGAACCTCTAAAATGTTTTTTCAGTGAGATGAGTTGAATTGGTTTACATGGTCTTCTCACAGCGTTTATAATTATACTTATCAGAATGCCAGTCCTTCGGAAAATCGTGTACTTTCGACTCTCCGAATGACACCTGTATTTCATTATCAACAGGGTTTGATTGTAAAATGAAATGCATGAATCTCAGATGAGATAACTCTGGCTAGTGTCCTTTATACCTCTACCTCTTCTGTTCATTCGTGCTTTAAACATATAGTTGGCTGACCCTGTGATAAACATGAATACATATTTACGGTCAGGAACTAGCAAATTACGTGCAAAAAATGTTTACCACTCTACCTTTTCATTATTGCCACAATAAATTTCATCCACCTTAAAATACAGGAACTAATGAAATAAGAGTAAAGCCAGAAAACCTTTTATGAAAATACATCGGCCTATATATCATCATTTTGTCAGACCGTTGATTTTTATTTTTCGACTAATGCTCGTTGGTAGAGCAAAATAGTTTTCTTGTTATAAAACCGATTAATGAGGTATATCTTCTTACCCGGTAGGACATTGACTTTGTTTCGTCTCAAGATATTTTGAATTAGAATTTTCAGTTGCCTTCTACGTATCGTAATATTTATTTACAGTTATATAAAATCATTCCCTTAAAAATATGATACATTACTGGCCAAAATTTATGTTACAAAAATCGAACAACTAGGAAAAATAGATAACTCCCTTTTGTTTATTTTAATTTGTGTCGGTATCGAATGAACACTCGTGATTTTTTAAAAAACCGTGTTAACATTTAGCAGCAAATGAAACCAATTTTTAATTTCCTGAAGAACTCGAAAGATCTCTACAATATGGTAGCCTACTACATATTTCGTAAGTGATATTTAACTAGAAACTATAAATCTCATTAAAAGGTACCTTCATATGTTCTGCCTACCGTTAACTAGAAGTTGACATTGGGTGTGGACTTTATATTACAATCACACTCGACGTGACGCCCAGAATCAGTACGGACCAATCAGAACGCAGCATATCCTGACGAATGACGTAACGCTCAAGACACTTTGTCATTGGTTGACATCGGTGTGACGTAGTACAGTAATATAAACTCTCTGATTGGACAATATTAACCAATCAAAATGACGCAAAAGAAGACATCTGATTGGTTAAAACTGGGCTTTCTTATTGGCCGAAAATACGAGACTCTGATTGGGCAATTATTACCTGAGCCGTTGACGTCACGTGCGCATCACACTCAACTTGGCCCGACTTACTCACGCAACCCTAATAGATCGTTTGTTGAATAACAGTTTTATTTTGATACATATTTTTTTGTTTCTGTTAAACACAATAATAGCGTAGGTCAAAAATGATTTGTCTAGTAACGTCTTGTCAAGTCTATTTTTCGTTGATTTAGGATCTGTTAGTTAAAGGGAAATTTATAAGCAGTATTTATATCTTCTACACAGGCAGTGTAAAAATATAACTTTTAACACCTGATTCGTACAGATGAGATAAATAAAAAATAATTTGGCGACAGCAATCGCTTACTTGTCGTAGCGAAAGTATAAGCAGAAAAATTACGATCCCGATAGCTGTGATGTTATAGAGTTTTAGGCCTGTAATCAGTGTTTATGTAGGCAGCTTGTTCGAATATTACAATTTTATAAGCATTTTCAGATGCGACTTTTTAACGTTCCGAAACCGAACAATTCATGCGTTCTCTTAAGCAAGGTAGGCTAATAAAATTACTTATTTTCAAACCAATTTGTCACTAAACTAAAATGCTGGCTGTTGAAATTGTTGTGCAATGAAAATTGTATTTTAGGTAAGCAGCGGACAAGGTGGTTTGAACCTCTAAAATGTTTTTTCAGTGAGATGAGTTGAATTGGTTTACATGGTCTTCTCACAGCGTTTATAATTATACTTATCAGAATGCCAGTCCTTCGGAAAATCGTGTACTTTCGACTCTCCGAATGACACCTGTATTTCATTATCAACAGGGTTTGATTGTAAAATGAAATGCATGAATCTCAGATGAGATAACTCTGGCTAGTGTCCTTTATACCTCTACCTCTTCTGTTCATTCGTGCTTTAAACATATAGTTGGCTGACCCTGTGATAAACATGAATACATATTTACGGTCAGGAACTAGCAAATTACGTGCAAAAAATGTTTACCACTCTACCTTTTCATTATTGCCACAATAAATTTCATCCACCTTAAAATACAGGAACTAATGAAATAAGAGTAAAGCCAGAAAACCTTTTATGAAAATACATCGGCCTATATATCATCATTTTGTCAGACCGTTGATTTTTATTTTTCGACTAATGCTCGTTGGTAGAGCAAAATAGTTTTCTTGTTATAAAACCGATTAATGAGGTATATCTTCTTACCCGGTAGGACATTGACTTTGTTTCGTCTCAAGATATTTTGAATTAGAATTTTCAGTTGCCTTCTACGTATCGTAATATTTATTTACAGTTATATAAAATCATTCCCTTAAAAATATGATACATTACTGGCCAAAATTTATGTTACAAAAATCGAACAACTAGGAAAAATAGATAACTCCCTTTTGTTTATTTTTCTTTGTGTCGGTATCGAATGAACACTCGTGATTTTTTAAAAAACCGTGTTAACATTTAGCAGCAAATGAAACCAATTTTTAATTTCCTGAAGAACTCGAAAGATCTCTACAATATGGTAGCCTACTACATATTTCGTAAGTGATATTTAACTAGAAACTATAAATCTCATTAAAAGGTACCTTCATATGTTCTGCCCTACCGTTAACTAGAAGTTGACATTGGGTGTGGACTTTATATTACAATCACACTCGACGTGACGCCCAGAATCAGTACGGACCAATCAGAACGCAGCATATCCTGACGAATGACGTAACGCTCAAGACACTTTGTCATTGGTTGACATCGGTGTGACGTAGTACAGTAATATAAACTCTCTGATTGGACAATATTAACCAATCAAAATGACGCAAAAGAAGACATCTGATTGGTTAAAACTGGGCTTTCTTATTGGCCGAAAATACGAGACTCTGATTGGGCAATTATTACCTGAGCCGTTGACGTCACGTGCGCATCACACTCAACTTGGCCCGACTTACTCACGCAACCCTAATAGATCGTTTGTTGAATACCAGTTTTATTTTGATACATATTTTTTTGTTTCTGTTAAACACAATAATAGCGTAGGTCAAAAATGATTTGTCTAGTAACGTCTTGTCAAGTCTATTTTTCGTTGATTTAGGATCTGTTAGTTAAAGGGAAATTTATAAGCAGTATTTATATCTTCTACACAGGCAGTGTAAAAATATAACTTTTAACACCTGATTCGTACAGATGAGATAAATAAAAAATAATTTGGCGACAGCAATCGCTTACTTGTCGTAGCGAAAGTATAAGCAGAAAAATTACGATCCCGATAGCTGTGATTTTATAGAGTTTTAGGCCTGTAATCAGTGTTTATGTAGGCAGCTTGTTCGAATATTACAATTTTATAAGCATTTTCAGATGCGACTTTTTAACGTTCCGAAACCGAACAATTCATGCGTTCTCTTAAGCAAGGTAGGCTAATAAAATTACTTATTTTCAAACCAATTTGTCACTAAACTAAAATGCTGGCTGTTGAAATTGTTGTGCAATGAAAATTGTATTTTAGGTAAGCAGCGGACAAGGTGGTTTGAACCTCTAAAATGTTTTTTGCGTGAGATGAGTTGAATTGGTTTACATGGTCTTCTCACAGCGTTTATAATTATACTTATCAGAATGCCAGTCCTTCGGAAAATCGTGTACTTTCGACTCTCCGAATGACACCTGTATTTCATTATCAACAGGGTTTGATTGTAAAATGAAATGCATGAATCTCAGATGAGATAACTCTGGCTAGTGTCGTTTATACCTCTACCTCTTCTGTTCATACGTGCTTTAAACATATAATTGGCTGACCCTGTGATAAACATGAATACATATTTACGGTCAGGAACTAGCAAATTACGTGCAAAAAATGTTTACCACTCTACCTTTTCATTATGGCCACAATAAATTTCATCCATCTTAAAATACAGGAACTAATGAAATAAGAGTAAAGCCAGAAAACCGTTTATGAAAATACATCGGCCTATATATCATCATTTTGTCAGACCGTTGATTTTTATTTTTCGACTAATGCTCGTTGGTAGAGCAAAATAGTTTTCTTGTTATAAAACCGATTAATGAGGTATATCTTCTTACCCGGTAGGACATTGACTTTGTTTCGTCTCAAGATATTTTGAATTAGAATTTTCAGTTGCCTTCTACGTATCGTAATATTTATTTACAGTTATATAAAATCATTCCCTTAAAAATATGATACATTACTGGCCAAAATTTATGTTACAAAAATCGAACAACTAGGAAAATAGATAACTCCCTTTTGTTTATTTTCTTTGTGTCGGTATCGAATGAACACTCGTGATTTTTTAAAAAACCGTGTTAACATTTAGCAGCAAATGAAACCAATTTTTTATTTCCTGAAGAACTCGAAAGATCTCTACAATATGGTAGCCTACTACATATTTCGTAAGTGATATTTAACTAGAAACTATAAATCTCATTAAAAGGTACCTTCATATGTTCTGCCCTACCGTTAACTAGAAGTTGACATTGGGTGTGGACTTTATATTACAATCACACTCGACGTGACGCCCAGAATCAGTACGGACCAATAAGAACGCAGCATATCCTGACGAATGACGTAACGCTCAAGACACTTTGTCATTGGTTGACATCGGTGTGACGTAGTACAGTAATATAAACTCTCTGATTGGACAATATTAACCAATCAAAATGACGCAAAAGAAGACATCTGATTGGTTAAAACTGGGCTTTCTTATTGGCCGAAAATACGAGACTCTGATTGGGCAATTATTACCTGAGCCGTTGACGTCACATGCGCATCACACTCAACTTGGCCCGACTTACTCACGCAACCCTAATAGATCGTTTGTTGAATACCAGTTTTATTTTGATACATATTTTTTTGTTTCTGTTAAACACAATAATAGCGTAGGTCAAAAATGATTTGTCTAGTAACGTCTTGTCAAGTCTATTTTTCGTTGATTTAGGATCTGTTAGTTAAAGGGAAATTTATAAGCAGTATTTATATCTTCTACACAGGCAGTGTAAAAATATAACTTTTAACACCTGATTCGTACAGATGAGATAAATAAAAAATAATTTGGCGACAGCAATCGCTTACTTGTCGTAGCGAAAGTATAAGCAGAAAAATTACGATCCCGATAGCTGTGATGTTATAGAGTTTTAGGCCTGTAATCAGTGTTTATGTAGGCAGCTTGTTCGAATATTACAATTTTATAAGCATTTTCAGATGCGGCTTTTTAACGTTCCGAAACCGAACAATTCATGCGTTCTCTTAAGCAAGGTAGGCTAATAAAATTACTTATTTTCAAACCAATTTGTCACTAAATTAAAATGCTGGCTGTTGAAATTGTTGTGCAATGAAAATTGTATTTTAGGTAAGCAGCGGACAAGGTGGTTTGAACCTCTAAAATGTTTTTTCAGTGAGATGAGTTGAATTGGTTTACATGGTCTTCTCACAGCGTTTATA
Organism: Catonia carolina; assembly: GCA_035578175.1. Classification (NCBI taxonomy): domain Eukaryota; kingdom Metazoa; phylum Arthropoda; class Insecta; order Hemiptera; family Achilidae; genus Catonia; species Catonia carolina. Next base: position 65,446,042 of record JAQMRL010000004.1, on the reverse strand, counting down.
ATTATACTTATCAGAATGCCAGTCCTTCGGAAAATCGTGTACTTTCGACTCTCCGAATGACACCTGTATTTCATTATCAACAGGGTTTGATTGTAAAATGAAATGCATGAATCTCAGATGAGATAACTCTGGCTAGTGTCGTTTATACCTCTACCTCTTCTGTTCATACGTGCTTTAAACATATAATTGGCTGACCCTGTGATAAACATGAATACATATTTACGGTCAGGAACTAGCAAATTACGTGCAAAAAATGTTTATCACTCTACCTTTTCATTATGGCCACAATAAATTTCATCCATCTTAAAATACAGGAACTAATGAAATAAGAGTAAAGCTAGAAAACCTTTTATGAAAATACATCGGCCTATATATCATCATTTTGTCAGACCGTTGATTTTTATTTTTCGACTAATGCTCGTTGGTAGAGCAAAATAGTTTTCTTGTTATAAAACCGATTAATGAGGTATATCTTCTTACCCGGTAGGACATTGACTTTGTTTCGTCTCAAGATATTTTGAATTAGAATTTTCAGTTGCCTTCTACGTATCGTAATATTTATTTACAGTTATATAAAATCATTCCCTTAAAAATATGATACATTACTGGCCAAAATTTATGTTACAAAAATCGAACAACTAGGAAAATAGATAACTCCCTTTTGTTTATTTTTCTTTGTGTCGGTATCGAATGAACACTCGTGATTTTTTAAAAAACCGTGTTAACATTTAGCAGCAAATGAAACCAATTTTTTATTTCCTGAAGAACTCGAAAGATCTCTACAATATGGTAGCCTACTACATATTTCGTAAGTGATATTTAACTAGAAACTATAAATCTCATTAAAAGGTACCTTCATATGTTCTGCCCTACCGTTAACTAGAAGTTGACATTGGGTGTGGACTTTATATTACAATCACACTCGACGTGACGCCCAGAATCAGTACGGACCAATCAGAACGCAGCATATCCTGACGAATGACGTAACGCTCAAGACACTTTGTCATTGGTTGACATCGGTGTGACGTAGTACAGTAATATAAACTCTCTGATTGGACAATATTAACCAATCAAAATGACGCAAAAGAAGACATCTGATTGGTTAAAACTGGGCTTTCTTATTGGCCGAAAATACGAGACTCTGATTGGGCAATTATTACCTGAGCCGTTGACGTCACGTGCGCATCACACTCAACTTGGCCCGACTTACTCACGCAACCTTAATAGATCGTTTGTTGAATACAAGTTTTATTTTGATACATATTTTTTTGTTTCTGTTAAACACAATAATAGCGTAGGTCAAAAATGATTTGTCTAGTAACGTCTTGTCAAGTCTATTTTTCGTTGATTTAGGATCTGTTAGTTAAAGGGAAATTTATAAGCAGTATTTATATCTTCTACACAGGCAGTGTAAAAATATAACTTTTAACACCTGATTCGTACAGATGAGATAAATAAAAAATAATTTGGCGACAGCAATCGCTTACTTGTCGTAGCGAAAGTATAAGCAGAAAAATTACGATCCTGATAGCTGTGATTTTATAGAGTTTTAGGCCTGTAATCAGTGTTTATGTAGGCAGCTTGTTCGAATATTACAATTTTATAAGCATTTTCAGATGCGGCTTTTTAACGTTCCGAAACCGAACAATTCATGCGTTCTCTTAAGCAAGGTAGGCTAATAAAATTACTTATTTTCAAACCAATTTGTCACTAAACTAAAATGCTGGCTGTTGAAATTGTTGTGCAATGAAAATTGTATTTTAGGTAAGCAGCGGACAAGGTGGTTTGAACCTCTAAAATGTTTTTTGAGTGAGATGAGTTGAATTGGTTTACATGGTCTTCTCACAGCGTTTATAATAATTATACTTATCAGAATGCCAGTCCTTCGGAAAATCGTGTACTTTCGACTCTCCGAATGACACCTGTATTTCATTATCAACAGGGTTTGATTGTAAAATGAAATGCATGAATCTCAGATGAGATAACTCTGGCTAGTGTCGTTTATACCTCTACCTCTTCTGTTCATACGTGCTTTAAACATATAATTGGCTGACCCTGTGATAAACATGAATACATATTTACGGTCAGGAACTAGCAAATTACGTGCAAAAAATGTTTACCACTCTACCTTTTCATTATGGCCACAATAAATTTCATCCATCTTAAAATACAGGAACTAATGAAATAAGAGTAAAGCCAGAAAACCTTTTATGAAAATACATCGGCCTATATATCATCATTTTGTCAGACCGTTGATTTTTATTTTTCGACTAATGCTCGTTGGTAGAGCAAAATAGTTTTCTTGTTATAAAACCGATTAATGAGGTATATCTTCTTACCCGGTAGGACATTGACTTTGTTTCGTCTCAAGATATTTTGAATTAGAATTTTCAGTTGCCTTCTACGTATCGTAATATTTATTTACAGTTATATAAAATCATTCCCTTAAAAATATGATACATTACTGGCCAAAATTTATGTTACAAAAATCGAACAACTAGGAAAATAGATAACTCCCTTTTGTTTATTTTTCTTTGTGTCGGTATCGAATGAACACTCGTGATTTTTTAAAAAACCGTGTTAACATTTAGCAGCAAATGAAACCAATTTTTAATTTCCTGAAGAACTCGAAAGATCTCTACAATATGGTAGCCTACTACATATTTCGTAAGTGATATTTAACTAGAAACTATAAATCTCATTAAAAGGTACCTTCATATGTTCTGCCCTACCGTTAACTAGAAGTTGACATTGGGTGTGGACTTTATATTACAATCACACTCGACGTGACGCCCAGAATCAGTACGGACCAATCAGAACGCAGCATATCCTGACGAATGACGTAACGCTCAAGACACTTTGTCATTGGTTGACATCGGTGTGACGTAGTACAGTAATATAAACTCTCTGATTGGACAATATTAACCAATCAAAATGACGCAAAAGAAGACATCTGATTGGTTAAAACTGGGCTTTCTTATTGGCCGAAAATACGAGACTCTGATTGGGCAATTATTACCTGAGCCGTTGACGTCACGTGCGCATCACACTCAACTTGGCCCGACTTACTCACGCAACCCTAATAGATCGTTTGTTGAATACCAGTTTTATTTTGATACATATTTTTTTGTTTCTGTTAAACACAATAATAGCGTAGGTCAAAAATGATTTGTCTAGTAACGTCTTGTCAAGTCTATTTTTCGTTGATTTAGGATCTGTTAGTTAAAGGGAAATTTATAAGCAGTATTTATATCTTCTACACAGGCAGTGTAAAAATATAACTTTTAACACCTGATTCGTACAGATGAGATAAATAAAAAATAATTTGGCGACAGCAATCGCTTACTTGTCGTAGCGAAAGTATAAGCAGAAAAATTACGATCCCGATAGCTGTGATTTTATAGAGTTTTAGGCCTGTAATCAGTGTTTATGTAGGCAGCTTGTTCGAATATTACAATTTTATAAGCATTTTCAGATGCGACTTTTTAACGTTCCGAAACCGAACAATTCATGCGTTCTCTTAAGCAAGGTAGGCTAATAAAATTACTTATTTTCAAACCAATTTGTCACTAAACTAAAATGCTGGCTGTTGAAATTGTTGTGCAATGAAAATTGTATTTTAGGTAAGCAGCGGACAAGGTGGTTTGAACCTCTAAAATGTTTTTTCAGTGAGATGAGTTGAATTGGTTTACATGGTCTTCTCACAGCGTTTATAATTATACTTATCAGAATGCCAGTCCTTCGGAAAATCGTGTACTTTCGACTCTCCGAATGACACCTGTATTTCATTATCAACAGGGTTTGATTGTAAAATGAAATGCATGAATCTCAGATGAGATAACTCTGGCTAGTGTCGTTTATACCTCTACCTCTTCTGTTCATACGTGCTTTAAACATATAATTGGCTGACCCTGTGATAAACATGAATACATATTTACGGTCAGGAACTAGCAAATTACGTGCAAAAAATGTTTATCACTCTACCTTTTCATTATGGCCACAATAAATTTCATCCATCTTAAAATACAGGAACTAATGAAATAAGAGTAAAGCTAGAAAACCTTTTATGAAAATACATCGGCCTATATATCATCATTTTGTCAGACCGTTGATTTTTATTTTTCGACTAATGCTCGTTGGTAGAGCAAAATAGTTTTCTTGTTATAAAACCGATTAATGAGGTATATCTTCTTACCCGGTAGGACATTGACTTTGTTTCGTCTCAAGATATTTTGAATTAGAATTTTCAGTTGCCTTCTACGTATCGTAATATTTATTTACAGTTATATAAAATCATTCCCTTAAAAATATGATACATTACTGGCCAAAATTTATGTTACAAAAATCGAACAACTAGGAAAATAGATAACTCCCTTTTGTTTATTTTTCTTTGTGTCGGTATCGAATGAACACTCGTGATTTTTTAAAAAACCGTGTTAACATTTAGCAGCAAATGAAACCAATTTTTTATTTCCTGAAGAACTCGAAAGATCTCTACAATATGGTAGCCTACTACATATTTCGTAAGTGATATTTAACTAGAAACTATAAATCTCATTAAAAGGTACCTTCATATGTTCTGCCCTACCGTTAACTAGAAGTTGACATTGGGTGTGGACTTTATATTACAATCACACTCGACGTGACGCCCAGAATCAGTACGGACCAATCAGAACGCAGCATATCCTGACGAATGACGTAACGCTCAAGACACTTTGTCATTGGTTGACATCGGTGTGACGTAGTACAGTAATATAAACTCTCTGATTGGACAATATTAACCAATCAAAATGACGCAAAAGAAGACATCTGATTGGTTAAAACTGGGCTTTCTTATTGGCCGAAAATACGAGACTCTGATTGGGCAATTATTACCTGAGCCGTTGACGTCACGTGCGCATCACACTCAACTTGGCCCGACTTACTCACGCAACCTTAATAGATCGTTTGTTGAATACAAGTTTTATTTTGATACATATTTTTTTGTTTCTGTTAAACACAATAATAGCGTAGGTCAAAAATGATTTGTCTAGTAACGTCTTGTCAAGTCTATTTTTCGTTGATTTAGGATCTGTTAGTTAAAGGGAAATTTATAAGCAGTATTTATATCTTCTACACAGGCAGTGTAAAAATATAACTTTTAACACCTGATTCGTACAGATGAGATAAATAAAAAATAATTTGGCGACAGCAATCGCTTACTTGTCGTAGCGAAAGTATAAGCAGAAAAATTACGATCCTGATAGCTGTGATTTTATAGAGTTTTAGGCCTGTAATCAGTGTTTATGTAGGCAGCTTGTTCGAATATTACAATTTTATAAGCATTTTCAGATGCGGCTTTTTAACGTTCCGAAACCGAACAATTCATGCGTTCTCTTAAGCAAGGTAGGCTAATAAAATTACTTATTTTCAAACCAATTTGTCACTAAACTAAAATGCTGGCTGTTGAAATTGTTGTGCAATGAAAATTGTATTTTAGGTAAGCAGCGGACAAGGTGGTTTGAACCTCTAAAATGTTTTTTGAGTGAGATGAGTTGAATTGGTTTACATGGTCTTCTCACAGCGTTTATAATAATTATACTTATCAGAATGCCAGTCCTTCGGAAAATCGTGTACTTTCGACTCTCCGAATGACACCTGTATTTCATTATCAACAGGGTTTGATTGTAAAATGAAATGCATGAATCTCAGATGAGATAACTCTGGCTAGTGTCGTTTATACCTCTACCTCTTCTGTTCATACGTGCTTTAAACATATAATTGGCTGACCCTGTGATAAACATGAATACATATTTACGGTCAGGAACTAGCAAATTACGTGCAAAAAATGTTTACCACTCTACCTTTTCATTATGGCCACAATAAATTTCATCCATCTTAAAATACAGGAACTAATGAAATAAGAGTAAAGCCAGAAAACCTTTTATGAAAATACATCGGCCTATATATCATCATTTTGTCAGACCGTTGATTTTTATTTTTCGACTAATGCTCGTTGGTAGAGCAAAATAGTTTTCTTGTTATAAAACCGATTAATGAGGTATATCTTCTTACCCGGTAGGACATTGACTTTGTTTCGTCTCAAGATATTTTGAATTAGAATTTTCAGTTGCCTTCTACGTATCGTAATATTTATTTACAGTTATATAAAATCATTCCCTTAAAAATATGATACATTACTGGCCAAAATTTATGTTACAAAAATCGAACAACTAGGAAAATAGATAACTCCCTTTTGTTTATTTTTCTTTGTGTCGGTATCGAATGAACACTCGTGATTTTTTAAAAAACCGTGTTAACATTTAGCAGCAAATGAAACCAATTTTTAATTTCCTGAAGAACTCGAAAGATCTCTACAATATGGTAGCCTACTACATATTTCGTAAGTGATATTTAACTAGAAACTATAAATCTCATTAAAAGGTACCTTCATATGTTCTGCCCTACCGTTAACTAGAAGTTGACATTGGGTGTGGACTTTATATTACAATCACACTCGACGTGACGCCCAGAATCAGTACGGACCAATCAGAACGCAGCATATCCTGACGAATGACGTAACGCTCAAGACACTTTGTCATTGGTTGACATCGGTGTGACGTAGTACAGTAATATAAACTCTCTGATTGGACAATATTAACCAATCAAAATGACGCAAAAGAAGACATCTGATTGGTTAAAACTGGGCTTTCTTATTGGCCGAAAATACGAGACTCTGATTGGGCAATTATTACCTGAGCCGTTGACGTCACGTGCGCATCACACTCAACTTGGCCCGACTTACTCACGCAACCCTAATAGATCGTTTGTTGAATACCAGTTTTATTTTGATACATATTTTTTTGTTTCTGTTAAACACAATAATAGCGTAGGTCAAAAATGATTTGTCTAGTAACGTCTTGTCAAGTCTATTTTTCGTTGATTTAGGATCTGTTAGTTAAAGGGAAATTTATAAGCAGTATTTATATCTTCTACACAGGCAGTGTAAAAATATAACTTTTAACACCTGATTCGTACAGATGAGATAAATAAAAAATAATTTGGCGACAGCAATCGCTTACTTGTCGTAGCGAAAGTATAAGCAGAAAAATTACGATCCCGATAGCTGTGATTTTATAGAGTTTTAGGCCTGTAATCAGTGTTTATGTAGGCAGCTTGTTCGAATATTACAATTTTATAAGCATTTTCAGATGCGACTTTTTAACGTTCCGAAACCGAACAATTCATGCGTTCTCTTAAGCAAGGTAGGCTAATAAAATTACTTATTTTCAAACCAATTTGTCACTAAACTAAAATGCTGGCTGTTGAAATTGTTGTGCAATGAAAATTGTATTTTAGGTAAGCAGCGGACAAGGTGGTTTGAACCTCTAAAATGTTTTTTGAGTGAGATGAGTTGAATTGGTTTACATGGTCTTCTCACAGCGTTTATAATTATACTTATCAGAATGCCAGTCCTTCGGAAAATCGTGTACTTTCGACTCTCCGAATGACACCTGTATTTCATTATCAACAGGGTTTGATTGTAAAATGAAATGCATGAATCTCAGATGAGATAACTCTGGCTAGTGTCGTTTATACCTCTACATCTTCTGTTCATACGTGCTTTAAACATATAATTGGCTGACCCTGTGATAAACATGAATACATATTTACGGTCAGGAACTAGCAAATTACGTGCAAAAAATGTTTACCACTCTACCTTTTCATTATGGCCACAATAAATTTCATCCATCTTAAAATACAGGAACTAATGAAATAAGAGTAAAGCCAGAAAACCTTTTATGAAAATACATCGGCCTATATATCATCATTTTGTCAGACCGTTGATTTTTATTTTTCGACTAATGCTCGTTGGTAGAGCAAAATAGTTTTCTTGTTATAAAACCGATTAATGAGGTATATCTTCTTACCCGGTAGGACATTGACTTTGTTTCGTCTCAAGATATTTTGAATTAGAATTTTCAGTTGCCTTCTACGTATCGTAATATTTATTTACAGTTATATAAAATCATTCCCTTAAAAATATGATACATTACTGGCCAAAATTTATGTTACAAAAATCGAACAACTAGGAAAATAGATAACTCCCTTTTGTTTATTTTTCTTTGTGTCGGTATCGAATGAACACTCGTGATTTTTTAAAAAACCGTGTTAACATTTAGCAGCAAATGAAACCAATTTTTAATTTCCTGAAGAACTCGAAAGATTTCTACAATATGGTAGCCTACTACATATTTCGTAAGTGATATTTAACTAGAAACTATAAATCTCATTAAAAGGTACCTTCATATGTTCTGCCCTACCGTTAACTAGAAGTTGACATTGGGTGTGGACTTTATATTACAATCACACTCGACGTGACGCCCAGAATCAGTACGGACCAATCAGAACGCAGCATATCCTGACGAATGACGTAACGCTCAAGACACTTTGTCATTGGTTGACATCGGTGTGACGTAGTACAGTAATATAAACTCTCTGATTGGACAATATTAACCAATCAAAATGACGCAAAAGAAGACATCTGATTGGTTAAAACTGGGCTTTCTTATTGGCCGAAAATACGAGACTCTGATTGGGCAATTATTACCTGAGCCGTTGACGTCACGTGCGCATCACACTCAACTTGGCCCGACTTACTCACGCAACCTTAATAGATCGTTTGTTGAATACAAGTTTTATTTTGATACATATTTTTTTGTTTCTGTTAAACACAATAATAGCGTAGGTCAAAAATGATTTGTCTAGTAACGTCTTGTCAAGTCTATTTTTCGTTGATTTAGGATCTGTTAGTTAAAGGGAAATTTATAAGCAGTATTTATATCTTCTACACAGGCAGTGTAAAAATATAACTTTTAACACCTGATTCGTACAGATGAGATAAATAAAAAATAATTTGGCGACAGCAATCGCTTACTTGTCGTAGCGAAAGTATAAGCAGAAAAATTACGATCCTGATAGCTGTGATTTTATAGAGTTTTAGGCCTGTAATCAGTGTTTATGTAGGCAGCTTGTTCGAATATTACAATTTTATAAGCATTTTCAGATGCGGCTTTTTAACGTTCCGAAACCGAACAATTCATGCGTTCTCTTAAGCAAGGTAGGCTAATAAAATTACTTATTTTCAAACCAATTTGTCACTAAACTAAAATGCTGGCTGTTGAAATTGTTGTGCAATGAAAATTGTATTTTAGGTAAGCAGCGGACAAGGTGGTTTGAACCTCTAAAATGTTTTTTGAGTGAGATGAGTTGAATTGGTTTACATGGTCTTCTCACAGCGTTTATAATAATTATACTTATCAGAATGCCAGTCCTTCGGAAAATCGTGTACTTTCGACTCTCCGAATGACACCTGTATTTCATTATCAACAGGGTTTGATTGTAAAATGAAATGCATGAATCTCAGATGAGATAACTCTGGCTAGTGTCGTTTATACCTCTACCTCTTCTGTTCATACGTGCTTTAAACATATAATTGGCTGACCCTGTGATAAACATGAATACATATTTACGGTCAGGAACTAGCAAATTACGTGCAAAAAATGTTTACCACTCTACCTTTTCATTATGGCCACAATAAATTTCATCCATCTTAAAATACAGGAACTAATGAAATAAGAGTAAAGCCAGAAAACCTTTTATGAAAATACATCGGCCTATATATCATCATTTTGTCAGACCGTTGATTTTTATTTTTCGACTAATGCTCGTTGGTAGAGCAAAATAGTTTTCTTGTTATAAAACCGATTAATGAGGTATATCTTCTTACCCGGTAGGACATTGACTTTGTTTCGTCTCAAGATATTTTGAATTAGAATTTTCAGTTGCCTTCTACGTATCGTAATATTTATTTACAGTTATATAAAATCATTCCCTTAAAAATATGATACATTACTGGCCAAAATTTATGTTACAAAAATCGAACAACTAGGAAAATAGATAACTCCCTTTTGTTTATTTTTCTTTGTGTCGGTATCGAATGAACACTCGTGATTTTTTAAAAGACCGTGTTAACATTTAGCAGCAAATGAAACCAATTTTTAATTTCCTGAAGAACTCGAAAGATCTCTACAATATGGTAGCCTACTACATATTTCGTAAGTGATATTTAACTAGAAACTATAAATCTCATTAAAAGGTACCTTCATATGTTCTGCCCTACCGTTAACTAGAAGTTGACATTGGGTGTGGACTTTATATTACAATCACACTCGACGTGACGCCCAGAATCAGTACGGACCAATCAGAACGCAGCATATCCTGACGAATGACGTAACGCTCAAGACACTTTGTCATTGGTTGACATCGGTGTGACGTAGTACAGTAATATAAACTCTCTGATTGGACAATATTAACCAATCAAAATGACGCAAAAGAAGACATCTGATTGGTTAAAACTGGGCTTTCTTATTGGCCGAAAATACGAGACTCTGATTGGGCAATTATTACCTGAGCCGTTGACGTCACGTGCGCATCACACTCAACTTGGCCCGACTTACTCACGCAACCCTAATAGATCGTTTGTTGAATACCAGTTTTATTTTGATACATATTTTTTTGTTTCTGTTAAACACAATAATAGCGTAGGTCAAAAATGATTTGTCTAGTAACGTCTTGTCAAGTCTATTTTTCGTTGATTTAGGATCTGTTAGTTAAAGGGAAATTTATAAGCAGTATTTATATCTTCTACACAGGCAGTGTAAAAATATAACTTTTAACACCTGATTCGTACAGATGAGATAAATAAAAAATAATTTGGCGACAGCAATCGCTTACTTGTCGTAGCGAAAGTATAAGCAGAAAAATTACGATCCCGATAGCTGTGATTTTATAGAGTTTTAGGCCTGTAATCAGTGTTTATGTAGGCAGCTTGTTCGAATATTACAATTTTATAAGCATTTTCAGATGCGACTTTTTAACGTTCCGAAACCGAACAATTCATGCGTTCTCTTAAGCAAGGTAGGCTAATAAAATTACTTATTTTCAAACCAATTTGTCACTAAACTAAAATGCTGGCTGTTGAAATTGTTGTGCAATGAAAATTGTATTTTAGGTAAGCAGCGGACAAGGTGGTTTGAACCTCTAAAATGTTTTTTGAGTGAGATGAGTTGAATTGGTTTACATGGTCTTCTCACAGCGTTTATAATTATACTTATCAGAATGCCAGTCCTTCGGAAAATCGTGTACTTTCGACTCTCCGAATGACACCTGTATTTCATTATCAACAGGGTTTGATTGTAAAATGAAATGCATGAATCTCAGATGAGATAACTCTGGCTAGTGTCGTTTATACCTCTACATCTTCTGTTCATACGTGCTTTAAACATATAATTGGCTGACCCTGTGATAAACATGAATACATATTTACGGTCAGGAACTAGCAAATTACGTGCAAAAAATGTTTACCACTCTACCTTTTCATTATGGCCACAATAAATTTCATCCATCTTAAAATACAGGAACTAATGAAATAAGAGTAAAGCCAGAAAACCTTTTATGAAAATACATCGGCCTATATATCATCATTTTGTCAGACCGTTGATTTTTATTTTTCGACTAATGCTCGTTGGTAGAGCAAAATAGTTTTCTTGTTATAAAACCGATTAATGAGGTATATCTTCTTACCCGGTAGGACATTGACTTTGTTTCGTCTCAAGATATTTTGAATTAGAATTTTCAGTTGCCTTCTACGTATCGTAATATTTATTTACAGTTATATAAAATCATTCCCTTAAAAATATGATACATTACTGGCCAAAATTTATGTTACAAAAATCGAACAACTAGGAAAATAGATAACTCCCTTTTGTTTATTTTTCTTTGTGTCGGTATCGAATGAACACTCGTGATTTTTTAAAAAACCGTGTTAACATTTAGCAGCAAATGAAACCAATTTTTAATTTCCTGAAGAACTCGAAAGATCTCTACAATATGGTAGCCTACTACATATTTCGTAAGTGATATTTAACTAGAAACTATAAATCTCATTAAAAGGTACCTTCATATGTTCTGCCCTACCGTTAACTAGAAGTTGACATTGGGTGTGGACTTTATATTACAATCACACTCGACGTGACGCCCAGAATCAGTACGGACCAATCAGAACGCAGCATATCCTGACGAATGACGTAACGCTCAAGACACTTTGTCATTGGTTGACATCGGTGTGACGTAGTACAGTAATATAAACTCTCTGATTGGACAATATTAACCAATCAAAATGACGCAAAAGAAGACATCTGATTGGTTAAAACTGGGCTTTCTTATTGGCCGAAAATACGAGACTCTGATTGGGCAATTATTACCTGAGCCGTTGACGTCACGTGCGCATCACACTCAACTTGGCCCGACTTACTCACGCAACCCTAATAGATCGTTTGTTGAATACCAGTTTTATTTTGATACATATTTTTTTGTTTCTGTTAAACACAATAATAGCGTAGGTCAAAAATGATTTGTCTAGTAACGTCTTGTCAAGTCTATTTTTCGTTGATTTAGGATCTGTTAGTTAAAGGGAAATTTATAAGCAGTATTTATATCTTCTACACAGGCAGTGTAAAAATATAACTTTTAACACCTGATTCGTACAGATGAGATAAATAAAAAATAATTTGGCGACAGCAATCGCTTACTTGTCGTAGCGAAAGTATAAGCAGAAAAATTACGATCCCGATAGCTGTGATTTTATAGAGTTTTAGGCCTGTAATCAGTGTTTATGTAGGCAGCTTGTTCGAATATTACAATTTTATAAGCATTTTCAGATGCGACTTTTTAACGTTCCGAAACCGAACAATTCATGCGTTCTCTTAAGCAAGGTAGGCTAATAAAATTACTTATTTTCAAACCAATTTGTCACTAAACTAAAATGCTGGCTGTTGAAATTGTTGTGCAATGAAAATTGTATTTTAGGTAAGCAGCGGACAAGGTGGTTTGAACCTCTAAAATGTTTTTTGAGTGAGATGAGTTGAATTGGTTTACATGGTCTTCTCACAGCGTTTATAATTATACTTATCAGAATGCCAGTCCTTCGGAAAATCGTGTACTTTCGACTCTCCGAATGACACCTGTATTTCATTATCAACAGGGTTTGATTGTAAAATGAAATGCATGAATCTCAGATGAGATAACTGTGGCTAGTGTCGTTTATACCTCTACATCTTCTGTTCATACGTGCTTTAAACATATAATTGGCTGACCCTGTGATAAACATGAATACATATTTACGGTCAGGAACTAGCAAATTACGTGCAAAAAATGTTTACCACTCTACCTTTTCATTATGGCCACAATAAATTTCATCCATCTTAAAATACAGGAACTAATGAAATAAGAGTAAAGCCAGAAAACCTTTTATGAAAATACATCGGCCTATATATCATCATTTTGTCAGACCGTTGATTTTTATTTTTCGACTAATGCTCGTTGGTAGAGCAAAATAGTTTTCTTGTTATAAAACCGATTAATGAGGTATATCTTCTTACCCGGTAGGACATTGACTTTGTTTCGTCTCAAGATATTTTGAATTAGAATTTTCAGTTGCCTTCTACGTATCGTAATATTTATTTACAGTTATATAAAATCATTCCCTTAAAAATATGATACATTACTGGCCAAAATTTATGTTACAAAAATCGAACAACTAGGAAAATAGATAACTCCCTTTTGTTTATTTTTCTTTGTGTCGGTATCGAATGAACACTCGTGATTTTTTAAAAAACCGTGTTAACATTTAGCAGCAAATGAAACCAATTTTTAATTTCCTGAAGAACTCGAAAGATCTCTACAATATGGTAGCCTACTACATATTTCGTAAGTGATATTTAACTAGAAACTATAAATCTCATTAAAAGGTACCTTCATATGTTCTGCCCTACCGTTAACTAGAAGTTGACATTGGGTGTGGACTTTATATTACAATCACACTCGACGTGACGCCCAGAATCAGTACGGACCAATCAGAACGCAGCATATCCTGACGAATGACGTAACGCTCAAGACACTTTGTCATTGGTTGACATCGGTGTGACGTAGTACAGTAATATAAACTCTCTGATTGGACAATATTAACCAATCAAAATGACGCAAAAGAAGACATCTGATTGGTTAAAACTGGGCTTTCTTATTGGCCGAAAATACGAGACTCTGATTGGGCAATTATTACCTGAGCCGTTGACGTCACGTGCGCATCACACTCAACTTGGCCCGACTTACTCACGCAACCCTAATAGATCGTTTGTTGAATACCAGTTTTATTTTGATACATATTTTTTTGTTTCTGTTAAACACAATAATAGCGTAGGTCAAAAATGATTTGTCAAGTAACGTCTTGTCAAGTCTATTTTTCGTTGATTTAGGATCTGTTAGTTAAAGGGAAATTTATAAGCAGTATTTATATCTTCTACACAGGCAGTGTAAAAATATAACTTTTAACACCTGATTCGTACAGATTAGATAAATAAAAAATAATTTGGCGACAGCAATCGCTTACTTGTCGTAGCGAAAGTATAAGCAGAAAAATTACGATCCCGATAGCTGTGATTTTATAGAGTTTTAGGCCTGTAATCAGTGTTTATGTAGGCAGCTTGTTCGAATATTACAATTTTATAAGCATTTTCAGATGCGACTTTTTAACGTTCCGAAACCGAACAATTCATGCGTTCTCTTAAGCAAGGTAGGCTAATAAAATTACTTATTTTCAAACCAATTTGTCACTAAACTAAAATGCTGGCTGTTGAAATTGTTGTGCAATGAAAATTGTATTTTAGGTAAGCAGCGGACAAGGTGGTTTGAACCTCTAAAATGTTTTTTGAGTGAGATGAGTTGAATTGGTTTACATGGTCTTCTCACAGCGTTTATAATTATACTTATCAGAATGCCAGTCCTTCGGAAAATCGTGTACTTTCGACTCTCCGAATGACACCTGTATTTCATTATCAACAGGGTTTGATTGTAAAATGAAATGCATGAATCTCAGATGAGATAACTGTGGCTAGTGTCGTTTATACCTCTACATCTTCTGTTCATACGTGCTTTAAACATATAATTGGCTGACCCTGTGATAAACATGAATACATATTTACGGTCAGGAACTAGCAAATTACGTGCAAAAAATGTTTACCACTCTACCTTTTCATTATGGCCACAATAAATTTCATCCATCTTAAAATACAGGAACTAATGAAATAAGAGTAAAGCCAGAAAACCTTTTATGAAAATACATCGGCCTATATATCATCATTTTGTCAGACCGTTGATTTTTATTTTTCGACTAATGCTCGTTGGTAGAGCAAAATAGTTTTCTTGTTATAAAACCGATTAATGAGGTATATCTTCTTACCCGGTAGGACATTGACTTTGTTTCGTCTCAAGATATTTTGAATTAGAATTTTCAGTTGCCTTCTACGTATCGTAATATTTATTTACAGTTATATAAAATCATTCCCTTAAAAATATGATACATTACTGGCCAAAATTTATGTTACAAAAATCGAACAACTAGGAAAATAGATAACTCCCTTTTGTTTATTTTTCTTTGTGTCGGTATCGAATGAACACTCGTGATTTTTTAAAAAACCGTGTTAACATTTAGCAGCAAATGAAACCAATTTTTAATTTCCTGAAGAACTCGAAAGATCTCTACAATATGGTAGCCTACTACATATTTCGTAAGTGATATTTAACTAGAAACTATAAATCTCATTAAAAGGTACCTTCATATGTTCTGCCCTACCGTTAACTAGAAGTTGACATTGGGTGTGGACTTTATATTACAATCACACTCGACGTGACGCCCAGAATCAGTACGGACCAATCAGAACGCAGCATATCCTGACGAATGACGTAACGCTCAAGACACTTTGTCATTGGTTGACATCGGTGTGACGTAGTACAGTAATATAAACTCTCTGATTGGACAATATTAACCAATCAAAATGACGCAAAAGAAGACATCTGATTGGTTAAAACTGGGCTTTCTTATTGGCCAAAAATACGAGACTCTGATTGGGCAATTATTACCTGAGCCGTTGACGTCACATGCGCATCACACTCAACTTGGCCCGACTTACTCACGCAACCCTAATAGATCGTTTGTTGAATACCAGTTTTATTTTGATACGTACATATTTTTTTGTTTCTGTTAAACACAATAATAGCGTAGGTCAAAAATGATTTGTCTAGTAACGTCTTGTCAAGTCTATTTTTCGTTGATTTAGGATCTGTTAGTTAAAGGGAAATTTATAAGCAGTATTTATATCTTCTACACAGGCAGTGTAAAAATATAACTTTTAACACCTGATTCGTACAGATGAGATAAATAAAAAATAATTTGGCGACAGCAATCGCTTACTTGTCGTAGCGAAAGTATAAGCAGAAAAATTACGATCCCGATAGCTGTGATTTTATAGAGTTTTAGGCCTGTAATCAGTGTTTATGTAGGCAGCTTGTTCGAATATTACAATTTTATAAGCATTTTCAGATGCGACTTTTTAACGTTCCGAAACCGAACAATTCATGCGTTCTCTTAAGCAAGGTAGGCTAATAAAATTACTTATTTTCAAACCAATTTGTCACTAAACTAAAATGCTGGCTGTTGAAATTGTTGTGCAATGAAAATTGTATTTTAGGTAAGCAGCGGACAAGGTGGTTTGAACCTCTAAAATGTTTTTTGAGTGAGATGAGTTGAATTGGTTTACATGGTCTTCTCACAGCGTTTATAATTATACTTATCAGAATGCCAGTCCTTCGGAAAATCGTGTACTTTCGACTCTCCGAATGACACCTGTATTTCATTATCAACAGGGTTTGATTGTAAAATGAAATGCATGAATCTCAGATGAGATAACTCTGGCTAGTGTCGTTTATACCTCTACCTCTTCTGTTCATACGTGCTTTAAACATATAATTGGCTGACCCTGTGATAAACATGAATACATATTTACGGTCAGGAACTAGCAAATTACGTGCAAAAAATGTTTACCACTCTACCTTTTCATTATGGCCACAATAAATTTCATCCATCTTAAAATACAGGAACTAATGAAATAAGAGTAAAGCCAGAAAACCTTTTATGAAAATACATCGGCCTATATATCATCATTTTGTCAGACCGTTGATTTTTATTTTTCGACTAATGCTCGTTGGTAGAGCAAAATAGTTTTCTTGTTATAAAACCGATTAATGAGGTATATCTTCTTACCCGGTAGGACATTGACTTTGTTTCGTCTCAAGATATTTTGAATTAGAATTTTCAGTTGCCTTCTACGTATCGTAATATTTATTTACAGTTATATAAAATCATTCCCTTAAAAATATGATACATTACTGGCCAAAATTTATGTTACAAAAATCGAACAACTAGGAAAATAGATAACTCTCTTTTGTTTATTTTTCTTTGTGTCGGTATCGAATGAACACTCGTGATTTTTTAAAAAACCGTGTTAACATTTAGCAGCAAATGAAACCAATTTTTAATTTCCTGAAGAACTCGAAAGATCTCTACAATATGGTAGCCTACTACATATTTCGTAAGTGATATTTAACTAGAAACTATAAATCTCATTAAAAGGTACCTTCATATGTTCTGCCCTACCGTTAACTAGAAGTTGACATTGGGTGTGGACTTTATATTACAATCACACTCGACGTGACGCCCAGAATCAGTACGGACCAATCAGAACGCAGCATATCCTGACGAATGACGTAACGCTCAAGACACTTTGTCATTGGTTGACATCGGTGTGACGTAGTACAGTAATATAAACTCTCTGATTGGACAATATTAACCAATCAAAATGACGCAAAAGAAGACATCTGATTGGTTAAAACTGGGCTTTCTTATTGGCCGAAAATACGAGACTCTGATTGGGCAATTATTACCTGAGCCGTTGACGTCACATGCGCATCACACTCAACTTGGCCCGACTTACTCACGCAACCCTAATAGATCGTTTGTTGAATACCAGTTTTATTTTGATACGTACATATTTTTTTGTTTCTGTTAAACACAATAATAGCGTAGGTCAAAAATGATTTGTCTAGTAACGTCTTGTCAAGTCTATTTTTCGTTGATTTAGGATCTGTTAGTTAAAGGGAAATTTATAAGCAGTATTTATATCTTCTACACAGGCAGTGTAAAAATATAACTTTTAACACCTGATTCGTACAGATGAGATAAATAAAAAATAATTTGGCGACAGCAATCGCTTACTTGTCGTAGCGAAAGTATAAGCAGAAAAATTACGATCCCGATAGCTGTGATTTTATAGAGTTTTAGGCCTGTAATCAGTGTTTATGTAGGCAGCTTGTTCGAATATTACAATTTTATAAGCATTTTCAGATGCGACTTTTTAACGTTCCGAAACCGAACAATTCATGCGTTCTCTTAAGCAAGGTAGGCTAATAAAATTACTTATTTTCAAACCAATTTGTCACTAAACTAAAATGCTGGCTGTTGAAATTGTTGTGCAATGAAAATTGTATTTTAGGTAAGCAGCGGACAAGGTGGTTTGAACCTCTAAAATGTTTTTTGAGTGAGATGAGTTGAATTGGTTTACATGGTCTTCTCACAGCGTTTATAATTATACTTATCAGAATGCCAGTCCTTCGGAAAATCGTGTACTTTCGACTCTCCGAATGACACCTGTATTTCATTATCAACAGGGTTTGATTGTAAAATGAAATGCATGAATCTCAGATGAGATAACTCTGGCTAGTGTCGTTTATACCTCTACCTCTTCTGTTCATACGTGCTTTAAACATATAATTGGCTGACCCTGTGATAAACATGAATACATATTTACGGTCAGGAACTAGCAAATTACGTGCAAAAAATGTTTACCACTCTACCTTTTCATTATGGCCACAATAAATTTCATCCATCTTAAAATACAGGAACTAATGAAATAAGAGTAAAGCCAGAAAACCTTTTATGAAAATACATCGGCCTATATATCATCATTTTGTCAGACCGTTGATTTTTATTTTTCGACTAATGCTCGTTGGTAGAGCAAAATAGTTTTCTTGTTATAAAACCGATTAATGAGGTATATCTTCTTACCCGGTAGGACATTGACTTTGTTTCGTCTCAAGATATTTTGAATTAGAATTTTCAGTTGCCTTCTACGTATCGTAATATTTATTTACAGTTATATAAAATCATTCCCTTAAAAATATGATACATTACTGGCCAAAATTTATGTTACAAAAATCGAACAACTAGGAAAATAGATAACTCCCTTTTGTTTATTTTTCTTTGTGTCGGTATCGAATGAACACTCGTGATTTTTTAAAAAACCGTGTTAACATTTAGCAGCAAATGAAACCAATTTTTAATTTCCTGAAGAACTCGAAAGATCTCTACAATATGGTAGCCTACTACATATTTCGTAAGTGATATTTAACTAGAAACTATAAATCTCATTAAAAGGTACCTTCATATGTTCTGCCCTACCGTTAACTAGAAGTTGACATTGGGTGTGGACTTTATATTACAATCACACTCGACGTGACGCCCAGAATCAGTACGGACCAATCAGAACGCAGCATATCCTGACGAATGACGTAACGCTCAAGACACTTTGTCATTGGTTGACATCGGTGTGACGTAGTACAGTAATATAAACTCTCTGATTGGACAATATTAACCAATCAAAATGACGCAAAAGAAGACATCTGATTGGTTAAAACTGGGCTTTCTTATTGGCCGAAAATACGAGACTCTGATTGGGCAATTATTACCTGAGCCGTTGACGTCACATGCGCATCACACTCAACTTGGCCCGACTTACTCACGCAACCCTAATAGATCGTTTGTTGAATACCAGTTTTATTTTGATACGTACATATTTTTTTGTTTCTGTTAAACACAATAATAGCGTAGGTCAAAAATGATTTGTCTAGTAACGTCTTGTCAAGTCTATTTTTCGTTGATTTAGGATCTGTTAGTTAAAGGGAAATTTATAAGCAGTATTTATATCTTCTACACAGGCAGTGTAAAAATATAACTTTTAACACCTGATTCGTACAGATGAGATAAATAAAAAATAATTTGGCGACAGCAATCGCTTACTTGTCGTAGCGAAAGTATAAGCAGAAAAATTACGATCCCGATAGCTGTGATTTTATAGAGTTTTAGGCCTGTAATCAGTGTTTATGTAGGCAGCTTGTTCGAATATTACAATTTTATAAGCATTTTCAGATGCGACTTTTTAACGTTCCGAAACCGAACAATTCATGCGTTCTCTTAAGCAAGGTAGGCTAATAAAATTACTTATTTTCAAACCAATTTGTCACTAAACTAAAATGCTGGCTGTTGAAATTGTTGTGCAATGAAAATTGTATTTTAGGTAAGCAGCGGACAAGGTGGTTTGAACCTCTAAAATGTTTTTTGAGTGAGATGAGTTGAATTGGTTTACATGGTCTTCTCACAGCGTTTATAATTATACTTATCAGAATGCCAGTCCTTCGGAAAATCGTGTACTTTCGACTCTCCGAATGACACCTGTATTTCATTATCAACAGGGTTTGATTGTAAAATGAAATGCATGAATCTCAGATGAGATAACTCTGGCTAGTGTCGTTTATACCTCTACATCTTCTGTTCATACGTGCTTTAAACATATAATTGGCTGACCCTGTGATAAACATGAATACATATTTACGGTCAGGAACTAGCAAATTACGTGCAAAAAATGTTTACCACTCTACCTTTTCATTATGGCCACAATAAATTTCATCCATCTTAAAATACAGGAACTAATGAAATAAGAGTAAAGCCAGAAAACCTTTTATGAAAATACATCGGCCTATATATCATCATTTTGTCAGACCGTTGATTTTTATTTTTCGACTAATGCTCGTTGGTAGAGCAAAATAGTTTTCTTGTTATAAAACCGATTAATGAGGTATATCTTCTTACCCGGTAGGACATTGACTTTGTTTCGTCTCAAGATATTTTGAATTAGAATTTTCAGTTGCCTTCTACGTATCGTAATATTTATTTACAGTTATATAAAATCATTCCCTTAAAAATATGATACATTACTGGCCAAAATTTATGTTACAAAAATCGAACAACTAGGAAAATAGATAACTCCCTTTTGTTTATTTTTCTTTGTGTCGGTATCGAATGAACACTCGTGATTTTTTAAAAAACCGTGTTAACATTTAGCAGCAAATGAAACCAATTTTTAATTTCCTGAAGAACTCGAAAGATCTCTACAATATGGTAGCCTACTACATATTTCGTAAGTGATATTTAACTAGAAACTATAAATCTCATTAAAAGGTACCTTCATATGTTCTGCCCTACCGTTAACTAGAAGTTGACATTGGGTGTGGACTTTATATTACAATCACACTCGACGTGACGCCCAGAATCAGTACGGACCAATCAGAACGCAGCATATCCTGACGAATGACGTAACGCTCAAGACACTTTGTCATTGGTTGACATCGGTGTGACGTAGTACAGTAATATAAACTCTCTGATTGGACAATATTAACCAATCAAAATGACGCAAAAGAAGACATCTGATTGGTTAAAACTGGGCTTTCTTATTGGCCGAAAATACGAGACTCTGATTGGGCAATTATTACCTGAGCCGTTGACGTCACATGCGCATCACACTCAACTTGGCCCGACTTACTCACGCAACCCTAATAGATCGTTTGTTGAATACCAGTTTTATTTTGATACGTACATATTTTTTTGTTTCTGTTAAACACAATAATAGCGTAGGTCAAAAATGATTTGTCTAGTAACGTCTTGTCAAGTCTATTTTTCGTTGATTTAGGATCTGTTAGTTAAAGGGAAATTTATAAGCAGTATTTATATCTTCTACACAGGCAGTGTAAAAATATAACTTTTAACACCTGATTCGTACAGATGAGATAAATAAAAAATAATTTGGCGACAGCAATCGCTTACTTGTCGTAGCGAAAGTATAAGCAGAAAAATTACGATCCCGATAGCTGTGATTTTATAGAGTTTTAGGCCTGTAATCAGTGTTTATGTAGGCAGCTTGTTCGAATATTACAATTTTATAAGCATTTTCAGATGCGACTTTTTAACGTTCCGAAACCGAACAATTCATGCGTTCTCTTAAGCAAGGTAGGCTAATAAAATTACTTATTTTCAAACCAATTTGTCACTAAACTAAAATGCTGGCTGTTGAAATTGTTGTGCAATGAAAATTGTATTTTAGGTAAGCAGCGGACAAGGTGGTTTGAACCTCTAAAATGTTTTTTGAGTGAGATGAGTTGAATTGGTTTACATGGTCTTCTCACAGCGTTTATAATTATACTTATCAGAATGCCAGTCCTTCGGAGAATCGTGTACTTTCGACTCTCCGAATGACACCTGTATTTCATTATCAACAGGGTTTGATTGTAAAATGAAATGCATGAATCTCAGATGAGATAACTCTGGCTAGTGTCGTTTATACCTCTACCTCTTCTGTTCATACGTGCTTTAAACATATAATTGGCTGACCCTGTGATAAACATGAATACATATTTACGGTCAGGAACTAGCAAATTACGTGCAAAAAATGTTTACCACTCTACCTTTTCATTATGGCCACAATAAATTTCATCCATCTTAAAATACAGGAACTAATGAAATAAGAGTAAAGCCAGAAAACCTTTTATGAAAATACATCGGCCTATATATCATCATTTTGTCAGACCGTTGATTTTTATTTTTCGACTAATGCTCGTTGGTAGAGCAAAATAGTTTTCTTGTTATAAAACCGATTAATGAGGTATATCTTCTTACCCGGTAGGACATTGACTTTGTTTCGTCTCAAGATATTTTGAATTAGAATTTTCAGTTGCCTTCTACGTATCGTAATATTTATTTACAGTTATATAAAATCATTCCCTTAAAAATATGATACATTACTGGCCAAAATTTATGTTACAAAAATCGAACAACTAGGAAAATAGATAACTCCCTTTTGTTTATTTTTCTTTGTGTCGGTATCGAATGAACACTCGTGATTTTTTAAAAAACCGTGTTAACATTTAGCAGCAAATGAAACCAATTTTTAATTTCCTGAAGAACTCGAAAGATCTCTACAATATGGTAGCCTACTACATATTTCGTAAGTGATATTTAACTAGAAACTATAAATCTCATTAAAAGGTACCTTCATATGTTCTGCCCTACCGTTAACTAGAAGTTGACATTGGGTGTGGACT
Source organism: Catonia carolina (assembly GCA_035578175.1). Taxonomy (NCBI): domain Eukaryota; kingdom Metazoa; phylum Arthropoda; class Insecta; order Hemiptera; family Achilidae; genus Catonia; species Catonia carolina. The sequence continues at coordinate 65,422,840 of JAQMRL010000004.1, read as the reverse complement.
TTATATTACAATCACACTCGACGTGACGCCCAGAATCAGTACGGACCAATCAGAACGCAGCATATCCTGACGAATGACGTAACGCTCAAGACACTTTGTCATTGGTTGACATCGGTGTGACGTAGTACAGTAATATAAACTCTCTGATTGGACAATATTAACCAATCAAAATGACGCAAAAGAAGACATCTGATTGGTTAAAACTGGGCTTTCTTATTGGCCGAAAATACGAGACTCTGATTGGGCAATTATTACCTGAGCCGTTGACGTCACATGCGCATCACACTCAACTTGGCCCGACTTACTCACGCAACCCTAATAGATCGTTTGTTGAATACCAGTTTTATTTTGATACGTACATATTTTTTTGTTTCTGTTAAACACAATAATAGCGTAGGTCAAAAATGATTTGTCTAGTAACGTCTTGTCAAGTCTATTTTTCGTTGATTTAGGATCTGTTAGTTAAAGGGAAATTTATAAGCAGTATTTATATCTTCTACACAGGCAGTGTAAAAATATAACTTTTAACACCTGATTCGTACAGATGAGATAAATAAAAAATAATTTGGCGACAGCAATCGCTTACTTGTCGTAGCGAAAGTATAAGCAGAAAAATTACGATCCCGATAGCTGTGATTTTATAGAGTTTTAGGCCTGTAATCAGTGTTTATGTAGGCAGCTTGTTCGAATATTACAATTTTATAAGCATTTTCAGATGCGACTTTTTAACGTTCCGAAACCGAACAATTCATGCGTTCTCTTAAGCAAGGTAGGCTAATAAAATTACTTATTTTCAAACCAATTTGTCACTAAACTAAAATGCTGGCTGTTGAAATTGTTGTGCAATGAAAATTGTATTTTAGGTAAGCAGCGGACAAGGTGGTTTGAACCTCTAAAATGTTTTTTGAGTGAGATGAGTTGAATTGGTTTACATGGTCTTCTCACAGCGTTTATAATTATACTTATCAGAATGCCAGTCCTTCGGAGAATCGTGTACTTTCGACTCTCCGAATGACACCTGTATTTCATTATCAACAGGGTTTGATTGTAAAATGAAATGCATGAATCTCAGATGAGATAACTCTGGCTAGTGTCGTTTATACCTCTACCTCTTCTGTTCATACGTGCTTTAAACATATAATTGGCTGACCCTGTGATAAACATGAATACATATTTACGGTCAGGAACTAGCAAATTACGTGCAAAAAATGTTTACCACTCTACCTTTTCATTATGGCCACAATAAATTTCATCCATCTTAAAATACAGGAACTAATGAAATAAGAGTAAAGCCAGAAAACCTTTTATGAAAATACATCGGCCTATATATCATCATTTTGTCAGACCGTTGATTTTTATTTTTCGACTAATGCTCGTTGGTAGAGCAAAATAGTTTTCTTGTTATAAAACCGATTAATGAGGTATATCTTCTTACCCGGTAGGACATTGACTTTGTTTCGTCTCAAGATATTTTGAATTAGAATTTTCAGTTGCCTTCTACGTATCGTAATATTTATTTACAGTTATATAAAATCATTCCCTTAAAAATATGATACATTACTGGCCAAAATTTATGTTACAAAAATCGAACAACTAGGAAAATAGATAACTCCCTTTTGTTTATTTTCTTTGTGTCGGTATCGAATGAACACTCGTGATTTTTTAAAAAACCGTGTTAACATTTAGCAGCAAATGAAACCAATTTTTAATTTCCTGAAGAACTCGAAAGATCTCTACAATATGGTAGCCTACTACATATTTCGTAAGTGATATTTAACTAGAAACTATAAATCTCATTAAAAGGTACCTTCATATGTTCTGCCCTACCGTTAACTAGAAGTTGACATTGGGTGTGGACTTTATATTACAATCACACTCGACGTGACGCCCAGAATCAGTACGGACCAATCAGAACGCAGCATATCCTGACGAATGACGTAACGCTCAAGACACTTTGTCATTGGTTGACATCGGTGTGACGTAGTACAGTAATATAAACTCTCTGATTGGACAATATTAACCAATCAAAATGACGCAAAAGAAGACATCTGATTGGTTAAAACTGGGCTTTCTTATTGGCCGAAAATACGAGACTCTGATTGGGCAATTATTACCTGAGCCGTTGACGTCACATGCGCATCACACTCAACTTGGCCCGACTTACTCACGCAACCCTAATAGATCGTTTGTTGAATACCAGTTTTATTTTGATACGTACATATTTTTTTGTTTCTGTTAAACACAATAATAGCGTAGGTCAAAAATGATTTGTCTAGTAACGTCTTGTCAAGTCTATTTTTCGTTGATTTAGGATCTGTTAGTTAAAGGGAAATTTATAAGCAGTATTTATATCTTCTACACAGGCAGTGTAAAAATATAACTTTTAACACCTGATTCGTACAGATGAGATAAATAAAAAATAATTTGGCGACAGCAATCGCTTACTTGTCGTAGCGAAAGTATAAGCAGAAAAATTACGATCCCGATAGCTGTGATTTTATAGAGTTTTAGGCCTGTAATCAGTGTTTATGTAGGCAGCTTGTTCGAATATTACAATTTTATAAGCATTTTCAGATGCGACTTTTTAACGTTCCGAAACCGAACAATTCATGCGTTCTCTTAAGCAAGGTAGGCTAATAAAATTACTTATTTTCAAACCAATTTGTCACTAAACTAAAATGCTGGCTGTTGAAATTGTTGTGCAATGAAAATTGTATTTTAGGTAAGCAGCGGACAAGGTGGTTTGAACCTCTAAAATGTTTTTTGAGTGAGATGAGTTGAATTGGTTTACATGGTCTTCTCACAGCGTTTATAATAATTATACTTATCAGAATGCCAGTCCTTCGGAAAATCGTGTACTTTCGACTCTCCGAATGACACCTGTATTTCATTATCAACAGGGTTTGATTGTAAAATGAAATGCATGAATCTCAGATGAGATAACTCTGGCTAGTGTCGTTTATACCTCTACCTCTTCTGTTCATACGTGCTTTAAACATATAATTGGCTGACCCTGTGATAAACATGAATACATATTTACGGTCAGGAACTAGCAAATTACGTGCAAAAAATGTTTACCACTCTACCTTTTCATTATGGCCACAATAAATTTCATCCATCTTAAAATACAGGAACTAATGAAATAAGAGTAAAGCCAGAAAACCTTTTATGAAAATACATCGGCCTATATATCATCATTTTGTCAGACCGTTGATTTTTATTTTTCGACTAATGCTCGTTGGTAGAGCAAAATAGTTTTCTTGTTATAAAACCGATTAATGAGGTATATCTTCTTACCCGGTAGGACATTGACTTTGTTTCGTCTCAAGATATTTTGAATTAGAATTTTCAGTTGCCTTCTACGTATCGTAATATTTATTTACAGTTATATAAAATCATTCCCTTAAAAATATGATACATTACTGGCCAAAATTTATGTTACAAAAATCGAACAACTAGGAAAATAGATAACTCCCTTTTGTTTATTTTTCTTTGTGTCGGTATCGAATGAACACACGTGATTTTTTAAAAAACCGTGTTAACATTTAGCAGCAAATGAAACCAATTTTTAATTTCCTAAAGAACTCGAAAGATCTCTACAATATGGTAGCCTACTACATATTTCGTAAGTGATATTTAACTAGAAACTATAAATCTCATTAAAAGGTACCTTCATATGTTCTGCCCTACCGTTAACTAGAAGTTGACATTGGGTGTGGACTTTATATTACAATCACACTCGACGTGACGCCCAGAATCAGTACGGACCAATCAGAACGCAGCATATCCTGACGAATGACGTAACGCTCAAGACACTTTGTCATTGGTTGACATCGGTGTGACGTAGTACAGTAATATAAACTCTCTGATTGGACAATATTAACCAATCAAAATGACGCAAAAGAAGACATCTGATTGGTTAAAACTGGGCTTTCTTATTGGCCGAAAATACGAGACTCTGATTGGGCAATTATTACCTGAGCCGTTGACGTCACATGCGCATCACACTCAACTTGGCCCGACTTACTCACGCAACCCTAATAGATCGTTTGTTGAATACCAGTTTTATTTTGATACGTACATATTTTTTTGTTTCTGTTAAACACAATAATAGCGTAGGTCAAAAATGATTTGTCTAGTAACGTCTTGTCAAGTCTATTTTTCGTTGATTTAGGATCTGTTAGTTAAAGGGAAATTTATAAGCAGTATTTATATCTTCTACACAGGCAGTGTAAAAATATAACTTTTAACACCTGATTCGTACAGATGAGATAAATAAAAAATAATTTGGCGACAGCAATCGCTTACTTGTCGTAGCGAAAGTATAAGCAGAAAAATTACGATCCCGATAGCTGTGATTTTATAGAGTTTTAGGCCTGTAATCAGTGTTTATGTAGGCAGCTTGTTCGAATATTACAATTTTATAAGCATTTTCAGATGCGACTTTTTAACGTTCCGAAACCGAACAATTCATGCGTTCTCTTAAGCAAGGTAGGCTAATAAAATTACTTATTTTCAAACCAATTTGTCACTAAACTAAAATGCTGGCTGTTGAAATTGTTACGCACTCTGATATGTGTATTTTAGGTAAGCAGCGGACAAGGTGGTTTGAACCTCTAAAATTTTTTTTTGAGTGAGATGAGTTGAATTGGTTTACATGGTCTTCTCACAGCGTTTATAATTATACTTTTCAGAATGCCAGTCCTTCGGAAAATCGTGTACTTTCGACTCTCCGAATGACACCTGTATTTCATTATCAACAGGGTCTGATTGTAAAATGAAATGCATGAATCTCAGATGAGATAACTCTGGCTAGTGTCGTTTATACCTCTACCTCTTCTGTTCATACGTGCTTTAAACATATAATTGGCTGACCCTGTGATAAACATGAATACATATTTACGGTCAGGAACTAGCAAATTACGTGCAAAAAATGTTTACCACTCTACCTTTTCATTATGGCCACAATAAATTTCATCCATCTTAAAATACAGGAACTAATGAATAAGAGTAAAGCCAGAAAACCTTTTATGAAAATACATCGGCCTATATATCATCATTTTGTCAGACCGTTGATTTTTATTTTTCGACTAATGCTCGTTGGTAGAGCAAAATAGTTTTTCTTGTTATAAAACCGATTAATGAGGTATATCTTCTTACCCGGTAGGACATTGACTTTGTTTCGTCTCAAGATATTTTGAATTAGAATTTTCAGTTGCCTTCTACGTATCGTAATATTTATTTACAGTTATATAAAATCATTCCCTTAAAAATATGATACATTACTGGCCAAAAATTTATGTTACAAAAAATCGAACAAACTAGGAAAATAGATAACTCCCTTTTTGTTTATTTTTCTTTGTGTCGGTATCGAATGAACACTCGTGATTTTTTAGAAAACCGTGTTAACATTTAGCAGCAAATGAAACCAATTTTTAAATTTCCTGAAGAACTCGAAAGATCTCTACAATATGGTAGCCTACTACATATTTCGTAAGTGATATTTAACTAGAAACTATAAATCTCATTAAAAGGTACCTTCATATGTTGTGCCCTACCGTTAACTAGAAGTTGACATTGGGTGTGGACTTTATATTACAATCACACTCGGCGTGACGCCCAGAATCAGTACGGACCAATCAGAACGCAGCATATCCTGACGAATGACGTAACGCTCAAGGACACTTTGTCATTGGTTGACATCGGTGTGACGTAGTACAGTAATATAAACTCTCTGATTGGACAATATTAACCAATCAAAATGACGCAAAAGAAGACATCTGATTGGTTAAAACTGGGCTTTCTTATTGGCCGAAAATACGAGACTCTGATTGGGCAATTATTACCTGAGCCGTTGACGTCACATGCGCATCACACTCAACTTGGCCCGACTTACTCACGCAACCCTAATAGATCGTTTGTTGAATACCAGTTTTATTTTGATACGTACATATTTTTTTGTTTCTGTTAAACACAATAATAGCGTAGGTCAAAAATGATTTGTCTAGTAACGTCTTGTCAAGTCCTATTTTTCGTTGATTTAGGATCTGTTAGTTAAAGGGAAATTTATAAGCAGTATTTATATCTTCTACACAGGCAGTGTAAAAATATAACTTTTAACACCTGATTCGTACAGATGAGATAAATAAAAAATAATTTGGCGACAGCAATCGCTTACTTGTCGTAGCGAAAGTATAAGCAGAAAAATTACGATCCCGATAGCTGTGATTTTATAGAGTTTTAGGCCTGTATTCAGTGTTTATGTAGCAGCTTGTTCGAATATTACTATTTTATAAGCATTTTCAGATGCGACTTTTTAACGTTCCGAAACCGAACAATTCATGCGTTCTCTTAAGCAAGGGAGGCTAATAAAATTACTTATTTTCAAACCAATTTGTCACTAAACTAAAATGCTGGCTGTTGAAATTGTTGTGCAATGAAAATTTGTATTTTAGGTAAGCAGCGGACAAGGTGGTTTGAACCTCTAAAATGTTTTTTGAGTGAGATGAGTTGAATTGGTTTACATGGTCTTCTCACAGCGTTATAATTATACTTATCAGAATGCCAGTCCTTCGGAAAATCGTGTACTTTCGACTCTCCGAATGACACCTGTATTTCATTATCAACAGGGTTTGATTGTAAATGAAATGCATGAATCTCAGATGAGATTACTCTGGCTAGTGTCGTTTATACCTCTACCTCTTCTGTTCATACGTGCTTTAAACATATAATTGGCTGACCCTGTGATAAACAGGAATACATATTTACGGTCAGGACTAGCAAATTACGTGCAAAAAATGTTTACCACTCTACCTTTTCATTATGGCCACAATAAATTTCATCCATCTTAAAATACAGGAACTAATGAAATAAGAGTAAAGCCAGAAAACCTTTTATGAAAATACATCGGCCTATATATCATCATTTTGTCAGACCGTTGATTTTTATTTTTCGACTAATGCTCGTTGTAGAGCAAAAATAGTTTTCTTGTTATAAAACCGATTAATGAGGTATATCTTCTTACCCGGTAGGACATTGACTTTGTTTCGTCTCAAGATATTTTGAATTAGAATTTTCAGTTGCCTTCTACGTATCGTAATATTTATTTACAGTTATATAAAATCATTCCCTTAAAAATATGATACATTACTGGCCAAAATTTATGTTACAAATATCGAACAACTAGGAAAATAGATAACTCCCTTTTGTTTATTTTTCTTTGTGTCGGTATCGAATGAACACTCGTGATTTTTTTAAAAAACCGTGTTAACATTTAGCAGCAATGAAACCAATTTTTAATTTCCTGAAGAACTCGAAAGATCTCTACAATATGGTAGCCTACTACATATTTCGTAAGTGATATTTAACTAGAAACTATAAATCTCATTAAAAGGTACCTTCATATGTTCTGCCCTACCGTTAACTAGAAGTTGACATTGGGTGTGGACTTTATATTACAATCACACTCGACGTGACGCCCAGAATCAGTACGGACCAATCAGAACGCAGCATATCCTGACGAATGACGTAACGCTCAAGACACTTTGTCATTGGTTGACATCGGTGTGACGTAGTACAGTAATATAAACTCTCTGATTGGACAATATTAACCAATCAAAATGACGCAAAAGAAGACATCTGATTGGTTAAAACTGGGGCTTTCTTATTGGCCAAAAATACGAGACTCTGATTGGGCAATTATTACCTGAGCCGTTGACGTCACATGCGCATCACACTCAACTTGGCCCGACTTACTCACGCAACCCCTAATAGATCGTTTGTTGAATACCAGTTTTATTTTGATACGTACATATTTTTTTGTTTCTGTTAAACACAATAATAGCGTAGGTCAAAAATGATTTGTCTAGTAACGTCTTGTCAAGTCTATTTTTTTCGTTGATTTAGGATCTGTTAGTTAAAGGGAAATTTATAAGCAGTATTTTATATCTTCTAACAAGTGTAAAAATATAACTTTTAACACCTGATTCGTACAGATGAGATAAATAAAAAATAATTTGGCGACAGCAATCGCTTACTTGTCGTAGCGAAAGTATAAGCAGAAAAATTACGATCCCGATAGCTGTGATTTTAAAGAGTTTTAGGCCTGTGGTTCAGTGTTTATGTAGGCAGCTTGTTCGAATATTACAATTTTATAAGCATTTTCAGATGCGACTTTTTAACGTTCCGAAACCGAACAATTCATGCGTTCTCTTAAGCAAGGTAGGCTAAAAAAATTAATTATTTTCAAACCAATTTGTCACTTAACTAAAATGCTGGCTGTTGAAATTGTTGTGCAATGAAAATTGTATTTTAGGTAAGCAGCGGACAAGGTGGTTTGAACCTCTAAAATGTTTTTTGAGTGAGATGAGTTGAATTGGTTTACATGGTCTTCTCACAGCGTTTATAATTATACTTATCAGAATGCCAGTCCTTCGGAAAATCGTGTACTTTCGACTCTCCGAATGACACCTGTATTTCATTATCAACAGGGTTTGATTGTAAAATGAAATGCATGAATCTCAGATGAGATAACTCTGGCTAGTGTCGTTTATACCTCTACCTCTTCTGTTCATACGTGCTTTAAACATATAATTGGCTGACCCTGTGATAAACATGAATACATATTTACGGTCAGGAACTAGCAAATTACGTGCAAAAAATGTTTACCACTCTACCTTTTCATTATGGCCACAATAAATTTCATCCATCTTAAAATACAGGAACTAATGAAATAAGAGTAAAGCCAGAAAACCTTTTATGAAAATACATCGGCCTATATATCATCATTTTGTCAGACCGTTGATTTTTATTTTTCGACTAATGCTCGTTGGTAGAGCAAAATAGTTTTCTTGTTATAAAACCGATTAATGAGGTATATCTTCTTACCCGGTAGGACATTGACTTTGTTTCGTCTCAAGATATTATGAATTAGAATTTTCAGTTGCCTTCTACGTATCGTAATATTTATTTACAGTTATATAAAATCATTCCCTTAAAAATATGATACATTACTGGCCAAAATTTATGTTACAAAAATCGAACAACTAGGAAAATAGATAACTCCATTTTGTTTATTTTTCTTTGTGTCGGTATCGAATGAACACTCGTGATTTTTTAAAAAACCGTGTTAACATTTAGCAGCAAATGAAACCAATTTTTAATTTCCTGAAGAACTCGAAAGATCTCTACAATATGGTACTACATATTTCGTAAGTGATATTTAACTAGAAACTATAAATCTCATTAAAAGGTACCTTCATATGTTCTGCCCTACCGTTAACTAGAAGTTGACATTGGGTGTGGACTTTATATTACAATCACACTCGACGTGACGCCCAGAATCAGTACGGACCAATCAGAACGCAGCATATCCTGACGAATGACGTAACGCTCAAGACACTTTGTCATTGGTTGACATCGGTGTGACGTAGTACAGTAATATAAACTCTCTGATTGGACAATATTAACCAATCAAAATGACGCAAAAGAAGACATCTGATTGGTTAAAACTGGGCTTTCTTATTGGCCGAAAATACGAGACTCTGATTGGGCAATTATTACCTGAGCCGTTGACGTCACATGCGCATCACACTCAACTTGGCCCGACTTACTCACGCAACCCTAATAGATCGTTTGTTGAATACCAGTTTTATTTTGATACGTACATACTTTTTTGTTTCTGTTAAACACAATAATAGCGTAGGTCAAAAATGATTTGTCTAGTAACGTCTTGTCAAGTCTATTTTTCGTTGATTTAGGATCTGTTAGTTAAAGGGAAATTTATAAGCAGTATTTATATCTTCTACACAGGCAGTGTAAAAATATAACTTTTAACACCTGATTCGTACAGATGAGATAAATAAAAAATAATTTGGCGACAGCAATCGCTTACTTGTCGTAGCGAAAGTATAAGCAGAAAAATTACGATCCCGATAGCTGTGATTTTATAGAGTTTTAGGCCTGTAATCAGTGTTTATGTAGGCAGCTTGTTCGAATATTACAATTTTATAAGCATTTTCAGATGCGACTTTTTAACGTTCCGAAACCGAACAATTCATGCGTTCTCTTAAGCAAGGTAGGCTAATAAAATTACTTATTTTCAAACCAATTTGTCACTAAACTAAAATGCTGGCTGTTGAAATTGTTGTGCAATGAAAATTGTATTTTAGGTAAGCAGCGGACAAGGTGGTTTGAACCTCTAAAATGTTTTTTGAGTGAGATGAGTTGAATTGGTTTACATGGTCTTCTCACAGCGTTTATAATTATACTTATCAGAATGCCAGTCCTTCGGAAAATCGTGTACTTTCGACTCTCCGAATGACACCTGTATTTCATTATCAACAGGGTTTGATTGTAAAATGAAATGCATGAATCTCAGATGAGATAACTCTGGCTAGTGTCGTTTATACCTCTACCTCTTCTGTTCATACGTGCTTTAAACATATAATTGGCTGACCCTGTGATAAACATGAATACATATTTACGGTCAGGAACTAGCAAATTACGTGCAAAAAATGTTTACCACTCTACCTTTTCATTATGGCCACAATAAATTTCATCCATCTTAAAATACAGGAACTAATGAAATAAGAGTAAAGCCAGAAAACCTTTTATGAAAATACATCGGCCTATATATCATCATTTTGTCAGACCGTTGATTTTTATTTTTCGACTAATGCTCGTTGGTAGAGCAAAATAGTTTTCTTGTTATAAAACCGATTAATGAGGTATATCTTCTTACCCGGTAGGACATTGACTTTGTTTCGTCTCAAGATATTTTGAATTAGAATTTTCAGTTGCCTTCTACGTATCGTAATATTTATTTACAGTTATATAAAATCATTCCCTTAAAAATATAATACATTACTGGCCAAAATTTATGTTACAAAAATCGAACAACTAGGAAAATAGATAACTCCCTTTTGTTTATTTTTCTTTGTGTCGGTATCGAATGAACACTCGTGATTTTTTAAAAAACCGTGTTAACATTTAGCAGCAAATGAAACCAATTTTTAATTTCCTGAAGAACTCGAAAGATCTTTACAATATGGTACTACATGTTTCGTAAGTGATATTTAACTAGAAACTATAAATCTCATTAAAAGGTACCTTCATATGTTCTGCCCTACCGTTAACTAGACGTTGACATTGGATGTGGACTTTATATTACAATCACACTCGACGTGACGCCCAGAATCAGTACGGACCAATCAGAACGCAGCATATCCTGACGAATGACGTAACGCTCAAGACACTTTTTCATTGGTTGACATCGGTGTGACGTAGTACAGTAATATAAACTCTCTGATTGGACAATATTAACCAATCAAAATGACGCAAAAGAAGACATCTGATTGGTTAAAACTGGGCTTTCTTATTGGCCGAAAATACGAGACTCTGATTAGGCAATTATTACCTAAGCCGTTGACGTCACATGCGCATCACACTCAACTTGGCCCGACTTACTCACGCAACCCTAATAGATCGTTTGTTGAATACCAGTTTTATTTTGATACGTACATATTTTTTTGTTTCTGTTAAACACAATAATAGCGTAGGTCAAAAATGATTTGTCTAGTAACGTCTTGTCAAGTCTATTTTTCGTTGATTTAGGATCTGTTAGTTAAAGGGAAATTTATAAGCAGTATTTATATCTTCTACACAGGCAGTGTAAAAATATAACTTTTAACACCTGATTCGTACAGATGAGATAAATAAAAAATAATTTAGCGACAGCAATCGCTTACTTGTCGTAGCGAAAGTATAAGCAGAAAAATTACGATCCCGATAGCTGTGATTTTAAAGAGTTTTAGGCCTGTAGTTCAGTGTTTATGTAGGCAGCTTGTTCGAATATTACAATTTTATAAGCATTTTCAGATGCGACTTTTTAACGTTCCGAAACCGAACAATTCATGCGTTCTCTTAAGCAAGGTAGGCTAAAAAAATTAATTATTTTCAAACCAATTTGTCACTTAACTAAAATGCTGGCTGTTGAAATTGTTGTGCAATGAAAATTGTATTTTAGGTAAGCAGCGGACAAGGTGGTTTGAACCTCTAAAATGTTTTTTGAGTGAGATGAGTTGAATTGGTTTACATGGTCTTCTCACAGCGTTTATAATTATACTTATCAGAATGCCAGTCCTTCGGAAAATCGTGTACTTTCGACTCTCCGAATGACACCTGTATTTCATTATCAACAGGGTTTGATTGTAAAATGAAATGCATTAATCTCAGATGAGATAACTCTGGCTAGTGTCGTTTATACCTCTACCTCTTCTGTTCATACGTGCTTTAAACATATAATTGGCTGACCCTGTGATAAACATGAATACATATTTACGGTCAGGAACTAGCAAATTACGTGCAAAAAATGTTTACCACTCTACCTTTTCATTATGGCCACAATAAATTTCATCCATCTTAAAATACAGGAACTAATGAAATAAGAGTAAAGCCAGAAAACCTTTTATGAAAATACATCGGCCTATATATCATCATTTTGTCAGACCGTTGATTTTTATTTTTCGACTAATGCTCGTTGGTAGAGCAAAATAGTTTTCTTGTTATAAAACCGATTAATGAGGTATATCTTCTTACCCGGTAGGACATTGACTTTGTTTCGTCTCAAGATATTATGAATTAGAATTTTCAGTTGCCTTCTACGTATCGTAATATTTATTTACAGTTATATAAAATCATTCCCTTAAAAATATGATACATTACTGGCCAAAATTTATGTTACAAAAATCGAACAACTAGGAAAATAGATAACTCCATTTTGTTTATTTTTCTTTGTGTCGGTATCGAATGAACACTCGTGATTTTTTAAAAAACCGTGTTAACATTTAGCAGCAAATGAAACCAATTTTTAATTTCCTGAAGAACTCGAAAGATCTCTACAATATGGTACTACATATTTCGTAAGTGATATTTAACTAGAAACTATAAATCTCATTAAAAGGTACCTTCATATGTTCTGCCCTACCGTTAACTAGAAGTTGACATTGGGTGTGGACTTTATATTACAATCACACTCGACGTGACGCCCAGAATCAGTACGGACCAATCAGAACGCAGCATATCCTGACGAATGACGTAACGCTCAAGACACTTTGTCGTTGGTTAACATCTGTGTGACGTAGTACAGTAATATAAACTCTCTGATTGGACAATATTAACCAATCAAAATGACGCAAAAGAAGACATCTGATTGGTTAAAACTGGGCTTCTTATTGGCCGAAAATACGAGACTCTGATTGGGCAATTATTACCTGAGCCGTTGACGTCACGTGCGCATCACACTCAACTTGGCCCGACTTACTCACGCAACCCTAATAGATCGTTTGTTGAATACCAGTTTTATTTTGATACATATTTTTTTGTTTCTGTTAAACACAATAATAGCGTAGGTCAAAAATGATTTGTCTAGTAACGTCTTGTCAAGTCTATTTTTCGTTGATTTACGATCTGTTAGTTAAAGGGAAATTTATAAGCAGTATTTATATCTTCTACACAGGCAGTGTAAAAATATAACTTTTAACACCTGATTCGTACAGATGAGACAAATAAAAAATAATTTCGCGACAGCAATCGCTTACTTGTCGTAACGAAAGTATAAGCAGAAAAATTACGATCCCGATAGCTGTGATTTTATAGAGTTTTAGGCCTGTAATCAGTGTTTATGTAGGCAGCTTGTTCGAATATTACAATTTTATAAGCATTTTCAGATGCGACTTTTTAACGTTCCGAAACCGAACAATTCATGCGTTCTCTTAAGCAAGGTAGGCTAATAAAATTACTTATTTTCAAACCAATTTGTCACTAAACTAAAATGCTGGCTGTTGAAATTGTTGTGCAATGAAAATTGTATTTTAGGTAAGCAGCGGACAAGGTGGTTTGAACCTCTAAAATGTTTTTTGAGTGAGATGAGTTGAATTGGTTTACATGGTCTTCTCACAGCGTTTATAATTATACTTATCAGAATGCCAGTCCTTCGGAAAATCGTGTACTTTCGACTCTCCGAATGACACCTGTATTTCATTATCAACAGGGTTTGATTGTAAAATGAAACGCATGAATCTCAGATGAGATAACTCTGGCTAGTGTCGTTTATACCTCTACCTCTTCTGTTCATACGTGCTTTAAACATATAATTGGCTGACCCTGTGATAAACATGAATACATATTTACGGTCAGGAACTAGCAAATTACGTGCAAAAAATGTTTACCACTCTACCTTTTCATTATGGCCACAATAAATTTCATCCATCTTAAAATACAGGAACTAATGAAATAAGAGTAAAGCCAGAAAACCTTTTATGAAAATACATCGGCCTATATATCATCATTTTGTCAGACCGTTGATTTTTATTTTTCGACTAATGCTCGTTGGTAGAGCAAAATAGTTTTCTTGTTATAAAACCGATTAATGAGGTATATCTTCTTACCCGGTAGGACATTGACTTTGTTTCGTCTCAAGATATTTTGAATTAGAATTTTCAGTTGCCTTCTACGTATCGTAATATTTATTTACAGTTATATAAAATCATTCCCTTAAAAATATGATACATTACTGGCCAAAATTTATGTTACAAAAATCGAACAACTAGGAAAATAGATAACTCCCTTTTGTTTATTTTTCTTTGTGTCGGTATCGAATGAACACTCGTGATTTTTTAAAAAACCGTGTTAACATTTAGCAGCAAATGAAACCAATTTTTAATTTCCTGAAGAACTCGAAAGATCTCTACAATATGGTAGCCTACTACATATTTCGTAAGTGATATTTAACTAGAAACTATAAATCTCATTAAAAGGTACCTTCATATGTTCTGCCCTACCGTTAACTAGAAGTTGACATTGGGTGTGGACTTTATATTACAATCACACTCGACGTGACGCCCAGAATCAGTACGGACCAATCAGAACGCAGCATATCCTGACGAATGACGTAACGCTCAAGACACTTTGTCATTGGTTGACATCGGTGTGACGTAGTACAGTAATATAAACTCTCTGATTGGACAATATTAACCAATCAAAATGACGCAAAAGAAGACATCTGATTGGTTAAAACTGGGCTTTCTTATTGGCCGAAAATACGAGACTCTGATTAGGCAATTATTACCTAAGCCGTTGACGTCACATGCGCATCACACTCAACTTGGCCCGACTTACTCACGCAACCCTAATAGATCGTTTGTTGAATACCAGTTTTATTTTGATACGTACATATTTTTTTGTTTCTGTTAAACACAATAATAGCGTAGGTCAAAAATGATTTGTCTAGTAACGTCTTGTCAAGTCTATTTTTCGTTGATTTAGGATCTGTTAGTTAAAGGGAAATTTATAAGCAGTATTTATATCTTCTACACAGGCAGTGTAAAAATATAACTTTTAACACCTGATTCGTACAGATGAGATAAATAAAAAATAATTTGGCGACAGGAATCGCTTACTTGTCGTAGCGAAAGTATAAGCAGAAAAATTACGATCCCGATAGCTGTGATTTTATAGAGTTTTAGGCCTGTAATCAGTGTTTATGTAGGCAGCTTGTTCGAATATTACAATTTTATAAGCATTTTCAGATGCGACTTTTTAACGTTCCGAAACCGAACAATTCATGCGTTCTCTTAAGCAAGGTAGGCTAATAAAATTACTTATTTTCAAACCAATTTGTCACTAAACTAAAATGCTGGCTGTTGAAATTGTTGTGCAATGAAAATTGTATTTTAGGTAAGCAGCGGACAAGGTGGTTTGAACCTCTAAAATGTTTTTTGAGTGAGATGAGTTGAATTGGTTTACATGGTCTTCTCACAGCGTTTATAATTATACTTATCAGAATGCCAGTCCTTCGGAAAATCGTGTACTTTCGACTCTCCGAATGACACCTGTATTTCATTATCAACAGGGTTTGATTGTAAAATGAAATGCATGAATCTCAGATGAGATAACTCTGGCTAGTGTCGTTTATACCTCTACCTCTTCTGTTCATACGTGCTTTAAACATATAGTTGGCTCACCCTGTGATAAACATGAATACATATTTACGGTCAGGAACTAGCAAATTACGTGCAAAAAATGTTTACCACTCTACCTTTTCATTATGGCCACAATAAATTTCATCCATCTTAAAATACAGGAACTAATGAAATAAGAGTAAAGCCAGAAAACCTTTTATGAAAATACATCGGCCTATATATCATCATTTTGTCAGACCGTTGATTTTTATTTTTCGACTAATGCTCGTTGGTAGAGCAAAATAGTTTTCTTGTTATAAAACCGATTAATGAGGTATATCTTCTTACCCGGTAGGACATTGACTTTGTTTCGTCTCAAGATATTTTGAATTAGAATTTTCAGTTGCCTTCTACGTATCTTAATATTTATTTACAGTTATATAAAATCATTCCCTTAAAAATATGATACATTACTGGCCAAAATTTATGTTACAAAAATCGAACAACTAGGAAAATAGATAACTCCCTTTTGTTTATTTTTCTTTGTGTCGGTATCGAATGAACACTCGTGATTTTTTAAAAAACCGTGTTAACATTTAGCAGCAAATGAAACCAATTTTTAATTTCCTGAAGAACTCGAAAGATCTCTACAATATGGTAGCCTACTACATATTTCGTAAGTGATATTTAACTAGAAACTATAAATCTCATTAAAAGGTACCTTCATATGTTCTGCCCTACCGTTAACTAGAAGTTGACATTGGGTGTGGACTTTATATTACAATCACACTCGACGTGACGCCCAGAATCAGTACGGACCAATCAGAACGCAGCATATCCTGACGAATGACGTAACGCTCAAGACACTTTGTCATTGGTTGACATCGGTGTGACGTAGTACAGTAATATAAACTCTCTGATTGGACAATATTAACCAATCAAAATGACGCAAAAGAAGACATCTGATTGGTTAAAACTGGGCTTTCTTATTGGCCGAAAATACGAGACTCTGATTGGGCAATTATTACCTGAGCCGTTGACGTCACATGCGCATCACACTCAACTTGGCCCGACTTACTCACGCAACCCTAATAGATCGTTTGTTGAATACCAGTTTTATTTTGATACGTACATATTTTTTTGTTTCTGTTAAACACAATAATAGCGTAGGTCAAAAATGATTTGTCTAGTAACGTCTTGTCAAGTCTATTTTTCGTTGATTTAGGATCTGTTAGTTAAAGGGAAATTTATAAGCAGTATTTATATCTTCTACACAGGCAGTGTAAAAATATAACTTTTAACACCTGATTCGTACAGATGAGATAAATAAAAAATAATTTGGCGACAGCAATCGCTTACTTGTCGTAGCGAAAGTATAAGCAGAAAAATTACGATCCCGATAGCTGTGATTTTATAGAGTTTTAGGCCTGTAATCAGTGTTTATGTAGGCAGCTTGTTCGAATATTACAATTTTATAAGCATTTTCAGATGCGACTTTTTAACGTTCCGAAACCGAACAATTCATGCGTTCTCTTAAGCAAGGTAGGCTAATAAAATTACTTATTTTCAAACCAATTTGTCACTAAACTAAAATGCTGGCTGTTGAAATTGTTGTGCAATGAAAATTGTATTTTAGGTAAGCAGCGGACAAGGTGGTTTGAACCTCTAAAATGTTTTTTGAGTGAGATGAGTTGAATTGGTTTACATGGTCTTCTCACAGCGTTTATAATTATACTTATCAGAATGCCAGTCCTTCGGAAAATCGTGTACTTTCGACTCTCCGAATGACACCTGTATTTCATTATCAACAGGGTTTGATTGTAAAATGAAATGCATGAATCTCAGATGAGATAACTCTGGCTAGTGTCGTTTATACCTCTACCTCTTCTGTTCATACGTGCTTTAAACATATAGTTGGCTCACCCTGTGATAAACATGAATACATATTTACGGTCAGGAACTAGCAAATTACGTGCAAAAAATGTTTACCACTCTACCTTTTCATTATGGCCACAATAAATTTCATCCATCTTAAAATACAGGAACTAATGAAATAAGAGTAAAGCCAGAAAACCTTTTATGAAAATACATCGGCCTATATATCATCATTTTGTCAGACCGTTGATTTTTATTTTTTGACTAATGCTCGTTGGTAGAGCAAAATAGTTTTCTTGTTATAAAACCGATTAATGAGGTATATCTTCTTACCCGGTAGGACATTGACTTTGTTTCGTCTCAAGATATTTTGAATTAGAATTTTCAGTTGCCTTCTACGTATCTTAATATTTATTTACAGTTATATAAAATCATTCCCTTAAAAATATGATACATTACTGGCCAAAATTTATGTTACAAAAATCGAACAACTAGGAAAATAGATAACTCCCTTTTGTTTATTTTTCTTTGTGTCGGTATCGAATGAACACTCGTGATTTTTTAAAAAACCGTGTTAACATTTAGCAGCAAATGAAACCAATTTTTAATTTCCTGAAGAACTCGAAAGATCTCTACAATATGGTAGCCTACTACATATTTCGTAAGTGATATTTAACAAGAAACTATAAATCTCATTAAAAGGTACCTTCATATGTTCTGCCCTACCGTTAACTAGAAGTTGACATTGGGTGTGGACTTTATATTACAATCACACTCGACGTGACGCCCAGAATCAGTACGGACCAATCAGAACGCAGCATATCCTGACGAATGACGTAACGCTCAAGACACTTTGTCATTGGTTGACATCGGTGTGACGTAGTACAGTAATATAAACTCTCTGATTGGACAATATTAACCAATCAAAATGACGCAAAAGAAGACATCTGATTGGTTAAAACTGGGCTTTCTTATTGGCCGAAAATACGAGACTCTGATTGGGCAATTATTACCTGAGCCGTTGACGTCACATGCGCATCACACTCAACTTGGCCCGACTTACTCACGCAACCCTAATAGATCGGTTGTTGAATACCAGTTTTATTTTGATACATATTTTTTTGTTTCTGTTAAACACAATAATAGCGTAGGTCAAAAATGATTTGTCTAGTAACGTCTTGTCAAGTCTATTTTTCGTTGATTTAGGATCTGTTAGTTAAAGGGAAATTTATAAGCAGTATTTATATCTTCTACACAGGCAGTGTAAAAATATAACTTTTAACACCTGATTCGTACAGATGAGATAAATAAAAAATAATTTGGCGACAGCAATCGCTTACTTGTCGTAGCGAAAGTATAAGCAGAAAAATTACGATCCCGATAGCTGTGATTTTATAGAGTTTTAGGCCTGTAATCAGTGTTTATGTAGGCAGCTTGTTCGAATATTACAATTTTATAAGCATTTTCAGATGCGACTTTTTAACGTTCCGAAACCGAACAATTCATGCGTTCTCTTAAGCAAGGTAGGCTAATAAAATTACTTATTTTCAAACCAATTTGTCACTAAACTAAAATGCTGGCTGTTGAAATTGTTGTGCAATGAAAATTGTATTTTAGGTAAGCAGCGGACAAGGTGGTTTGAACCTCTAAAATGTTTTTTGAGTGAGATGAGTTGAATTGGTTTACATGGTCTTCTCACAGCGTTTATAATTATACTTATCAGAATGCCAGTCCTTCGGAAAATCGTGTACTTTCGACTCTCCGAATGACACCTGTATTTCATTATCAACAGGGTTTGATTGTAAAATGAAATGCATGAATCTCAGATGAGATAACTCTGGCTAGTGTCGTTTATACCTCTACCTCTTCTGTTCATACGTGCTTTAAACATATAATTGGCTGACCCTGTGATAAACATGAATACATATTTACGGTCAGGAACTAGCAAATTACGTGCAAAAAATGTTTACCACTCTACCTTTTCATTATGGCCACAATAAATTTCATCCATCTTAAAATACAGGAACTAATGAAATAAGAGTAAAGCCAGAAAACCTTTTATGAAAATACATCGGCCTATATATCATCATTTTGTCAGACCGTTGATTTTTATTTTTCGACTAATGCTCGTTGGTAGAGCAAAATAGTTTTCTTGTTATAAAACCGATTAATGAGGTATATCTTCTTACCCGGTAGGACATTGACTTTGTTTCGTCTCAAGATATTTTGAATTAGAATTTTCAGTTGCCTTCTACGTATCTTAATATTTATTTACAGTTATATAAAATCATTCCCTTAAAAATATGATACATTACTGGCCAAAATTTATGTTACAAAAATCGAACAACTAGGAAAATAGATAACTCCCTTTTGTTTATTTTTCTTTGTGTCGGTATCGAATGAACACTCGTGATTTTTTAAAAAACCGTGTTAACATTTAGCAGCAAATGAAACCAATTTTTAATTTCCTGAAGAACTCGAAAGATCTCTACAATATGGTAGCCTACTACATATTTCGTAAGTGATATTTAACTAGAAACTATAAATCTCATTAAAAGGTACCTTCATATGTTCTGCCCTACCGTTAACTAAAAGTTGACATTGGGTGTGGACTTTATATTACAATCACACTCGACGTGACGCCCAGAATCAGTACGGACCAATCAGAACGCAGCATATCCTGACGAATGACGTAACGCTCAAGACACTTTGTCATTGGTTGACATCGGTGTGACGTAGTACAGTAATATAAACTCTCTGATTGGACAATATTAACCAATCAAAATGACGCAAAAGAAGACATCTGATTGGTTAAAACTGGGCTTTCTTATTGGCCGAAAATACGAGACTCTGATTGGGCAATTATTACCTGAGCCGTTGACGTCACATGCGCATCACACTCAACTTGGCCCGACTTACTCACGCAACCGTAATAGATCGGTTGTTGAATACCAGTTTTATTTTGATACATATTTTTTTGTTTCTGTTAAACACAATAATAGCGTAGGTCAAAAATGATTTGTCTAGTAACGTCTTGTCAAGTCTATTTTTCGTTGATTTAGGATCTGTTAGTTAAAGGGAAATTTATAAGCAGTATTTATATCTTCTACACAGGCAGTGTAAAAATATAACTTTTAACACCTGATTCGTACAGATGAGATAAATAAAAAATAATTTGGCGACAGCAATCGCTTACTTGTCGTAGCGAAAGTATAAGCAGAAAAATTACGATCCCGATAGCTGTGATTTTATAGAGTTTTAGGCCTGTAATCAGTGTTTATGTAGGCAGCTTGTTCGAATATTACAATTTTATAAGCATTTTCAGATGCGACTTTTTAACGTTCCGAAACCGAACAATTCATGCGTTCTCTTAAGCAAGGTAGGCTAATAAAATTACTTATTTTCAAACCAATTTGTCACTAAACTAAAATGCTGGCTGTTGAAATTGTTGTGCAATGAAAATTGTATTTTAGGTAAGCAGCGGACAAGGTGGTTTGAACCTCTAAAATGTTTTTTGAGTGAGATGAGTTGAATTGGTTTACATGGTCTTCTCACAGCGTTTATAATTATACTTATCAGAATGCCAGTCCTTCGGAAAATCGTGTACTTTCGACTCTCCGAATGACACCTGTATTTCATTATCAACAGGGTTTGATTGTAAAATGAAATGCATGAATCTCAGATGAGATAACTCTGGCTAGTGTCGTTTATACCTCTACCTCTTCTGTTCATACGTGCTTTAAACATATAATTGGCTGACCCTGTGATAAACATGAATACATATTTACGGTCAGGAACTAGCAAATTACGTGCAAAAAATGTTTACCACTCTACCTTTTCATTATGGCCACAATAAATTTCATCCATCTTAAAATACAGGAACTAATGAAATAAGAGTAAAGCCAGAAAACCTTTTATGAAAATACATCGGCCTATATATCATCATTTTGTCAGACCGTTGATTTTTATTTTTCGACTAATGCTCGTTGGTAGAGCAAAATAGTTTTCTTGTTATAAAACCGATTAGTGAGGTATATCTTCTTACCCGGTAGGACATTGACTTTGTTTCGTCTCAAGATATTTTGAATTAGAATTTTCAGTTGCCTTCTACGTATCGTAATATTTATTTACAGTTATATAAAATCATTCCCTTAAAAATATGATACATTACTGGCCAAAATTTATGTTACAAAAATCGAACAACTAGGAAAATAGATAACTCCCTTTTGTTTATTTTTCTTTGTGTCGGTATCGAATGAACACTCGTGATTTTTTAAAAAACCGTGTTAACATTTAGCAGAAAATGAAACCTATTTTTAATTTCCTGAAGAACTCGAAAGATCTCTACAATATGGTAGCCTACTACATATTTCGTAAGTGATATTTAACTAGAAACTATAAATCTCATTAAAAGGTACCTTCATATGTTCTGCCCTACCGTTAACTAGAAGTTGACATTGGGTGTGGACTTTATATTACAATCACACTCGACGTGACGCCCAGAATCAGTACGGACCAATCAGAACGCAGCATATCCTGACGAATGACGTAACGCTCAAGACACTTTGTCATTGGTTGACATCGGTGTGACGTAGTACAGTAATATAAACTCTCTGATTGGACAATATTAACCAATCAAAATGACGCAAAAGAAGACATCTGATTGGTTAAAACTGGGCTTTCTTATTGGCCGAAAATACGAGACTCTGATTGGGCAATTATTACCTGAGCCGTTGACGTCACATGCGCATCACACTCAACTTGGCCCGAATTACTCACGCAACCCTAATAGATCGTTTGTTGAATACCAGTTTTATTTTGATACGTACATATTTTTTTGTTTCTGTTAAACACAATAATAGCGTAGGTCAAAAATGATTTGTCTAGTAACGTCTTGTCAAGTCTATTTTTCGTTGATTTAGGATCTGTTAGTTAAAGGGAAATTTATAAGCAGTATTTATATCTTCTACACAGGCAGTGTAAAAATATAACTTTTAACACCTGATTCGTACAGATGAGATAAATAAAAAATAATTTGGCGACAGCAATCGCTTACTTGTCGTAGCGAAAGTATAAGCAGAAAAATTACGATCCCGATAGCTGTGATTTTATAGAGTTTTAGGCCTGTAATCAGTGTTTATGTAGGCAGCTTGTTCGAATATTACAATTTTATAAGCATTTTCAGATGCGACTTTTTATCGTTCCGAAACCGAACAATTCATGCGTTCTCTTAAGCAAGGTAGGCTAATAAAATTACTTATTTTCAAACCAATTTGTCACTAAACTAAAATGCTGGCTGTTGAAATTGTTGTGCAATGAAAATTGTATTTTAGGTAAGCAGCGGACAAGGTGGTTTGAACCTCTAAAATGTTTTTTGAGTGAGATGAGTTGAATTGGTTTACATGGTCTTCTCACAGCGTTTATAATTATACTTATCAGAATGCCAGTCCTTCGGAAAATCGTGTACTTTCGACTCTCCGAATGACACCTGTATTTCATTATCAACAGGGTTTGATTGTAAAATGAAATGCATGAATCTCAGATGAGATAACTCTGGCTAGTGTCGTTTATACCTCTACCTCTTCTGTTCATACGTGCTTTAAACATATAATTGGCTGACCCTGTGATAAACATGAATACATATTTACGGTCAGGAACTAGCAAATTACGTGCAAAAAATGTTTACCACTCTACCTTTTCATTATGGCCACAATAAATTTCATCCATCTTAAAATACAGGAACTAATGAAATAAGAGTAAAGCCAGAAAACCTTTTATGAAAATACATCGGCCTATATATCATCAATTTGTCAGACCGTTGATTTTTATGTTTCGACTAATGCTCGTTGGTAGAGCAAAATAGTTTTCTTGTTATAAAACCGATTAATGAGGTATATCTTCTTACCCGGTAGGACATTGACTTTGTTTCGTCTCAAGATATTTTGAATTAGAATTTTCAGTTGCCTTCTACGTATCGTAATATTTATTTACAGTTATATAAAATCATTCCCTTAAAAATATGATACATTACTGGCCAAAATTTATGTTACAAAAATCGAACAACTAGGAAAAATAGATAACTCCCTTTTGTTTATTTTAATTTGTGTCGGTATCGAATGAACACTCGTGATTTTTTAAAAAACCGTGTTAACATTTAGCAGCAAATGAAACCAATTTTTAATTTCCTGAAGAACTCGAAAGATCTCTACAATATGGTAGCCTACTACATATTTCGTAAGTGATATTTAACTAGAAACTATAAATCTCATTAAAAGGTACCTTCATATGTTCTGCCCTACCGTTAACTAGAAGTTGACATTGGGTGTGGACTTTATATTACAATCACACTCGACGTGACGCCCAGAATCAGTACGGACCAATCAGAACGCAGCATATCCTGACGAATGACGTAACGCTCAAGACACTTTGTCATTGGTTGACATCGGTGTGACGTAGTACAGTAATATAAACTCTCTGATTGGACAATATTAACCAATCAAAATGACGCAAAAGAAGACATCTGATTGGTTAAAACTGGGCTTTCTTATTGGCCGAAAATACGAGACTCTGATTGGGCAATTATTACCTGAGCCGTTGACGTCACGTGCGCATCACACTCAACTTGGCCCGACTTACTCACGCAACCCTAATAGATCGTTTGTTGAATACCAGTTTTATTTTGATACGTACATATTTTTTTGTTTCTGTTAAACACAATAATAGCGTAGGTCAAAAATGATTTGTCTAGTAACGTCTTGTCAAGTCTATTTTTCGTTGATTTAGGATCTGTTAGTTAAAGGGAAATTCATAAGCAGTATTTATATCTTCTACACAGGCAGTGTAAAAATATAACTTTTAACACCTGATTCGTACAGATGAGATAAATAAAAAATAATTTGGCGACAGCAATCGCTTACTTGTCGTAGCGAAAGTATAAGCAGAAAAATTACGATCCCGATAGCTGTGATTTTATAGAGTTTTAGGCCTGTAATCAGTGTTTATGTAGGCAGCTTGTTCGAATATTACAATTTTATAAGCATTTTCAGATGCGACTTTTTAACGTTCCGAAACCGAACAATTCATGCGTTCTCTTAAGCAAGGTAGGCTAATAAAATTACTTATTTTCAAACCAATTTGTCACTAAACTAAAATGCTGGCTGTTGAAATTGTTGTGCAATGAAAATTGTATTTTAGGTAAGCAGCGGACAAGGTGGTTTGAACCTCTAAAATGTTTTTTGAGTGAGATGAGTTGAATTGGTTTACATGGTCTTCTCACAGCGTTTATAATTATACTTATCAGAATGCCAGTCCTTCGGAAAATCGTGTACTTTCGACTCTCCGAATGACACCTGTATTTCATTATCAACAGGGTTTGATTGTAAAATGAAATGCATGAATCTCAGATGAGATAACTCTGGCTAGTGTCGTTTATACCTCTACCTCTTCTGTTCATACGTGCTTTAAACATATAATTGGCTGACCCTGTGATAAACATGAATACATATTTACGGTCAGGAACTAGCAAATTACGTGCAAAAAATGTTTACCACTCTACCTTTTCATTATGGCCACAATAAATTTCATCCATCTTAAAATACAAGAACTAATGAAATAAGAGTAAAGCCAGAAAACCTTTTATGAAAATACATCGGCCTATATATCATCATTTTGTCATACCGTTGATTTTTATTTTTCGACTAATGCTCGTTGGTAGAGCAAAATAGTTTTCTTGTTATAAAACCGATTAATGAGGTATATCTTCTTACCCGGTAGGACATTGACTTTGTTTCGTCTCAAGATATTTTGAATTAGAATTTTCAGTTGCCTTCTACGTATCGTAATATTTATTTACAGTTATATAAAATCATTCCCTTAAAAATATGATACATTACTGGCCAAAATTTATGTTACAAAAATCGAACAACTAGGAAAATAGATAACTCCCTTTTGTTTATTTTTCTTTGTGTCGGTATCGAATGAACACTCGTGATTTTTTAAAAAACCGTGTTAACATTTAGCAGCAAATGAAACCAATTTTTAATTTCCTGAAGAACTCGAAAGATCTCTACAATATGGTAGCCTACTACATATTTCGTAAGTGATATTTAACTAGAAACTATAAATCTCATTAAAAGGTACCTTCATATGTTCTGCCCTACCGTTAACTAGAAGTTGACATTGGGTGTGGACTTTATATTACAATCACACTCGACGTGACGCCCAGAATCAGTACGGACCAATCAGAACGCAGCATATCCTGACGAATGACGTAACGCTCAAGACACTTTGTCATTGGTTGACATCGGTGTGACGCAGTACAGTAATATAAACTCTCTGATTGGACAATATTAACCAATCAAAATGACGCAAAAGAAGACATCTGATTGGTTAAAACTGGGCTTTCTTATTGGCCAAAAATACGAGACTCTGATTGGGCAATTATTACCTGAGCCGTTGACGTCACATGCGCATCACACTCAACTTGGCCCGACTTACTCACGCAACCCTAATAGATCGTTTGTTGAATACCAGTTTTATTTTGATACGTACATATTTTTTTGTTTCTGTTAAACACAATAATAGCGTAGGTCAAAAATGATTTGTCTAGTAACGTCTTGTCAAGTCTATTTTTCGTTGATTTAGGATCTGTTAGTTAAAGGGAAATTTATAAGCAGTATTTATATCTTCTACACAGGCAGTGTAAAAATATAACTTTTAACACCTGATTCGTACAGATGAGATAAATAAAAAATAATTTGGCGACAGCAATCGCTTACTTGTCGTAGCGAAAGTATAAGCAGAAAAATTACGATCCCGATACCTGTGATTTTATAGAGTTTTAGGCCTGTAATCAGTGTTTATGTAGGCAGCTTGTTCGAATATTACAATTTTATAAGCATTTTCAGATGCGACTTTTTAACGTTCCGAAACCGAACAATTCATGCGTTCTCTTAAGCAAGGTAGGCTAATAAAATTACTTATTTTCAAACCAATTTGTCACTAAACTAAAATGCTGGCTGTTGAAATTGTTGTGCAATGAAAATTGTATTTTAGGTAAGCAGCGGACAAGGTGGTTTGAACCTCTAAAATGTTTTTTGAGTGAAATGAGTTGAATTGGTTTACATGGTCTTCTCACAGCGTTTATAATTATACTTATCAGAATGCCAGTCCTTCGGAAAATCGTGTACTTTCGACTCTCCGAATGACACCTGTATTTCATTATCAACAGGGTTTGATTGTAAAATGAAATGCATGAATCTCAGATGAGATAACTCTGGCTAGTGTCGTTTATACCTCTACCTCTTCTGTTCATACGTGCTTTAAACATATAATTGGCTGACCCTGTGATAAACATGAATACATATTTACGGTCAGGAACTAGCAAATTACGTGCAAAAAATGTTTACCACTCTACCTTTTCATTATGGCCACAATAAATTTCATCCATCTTAAAATACAGGAACTAATGAAATAAGAGTAAAGCCAGAAAACCTTTTATGAAAATACATCGGCCTATATATCATCATTTTGTCAGACCGTTGATTTTTATTTTTCGACTAATGCTCGTTGGTAGAGCAAAATAGTTTTCTTGTTATAAAACCGATTAGTGAGGTATATCTTCTTACCCGGTAGGACATTGACTTTGTTTCGTCTCAAGATATTTTGAATTAGAATTTTCAGTTGCCTTCTACGTATCGTAATATTTATTTACAGTTATATAAAATCATTCCCTTAAAAATATGATACATTACTGGCCAAAATTTATGTTACAAAAATCGAACAACTAGGAAAATAGATAACTCCCTTTTGTTTATTTTTCTTTGTGTCGGTATCGAATGAACACTCGTGATTTTTTAAAAAACCGTGTTAACATTTAGCAGAAAATGAAACCTATTTTTAATTTCCTGAAGAACTCGAAAGATCTCTACAATATGGTAGCCTACTACATATTTCGTAAGTGATATTTAACTAGAAACTATAAATCTCATTAAAAGGTACCTTCATATGTTCTGCCCTACCGTTAACTAGAAGTTGACATTGGGTGTGGACTTTATATTACAATCACACTCGACGTGACGCCCAGAATCAGTACGGACCAATCAGAACGCAGCATATCCTGACGAATGACGTAACGCTCAAGACACTTTGTCATTGGTTGACATCGGTGTGACGTAGTACAGTAATATAAACTCTCTGATTGGACAATATTAACCAATCAAAATGACGCAAAAGAAGACATCTGATTGGTTAAAACTGGGCTTTCTTATTGGCCGAAAATACGAGACTCTGATTGGGCAATTATTACCTGAGCCGTTGACGTCACATGCGCATCACACTCAACTTGGCCCGAATTACTCACGCAACCCTAATAGATCGTTTGTTGAATACCAGTTTTATTTTGATACGTACATATTTTTTTGTTTCTGTTAAACACAATAATAGCGTAGGTCAAAAATGATTTGTCTAGTAACGTCTTGTCAAGTCTATTTTTCGTTGATTTAGGATCTGTTAGTTAAAGGGAAATTTATAAGCAGTATTTATATCTTCTACACAGGCAGTGTAAAAATATAACTTTTAACACCTGATTCGTACAGATGAGATAAATAAAAAATAATTTGGCGACAGCAATCGCTTACTTGTCGTAGCGAAAGTATAAGCAGAAAAATTACGATCCCGATAGCTGTGATTTTATAGAGTTTTAGGCCTGTAATCAGTGTTTATGTAGGCAGCTTGTTCGAATATTACAATTTTATAAGCATTTTCAGATGCGACTTTTTATCGTTCCGAAACCGAACAATTCATGCGTTCTCTTAAGCAAGGTAGGCTAATAAAATTACTTATTTTCAAACCAATTTGTCACTAAACTAAAATGCTGGCTGTTGAAATTGTTGTGCAATGAAAATTGTATTTTAGGTAAGCAGCGGACAAGGTGGTTTGAACCTCTAAAATGTTTTTTGAGTGAGATGAGTTGAATTGGTTTACATGGTCTTCTCACAGCGTTTATAATTATACTTATCAGAATGCCAGTCCTTCGGAAAATCGTGTACTTTCGACTCTCCGAATGACACCTGTATTTCATTATCAACAGGGTTTGATTGTAAAATGAAATGCATGAATCTCAGATGAGATAACTCTGGCTAGTGTCGTTTATACCTCTACCTCTTCTGTTCATACGTGCTTTAAACATATAATTGGCTGACCCTGTGATAAACATGAATACATATTTACGGTCAGGAACTAGCAAATTACGTGCAAAAAATGTTTACCACTCTACCTTTTCATTATGGCCACAATAAATTTCATCCATCTTAAAATACAGGAACTAATGAAATAAGAGTAAAGCCAGAAAACCTTTTATGAAAATACATCGGCCTATATATCATCAATTTGTCAGACCGTTGATTTTTATGTTTCGACTAATGCTCGTTGGTAGAGCAAAATAGTTTTCTTGTTATAAAACCGATTAATGAGGTATATCTTCTTACCCGGTAGGACATTGACTTTGTTTCGTCTCAAGATATTTTGAATTAGAATTTTCAGTTGCCTTCTACGTATCGTAATATTTATTTACAGTTATATAAAATCATTCCCTTAAAAATATGATACATTACTGGCCAAAATTTATGTTACAAAAATCGAACAACTAGGAAAAATAGATAACTCCCTTTTGTTTATTTTAATTTGTGTCGGTATCGAATGAACACTCGTGATTTTTTAAAAAACCGTGTTAACATTTAGCAGCAAATGAAACCAATTTTTAATTTCCTGAAGAACTCGAAAGATCTCTACAATATGGTAGCCTACTACATATTTCGTAAGTGATATTTAACTAGAAACTATAAATCTCATTAAAAGGTACCTTCATATGTTCTGCCCTACCGTTAACTAGAAGTTGACATTGGGTGTGGACTTTATATTACAATCACACTCGACGTGACGCCCAGAATCAGTACGGACCAATCAGAACGCAGCATATCCTGACGAATGACGTAACGCTCAAGACACTTTGTCATTGGTTGACATCGGTGTGACGTAGTACAGTAATATAAACTCTCTGATTGGACAATATTAACCAATCAAAATGACGCAAAAGAAGACATCTGATTGGTTAAAACTGGGCTTTCTTATTGGCCGAAAATACGAGACTCTGATTGGGCAATTATTACCTGAGCCGTTGACGTCACGTGCGCATCACACTCAACTTGGCCCGACTTACTCACGCAACCCTAATAGATCGTTTGTTGAATACCAGTTTTATTTTGATACGTACATATTTTTTTGTTTCTGTTAAACACAATAATAGCGTAGGTCAAAAATGATTTGTCTAGTAACGTCTTGTCAAGTCTATTTTTCGTTGATTTAGGATCTGTTAGTTAAAGGGAAATTCATAAGCAGTATTTATATCTTCTACACAGGCAGTGTAAAAATATAACTTTTAACACCTGATTCGTACAGATGAGATAAATAAAAAATAATTTGGCGACAGCAATCGCTTACTTGTCGTAGCGAAAGTATAAGCAGAAAAATTACGATCCCGATAGCTGTGATTTTATAGAGTTTTAGGCCTGTAATCAGTGTTTATGTAGGCAGCTTGTTCGAATATTACAATTTTATAAGCATTTTCAGATGCGACTTTTTAACGTTCCGAAACCGAACAATTCATGCGTTCTCTTAAGCAAGGTAGGCTAATAAAATTACTTATTTTCAAACCAATTTGTCACTAAACTAAAATGCTGGCTGTTGAAATTGTTGTGCAATGAAAATTGTATTTTAGGTAAGCAGCGGACAAGGTGGTTTGAACCTCTAAAATGTTTTTTGAGTGAGATGAGTTGAATTGGTTTACATGGTCTTCTCACAGCGTTTATAATTATACTTATCAGAATGCCAGTCCTTCGGAAAATCGTGTACTTTCGACTCTCCGAATGACACCTGTATTTCATTATCAACAGGGTTTGATTGTAAAATGAAATGCATGAATCTCAGATGAGATAACTCTGGCTAGTGTCGTTTATACCTCTACCTCTTCTGTTCATACGTGCTTTAAACATATAATTGGCTGACCCTGTGATAAACATGAATACATATTTACGGTCAGGAACTAGCAAATTACGTGCAAAAAATGTTTACCACTCTACCTTTTCATTATGGCCACAATAAATTTCATCCATCTTAAAATACAAGAACTAATGAAATAAGAGTAAAGCCAGAAAACCTTTTATGAAAATACATCGGCCTATATATCATCATTTTGTCATACCGTTGATTTTTATTTTTCGACTAATGCTCGTTGGTAGAGCAAAATAGTTTTCTTGTTATAAAACCGATTAATGAGGTATATCTTCTTACCCGGTAGGACATTGACTTTGTTTCGTCTCAAGATATTTTGAATTAGAATTTTCAGTTGCCTTCTACGTATCGTAATATTTATTTACAGTTATATAAAATCATTCCCTTAAAAATATGATACATTACTGGCCAAAATTTATGTTACAAAAATCGAACAACTAGGAAAATAGATAACTCCCTTTTGTTTATTTTTCTTTGTGTCGGTATCGAATGAACACTCGTGATTTTTTAAAAAACCGTGTTAACATTTAGCAGCAAATGAAACCAATTTTTAATTTCCTGAAGAACTCGAAAGATCTCTACAATATGGTAGCCTACTACATATTTCGTAAGTGATATTTAACTAGAAACTATAAATCTCATTAAAAGGTACCTTCATATGTTCTGCCCTACCGTTAACTAGAAGTTGACATTGGGTGTGGACTTTATATTACAATCACACTCGACGTGACGCCCAGAATCAGTACGGACCAATCAGAACGCAGCATATCCTGACGAATGACGTAACGCTCAAGACACTTTGTCATTGGTTGACATCGGTGTGACGCAGTACAGTAATATAAACTCTCTGATTGGACAATATTAACCAATCAAAATGACGCAAAAGAAGACATCTGATTGGTTAAAACTGGGCTTTCTTATTGGCCAAAAATACGAGACTCTGATTGGGCAATTATTACCTGAGCCGTTGACGTCACATGCGCATCACAC
This sequence comes from Catonia carolina, assembly GCA_035578175.1. NCBI lineage: Eukaryota > Metazoa > Arthropoda > Insecta > Hemiptera > Achilidae > Catonia > Catonia carolina. The sequence goes on along the minus strand of JAQMRL010000004.1, from coordinate 65,390,948 downwards.
TCAACTTGGCCCGACTTACTCACGCAACCCTAATAGATCGTTTGTTGAATACCAGTTTTATTTTGATACGTACATATTTTTTTGTTTCTGTTAAACACAATAATAGCGTAGGTCAAAAATGATTTGTCTAGTAACGTCTTGTCAAGTCTATTTTTCGTTGATTTAGGATCTGTTAGTTAAAGGGAAATTTATAAGCAGTATTTATATCTTCTACACAGGCAGTGTAAAAATATAACTTTTAACACCTGATTCGTACAGATGAGATAAATAAAAAATAATTTGGCGACAGCAATCGCTTACTTGTCGTAGCGAAAGTATAAGCAGAAAAATTACGATCCCGATACCTGTGATTTTATAGAGTTTTAGGCCTGTAATCAGTGTTTATGTAGGCAGCTTGTTCGAATATTACAATTTTATAAGCATTTTCAGATGCGACTTTTTAACGTTCCGAAACCGAACAATTCATGCGTTCTCTTAAGCAAGGTAGGCTAATAAAATTACTTATTTTCAAACCAATTTGTCACTAAACTAAAATGCTGGCTGTTGAAATTGTTGTGCAATGAAAATTGTATTTTAGGTAAGCAGCGGACAAGGTGGTTTGAACCTCTAAAATGTTTTTTGAGTGAGATGAGTTGAATTGGTTTACATGGTCTTCTCACAGCGTTTATAATTATACTTATCAGAATGCCAGTCCTTCGGAAAATCGTGTACTTTCGACTCTCCGAATGACACCTGTATTTCATTATCAACAGGGTTTGATTGTAAAATGAAATGCATGAATCTCAGATGAGATAACTCTGGCTAGTGTCGTTTATACCTCTACCTCTTCTGTTCATACGTGCTTTAAACATATAATTGGCTGACCCTGTGATAAACATGAATACATATTTACGGTCAGGAACTAGCAAATTACGTGCAAAAAATGTTTACCACTCTACCTTTTCATTATGGCCACAATAAATTTCATCCATCTTAAAATACAGGAACTAATGAAATAAGAGTAAAGCCAGAAAACCTTTTATGAAAATACATCGGCCTATATATCATCATTTTGTCAGACCGTTGATTTTTATTTTTCGACTAATGCTCGTTGGTAGAGCAAAATAGTTTTCTTGTTATAAAACCGATTAATGAGGTATATCTTCTTACCCGGTAGGACATTGACTTTGTTTCGTCTCAAGATATTTTGAATTAGAATTTTCAGTTGCCTTCTACGTATCGTAATATTTATTTACAGTTATATAAAATCATTCCCTTAAAAATATGATACATTACTGGCCAAAATTTATGTTACAAAAATCGAACAACTAGGAAAATAGATAACTCCCTTTTGTTTATTTTTCTTTGTGTCGGTATCGAATGAACACTCGTGATTTTTTAAAAAACCGTGTTAACATTTAGCAGCAAATGAAACCAATTATTAATTTCCTGAAGAACTCGAAAGATCTCTACAATATGGTAGCCTACTACATATTTCGTAAGTGATATTTAACTAGAAACTATAAATCTCATTAAAAGGTACCTTCATATGTTCTGCCCTACCGTTAACTAGACGTTGACATTGGGTGTGGACTTTATATTACAATCACACTCGACGTGACGCCCAGAATCAGTACGGACCAATCAGAACGCAGCATATCCTGACGAATGACGTAACGCTCAAGACACTTTTTCATTGGTTGACATCGGTGTGACGTAGTACAGTAATATAAACTCTCTGATTGGACAATATTAACCAATCAAAATGACGCAAAAGAAGACATCTGATTGGTTAAAACTGGGCTTTCTTATTGGCCGAAAATACGAGACTCTGATTGGGCAATTATTACCTGAGCCGTTGACGTCACGTGCGCATCACACTCAACTTGGCCCGACTTACTCACGCAACCCTAATAGATCGTTTGTTGAATACCAGTTTTATTTTGATACGTACATATTTTTTTGTTTCTGTTAAACACAATAATAGCGTAGGTCAAAAATGATTTGTCTAGTAACGTCTTGTCAAGTCTATTTTTCGTTGATTTAGGATCTGTTAGTTAAAGGGAAATTTATAAGCAGTATTTATATCTTCTACACAGGCAGTGTAAAAATATAACTTTTAACACCTGATTCGTACAGATGAGATAAATAAAAAATAATTTGGCGACAGCAATCGCTTACTTGTCGTAGCGAAAGTATAAGCAGAAAAATTACGATCCCGATAGCTGTGATTTTATAGAGTTTTAGGCCTGTAATCAGTGTTTATGTAGGCAGCTTGTTCGAATATTACAATTTTATAAGCATTTTCAGATGCGACTTTTTAACGTTCCGAAACCGAACAATTCATGCGTTCTCTTAAGCAAGGTAGGCTAATAAAATTACTTATTTTCAAACCAATTTGTCACTAAACTAAAATGCTGGCTGTTGAAATTGTTGTGCAATGAAAATTGTATTTTAGGTAAGCAGCGGACAAGGTGGTTTGAACCTCTAAAATGTTTTTTGAGTGAGATGAGTTGAATTGGTTTACATGGTCTTCTCACAGCGTTTATAATTATACTTATCAGAATGCCAGTCCTTCGGAAAATCGTGTACTTTCGACTCTCCGAATGACACCTGTATTTCATTATCAACAGGGTTTGATTGTAAAATGAAACGCATGAATCTCAGATGAGATAACTCTGGCTAGTGTCGTTTATACCTCTACCTCTTCTGTTCATACGTGCTTTAAACATATAATTGGCTGACCCTGTGATAAACATGAATACATATTTACGGTCAGGAACTAGCAAATTACGTGCAAAAAATGTTTACCACTCTACCTTTTCATTATGGCCACAATAAATTTCATCCATCTTAAAATACAGGAACTAATGAAATAAGAGTAAAGCCAGAAAACCTTTTATGAAAATACATCGGCCTATATATCATCATTTTGTCAGACCGTTGATTTTTATTTTTCGACTAATGCTCGTTGGTAGAGCAAAATAGTTTTCTTGTTATAAAACCGATTAATGAGGTATATCTTCTTACCCGGTAGGACATTGACTTTGTTTCGTCTCAAGATATTTTGAATTAGAATTTTCAGTTGCCTTCTACGTATCGTAATATTTATTTACAGTTATATAAAATCATTCCCTTAAAAATATGATACATTACTGGCCAAAATTTATGTTACAAAAATCGAACAACTAGGAAAATAGATAACTCCCTTTTGTTTATTTTTCTTTGTGTCGGTATCGAATGAACACTCGTGATTTTTTAAAAACCGTGTTAACATTTAGCAGCAAATGAAACCAATTTTTAATTTCCTGAAGAACTCGAAAGATCTCTACAATATGGTAGCCTACTACATATTTCGTAAGTGATATTTAACTAGAAACTATAAATCTCATTAAAAGGTACCTTCATATGTTCTGCCCTACCGTTAACTAGACGTTGACATTGGGTGTGGACTTTATATTACAATCACACTCGACGTGACGCCCAGAATCAGTACGGACCAATCAGAACGCAGCATATCCTGACGAATGACGTAACGCTCAAGACACTTTTTCATTGGTTGACATCGGTGTGACGTAGTACAGTAATATAAACTCTCTGATTGGACAATATTAACCAATCAAAATGACGCAAAAGAAGACATCTGATTGGTTAAAACTGGGCTTTCTTATTGGCCGAAAATACGAGACTCTGATTGGGCAATTATTACCTGAGCCGTTGACGTCACGTGCGCATCACACTCAACTTGGCCCGACTTACTCACGCAACCCTAATAGATCGTTTGTTGAATACCAGTTTTATTTTGATACATATTTTTTTGTTTCTGTTAAACACAATAATAGCGTAGGTCAAAAATGATTTGTCTAGTAACGTCTTGTCAAGTCTATTTTTCGTTGATTTAGGATCTGTTAGTTAAAGGGAAATTTATAAGCAGTATTTATATCTTCTACACAGGCAGTGTAAAAATATAACTTTTAACACCTGATTCGTACAGATGAGATAAATAAAAAATAATTTGGCGACAGCAATCGCTTACTTGTCGTAGCGAAAGTATAAGCAGAAAAATTACGATCCCGATAGCTGTGATTTTATAGAGTTTTAGGCCTGTAATCAGTGTTTATGTAGGCAGCTTGTTCGAATATTACAATTTTATAAGCATTTTCAGATGCGACTTTTTAACGTTCCGAAACCGAACAATTCATGCGTTCTCTTAAGCAAGGTAGGCTAATAAAATTACTTATTTTCAAACCAATTTGTCACTAAACTAAAATGCTGGCTGTTGAAATTGTTGTGCAATGAAAATTGTATTTTAGGTAAGCAGCGGACAAGGTGGTTTGAACCTCTAAAATGTTTTTTGAGTGAGATGAGTTGAATTGGTTTACATGGTCTTCTCACAGCGTTTATAATTATACTTATCAGAATGCCAGTCCTTCGGAAAATCGTGTACTTTCGACTCTCCGAATGACACCTGTATTTCATTATCAACAGGGTTTGATTGTAAAATGAAACGCATGAATCTCAGATGAGATAACTCTGGCTAGTGTCGTTTATACCTCTACCTCTTCTGTTCATACGTGCTTTAAACATATAATTGGCTGACCCTGTGATAAACATGAATACATATTTACGGTCAGGAACTAGCAAATTACGTGCAAAAAATGTTTACCACTCTACCTTTTCATTATGGCCACAATAAATTTCATCCATCTTAAAATACAGGAACTAATGAAATAAGAGTAAAGCCAGAAAACCTTTTATGAAAATACATCGGCCTATATATCATCATTTTGTCAGACCGTTGATTTTTATTTTTCGACTAATGCTCGTTGGTAGAGCAAAATAGTTTTCTTGTTATAAAACCGATTAATGAGGTATATCTTCTTACCCGGTAGGACATTGACTTTGTTTCGTCTCAAGATATTTTGAATTAGAATTTTCAGTTGCCTTCTACGTATCGTAATATTTATTTACAGTTATATAAAATCATTCCCTTAAAAATATGATACATTACTGGCCAAAATTTATGTTACAAAAATCGAACAACTAGGAAAATAGATAACTCCCTTTTGTTTATTTTTCTTTGTGTCGGTATCGAATGAACACTCGTGATTTTTTAAAAAACCGTGTTAACATTTAGCAGCAAATGAAACCAATTTTTAATTTCCTGAAGAACTCGAAAGATCTCTACAATATGGTAGCCTACTACATATTTCGTAAGTGATATTTAACTAGAAACTATAAATCTCATTAAAAGGTACCTTCATATGTTCTGCCCTACCGTTAACTAGACGTTGACATTGGGTGTGGACTTTATATTACAATCACACTCGACGTGACGCCCAGAATCAGTATGGACCAATCAGAACGCAGCATATCCTGACGAATGACGTAACGCTCAAGACACTTTTTCATTGGTTGACATCGGTGTGACGTAGTACAGTAATATAAACTCTCTGATTGGACAATATTAACCAATCAAAATGACGCAAAAGAAGACATCTGATTGGTTAAAACTGGGCTTTCTTATTGGCCGAAAATACGAGACTCTGATTGGGCAATTATTACCTGAGCCGTTGACGTCACATGCGCATCACACTCAACTTGGCCCGACTTACTCACGCAACCCTAATAGATCGTTTGTTGAATACCAGTTTTATTTTGATACATATTTTTTTGTTTCTGTTAAACACAATAATAGCGTAGGTCAAAAATGATTTGTCTAGTAACGTCTTGTCAAGTCTATTTTTCGTTGATTTAGGATCTGTTAGTTAAAGGGAAATTTATAAGCAGTATTTATATCTTCTACACAGGCAGTGTAAAAATATAACTTTTAACACCTGATTCGTACAGATGAGATAAATAAAAAATAATTTGGCGACAGGAATCGCTTACTTGTCGTAGCGAAAGTATAAGCAGAAAAATTACGATCCCGATAGCTGTGATTTTATAGAGTTTTAGGCCTGTAATCAGTGTTTATGTAGGCAGCTTGTTCGAATATTACAATTTTATAAGCATTTTCAGATGCGACATTTTAACGTTCCGAAACCGAACAATTCATGCGTTCTCTTAAGCAAGGTAGGCTAATAAAATTACTTATTTTCAAACCAATTTGTCACTAAACTAAAATGCTGGCTGTTGAAATTGTTGTGCAATGAAAATTGTATTTTAGGTAAGCAGCGGACAAGGTGGTTTGAACCTCTAAAATGTTTTTTCAGTGAGATGAGTTGAATTGGTTTACATGGTCTTCTCACAGCGTTTATAATTATACTTATCAGAATGCCAGTCCTTCGGAAAATCGTGTACTTTCGACTCTCCGAATGACACCTGTATTTCATTATCAACAGGGTTTGATTGTAAAATGAAATGCATGAATCTCAGATGAGATAACTCTGGCTAGTGTCGTTTATACCTCTACCTCTTCTGTTCATACGTGCTTTAAACATATAGTTGGCTGACCCTGTGATAAACATGAATACATATTTACGGTCAGGAACTAGCAAATTACGTGCAAAAAATGTTTACCACTCTACCTTTTCATTATGGCCACAATAAATTTCATCCATCTTAAAATACAGGAACTAATGAAATAAGAGTAAAGCCAGAAAACCTTTTATGAAAATACATCGGCCTATATATCATCATTTTGTCAGACCGTTGATTTTTATTTTTCGACTAATGCTCGTTGGTAGAGCAAAATAGTTTTCTTGTTATAAAACCGATTAATGAGGTATATCTTCTTACCCGGTAGGATATTGACTTTGTTTCGTCTCAAGATATTTTGAATTAGAATTTTCAGTTGCCTTCTACGTATCGTAATATTTATTTACAGTTATATAAAATAATTCCCTTAAAAATATGATACATTACTGGCCAAAATTTATGTTACAAAAATCGAACAACTAGGAAAATAGATAACTCCCTTTTGTTTATTTTTCTTTGTGTCGGTATCGAATGAACACTCGTGATTTTTTAAAAAACCGTGTTAACATTTAGCAGCAAATGAAACCAATTTTTAATTTCCTGAAGAACTCGAAAGATCTCTACAATATGGTAGCCTACTACATATTTCGTAAGTGATATTTAACTAGAAACTATAAATCTCATTAAAAGGTACCTTCATATGTTCTGCCCTACCGTTAACTAGAAGTTGACATTGGGTGTGGACTTTATATTACAATCACACTCGACGTGACGCCCAGAATCAGTACGGACCAATCAGAACGCAGCATATCCTGACGAATGACGTAACGCTCAAGACACTTTGTCATTGGTTGACATCGGTGTGACGTAGTACAGTAATATAAACTCTCTGATTGGACAATATTAACCAATCAAAATGACGCAAAAGAAGACATCTGATTGGTTAAAACTGGGCTTTCTTATTGGCCGAAAATACGAGACTCTGATTGGGCAATTATTACCTGAGCCGTTGACGTCACATGCGCATCACACTCAACTTGGCCCGACTTACTCACGCAACCCTAATAGATCGGTTGTTGAATACCAGTTTTATTTTGATACATATTTTTTTGTTTCTGTTAAACACAATAATAGCGTAGGTCAAAAATGATTTGTCTAGTAACGTCTTGTCAAGTCTATTTTTCGTTGATTTAGGATCTGTTAGTTAAAGGGAAATTTATAAGCAGTATTTATATCTTCTACACAGGCAGTGTAAAAATATAACTTTTAACACCTGATTCGTACAGATGAGATAAATAAAAAATAATTTGGCGACAGCAATCGCTTACTTGTCGTAGCGAAAGTATAAACAGAAAAATTACGATCCCGATAGCTGTGATTTTATAGAGTTTTAGGCCTGTAATCAGTGTTTATGTAGGCAGCTTGTTCGAATATTACAATTTTATAAGCATTTTCAGATGCGACTTTTTAACGTTCCGAAACCGAACAATTCATGCGTTCTCTTAAGCAAGGTAGGCTAATAAAATTACTTATTTTCAAACCAATTTGTCACTAAACTAAAATGCTGGCTGTTGAAATTGTTGTGCAATGAAAATTGTATTTTAGGTAAGCAGCGGACAAGGTGGTTTGAACCTCTAAAATGTTTTTTGAGTGAGATGAGTTGAATTGGTTTACATGGTCTTCTCACAGCGTTTATAATTATACTTATCAGAATGCCAGTCCTTCGGAAAATCGTGTACTTTCGACTCTCCGAATGACACCTGTATTTCATTATCAACAGGGTTTGATTGTAAAATGAAATGCATGAATCTCAGATGAGATAACTCTGGCTAGTGTCGTTTATACCTCTACCTCTTCTGTTCATACGTGCTTTAAACATATAGTTGGCTGACCCTGTGATAAACATGAATACATATTTACGGTCAGGAACTAGCAAATTACGTGCAAAAAATGTTTACCACTCTACCTTTTCATTATGGCCACAATAAATTTCATCCAACTTAAAATGCAGGAACTAATGAAATAAGAGTAAAGCCAGAAAACCTTTTATGAAAATACATCGGCCTATATATCATCATTTTGTCAGACCGTTGATTTTTATTTTTCGACTAATGCTCGTTGGTAGAGCAAAATAGTTTTCTTGTTATAAAACCGATTAATGAGGTATATCTTCTTACCCGGTAGGATATTGACTTTGTTTCGTCTCAAGATATTTTGAATTAGAATTTTCAGTTGCCTTCTACGTATCGTAATATTTATTTACAGTTATATAAAATAATTCCCTTAAAAATATGATACATTACTGGCCAAAATTTATGTTACAAAAATCGAACAACTAGGAAAATAGATAACTCCCTTTTGTTTATTTTTCTTTGTGTCGGTATCGAATGAACACTCGTGATTTTTTAAAAAACCGTGTTAACATTTAGCAGCAAATGAAACCAATTTTTAATTTCCTGAAGAACTCGAAAGATCTCTACAATATGGTAGCCTACTACATATTTCGTAAGTGATATTTAACTAGAAACTATAAATCTCATTAAAAGGTACCTTTATATGTTCTGCCCTACCGTTAACTAGAAGTTGACATTGGGTGTGGACTTTATATTACAATCACACTCGACGTGACGCCCAGAATCAGTACGGACCAATCAGAACGCAGCATATCCTGACGAATGACGTAACGCTCAAGACACTTTGTCATTGGTTGACATCGGTGTGACGTAGTACAGTAATATAAACTCTCTGATTGGACAATATTAACCAATCAAAATGACGCAAAAGAAGACATCTGATTGTTTAAAACTGGGCTTTCTTATTGGCCGAAAATACGAGACTCTGATTGGGCAATTATTACCTGAGCCGTTGACGTCACATGCGCATCACACTCAACTTGGCCCGACTTACTCACGCAACCCTAATAGATCGGTTGTTGAATACCAGTTTTATTTTGATACATATTTTTTTGTTTCTGTTAAACACAATAATAGCGTAGGTCAAAAATGATTTGTCTAGTAACGTCTTGTCAAGTCTATTTTTCGTTGATTTAGGATCTGTTAGTTAAAGGGAAATTTATAAGCAGTATTTATATCTTCTACACAGGCAGTGTAAAAATATAACTTTTAACACCTGATTCGTACAGATGAGATAAATAAAAAATAATTTGGCGACAGCAATCGCTTACTTGTCGTAGCGAAAGTATAAACAGAAAAATTACGATCCCGATAGCTGTGATTTTATAGAGTTTTAGGCCTGTAATCAGTGTTTATGTAGGCAGCTTGTTCGAATATTACAATTTTATAAGCATTTTCAGATGCGACTTTTTAACGTTCCGAAACCGAACAATTCATGCGTTCTCTTAAGCAAGGTAGGCTAATAAAATTACTTATTTTCAAACCAATTTGTCACTAAACTAAAATGCTGGCTGTTGAAATTGTTGTGCAATGAAAATTGTATTTTAGGTAAGCAGCGGACAAGGTGGTTTGAACCTCTAAAATGTTTTTTGAGTGAGATGAGTTGAATTGGTTTACATGGTCTTCTCACAGCGTTTATAATTATACTTATCAGAATGCCAGTCCTTCGGAAAATCGTGTACTTTCGACTCTCCGAATGACACCTGTATTTCATTATCAACAGGGTTTGATTGTAAAATGAAACGCATGAATCTCAGATGAGATAACTCTGGCTAGTGTCGTTTATACCTCTACCTCTTCTGTTCATACGTGCTTTAAACATATAATTGGCTGACCCTGTGATAAACATGAATACATATTTACGGTCAGGAACTAGCAAATTACGTGCAAAAAATGTTTACCACTCTACCTTTTCATTATGGCCACAATAAATTTCATCCATCTTAAAATACAGGAACTAATGAAATAAGAGTAAAGCCAGAAAACCTTTTATGAAAATACATCGGCCTATATATCATCATTTTGTCAGACCGTTGATTTTTATTTTTCGACTAATGCTCGTTGGTAGAGCAAAATAGTTTTCTTGTTATAAAACCGATAATTGAGGTATATCTACTTACCCGGTAGGACATTGACTTTGTTTCGTCTCAAGATATTTTGAATTAGAATTTTCAGTTGCCTTCTACGTATCGTAATATTTATTTACAGTTATATAAAATCATTCCCTTAAAAATATGATACATTACTGGCCAAAATTTATGTTACAAAAATCGAACAACTAGGAAAAATAGATAACTCCCTTTTGTTTATTTTTCTTTGTGTCGGTATCGAATGAACACTCGTGATTTTTTAAAAAACCGTGTTAACATTTAGCAGCAAATGAAACCAATTTTTAATTTCCTGAAGAACTCGAAAGATCTCTACAATATGGTAGCCTACTACATATTTCGTAAGTGATATTTAACTAGAAACTATAAATCTCATTAAAAGGTACCTTCATATGTTCTGCCCTACCGTTAACTAGACGTTGACATTGGGTGTGGACTTTATATTACAATCACACTCGACGTGACGCCCAGAATCAGTACGGACCAATCAGAACGCAGCATATCCTGACGAATGACGTAACGCTCAAGACACTTTTTCATTGGTTGACATCGGTGTGACGTAGTACAGTAATATAAACTCTCTGATTGGACAATATTAACCAATCAAAATGACGCAAAAGAAGACATCTGATTGGTTAAAACTGGGCTTTCTTATTGGCCGAAAATACGAGACTCTGATTGGGCAATTATTACCTGAACAATTGACGTCACATGCGCATCACACTCAACTTGGCCCGACTTACTCACGCAACCCTAATAGATCGTTTGTTGAATACCAGTTTTATTTTGATACATATTTTTTTGTTTCTGTTAAACACAATAATAGCGTAGGTCAAAAATGATTTGTCTAGTAACGTCTTGTCAAGTCTATTTTTCGTTGATTTAGGATCTGTTAGTTAAAGGGAAATTTATAAGCAGTATTTATATCTTCTACACAGGCAGTGTAAAAATATAACTTTTAACACCTGATTCGTACAGATGAGATAAATAAAAAATAATTTGGCGACAGCAATCGCTTACTTGTCGTAGCGAAAGTATAAGCAGAAAAATTACGATCCCGATAGCTGTGATTTTATAGAGTTTTAGGCCTGTAATCAGTGTTTATGTAGGCAGCTTGTTCGAATATTACAATTTTATAAGCATTTTCAGATGCGACATTTTAACGTTCCGAAACCGAACAATTCATGCGTTCTCTTAAGCAAGGTAGGCTAATAAAATTACTTATTTTCAAACCAATTTGTCACTAAACTAAAATGCTGGCTGTTGAAATTGTTGTGCAATGAAAATTGTATTTTAGGTAAGCAGCGGACAAGGTGGTTTGAACCTCTAAAATGTTTTTTGAGTGAGATGAGTTGAATTGGTTTACATGGTCTTCTCACAGCGTTTATAATTATACTTATCAGAATGCCAGTCCTTCGGAAAATCGTGTACTTTCGACTCTCCGAATGACACCTGTATTTCATTATCAACAGGGTTTGATTGTAAAATGAAATGCATGAATCTCAGATGAGATAACTCTGGCTAGTGTCGTTTATACCTCTACCTCTTCTGTTCGAACGTGCTTTAAACATATAGTTGGCTGACCCTGTGATAAACATGAATACATATTTACGGTCAGGAACTAGCAAATTACGTGCAAAAAATGTTTACCACTCTACCTTTTCATTATGGCCACAATAAATTTCATCCATCTTAAAATGCAGGAACTAATGAAATAAGAGTAAAGCCAGAAAACCTTTTATGAAAATACATCGGCCTATATATCATCATTTTGTCAGACCGTTGATTTTTATTTTTCGACTAATGCTCGTTGGTAGAGCAAAATAGTTTTCTTGTTATAAAACCGATTAATGAGGTATATCTTCTTACCCGGTAGGATATTGACTTTGTTTCGTCTCAAGATATTTTGAATTAGAATTTTCAGTTGCCTTCTACGTATCGTAATATTTATTTACAGTTATATAAAATAATTCCCTTAAAAATATGATACATTACTGGCCAAAATTTATGTTACAAAAATCGAACAACTAGGAAAATAGATAACTCCCTTTTGTTTATTTTTCTTTGTGTCGGTATCGAATGAACACTCGTGATTTTTTAAAAAACCGTGTTAACATTTAGCAGCAAATGAAACCAATTTTTAATTTCCTGAAGAACTCGAAAGATCTCTACAATATGGTAGCCTACTACATATTTCGTAAGTGATATTTAACTAGAAACTATAAATCTCATTAAAAGGTACCTTCATATGTTCTGCCCTACCGTTAACTAGAAGTTGACATTGGGTGTGGACTTTATATTACAATCACACTCGACGTGACGCCCAGAATCAGTACGGACCAATCAGAACGCAGCATATCCTGACGAATGACGTAACGCTCAAGACACTTTGTCATTGGTTGACATCGGTGTGACGTAGTACAGTAATATAAACTCTCTGATTGGACAATATTAACCAATCAAAATGACGCAAAAGAAGACATCTGATTGGTTAAAACTGGGCTTTCTTATTGGCCGAAAATACGAGACTCTGATTGGGCAATTATTACCTGAGCCGTTGACGTCACATGCGCATCACACTCAACTTGGCCCGACTTACTCACGCAACCCTAATAGATCGGTTGTTGAATACCAGTTTTATTTTGATACATATTTTTTTGTTTCTGTTAAACACAATAATAGCGTAGGTCAAAAATGATTTGTCTAGTAACGTCTTGTCAAGTCTATTTTTCGTTGATTTAGGATCTGTTAGTTAAAGGGAAATTTATAAGCAGTATTTATATCTTCTACACAGGCAGTGTAAAAATATAACTTTTAACACCTGATTCGTACAGATGAGATAAATAAAAAATAATTTGGCGACAGCAATCGCTTACTTGTCGTAGCGAAAGTATAAACAGAAAAATTACGATCCCGATAGCTGTGATTTTATAGAGTTTTAGGCCTGTAATCAGTGTTTATGTAGGCAGCTTGTTCGAATATTACAATTTTATAAGCATTTTCAGATGCGACTTTTTAACGTTCCGAAACCGAACAATTCATGCGTTCTCTTAAGCAAGGTAGGCTAATAAAATTACTTATTTTCAAACCAATTTGTCACTAAACTAAAATGCTGGCTGTTGAAATTGTTGTGCAATGAAAATTGTATTTTAGGTAAGCAGCGGACAAGGTGGTTTGAACCTCTAAAATGTTTTTTGAGTGAGATGAGTTGAATTGGTTTACATGGTCTTCTCACAGCGTTTATAATTATACTTATCAGAATGCCAGTCCTTCGGAAAATCGTGTACTTTCGACTCTCCGAATGACACCTGTATTTCATTATCAACAGGGTTTGATTGTAAAATGAAACGCATGAATCTCAGATGAGATAACTCTGGCTAGTGTCGTTTATACCTCTACCTCTTCTGTTCATACGTGCTTTAAACATATAATTGGCTGACCCTGTGATAAACATGAATACATATTTACGGTCAGGAACTAGCAAATTACGTGCAAAAAATGTTTAAACTCTACCTTTTCATTATGGCCACAATAAATTTCATCCATCTTAAAATACAGGAACTAATGAAATAAGAGTAAAGCCAGAAAACCTTTTATGAAAATACATCGGCCTATATATCATCATTTTGTCAGACCGTTGATTTTTATTTTTCGACTAATGCTCGTTGGTAGAGCAAAATAGTTTTCTTGTTATAAAACCGATTAATGAGGTATATCTTCTTACCCGGTAGGACATTGACTTTGTTTCGTCTCAAGATATTTTGAATTAGAATTTTCAGTTGCCTTCTACGTATCGTAATATTTATTTACAGTTATATAAAATCATTCCCTTAAAAATATGATACATTACTGGCCAAAATTTATGTTACAAAAATCGAACAACTAGGAAAATAGATAACTCCCTTTTGTTTATTTTTCTTTGTGTCGGTATCGAATGAACACTCGTGATTTTTTAAAAAACCGTGTTAACATTTAGCAGCAAATGAAACCAATTTTTAATTTCCTGAAGAACTCGAAAGATCTCTACAATATGGTAGCCTACTACATATTTCGTAAGTGATATTTAACTAGAAACTATAAATCTCATTAAAAGGTACCTTCATATGTTCTGCCCTACCGTTAACTAGACGTTGACATTGGGTGTGGACTTTATATTACAATCACACTCGACGTGACGCCCAGAATCAGTACGGACTTATCAGAACGCAGCATATCCTGACGAATGACGTAACGCTCAAGACACTTTTTCATTGGTTGACATCGGTGTGACGTAGTACAGTAATATAAACTCTCTGATTGGACAATATTAACCAATCAAAATGACGCAAAAGAAGACATCTGATTGGTTAAAACTGGGCTTTCTTATTGGCCGAATATACGAGACTCTGATTGGGCAATTATTACCTGAGCCGTTGACGTCACATGCGCATCACACTCAACTTGGCCCGACTTACTCACGCAACCCTAATAGATCGGTTGTTGAATACCAGTTTTATTTTGATACGTACATATTTTTTTGTTTCTGTTAAACACAATAATAGCGTAGGTCAAAAATGATTTGTCTAGTAACGTCTTGTCAAGTCTATTTTTCGTTGATTTAGGATCTGTTAGTTAAAGGGAAATTTATAAGCAGTATTTATATCTTCTACACAGGCAGTGTAAAAATATAACTTTTAACACCTGATTCGTACAGATGAGATAAATAAAAAATAATTTGGCGACAGCAATCGCTTACTTGTCGTAGCGAAAGTATAAGCAGAAAAATTACGATTCCGATAGCTGTGATTTTATAGAGTTTTAGGCCTGTAATCAGTGTTTATGTAGGCAGCTTGTTCGAATATTACAATTTTATAAGCATTTTCAGATGCGACTTTTTAACGTTCCGAAACCGAACAATTCATGCGTTCTCTTAAGCAAGGTAGGCTAATAAAATTACTTATTTTCAAACCAATTTGTCACTAAACTAAAATGCTGGCTGTTGAAATTGTTGTGCAATGAAAATTGTATTTTAGGTAAGCAGCGGACAAGGTGGTTTGAACCTCTAAAATGTTTTTTGAGTGAGATGAGTTGAATTGGTTTACATGGTCTTCTCACAGCGTTTATAATTATACTTATCAGAATGCCAGTCCTTCGGAAAATCGTGTACTTTCGACTCTCCGAATGACACCTGTATTTCATTATCAACAGGGTTTGATTGTAAAATGAAATGCATGAATCTCAGATGAGATAACTCTGGCTAGTGTCGTTTATACCTCTACCTCTTCTGTTCATACGTGCTTTAAACATATAGTTGGCTGACCCTGTGATAAACATGAATACATATTTACGGTCAGGAACTAGCAAATTACGTGCAAAAAATGTTTACCACTCTACCTTTTCATTATGGCCACAATAAATTTCATCCATCTTAAAATACAGGAACTAATGAAATAAGAGTAAAGCCAGAAAACCTTTTATGAAAATACATCGGCCTAAATATCATCATTTTGTCAGACCGTTGATTTTTATTTTTCGACTAATGCTCGTTGGTAGAGCAAAATAGTTTTCTTGTTATAAAACCGATTAATGAGGTATATCTTCTTACCCGGTAGGACATTGACTTTGTTTCGTCTCAAGATATTTTGAATTAGAATTTTCAGTTGCCTTCTACGTATCGTAATATTTATTTACAGTTATATAAAATAATTCCCTTAAAAATATGATACATTACTGGCCAAAATTTATGTTACAAAAATCGAACAACTAGGAAAATAGAAAACTCCCTTTTGTTTATTTTTCTTTGTGTCGGTATCGAATGAACACTCGTGATTTTTTAAAAAACCGTGTTAACATTTAGCAGCAAATGAAACCAATTTTTAATTTCCTGAAGAACTCGAAAGATCTCTACAATATGGTAGCCTACTACATATTTCGTAAGTGATATTTAACTAGAAACTATAAATCTCATTAAAAGGTACCTTCATATGTTCTGCCCTACCGTTAACTAGAA
Source organism: Catonia carolina (assembly GCA_035578175.1). Classification (NCBI taxonomy): domain Eukaryota; kingdom Metazoa; phylum Arthropoda; class Insecta; order Hemiptera; family Achilidae; genus Catonia; species Catonia carolina. The sequence goes on along the minus strand of JAQMRL010000004.1, from coordinate 65,374,539 downwards.
GTTGACATTGGGTGTGGACTTTATATTACAATCACACTCGACGTGACGCCCAGAATCAGTACGGACCAATCAGAACGCAGCATATCCTGACGAATGACGTAACGCTCAAGACACTTTGTCATTGGTTGACATCGGTGTGACGTAGTACAGTAATATAAACTCTCTGATTGGACAATATTAACCAATCAAAATGACGCAAAAGAAGACATCTGATTGGTTAAAACTGGGCTTTCTTATTGGCCGAAAATACGAGACTCTGATTGGGCAATTATTACCTGAGCCGTTGACGTCACATGCGCATCACACTCAACTTGGCCCGACTTACTCACGCAACCCTAATAGATCGGTTGTTGAATACCAGTTTTATTTTGATACATATTTTTTTGTTTCTGTTAAACACAATAATAGCGTAGGTCAAAAATGATTTGTCTAGTAACGTCTTGTCAAGTCTATTTTTCGTTGATTTAGGATCTGTTAGTTAAAGGGAAATTTATAAGCAGTATTTATATCTTCTACACAGGCAGTGTAAAAATATAACTTTTAACACCTGATTCGTACAGATGAGATAAATAAAAAATAATTTGGCGACAGCAATCGCTTACTTGTCGTAGCGAAAGTATAAACAGAAAAATTACGATCCCGATAGCTGTGATTTTATAGAGTTTTAGGCCTGTAATCAGTGTTTATGTAGGCAGCTTGTTCGAATATTACAATTTTATAAGCATTTTCAGATGCGACTTTTTAACGTTCCGAAACCGAACAATTCATGCGTTCTCTTAAGCAAGGTAGGCTAATAAAATTACTTATTTTCAAACCAATTTGTCACTAAACTAAAATGCTGGCTGTTGAAATTGTTGTGCAATGAAAATTGTATTTTAGGTAAGCAGCGGACAAGGTGGTTTGAACCTCTAAAATGTTTTTTGAGTGAGATGAGTTGAATTGGTTTACATGGTCTTCTCACAGCGTTTATAATTATACTTATCAGAATGCCAGTCCTTCGGAAAATCGTGTACTTTCGACTCTCCGAATGACACCTGTATTTCATTATCAACAGGGTTTGATTGTAAAATGAAATGCATGAATCTCAGATGAGATAACTCTGGCTAGTGTCGTTTATACCTCTACCTCTTCTGTTCATACGTGCTTTAAACATATAGTTGGCTGACCCTGTGATAAACATGAATACATATTTACGGTCAGGAACTAGCAAATTACGTGCAAAAAATGTTTACCACTCTACCTTTTCATTATGGCCACAATAAATTTCATCCATCTTAAAATGCAGGAACTAATGAAATAAGAGTAAAGCCAGAAAACCTTTTATGAAAATACATCGGCCTATATATCATCATTTTGTCAGACCGTTGATTTTTATTTTTCGACTAATGCTCGTTGGTAGAGCAAAATAGTTTTCTTGTTATAAAACCGATTAATGAGGTATATCTTCTTACCCGGTAGGACATTGACTTTGTTTCGTCTCAAGATATTTTGAATTAGAATTTTCAGTTGCCTTCTACGTATCGTAATATTTATTTACAGTTATATAAAATAATTCCCTTAAAAATATGATACATTACTGGCCAAAATTTATGTTACAAAAATCGAACAACTAGGAAAATAGATAACTCCCTTTTGTTTATTTTTCTTTGTGTCGGTATCGAATGAACACTCGTGATTTTTTAAAAAACCGTGTTAACATTTAGCAGCAAATGAAACCAATTTTTAATTTCCTGAAGAACTCGAAAGATCTCTACAATATGGTAGCCTACTACATATTTCGTAAGTGATATTTAACTAGAAACTATAAATCTCATTAAAAGGTACCTTCATATGTTCTGCCCTACCGTTAACTAGACGTTGACATTGGGTGTGGACTTTATATTACAATCACACTCGACGTGACGCCCAGAATCAGTACGGACCAATCAGAACGCAGCATATCCTGACGAATGACGTAACGCTCAAGACACTTTTTCATTGGTTGACATCGGTGTGACGTAGTACAGTAATATAAACTCTCTGATTGGACAATATTAACCAATCAAAATGACGCAAAAGAAGACATCTGATTGGTTAAAACTGGGCTTTCTTATTGGCCGAATATACGAGACTCTGATTGGGCAATTATTACCTGAGCCGTTGACGTCACATGCGCATCACACTCAACTTGGCCCGACTTACTCACGCAACCCTAATAGATCGGTTGTTGAATACCAGTTTTATTTTGATACGTACATATTTTTTTGTTTCTGTTAAACACAATAATAGCGTAGGTCAAAAATGATTTGTCTAGTAACGTCTTGTCAAGTCTATTTTTCGTTGATTTAGGATCTGTTAGTTAAAGGGAAATTTATAAGCAGTATTTATATCTTCTACACAGGCAGTGTAAAAATATAACTTTTAACACCTGATTCGTACAGATGAGATAAATAAAAAATAATTTGGCGACAGCAATCGCTTACTTGTCGTAGCGAAAGTATAAGCAGAAAAATTACGATTCCGATAGCTGTGATTTTATAGAGTTTTAGGCCTGTAATCAGTGTTTATGTAGGCAGCTTGTTCGAATATTACAATTTTATAAGCATTTTCAGATGCGACTTTTTAACGTTCCGAAACCGAACAATTCATGCGTTCTCTTAAGCAAGGTAGGCTAATAAAATTACTTATTTTCAAACCAATTTGTCACTAAACTAAAATGCTGGCTGTTGAAATTGTTGTGCAATGAAAATTGTATTTTAGGTAAGCAGCGGACAAGGTGGTTTGAACCTCTAAAATGTTTTTTGAGTGAGATGAGTTGAATTGGTTTACATGGTCTTCTCACAGCGTTTATAATTATACTTATCAGAATGCCAGTCCTTCGGAAAATCGTGTACTTTCGACTCTCCGAATGACACCTGTATTTCATTATCAACAGGGTTTGATTGTAAAATGAAATGCATGAATCTCAGATGAGATAACTCTGGCTAGTGTCGTTTATACCTCTACCTCTTCTGTTCATACGTGCTTTAAACATATAGTTGGCTGACCCTGTGATAAACATGAATACATATTTACGGTCAGGAACTAGCAAATTACGTGCAAAAAATGTTTACCACTCTACCTTTTCATTATGGCCACAATAAATTTCATCCATCTTAAAATACAGGAACTAATGAAATAAGAGTAAAGCCAGAAAACCTTTTATGAAAATACATCGGCCTAAATATCATCATTTTGTCAGACCGTTGATTTTTATTTTTCGACTAATGCTCGTTGGTAGAGCAAAATAGTTTTCTTGTTATAAAACCGATTAATGAGGTATATCTTCTTACCCGGTAGGACATTGACTTTGTTTCGTCTCAAGATATTTTGAATTAGAATTTTCAGTTGCCTTCTACGTATCGTAATATTTATTTACAGTTATATAAAATCATTCCCTTAAAAATATGATACATTACTGGCCAAAATTTATGTTACAAAAATCGAACAACTAGGAAAATAGATAACTCCCTTTTGTTTATTTTTCTTTGTGTCGGTATCGAATGAACACTCGTGATTTTTTAAAAAACCGTGTTAACATTTAGCAGCAAATGAAACCAATTTTTAATTTCCTGAAGAACTCGAAAGATCTCTACAATATGGTAGCCTACTACATATTTCGTAAGTGATATTTAACTAGAAACTATAAATCTCATTAAAAGGTACCTTCATATGTTCTGCCCTACCGTTAACTAGAAGTTGACATTGGGTGTGGACTTTATATTACAATCACACTCGACGTGACGCCCAGAATCAGTACGGACCAATCAGAACGCAGCATATCCTGACGAATGACGTAACGCTCAAGACACTTTGTCATTGGTTGACATCGGTGTGACGTAGTACAGTAATATAAACTCTCTGATTGGACAATATTAACCAATCAAAATGACGCAAAAGAAGACATCTGATTGGTTAAAACTGGGCTTTCTTATTGGCCGAAAATACGAGACTCTGATTGGGCAATTATTACCTGAGCCGTTGACGTCACATGCGCATCACACTCAACTTGGCCCGACTTACTCACGCAACCCTAATAGATCGGTTGTTGAATACCAGTTTTATTTTGATACATATTTTTTTGTTTCTGTTAAACACAATAATAGCGTAGGTCAAAAATGATTTGTCTAGTAACGTCTTGTCAAGTCTATTTTTCGTTGATTTAGGATCTGTTAGTTAAAGGGAAATTTATAAGCAGTATTTATATCTTCTACACAGGCAGTGTAAAAATATAACTTTTAACACCTGATTCGTACAGATGAGATAAATAAAAAATAATTTGGCGACAGCAATCGCTTACTTGTCGTAGCGAAAGTATAAACAGAAAAATTACGATCCCGATAGCTGTGATTTTATAGAGTTTTAGGCCTGTAATCAGTGTTTATGTAGGCAGCTTGTTCGAATATTACAATTTTATAAGCATTTTCAGATGCGACTTTTTAACGTTCCGAAACCGAACAATTCATGCGTTCTCTTAAGCAAGGTAGGCTAATAAAATTACTTATTTTCAAACCAATTTGTCACTAAACTAAAATGCTGGCTGTTGAAATTGTTGTGCAATGAAAATTGTATTTTAGGTAAGCAGCGGACAAGGTGGTTTGAACCTCTAAAATGTTTTTTGAGTGAGATGAGTTGAATTGGTTTACATGGTCTTCTCACAGCGTTTATAATTATACTTATCAGAATGCCAGTCCTTCGGAAAATCGTGTACTTTCGACTCTCCGAATGACACCTGTATTTCATTATCAACAGGGTTTGATTGTAAAATGAAATGCATGAATCTCAGATGAGATAACTCTGGCTAGTGTCGTTTATACCTCTACCTCTTCTGTTCATACGTGCTTTAAACATATAATTGGCTGACCCTGTGATAAACATGAATACATATTTACGGTCAGGAACTAGCAAATTACGTGCAAAAAATGTTTACCACTCTACCTTTTCATTATGGCCACAATAAATTTCATCCATCTTAAAATACAGGAACTAATGAAATAAGAGTAAAGCCAGAAAACCTTTTATGAAAATACATCGGCCTATATATCATCATTTTGTCAGACCGTTGATTTTTATTTTTCGACTAATGCTCGTTGGTAGAGCAAAATAGTTTTCTTGTTATAAAACAGATTAATGAGGTATATCTTCTTACCCGGTAGGACATTGACTTTGCTTCGTCTCAAGATATTTTGAATTAAAATTTTCAGTTGCCTTCTACGTATCGTAATATTTATTTACAGTTATATAAAATCATTCCCTTAAAAATATGATACATTACTGGCCAAAATTTATGTTACAAAAATCGAACAACTAGGAAAATAGATAACTCCCTTTTGTTTATTTTTCTTTGTGTCGGTATCGAATGAACACTCGTGATTTTTTAAAAAACCGTGTTAACATTTAGCAGCAAATGAAACCAATTTTTAATTTCCTGAAGAACTCGAAAGATCTCTACAATATGGTAGCCTACTACATATTTCGTAAGTGATATTTAACTAGAAACTATAAATCTCATTAAAAGGTACCTTCATATGTTCTGCCCTACCGTTAACTAGAAGTTGACATTGGGTGTGGACTTTATATTACAATCACACTCGACGTGACGCCCAGAATCAGTACGGACCAATCAGAACGCAGCATATCCTGACGAATGACGTAACGCTCAAGACACTTTGTCATTGGTTGACATCGGTGTGACGTAGTACAGTAATATAAACTCTCTGATTGGACAATATTAACCAATCAAAATGACGCAAAAGAAGACATCTGATTGGTTAAAACTGGGCTTTCTTATTGGCCGAAAATACGAGACTCTGATTGGGCAATTATTACCTGAGCCGTTGACGTCACATGCGCATCACACTCAACTTGGCCCGACTTACTCACGCAACCCTAATAGATCGTTTGTTGAATACCAGTTTTATTTTGATACATATTTTTTTGTTTCTGTTAAACACAATAATAGCGTAGGTCAAAAATGATTTGTCTAGTAACGTCTTGTCAAGTCTATTTTTCGTTGATTTAGGATCTGTTAGTTAAAGGGAAATTTATAAGCAGTATTTATATCTTCTACACAGGCAGTGTAAAAATATAACTTTTAACACCTGATTCGTACAGATGAGATAAATAAAAAATAATTTGGCGACAGCAATCGCTTACTTGTCGTAGCGAAAGTATAAGCAGAAAAATTACGATTCCGATAGCTGTGATTTTATAGAGTTTTAGGCCTGTAATCAGTGTTTATGTAGGCAGCTTGTTCGAATATTACAATTTTATAAGCATTTTCAGATGCGACTTTTTAACGTTCCGAAACCGAACAATTCATGCGTTCTCTTAAGCAAGGTAGGCTAATAAAATTACTTATTTTCAAACCAATTTGTCACTAAACTAAAATGCTGGCTGTTGAAATTGTTGTGCAATGAAAATTGTATTTTAGGTAAGCAGCGGACAAGGTGGTTTGAACCTCTAAAATGTTTTTTGAGTGAGATGAGTTGAATTGGTTTACATGGTCTTCTCACAGCGTTTATAATTATACTTATCAGAATGCCAGTCCTTCGGAAAATCGTGTACTTTCGACTCTCCGAATGACACCTGTATTTCATTATCAACAGGGTTTGATTGTAAAATGAAATGCATGAATCTCAGATGAGATAACTCTGGCTAGTGTCGTTTATACCTCTACCTCTTCTGTTCATACGTGCTTTAAACATATAATTGGCTGACCCTGTGATAAACATGAATACATATTTACGGTCAGGAACTAGCAAATTACGTGCAAAAAATGTTTACCACTCTACCTTTTCATTATGGCCACAATAAATTTCATCCATCTTAAAATACAGGAACTAATGAAATAAGAGTAAAGCCAGAAAACCTTTTATGAAAATACATCGGCCTATATATCATCATTTTGTCAGACCGTTGATTTTTATTTTTCGACTAATGCTCGTTGGTAGAGCAAAATAGTTTTCTTGTTATAAAACAGATTAATGAGGTATATCTTCTTACCCGGTAGGACATTGACTTTGCTTCGTCTCAAGATATTTTGAATTAAAATTTTCAGTTGCCTTCTACGTATCGTAATATTTATTTACAGTTATATAAAATCATTCCCTTAAAAATATGATACATTACTGGCCAAAATTTATGTTACAAAAATCGAACAACTAGGAAAATAGAAAACTCCCTTTTGTTTATTTTTCTTTGTGTCGGTATCGAATGAACACTCGTGATTTTTTAAAAAACCGTGTTAACATTTAGCAGCAAATGAAACCAATTTTTAATTTCCTGAAGAACTCGAAAGATCTCTACAATATGGTAGCCTACTACATATTTCGTAAGTGATATTTAACTAGAAACTATAAATCTCATTAAAAGGTACCTTCATATGTTCTGCCCTACCGTTAACTAGAAGTTGACATTGGGTGTGGACTTTATATTACAATCACACTCGACGTGACGCCCAGAATCAGTACGGACCAATCAGAACGCAGCATATCCTGACGAATGACGTAACGCTCAAGACACTTTGTCATTGGTTGACATCGGTGTGACGTAGTACAGTAATATAAACTCTCTGATTGGACAATATTAACCAATCAAAATGACGCAAAAGAAGACATCTGATTGGTTAAAACTGGGCTTTCTTATTGGCCGAAAATACGAGACTCTGATTGGGCAATTATTACCTGAGCCGTTGACGTCACATGCGCATCACACTCAACTTGGCCCGACTTACTCACGCAACCCTAATAGATCGGTTGTTGAATACCAGTTTTATTTTGATACATATTTTTTTGTTTCTGTTAAACACAATAATAGCGTAGGTCAAAAATGATTTGTCTAGTAACGTCTTGTCAAGTCTATTTTTCGTTGATTTAGGATCTGTTAGTTAAAGGGAAATTTATAAGCAGTATTTATATCTTCTACACAGGCAGTGTAAAAATATAACTTTTAACACCTGATTCGTACAGATGAGATAAATAAAAAATAATTTGGCGACAGCAATCGCTTACTTGTCGTAGCGAAAGTATAAACAGAAAAATTACGATCCCGATAGCTGTGATTTTATAGAGTTTTAGGCCTGTAATCAGTGTTTATGTAGGCAGCTTGTTCGAATATTACAATTTTATAAGCATTTTCAGATGCGACTTTTTAACGTTCCGAAACCGAACAATTCATGCGTTCTCTTAAGCAAGGTAGGCTAATAAAATTACTTATTTTCAAACCAATTTGTCACTAAACTAAAATGCTGGCTGTTGAAATTGTTGTGCAATGAAAATTGTATTTTAGGTAAGCAGCGGACAAGGTGGTTTGAACCTCTAAAATGTTTTTTGAGTGAGATGAGTTGAATTGGTTTACATGGTCTTCTCACAGCGTTTATAATTATACTTATCAGAATGCCAGTCCTTCGGAAAATCGTGTACTTTCGACTCTCCGAATGACACCTGTATTTCATTATCAACAGGGTTTGATTGTAAAATGAAATGCATGAATCTCAGATGAGATAACTCTGGCTAGTGTCGTTTATACCTCTACCTCTTCTGTTCATACGTGCTTTAAACATATAATTGGCTGACCCTGTGATAAACATGAATACATATTTACGGTCAGGAACTAGCAAATTACGTGCAAAAAATGTTTACCACTCTACCTTTTCATTATGGCCACAATAAATTTCATCCATCTTAAAATACAGGAACTAATGAAATAAGAGTAAAGCCAGAAAACCTTTTATGAAAATACATCGGCCTATATATCATCATTTTGTCAGACCGTTGATTTTTATTTTTCGACTAATGCTCGTTGGTAGAGCAAAATAGTTTTCTTGTTATAAAACAGATTAATGAGGTATATCTTCTTACCCGGTAGGACATTGACTTTGCTTCGTCTCAAGATATTTTGAATTAAAATTTTCAGTTGCCTTCTACGTATCGTAATATTTATTTACAGTTATATAAAATCATTCCCTTAAAAATATGATACATTACTGGCCAAAATTTATGTTACAAAAATCGAACAACTAGGAAAATAGATAACTCCCTTTTGTTTATTTTTCTTTGTGTCGGTATCGAATGAACACTCGTGATTTTTTAAAAAACCGTGTTAACATTTAGCAGCAAATGAAACCAATTTTTAATTTCCTGAAGAACTCGAAAGATCTCTACAATATGGTAGCCTACTACATATTTCGTAAGTGATATTTAACTAGAAACTATAAATCTCATTAAAAGGTACCTTCATATGTTCTGCCCTACCGTTAACTAGAAGTTGACATTGGGTGTGGACTTTATATTACAATCACACTCGACGTGACGCCCAGAATCAGTACGGACCAATCAGAACGCAGCATATCCTGACGAATGACGTAACGCTCAAGACACTTTGTCATTGGTTGACATCGGTGTGACGTAGTACAGTAATATAAACTCTCTGATTGGACAATATTAACCAATCAAAATGACGCAAAAGAAGACATCTGATTGGTTAAAACTGGGCTTTCTTATTGGCCGAAAATACGAGACTCTGATTGGGCAATTATTACCTGAGCCGTTGACGTCACATGCGCATCACACTCAACTTGGCCCGACTTACTCACGCAACCCTAATAGATCGTTTGTTGAATACCAGTTTTATTTTGATACATATTTTTTTGTTTCTGTTAAACACAATAATAGCGTAGGTCAAAAATGATTTGTCTAGTAACGTCTTGTCAAGTCTATTTTTCGTTGATTTAGGATCTGTTAGTTAAAGGGAAATTTATAAGCAGTATTTATATCTTCTACACAGGCAGTGTAAAAATATAACTTTTAACACCTGATTCGTACAGATGAGATAAATAAAAAATAATTTGGCGACAGCAATCGCTTACTTGTCGTAGCGAAAGTATAAGCAGAAAAATTACGATTCCGATAGCTGTGATTTTATAGAGTTTTAGGCCTGTAATCAGTGTTTATGTAGGCAGCTTGTTCGAATATTACAATTTTATAAGCATTTTCAGATGCGACTTTTTAACGTTCCGAAACCGAACAATTCATGCGTTCTCTTAAGCAAGGTAGGCTAATAAAATTACTTATTTTCAAACCAATTTGTCACTAAACTAAAATGCTGGCTGTTGAAATTGTTGTGCAATGAAAATTGTATTTTAGGTAAGCAGCGGACAAGGTGGTTTGAACCTCTAAAATGTTTTTTGAGTGAGATGAGTTGAATTGGTTTACATGGTCTTCTCACAGCGTTTATAATTATACTTATCAGAATGCCAGTCCTTCGGAAAATCGTGTACTTTCGACTCTCCGAATGACACCTGTATTTCATTATCAACAGGGTTTGATTGTAAAATGAAATGCATGAATCTCAGATGAGATAACTCTGGCTAGTGTCGTTTATACCTCTACCTCTTCTGTTCATACGTGCTTTAAACATATAATTGGCTGACCCTGTGATAAACATGAATACATATTTACGGTCAGGAACTAGCAAATTACGTGCAAAAAATGTTTACCACTCTACCTTTTCATTATGGCCACAATAAATTTCATCCATCTTAAAATACAGGAACTAATGAAATAAGAGTAAAGCCAGAAAACCTTTTATGAAAATACATCGGCCTATATATCATCATTTTGTCAGACCGTTGATTTTTATTTTTCGACTAATGCTCGTTGGTAGAGCAAAATAGTTTTCTTGTTATAAAACAGATTAATGAGGTATATCTTCTTACCCGGTAGGACATTGACTTTGCTTCGTCTCAAGATATTTTGAATTAAAATTTTCAGTTGCCTTCTACGTATCGTAATATTTATTTACAGTTATATAAAATCATTCCCTTAAAAATATGATACATTACTGGCCAAAATTTATGTTACAAAAATCGAACAACTAGGAAAATAGAAAACTCCCTTTTGTTTATTTTTCTTTGTGTCGGTATCGAATGAACACTCGTGATTTTTTAAAAAACCGTGTTAACATTTAGCAGCAAATGAAACCAATTTTTAATTTCCTGAAGAACTCGAAAGATCTCTACAATATGGTAGCCTACTACATATTTCGTAAGTGATATTTAACTAGAAACTATAAATCTCATTAAAAGGTACCTTCATATGTTCTGCCCTACCGTTAACTAGAAGTTGACATTGGGTGTGGACTTTATATTACAATCACACTCGACGTGACGCCCAGAATCAGTACGGACCAATCAGAACGCAGCATATCCTGACGAATGACGTAACGCTCAAGACACTTTGTCATTGGTTGACATCGGTGTGACGTAGTACAGTAATATAAACTCTCTGATTGGACAATATTAACCAATCAAAATGACGCAAAAGAAGACATCTGATTGGTTAAAACTGGGCTTTCTTATTGGCCGAAAATACGAGACTCTGATTGGGCAATTATTACCTGAGCCGTTGACGTCACATGCGCATCACACTCAACTTGGCCCGACTTACTCACGCAACCCTAATAGATCGGTTGTTGAATACCAGTTTTATTTTGATACATATTTTTTTGTTTCTGTTAAACACAATAATAGCGTAGGTCAAAAATGATTTGTCTAGTAACGTCTTGTCAAGTCTATTTTTCGTTGATTTAGGATCTGTTAGTTAAAGGGAAATTTATAAGCAGTATTTATATCTTCTACACAGGCAGTGTAAAAATATAACTTTTAACACCTGATTCGTACAGATGAGATAAATAAAAAATAATTTGGCGACAGCAATCGCTTACTTGTCGTAGCGAAAGTATAAACAGAAAAATTACGATCCCGATAGCTGTGATTTTATAGAGTTTTAGGCCTGTAATCAGTGTTTATGTAGGCAGCTTGTTCGAATATTACAATTTTATAAGCATTTTCAGATGCGACTTTTTAACGTTCCGAAACCGAACAATTCATGCGTTCTCTTAAGCAAGGTAGGCTAATAAAATTACTTATTTTCAAACCAATTTGTCACTAAACTAAAATGCTGGCTGTTGAAATTGTTGTGCAATGAAAATTGTATTTTAGGTAAGCAGCGGACAAGGTGGTTTGAACCTCTAAAATGTTTTTTGAGTGAGATGAGTTGAATTGGTTTACATGGTCTTCTCACAGCGTTTATAATTATACTTATCAGAATGCCAGTCCTTCGGAAAATCGTGTACTTTCGACTCTCCGAATGACACCTGTATTTCATTATCAACAGGGTTTGATTGTAAAATGAAATGCATGAATCTCAGATGAGATAACTCTGGCTAGTGTCGTTTATACCTCTACCTCTTCTGTTCATACGTGCTTTAAACATATAATTGGCTGACCCTGTGATAAACATGAATACATATTTACGGTCAGGAACTAGCAAATTACGTGCAAAAAATGTTTACCACTCTACCTTTTCATTATGGCCACAATAAATTTCATCCATCTTAAAATACAGGAACTAATGAAATAAGAGTAAAGCCAGAAAACCTTTTATGAAAATACATCGGCCTATATATCATCATTTTGTCAGACCGTTGATTTTTATTTTTCGACTAATGCTCGTTGGTAGAGCAAAATAGTTTTCTTGTTATAAAACAGATTAATGAGGTATATCTTCTTACCCGGTAGGACATTGACTTTGCTTCGTCTCAAGATATTTTGAATTAAAATTTTCAGTTGCCTTCTACGTATCGTAATATTTATTTACAGTTATATAAAATCATTCCCTTAAAAATATGATACATTACTGGCCAAAATTTATGTTACAAAAATCGAACAACTAGGAAAATAGAAAACTCCCTTTTGTTTATTTTTCTTTGTGTCGGTATCGAATGAACACTCGTGATTTTTTAAAAAACCGTGTTAACATTTAGCAGCAAATGAAACCAATTTTTAATTTCCTGAAGAACTCGAAAGATCTCTACAATATGGTAGCCTACTACATATTTCGTAAGTGATATTTAACTAGAAACTATAAATCTCATTAAAAGGTACCTTCATATGTTCTGCCCTACCGTTAACTAGAAGTTGACATTGGGTGTGGACTTTATATTACAATCACACTCGACGTGACGCCCAGAATCAGTACGGACCAATCAGAACGCAGCATATCCTGACGAATGACGTAACGCTCAAGACACTTTGTCATTGGTTGACATCGGTGTGACGTAGTACAGTAATATAAACTCTCTGATTGGACAATATTAACCAATCAAAATGACGCAAAAGAAGACATCTGATTGGTTAAAACTGGGCTTTCTTATTGGCCGAAAATACGAGACTCTGATTGGGCAATTATTACCTGAGCCGTTGACGTCACATGCGCATCACACTCAACTTGGCCCGACTTACTCACGCAACCCTAATAGATCGGTTGTTGAATACCAGTTTTATTTTGATACATATTTTTTTGTTTCTGTTAAACACAATAATAGCGTAGGTCAAAAATGATTTGTCTAGTAACGTCTTGTCAAGTCTATTTTTCGTTGATTTAGGATCTGTTAGTTAAAGGGAAATTTATAAGCAGTATTTATATCTTCTACACAGGCAGTGTAAAAATATAACTTTTAACACCTGATTCGTACAGATGAGATAAATAAAAAATAATTTGGCGACAGCAATCGCTTACTTGTCGTAGCGAAAGTATAAACAGAAAAATTACGATCCCGATAGCTGTGATTTTATAGAGTTTTAGGCCTGTAATCAGTGTTTATGTAGGCAGCTTGTTCGAATATTACAATTTTATAAGCATTTTCAGATGCGACTTTTTAACGTTCCGAAACCGAACAATTCATGCGTTCTCTTAAGCAAGGTAGGCTAATAAAATTACTTATTTTCAAACCAATTTGTCACTAAACTAAAATGCTGGCTGTTGAAATTGTTGTGCAATGAAAATTGTATTTTAGGTAAGCAGCGGACAAGGTGGTTTGAACCTCTAAAATGTTTTTTGAGTGAGTTGAGTTGAATTGGTTTACATGGTCTTCTCACAGCGTTTATAATTATACTTATCAGAATGCCAGTCCTTCGGAAAATCGTGTACTTTCGACTCTCCGAATGACACCTGTATTTCATTATCAACAGGGTTTGATTGTAAAATGAAATGCATGAATCTCAGATGAGATAACTCTGGCTAGTGTCGTTTATACCTCTACCTCTTCTGTTCATACGTGCTTTAAACATATAATTGGCTGACCCTGTGATAAACATGAATACATATTTACGGTCAGGAACTAGCAAATTACGTGCAAAAAATGTTTACCACTCTACCTTTTCATTATGGCCACAATAAATTTCATCCATCTTAAAATACAGGAACTAATGAAATAAGAGTAAAGCCAGAAAACCTTTTATGAAAATACATCGGCCTATATATCATCATTTTGTCAGACCGTTGATTTTTATTTTTCGACTAATGCTCGTTGGTAGAGCAAAATAGTTTTCTTGTTATAAAACAGATTAATGAGGTATATCTTCTTACCCGGTAGGACATTGACTTTGCTTCGTCTCAAGATATTTTGAATTAAAATTTTCAGTTGCCTTCTACGTATCGTAATATTTATTTACAGTTATATAAAATCATTCCCTTAAAAATATGATACATTACTGGCCAAAATTTATGTTACAAAAATCGAACAACTAGGAAAATAGATAACTCCCTTTTGTTTATTTTTCTTTGTGTCGGTATCGAATGAACACTCGTGATTTTTTAAAAAACCGTGTTAACATTTAGCAGCAAATGAAACCAATTTTTAATTTCCTGAAGAACTCGAAAGATCTCTACAATATGGTAGCCTACTACATATTTCGTAAGTGATATTTAACTAGAAACTATAAATCTCATTAAAAGGTACCTTCATATGTTCTGCCCTACCGTTAACTAGAAGTTGACATTGGGTGTGGACTTTATATTACAATCACACTCGACGTGACGCCCAGAATCAGTACGGACCAATCAGAACGCAGCATATCCTGACGAATGACGTAACGCTCAAGACACTTTGTCATTGGTTGACATCGGTGTGACGTAGTACAGTAATATAAACTCTCTGATTGGACAATATTAACCAATCAAAATGACGCAAAAGAAGACATCTGATTGGTTAAAACTGGGCTTTCTTATTGGCCGAAAATACGAGACTCTGATTGGGCAATTATTACCTGAGCCGTTGACGTCACATGCGCATCACACTCAACTTGGCCCGACTTACTCACGCAACCCTAATAGATCGTTTGTTGAATACCAGTTTTATTTTGATACATATTTTTTTGTTTCTGTTAAACACAATAATAGCGTAGGTCAAAAATGATTTGTCTAGTAACGTCTTGTCAAGTCTATTTTTCGTTGATTTAGGATCTGTTAGTTAAAGGGAAATTTATAAGCAGTATTTATATCTTCTACACAGGCAGTGT
Source organism: Catonia carolina (assembly GCA_035578175.1). Taxonomy (NCBI): domain Eukaryota; kingdom Metazoa; phylum Arthropoda; class Insecta; order Hemiptera; family Achilidae; genus Catonia; species Catonia carolina. The sequence goes on along the minus strand of JAQMRL010000004.1, from coordinate 65,359,160 downwards.
AAAAATATAACTTTTAACACCTGATTCGTACAGATGAGATAAATAAAAAATAATTTGGCGACAGCAATCGCTTACTTGTCGTAGCGAAAGTATAAACAGAAAAATTACGATCCCGATAGCTGTGATTTTATAGAGTTTTAGGCCTGTAATCAGTGTTTATGTAGGCAGCTTGTTCGAATATTACAATTTTATAAGCATTTTCAGATGCGACTTTTTAACGTTCCGAAACCGAACAATTCATGCGTTCTCTTAAGCAAGGTAGGCTAATAAAATTACTTATTTTCAAACCAATTTGTCACTAAACTAAAATGCTGGCTGTTGAAATTGTTGTGCAATGAAAATTGTATTTTAGGTAAGCAGCGGACAAGGTGGTTTGAACCTCTAAAATGTTTTTTGAGTGAGATGAGTTGAATTGGTTTACATGGTCTTCTCACAGCGTTTATAATTATACTTATCAGAATGCCAGTCCTTCGGAAAATCGTGTACTTTCGACTCTCCGAATGACACCTGTATTTCATTATCAACAGGGTTTAATTGTAAAATGAAATGCATGAATCTCAGATGAGATAACTCTGGCTAGTGTCGTTTATACCTCTACCTCTTCTGTTCATACGTGCTTTAAACATATAATTGGCTGACCCTGTGATAAACATGAATACATATTTACGGTCAGGAACTAGCAAATTACGTGCAAAAAATGTTTACCACTCTACCTTTTCATTATGGCCACAATAAATTTCATCCATCTTAAAATACAGGAACTAATGAAATAAGAGTAAAGCCAGAAAACCTTTTATGAAAATACATCGGCCTATATATCATCATTTTGTCAGACCGTTGATTTTTATTTTTCGACTAATGCTCGTTGGTAGAGCAAAATAGTTTTCTTGTTATAAAACCGATTAATGAGGTATATCTTCTTACCCGGTAGGACATTGACTTTGTTTCGTCTCAAGATATTTTGAATTAGAATTTTCAGTTGCCTTCTACGTATCGTAATATTTATTTACAGTTATATAAAATCATTCCCTTAAAAATATGATACATTACTGGCCAAAATTTATGTTACAAAAATCGAACAACTAGGAAAATAGATAACTCCCTTTTGTTTATTTTTCTTTGTGTCGGTATCGAATGAACACTCGTGATTTTTTAAAAAACCGTGTTAACATTTAGCAGCAAATGAAACCAATTTTTAATTTCCTGAAGAACTCGAAAGATCTCTACAATATGGTAGCCTACTACATATTTCGTAAGTGTTATTTAACTAGAAACTATAAATCTCATTAAAAGGTACCTTCATATGTTCTGCCCAACCGTTAACTAGACGTTGACATTGGGTGTGGACTTTATATTACAATCACACTCGACGTGACGCCCAGAATCAGTACGGACCAATCAGAACGCAGCATATCCTGACGAATGACGTAACGCTCAAGACACTTTTTCATTGGTTGACATCGGTGTGACGTAGTACAGTAATATAAACTCTCTGATTGGACAATATTAACCAATCAAAATGACGCAAAAGAAGACATCTGATTGGTTAAAACTGGGCTTTCTTATTGGCCGAAAATACGAGACTCTGATTGGGCAATTATTACCTGAGCCGTTGACGTCACATGCGCATCACACTCAACTTGGCCCGACTTACTCACGCAACCCTAATAGATCGTTTGTTGAATACCAGTTTTATTTTGATACATATTTTTTTGTTTCTGTTAAACACAATAATAGCGTAGGTCAAAAATGATTTGTCTAGTAACGTCTTGTCAAGTCTATTTTTCGTACATTTAGGATCAGTTAGTTAAAGGGAAATTTATAAGCAGTATTTATATCTTCTACACAGGCAGTGTAAAAATATAACTTTTAACACCTGATTCGTACAGATGAGATAAATAAAAAATAATTTGGCGACAGCAATCGCTTACTTGTCGTAGCGAAAGTATAAGCAGAAAAATTACGATCCCGATAGCTGTGATTTTATAGAGTTTTAGGCCTGTAATCAGTGTTTATGTAGGCAGCTTGTTCGAATATTACAATTTTATAAGCATTTTCAGATGCGACTTTTTAACGTTCCGAAACCGAACAATTCATGCGTTCTCTTAAGCAAGGTAGGCTAATAAAATTACTTATTTTCAAACCAATTTGTCACTAAACTAAAATGCTGGCTGTTGAAATTGTTGTGCAATGAAAATTGTATTTTAGGTAAGCAGCGGACAAGGTGGTTTGAACCTCTAAAATGTTTTTTGAGTGAGATGAGTTGAATTGGTTTACATGGTCTTCTCACAGCGTTTATAATTATACTTATCAGAATGCCAGTCTTTCGGAAAATCGTGTACTTTCGACTCTCCGAATGACACCTGTATTTCATTATCAACAGGGTTTAATTGTAAAATGAAATGCATGAATCTCAGATGAGATAACTCTGACTAGTGTCGTTTATACCTCTACCTCTTCTGTTCATACGTGCTTTAAACATATAATTGGCTGACCCTGTGATAAACATGAATACATATTTACGGTCAGGAACTAGCAAATTACGTGCAAAAAATGTTTACCACTCTACCTTTTCATTATGGCCACAATAAATTTCATCCATCTTAAAATACAGGAACTAATGAAATAAGAGTAAAGCCAGAAAACCTTTTATGAAAATACATCGGCCTATATATCATCATTTTGTCAGACCGTTGATTTTTATTTTTCGACTAATGCTCGTTGGTAGAGCAAAATAGTTTTCTTGTTATAAAACCGATTAATGAGGTATATCTTCTTACCCGGTAGGACATTGACTTTGTTTCGTCTCAAGATATTTTGAATTAGAATTTTCAGTTGCCTTCTACGTATCGTAATATTTATTTACAGTTATATAAAATCATTCCCTTAAAAATATGATACATTACTGGCCAAAATTTATGTTACAAAAATCGAACAACTAGGAAAATAGAAAACTCCCTTTTGTTTATTTTTCTTTGTGTCGGTATCGAATGAACACTCGTGATTTTTTAAAAAACCGTGTTAACATTTAGCAGCAAATGAAACCAATTTTTAATTTCCTGAAGAACTCGAAAGATCTCTACAATATGGTAGCCTACTACATATTTCGTAAGTGATATTTAACTATAAATCTCATTAAAAGGTACCTTCATATGTTCTGCCCTACCGTTAACTAGAAGTTGACATTGGGTGTGGACTTTATATTACAATCACACTCGACGTGACGCCCAGAATCAGTACGGACCAATCAGAACGCAGCATATCCTGACGAATGACGTAACGCTCAAGACACTTTGTCATTGGTTGACATCGGTGTGACGTAGTACAGTAATATAAACTCTCTGATTGGACAATATTAACCAATCAAAATGACGCAAAAGAAGACATCTGATTGGTTAAAACTGGGCTTTCTTATTGGCCGAAAATACGAGACTCTGATTGGGCAATTATTACCTGAGCCGTTGACGTCACATGCGCATCACACTCAACTTGGCCCGACTTACTCACGCAACCCTAATAGATCGTTTGTTGAATACCAGTTTTATTTTGATACGTACATATTTTTTTGTTTCTGTTAAACACAATAATAGCGTAGGTCAAAAATGATTTGTCTAGTAACGTCTTGTCAAGTCTATTTTTCGTTGATTTAGGATCTGTTAGTTAAAGGGAAATTTATAAGCAGTATTTATATCTTCTACACAGGCAGTGTAAAAATATAACTTTTAACACCTGATTCGTACAGATGAGATAAATAAAAAATAATTTGGCGACAGGAATCGCTTACTTGTCGTAGCGAAAGTATAAGCAGAAAAATTACGATCCCGATAGCTGTGATTTTATAGAGTTTTAGGCCTGTAATCAGTGTTTATGTAGGCAGCTTGTTCGAATATTACAATTTTATAAGCATTTTCAGATGCGACTTTTTAACGTTCCGAAACCGAACAATTCATGCGTTCTCTTAAGCAAGGTAGGCTAATAAAATTACTTATTTTCAAACCAATTTGTCACTAAACTAAAATGCTGGCTGTTGAAATTGTTGTGCAATGAAAATTGTATTTTAGGTAAGCAGCGGACAAGGTGGTTTGAACCTCTAAAATGTTTTTTGAGTGAGATGAGTTGAATTGGTTTACATGGTCTTCTCACAGCGTTTATACTTATACTTATCAGAATGCCAGTCCTTCGGAAAATCGTGTACTTTCGACTCTCCGAATGACACCTGTATTTCATTATCAACAGGGTTTGATTGTAAAATGAAGTGCATGAATTTCAGATGAGATAACTCTGGCTAGTGTCGTTTATACCTCTACCTCTTCTGTTCATACGTGCTTTAAACATATAATTGGCTGACCCTGTGATAAACATGAAAACATATTTACGGTCAGGAACTAGCAAATTACGTGCAAAAAATGTTTACCACTCTACCTTTTCATTATGGCCACAATAAATTTCATCCATCTTAAAATACAGGAACTAATGAAATAAGAGTAAAGCCAGAAAACCTTTTATGAAAATACATCGGCCTATATATCATCATTTTGTCAGACCGTTGATTTTTATTTTTCGACTAATGCTCGTTGGTAGAGCAAAATAGTTTTCTTGTTATAAAACCGATTAATGAGGTATATCTTCTTACCCGGTAGGACATTGACTTTGTTTCGTCTCAAGATATTTTGAATTAGAATTTTCAGTTGCCTTCTACGTATCGTAATATTTATTTACAGTTATATAAAATCATTCCCTTAAAAATATGATACATTACTGGCCAAAATTTATGTTACAAAAATCGAACAACTAGGAAAATAGATAACTCCCTTTTGTTTATTTTTCTTTGTGTCGGTATCGAATGAACACTCGTGATTTTTTAAAAAACCGTGTTAACATTTAGCAGCAAATGAAACCAATTTTTAATTTCCTGAAGAACTCGAAAGATCTCTACAATATGGTAGCCTACTACATATTTCGTAAGTGATATTTAACTAGAAACTATAAATCTCATTAAAAGGTACCTTCATATGTTCTGCCCTACCGTTAACTAGAAGTTGACATTGGGTGTGGACTTTATATTACAATCACACTCGACGTGACGCCCAGAATCAGTACGGACCAATCAGAACGCAGCATATCCTGACGAATGACGTAACGCTCAAGACACTTTGTCATTGGTTGACATCGGTGTGACGTAGTACAGTAATATAAACTCTCTGATTGGACAATATTAACCAATCAAAATGACGCAAAAGAAGACATCTGATTGGTTAAAACTGGGCTTTCTTATTGGCCGAAAATACGAGACTCTGATTGGGCAATTATTACCTGAGCCGTTGACGTCACATGCGCATCACACTCAACTTGGCCCGACTTACTCACGCAACCCTAATAGATCGGTTGTTGAATACCAGTTTTATTTTGATACATATTTTTTTGTTTCTGTTAAACACAATAATAGCGTAGGTCAAAAATGATTTGTCTAGTAACGTCTTGTCAAGTCTATTTTTCGTTGATTTAGGATCTGTTAGTTAAAGGGAAATTTATAAGCAGTATTTATATCTTCTACACAGGCAGTGTAAAAATATAACTTTTAACACCTGATTCGTACAGATGAGATAAATAAAAAATAATTTGGCGACAGCAATCGCTTACTTGTCGTAGCGAAAGTATAAACAGAAAAATTACGATCCCGATAGCTGTGATTTTATAGAGTTTTAGGCCTGTAATCAGTGTTTATGTAGGCAGCTTGTTCGAATATTACAATTTTATAAGCATTTTCAGATGCGACTTTTTAACGTTCCGAAACCGAACAATTCATGCGTTCTCTTAAGCAAGGTAGGCTAATAAAATTACTTATTTTCAAACCAATTTGTCACTAAACTAAAATGCTGGCTGTTGAAATTGTTGTGCAATGAAAATTGTATTTTAGGTAAGCAGCGGACAAGGTGGTTTGAACCTCTAAAATGTTTTTTGAGTGAGATGAGTTGAATTGGTTTACATGGTCTTCTCACAGCGTTTATAATTATACTTATCAGAATGCCAGTCCTTCGGAGAATCGTGTACTTTCGACTCTCCGAATGACACCTGTATTTCATTATCAACAGGGTTTGATTGTAAAATGAAATGCATGAATCTCAGATGAGATAACTCTGGCTAGTGTCGTTTATACCTCTACCTCTTCTGTTCATACGTGCTTTAAACATATAATTGGCTGACCCTGTGATAAACATGAATACATATTTACGGTCAGGAACTAGCAAATTACGTGCAAAAAATGTTTACCACTCTACCTTTTCATTATGGCCACAATAAATTTCATCCATCTTAAAATACAGGAACTAATGAAATAAGAGTAAAGCCAGAAAACCTTTTATGAAAATACATCGGCCTATATATCATCATTTTGTCAGACCGTTGATTTTTATTTTTCGACTAATGCTCGTTGGTAGAGCAAAATAGTTTTCTTGTTATAAAACCGATTAATGAGGTATATCTTCTTACCCGGTAGGACATTGACTTTGTTTCGTCTCAAGATATTTTGAATTAGAATTTTCAGTTGCCTTCTACGTATCGTAATATTTATTTACAGTTATATAAAATCATTCCCTTAAAAATATGATACATTACTGGCCAAAATTTATGTTACAAAAATCGAACAACTAGGAAAATAGATAACTCCCTTTTGTTTATTTTTCTTTGTGTCGGTATCGAATGAACACTCGTGATTTTTTAAAAAACCGTGTTAACATTTAGCAGCAAATGAAACCAATTTTTAATTTCCTGAAGAACTCGAAAGATCTCTACAATATGGTAGCCTACTACATATTTCGTAAGTGATATTTAACTAGAAACTATAAATCTCATTAAAAGGTACCTTCATATGTTCTGCCCTACCGTTAACTAGAAGTTGACATTGGGTGTGGACTTTATATTACAATCACACTCGACGTGACGCCCAGAATCAGTACGGACCAATCAGAACGCAGCATATCCTGACGAATGACGTAACGCTCACGACACTTTGTCATTGGTTGACATCGGTGTGACGTAGTACAGTAATATAAACTCTCTGATTGGACAATATTAACCAATCAAAATGACGCAAAAGAAGACATCTGATTGGTTAAAACTGGGCTTTCTTATTGGCCGAAAATACGAGACTCTGATTGGGCAATTATTACCTGAGCCGTTGACGTCACATGCGCATCACACTCAACTTGGCCCGACTTACTCACGCAACCCTAATAGATCGTTTGTTGAATACCAGTTTTATTTTGATACGTACATATTTTTTTGTTTCTGTTAAACACAATAATAGCGTAGGTCAAAAATGATTTGTCTAGTAACGTCTTGTCAAGTCTATTTTTCGTTGATTTAGGATCTGTTAGTTAAAGGGAAATTTATAAGCAGTATTTATATCTTCTACACAGGCAGTGTAAAAATATAACTTTTAACACCTGATTCGTACAGATGAGATAAATAAAAAATAATTTGGCGACAGGAATCGCTTACTTGTCGTAGCGAAATTATAAGCAGAAAAATTACGATCCCGATAGCTGTGATTTTATAGAGTTTTAGGCCAGTAATCAGTGTTTATGTAGGCAGCTTGTTCGAATATTACAATTTTATAAGCATTTTCAGATGCGACTTTTTAACGTTCCGAAACCGAACAATTCATGCGTTCTCTTAAGCAAGGTAGGCTAATAAAATTACTTATTTTCAAACCAATTTGTCACTAAACTAAAATGCTGGCTGTTGAAATTGTTGTCCAATGAAAATTGTATTTTAGGTAAGCAGCGGACAAGGTGGTTTGAACCTCTAAAATGTTTTTTGAGTGAGATGAGTTGAATTGGTTTACATGGTCTTCTCACAGCGTTTATAATTATACTTATCAGAATGCCAGTCCTTCGGAAAATCGTGTACTTTCGACTCTCCGAATGACACCTGTATTTCATTATCAACAGGGTTTGATTGTAAAATGAAATGCATGAATCTCAGATGAGATAACTCTGGCTAGTGTCGTTTATACCTCTACCTCTTCTGTTCATACGTGCTTTAAACATATAATTGGCTGACCCTGTGATAAACATGAATACATATTTACGGTCAGGAACTAGCAAATTACGTGCAAAAAATGTTTACCACTCTACCTTTTCATTATGGCCACAATAAATTTCATCCATCTTAAAATACAGGAACTAATGAAATAAGAGTAAAGCCAGAAAACCTTTTATGAAAATACATCGGCCTATATATCATCATTTTGTCAGACCGTTGATTTTTATTTTTCGACTAATGCTCGTTGGTAGAGCAAAATAGTTTTCTTGTTATAAAACCGATTAATGAGGTATATCTTCTTACCCGGTAGGACATTGACTTTGTTTCGTCTCAAGATATTTTGAATTAGAATTTTCAGTTGCCTTGTACGTATCGTAATATTTATTTACAGTTATATAAAATCATTCCCTTAAAAATATGATACATTACTGGCCAAAATTTATGTTACAAAAATCGAACAACTAGGAAAATAGATAACTCCCTTTTGTTTATTTTTCTTTGTGTCGGTATCGAATGAACACTCGTGATTTTTTAAAAAACCGTGTTAACATTTAGCAGCAAATGAAAACAATTTTTAATTTCCTGAAGAACTCGAAAGATCTCTACAATATGGTAGCCTACTACATATTTCGTAAGTGATATTTAACTAGAAACTATAAATCTCATTAAAAGGTACCTTCATATGTTCTGCCCTACCGTTAACTAGAAGTTGACATTGGGTGTGGACTTTATATTACAATCACACTCGACGTGACGCCCAGAATCAGTACGGACCAATCAGAACGCAGCATATCCTGACGAATGACGTAACGCTCAAGACACTTTGTCATTGGTTGACATCGGTGTGACGTAGTACAGTAATATAAACTCTCTGATTGGACAATATTAACCAATCAAAATGACGCAAAAGAAGACATCTGATTGGTTAAAACTGGGCTTTCTTATTGGCCGAAAATACGAGACTCTGATTGGGCAATTATTACCTGAGCCGTTGACGTCACATGCGCATCACACTCAACTTGGCCCGACTTACTCACGCAACCCTAATAGATCGTTTGTTGAATACCAGTTTTATTTTGATACGTACATATTTTTTTGTTTCTGTTAAACACAATAATAGCGTAGGTCAAAAATGATTTGTCTAGTAACGTCTTGTCAAGTCTATTTTTCGTTGATTTAGGATCTGTTAGTTAAAGGGAAATTTAAAAGCAGTATTTATATCTTCTACACAGGCAGTGTAAAAATATAACTTTTAACACCTGATTCGTACAGATGAGATAAATAAAAAATAATTTGGCGACAGCAATCGCTTACTTGTCGTAGCGAAAGTATAAGCAGAAAAATTACGATCCCGATAGCTGTGATTTTATAGAGTTTTAGGCCTGTAATCAGTGTTTATGTAGGCAGCTTGTTCGAATATTACAATTTTATAAGCATTTTCAGATGCGACTTTTTAACGTTCCGAAACCGAACAATTCATGCGTTCTCTTAAGCAAGGTAGGCTAATAAAATTACTTATTTTCAAACCAATTTGTCACTAAACTAAAATGCTGGCTGTTGAAATTGTTGTGCAATGAAAATTGTATTTTAGGTAAGCAGCGGACAAGGTGGTTTGAACCTCTAAAATGTTTTTTGAGTGAGATGAGTTGAATTGGTTTACATGGTCTTCTCACAGCGTTTATAATTATACTTATCAGAATGCCAGTCCTTCGGAAAATCGTGTACTTTCGACTCTCCGAATGACACCTGTATTTCATTATCAACAGGGTTTGATTGTAAAATGAAATGCATGAATCTCAGATGAGATAACTCTGGCTAGTGTCGTTTATACCTCTACCTCTTCTGTTCATACGTGCTTTAAACATATAATTGGCTGACCCTGTGATAAACATGAATACATATTTACGGTCAGGAACTAGCAAATTACGTGCAAAAAATGTTTACCACTCTACCTTTTCATTAAGGCCACAATAAATTTCATCCATCTTAAAATACAGGAACTAATGAAATAAGAGTAAAGCCAGAAAACCTTTTATGAAAATACATCGGCCTATATATCATCATTTTGTCAGACCGTTGATTTTTATTTTTCGACTAATGCTCGTTGGTAGAGCAAAATAGTTTTCTTGTTATAAAACCGATTAATGAGGTATATCTTCTTACCCGGTAGGACATTGACTTTGTTTCGTCTCAAGATATTTTGAATTAGAATTTTCAGTTGCCTTCTACGTATCGTAATATTTATTTACAGTTATATAAAATCATTCCCTTAAAAATATGATACATTACTGGCCAAAATTTATGTTACAAAAATCGAACAACTAGGAAAATAGATAACTCCCTTTTGTTTATTTTTCTTTGTGTCGGTATCGAATGAACACTCGTGATTTTTTAAAAAACCGTGTTAACATTTAGCAGCAAATGAAACCAATTTTTAATTTCCTGAAGAACTCGAAAGATCTTTACAATATGGTACTACATATTTCGTAAGTGATATTTAACTAGAAACTATAAATCTCATTAAAAGGTACCTTCATATGTTCTGCCCTACCGTTAACTAGACGTTGACATTGGGTGTGGACTTTATATTACAATCACACTCGACGTGACGCCCAGAATCAGTACGGACGAATCAGAACGCAGCATATCCTGACGAATGACGTAACGCTCAAGACACTTTTTCATTGGTTGACATCGGTGTGACGTAGTACAGTAATATAAACTCTCTGATTGGACAATATTAACCAATCAAAATGACGCAAAAGAAGACATCTGATTGGTTAAAACTGGGCTTTCTTATTGGCCGAAAATACGAGACTCTGATTGGGCAATTATTACCTGAGCCGTTGACGTCACATGCGCATCACACTCAACTTGGCCCGACTTACTCACGCAACCCTAATAGATCGTTTGTTGAATACCAGTTTTATTTTGATACATATTTTTTTGTTTCTGTTAAACACAATAATAGCGTAGGACAAAAATGATTTGTCTAGTAACGTCTTGTCAAGTCTATTTTTCGTTGATTTAGGATCTGTTAGTTAAAGGGAAATTTATAAGCAGTATTTATATCTTCTACACAGGCAGTGTAAAAATATAACTTTTAACACCTGATTCGTACAGATGAGATAAATAAAAAATAATTTGGCGACAGCAATCGCTTACTTGTCGTAACGAAAGTATAAGCAGAAAAATTACGATCCCGATAGCTGTGATTTTATAGAGTTTTAGGCCTGTAATCAGTGTTTATGTAGGCAGCTTGTTCGAATATTACAATTTTATAAGCATTTTCAGATGCGACTTTTTAACGTTCCGAAACCGAACAATTCATGCGTTCTCTTAAGCAAGGTAGGCTAATAAAACTACTTATTTTCAAACCAATTTGTCACTAAACTAAAATGCTGGCTGTTGAAATTGTTGTGCAATGAAAATTGTATTTTAGGTAAGCAGCGGACAAGGTGGTTTGAACCTCTAAAATGTTTTTTGAGTGAGATGAGTTGAATTGGTTTACATGGTCTTCTCACAGCGTTTATAATTATACTTATCAGACTGCCAGTCCTTCGGAAAATCGTGTACTTTCGACTCTCCGAATGACACCTGTATTTCATTATCAACAGGGTTTGATTGTAAAATGAAATGCATGAATCTCAGATGAGATAACTCTGGCTAGTGTCGTTTATACCTCTACCTCTTCTGTTCATACGTGCTTTAAACATATAATTGGCTGACCCTATGATAAACATGAATACATATTTACGGTCAGGAACTAGCAAATTACGTGCAAAAAATGTTTACCACTCTACCTTTTCATTATGGCCACAATAAATTTCATCCATCTTAAAATACAGGAATTAATGAAATAAGAGTAAAGCCAGAAAACCTTTTATGAAAATACATCGGCCTATATATCATCATTTTGTTAGACCGTTGATTTTTATTTTTCGACTAATGCTCGTTGGTAGAGCAAAATAGTTTTCTTGTTATAAAACCGATTAATGAGGTATATCTTCTTACCCGGTAGGACATTGACTTTGTTTCGTCTCAAGATATTTTGAATTAGAATTTTCAGTTGCCTTCTACGTATCGTAATATTTATTTACAGTTATATAAAATCATACCCTTAAAAATATGATACATTACTGGCCAAAATTTATGTTACAAAAATCGAACAACTAGGAAAATAGATAACACCCTTTTGTTTATTTTTCTTTGTGTCGGTATCGAATGAACACTCGTGATTTTTTAAAAAACCGTGTTAACATTTAGCAGCAAATGAAACCAATTATTAATTTCCTGAAGAACTCGAAAGATCTCTACAATATGGTACTACATATTTCGTAAGTGATATTTAACTAGAAACTATAAATCTCATTAAAAGGTACCTTCATATGTTCTGCCCTACCGTTAACTAGAAGTTGACATTGGGCGTGGACTTTATATTACAATCACACTCGACGTGACGCCCAGAATCAGTACGGACCAATCAGAACGCAGCATATCCTGACGAATGACGTAACGCTCAAGACACTTTGTCGTTGGTTGACATCGGTGTGACGTAGTACAGTAATATAAACTCTCTGATTGGACAATATTAACCAATCAAAATGACGCAAAAGAAGACATCTGATTGGTTAAAACTGGGCTTTCTTATTGGCCGAAAATACGAGACTCTGATTGGGCAATTATTACCTGAGCCGTTGACGTCACATGCGCATCACACTCAACTTGGCCCGACTTACTCACGCAACCCTAATAGATCGTTTGTTGAATATCAGTTTTATTTTGATACATATTTTTTTGTTTCTGTTAAACACAATAATAGCGTAGGTCAAAAATGATTTGTCTAGTAACGTCTTGTCAAGTCTATTTTTCGTTGATTTAGGATCTGTTAGTTAAAAGGAAAATTATAAGCAGTATTTATATCTTCTACACAGGCAGTGTAAAAATATAACTTTTAACACCTGATTCGTACAGATGAGATAAATAAAAAATAATTTGGCGACAGCAATCGCTTACTTGTCGTAGCGAAAGTATAAGCAGAAAAATTACGATCCCGATAGCTGTCATTTTATAGAGTTTTAGGCCTGTAATCAGTGTTTATGTAGGCAGCTTGTTCGAATATTACAATTTTATAAGCATTTTCAGATGCGACTTTTTAACGTTCCGAAACCGAACAATTCATGCGTTCTCTTAAGCAAGGTAGGCTAATAAAATTACTTATTTTCAAACCAATTTGTCACTAAACTAAAATGCTGGCTGTTGAAATTGTTGTGCATAGAAAATTGTATTTTAGGTAAGCAGCGGACAAGGTGGTTTGAACCTCTAAAATGTTTTTTGAGTGAGATGAGTTGAATTGGTTTACATGGTCTTCTCACAGCGTTTATAATTATACTTATCAGAATGCCAGTCCTTCGGAAAATCGTGTACTTTCGACTCTCCGAATGACACCTGTATTTCATTATCAACAGGGTTTGATTGTAAAATGAAATGCATGAATCTCAGATGAGATAACTCTGGCTAGTGTCGTTTATACCTCTACCTCTTCTGTTCATACGTGCTTTAAACATATAATTGGCTGACCCTGTGATAAACATGAATACATATTTACGGTCAGGAACTAGCAAATTACGTGCAAAAAATGTTTACCACTCTACCTTTTCATTATGGCCACAATAAATTTCATCCATCTTAAAATACAGGAACTAATGAAATAAGAGTAAAGCCAGAAAACCTTTTATGAAAATACATCGGCCTATATATCATCATTTTGTCAGACCGTTGATTTTTATTTTTCGACTAATGCTCGTTGGGAGAGCAAATTAGTTTTCTTGTTATAAAACCGATTAATGAGGTATATCTTCTTACCCGGTAGGACATTGACTTTGTTTCGTCTCAAGATATTTTGAATTAGAATTTTCAGTTGCCTTCTACGTATCGTAATATTTATTTACAGTTATATAAAATCATTCCCTTAAAAATATGATACATTACTGGCCAAAATTTATGTTACAAAAATCGAACAACTAGGAAAGTAGATAACTCCCTTTTGTTTATTTTTCTTTGTGTCGGTATCGAATGAACACTCGTGATTTTTTAAAAAACCGTGTTAACATTTAGCAGCAAATGAAACCAATTTTTCATTTCCTGAAGAACTCGAAAGATCTCTACAATATGGTACTACATATTTCGTAAGTTATATTTAACTAGAAACTATAAATCTCATTAAAAGGTACCTTCATATGTTCTGCCCTACCGTTAACTAGAAGTTGACATTGGGTGTGGACTTTATATTACAATCACACTCGACGTGACGCCCAGATTTAGAACGGACCAATCAGAACGCAGCATATCCTGACGAATGACGTAACGCTCAAGAAACTTTGTCATTGGTTTACATCGGTGTGACGTAGTACAGTAATATAAACTCTCTGATTGGACAATAATTACCAATCAAAATGACGCAAAGAAGACATCTGATTGGTTAAAACTGGGCTTTCTTATTGGCCGAAAATACGAAACTCTGATTGGGCTATTATTACCTGAGCCGTTGACGTCACGTGCGCATCACACTCAATTTGGCCCGACTTATTCACGCAACCCTAATAGATCGTTTGTTGAATACCAGTTTTATTTTGATACATATTTTTTTGTTTCTGTTAAACACAATAATAGCGTAGGTCAAAAATGATTTGTCTAGTAACGTCTTGTCAAGTCTATTTTTCGTTGATTTAGGATCTGTTAGTTAAAGGGAAATTTATAAGCAGTATTTATATCTTCTACACAGGCAGTGTAAAAATATAACTTTTAACACCTGATTCGTACAGATGAGATAAATAAAAAATAATTTCGCGACAGCAATCGCTTACTTGTTGTAGCGAAAGTATAAGCAGAAAAATTACGATCCCGATAGCTGTGATTTTACAGAGTTTTAGGCCTGTAATCAGTGTTTATGTAGGCAGCTTGTTCGAATATTACAATTTTATAAGCATTTTCAGATGCGACTTTTTAACGTTCCGAAACCGAACAATTCATGCGTTCTCTTAAGCAAGGTAGGCTAATAAAATTACTTATTTTCAAACCAATTTGTCACTAAACTAAAATGCTGGCTGTTGAAATTGTTGTGCAATGAAAATTGTATTTTAGGTAAGCAGCGGACAAGGTGGTTTGAACCTCTAAAATGTTTTTTGAGTGAGATGAGTTGAATTGGTTTACATGGTCTTCTCACAGCGTTTATAATTATACTTATCAGAATGCCAGTCCTTCGGAAAATCGTGTACTTTCGACTCTCCGAATGACACCTGTATTTCATTATCAACAGGGTTTGATTGTAAAATGAAATGCATGAATCTCAGATGAGATAACTCTGGCTAGTGTCGTTTATACCTCTACCTCTTCTGTTCATACGTGCTTTAAACATATAATTGGCTGACCCTGTGATAAACATGAATACATATTTACGGTCAGGAACTAGCAAATTACGTGCAAAAAATGTTTACCACTCTACCTTTTCATTATGGCCACAATAAATTTCATCCATCTTAAAATACAGGAACTAATGAAATAAGAGTAAAGCCAGAAAACCTTTTATGAAAATACATCGGCCTATATATCATCATTTTGTCAGACCGTTGATTTTTATTTTTCGACTAATGCTCGTTGGGAGAGCAAATTAGTTTTCTTGTTATAAAACCGATTAATGAGGTATATCTTCTTACCCGGTAGGACATTGACTTTGTTTCGTCTCAAGATATTTTGAATTAGAATTTTCAGTTGCCTTCTACGTATCGTAATATTTATTTACAGTTATATAAAATCATTCCCTTAAAAATATGATACATTACTGGCCAAAATTTATGTTACAAAAATCGAACAACTAGGAAAGTAGATAACTCCCTTTTGTTTATTTTTCTTTGTGTCGGTATCGAATGAACACTCGTGATTTTTTAAAAAACCGTGTTAACATTTAGCAGCAAATGAAACCAATTTTTCATTTCTTGAAGAACTCGAAAGATCTCTACAATATGGTACTACATATTTCGTAAGTTATATTTAACTAGAAACTATAAATCTCATTAAAAGGTACCTTCATATGTTCTGCCCTACCGTTAACTAGAAGTTGACATTGGGTGTGGACTTTATATTACAATCACACTTGACGTGACGCCCAGATTTAGAACGGACCAATCAGAACGCAGCATATCCTGACGAATGACGTAACGCTCAAGACACTTTGTCATTGGTTTACATCGGTGTGACGTAGTACAGTAATATAAACTCTCTGATTGGACAATATTAACCAATCAAAATGACGCAAAGAAGACATCTGATTGGTTAAAACTGGGCTTTCTTATTGGCCGAAAATACGAAACTCTGATTGGGCTATTATTACCTGAGCCTTTGACGTCACGTGCGCATCACACTCAACTTGGCCCGACTTACTCACGCAACCCTAATAGATCGTTTGTTGAATACCAGTTTTATTTTGATACATATTTTTTTGTTTCTGTTAAACACAATAATAGCGTAGGTCAAAAATGATTTGTCTAGTAACGTCCTGTCAAGTCTATTTTTCGTTGATTTAGGATCTGTTAGTTAAAGGGAAATTTATAAGCAGTATTTATATCTTCTACACAGGCAGTGTAAAAATATAACTTTTAACACCTGATTCGTACAGATGAGATAAATAAAAAATAATTTGGCGACCGCAATCGGTTACTTTTAGTAGCGAAAGTATAAGCAGAAAAATTACGATTCCGATAGCTGTGATTTTATAGAGTTTTTGGCCTGTAATCAGTGTTTATGTAAGCAGCTTGTTCGAATATTACAATTTTATAAGCATTTTCAGATGCGACTTTTTAACGTTCCGAAACCGAACAATTCATGCGTTCTCTTAAGCAAGGTAGGCTAATAAAAATACTTATTTTCAAACCAATTTGTCACTAAACTAAAATGCTGGCTGTTGAAATTGTAGTGCAATGAAAATTGTATTTTAAGTAAGCAGCGGACAAGGTGGTTTGAACCTCTAAAATGTTTTTTGAGTGAGATGAGTTGAATTGGTTTACATGGTCTTCTCACAGCGTTTATAATTATACTTATCAGAATGCCATTCCTTCGGAAAATCGTGTACTTTCGACTCTCCGAATGACACCTGTATTTCATTATCAACAGGGTTTGATTGTAAAATGAAATGCATGAATCTCAGATGAGATAACTCTGGCTAGTGTCGTTTATACCTCTACCTCTTTTGTTCATACGTGCTTTAAACATATAATTGGCTGACCCTGTGATAAAACATGAATACTATTTACGGTCAGGAACTAGCAAATTACGTGCAAAAAATGTTTACCACTCTACCTTTTCATTATGGCCACAATAAATTTCATCCATCTTAAAATACAGGAACTAATGAAATAAGAGTAAAGCCAAAAAACTTTTTATGAAAATACATCGGCCTATATATCATCATTTTGTCAGACCGTTGATTTTTATTTTTCGACTAATGCTCGTTGGTAGAGCAAAATGGTTTTCTTGTTAAAAAACCGATTAATGAGGTATATCTTCTTACCCGGTAGGACATTGACTTTGTTTCGTCTCAAGATATTTTGAATTAGAATTTTCAGTTGCCTTCTACGTATCGTAATATTTATTTACAGTTATATAAAATCATTCCCTTAAAAATATGATACTTTACTGGCCAAATTTTATGTTACAAAAATCGAACAACTAGGAAAAATAGATAACTCCCTTTTGTTTATTTTTCTTTGTGTCGGTATCGAATGAACACTCGTGATTTTTTAAAAAACCGTGTTAACATTTAGCAGCAAATGAAACCAATTTTTAATTTCCTGAAGAACTCGAAAGATCTCTACAATATGGTAGCCTACTACATATTTCGTAAGTGATATTTAACTAGAAACTATAAATCTCATTAAAAGGTACCTTCATATGTTCTGCCTACCGTTAACTAGAAGTTGACATTGGGTGTGGACTTTATATTACAATCACACTCGACGTGACGCCCAGAATCAGTACGGACCAATCAGAACGCAGCATATCCTGACGAATGACGTAACGCTCAAGACACTTTGTCATTGGTTGACATCGGTGTGACGTAGTACAGTAATATAAACTCTCTGATTGGACAATATTAACCAATCAAAATGACGCAAAAGAAGACATCTGATTGGTTAAAACTGGGCTTTCTTATTGGCCGAAAATACGAGACTCTGATTGGGCAATTATTACCTCAGCCGTTGACGTCACATGCGCATCACACTCAACTTGGCCCGACTTACTCACGCAACCCTAATAGATCGTTTGTTGAATACCAGTTTTATTTTGATACGTACATATTTTTTTGTTTCTGTTAAACACAATAATAGCGTAGGTCAAAAATGATTTGTCTAGTAACGTCTTGTCAAGTCTATTTTTCGTTGATTTAGGATCTGTTAGTTAAAAGGAAAATTATAAGCAGTATTTATATCTTCTACACAGGCAGTGGAAAAATATAACTTTTAACACCTGATTCGTACAGATGAGATAAATAAAAAATAATTTGGCGTCAGCAATCGCTTACTTGTCGTAGCGAAAGTATAAGCAGAAAAATTACGATCCCGATAGCTGTGATTTTATAGAGTTTTAGGCCTGTAATCAGTGTTTATGTAGGCAGCTTGTTCGAATATTACAATTTTATAAGCATTTACAGATGCGACTTTTTAACGTTCCGAAACCGAACAATTCATGCGTTCTGTTAAGCAAGGTAGGCTAATAAAATTACTTATTTTCAAACCAATTTGTCACTACACTAAAATGCTGGGTGTTGAAATTGTTATGCAATGAAAATTGTATTTTAGGTAAGCAGCGGACAAGGTGGTTTGAACCTCTAAAATGTTTTTTGAGTGAGATGAGTTGAATTGGTTTACATGGTCTTTTCACAGCGTTTATAATTATACTTATCAGAATGTTAGTCCTTCGGAAAATCGTGTACTTTCGACTCTCCGAATGACACCTGTATTTCATTATCAACAGGGTTTGATTGTAAAATGAAATGCATGAATCTCAGATGAGATAACTCTGGCTAGTGTCGTTTATACCTCTACCTCTTCTGTTCATACGTGCTTTAAACATATAATTGGCTGACCCTGTGATAAACATGAATACATATTTACGGTCAGGAACTAGCAAATTACGTGCAAAAAATGTTTACCACTCTACCTTTTCATTATGGCCACAATAAATTTCATCCATCTTAAAATACAGGAACTAATGAAATAAGAGTAAAGCCAGAAAACCTTTTATGAAAATACATCGGCCTATATATCATCATTTTGTCAGACCGTTGATTTTTATTTTTCGACTAATGCTCGTTGGTAGAGCAAAATAGTTTTCTTGTTATAAAACCGATTAATGAGGTATATCTTCTTACCCGGTAGGACATTGACTTTGTTTCGTCTCAAGATATTTTGAATTAGAATTTTCAGTTGCCTTCTACGTATCGTAATATTTATTTACAGTTATATAAAATCATTCCCTTAAAAATATGATACATTACTGGCCAAAATTTATGTTACAAAAATCGAACAACTAGGAAAAATAGATAACTCCCTTTTGTTTATTTTTCTTTGTGTCAGTATCCAATGAACACTCGTGATTTTTTAAAAAACCGTGTTAACATTTAGCAGCAAATGAAACCAATTTTTAATTTCCTGAAGAACTCGAAAGATCTCTACAATATGGTACTACATATTTCGTAAGCGATATTTAACTAGAAACTATAAATCTCATTAAAAGGTGCCTTCATATGTTCTGCCCTACCGTTAACTAGAAGTTGACATTGGGTGTGGACTTTATATTACAATCACACTCGACGTGACGCCCAGAATCAGCACGGACCAATCAGAACGCAGCATATCCTGACGAATGACGTAACGCTCAAGACACTTTGTCATTGGTTGACATCGGTGTGACGTAGTACAGTAATATAAACTCTCTGATTGGACAATATTAACCAATCAAAACGACGCAAAAGAAGACATCTGATTGGTTAAAACTGGGCTTTCTTATTGGCCGAAAATACGAGACTCTGATTGGGCAATTATTACCTGAGCCGTTGACGTCACATGCGCATCACACTCAACTTGGCCCGACTTACTCACGCAACCCT
Source organism: Catonia carolina (assembly GCA_035578175.1). NCBI lineage: Eukaryota > Metazoa > Arthropoda > Insecta > Hemiptera > Achilidae > Catonia > Catonia carolina. Next base: position 65,338,951 of record JAQMRL010000004.1, on the reverse strand, counting down.
AATAGATCGTTTGTTGAATACCAGTTTTATTTTGATGCATATTTTTTTTTTTCTGTTAAACACAATAATAGCGTAGGTCAAAAATGATTTGTCTAGTAACGTCTTGTCAAGTCTATTTTTCGTTGATTTAGGATCTGTTAGTTGAAGGGAAATTTATAAGCAGTATTTATATCTTCTACACAGGCAGTGTAAAAATATAACTTTTAACACCTGATTCGTACAGATGAGATAAATAAAAAATAATTTGGCGACAGCAATCGCTTACTTGTCGTAGCGAAAGTATAAGCAGAAAAATTACGATCCCGATAGCTGTGATTTTATAGAGTTTTAGGCCTGTAATCAGTGTTTATGTAGGCAGCTTGTTCGAATATTACAATTTTATAAGCATTTTCAGATGCGACTTTTTAACGTTCCGAAACCGAACAATTCATGCGTTCTGTTAAGCAAGGTAGGCTAATAAAATTACTTATTTCAAACCAATTTGTAACTAAACTAAAATGCTGGCTGTTGAAATTGTTGTGCAATGAAAATTGTATTTTAGGTAAGCAGCGGACAAGGTGGTTTGAACCTCTAAAATGTTTTTTGAGTGAGATGAGTTGAATTGGTTTACATGGTCTTCTCACAGCGTTTATAATTATACTTATCAGAATGCCAGTCCTTCGGAAAATCGTGTACTTTCGACTCTCCGAATGACACCTGTATTTCATTATCAACAGGGTTAGATTGTAAAATGAAATGCATGAATCTCAGATGAGATAACTCTGGCTAGTGTCGTTTACACCTCTATCTCTTCTGTTCATACGTGCTTTAAACATATAATTGGCTGACCCTGTGATAAACATGAATACATATTTACGGTCAGGAACTAGCAAAATACGTGCAAAAAATGTTTACCACTCTACCTTTTCATTATGGCCACAATAAATTTCATCCATCTTAAAATACAGGAACTAATGAAATAAGAGTAAAGCCAGAAAACCTTTTATGAAAATACATCGGCCTATATATCATCATTTTGTCAGACCGTTGATTTTTATTTTTCGACTAATGCTCGTTGGTAGAGCAAAATAGTTTTCTTGTTATAAAACCGATTAATGAGGTATATCTTCTTACCCGGTAGGACATTGACTTTGTTTCGTCTCAAGATATTTTGAATTAGAATTTTCAGTTGCCTTCTACGTATCGTAATATTTATTTACAGTTATATAAAATCATTCCCTTAAAAATATGATACATTACTGGCCAAAATTTATGTTACAAAAATCGAACAACTAGGAAAAATAGATAACTCCCTTTTGTTTATTTTTCTTTGTGTCAGTATCCAATGAACACTCGTGATTTTTTAAAAAACCGTGTTAACATTTAGCAGCAAATGAAACCAATTTTTAATTTCCTGAAGAACTCGAAAGATCTCTACAATATGGTACTACATATTTCGTAAGCGATATTTAACTAGAAACTATAAATCTCATTAAAAGGTGCCTTCATATGTTCTGCCCTACCGTTAACTAGAAGTTGACATTGGGTGTGGACTTTATATTACAATCACACTCGACGTGACGCCCAGAATCAGCACGGACCAATCAGAACGCAGCATATCCTGACGAATGACGTAACGCTCAAGACACTTTGTCATTGGTTGACATCGGTGTGACGTAGTACAGTAATATAAACTCTCTGATTGGACAATATTAACCAATCAAAACGACGCAAAAGAAGACATCTGATTGGTTAAAACTGGGCTTTCTTATTGGCCGAAAATACGAGACTCTGATTGGGCAATTATTACCTGAGCCGTTGACGTCACATGCGCATCACACTCAACTTGGCCCGACTTACTCACGCAACCCTAATAGATCGTTTGTTGAATACCAGTTTTATTTTGATGCATATTTTTTTTTTTCTGTTAAACACAATAATAGCGTAGGTCAAAAATGATTTGTCTAGTAACGTCTTGTCAAGTCTATTTTTCGTTGATTTAGGATCTGTTAGTTGAAGGGAAATTTATAAGCAGTATTTATATCTTCTACACAGGCAGTGTAAAAATATAACTTTTAACACCTGATTCGTACAGATGAGATAAATAAAAAATAATTTGGCGACAGCAATCGCTTACTTGTCGTAGCGAAAGTATAAGCAGAAAAATTACGATCCCGATAGCTGTGATTTTATAGAGTTTTAGGCCTGTAATCAGTGTTTATGTAGGCAGCTTGTTCGAATATTACAATTTTATAAGCATTTTCAGATGCGACTTTTTAACGTTCCGAAACCGAACAATTCATGCGTTCTGTTAAGCAAGGTAGGCTAATAAAATTACTTATTTCAAACCAATTTGTAACTAAACTAAAATGCTGGCTGTTGAAATTGTTGTGCAATGAAAATTGTATTTTAGGTAAGCAGCGGACAAGGTGGTTTGAACCTCTAAAATGTTTTTTGAGTGAGATGAGTTGAATTGGTTTACATGGTCTTCTCACAGCGTTTATAATTATACTTATCAGAATGCCAGTCCTTCGGAAAATCGTGTACTTTCGACTCTCCGAATGACACCTGTATTTCATTATCAACAGGGTTAGATTGTAAAATGAAATGCATGAATCTCAGATGAGATAACTCTGGCTAGTGTCGTTTACACCTCTATCTCTTCTGTTCATACGTGCTTTAAACATATAATTGGCTGACCCTGTGATAAACATGAATACATATTTACGGTCAGGAACTAGCAAAATACGTGCAAAAAATGTTTACCACTCTACCTTTTCATTATGGCCACAATAAATTTCATCCATCTTAAAATACAGGAACTAATGAAATAAGAGTAAAGCCAGAAAACCTTTTATGAAAATACATCGGCCTATATATCATCATTTTGTCAGACCGTTGATTTTTATTTTTCGACTAATGCTCGTTGGTAGAGCAAAATAGTTTTCTTGTTATAAAACCGATTAATGAGGTATATCTTCTTACCCGGTAGGACATTGACTTTGTTTCGTCTCAAGATATTTTGAATTAGAATTTTCAGTTGCCTTCTACGTATCGTAATATTTATTTACAGTTATATAAAATCATTCCCTTAAAAATATGATACATTACTGGCCAAAATTTATGTTACAAAAATCGAACAACTAGGAAAAATAGATAACTCCCTTTTGTTTATTTTTCTTTGTGTCAGTATCCAATGAACACTCGTGATTTTTTAAAAAACCGTGTTAACATTTAGCAGCAAATGAAACCAATTTTTAATTTCCTGAAGAACTCGAAAGATCTCTACAATATGGTACTACATATTTCGTAAGCGATATTTAACTAGAAACTATAAATCTCATTAAAAGGTGCCTTCATATGTTCTGCCCTACCGTTAACTAGAAGTTGACATTGGGTGTGGACTTTATATTACAATCACACTCGACGTGACGCCCAGAATCAGCACGGACCAATCAGAACGCAGCATATCCTGACGAATGACGTAACGCTCAAGACACTTTGTCATTGGTTGACATCGGTGTGACGTAGTACAGTAATATAAACTCTCTGATTGGACAATATTAACCAATCAAAACGACGCAAAAGAAGACATCTGATTGGTTAAAACTGGGCTTTCTTATTGGCCGAAAATACGAGACTCTGATTGGGCAATTATTACCTGAGCCGTTGACGTCACATGCGCATCACACTCAACTTGGCCCGACTTACTCACGCAACCCTAATAGATCGTTTGTTGAATACCAGTTTTATTTTGATGCATATTTTTTTTTTTCTGTTAAACACAATAATAGCGTAGGTCAAAAATGATTTGTCTAGTAACGTCTTGTCAAGTCTATTTTTCGTTGATTTAGGATCTGTTAGTTGAAGGGAAATTTATAAGCAGTATTTATATCTTCTACACAGGCAGTGTAAAAATATAACTTTTAACACCTGATTCGTACAGATGAGATAAATAAAAAATAATTTGGCGACAGCAATCGCTTACTTGTCGTAGCGAAAGTATAAGCAGAAAAATTACGATCCCGATAGCTGTGATTTTATAGAGTTTTAGGCCTGTAATCAGTGTTTATGTAGGCAGCTTGTTCGAATATTACAATTTTATAAGCATTTTCAGATGCGACTTTTTAACGTTCCGAAACCGAACAATTCATGCGTTCTGTTAAGCAAGGTAGGCTAATAAAATTACTTATTTCAAACCAATTTGTAACTAAACTAAAATGCTGGCTGTTGAAATTGTTGTGCAATGAAAATTGTATTTTAGGTAAGCAGCGGACAAGGTGGTTTGAACCTCTAAAATGTTTTTTGAGTGAGATGAGTTGAATTGGTTTACATGGTCTTCTCACAGCGTTTATAATTATACTTATCAGAATGCCAGTCCTTCGGAAAATCGTGTACTTTCGACTCTCCGAATGACACCTGTATTTCATTATCAACAGGGTTAGATTGTAAAATGAAATGCATGAATCTCAGATGAGATAACTCTGGCTAGTGTCGTTTACACCTCTATCTCTTCTGTTCATACGTGCTTTAAACATATAATTGGCTGACCCTGTGATAAACATGAATACATATTTACGGTCAGGAACTAGCAAAATACGTGCAAAAAATGTTTACCACTCTACCTTTTCATTATGGCCACAATAAATTTCATCCATCTTAAAATACAGGAACTAATGAAATAAGAGTAAAGCCAGAAAACCTTTTATGAAAATACATCGGCCTATATATCATCATTTTGTCAGACCGTTGATTTTTATTTTTCGACTAATGCTCGTTGGTAGAGCAAAATAGTTTTCTTGTTATAAAACCGATTAATGAGGTATATCTTCTTACCCGGTAGGACATTGACTTTGTTTCGTCTCAAGATATTTTGAATTAGAATTTTCAGTTGCCCTCTACGTATCGTAATATTTATTTACAGTTATATAAAATCATTCCCTTAAAAATATGATACATTACTGGCCAAAATTTATGTTACAATAATCGAACAACTAGGAAAAATAGATAACTCCCTTTTGTTTATTTTTCTTTGTGTCGGTATCGAATGAACACTCGTGATTTTTTAAAAAACCGTGTTACATTTAGCAGCAAATGAAACCAATTTTTAATTTCCTGAAGAACTCGAAAGATCAACACAATATGGTACTACATATTTCGTAAGTGATATTTAACTAGAAACTAAAAATCTCATTAAAAGGTACCTTCATATGTTCTGCCCTACCGTTAACTAGAAGTTGACATTGGGTGTGGACTTTATATTACAATCACACTCGACGTGACGCCCAGAATCAGTACGGACCAATCAGAACGCAGCATATCCTGATGAATGACGTAACGCTCAAGACACTTTGTCATTGGTTGACATCGGTGTGACGTAGTACAGTAATATAAACTCTCTGATTGGACAATATTATCCAATCAAAATGACGCAAAAGAAGACATCTGATTGGTTAAAACTGGGCTTTTTTATTGGCCGAAAATACGAGACTCTGATTGGGCAATTATTACCTGAGCCGTTGACGTCACATGCGCATCACACTCAACTTGGCCCGACTTACTCACGCAACCCTAATTGATCGTTTGTTAAATACCAGTTTTATTTTGATGCATATTTTTTTTTTCTGTTAAACACAATAATAGCGTAGGTCAAAAATGATTTGTCTAGTAACGTCTTGTCAAGTCTATTTTTCGTTGATTTAGGATCTGTTAGTTAAAAGGAAAATTATAAGCAGTATTTATATCTTCTACACAGGCAGTGTAAAAATATAACTTTTAACACCTGATTCGTACAGATTAGATAAATAAAAAATAATTTGGCGTCAGCAATCGCTTACTTGTCGTAGCGAAAGTATAAGCAGAAAAATTACGATCCCGATAGCTGTGATTTTATAGAGTTTTAGGCCTGTAATCAGTGTTTATGTAGGCAGCTTGTTCGAATATTACAATTTTATAAGCATTTACAGATGCGACTTTTTAACGTTCCGAAACCGAACAATTCATGCGTTCTGGTAAGTAAGGTAGGCTAATAAAATTACTTATTTTCAAACCAATTTGTCACTACACTAAAATGCTGGGTGTTGAAATTGTTATGCAATGAAAATTGTATTTTAGGTAAGCAGCGGACAAGGTGGTTTGAACCTCTAAAATGTTTTTTGAGTGAGATGAGTTGAATTGGTTTACATGGTCTTCTCACAGCGTTTATAATTATACTTATCAGAATGTCAGTCCTTCGGAAAATCGTGTACTTTCGACTCTCCGAATGACACCTGTATTTCATTATCAACAGGGTTTGATTGTAAAATGAAATGCATGAATCTCAGATGAGATAACTCTGGCTAGTGTCGTTTATACCTCTACCTCTTCTGTTCATACGTGCTTTAAACATATAATTGGCTGACCCTGTGATAAACATGAATACATATTTACGGTCAGGAACTAGCAAATTACGTGCAAAAAATGTTTACCACTCTACCTTTTCATTATGGCCACAATAAATTTCATCCATCTTAAAATACAGGAACTAATGAAATAAGAGTAAAGCCAGAAAACCTTTTATGAAAATACATCGGCCTATATATCATCATTTTGTCAGACCGTTGATTTTTATTTTTCGACTAATGCTCGTTGGGAGAGCAAATTAGTTTTCTTGTTATAAAACCGATTAATGAGGTATATCTTCTTACCCGGTAGGACATTGACTTTGTTTCGTCTCAAGATATTTTGAATTAGAATTTTCAGTTGCCTTCTACGTATCGTAATATTTATTTACAGTTATATAAAATCATTCCCTTAAAAATATGATACATTACTGGCCAAAATTTATGTTACAAAAATCGAACAACTAGGAAAGTAGATAACTCCCTTTTGTTTATTTTTCTTTGTGTCGGTATCGAATGAACACTCGTGATTTTTTAAAAAACCGTGTTAACATTTAGCAGCAAATGAAACCAATTTTTCATTCCTGAAGAACTCGAAAGATCTCTACAATATGGTACTACATATTTCGTAAGTTATATTTAACTAGAAACTATAAATCTCATTAAAAGGTACCTTCATATGTTCTGCCCTACCGTTAACTAGAAGTTGACATTGGGTGTGGACTTTATATTACAATCACACTCGACGTGACGCCCAGATTTAGAACGGACCAATCAGAACGCAGCATATCCTGACGAATGACGTAACGCTCAAGACACTTTGTCATTGGTTTACATCGGTGTGACGTAGTACAGTAATATAAACTCTCTGATTGGACAATATTAACCAATCAAAATGACGCAAAGAAGACATCTGATTGGTTAAAACTGGGCTTTCTTATTGGCCGAAAATACGAAACTCTGATTGGGCTATTATTACCTGAGCCTTTGACGTCACGTGCGCATCACACTCAACTTGGCCCGACTTACTCACGCAACCCTAATAGATCGTTTGTTGAATACCAGTTTTATTTTGATACATATTTTTTTGTTTCTGTTAAACACAATAATAGCGTAGGTCAAAAATGATTTGTCTAGTAACGTCCTGTCAAGTCTATTTTTCGTTGATTTAGGATCTGTTAGTTAAAGGGAAATTTATAAGCAGTATTTATATCTTCTACACAGGCAGTGTAAAAATATAACTTTTAACACCTGATTCGTACAGATGAGATAAATAAAAAATAATTTGGCGACCGCAATCGGTTACTTTTAGTAGCGAAAGAATAAGCAGAAAAATTACGATCCCGATAGCTGTGATTTTATAGAGTTTTTGGCCTGTAATCAGTGTTTATGTAAGCAGCTTGTTCGAATATTACAATTTTATAAGCATTTTCAGATGCGACTTTTTAACGTTCCGAAACCGAACAATTCATGCGTTCTGTTAAGCAAGGTAGGCTAATAAAAATACTTATTTTCAAACCAATTTGTCACTAAACTAAAATGCTGGCTGTTGAAATTGTTGTGCAATGAAAATTGTATTTTAGGTAAGCAGCGGACAAGGTGGTTTGAACCTCTAAAATGTTTTTTGAGTGAGATGAGTTGAATTGGTTTACATGGTCTTCTCACAGCGTTTATAATTATACTTATCAGAATGCCAGTCCTTCGGAAAATCGTGTACTTTCGACTCTCCGAATGACACCTGTATTTCATTATCAACAGGGTTTGATTGTAAAATGAAATGCATGAATCTCAGATGAGATAACTCTGGCTAGTGTCGTTTATACCTCTACCTCTTCTGTTCATACGTGCTTTAAACATATAATTGGCTGACCCTGTGATAAACATGAATACATATTTACGGTCAGGAACTAGCAAATTACGTGCAAAAAATGTTTACCACTCTACCTTTTCATTATGGCCACAATAAATTTCATCCATCTTAAAATACAGGAACTAATGAAATAAGAGTAAAGCCAGAAAACCTTTTATGAAAATACATCGGCCTATATATCATCATTTTGTCAGACCGTTGATTTTTATTTTTCGACTAATGCTCGTTGGTAGAGCAAAATAGTTTTCTTGTTATAAAACCGATTAATGAGGTATATCTTCTTACCCGGTAGGACATTGACTTTGTTTCGTCTCAAGATATTTTGAATTAGAATTTTCAGTTGCCTTCTACGTATCGTAATATTTATTTACAGTTATATAAAATCATTCCCTTAAAAATATGATACATTACTGGCCAAAATTTATGTTACAAAAATCGAACAACTAGGAAAATAGATAACTCCCTTTTGTTTATTTTTCTTTGTGTCAGTATCCAATGAACACTCGTGATTTTTTAAAAAACCGTGTTAACATTTAGCAGCAAATGAAACCAATTTTTAATTTCCTGAAGAACTCGAAAGATCTCTACAATATGGTACTACATATTTCGTAAGCGATATTTAACTAGAAACTATAAATCTCATTAAAAGGTGCCTTCATATGTTCTGCCCTACCGTTAACTAGAAGTTGACATTGGGTGTGGACTTTATATTACAATCACACTCGACGTGACGCCCAGAATCAGCACGGACCAATCAGAACGCAGCATATCCTGACGAATGACGTAACGCTCAAGACACTTTGTCATTGGTTGACATCGGTGTGACGTAGTACAGTAATATAAACTCTCTGATTGGACAATATTAACCAATCAAAACGACGCAAAAGAAGACATCTGATTGGTTAAAACTGGGCTTTCTTATTGGCCGAAAATACGAGACTCTGATTGGGCAATTATTACCTGAGCCGTTGACGTCACATGCGCATCACACTCAACTTGGCCCGACTTACTCACGCAACCCTAATAGATCGTTTGTTGAATACCAGTTTTATTTTGATGCATATTTTTTTTTTTCTGTTAAACACAATAATAGCGTAGGTCAAAAATGATTTGTCTAGTAACGTCTTGTCAAGTCTATTTTTCGTTGATTTAGGATCTGTTAGTTGAAGGGAAATTTATAAGCAGTATTTATATCTTCTACACAGGAAGTGTAAAAATATAACTTTTAACACCTGATTCGTACAGATGAGATAAATAAAAAATAATTTGGCGACAGCAATCGCTTACTTGTCGTAGCGAAAGTATAAGCAGAAAAATTACGATCCCGATAGCTGTGATTTTATAGAGTTTTAGGCCTGTAATCAGTGTTTATGTAGGCAGCTTGTTCGAATATTACAATTTTATAAGCATTTTCAGATGCGACTTTTTAACGTTCCGAAACCGAACAATTCATGCGTTCTGTTAAGCAAGGTAGGCTAATAAAATTACTTATTTCAAACCAATTTGTAACTAAACTAAAATGCTGGCTGTTGAAATTGTTGTGCAATGAAAATTGTATTTTAGGTAAGCAGCGGACAAGGTGGTTTGAACCTCTAAAATGTTTTTTGAGTGAGATGAGTTGAATTGGTTTACATGGTCTTCTCACAGCGTTTATAATTATACTTATCAGAATGCCAGTCCTTCGGAAAATCGTGTACTTTCGACTCTCCGAATGACACCTGTATTTCATTATCAACAGGGTTAGATTGTAAAATGAAATGCATGAATCTCAGATGAGATAACTCTGGCTAGTGTCGTTTACACCTCTATCTCTTCTGTTCATACGTGCTTTAAACATATAATTGGCTGACCCTGTGATAAACATGAATACATATTTACGGTCAGGAACTAGCAAATTACGTGCAAAAAATGTTTACCACTCTACCTTTTCATTATGGCCACAATAAATTTCATCCATCTTAAAATACAGGAACTAATGAAATAAGAGTAAAGCCAGAAAACCTTTTATGAAAATACATCGGCCTATATATCATCATTTTGTCAGACCGTTGATTTTTATTTTTCGACTAATGCTCGTTGGTAGAGCAAAATAGTTTTCTTGTTATAAAACCGATTAATGAGGTATATCTTCTTACCCGGTAGGACATTGACTTTGTTTCGTCTCAAGATATTTTGAATTAGAATTTTCAGTTGCCTTCTACGTATCGTAATATTTATTTACAGTTATATAAAATCATTCCCTTACAAATATGATACATTACTGGCCAAAATTTATGTTACAATAATCGAACAACTAGGAAAAATAGATAACTCCCTTTTGTTTATTTTTCTTTGTGTCGGTATCGAATGAACACTCGTGATTTTTTAAAAAACCGTGTTACATTTAGCAGCAAATGAAACCAATTTTTCATTTCCTGAAGAACTCGAAAGATCTCTACAATATGGTACTACATATTTCGTAAGTTATATTTAACTAGAAACTAAAAATCTCATTAAAAGGTACCTTCATATGTTCTGCCCTACCGTTAACTAGAAGTTGACATTGGGTGTGGACTTTATATTACAATCACACTCGACGTGACGCCCAGAATCAGTACGGACCAATCAGAACGCAGCATATCCTGATGAATGACGTAACGCTCAAGACACTTTGTCATTGGTTGACATCGGTGTGACGTAGTACAGTAATATAAACTCTCTGATTGGACAATATTATCCAATCAAAATGACGCAAAAGAAGACATCTGATTGGTTAAAACTGGGCTTTCTTATTGGCCGAAAATACGAGACTCTGATTGGGCAATTATTACCTGAGCCGTTGACGTCACATGCGCATCACACTCAACTTGGCCCGACTTACTCACGCAACCCTAATAGATCGTTTGTTGAATACCAGTTTTATTTTGATGCATATTTTTTTTTTCTGTTAAACACAATAATAGCGTAGGTCAAAAATGATTTGTCTAGTAACGTCTTGTCAAGTCTATTTTTCGTTGATTTAGGATCTGTTAGTTAAAAGGAAAATTATAAGCAGTATTTATATCTTCTACACAGGCAGTGTAAAAATATAACTTTTAACACCTGATTCGTACAGATGAGATAAATAAAAAATAATTTGGCGTCAGCAATCGCTTACTTGTCGTAGCGAAAGTATAAGCAGAAAAATTACGATCCCGATAGCTGTGATTTTATAGAGTTTTAGGCCTGTAATCAGTGTTTATGTAGGCAGCTTGTTCGAATATTACAATTTTATAAGCATTTACAGATGCGACTTTTTAACGTTCCGAAACCGAACAATTCATGCGTTCTGTTAAGCAAGGTAGGCTAATAAAATTACTTATTTTCAAACCAATTTGTCACTACACTAAAATGCTGGGTGTTGAAATTGTTATGCAATGAAAATTGTATTTTAGGTAAGCAGCGGACAAGGTGGTTTGAACCTCTAAAATGTTTTTTGAGTGAGATGAGTTGAATTGGTTTACATGGTCTTCTCACAGCGTTTATAATTATACTTATCAGAATGTCAGTCCTTCGGAAAATCGTGTACTTTCGACTCTCCGAATGACACCTGTATTTCATTATCAACAGGGTTTGATTGTAAAATGAAATGCATGAATCTCAGATGAGATAACTCTGGCTAGTGTCGTTTATACCTCTACCTCTTCTGTTCATACGTGCTTTAAACATATAATTGGCTGACCCTGTGATAAACATGAATACATATTTACGGTCAGGAACTAGCAAATTACGTGCAAAAAATGTTTACCACTCTACCTTTTCATTATGGCCACAATAAATTTCATCCATCTTAAAATACAGGAACTAATGAAATAAGAGTAAAGCCAGAAAACCTTTTATGAAAATACATCGGCCTATATATCATCATTTTGTCAGACCGTTGATTTTTATTTTTCGACTAATGCTCGTTGGTAGAGCAAAATAGTTTTCTTGTTATAAAACCGATTAATGAGGTATATCTTCTTACCCGGTAGAACATTGACTTTGTTTCGTCTCAAGATATTTTGAATTAGAATTTTCAGTTGCCTTCTACGTATCGTAATATTTATTTACAGTTATATAAAATCATTCCCTTACAAATATGATACATTACTGGCCAAAATTTATGTTACAATAATCGAACAACTAGGAAAAATAGATAACTCCCTTTTGTTTATTTTTCTTTGTGTCGGTATCGAATGAACACTCGTGATTTTTTAAAAAACCGTGTTACATTTAGCAGCAAATGAAACCAATTTTTCATTTCCTGAAGAACTCGAAAGATCTCTACAATATGGTACTACATATTTCGTAAGTTATATTTAACTAGAAACTAAAAATCTCATTAAAAGGTACCTTCATATGTTCTGCCCTACCGTTAACTAGAAGTTGACATTGGGTGTGGACTTTATATTACAATCACACTCGACGTGACGCCCAGAATCAGTACGGACCAATCAGAACGCAGCATATCCTGATGAATGACGTAACGCTCAAGACACTTTGTCATTGGTTGACATCGGTGTGACGTAGTACAGTAATATAAACTCTCTGATTGGACAATATTATCCAATCAAAATGACGCAAAAGAAGACATCTGATTGGTTAAAACTGGGCTTTCTTATTGGCCGAAAATACGAGACTCTGATTGGGCAATTATTACCTGAGCCGTTGACGTCACATGCGCATCACACTCAACTTGGCCCGACTTACTCACGCAACCCTAATAGATCGTTTGTTGAATACCAGTTTTATTTTGATGCATATTTTTTTTTTCTGTTAAACACAATAATAGCGTAGGTCAAAAATGATTTGTCTAGTAACGTCTTGTCAAGTCTATTTTTCGTTGATTTAGGATCTGTTAGTTAAAAGGAAAATTATAAGCAGTATTTATATCTTCTACACAGGCAGTGTAAAAATATAACTTTTAACACCTGATTCGTACAGATGAGATAAATAAAAAATAATTTGGCGTCAGCAATCGCTTACTTGTCGTAGCGAAAGTATAAGCAGAAAAATTACGATCCCGATAGCTGTGATTTTATAGAGTTTTAGGCCTGTAATCAGTGTTTATGTAGGCAGCTTGTTCGAATATTACAATTTTATAAGCATTTACAGATGCGACTTTTTAACGTTCCGAAACCGAACAATTCATGCGTTCTGTTAAGCAAGGTAGGCTAATAAAATTACTTATTTTCAAACCAATTTGTCACTACACTAAAATGCTGGGTGTTGAAATTGTTATGCAATGAAAATTGTATTTTAGGTAAGCAGCGGACAAGGTGGTTTGAACCTCTAAAATGTTTTTTGAGTGAGATGAGTTGAATTGGTTTACATGGTCTTCTCACAGCGTTTATAATTATACTTATCAGAATGTCAGTCCTTCGGAAAATCGTGTACTTTCGACTCTCCGAATGACACCTGTATTTCATTATCAACAGGGTTTGATTGTAAAATGAAATGCATGAATCTCAGATGAGATAACTCTGGCTAGTGTCGTTTATACCTCTACCTCTTCTGTTCATACGTGCTTTAAACATATAATTGGCTGACCCTGTGATAAACATGAATACATATTTACGGTCAGGAACTAGCAAATTACGTGCAAAAAATGTTTACCACTCTACCTTTTCATTATGGCCACAATAAATTTCATCCATCTTAAAATACAGGAACTAATGAAATAAGAGTAAAGCCAGAAAACCTTTTATGAAAATACATCGGCCTATATATCATCATTTTGTCAGACCGTTGATTTTTATTTTTCGACTAATGCTCGTTGGTAGAGCAAAATAGTTTTCTTGTTATAAAACCGATTAATGAGGTATATCTTCTTACCCGGTAGAACATTGACTTTGTTTCGTCTCAAGATATTTTGAATTAGAATTTTCAGTTGCCTTCTACGTATCGTAATATTTATTTACAGTTATATAAAATCATTCCCTTAAAAATATGATACATTACTGGCCAAAATTTATGTTACAAAAATCGAACAACTAGGAAAAATAGATAACTCCCTTTTGTTTATTTTTCTTTGTGTCAGTATCCAATGAACACTCGTGATTTTTTAAAAAACCGTGTTAACATTTAGCAGCAAATGAAACCAATTTTTAATTTCCTGAAGAACTCGAAAGATCTCTACAATATGGTACTACATATTTCGTAAGCGATATTTAACTAGAAACTATAAATCTCATTAAAAGGTGCCTTCATATGTTCTGCCCTACCGTTAACTAGAAGTTGACATTGGGTGTGGACTTTATATTACAATCACACTCGACGTGACGCCCAGAATCAGTACGGACCAATCAGAACGCAGCATATCCTGACGAATGACGTAACGCTCAAGACACTTTGTCATTGGTTGACATCGGTGTGACGTAGTACAGTAATATAAACTCTCTGATTGGACAATATTAACCAATCAAAACGACGCAAAAGAAGACATCTGATTGGTTAAAACTGGGCTTTCTTATTGGCCGAAAATACGAGACTCTGATTGGGCAATTATTACCTGAGCCGTTGACGTCACATGCGCATCACACTCAACTTAGCCCGACTTACTCACGCAACCCTAATAGATCGTTTGTTGAATACCAGTTTTATTTTGATGCATATTTTTTTTTTCTGTTAAACACAATAATAGCGTAGGTCAAAAATGATTTGTCTAGTAACGTCTTGTCAAGTCTATTTTTCGTTGATTTAGGATCTGTTAGTTGAAGGGAAATTTATAAGCAGTATTTATATCTTCTACACAGGCAGTGTAAAAATATAACTTTTAACACCTGATTCGTACAGATGAGATAAATAAAAAATAATTTGGCGACAGCAATCGCTTACTTGTCGTAGCGAAAGTATAAGCAGAAAAATTACGATCCCGATAGCTGTGATTTTATAGAGTTTTAGGCCTGTAATCAGTGTTTATGTAGGCAGCTTGTTCGAATATTACAATTTTATAAGCATTTTCAGATGCGACTTTTTAACGTTCCGAAACCGAACAATTCATGCGTTCTGTTAAGCAAGGTAGGCTAATAAAATTACTTATTTCAAACCAATTTGTAACTAAACTAAAATGCTGGCTGTTGAAATTGTTGTGCAATGAAAATTGTATTTTAGGTAAGCAGCGGACAAGGTGGTTTGAACCTCTAAAATGTTTTTTGAGTGAGATGAGTTGAATTGGTTTACATGGTCTTCTCACAGCGTTTATAATTATACTTATCAGAATGCCAGTCTTTCGGAAAATCGTGTACTTTCGACTCTCCGAATGACACCTGTATTTCATTATCAACAGGGTTTGATTGTAAAATGAAATGCATGAATCTCAGATGAGATAACTCTGGCTAGTGTCGTTTATACCTCTACCTCTTCTGTTCATACGTGCTTTAAACATATAATTGGCTGACCCTGTGATAAACATGAATACATATTTACGGTCAGGAACTAGCAAATTACGTGCAAAAAATGTTTACCACTCTACCTTTTCATTATGGCCACAATAAATTTCATCCCTCTTAAAATACAGGAACTAATGAAATAAGAGTAAAGCCAGAAAACCTTTTATGAAAATACATCGGCCTATATATCATCATTTTGTCAGACCGTAGATTTTTATTTTTCGACTAATGCTCGTTGGTAGAGCAAAATAGTTTTCTTGTTATAAAACCGATTAATGAGGTATATCTTCTTACCCGGTAGGACATTGACTTTGTTTCGTCTCAAGATATTTTGAATTAGAATTTTCAGTTGCCTTCTACGTATCGTAATATTTATTTACAGTTATATAAAATCATTCCCTTAAAAATATGATACATTACTGGCCAAAATTTATGTTACAAAAATCGAACAACTAGGAAAATTAGATAACTCCCTTTTGTTTATTTTTCTTTGTGTCGGTATCGAATGAACACTCGTGATTTTTTAAAAAACCGTGTTAACATTTAGCAGCAAATGAAACCAATTTTTAATTTCCTGAAGAACTCGAAAGATCTCTACAATATGGTACTACATATTTCGTAAGCGATATTTAACTAGAAACTATAAATCTCATTAAAAGGTGCCTTCATATGTTCTGCCCTACCGTTAACTAGAAGTTGACATTGGGTGTGGACTTTATATTACAATCACACTCGACGTGACGCCCAGAATCAGTACGGACCAATCAGAACGCAGCATATCCTGACGAATGACGTAACGCTCAAGACACTTTGTCATTGGTTGACATCGGTGTGACGTAGTACAGTAATATAAACTCTCTGATTGGACAATATTAACCAATCAAAACGACGCAAAAGAAGACATCTGATTGGTTAAAACTGGGCTTTCTTATTGGCCGAAAATACGAGACTCTGATTGGGCAATTATTACCTGAGCCGTTGACGTCACATGCGCATCGCACTCAACTTGGCCCGACTTACTCACGCAACCCTAATAGATCGTTTTTTGAATACCAGTTTTATTTTGATACATATTTTTTTGTTTCTGTTAAACACAATAATAGCGTAGGTCAAAAATGATTTGTCTAGTAACGTCTTGTCAAGTCTATTTTTCGTTGATTTAGGATCTGTTAGTTAAAAGGAAAATTATAAGCAGTATTTATATCTTCTACACAGGCAGTGTAAAAATATAACTTTTAACACCTGATTCGTACAGATGAGATAAATAAAAAATAATTTGGCGTCAGCAATCGCTTACTTGTCGTAGCGAAAGTATAAGCAGAAAAATTACGATCCCGATAGCTGTGATTTTATAGAGTTTTAGGCCTGTAATCAGTGTTTATGTAGGCAGCTTGTTCGAATATTACAATTTTATAAGCATTATCAGATGCTACTTTTTAATGTTCCGAAACTAAACAATTCATGCGTTCTCTTAAGCAAGGTAGGCTAATAAAATTACTTATTTTCAATCCAATTTGTCAGTAAACTTAAATGTTGGCTGTTGAAATTGTTATGCAATGAAAGTTGTATTTTATGTAAGCAGCGGACAAGGTGGTTTGAACCTCTAAAATCTTTTCTGAGTGAGATGAGTTGAGTTGGTTTACATGGTCTTTTCACAGCGTTTATAATTATACTTATCAGAATGCCAGTCCTTCGGAAAATCGTCTACTTTCGACTCTCCGAATGACACCTGTATTTCATTTTCAACAGGGTTTGATTGTAAAATGTAATGCATGAATCTCAGATGAAATAACTCTGACTAGTGTCATTTATTCCTCTACCTCTTCTGTTCTTACGTGCTTTAGTCTTATAATTGGCTGACCCTGTGATAAAAAAGAATACATATTTACGGTCAGGAACTAGCAAATTACGTGCAAAAAATTTTTAACAATCTACCTTTTCATTATGGTCACAATAAATTTCATCCATCTTAAAATACAGGAACTAATGAAATAAGAGTAATGCCAGAAATCTTTTTTTCGAAATTACATCGGCCATGATAATATCATCTTTTTGTCAGACCGTTGATCATTTTTTTTCGACTAATGCTCGTTGGTAGAGCAAAATAGTTTTCTTGTTATAAAACCGATTAATGAGGTATATTTTCTTACCCGGTAGGATATTGACTTTGTTTCGTCTCAAGATATTTTGAATTAGATTTTTCTGTTGCCTTCTTCGTATCGTAATATATATATATATATATATACATCCCGCTAACAATTCCGCGTCTTTTCAAAAAGCGTGCATTTCGCACATCGCTTATTTGAAGAGTATATTCAACTTTGATGAGAGTATATAGGGTATTTGTTACACTTACACCCTGAGTTTTGGTATTGGTTTGTCCTGATATTGAAAATTGAGCATTTTTCAATTTTATTCACTGTGCTATCAATTCAGACTCCTTTCGAATTACCGACAATTTCGCGTTCGTACAAATTACCGACAATTTCGCGTCCGGCATCGTTCCCGCTATTATGACTTATAGCCTGCAACAGTGTAAACGATGTTGCCATGTCGTACCGGCACGTGTACTGTAGCATTTGCCACTTCTACGTGTTGTAATGATTGTAGTTAGATATTCACATCTCACCCTAGTACTTCTCCACACAAGACCATCGTATGAAAACAATTCGTTCTCGGACGGAATCCAATCCAGTCATCAAAATAATTTATTTGTTGTTTATTATTTTGACATGTATTTTAAATAGGTACTTATTTTAAATCAATGTAAAACCAGAATGATTAAAGAAAGTATATTTTTTATTTGTTAGAGTTAATTATTTAAAATATCCTAATTGTTACAAATACAGTCAAACCTCCACATTCGAAATCCTCCCTAAATCGAATATAATTGTATGCTATCCCCTTCAAAAATCGTCTTTAATATGAATTAAATTACCTCCCTATTCGAAAATTTTCGAGAGTTTCGTGGTCATATATATTGTAACAATACATTTTTTTATACATTATTAATAAAATAATTACAAAATTTCCAATTTACACATTGTACACGATTTTTAATGAAGCATGCGTTAAATCACGACAATAAGGACACAGTAAGCGTTTTACAAAACTCCAAAAAGCTTTAGAAAAAACTGAAAATGCAGTTAACTTTTGAGTTAGAAGAAACCAGGCAGAAACACAAACAATTACACTTACAAAACATTATTGTCACAAAACCTTACGACCAAATAAGGGCATAACAAGCGTAGTTCAAAGCTTCAATACGCATCAGGAAATATTGAAAATTCAGTTAATTTTTAAGTCAGAGGAAACCAGACGAAAGCAAAAAAAAAAAATAGTTAGGCTAAATTAGTAATGCAGTCTTTCCTTCTTTGGTGTATGATTTTCGTACTAACAGGGTAAAAAATACCGTAGCTGTATTCATTGAGATTAAGCAATATTTTACTCGTTAAAATTTCTAAAATTTTCGGTACCCAATTTATTTTTCATTTTCTGTAGGCTGACCTAACTTTTTGTTTGTAGGTATAGTTGTACTGTTTACGCGTATCCCGATTTTATTTTACTCTGTTTTTTATGTCGTTTTTTCAATAATTTGTCATATCGTTCTTATAAGTAGAATATTCTTTTGCTTTTGAGTACTAATGGAGCTTGTAATACCAAAACATGCCCTTAATTCTTAATCACAGTATTAAGTAAACCCTGTGGTGAATGAAGTAAAGGTATCATTTACAGAGGGGAAAATATGTGCTTTGCAAAGGGCCCTGCATGCTGATACGCGTACTTTTCCGTTCAGTGAGGAAGGCCACCTCACTTCTCGTTTTACTTAGTAAAACCTCTACAGGTTCAAACCAGCCTTTCGGCTGATGATCTAAACAACACAAGTAAAATAATATTTGTAAAAAACTTTCCTCAATCAAATTGGTGGTCTATTAATAATTTTGACTTTTGTAATTTAATATTTTATGGAATTACATGAATTTTATTAAAACGCAATTTTTAAGTACATTTTTTGTTTCAATATTTTACCTCTGTAAATCGAAATCAGCCGGTTCCATCAGATTCGAATCCGGGAGGTTCGACTGTAATTACTATAATATGATCAATTAGTAGACAATGCAATTAAAATATTTACTTAGTTGACAAAATTATGTAATTGTAAAGCGACATAATTTGTTCAATATTCAAATGGAGTACCATTCACCCATTGTCTTTTCGGTGTTCAAATGATTTCATCATCATCTGTTAAGGATTAGGCTCAATGGCCTGTTCCAGTATTCATCTCTTTTTAGGTCTTCCCAAGCCTCGCTTCTCTCTAGGTTTATATTTGCATGTTTTAGTGACTGAATCAAAATGATTTTATAAATTATACAAAAGTACTTCGGCCAGTAAAATTTCTACAACATTTGAAATGCAGTCCGGCTTAGTCATAGTTTGTATTTTTATTCTTGTTCCTCAAGTAATGGTAATCTTTGATCTTCAACAAAGTATACATTACACTAATAATTCTCGTATCCAGCTGTTTTGTACACGTTGAAGGTTATCCTTTAACAGGCCATTTCCAAGATTATTTTTCGGCTAAACAACTTTCAGTCAGTCTTCCAAACCCTGATATTTTTCTCTGCGTTTTCTTTTAAATTATTTAGTGTTGTAAAAGCCATGGTGGCCACTTTTTGTTGATATTCTTTTGGTTTCTAGTACTTTATTTACATCGTCAACCAACCACCCAATCTAGGAATCAATATTACAAATAATGAAATAAATAAACCTTATTGTTACGTAAAATAATGTACATTATTTTTGACAAGTCAAAATGCTTGGGATAAGGAACTGGAAGGTTATACTATTGCACAGAAGACAAAAAGGAGACAGACAAGGCATTCACTTGGAGAGGCCAAGAAAAACTATGTGAAACCTTGACCAAGACAGCCAAACAATATGCTAGGACCAACTGATTAGAAACGAATTCTTAATAGTAAACAGTGTCCATATTCATAAGTCAACTTGATCATTAAAAATCATTAAAAATTTTAATCATTATAATTAACAAAAAACTAGATAAAAAGTAATTATATGACGGAATAATTTGAACATTATTTGATTTTTTAAACATACATTTGAATAAGTTTAAGTGTGACTAAATTAAAAACAAATCCAACAGAATTTGTAAACATGATAAATACTCAAAGGTATTGGTACGCTAAGTACCTTATTTTTAAGCGTTTTAGGGCGTAGCAGTAGGAATTGATTATATAGCAGACACGTTCCTTAATACAACTGTCCCAGGATAGTTTGCTACCTAATATTAATTCTAAAAATTTTGTAACTTACCTGTTACAAAAGATTTTGATATATTGTCATTAATGGAGATATCCTTACTTTGGTTACTTATTTCCTTACGACCAGTGAAGCATTTGGCCACAGTTTTATCTGAGTTGAGAACAAGATTATTTATTGCATCCAGTCTATAACCTTACTTCAAGCTTCTTTAGTTTTAAACCTTGTTCATAGTTTTCATCTTCGAAAGATATTATCGTATCATCAGCAAATAATATAACATTGAAGGAGCCAAGAAATTCAGCGAGATCGTTAACAAAAATTAAAAATAGCAAGGGTCTTAAAATTCTAACTCGTTGAACTCCCCTTTTAACTTGTATAAAATTTTATGTGTATTTTGTTTTAACTTTGCAATGATTGGATGGCAATTCGACCCTCTGATGTCCCTCTAATACCATACACCTCAATTTTTTTATGGGCAAATCATACGGGACACGGTCAAAAGCTTTACAAAAACAAAAAATAAATAACAGGGGTTTGTTTTTGCTAATGATTAATTTCAGTAAGCTTCTTCAGTATCGGGAAATTACAGTCTCTGTTGACCTACACTTTCAGGACTCGTGTTGGACATTTGCGAGTGTACTGAATTTACTTTAAAAAAATCGACTAATCTACTCTCTTATCAATTTATTATCTTTTGTAAAAATATTTTCGCCGTTTGGAAACATTTTCTCGATGTGGGTATCCTTTGAATTATCGATTTAAATTTACTCGCCCAAGTGACGAATAAAATGCATGTTTTGATTGTCAGAGGCAACTGCCTTTAATAAAATAATAGTACTGTAAGGGGTTGCACATAACAGGCAGGTGGAGTGTTAAATTATTTGCACTCGATTTGCTTGTTTCAGGACTAAAAAAAATTTAGTTTTTTTTATCACATGGTAAGCCAAACATATGACTGAAGTATTTAAGAACAGAAGAGGTACAAGTGTAAAAGATACTTGTCAGAGTTATATCTCCTCTGAGCGCAATGAATTTCATTATGCAGCCAGACCCTGTGGTGAATAACGTGAGGTGTGTCATTTGCAGGGTGGAAAATAGGTGCTTTTTAGACGGCCTGGCATATTGATAAGCTTTTCAACTCGGCGATGAAGGCAATTGTAAACCACCCCACTCCTTGTTTTACTTAGCTAAACCTGTAGAAGTTCAAACCAGGACTGTAAAGTTGGCCCCCATACAAAAATTTCAAAAATTAACTTGTAAAATTGATCGGTCTACGTTTCTACCGGATTATTCCGGAAAATGTTTTGTTTGTTCCGTCCAAATAAGTGAAAAAACGCCGGGAGGGGCTAACTTCACACTGGCCTCCTCCCGCTCAACTTTTTAAATTTTTTTTGGACTTCAGGGACAGACCTTCGTTTGTTTCGGATGGTCTCGCAAAATATTTTTTTAGTTCCTTTCAAGTAAGCGAGAAATCGAGAAGAACTGGGTGGTGCTAATGTCACTCTAATCCCCCTCGACTCAATATTTTAAAGTTTTTTTACATAGATTGACAGCCCTTCGTTTGTACCGGATCATTTCGCGAAAATTTCGTTTTTCCCGTTCAAATATGCTAGAAAATCAAAGAAAAATTTGGAGTGGCAAGTATAAGCCCATGCATTCAATACTTTTTGGTTTTTACTTTAAATGATAGCTCTCATTTGTTCTGGATTGTTCTGTAAATTGTTTTGTTTGGTCTGCCGAAATTAGCGAAAAAAATCGTGAAAAACTTAGGAATGGTGGCGATACTCTAAGAAATTCAATTTAAACTTTATCGTTATCCCTATCGAGAGTCGTTTTGCTGTTTTGGAACGTTCCATAAATATTACGATTGTTAAGCTCATACTCGCGAGAAAATCGAGGTGAACTGGATGGTACAAACTTCACTTTAGGTCACCCACTCATTAATATTTAAACTTTTTTGTCTAAATCGATGGCCCTTGTTTTTTCCGGGCATTTAAAAAAAATCTCGTTTGTTCAGATGTTGTAAGAGAAAAAGGGAAAAAACTGAATGGGTGTACTTTATTCTACCCTTAACATTTTTTTTCTGAAATCTGTAATCTCTGTCCAGAATTTTATAATGAAAGAAAATCGGTCCAGAATAAATATTAAAATATGCCTACTTTGTTCAGGTCTGTCTAGTAAAGTTTGCTATTTCCCGAATTTCTTAGTTTAATTTTTTATCGCATTGTTTTTAAGCAAAAAACAAGGTTAATAATAATCTACTCCTAGTCCATTTTTAATTTTTTATATTTTAGAAAAAGTTTTTTCTCTTTAATGTTTTATTTACTTACTGTAAAACTGCTAAACCTAGTAATTGGGGCGACATATTACATGATACGAAATAGCATTATGGAAGTGTACTTGAACCATTTTGCAGTGAGAGTGGGCAAACAGCAAAATGCGCATTCTTTTTACACATCGTAAGCGTAATAAGGAAATATTTTATTGACAATTGTCAGGTGGTGTAATGTTAAAAAAAGCGTGAAATAACATGTTAAAAATTCTTAAACAAATTTTTGTTTTGTTTTATCCCTAATGCGTGTAGGTTGCAATTTGTTCGATTGAGAACAATAAGCAACCCCATGACCCAATGATATGTATGACGTTTAAATGAGCTGCAGTCTCGTACATACCCAGGCCGACCATTCCTGAGAGAGTATGGTTAATTGACCCCCAACCATCAAAGTACATTGGTAACCACTGTCTAGTATTCAAATTCGTAAAAAGAACCAATTATACTATATACTAGGATTTAAACTAGGAACCTCCATCTCCGAAAATCAGCTGTCAGAAAAGCTGTCGAAAAGTCAGCTAAACAGCTGACTTGCGGCGACGACTTTTCTTCTAGACTAGACCAACCCGTTGGTTACTAAACGAACGACGTAAACAAATTACTAAAGGATTTGTTCATGGATTCGTTGATAGTGGGTTTATGCCTAATTTGAAAAAAGAAACCAAAGCGGTGTGCGATGGACTCATGTATGGAAGGTGACAGCACGGCGGAGAACAACTCTTCAAAATTGCGTATAATATACGTTGTGTATACAATGCGTTTAGAAAGATATCCTGCCAGCCATAACAATAATTTAATCCTGACACTACTATGCGCAGCACCGGTTTCCTTCCAGGATAGTTTGTCAACCCAAAAAATCGTCTATCGGAAAAGAGAGTTTTTTAATTCTATCAAAAAATATATAATTATTTTTAATTTAATTGTATTACTTATATCAAATAATTTGCCGAATAATATTTATTTGAATGTTTAGTAAATTAGATTGTGAGTTTTGAAAGAATTGTAATTCGATGATTAATAAAAATTTGTTTTTATTATTCTTTTAAACTTTTTTTCTTAACACAACACAATATCTATTTATAACTTGTTTTGTCTATTTTCTTAACCGGTGGACGCGAAATTGATAGCAGATGTGAAACTGCCGTCCTTGTAAGAATATACATAATATACGTATATTTTTACATAGGGGCGTAGCGAGAGCACTCTGGTGAGAAACTCTCCAAGGTACGGTGTATAAAATAGTTTCAAAACACCGCCATTTCGCATCCGGTACCAAAATTTATTTATTTTTTTGTGTCTCTCTGAGTAACAATAACATTCTCAAAAAATAAATATAGTTGCCCCAAACTATGTACTTTAGTTTAAAAAAATTACGTCCGAAAACCATGTCACAATAAATTTTTATTAAGTTTTTATTAAGGATTACAATTTGGCGTCCGTATACGGACGCCAAATTGCACTCGGACTCCAGATTGTTAGGAAATTGTCAATGTATGGACGCGAAAATGATAGTAGTACATATATATATATATATATATATATATATATATATATTTAATAATTATAATAAATAAATAAATAAATATATCTAGGCTAAATAAATATATAAAAAAATAAAACATATAAATATATAAATAAATAAATAAATATATATATAAATAAATATATATAGGCTATATGTCTTATTTTATTTCGATTTCTTGTAATTTTACAAGCATTAACCATACGAATACTACAGTGTTTCAAGTTTTTTTCAAGTGTTTCAAGTTTTCACAGTGTTTCAAACGTTTTTCAGGTCTCCTAAAAAATTCATATTTTTGGAAGTATTTGCTTTTGTAACTAGACGATTCAATTAAACTATAAACAAAATTGATATGTGTTAATAATGGTTCTATTAATGGTTTAAAAAACATATTTATATGTTCACAGAATCTTTTAAAAATCGATATTGATGAAAAACACTGAGAAAGCTTTAACACAAATTTAATCTAGATACAGGCTTTTACAGTGAGAATATAAACTTTTAGTAGAAGGCTTTTTAAAAGGTTAAAGACAGTGACAGTTTCTTCCTTTCACCCTTTCCTGTTTGTGCTTTCAAATCTATCCAAATAAATTTTACTTATTAAAGTTTCATCTTAACATAAGTTTTCATTATTAAATTTGTTTACAAATAATTGTTTACAGTCGGTAAATACTGAGTACTAAAATTATGCGAAGTAAACTTAATAATTAAATAAACTAATTGATAACAAAGTATTGAAAATTTGAATTAAAAGTGTTTTCAGTACAAAGTTATAAATTCGAATAAATATTTTTATAAAAGTTTCATGAAAATCTGATTTGAACTTTCAGTATTGTTTATAATACTTTCTTCAAATACGATAGACAAAAGTTTGCTTAATATTTCAGATTAGACTAGAATATTTGAACAGTTTTAATATGAAACTTTTGTATTTATTACATCTCTTTGTGAAATAAACTGAGTAAAATTATGAATTCTTAGTTCAAAAAGACTAATTGTTTAAATATAATATCTTCAAATATTTTCAAATGTATGTATGTTAAGCGGAAAAGTTTCTTGTAACTTAATTGGTACTTAAATTAAGTAAATATAGTATATTTGCAAACCAGTATAGAAAACTTATAAGTAAATTTACAAGAACTACATAAAAATTATAGTATTAGAAATAATAATGTTTATCTTGAAATTATCAACCTCCAGAGCATTTGAATCAGTCAGTTGGTAGAAACTTGTTTTAAATACTAAGTTGCAAGGATATGTAACCGAGTAAAATTATAAGTAGTCTACTAACGTAATGAGTTGGTTGTTATTTTTGTAGAAACTTACGTTTCCAGATAAATTATTCTTTATAGTTTTTATTTACTGTTCTTAATAGTACAATACATTTTTTAAAATTTTAATCTTGAATTTTTAACTGTACTATAAAGAACAACAAAAAGATGAGAGAGCATCGATATTACAATAAAATTATCAAGAACTGGCACGAATAAAAAAATAAAACATTCAAAAATGTTAAATTTGGAATCATAATGAACGAAAAATATACTAAAGTAAGAAAAAAATAAAACAATAAAAAAGTTCATATTGTTAGAGAAAAGTTTTAAGTAACAGTAATACGAGGTGTGGCTATTAAATAACGAGACTGACGTAAAAAAATTATTTTATTTTATACGAGGGTAGGCTGATAAGTAATGCACACATGCTTGTAGAAGACGAACAAAAAGAAATAGCAAGATGGGGTAAATAACAAATTAAAGTACAAATCTTAACCTACCAAATTATCTATTTATTTTTCAATATAGTCACCGTTAAGCATTACACATTTCTCCCAACGTTTAACAAGTTTTTTCATTCCGTCACTGAAAAATTCTTCCGACTTTCCTCGAACCCAGGACGCAATAGCTGCCTTCACCTCATTGTCCGAGCTGTAATGATTACCCTTAAGGTCTCTCTTCAGTAGAGGAAAAAAATAAAAATCGCAAGGCGCAAGGTCGGGAGAATACGGAGGGTGTAAAATTGGTTGAAACTTCAGGTTTCTCAGAGCCTCTCCAGTTGCACGCGAAGTGTGTGGACGAGCATTGTCGTGTTGCAAAATTATTGGCGCCAGGTTGCCTCTAACACGACAAACTCGACGTCGGAGGTGTTTCAGAGTCTGTATATACTGAGCAGAATTTACCGTTGCCCCTCGTTCCAGATAATCAGTCACATAAACTCGGCGAGCATCCCAAAACACAGTCAAAAGAATTTTTTTTGCGGACGGTTGTGTTTTGAACTTTTTCACAACAGGAGAATGTGGATGACGATATTCAGCGCTCTGCCTTTTTTCTTCGGGATCGTAATGATGAACCCATGACTCGTCCCCCGTCACAATATTCAAAAGAAAGTCGTCTCCTTCGTCACGGTAGCGCTTCAAAAGTTGTTCACAGCATTCCAATCGACGCTGTTTATTCTCGTCTGTCAGACGGCGTGGTACCCATCGTGCACAGATTTTACGGTATCCCAATTGTTCAATAATGAAGCCAACACGTTCCTTAGATATTCCAATTTGGTTTGCGATACGCTGTTGAGTGATTCGCCGGTCATTTTGAATCAAATCATCGATGAGTTTGCGACGATTATCGTCTGAGGCAGTGATTGGTCGTCCACTGCGTGTTTTGTCAACAATTAAGGCTTTTCCAGGTTGGCAATCACGAAATTTTATTACCCAACGATTCACAGTAGACCTATCAACAGTATCGTCACAATAAACAGCCTTTAAACGACGATAAATCTCACTAGGATTCACTTTCTCAGCAGTTAAAAATTCGATAACAGCGCGTTGTTTAATTCTCGTTGACATAGCACCAGAACACGACGCCATACTTCCACTACTCAAAACAAACTGAATGAAAGCAACGCCTTCAAACTGCGCAGGCTTGTAGAGGAGAAATAGTACTTCCACATGCCACCAGGCGCGCTACTGAAGTTTATTTAGTTGTCTTCTACAAGCATGTGTGCATTACTTATCAGCCTACCCTCGTACATAATTACTTATTGTTAACTTCAATATACACTCCTTCTCTATCCCTACAACGCTCCATGCGAATTTTCCATTGCTGGAAACACTGCTGGAAGTCATCTTCTGTCAGCTCCTTCAGAACACGTGCCGCTCAAAAATTTTTCAAATGAAGCTCGCAAAAATGTTTGTACTGACACTTGTACGCGATTGAAAATGACCCAAATTTTTTGGAAACGATAATAACATGTGATGAAACGTGGTTTTTTTCCTTATGATGCATCCTGCATTTGAATATTGCTAACCATTTTTGTAATTTTCTCTCTACCTGTTTTGGCTATCAATTGAAGAGATACTGACAAATTACAGTACGGGGTGATCTACCTACCAAATTATAGCACAGCAATGTTCTAGGGTAGACTTAATGAATGCTTCCCGTTTGAGTAGAAGTCTATTTTTATGGTTCAAAAATAAAGTAAGTGAGCTAGCTAAGGAATAGAAGAAGTCAACATCCGGTGGATCTCGTATCTATCTTCGCTAAGCAACCACAGACCACCTTTTTTCATTAGATGGCGAAATGTAAGTGGAAACGTATAAACTTCAGGCCTCACCCTGAAACTTTTATACTCTAAAATCTCAAAAAAAACTTAAACTTTAAATTTTAAAACTTCAAATTTCAACCCCAAACTTTTAAAAAAAAATCTTCAAACGTTCAAATCATAAAACTAAAAATTATCAACTTTAAAACGTAAAACCTATAAAAGTCAAACCCCAACGTAAAACCGTCATAACATTCTATCTCAAACTATTAAACCCCAAACTCCAAATTAGAAACTTTAAACCTTTAACTTCAAACATCAACCCCAAACTTTTAATCTTACAAATTTCAAATCTTGAAATTACAGAACTTCAAAGTTCAAACTTTATATTATGAGACTTAAATCCGTTAAACGTTAGATTTCAACCTGAAACGTTTTTACCATAGAACCTCAAATATTCAAAACTTTAATTTTCATATTTTAAAATTATATACATTTAAACTTCAAACATCAACCTCAACTTTCAAACCTTCCAACTTAAAAACTGAATTACTCTCATCCACCTAACCCCTTTGGCGGCCGAAGTTCACCCCATTGCAAAGTACGGGTGTGCAGCGCAACCCGTTAAGCGCTAACCCCTCTAATGAGAGACGAATTCATATTTAAATAAACGTGTGAATATATTTAATAATTTAAGAATTTCGCACTAGGATTTGGTTATAAATATCCATGATGTGCATGAATATATTTTGAAGATCCCATTTGTTGGACGTACTTTGACTTAAGTCTTTGATAAACTATTAAATTAAATATATTTTATAATCTGAATATGGATAAGGGAATATGGATGTGGGAAATTCATCACATGTGAAGTTTACAACCTGGCGTTATTATATAATATATTTAACACTTATATGTGTATGTGAATGTATATTATCAACAACAATACACACGCGCGCACGCATACTACATCAATTTTAAGTATAGTATATGTGTACATGATGTCGGTACACATTTGTATTTTGGCAATAGAGATACGTGGTTTACGTGGAATGGGGGATTAAAAGACATCCTGAATATGCATGTCGGTGTATCACAACTTGGCAGCTGCAAGTTCCCCCGATTTCCTCCCCGCTTTTCCTCTCAACTTATTCCCCTGAGGGCCTTGAATATACAATGAGTCGACTTTTGTTCGGAACTCGACCGGGCCTACCCCTCCTGCTTCACCTACTACACTTTCTGTCATATCTACGCTGTCCTCTATTCGGAATCGGACACCGACTACAATACATATTATACGACTGGTCGCTAAAGTTACATTCATTGTTTCATGTGGTCAAGGTTTTAGAATTTTAATTATTCAAATTTACATCTCATGTTATAATTTTGTAGACAATGTTACGGGTATCCAATATAAAAATTCATAACCCTTTAAACAAAAACCAAAAAAAAAACAACATGTAGCATTTCGAAAAGCAAAATACTTCGTTTTAACTTCACAACCGAATTATTTCATGTGGTTAAGATTTTTGTTAATCTGTAATGTATTTTTTGTCAACTCGGAAATACATTTCTGTTTGTTATTAGTATACATTTTCAGATGAAATTATTTTATTAACA
This sequence comes from Catonia carolina, assembly GCA_035578175.1. Taxonomy (NCBI): domain Eukaryota; kingdom Metazoa; phylum Arthropoda; class Insecta; order Hemiptera; family Achilidae; genus Catonia; species Catonia carolina. The sequence goes on along the minus strand of JAQMRL010000004.1, from coordinate 65,309,043 downwards.
TCATGGTCAACAATATGTTTTATGTAAAGGAATTTATAAAACTAATTTAATCTAACTTAATAATATACCAATAGATAAGTTTTATTCAAAACTTGTAAAGTAATTGCTTATTAAAATTATATTTTTTAGTTTATAAGTCGCATCAACAGCTTGATCATTAGCGACCATTGTGGGTTTCAGTACTGTAACAGTGCGTTTTAACGTGTTAAAGTTTTCAGATCTTAGCCAGGAAACGAACTCAGGACGTTCCGCTTTGTAGGCTAGCGCGCTAGTCACTACGCCACGGAGGCGGCCAGAACTAATTTTTTTGTATATATATTCATGCAAGGATTTACAGCTCCAGCCGTATCTCGCTTTCTAAGTACCACCTCTTTCTGTCTTGCCAGTCCCCATTGAAAAGCCACCGCAAAGACATTACCTTCTGCACCCCATCCAACCATGTCACTACCGCCCTACCCCTCCTTCGCCGGTAGAAGAAGGAGGGGTAGGGTATTTCTTACAATGCACAGGGACTTTTTCATCAAACTAAGTCTCACACACATTTTAATCAAAACCACCTGCTTTCTGCACTCTTTTACTTAACTCTTTTCCCATCTGGTAAGAAAAAAATTACTAAGTATGCGAATTTTTTAGTTTCCTCTGGTATCTTACTATTCAGCTTTATTCCATGTCTCTACCCTATCTCCTCATAACTCTTCTGCACCAGCACTTTGCTTTTTCCATCACTGAATTCAAAACAGCATTTAAAAATCTCTTCGATCCACAATTCCAGTGCCCTTTCCACCTTCTCCTCTGTCTTTCTCCATATGATAAGATCTCTGAAAACAATAAGCTCCCAGTATTTTCCTTGCTGTTTATTTTAAATTTTTCCCCGAAAACAAAAAAAAACCGGAGAGCCGAAGAACGAAAAAATGAGAAAGCCTTAAATGAGGGCTGCAATACAATCAAATAAATAAATAAATTTTTATTTGTCAGCGATCAAAGTAGAAATAAACATCGTCAAATATAAAAGTATACATTTAAATCTATTTTAACAAATAATGTTTTTTTACAATTAACATAAGTACTCATTTAAAAAAATAATAACTTGTACATTAAATTACTACTTAAATTTTACTAAAATTGGACCGTGGGATTTCAGGTTTATCATTTACACTGTACAATATTAAGTCTAAATACTACACAGATTACATTTAAAGACCATTCTTTGTAAAATAATTTAAGAATGCCTGATGAAAGTAAAATTAATATTTTGTTAAAAATACCTTTAACTTCCATCTAAGGTTATTGTAAACAAACCGTCTGACATGGCGATTGCCGGTTCGTTAGTGAACGACTCAATTAGATCAGTTACTTCTAATGAGGCAATCATGTCCGATTCTTATGCTAATTTACATGCGGGCTGGAAAGACGTCATTAATAACAGAAAACGGCAAAATGACGAAAGTTCTTTAGAATCTACATCGACCAGTAGTAAAAGATCTCCTACAGACCCACGAAAAGAAACAGCTTCATATACTTCCGCCAACAAGTTCGACGTGCTATTGTCTGTAAATAGCGAATCAGCGTCAAACGAATCATCTTCAAATGAAGTGAAACTAACTCGTCCACCTCCTATCTACCTAAAATCTGATGTTAAATTTATACCTTTTTATAAAATGCTTGAAAATGTAACTGGACCTGATGCCTTTAAATGTGTCTCTACTATAAATGGCTTAACAATTTACCCGACCACACCATTAGCATACCGTACTATTGTAAAAACTCTACGGGACAACGGTGCTGAGTTTTACACCTATCAGCTTGCTGATGACAAAGCATTTCGGGTCGTTATTCGAGGACTTCACCCATCAGTTGGTGAAGACCTAATATCTGCTGAACTGAAAAATAAAGGTTTTCCAGTTAGAAATGTAACTAACATTGTCTCCAAAGAAAAAATTAAATTACCGTTGTATTTCATCGATTTGGAACAAAATGCAACAACTAATTCTATCTTTGACCTTAAATTCCTACTTAATTCTAAAATACAAGTTGAAGAACCTCGCCACAAAAGACAAATTATACAATGCACTCGTTGCCAAAGATATGGGCATACAAAATCATATTGTAATTTACCACATAGATGTGTTCGCTGTGCGGGCCAGCATGATTCTAAAACATGCACTAAACCAAGAACCACTGAAGCCGTATGTGCTCTATGCAATGGTAAACATCCGGCGAACTATCGCGGTTGCACCGTTCACAAAGATCTACAAAACCGACGCTCCCCTGCTCTCGCAACAAAATCAAAAATTTCTTGTCCACCTCAACCTCCATCAACTGCATCTATAACAGCTTTCCCGCATCTACCAAGTCGGAACAGCAGCCGACAATTCTGCAACACCAATACATCTATTGATTCGACATCCCCTTCAAAAACAGAAGAAATATCCACCACTAACTTAAATCCACACCGACGCCCTTCTGTTTCGTACAGTCGAGCAGTGGCCGACGACTCTACGTCACCCTCTCTTAACGTCTCCGAACAAATTACGTCTTTTATTGCAGAAATGAAGTCCCTTTTTACTCCAATGATAACATTGATGTCACAACTAATTCAAGCCCTTCTACAACAAAATGGCAAATAATTATACATCTGGTTCTCTAACTATCCTATTATGGAACGCTAACGGCATATTAAATCATTTTAATGAGCTTGAAATCATTTTACATAGCAATAGAATAGACGTATTGCTTGTTTCGGAAACGCATCTCACTTCAAGATCTAAATTTTATATTAAAGGTTACAAAATTTACAGGGCAGATAGACCAGATGATAGAGGATATGGAGGTGCTGCTGTTTTAATTCGGTCTTCTATTCAACACAACGAATATCCTCTTCAACATCCTACGGAATCGTTTCAGGCTGTAGCTGTCACTTTAAAGTTAAAAAAATTTGACATAAACCTAGCGGCAGTGTATTGCCCTCCACGATTCTCTTTGAAATGTGAAAACTTCACTGAATTCTTCTCTTCCCTTGGTCAACGTTTCTTGTCTGGTTGAGATTACAACTCAAAGCATGTACAGTGGGGATCAAGGATTATCAATCCACGAGGCCGAGCACTACTAAAGGCTATCCTAGAGAACCACCTTGATATTCATTCCACTGGAACACCTACATACTGGCCTTCAGCAACTAGTAAATTACCTGACCTTCTCGACTTCTTTATTTCAAAAAGCGTTTCTCATCTCCACTCTTCAATTTCGCCCTTAGATGATTTGTCGTCCGATCACTCGCCGGTTTTACTTGTTCTTTCTGACCAACCTACGGAAATGCCCATTAAACCTTCTTTAACAGCTGGAGTTATGAACTGGGATATGTTTCGAGAATCACTTCAACCTTCACTCAACTTACATCTCCCGTTAAAAAATTCAGTTGACGTAGAATCTGCGGTTGAGCACTTAACGACGATGATACAAGTTGCAGCATGGAACTCCTCGACTCCCCTTCAACATACGGTGGAGAGAAAACATTGCTATCCACATTACATACGAAAATTAATTGCTGAGAAGAGGCAAGCTAGAAGACAATGGCAAAACTCAAGACTACCTACTGATAAAACACAACTCAATCAACTTACGAATACCTTGAAATCTATCATACGTACAGTGAAAAATGAAAATCTAGAAAATCGTGTTAGGAACCTGAATACGAAAGATGGAAGTCTATGGAAAGAAACCGGTAAACTCCTACGCTATACTCCTCACTGCCCTCCTCTTCGGAAACTGGACAACACATGGGCAAAATCTGACAATGAAAAAGCCATCCTATTTGCTGAACACTTGGAAAAGACGTTCCAACCACATGGTGATACTTTACCAGCTTTTACAAAATTAATAGAAGATAAAGTATCTTCACCTTTACAGTTGTGTCTACCTCCACTCAATTTTACTGACCAAGAAATAAAGACTGCAATTACTCAATTGCCACTAAAAAAATCTCCTGGATATGATTTGATAACGGCTGAAGTACTACGTGAACTGCCACAAGCAGGAATAACTCTAATTACGCAAATTTTTAATGCTATTTTGCGGACCACCCACTTTCCTATACAGTGGAAATTTTCACAAGTTATCATGTTTCATAAAGAAAATAAACCAATCCACGAACCATCTTCTTACAGGCCCATCAGTTTACTTTCAACAGTTTCAAAATTATTCGAAAAACTTTTACTCCCAAGACTGCTTATATTTGTAGAAGACCAAGGTATAATCCCTAATCATCAATTTGGGTTCCGTCGACGGCACAGCACAATTCATCAACTACACAGAATCGTTGATCAAATTGCCTCTGGCTTTGAACAAAAAAAATATGTAAGTGCCGTCTTCTTTGATGTTTGCGCAGCGTTTGATAAAGTTTGGCATCAAGGTCTGCGATATAAATTAAGAAAATTCTTGCCAGATGCCTATTTCTTAATCATCAGCTCCTTTTTAACGGACAGATTTTTTCAAGTAAAACATAACACGGCTCTGTCTGACTACAAACAAATCGTCGCTGGTGTTCCACAAGGATCAATCTTGTCGCCACTGCTTTACAGCATCTATACATCAGATCTACCTGCATCTGCTAACACCACCTTAGCGACTTATGCTGACGATACAGTCATCCTTTCTTCTGATGTAAAGCCAGAAGCAGCAAGTAATAATTTACAAAGTCACATTAACTTTTTAAATTATTGGTTAAAAATCTGGAGGATCCAATTCAACGCTTCAAAATCAGTGCATGTCACCTTTTCTCTCCGGAAAGGCGAATGTCCTCAACTATTCCTCGACAATAAACCGATACCACAACGACAAAAAGTTAAATACCTTGGACTTCACCTTGACAAGAGACTCACCTGGGCGACTCATATAAAAACCAAAAGACTGACTTTGAACTCCAAATTGAAAGAACTATTTCGACTTCTTGGACGGCGCTCTTCACTGACTCTAAAATCTAAACTATTACTATACAAAGTTTATCTCAAACCAATATGGACCTATGGACTACAAATTTATGGCACAGCTAAACCGAGCAATCTACAAAAATTACAAGCCTTTCAGTCAAAATGCCTACGTTTAATCACCTGCGCACCTTTTTATGTCAACAACAAAATTCTACATGACGACCTTAATATTCAGTTCATAAGTGAAGTAGTTAAGTCCAGCTACAGTGTTTTTCACAGAAAATTGCATGATCACCCCAACGAATTAATCACCAAACTATCGGATGCATCACTACCAGGAAATCCGCAGCGCAGGTTGAAACGTCAATGGGCCAGAGATCTTCTATAAAGTGATTTATTTTATTTTTCTTTCTTCTTTTTTTTCTTATGTTGTTATTTATCATTCATGTATCATGAACTTTATTTCATAGAACATATACCAATGGGTATCACTGTTCTTTTTCATTTATTTATTTTTTATTTTTTTTTCCTTGTCATCCTGTGTTTACTGTCATCTAATTTGCTCGTTGTATCGTAGTATATAGTTGCAAATAAAGTTATTAAAGTTAAAAAAAAAAAAAAAAAAAAAAAAAAACTTCCTTATCAAATATTTTTAATAAACGTGGCTTATTTTAGATGGTAATTTGTTGAAAAATTGAATGGAATTAAGTGAATTCCTTTCAAAAAACATTGAAGTTCTATTCAAAAGCACACAAAGGCATGAGTATATTATTTGGGTTTACAACTCAAATATTATGATTGAAACAGAAAACTTGAGTCATTTTAGCCGGGAACTAAAACGGGGTACTGTTGAACTGATAGTCCGTAAAATAGATATGGAGACATCCTAAAAACGTTTATGTAGATATAACAACCACTTGAATATATAATAAATAGTTTAATGTATTCAAGAACAAAGTAAGAACTAAAAAATGTTTAGTTTTTTAAAATATTCTTGTCCATTATTTATTTAAGTCAACTAAAATAAAAATGCATTGAAGAAAAGAATAAAATATTTTTGTTCCAATTGAGACTGGAACGTTATCATCTCAGTTTGTTATTACAATATTATTAGAAATGCATACATTATAAGGACCTTATTGTTATTTTATACAAAGAATGATGTTTATCGCATTTTTAAAGTCCAAAATAAATAATTCATAAGTTAAAAATGTTATTTCTGAAAATAGATAAGTAAACAAAAAGTACAATAACGTTAATGTTAAGTTCAGTAGGATGCTGAATGTGATTAATCCCAAAATTATCATTAGTTACTGATTCAGAAATAAAACAAAAATTCTGAAAAGAAAATGAAAAAAGAACAGATCGTAAGCTACAAACCTACAGTTTGCTAAGTTTTATTGAGGAAAAGATATTTGGAATATGTTCTTAAGAATATGGAAACCAGTTACAAAGAAACATTTAATAAAATGTTTTAGATAATAAAATTTTTAAAACTAAAAATCTAGTGTAAAACACTCACATGACTTTCTCTTGAAAATGTAAATAATTAACAATATAACATGTGTTAAATCATGAGTAAACGATGAAAAATTGAAACCTAATTTTAATCATGCGTGAATGAAAATCAACTTCTATAGAATTTCAAAATACGAAAATCAGTAATTGCTCCTAAACTAGGGGGGCTCTGTAGAGAAAAATGCTTAAAATAAAAATTGGTTTTTTACTGAAAATTATGATGAATTTTTGGTTGAAGTAAAGAGAATATTTTTGTTTCAGAAATTTGTGAACGCCTGGTAGATGTTTTCCTCGGTTTTTTTTACGTGAAAGTAAACATTCCACGTAGATACAAAAGAAATACTACTTAACAATCTAATACATTTTCTTTTTTGTGTTATATTAGGAGAAACTCCAGCTTCTCTAAAACAGACCAGAAAATTTGATAGCCTCGTTCTGTTGACATTATGGTCTGTAAATATTAGTTTAATCTAGACAAAGTATGTACAGTCTGTACATTTCTTATTTTATTCCTTTCTAAAGCCTATCATTCTATAATTCCTTATCTTCCAGTATGGCCAACCATAAAAGTTTTAATATCTCTTTGAAAATTAGTTTTATTTTTTACAACTGTAGTTTTCTCCTATCGTTAAGAAAATTGAAAATTTTGTTTTGGTCGGACAGAGTTGCGTAATTTATCGATATTGTTAGGGGCATCAGCCTTTAGGTCGATTTTAACCAGCAGAAGATTAAAGAAGATAAAAACGAGGAATAAAATGATTTACCTTTGTAAACAGGTAAAGATACAGAGTGATTTTTTACTCCTGTTACCGAATTGTTAATGTCTGGTAACTTTTTTCTTAGAAAGGGAAATTTTGTTTTGTGACACAAAGTTGATAGCCCTACTCAACCGGTATAGATACGGTAGTGTGAGTTGATTCTCCTTGAGCTGTTTAAAATGTTTTGCCGTTTCCGGTACTTAACAACGGATTTTATCAACGGGTTTTCATTCTTGAACAATATTTTGCTACAAAATCTAACGCGAGTGTAAAAGTATCATTTTAAATTAAATTTGTTGGTGTTCTTTCTCAAGAAAAAATGTCAATTTTTAGGCTAACAGACTGATTTCGAGAGACAGTTAGTGTTGCGACAAAACACGTAGTGGTCGACCGTTACTCTCTTGACAGACGACGTTTTAGAGAATGTGAAAAAAGATTGCTAAACTCTCCATGGAAAAGTTTACGAAAGCTTTCCTCGTCAGTTCGTTCGGCATATTCGAGTGTTCAGAAAGGAGCTAAAAAATTGAAATTGTATCCGTATCGCGAACGATTAGTCCAAGAGCTTCAGTTCAGATTTAAACATGCGATTGCAATATTGTCGTTGGTTTAGGTTTTTCGTGAATGATAACGGAATCGTAGTTATACACACAGTGTTCTTTAGAGATGAAGCTTGGATTTATCTCGACGGTTATGTGAACAGTCAAAACACTCGAATTTGGGATGAATATTTTACACTCGCTTACGATTTCGTAGCAAAATATTGTTTAAGAATGAAAGCCGTTGTTCTTGGGTTAAAGACATTCTGTTCGTAACACAACCGGAAACGGGACAAAAGTTTACACAGCTGAAAGAGAACTAACTCATACTGTTGTATCTATACCGGTTGAGTAGGGCTACCAATTTCGTGTCACAAACAAAATTTCCCTTTCTTAGAAAAAATCACCAGACATTTACATTAAAATTAAAATTATATAATAACATTCCAATTACATGGACGGGAATTTGAAACTAATTTGAAACTCGTATAATGCACCCGACGTTATTTTATTTTTAGATCTAAAAAGAGTGCTAGTTATTATCATATACTACGTATGTCACATAAAGTCCAACATGAGAAAAATGAAATAAAAAATTTACAAATGTAAAAATACAGCTAAAAAATATTCTGAGTGTGTATTAAATAAAAAGAACATGTCCGGCAGATGACCAGGATGGTCATGTCGTTTCGTGCCGAGCGTAATATTTTGTAAAAGTGAATAATGCATTTCTTTTAACAAAATTTCTGTTTAAAAAAGAACAAGTTAATAGCTCAGAGGAAAACACCACCCACTAGTAGTGCTCCACGTAATTAAAATTATGTTTTTTTACTTTATTTTATTAAATCAACAACTTTGTAGCTCTGCATAACCAGTAAATATATTTGGAGCGAGCATATTATACGAGTACCCCACTTTACAACTTTGAGGAGATACCACTCTCACGCAAGACCAACACGTTTACATACCATGACATTTATAAAATTCGTGTGTAAAAATTACAGATTAAATTAGCTACATAAATCTTTTATGTTTTTAAAAATACATATAACACCCGTACGCACACACACATACACACAAACACATGGCATACACTGTGATTTTTACACTGTGATACACTGCGGTTTTTTATTATTTACTCTGGCCTATATGAATATATAAGAAGAAAACTATTGTTTTCATGTCGATTTTTCGAAATTGAGTTTTCACCGGATCTACACATGTTCAGACCCCCTGAACCCAAAAAAGCAGCTTTTAACGATTGCTCTCTCTCTCTCTCTCTCTCCCCCTCTCTCTCTATTTGTGTGTGTGTGTGTGTGTGTGTGCAGAATATCTCAAAAACGGAACATCGTACGAACTTGAAACTTAAGTTAGATACCACCAGAGGACCCGACAAAAACATTTTCATCAAAATCGGTCAACCGGAAGTAGTAGTTTATTCGTGTCATTTTTCACTTTTTGCGATTTCCTCAAAACCGGCTCCTACGATTTTTTTTAAATCGCCTCATTTATTAAATTTTTTATGTTCTACAAAATACGGTAGGCGCCATGTCTGCTGAAATTCTGGGGAAGGCTGTTTTCTTGAAAAAAATTGTTTTCTTTTTAAGATTGCTACTTTAATATGCATTTTAGCGCGAAAATTTATATTAAAAGTTGTAGAGAATTTAAAATCCTACAACTTTTAATTGAAACATATTTTTGTATAACGCTTAGTTTAGAAGTAATTAGCAATTTCTGTTTTTTCTCACGAAAACGTGTAAAAAAATCGATTTTTTAAACGCTTTTTTGAACGCTTTTATTTAACTTACTCTTGGATCCATCAAATCTTGCAACTTAAAATTTTAATACTTCTACCGTATCAATATGAATCAAACTTTGCACGCTTGTTTATCTTCGATGACAATACGCTGTGGAGGTGTTTGTAAAAAAAAATTAAAAAAAAAAATTTAAAAACGCTTTTATTTAACAATTACTTAAAACAATTAACTAAAAATAAAAAAATAAAAAAGATTTACAAAAAAAAATTACAAAAAAATCAAAAAAAAAATTAAAAAAAAACTTTTTTTAAGAAACGCTATTATTTAACAATTAATCAAAAAAATGAACTAAAAAGAAAAAAATTTACAAAAAAAAATCACAGACATTACAGTTAAAAATAAAAGCGTGGCGCATTAATATTTTTATATAATATTTTACAACGAATATTTTACAATAAATATTATATATATTAATGCGCCACGCTTTTATTTTTAACTGTAATGTCTGTGATTTTCTTTTGTAAATTTTTTCTTTTTTTCTTTTTAGTTCATTTTTTTTGATTAATTGTTAAATAATAGCGTTTCTTAAAAATTTTTTTTTAAATTTTTTTTTTGATTTTTTTGTAATTTTTTTTTTAAAGATTTCAGCCTTAGTAGGCCCTATGCATTTTACGACGCAATTGTATAATCAAATTTATAGGAAATTAAAAGATCTACAATCTTTATTTAGAGCATTTTTCTCTACAGAGCATAGTTTAGCGTGAAAGAGTGATTTTCCGTATTTTTATGCCAAACTGAGGTTGATTTTCATTTTGCGTCTTTCACTCAAGATGAAAATTAGGTTATGATTATTGAGGTTAGTTTTTCTTTATTTCTAATGTTTTATTACTAATATCAGATTTATTGTAAATTATTTGCATTGGCAAGAGAAAGTTGTGTGTGTTTCACACGAGATTTTTTAATTATAGTTGTATACGACAATTTCCATCGTCTCGATTAGTGGAATGAATGTGGTCATGAGAATGGATGTGTGTACAAAATTTATAAAAAAATGTTAAGATTAAAATTGTATTTTTTTGGAAGGATAGTATTATTATTATTTATTAAGGAGAAAAGAAATTCTGATGACTTGTTAAGTTTATTCTAAATCTCTACTCCATTTTCTGTGGAGCCGACGAATCGGGTTACCTGGTAAGTGGACAATTTAGAACGCGAATTAGTGAGTTATTATTTTATAATTTTGATTTAAATTGCTAGTTGTTGTTGTTGTTGTTTAGGTCAACAGTTAAAAGGCTGGTTTGAACCTCTAGAGGGTTTACTAAGTAAAACGAGAAGTGAGGTGATTTACCAATACCTTCCTCACTACGTATAAAAGTATCCTATGTTTATCAGCATGCCACGCCCTCCGAAAAGCATCTACTCTGCACCCTGCAAATGACACCTTCACTACATTCACCACAGGGTCTGGCTGTATTATGAAATTCATTACTTTCTGAGGAGATAACGCTGACTAGTGTCTTTTACACCTCTATCTCTTCTGTTCTTAAATAGTGCAGTCATATAATTGGCTGACCACGTGGTAAGAAACAGAACTATTTTTCGTAGCTCTTAAACTAGCAGATCGAGTGAAAATAACTAAACACTCCACCTCCTTGTTATGAGCGAAAATCGCTAGTATGTCCGGTGAATTGTTTCATTTATGTAAATATATAAGGGAGCGTAAACAAAACTAACCCCAGCAGTTTTTATTAAAAATATTGTACTTTAGGCGAGGTCTGAGATCTGGCATCCGTGAACGGATTGGAATTATGTCAAATTAAAATACAAATTATGATTAATTATATTGTTAAGGATATAGCAAAAGATAAATAAATAAAACACACAATGGAAGTACAGGCGCGTTAACCACAAAACATTTAATAACAAGTGTATTACAATCATAAAATAAACTGACAGACTGACTTTATATGTATAACAACAAACAAACCAACTAACCAACTAACTTAAAAAGCTACACGTAATCACTTTATACTAATATTATTTGGAGAACAATCTGTTATTAATTATTTAATATAAAATCGAGATATTTCTACAAGTAAAGAGAACAAACTTGAATAGGCTCTGCCCACTCTTTAAACGTACGCAAATAACACAATCACTCACTCTTTCTCTTTCACACGCGCGTGCGCTCGTGAGAAATAATAAAAGAGTAATATTTATCTTACTCAGATCCCGAAACGGACCTTAGCGAAAAGTGTCACAATAATAATAATTATTAAATTACAATGATTAATATTAGTAATAACTTATAGTAGGCTTCTAAGGACTTAGCGGAAACTGGCTCTGAAAATATGTAGTGCTTATAGAACTGTATCTACGGAGGCAGCTCTAGTAATTTCGGGGATGCTTCCATGGGATCTAGTGGCGTGCGGGATGGAAGAGCAGCAAACTGGTGCTGATAAAGGGGAATGTTGGAATCGATTACTCCGCAGGTGGCAGAGTAGATGGAGCGAAACTAGGGTCGGGGAGTGGACAAGGAGGTTCATTCCAAATGTCGAGATGTGAATAAGGAGGACATTTGGTGATACCAACCACGATCTGACGCTTTTTTAACAGTTTTTAACAGGGAGTGGTTGCTTTGGGGCATATTTGACGAGGTTCAAACTTAATGAAGTGCCGAAATATCGACTGTGCGACAGTGAAGAGGAGGAGTCCATTACGCATATTTTTAAAAAAATGTCCCTATTATGGCCTCGATTAAATGGAGGCATCTGAGAATATAGGCGTTGCACAGTGGATTCCAGGGAAAGTACGGGCAGCGATGCTGCGGGATGAGGAGAGCTGGAAGTTGGTCGTTCAGTTTGCGAAGAGGGTGATCGGGAGGAGACATCTGGAGATCAGCGGGATCGCCCTCTCCCAGTAAATCAATCCTGTCCCGATCTCAGAAGGTAGGCAAACTAATTTCCTGAGCTGGTGATGAAAAAGAAGAATGAAAGTGAGAGGTGAGTGTTGGTCATTGACAGCGAGAAGGCGAATTAGGCTACGGTTCCCTTCCATGCGTTGCTGACAGTATGTAAATTTTTTAACCCAACATTTCCCTTGTAGTATTATAATAAAAACAGTTCCGAGGGAGGTGGAGGGTTCTTTGCTGATGTCGGGTCAAGTGGCCAGGCGGCGGGTTTTTGGTTGGAAGCGGGTGTGGCCTCCTTGGGGCTGGACGAGGACGCCTCAATTGAGTCCAACACTATTTACCTCATTCTGAGGGAGTGAACATGAGTTTTTCTCGCATTGAAAATGTATCACGGAACACAAAGAGATGCGGATGAAATCTCCAAAGAAAAAGAGAATAATCATTATAAACATGCAACGTATAATTCCACATATTGCCTCAAATGAACGTTTATACGTTTCGAATGGTTATTTATTTTCGTACTGCATTTTCATTTGTTTTAAATTGCGTTTTCGATGGAGATATATTTACTCTGTTTAGATAATTGTTCTAATAACGTTAAATGAGTAATTCTTTCAAAAACGAAAAGTTCATCTGAAAGTTCATTTCTCATTAATGACTTTCCTGATTCATAAAATCAGAAATAAATATCTCAAACAATTGTCGCTTACGTTATTTATTATAAAATTATTAAACAAAGGAATGATTTTCATTGAACTGAAATAGGATATAGAAAAATATATTTCTCTTTTCATTTTATAAGATAATACCGTAGTTAAAATTGAAAGGGAATTTAACAGAACACATTTTCCCGGGGAAAATGCAAGGTAATATATTTGTAGATAGAACAACGTTCCACTACGGGGATACGTTCTTGGATTTGTTTACAGAGGATACAGCCTGAGGTACTCGTGAGTAACGAAAAACGAAAAAGCTTTCTTTTGTCTATACAAATCGGATTAAGGTAGGGGTTCTATGCCTTTTATATTGTATCATTGACGACGCCTTTACGTGTTCATTTGTTCTGATTCCAAATAAATGTTATGTGCAATTTTCTATGAAACCGTACGTTACGTGCGACTTGTTATTAACTACGTTATGAAAAAGTTTTTAATGAGAAATTATTTCTTTTTAAAATTAATTTAATGAGCATGTTAATACAGTGGAGCGTCAGTAATCCGAACTAATTGAAACCAGAGCGTTTCTAATAATTAAACTTCGGATAATCAAATACGCTAATATGATACTCTCTGTCTGTAAATTGATGCCCTCCCGCAGAGGGGAGAAATTTGCGAATTGTAAAACCATTTCAGAAAACATACATCTATTTTTTTTAAGTAACTGAAACTTTCGGGAATGATGTATTTTTTATAAAACCAAGTATTTCGCATGTTTTTCGTTCTATAAAATTATTCGAAAAATACACGCTTAATGAGATATCTCAATTATTTGAATTATTGAATAAATCTTTATAATGCATCCTGCAGTTTGAAATTAATTCTATTTTATATAATGAATTTATATAATAAATTTTACTAACCTTCTTTTTGAACTGCGTCAACTTTTATTTTTACTTACGCATGGTTCGGTGGATCCACCATCATCAGAGTAAATAACACAAAATTGAAACTAAAAACATTTCTTATTTATTTAAAATCTATGGAAGATGATACATCTTCAGTCATTTGTATAAAACTCTTTATACAAATTTTCTTTTATTTTATATAAATAACTGAAGATGTATCATCTTCTATAGATTTTAAATAAATAAGAAAACTTTTAGTTTTAATTGTGTTATTTACTCTGATTATGGTGGATCTACCGAAACACGTGTAAGTAAAAATAAAAGTTGACGCAGTTTAAAAAGAAGGTTAGTAAAATTTATTATATAAATTCATTACATAAAATAGTATTGGATTATTGAATAAAATCACTTAATAATCTCAGCTAATAATTAAAAATCGGCAGTTTATTTAGTGATGGAAGTTTTCATGTTTAAATGAATCAAAAGAGTGTTGAAAAGTTACAAAAACATTGATTAAAATTTTAAACTAATGAAATATAAGGAAATATCTTCGCAGATCATCAAATAAATTCAAACGACATATTTAGGCCTACCACCCAAATTTATATTTTATTTGAAAGTTTAAAATATTATCAAACAAAAAACACCTAATTAATATAAGTGAATGCTTATTTGGCGAGCTGTTGACCGGGGCAGTTTGAAGAGAAAGGTTGTGTTTGTGCGCGATTTGATTTATGAAAATGTATTAAATAAATATAATAAGCTTATCATTATTCATAGTATAAAGTCACAGATAGATCTATGAAATGAAAATTGAGTGAAAGAACATTATTTAATTAAATTACGGCGAGAAATATAGGTATTAAAATTAAAATATGAACGGGACATTGAACAATATTCTCAAGGCGAGCGACGGACTTCACAAACGATAAGTACAGAACATTAACCGGTAAACTATTAAATATTAATTCATTTACAGCTGAGATAGACTTTACAAATTATAGTTTACTAATAATAACTAAATAATTTCTAAAATATTATAAATTTCAATTTTTATAAAAAGCCAGTCAGATTCAATTAAAATTTAATTTAAAAACCGATTTTCTTTTGTTTTATTTTGATTGACAGTTTTTTATGTGTTAATAAAATTAAAGTAAAATAAATAATGTTACAAGCTGTTATTAATTGTAAAATCAGTATTATTGTTTAAATTTAGCTAAAGCTTTAAGTTTTGTAATTAATTTAAGTGAAGTAATCAAATTGTATATTTTAATAGGCTAAGAATTAATTGTAATTGTTAATTATGTAAATAAATAATACTCTTATAAGTTAAAGGAAGTTTATTTATTACAACCAGATCCCGAATGAACCTAGGTTTAGGTGTTACAATATAATTATGAATTAAGTCACATTCATTTATGATAAATACTCAAGTTAATGAGAACGTGAAAGTTGGTTTCGTGTACGATAATAGTTTTAAAGAATAATGGAAAAGTCACATTATTAGAAGAAAACCTACCTAAAAAATTGAAGAGACAGAATTTTCTTTTTCGTAAATTACAAAAATATTTAATGGAAAGGGAATTGAAAATGAAAAGTGCTTTGTAAATATTTTCACAATAACCTTTTCTCCGTGTTTCCAAATATTTAAAATATTTAAAAAACAAGCTTGTTAAAAAATGTTTGTACTACCTTTATTTACAATGTTTTTAAATATATTGTGGTTCATTATCTGAAACCTCATTACCGGATACATAAATTTCAATACAAATATTACAACAGAAGGGCCTTACAATGTTCTTTTAACAATAAACCAACGATAAACATACATTTTAAAATTTATAAATATGAAATAATTACACTAGATGAAAAAAAAAAAATTCAAAATGATTTCATTGGGAAAAATCATGCCTTTAATTAGCAGAATATGAATCTTGTTGAAAGGTTTTCATATAAAACAATGTGGTTCGGTTGTGGAAATACTCTATATGAAAATAAATAACAATCATTAAAAAAATTAATGAGGGCCAAATTGCTTCAATTGTTTTTTTCATTGTAAAAGGTATGGCTGGTGTTCTTATTTGTCCATAGCATAAGGGAACAAAAGCAGTATTCTAAAAACAAGCATTTGAATTATTAAACAAAAAATACAATTTTCCATTGACAATACAGTGTGCTTAATTAATGACTTTTCTGTTTATTTTTGAAAATTGTGGTTTAATCGTTATACTAGTACAATTGAGTAAAGACAATTTTTGCTTTCCATATTAAACACAATCATCCAATTTGAGTAATAAATCAAATTTGTAACAAATATGACATTACTCTAAAATTTAATATCATAATTTATTTATTCATATTTAAAAAAAAAAATCTGGTGTAAAACACACACGACTTTCTCTTGCCAGTGTAAATAATAAACAATATAACCTAACATTAGTAATAAAACATTAGAAATAAACAACAAAAGTAACCTCAAAAAACATAAACTAATTTTAATCATGAGTGAAAAACCCAAAATGAAAATCAACCTCAGATTGGCTTAAAAATACGGAAAATCACTCTTTCACGCTAAACTAGGCACTGTAGAGAAAAATGCGATAAATAAAAGTTGTAGATCGTTTAATTTACCATAAATTTAATTATAGACACTTTTGTCATAAAATGCATACCAAGGCCGAAATCTTAAAAAATCTATTTTTCACACGTTTAGGCGAGAAAAAAAAACAGAAAATCGCTCATTACCGCTAAACGAAGCGTTGTACAAAAAAATGTTTTAAATAGAAGTTGTAGAATTTTCAATTTTCAACATTTTTTAATGTATGAATTTTACGCTAAAATGCATATTAAAGCCACAATCTTAAAAAAAAACAATGTTTTTAGGTGGAAACAGCCTTTCCAAGAATTTCAACAAACATGACGTACAAACACAACGAACATACACTATCATGTAGAGCATAAAAAATTTAGTAAACCAGGCGATTTTTAAAAAAACCGTAGGACCAGTTTTTGAGAAAATTGCAAATTAGTGAAAAATTACACGAATAAACTACTACTTCCGGTTAACTGATTTTGATGAAAATGTTCGTCTCGGATCCAGTAGTGATATGTAACTTAAGTTTTAAGTTTCAAGTTACGATGTTCCGTTCTTGAGATATTCTGTTCACACACACACACACACACACACACGGACCAATCGCTAAAAACATGTTTTTGGGTTTAGGGGGTCTGAAAACGTGTAGATCCAGTGAAAACTTTATTTCGAAAAATCGATATGAAAACAATACTTTCCTTCCTATATATTCATATAGGCAAGAGAAAGTAAAAATCTGGAATGAAACAATCACATAACTTTCTTTTACCAATGTAAACGATAAAAGACAATTTAATTTTAATGGAGTGGATTTAATAAGTGGATGACGATAAATGGAAATCAATCTCTGTTGGACTGATTTTGACGAGTAAAAATTTCGTGACACTTATCGCTAAAGTTCTCTCCGGGATCTGGGTAAAATAATAAATTAACAAACTGTCGTGTCGTTTAAAATTACAAGTATTTATTAAACAATATAAAATACAATTAATAATGTTACATAAATTTGCAAATATAAATTACAATGACTACAATTAAGATACTTAGGATAAAATAATAAACTAATTATAAAAAATTAATGACATTAAATTAATTTATCTTGCACTTAAATTTAACAAAGCCTACTTACGAACGATTACACGTGTCTACAATACATTAGAACTTTTTACAAATGTATCCGTACGGCCGCTCCTTATATAAGCTTACCTAACTTCTAGAAAATACATTTACAAACCTACATAAAAATACAAATTTTTTCTCTCGGTTCTGGATGGGTCTTAACACAAGGTAAAAATCTGGTGTCAAACACTCACACGACTTTCTCTTTCCAATGCATATAATGAACACTATAACCTAACATTAGCAATAAAACATTAGAAATAAACCAAAAAAACTAACCTCAAAAACATAACCTAATTTTAATAATGAGTGAATGATGCAAAATGAAAGTCAACCTCAGTTTGGCTTAATAATACGAAAAATCACTCTTTCACGCTAAACTAGGGTCTGCAGAAAAAATTCTATGAATAAAAGTTGTAGATCTTTCAATTTTTTATAAATTTTTTTATATAATTTTGTCGCAAAATCATACTAAGGTTGAAATCTTAAAAAAATAGATTTTTGTAAAATAGATTTTCATGAAAAAAAAACCCAGAAAATCACTAATTACCGCTAAACTAAGCGTTATACGAAGAAAAGTTAAAAACAAAGTTGTAGGTTTTTAAATTATCTACAACTTTTATTTCATACATTTTTGCGCTGAAATTCATATTAAAGCCGCAATGTAAAAAAACAATTTTTTTTACGAGAAAACAGCCTCTCCAAGAATTTCATCAGACATGGCGCTTACATTATCTTGTTGAGCACAAAAAATTAAGTAAATGAGGCGATTTTTCAAAAAATTGTAGGAGCCGTTTTTAAAAAAAGTGCAAAAAAGTGAAAAATGACACGAATAAACTACTACTTCAAGTTGACCGATTTTGATGAAAATATTTGTGTCGGGTCCGGTAGTAGTATTAACCTTAAGTTTCAAGTTTGTACTACGTACGGTGTTCCGTCCTTGAGATATTTTGTTTAAACACACACATGCCAATCGCTAGAAACATAATTTTTGGGTTCAGTGGGTCTGAAAACGTGTAGTATATCCGGTGAAAATTCGACATAAAACAATAGTTTCCTTCCTATATTTTCATGTAGGCAAGAGAAAGTAAAAATAAATAATTCGACGTAAAGATCGGGAAAAATCTCTAATAAATAATGAAAATAGACACCAAACAAAAATACATATTAAAATAACACATATAAAATGCATTTCAGTAATAAATATTTTCATTAGAATAAAAAATTTAAGATTAGATAGGTACTGAAATATTACCGTAAAAGGAAAACAAAAGTATAAGCCAGAAGAAAGAGCCTAGCAATATGTTATCCCAAACTGATTGAGATAAAGGTCACAAAGAAACGATTCATGTATGTGTATGATATATTGAACAGATTGAGAAATACAGTAAATACATTTAAAAAAAAACAGAGATGGAGGGAGGAAAACAGAGAAAGAGTATGTAAAAAGTGTAAAAGACAACATTGTGATGAATGGTTTCGTATGGTCCACATTTAAACTATTTCTTGGAATAAGATGTCCGATTACAATATCGTTTTATTTTATTCACTTTTTATGAGTTTATTTTTTATGATCCCAAGTTCCATTAGTTTCAAATAAGAAACTCAGATTGTCACATACTGTATAAATCCATTATGTATTTGTCGGTATGGAATAAATAAGTAAAATTTATGTTGGTTATTTATAATAGTTAATACAACAATCTATTTATCCAGGGGTCTGATTGAGATTCTCATATTACAAATAAAACGTCTCACATAAATCTTTTGATTCCAGTACGGTCTGTGACATATTTACAGATCAGGATAGGGATTTCAGTGTTTGTTGGATAGAATTTTCAAATAGGTACAGGTTCTTGGTCTGAAAGTAACCTTACTTAAAACTTGGGTGATGACGGGCAGTTCCTCATACTTAAAAGGGGAGATGGCACGATGGTTTTAACTCAAAATTTTGGTATTTTATGTTTTTCAATATTTTAGGACTAGATCTACCAGAAAAAACATTACATTACGTCAAAAAAATATTTTTTTTATGAAAAAATTAAGTTTTTGACAAGTTTACACAGAAAAATTATCATGTTGCCGAGAACGAATATTTTTCACGATTTTATACTGCTCGATTTAGTGGAAAGAGAATTTTAGTTTTTAAAATATCTGCATAACTGTTTTTTTTTTAATTCTCAGCTGTTCGTTCAGCTTTCTAAACAACTGTGAATGGGAAATTTACTTGTTTGTGTACATTTTGTGCCTTCTTGTTTCTTGCGTTTTCCCGTAAATTTAACACTTTTGCACACATTTTGTAGATTTTTAACACTAGATACATTTTTCTCAGAAAGCAATAAACCTACCAGGCTGAAATTTTTACCAGTTAATTACCTTGTATATCCACATATACCGACATTTTTATGACTTCCTCAGGTGCTCCAAAAATTAGTAATAGGTACGCAAAAAAAGTAGAAAACAATTTGTAAAAATTTTATGCTATTCGTAATTTTTAAATAAAATGGTATAGTCCAAAGATTAAATTAAAAAAATGTCAGTAGCTCAAGAAGAAACCCAACACCTATGGTGAGTAAAGTTTAATTTCCCTATCTTTTACCAATACTACGAAAAATGTACCTAAAAATAGCAAATTTAACATTGGCGGGATACAAAGTACAGTCTCCCCTTTCAATGTGACTTACTTTCTTTTTCAAAAAATATTTCCCCAGTCATTTTTCATGATTGACTTGATCCGATCGAGTCAAAAATGAGTCGGTGAAACTTGACAACTTCTTATTACTATTACATAATATTGACTATTATTATAGTTTATTATTGCATTACTAATCACTTTTTAATAATGTTATATAATGAAAAATTATTTTATTTAATTTGTTATAGTTTTCATATTACAATATTTTTTGCAATGTAAAAGTTGACTCTGGTCGGTGTCTCTATGTAGGCAACTGGTACTCAAGTTTACCACTCGCCAAACAACTGGTAGATAGAGAGACGCATTATTGATATTTATGTAGTTTTATTGAAAAATAACCCAAAATAAATTGATTATAAAGTGCATATAATATTTTATAGAAATACAAGTAAATTTTCAGAGAGACACACATCAGTCTTTCACAGTAAATTTCTCACCTAAAATCAGTCTCTCACCTAAAAAAACAGCGCCAAATAATTTAAGCCTTACAATACTCTAGACTTGAAAGGAAATTAATTAAAAAAAGCAAAGAAACCATAAAATAGGTATGGGCCTTTTAAGCAAAATTGCCAAAATTGCCTTTCTATACATTCCAAACTTCCTTCCTTTATATTCATATAGGCAAGAGAAAGTAAAAAATTGTGACTGTAATTTCTGGAAGGGAACAACTCATTAACAGGCATCAATTCACATGAAGGAAGAAATCCATTATTCCTTTGAAGGCGTGGCATCACTTAGAGCCGCAGACAAAACATCAATGGGCATTTTGTCATTCTGCCCTGCTATAGATTGCGACCGGTGTCCATGAGACATTCAGAGTATATCGCTCTGTGCACACGACGAAACAGCATACTGGATCATGAGGAAGTCCTAAATGGGTATTACTATTCCAAGGAAATAATAACTCCACACCTTCCAGAGAATATAGAATCGTAAAATCAATTATTTTTTTTACAATATATCACATGTGCCTAAAGAATAGAAAAAGTGTAATTACCCTAAAACAATAAATAATTATGTGCACATCGTTACAAAATTTTTACAGTTTTTAAACTACAGGCTGTACATAACCGCCAGTAATATTTAAATTAAAACAAATGATTGCTATGTACCATAAATTAAGGCATACAATTTTGTAAACGATACTTCTATTTAATATTGGTTTCTCATTTCTTGTTGTTAGTTTTTAAACAAATGTATTTTACAGAGATAAATTATTATGAAAAATTGGTAAAAGTATTTTAAAATTATTGAACCATTAAAAAATTATTAAAAGATCCCTTTTTGATTTGTCAGAAAACTTTTAATAATTCTATACTATTAACGGAAGAGAATTTGGTCCGTTTTCTTTTCTGTAAATTTCTTTTTGAAAGGAGGAGGTATCAATGATCTGAAAATCCAAAGTTAACTTTATAATTTCCTTTTTTTATCATACAAAATTCAAAAGAAATCCTTTCTTAACTTTTGATCAAAACCAACAATTTTTAAGCAGTCTTTATAACAACATAAGGTTTGTTAGCGGTAGTTGCCTCAAGTATTTTCCAATACTTATTGAACGAATCTATAAAATGCTTAATAAGAAATGGAACTTTCTTGAAGATTAAAATTTTTTTTAAATCAAAAATTCTAAAATTTGTATAGTCTTATTATATGAAGTCGTTTCATTGGATTTAAAAGGAACATCTGGAAAACCAACTTCGTTACCAATTTAAGCAATGGGTTCAAACTATTTTCACGTTTGTATATATATATATATATATATATATATATATATATATATATTAGCGAGTTTGTTTTACAGCTGTCGCTGTCTCTCGCATCCTTCTTCTTCTTCATGTAGCATCTCCATTACGAAGGTGTGCTAGCATCATGGCAATCCTGACCTTGGAAACTGTAGCTCTAAATAGGTCGATGGATGACAAATTAAACCACTCTCGCAGGTTCCGTAGCCAGGAGGTTCTTCTTCTTCCAACCGATCGTTTGCCCATAATCTTTCCCTGGATGACAAGATGAAGGATTTCATATTTTGGACCTCTCAAGACATGGCCGAGGTACACCAGCTTTCTCTCGCATTCTAATAACCTCCAAATTTGTCTGTCCAAGCAGTCACTGTCTGTCAGTCCTCTCGCCTGCATCGCCACCTCCATGCCATACTGCCAGGAGTGCTTCGGCCTTCCTCTTTTCCGGCTTGACTCAGGGACCCAGTCCAATAATATCTTTGGCCATCTCTCAGGAGGCATTCTCTTCACATGCCCATACCACTTCAAACTCTTTGCCTCTATCCAATCAGAAATATTCTCAGTCAGACCCATCTTCCTTCGAATATCATCATTTCTCACTCTGTCCATTCTTGTATATCCACAACATCGCCTCCAATAATCCATTTCCAAAGCCTTGAGCTTAGCTTCATACCTTTTATTCACCTCCCAAGTTTCTGCACCGTATGTTCCAATGGTTTCAATGACTGTGCTGTAAATGCGAATCTTATTTTTCTTTGTTATTTTTCCATTCCATAGGACACTGTTCAACTGCCTTATTGCTGACCGCGCTTGACCAATTCTTGCATTTATTTCCTCATTGCTTCCCCCATTTGACGATAGCACAACTCCGAGGTATTTGAATCTTCTTGTTGCCTTTATGATTTCACCTCCAAGACTCAAATCCTTAGCATTTCCTCCAACAACCATATACCCTGTTTTCATTCTGCTTATTGATAGACCCCAGTTTGTGTACTCCTCATCCAGTTTCCGTAGCATGTAGTCAATGTCTTGTTCATCTTCAGCTATAATAACCTGATCATCAGCAAAGTGCAATGAGTACAACCTTTTATCTCCAACAAGGATACCCATGTTGCAACATTTCCTTCTCCAGACTTTCAGTGCTTCATTCAAATATATTTTGAACAGTGTAGGAGCAATGCAACATCCTTGTCTTAATCCTTTACTAATGGGAATTTCATCTGTGATTTTTCCACGCACTTTGATATTTGATGTCATATTCTTATATAGTTGCTAGACAGCATGAATGTATTTCACACTTATGCCCTGATTCTTCATGGCCATCCAAAACTTTGAGAGAGGGACACTATCATAAGCCTTAGTAAGATCCACAAAAACAATATGAGTAGCTTGATTATGAGCTATCCTCTTGTCTGTTAACTGTTTCAAAGAGAAAATGCTGTCTACACACGATCTTCCCGCTCTGAAGCCATTCTGCTCCTCCACATCCATGACTTCCTTCTCAATTCTGTTCTTCAGGACTTTCCCATACACTCGAGACAATGAATTTGTTACACTTAAACCCCGATAATTATTGCAGTCTCGACAGTCACCTTTTTTATAAAGATTACTGATATAAGACTTTGTCCACTCAGGTGGTAGGTCTTGACCTCGAAAGAATACGGTGAATACATAGGCTAGCAATCTCAACAGAGTCTCTGAACCATGCTTTAAGAGTTCATTTGGCACACCATGAGGACCAGCCGCTCTTCCATCTTTCAAATTAGCAATCACTGCTTTTACCTCATCAACAGATATTTCATCATCCTCATCATACTCTATGTCACCCGCTGTTGTATCAGCCTCCAAGAACTGAGGCCTGGTCTCACTGAGCAGCTCAGAATAGTGCTTTTTCCATGCATTTTCATCTATAGTGTTCAAACTACTCTTTTCCTGCTTGTTTGTTCTCAGTTACTTTACTGTCTTCCATGCCTCTCTTGACTTTGTTGATCCCATATATCTGTCGACCTCTGCACATTTCAGCTCCCACTGCTGATTTTTAGCTTGGATTACCAACTTTTTCACCTCTGAGTTCATTCTTGCATACTGACGTCGGTCCTCAGCATCCCTCGTTGTAAGCCACTTATGGCATGCTTGCTTCTTCTCCTTCACCGCCTGGTCAATATCGGGTGTCCACCAACCGGTAGCATCCTGTTCCTTGAATTTTGGAACCTGTCCCAGGGCCTCCAATGCTGCTTGAGTGATACTGGAAACAATGTCCTGATACATTTGATTTGCTGAGGAATATGTCACATTTTGTAGCTTCTGGTCCAGTCGCCGTTTATATAAGTATGAAGTAGAAGGATCATTCAAGCTCTGGATATTAAATTTGTTTTCCTCTAATGGAGTCAAATCCGAAGTTGATTGCTGGTTCTGATTTTCTATATTTTTCAAATGATGTTTGAAAGGGAAATAGCACACTGCCCGAAGAAGGTGATGGTCTGATCCACATTCTGGCCCTCTTAGTACTCTTACATCTTCAAAGTGTATTTTTGTATTTTGCTTCGCCACGACATAATCAATTATAGATTTTATTTTTCTAGCAGGCTGAGTGTATGTGTACTTGTGAATTTCTTTATGTTTATAAAACCCATTTAAGATCTGCAATGAGTTTTGTTCACAGAACTGTATCATTCTCTCACCACCATCATTCAGCCTCACATCTCCATATTTCCCCACAACTTTATCATCCAATCTATTTCCTGTCCAACCATTGAAATCACCCAGGACAATAACCTCTCTGCGATCACCAATCACTTCAATATGCTCTGTCAGTGCTTCATAAAACTCATCCTTTTCAACATCATTTGCATCATTTGTTGGAGCATATACTCCAAAAATCTATAAGCTGTGTCCTTTCCACTCAAGTGACAGTCTAATGAGTCTTTTATTTATTTGTTCCCATCCTTTAATCGATCTTCTTAGTTTTTTTGAAATCAACACAGATACTCCAGCTTTGGCTCGTTTCTCCTTGTCCACTCCACTATAAATATGCACAAAGTTTCTCACTTCCTCACTACCCTGCCCCTTCTTCTTAGTCTCCGTTAAAACGATGATATCCGATTTGATTCCTTCCAATTCTGTGATGACCTCGTCAACCTTATTTCTCCATCCCTGCACATTCCAAGTACTAATATTCAAAGTCCGTTTCCGTTTTCCAAGTCGTTTACTGTTTCCTTGTTTATTCCGTTGCAGGCAGTCCGAGTTCCGAGGCTGGTTTTTAGGATTTTTTGCGGTAAGAATTTTTACAGATGACAGGGTGCAGGCCTATCGATCTAACCCTCTACCAGAAGGATCGGTCAATTTTCTTTCAGGGTTTTCTTCCCTCAGCCTTTGATAAACCAATATCACATCTACAAGGCAGCAGCATTTCTTTGAGTACTTCTTTGTCTGGCTCCTACCCCTCGACCTGTCTGGCTTGGGAGGCTCTGCCAGTAGTTACACTACCGCCGGCATAGCTCTCGGGGTCAAAGGAGCACACGAGCCCCTCCACCAACGTCAAGGTCTTGTACTCACTAGGAGGAGACTAGGAGGAGATTGTGCAATACATAAAAAAAACGACTGGCTTGAATTTGTTGTGTTATTCACTAAAAGAACAAAATATTGTTTTTAAGTATTAAACTAATTCGGACTGTTAATTGTTTACCAAAATCTTCCTCGTTTCGGTAGGCGAAAAAATTCTTTTGGAACTTAGTAAATAAAAAATATTGGTTAAAGAGTGGAACACTAAATAAATAAATCTTTATTTATCAGCGATCAAAAACAGGAATAAATTTCGTCATATTTAGTAATATCCACTACAATAAAATCTATTTTAACAAACAATTTAAAAAAAGTTGTTTACAACCTAATAATACGTAAGTATTGACTAAAAAACGTAACTTTTGTATATATACGAAGTGTGGCTATTAAATAACGAGACTGACGTAAAAAATTTTATTTTTATTTTATACTTAATCACTTATTGTCACCTTCAATATACACTCCTTCTCTATTTCTACAACGCTCCATGCGAATTTTCCATTGTTGGAAACAGTGCTGGAAGTCATCTTTTGTCAGCTCCTTCAGGACACGTGCCGCTTTCTCTATTACAGCTTCCACAGACACAAATATTGTCCCTTTTAATGCAGATATCACCTTAGGGAACAGGTAGAAGTCACAAGGTGTAAGATCTGGTGGATAAGATGGATGTTCCAACACTGAGATGCTGTACTTGGCTAGGAACCTCTTGACAGATAACGCGGAATGAGCTGGCGCATTGTCTTGGTGGAGAACCCATAATTTGTCCTTCCACATTTCGGGGCGTTTTCCATACTCTTTGACGTAGTTTAGAAAGCACCTCAAGGTAGTAATATTGATTAATTATTTAACCTTCAGGTACACAATCCTATGGATATAAAAAAAAACAATCATAATTACTTTAAATTTTGACTTGCTCATTCGAGCTTTTTTGGCTCTCAGTAAAGTTCGGCTCTTCCAGTGCATGGATTGGCGCTTCGTTTCTTGATCATAAGTAAAAAAAAAACACGTTTCATCACATGTTATTATCTTCTACCTGTTTTCTAAGGTAAAATCTGCATTAATAGGGACAAGATTTGAGTCTGTGGAAGCTATAAAAGGTGAAAGCAGCACGTGTCCTGAAGGAGCTGACAGAAGATGACTTCCAGCACTGTTTCCAACAATGGAAAATTTGCATGGAGCGTTGTAGGGATAGAGAAGGAGTGTATATTGAAGGTGACAATAAGTGATTATGTATAAAATAAAAATAAAATTCTTTACGTCAGTCTCGTTATTTAATAGCCACACTTCGTACAACACTAAGAAGAGGCTTATCCTTGGAAAATTATTATTAAATTGTACTGGAATGTTTTAATTTTATTGTATGATATAATATTTAGATTGTGAAAAGAAGATATTGTTGTAAATAATTTTGATTTGTGAAAAGAAACACATTTTTTTATTGTTAAACTTAGTGCACCTATCTGTGGAGTGCAATTAACATATAACAATAGTATAAATTTCGATCAATAAGGTGGCGTTACAAAGAACAACAAAACCTATCTGACATAAAATAAAATAAAAAATTAACAATATTTTACTTTTTACATTAAAATTCAACAGAAAAGGTTTCATATCCTTTTATACAATTCTCAGAAAGAAAATAATGAGTTTACAACGACGATGCGTTGTTCGTTTACATTAAAATTGCGTAGAATAAATATTTTTTGTATGCATTTCTTTTGTTAAAAATATACGAACTAGGTTGACAAAAAGAATAAATATATGCAGCTGCCGTCTGAATTACATGTCTTTTTCAGACTATTTTGTATAAATAAAAAAGAAAATAAAGTAACTGCTGAGAAATAGGTCCACTAGAAGCCGGCAGCTTATTTGCATGCGGTACTTTTGTATGTGTATATATGTTTATTGTAGTCGGTTATATATTTAAGAAAGGTGATACGAAGGTTTCTGCCTACATTTGGAATGATGAAGGGAAACTAGAGAAGAAAGTATTGGGCTTGACATTTTATATTGGACAGCATGCTAAGAAGGGCGACACGCATGTCTTAGAGAGACCTTCACGTTACACATAGTACACATCTCTCATATTTACCAGCCCGTTCTTTCGTTGAATACCTTTACATTTCTAGCCGTATTTGTTGTTAAACATATGTTAATATGTCTGCATAAAAAATCTAAGATAAATTCATCGATTCTGTTAACCAAATGATAATGAAGTAGATTATGGTAATCAAATTGATATAGTAGAATGGTTAACGTTTTTCCTTTTTCACTTTCTCTTGCTTTGTTAGAATATATTATACAGAACGAAAGTATTGTTTTCATATCGATTTCCCGAAATCGAGTTTTCACCAAAAATACACTTTTCAGGCCTTTAAACCCAAAAAAAACATGTTTTTAGCGATAGGTGAGCGTGTGTGTGTGTGTGTTTGTTAATGGAGGAGGTGTACAAAGAAACTTGGAACTTGAAAAGAGGCAAGGGGCGTTCACCCCATTGCTTCGGTGGTAGATTTTAGGTATATGTGTGTATATGAACGAAGTGTACGAAGTTGAAACTTGGAACTTGAAATGAGGCAAGGGGCGCTCACCCTATTGCTTCGGTGGTAGTTTTCAGATGTGTGTGTGTGTGTGTGTGTATGAACGACGTGGACGAAGTTTAAATTGGACTTTAAAAAGAAACAGGGGGCGCTCACCCCACTGCTTTGGTGGTAGATTTCAGGTGTGTTTGTGTGTGTGTGTGTGTGTGTGTGTGTGTGTGTGTGTGTGTGTGTGTGTGTGTGTGTGTGTGTGTGTGTATGTGTATGTGTATAACCAAAGTGTACGAAGTTGAAACTTGGAATTTGAAAAGGGGCAGGGGTGTCCCTCTTGTTTTGGTGGTAGTTTCCCTAGCCGGATCTTGAAGTACATGCTTATCACTTTCGTTTGACTCGGTTGCGGGTTCACTGAAACGAAATCAGTGAACTTGATGATTGAACTCCAACCCATTCCGGGCGTGGTCGTTTTAGTTTAGCCGGGAAATAGATAAAGTGTCAAGGACTAAACCCCGTACTACTTTACTTGTTAAACCTGGGCACGTGAGGATTGCTAACCTGTGCGAGCGAGTTTTCCTAGAAAAAGATTAAGGTGTTCCTTTTCTGAGATCTTTTAAACCACTTTATTTTTAAATCATTTTCACATTATCTAGTTTTAGTTTTATTTTTCAAAATGTTATTTTAAAATTGTTTTTATTTTCTGAAATTTTGGTAGATAATGTAGTCCTCGAAAAAGTAACACAATGCAATTGTTTAGGTTGGGACATCGAGTCTGATCAAGATTTAAATAAAGAGAAGAAAGTTGGCAAATTTTAAGCAGTGTACGGCAATATTAGCAGAACCCTAGGCCGGAAAACGAGGAAATAAACTCAAAGTTTTACAAGATGATGGCTGCCCCAGTCTTACTGTGAGGAAGTGAGTCGTTGATTAGTACCAGATCTCAAGAGAGTAGCGTACAGGCGGCGGAGATGCGATTCCTACATAGAGTAAAGGTTGCAGTCGTAGGGACGAATTAAAAAATGAGGACCTAAGAACGAAACTGATGTTTGCAACCTGAATGGTAAATATCGAAGTCGATGGAGGGAGCACGTAGAGTTTCCTGAGCTCCTTAAGCCTGAGGGAAGAATCCTTCTTAGTGTTTTGGAATACAGACCGGAGGAGAGATGTTGGGAGACTACGCAAGAGATGGGAATAATTCAACAGTTCCTCGTTGTTATGAGTTGGAATACGGTTGCCTAATCCTTGATTGTAAGATGAAGACGTTTAAAAATTTTCAGTTCGAATTTATTAATAATCTGAGCATCCTAAATTGATGTACCTTTTTAAGTACCTATTTTATGTATGAATGTTTCCTAAATATACATATTCATATAAGTACCCCAAAATAAAATGAAATAGGGGATGGATTTGTTTAGATCCTAGGTATATTTGTGGTTACTTATGAGTGTTTCAAAATTACAATAGGTTTTTGGTTATATTGCAGTGTGGATTATTGACCACAATTCACGAAAATTACGTAAAGTTTTTCCTGATTGATAAGGGTTCGGCCTGAGACATCTCTTTTAAAAAAACAATATTGGTTTTTATTTTCCTTGGAGATGTGCACTCTGCCTGCTTTCGGAATGCGATTGAACAAATGCTGCGTAGACCCGATGGTAAAGTTGTCAACCGTGTACTGCTGGTTATAAACATACAAATGGTTATAAAGTCATATAGTTGTTACTAAATAAAGCAACAAAATTTGGTCAACTTACTTTTAAACTTACGTATTATACACATATTTATAAGCTATAAACAAATTAGCTACTTTCACGGACAATTTAAGATACATTAGCGTACTTACTTTTATAAAAATACAGTCAATTAAATATTATCCTCGAGTACGATTCTGTAGAATTATGAATGAGCTATGAGCTTTAAAATATACTTAATTGAGAACCCTTCCGTACAAGTTTTACATAATCCTAATGAATGGGTAGTATGGGTAAATGGGTAGTAGTATGGGCTCACATTAAACGCTAAGAAGACAAAATACATGGTCATTACTAAACGTGACAATCCACAAAAACAACTTTTTGCTGGGCAAGACAGAATCGAATAAGTGGAAGCCTATAACTATCTGGGAACCCGAGTCAACTGCGGTGCAAGCCACCTGTCAGAAATAAAAATCAGAATTGAAAAAAGCCAGGGCAGAATTCCTAAAACTGAGACTCCTTCTATCGGCTTGCGACCTGAGCCTCGAAACTAGGACCCGCCTCTTGAAGTGCTACGTCTTTTCCATCCTCTTGTATAAGGTAGAGGCGTAGACACTCAACAAAGAATGTGAGACCCGTCTACAAGCGTTTGAAATATGGATCTACCGGCGTATACTTTGAATACCGTGGACAGACAGGGTCAAAAATATAGAAGTCCTCAGAAGAATGGGGAAAGAGCTGGAAATCCTGCAAAGCATAAAGATAAGGAAACTGACATACTTTGGACACATCATGAGGGGACCTAAATACGAGATTCTGCATCTCATAATCCAAGGAAAAATCGTCGGTAAACGCTCGGTGGGACGCAGAAGAATATCCTGGTTAAGAAACCTGAGAGAAGCGTTTAACTGTTCGTCGCATGACCTTTTTAGAGCAGCAGTAGACAAAGTACGACTAACCATGATGATAGCCAACCTCCGTAATGGAGATGGCACCTGAAGAGAGAATGAATCCAGGGCCAAAATAAGGGTGCTTTAAAAAGTATTACAAAATCATAAATGGCAACTGTAAATAGTTTTAAGTACTCATTATGTATTATATAAAAAATGATCTACGTAAAAGCTTTCATCTTTTTTTTACTACAACTAACAACATAAGCGGTAGTAAATTTTAATTACGATAAAATGCCTACTCTACTATATTTTATTTTATATTCTGAGTTGCTTTCATACGTATTGAATTCAAAGGCAAGAGAAAATAACTAAAATACGAATATATTTTCAAATAAACCGGAATTTATAATAATTCTAAAGATATGAAATAATTGTACAATTCCGCTTTCAAGTTTTGTTTAATATTTACTAATCTGTTAATACGTTTTAACTATTATAAATTTCTATTCAATGAATTTTGTGTTTTAAAATTAATAAAACATAAAATAATAATATATGATATTTCCCATAACAGGCGAGTTGAGTTTTATATTATTTACACTCAATCTGCTAGTTCCAGGGCTACATGAAATAAAGTTCTGGTTCTTATCATGTAGTCAGCCAATTATATGACTGAAGCCATTAGGAACAGAAGAAGTAAAGATGTAAAATAACCTAGTCAGAGTTGTCTTTTCTGAAAGTAACTAATTTCATTAAAAAGCCAGATCCTATGATGAATGAAGTGAAGGTGTCATTTGCAGGGTGGAAAGTACGAGGTGTGGCTATTAAATAACGAGACTGACGTTGTAAAAAATTTTATTTTAATTTTATACATAATCACTTATTGTCACCTTCAATATACACTCCTTCTCTATCCCTACAACGCTCCATGCAAATTTTCTATTGTTGGAAAAAGTGCTGGAAGTCATCTTCTGTCAGCTCCTTCAGGACACGTGCCGCTTTTTCTTTTACAGCGTTCACAGACTCAAATCTTGTCCCTTTTAATGCAGATTTCACCTTAGCGAACAGGTAGAAGTCACATGGTGCAAGATCTGGTGAATAAGGTGGATATTCTAACACTGAGATGCTGTACTTGTTTAAGAACTTCTTAACAGAGAACGCGGAATGAGCTAGCATTGTCGTGGCGGAGAACCCATTATTTGTCCTTCCACATTTCGGGGGTTTTTTCCTTACTCTTCGACTCAGTTGAGAAAGTACCTCAAGGTAGTAATATTGATTAATTGTTTAATCTTCAGGTACACAATCCCATGGATATAAAAAAAAAACAATCATCATTGCTTTAAATTTTGACTTGCTCATTCGAGCTATTTTGACTCTCGGTGACGTTCGGCTCTTCCAGTGCATGGATTGGCGCTTCGTTTCCGGGTCATAAGTAAAAAAACCAAGTTCCATCAAATGTTATTTATCTTCTACCTGTTCCCTAAGATGAAATCTGCATTAAAAGGGAAAAGATTTGAGTCTGTGGAAGCTGTAAAAGGGAAAGCGGCACGTGTCCTGAAGGAGCTGACAAAAGATGACTTCCAGCACTGTTTCCAACAATGGAAAATTCGCATGGAGCGTTAAAGGGATAGAGAAGGAGTGTATATTGAAGGTGACAATAAGTGATTACGTATAAAACAAAAATCAAATTTTTTACAACGTCAGTCTCGTTATTTAATAGCCACACCTCGTAGATGCTTTTCAGAAGGCCTGGAATGCTGATAAGCTTACTTTTCCATTCAGTGAGGAAGGCAATTGTAAAACATCTCACTTCTCGTTTAGTTTAGTAAAGCCTCAAGAGGTTCAAACCAGCCTTTTGGCTGATGACTTAAACAACAACATTTAATATTACGAAGGTAATGCCGAAAGTCTGTGAAATAAATTTAATTGTTTATTTTATTAATATTATGTGATTGTTATTTAACAATAAACAGCAGTGTTTCTTTTAAGTTTAATACATCGTAAGAATTTACATAAAAACTTCCCACTCTTTTTTTTATCAAAATAAAGTTAATATTTAATAATTGAATAAATTAAATAAATAAATAAAATAAATAATTAAATAAATTAAATAATCCACTAGAACAAGATTTAGGAATTAAAGCAGACTTACCATGGATCAGTAAAATAAATAAAAAAAACAGAGCAATTAAGAAGTAAAGAATTACAATATGTAAATTACTTGCAATTTGAGATAACTTTTGTTTAGTGCAAATTATAACAAATTGATGACAGGACTGGTAATGTAATGTACATACTAGATAACTGTAATACAAGTTGCCTAATTAACGAATGGAAGGGAGTTTTTGTTATACGTAGAACATATAATATATGCGACGTGGAAATTTGTGCTACATGAAGTACTAAATCAAATTATTTAGGTACAAGAATTGATTGCTTTTGTATTGTTAATTATTTGATACACTAATAGATAATACTTTGTTTTATAGTTTAGAACAGTTAGATGACCTGTTTAAATACTAAAGCATTACATTTTAATGGTGTTGATCTAGGAAATCCT
This sequence comes from Catonia carolina, assembly GCA_035578175.1. Classification (NCBI taxonomy): domain Eukaryota; kingdom Metazoa; phylum Arthropoda; class Insecta; order Hemiptera; family Achilidae; genus Catonia; species Catonia carolina. The sequence goes on along the minus strand of JAQMRL010000004.1, from coordinate 65,275,689 downwards.
GTAATTAACATAGATATAATTGACAGCTTATACTCTCCCGGTACCACGATGATTGTGTATGCGTCCATTTTTACTTTCTTGCTTGTATGAATATATAGGAAGGAAAGTATTGTTTTCATATTGATTTTTTGAAATTGAGTTTTCACCGAATATACACGTTTTCAGGCCCCCTGAACCCAAAAAACATGTTTTAGCGATTGGTGTGTGTGTGTGGGGGGAGGGTGCGCGCGCGCGTTTGTTTGCGCGTGCGTGTGTGTGTGTGTGTGTGCGCGTGCGTATGTGCGCGCGTGCGTGCGTGTATATATGTGTGTGTGTGTGTGTGTGTGTGTGTGTGTGTGTATGTGTGTGTGTGTGTGTGTGTGTGTGTGTGTGTGTATGTGTGTGTGTGTGTGTGTGTGTGTGTGTGTGTGTGTGTGTGTGTGTGTGTGTGTGTGTGTGTGTGTGTGTGTGTGTGTGTGAACAGAATATCTCAAGAACGGAACCTCGTACAAACTTGAAACTTAAGTTCAAGATACTACTACCAGACCCGACACGAACATTTTCATCAAAATCGGTCAACTGGAAGTAGTTTATTTGTGCAATTTTTCACTTTTTTGTGACTTTCTCAAAAACGGCTACTTCATTTTTTTTAAAATGGTCTCATTTAGTAAATTTTATATGCTCTACAAGATACGGTAGGCGCCATATCTGCTGAAATTCTTGGAAAGGCTGTTTTCTCGTAAAAAAATTGTGTTTTTAAGACTGCGGCTTTAATATGCATTTAACGCAAAAATTTATATAATAAAGGTGGTAGATAATTTTAAATCATACAACTTTTGTTCCAAACATTGTTTTGTATAACGCTTAGTTTAGCGGTATTTAGCCATTTTCTGTTTTTTTTTTCATAAAAATCTGTAAAAAGATCGATTTTTTAAAAATTTCAGGGTAGTACTATGCATTTCACGACAAAAGTGTAATAATCAAATTTATAGAAAATTTAAAGATCTACAACTTTTATTTAAAACATTTTTCCCTACAGAGCTTCGTTTAGCGTGAAAAAACGATTTTTCATGTTTTTAAGCTAAACTGAGGTTGATTTTCATTTTGGTCTTTCACTCACGATTTAAATTAGTTTGTGTTTATTGAGGTTAGTTTTTTGTTTATTTCTAATGTTTTATTAATAATGTTAGGTTATATTGTTAATTATTTGCGTTGGCAAGAGAAAGCTGTGTGAGTGTTCCACACCAAATTTTTACAATTAGTTTTTTATAAACTTTATAAAATTCGACGGATCAAAATATTATCTTATTAGGCTTAGTCTAATGATTATTGTACTAACTATTATTATATAGCTAAATTACAAAATGCATTTAATTACAAATAAGAAACTTAAAAGATGCATGTAAAATAAATTTCATTTCTAAATTAAAACCATAAATATAAATAAAAGGGTTGGAAATGAGTTTAGAATCAAGCGACGGAGCCGAACAAACAAGGAACAAATAAACTGGCTTATCAACAGCAAAGGCTAGAAAATACGAAATACCACAACCTACGTCAGGCATTCTTTCGCATTCTAGTATAAAAATAACGCTAGCGTAAAAATAAATAAAGCCTACGTATTACCAACAAAACAATATTAAAAATTACATTCATGAAATAATATATATATATATATATATATATATATAGTATATCCGTTACATTCTTCCTCTTTAAAAAGAAAACGGAAAAGGGCTAAATTAAATTTTTTTCTTATTCCACATGATATGTAGACCGTATTAAATTGAACTTTGGGATCAGAAAACAACAAAAAAAAACATATTCAAATACAGTGTCTGTGTTTTTCCAAATGATGTTAATTTTTAATTAAATTTAAGTTGGTATGTAGACAATTAATTATAATAATGTCAAAAAAGACTAAAAAACCTAATTTTAAATTTTGTAGAATTTGTATAATATGGTGTCTTTGTCGGTGTAGATCGTTACATTCTTCAACAGTATTCTGTCAATTTAATGATAGGAGTTAATTCAAGGAAATTTAGATTTTAAGTTGTAAATCAAAGTAAAATAATCATATATTTTGTCTCTGCTTAAAAGCAACTTAAAACAAAAAAAAATAAATAAAGTTTAAAAAAATCTGGTGTGAAACACTCACACAATTATTTCTTGGCAATGCAAATAATTAACAATAAACCTAACATTAGTAATAAAACATTAGAAATAAAAAAAAAAATTAACATCAATAAACATAACCTAATACTAATCATGAGTGAAAGACGCAAAATGAAAATCAACCTCAGTTTGGATTAAAAACACGGAAAATCACTCTTTCACGCTAAATTAGGCTCTGTAGAGAAAAATTCTCTAAATAAAAGTTGTAGATATTTTAATTTCCTATAAATTTAATTATAATTTTTTGTCGTAAAATGCATAATACGGCTAAAATCTTTAAAAAATCGACTTTTCTACATGATTTCGCGAGAAAAAACAGAAAATCCCTAATTACCGCTACACTCAGCGTTATTAAAAAAAAAATAAATGTTTGAAATAAAAATTGTAGGATTTTCAATTCTCTACAACTTATGTTATATACAATTTTGCTCTAAAATGCGTATTAAAGCTGCAATCTTAAAAAACAAACAATTATTTTACGTGTAAACAGCCTCTCTAAGAATTTCAGCAGACATGGCGCCTACCCTATTTTGTAGAGCATAAAAAAATTAAGTAATGCAGGCGATTTTTAAAAAAATCGTAGGACCAGTTTTTGAGAAAATCGCAAAAAAGTGAAAAATTACACGAATAAACTACTACCCCCGGTTGATTTAATCAAAATGTTCGTGTCGGGTCCGGTAGTAGTATGTAACTTAAGTTTCAAGTTTCAACTTCGTACGGTGTTCCATTCCTGAGATATTTTGTTCACACACAAACAGACACGCGCGCGCACACACACACACGCACACACGCACACACACACACACATAGACCAATCGCTAAAAACATGTATTTTGGGTTCAGGGGGTCTGAAAACGTGTAGATCCGGTGCAAACTCTATTTCGAAAAATTGACATGAAAACAATACTTTCTTTCCTATATATGAGGAGGTAACATGCAAAACGTGTTTTGTCACAAAAAATTAAAAATTGAGTTAGTGGCGCCATTGCATTCTCCTGCATGAAATACATTATATTTAGCTGTGCTTTCAATCAAATAAAATTTTGTCCAATGTTAAAAGCATATTAAAAATTACTGTTTTGTGCAGAACATGTTTTGTCCATCATCAAGATTCGGTCAAAAAGTGTTTTGTCCATCTGACCAATAAGAGCGCTTCAGTCTACCAATCAGCTGTGTGGAATGCATTCTCATTATTTCACACTATTACCATTTTATAATAGTGTTGAGGTATCATCCACACTATACAACCATTTCTCAACAGTTGATTTTAAAGGCAAGACTTTGCTTTAATTGTTTAGTGAAAAAAAAGTTATGTAGATTAATTATTGAAAAAGATGTTTGGTGATGACTGGGTAAACATCATCTGATCACCGCCTTAAATGGTATTCATCATTGATATTCGAAGAGCCGTCAGCAGAGTGTGAAGCACAGGTCATCTTCTGCGATTGTCTTGAAGAAGAAAGATGTGATCTTCGGATTTAAACTTTTGAATCATTATTACTTTTATTAACTTTATTATAAGACTTCGTATAATATGTTTAATAATTTTTTAATACGTAGCCTACATTCAGTATATCATTTTTTAATATATCATATAAAAAATTACCATAAAAAATCATTATATAATATCATCTTTTTAGTGTATCAATTTTTTATATTTATTATTAATTACTTTCAATATGTCATCTTTTAATTTTTATGAATTATAAGTAACTTTAAATTTTTATACTGTCTTAAAATAATAAATAAGTCCATTACAAAAAAAAACTTTGTCTACATAATTTCCACTCAAACCAAGTTATGTCCATTACTTTCATGCAGAACGTGTTTTGTCCAAATTTAAAATAACGTTTTTGAACACTTTTCCCATATCAATATTTTCAAAAATTGTTTATTTAGCGCTTTTTATCATCCTTTAAATGCTGGTAGCTAAACCCCGTATTAAATCTGCAGTAAAATCAAAACAACAGTTTTTTGGTTTTAGTGTAAAATGACATTATTGTGACAAAACACGGTTTGCATGTTACCTCCTCATATTCATATAGGCAAGAGAAAGTAAAAAAATGAATAAATAAAATAAAACAAAAGACAGTAGTATTTATGGAAATGTATTGGCCTATTTTCCCACGATGCGTGCTTACTATTTGCTATACTACATCCAACAGTCATTTGAGACAGTGGGAAAGATAGGCTATTCCATTTAACATTGGTTGTACAGAGCAATACGCTCTCTGCTACTATCTCTCCTACAAACATAATTAGTATTTAATTAATAACGTATAAGTTTTAGTTGTATTGTAATTTAAACTAATAATTGTAATTGTATTGTAATAAATGTATTATAATTTAAACTAACTTTATCTTAATTGAGAAAACACAGGCAAGCCATCGCCGGTATTTTATACAAGATTCAAGCAACTCGTTAATCTCTTTTAAGGATTTTATGGTAGGTGCGGTTTTTCCAATGTTATTATTTCTGGATTTGTGTGTTTAGAATAAAAATGAGAGTATGATCGTTTGGTCCGGTGGTTACAGTGTCTAAGTTGAGTTCTCAATGTATAACAGAATTTCGTACAAAAGTAGTGGCTACATGTGAATTTTATTTTATCTTTATTTTTGTTTAATTTCCAAGCCCACGTTAAAAAGAAGAGAGAAATTCGGGCTAAGGTATAAAAAATTGTACTGGCTACTAGGGAGAAGATCCTCATTATCAGTCTATAACAAAATTCTCCTCTTCAAACAGACGATAAAGCCTGTCTGGACGTATGGTATGCAACTCTGGGGATGTACCATATAAAGTAATATAAATATCATTCAACGTTTCCAAAACAAGGTGCTGAGAAAGGTCGACGCACCCTGGTTCATAAGGAATATCGACCTCCACAGAGATCTACGAATGAATTTCGTCTCCAGCGAAATCCAGAGGTTCGCACAGAAGCATGAGGAGAAACTTTACCGCCATGACAACGTTGAAGCAATCTAGCTGCTTGACAACGGTAATCTTGTCCGAAGGCTGAACAGAAAGAAACCATTTGAGCTTGTGTAGTGTCAGTGTTTGAAATCAGAGCAGTGTTAGTGTACGATTAGAATTTTAGTGTTAAATTTAAGTGCACAATATAAGCGTAGTGTACATACTGTGTTATATTAAATTAAGTACCAAGGTTCTGTTGAGCATCTCTGTAGTAATATTGTCAATAGTAGTTTAAGTTAGAATAAAAATACTCATTAGTCTTAAGACTAGATCGTAATATACATATATACAAAAAAAAAAATCTGGTGTGAAACACTCACACTACTTTCTCCTGCCAGTGCAAATAATTAACAATAAACCTAACATTAGTAATAAAACATTAGAAATAAACAAAAAACTAACCTCAAAAATATAACCTTATTTTAATCATGAGTGAAAGACGCAAAATGAAAATCAAACTCAGTTTGGCTTAAAAATACGGAAAATCACTCTTTCACGCTAAACTAGGCTCTGTAGAGAAAAATGCTTTAAATAAAAGTTGTAAATCTTTTTATTTCCTATAAAATTTATTATATACACTTTTGTCGTAAAATGCATTCTAAGGGCGAAATCTTAAAAAAATCGACTTTTCACACATTTTCGTGAGAAAAAATCAGAAAATCGCTAATTACTGCTAAACTAAGCGTTATACAAAAAAATGTTTGAAATAAAAGTTGTAGGATTTTAAATTTTCTACAACTTTTATTATATAAACTGTTGCGCTAAATTGCATATTACAGCCGTAATCTTAAAAAAACTATGTTTTTACGTAAAAACAGCCTTACCCAGAATTTTAGCAAACATGACGCCTACTCTATCATGTAGAGAATAAAAAATTGAGTAAACCAGGCGATTTTTAAAAAAATCGTAGGACCAGTTTTTGAGAAAATCGCAAAAAAGTGAAAAATTACACGAATAAACTACTACTTCCGGTTTACCGATTTTGATGAAAATGTTCGTGTCGGGTCCGGTAAGGGTATGTAACTTAAGTTTCAAGTTTCAAGTTCGTAAAACGTGCCGTTCTTCAGATATTTTGTACACACACACACACACACACACACACACACACACACACACACACAGACCAATCGCTAAGAACATGCTTTTTGGGTTCAGGGGGTCTGAAAACGTGTAGATCCGGTGAAAACTCGATTTCTTAAAATCGACATGAAAACAATACTTTCCTTCCTATACATTCATATAGGCAAGAGAAAGTAAAAATTGTTTAATTGCCCTTAATTTTTTTCTACTGGCGAGATCGAGGTTTTCAAAACCTTAAATCTGCTCCAGAAAGTGAGTAATTACTCACTTAGATAAAATTTAATTTAAAACTTAGATAAAACGAGTAGATAAAATTTGATTTAAATCGGTTGAACAGTTTAGAAATGCATAAGGGACAAACAAACATTCAGTTTTATTATATAGATTACAGAGACCGCATTCGTAGCGTAGTGTTTAACGTGCTAGCCTACAACGTGGAGGTCCCGGGAGCGATTCCCATTTAGGGTCTGGAATTTTTTCGCAAGTTAAAACCCTTTGTTTTAATATATGACATAACCCAATCTAATCGCTAATAACCAAACAGTTGACGTAACTTTAAATAAACTGAAAAATTAAACCTTTTTAATCAAATAAAACATATTAAGCCTAAAAAATGTTTTTTCAAAGTATGAGTTTTTATTCAAGTTCCATTAAATATTTCACAAGAGTAAATAAAGTATTGGAAGATACCTGAAAGAATGCAATTAATTTTACTGTATTTGTACTGTATATATAAATACAAAATTTAATTAAACAAAAAATTTAAGCTCCATTCATGGATATATTTTTAAAAGAAATTACATGATATAACTACGGAAAATTTTTCCAGGAATGTAAACGTAATAATGAATATTTTCAGGTTAAACACGGAAGTAATAGTGAGAGTATTAAAAAAAGTTCATCTGAATATTTTCTACAATATAAATGTTTCACTATTTTTAAAATACAGTAAATTAATTATTTCCTTAATAAAAACTTGTGGGTGAATTTTTGTTTTTAAGTAAGGGAGGAACAAATAGCTCGTTATTTCATAGCATTTTATATAAGTAAGTTTAAATTACGAAAGAGGATGAGAATGTGGGAGGGATGAGGATGTATATATGTTGCAATAGTACAACATGGTCAAATAGCAACAAAATTCCGGCGGAAATTAAATACTAAATATTTGTTGGATCTCACAAATAAGCGTGATGTTCAACAGTGGAATGCTTTGTATTGGAATGGCTGTGGTCGCCGCCTCATTGCTAAAGACAAACCGCTCCTCTACTGGTTTCACAAGTAGACTTCTTTCTCTCTCGTTGCATTTCTAACATCCCCTTTTAAACTCTTTCAAGTTTTTTTTCTAAGCTTTTCAATATATTTGTCTGAAATGAATCTTAGAAAATAATTTTATTTTACAAAAATATATTGTTGTTTACAATGAATGTAAAGAACGAATTCTTGACAAATTATCAGGTTGTAAAAACCTTACCTACCCATAAAGGGTAGGTAAGTTAGAGTGTCAAATTAATTGCACTCGACCTCTTTGTTCCAGGGCTATAAAAAAAGTTCTGTTTCTCATTACATAGTCAGCCAATTATAACTGAACTATTTAAGAACAGAAGAGGTAGAGATATAAAAGACACTAGTCAGAGTTATCTCCTCAGAGAGTTATGAATTTCTCTGTACAGCCGACCCTTTGGTGAATGAAGTAAAGGTGCCATTTTCGGGGTGGAAAGTGAATGCTTTTCGGAGGGCCTGGCATGCTGATAAGCATACTCTTTCAACTCAATGAGAAAGGTAAACCACCTCACTCCTCGTTTTTACTTAGTAAAACCTCTAGAGGTTCAAACCAGTCTTTCGGCTGTTGACCTAAACAACAGGACTACATAAGTTCTTCAAGTTTGGAAAATCTTTAATTTCGTCTTACAGATTTTCCATTTTCTTGATGTTCTTATTCTTGATTTTCTCCCAATAATTCTTCATTGCGTTAGAACTTCTTTTCCTTTATTCCTCAGAATACACCGCTTTTGGACATTTGGTTGGTTTCTTTTGCTGGTGTCTCGTGTTTTTCAGTTTATGATCATTTTTTGGCTTTGTTCTGTAATTCTTCAAGTGAAATCTAAAATTCTTCAAGGTCTTCTTTAATTTCGCGAAACCAGTACAGTTGGGACTTTTTACTTAAAAAGTATTCAATGATCTGTCTGGACATTCTAGAGGGAATCGTCCGCATGATGTGCCCGAAAAAGAAGTTCTCTTTTTTCTGATTTGATCCGCAAGCAGTTCCGTGTTCCTATAGATTTCTTTTTTGTGCATCGGTTTCCGAATTCCGTCTGATAAACGCCTCTTATTGATACACCTTCCAATGACCCGTCACTCCAGTTTGGAAATTCTGTGTTCTTAAAATGTTTATAATAATATTCTAATAAATAAAACCTCAGTTTAATATTTTATTAACAGGAAATAAACTTTTACCTTAAGAAAGCTATTTTAAAACCTATTTGGTGCAACAGAATACAATTATGGGGAACTCGTTTTAATAATTAAGTAGAAACCCTGCTGCAGTTTCAAAATAATATTTTCAAAAACATCAGCTTAACCTTTTGGTTTGTTACTAATAAAGATATTTACGACTATTATACATGAATATTCTAAAAATTAAAGAAGAAATCAAAGAAGATTTAACCAAAGTTATCAAAATCGCCTTTACAAACAAAATAATCCATTGGCTGTAAACCTGTTAAATAATTTTATTACTGTTAGGAGATTGAAATTCCCATAACAAGCAGAAGGGGTGTTAAGTTATTTGGACTCGATCTGCTAGTTCCAGGGCTACAAAAATAGTTCTGTTTCTTATTACATGGTCAGCCAATTATATGACTAAAGAACTTAAGAAAACAAGAGGTAGAGGTATAAAAGACACTAGTCAGAGTTATCTCCTCTGAGAGTAATGAATTTCATCTTTATACAACCAGACCCTGTGGTGAATGAAGTGAAGGTATCATTTAAAGTGGGGAAAGTAAATGCTTTTCGAAGGGTCAGGCGTACTGATAAGCATACTTCTTCGACTCAGCGAGGAAGGTGAAGGTGAACCACCTCACTCCTCGTCTTATTTAGTAAAGCCTCTATATGTTCACACCAGCCTTTCGGCTGATGACCTTTACAACAAAGAGATTGAAAAGACTCCTTTTAAATTTAGTTCAGAGAAATTGAAGAACCCTTTAACCAAAGTTGTTCAAATAACAAACCATTTCAAGAAAATTAAGACAAAAATGTTAATGTACCTTTAGTGAAATAACATTAAATGCATCAATAACAAAAACACAATCAATAACTTGCTAAAGTACTCGTTATTTGCACGGTTTTCTTTATTGCTGTGTACGGTCTGTTAGTGTACCGAGTTCGATCCTTGTCAGGTCTGATATTCCTTTAATCATTCATTGATATCTACCTACTTTCAACGTCAACATTATTATTAACAGGTTGACTGAACTTTAAGAACAGGTTGACAGAATTTTAAGTCTGCATACGTTATCGTAGCTTTATTAGTTCTCGAGATATTTTAGTTGAAGTAAAATGTGAACAGAATTTGCCAATATTATTTTAATACGAGATGTGGCTATTAAATAACGAGACTGACGTTAAAAATTTTATTTTAATATTATACATACTAAGTGTCTACTGAGTGTCGTTTGTGTTTTAATTCTAAGGACATTATTTAGATTTTCTCATATTTGCTTAAAGTTATTGTATTTATTAACTGATTGCAAAAGAAAACTATACTGTTAAAAAAAAAAATTATACATAATCACTTATCGTCACCTTCAATATACACTCATTCTCTATCCTTACAACGCTCCATATGAATTTTCCATTGTTGGAAAAAGTGCTGGAAGTCATCTTCTGTCAGCTCCTTCAGGACACGTCCGCTTTCTCTTTTACAGCTTCCACAGACTGAAATCTTGTCTTTTTTAATGCAGGTTTCATCTTAGGGAACATGTAGAAGATAATAACATGTGATGAAACGTGATTTTTACTTATGATCCAGAAACAAAGCGCCAATCCATGCACTGGAAGAGCCGAACTTCACCGAGAGCCAAAATAGCTCGAATGAGCAATTTAAAATTTAAAGCAATGATGATTGTTTTTTTTTGATATCCATGGGATTGTGTAGCTTCACTGGGTTCATAAAGGTCAAACAATTAATCAATATTACTACCTTGAGGTACTTTCTTAACTACGTCAAAGAGTAAGGAAAAACGCCCCAAAATGTGGAAGGACAAATCATGGATTCTCCACCAAGACATTGCGCCAGCTCATTCCGCGTTATCTGTCAAGAGGTTCTTAGCCAAGTACAGCATCTCAGTGTTAGAACATCCACCTTATTTACCAGATCTTGCAACATGTGACTTCTACCTATCTGCTAAGGTGAAATCTGTATTAAAAGGGACAAGATCTGAGTCTGTGGAAGCTGTAAAAGAAAAAGCGGCACGTGTCCTGAAGGAGCTAACAGAAGATGACTTCCAGCTTTGTTGCCAACAATGGAAAATTTGAATGGAGCGTTAAAGGGATAGAGAAGGAGTGTATATTGAAGGTGACAATAAGTGATTATGTATAAAATTAAAATTAAATTTTTTACAACATCAGTCTCGTTATTTAATAGCCATACATTGTATATAGATTACGACTACAACTTTAGTTTTATTAAAATCTGTATTTATAAAATTTTAAAATTAAAATGTAAGTAAAAATATTATTAAAAAATCAAACACGTACCCGTGTAAAAGAGATCTTAAACTATGTGTAATATGTTGAGTTTCCTCCCAAAAGAATAATGACATACCTGTAAAAAGAAAAATATAAAAGTCATGAATTAAATATTTGTAAACACAAAAGAAAACATGATTGATGACTGAAAGTACAAGAAGATAAGAATTACAAATAGGTAGTAAATAAACACAGTTTTATGTGAACACATAAAAATTATGTAAATCAGTTAAGATGTTAACTCTTGTCTACTTTGTAGACAGAATACTACTTTCTTACAGGACCGAATATCACGGGTTCTGAGAACAATTTTAATAAAAATTTTACTAGGATTAATAGTTTAATTAATAAATAATTTTAGTTTACTGTTTAAATTTTTTAGGAAATCGTTAATAAATATAAATTTTTTTTATTCTTACAAAATTTTACAACGGCGAATTCTCAATCATACTTTTAAGAATCCCTTTTCTGTCTTTCCTGTTTTGTACAGCTACAATGTAGAAAATAAATATTTCATGACTTTATTTCCTAAAAAATTTTAAATAAACTTTAACGCTAAGCACAAAAATAGAGAATGTTGTTTTGGAAAAGCTGGGCGAGATATCTGTATAGTAAAGACCAGAGAAATATGATTTTTATCCTACGTATTATATTTAAATTTTACCGTTTAATGTAAATATGGGTAAAAGTGAGACATTTTAGTTGGGAAGGGAGATAACCCGAGGGAAAGATATTATTTTTTTTAATTCACTTTTTTGTCAGCGACAGCGGAAACATAATTTATGTCACCTGTTTCAAAAATTTGTTTTAAATTTCCCTTAGCGGCTAGTATAATTTACACAAATTTTTTTGTATGCTAGAAATTGTGCCTAAAATTCCCACAAACGTAGGTTGTCATCAAAGTGGTAAATTAATTTAATTGATTTTTGCGTTTTCCTGTACTTTTCTTCCGCACATTACAGAAATAGAATTCAAAAGCTGGCCCGTGGTGTAGTGTTCAGCGCAACTGGCTACTATGCTGGGGTTCCGGGTTTGATTTCCGGTCAGGTCTGGCATTTTTTTCATCTGTAAATCACCACATATCATTACCTACGCACAAGCCCAAGGCTTATGTAGGCATCATCACTCAATAAAAAAAAGCTTCAGTATTCCTAGGTCTTGGTTGGAGAATATATAACTTACTTGAAATTTTTTGTCCAGTAGCCCGTAAGATATGTAAATAATTTTTTTTTGTCATCAGTCTCTCGATTGGTTTGATGCAGTTTTCCAAGTTGTTCTAACTTGCACAAGTATCTTGCAAAAATAATATTTAAGCTTCTTCTTCTTCTGCTTCACGTACCTTGTCCTTTCAGAAGGTTGGTAACCGTGAGAACAATTTTCACTTTTTGGCAGCTAGTCTAAAAAGTGCACTCGTGTCTTCACCACACTAGTCATGTACTCGTAGTTCCTTTAGCCATGATGAATTTCTTCGACCTGAACCACGTTTACCGATTACTTTTCTTTGCATAATGTTCTGCAATTAGGGTTCTAGTATCAAAACCACCCACATCCAAAAAGTTATTTTTTTCTGTTCTTTTTTACAAGTTTTCAATGTTATGAACACAGTAAGTGGGAGAATCAGAATAAAACGATCCATATTCACTAAAAATGCTCAAACAAATTCTGAAGTTATTTTCAAAACAAGCCACATCCATACTTACAGAAATAGCCAGTGGGTGCGCTAGCGCACTTCTGTGGTCAACTAAATTATATATATATATATATTAATTCCTAATATGTGTACGTTGTAATCTGTTCAATTCAGAACAATAAGCAACCCCATGAGCCAATGAGATGAGGATAATGTGTATGACGTGTAAATGAGGTGTAGTCTTTCTTGCACAGACCGAGGTTGACCACTCCTGAGAGAGTATGGTTAATTGATATTAAATATGGTTATTAATTTGATATTAATATATATGATATTAATATGGCCTTCTTCTTCTTCTTACTATCAAGGATTAGGCATAAGCCTGTTCCAAACTCCTCATCATGCGGTCTTGGGTTCGAATCCCATTCAGGCAAGGCATTTTTTCATACGTTACAAAAAATCATTTCATCATTCACCGTCTGCATTAGCAGTAATTGCAGAACAGTCGGACGTTAAACAAAAAAAAAAAAAAAAAAAAAAAAAAAAAAAAAAAAAAAAAAAAATGTTCCAAACTCACAAACCATCCTGTACGCCTACACAAACACCGTACATCTCGACTACTGTCATCTTCTTCGAGGTCTTCCCACCTCTCTTGCGTTCCATGTCACAATATTTAGTTTATATATAGTCCCCAATCGCTTTTCTTTTCTGACTTCCCGATTAAGTGTACCGGTTAATCCTATCATTTTTCTGAGGTTAGTTGTGAGTTTGCCAATAACTGTGAAATCCCCCGGCCGCGCTACGAACGCTGCGCGAGTTAAGCTTGGTGGTAGGGCTGCTACCTCAAAGCCTCCAAACCTGCTCGATTTTCTGTTAAGGTTTACTTTCTTAGGTTCTTCCGCTCTCTCCACCGTTGGGAACTTTCTCACTCGCCTTCAAGACCTTCAAGATTAATATGGTTATTGACTAAATTATATTCTATCAAAAACAATGCTGTTTTGTAGTTAATGCAGTTATGTTAAGACAATTTTATTACAACATCGTTTAATTTTGTTATTATGACAGAATACTATTAAAGTGAATATTTTTAATTGCTTGAAAAATATCGATTTTGAACAATTTAGTTTTGGCACAACACAGTACTCAATAAAAGTGTATTTTATGTATAATTTATTGTTAGGAGTAGTTACTTTATTAAAATGATCAAATTCATTGCTCACATTAATAAATAAAACTGTGATTTTTCTCAAAAAAAAATCAGTAAACTTTTGTTTTAAATGACACTCCTTTAAATGACACCATTTAAAGGTGGAAAGTAGATGCTTTTCAGAGGGCCTGGCATACTGATTGTTGTTGTTGTTTTTGTTTAGGTCAACAGCCGAAAGGCTGGTTTGAACCTCTAGAGGTTTTACTAAGTAAAACGAGAAGAGAGATGGTTTACAATGTGCCTTCCTCACTAAGTTCAAAGTGTATGCTTATCAGCATGCCAGGCCCTCCGAAAGCACATAATTTCAACCCTGCAAATGACACCTTCATTCACCAACTTAAACTTAACTTAAACTTCATTCACCACAGAGTCCGGCTGTACAGTGAAATTCATTACTCTCAGAGGAGATAACTCTGACTAGTGTCTTATACACCTCTACCTCTTCTGTTCTTAAATGATTTAGTCATTTAATTGGCTGACCATGTGTTAAGAAATAGAACTATTTTTTCGTAGCCCTGGAACCTGCAGATCGAGTGCAATTCATTTAACACTCCCGCTGCCTGTTATGGGCAAATTGATAAGCATGTTTTTATACTGATAGGCATAATTTGTACTCATGGAGGAAAGCAATTGTAAACCACCTCACTCCTCGTTCAATTCAGTAAAGCCTTAGAGGTTCAAAACTGCTTTTTAGCTGATAACTTAAACAACAACAAAGTAAAAACAAAATTGTACGTCAATTGCTTAAGTCAATGGGGTCTGCTTTTTATACAACTTTAGCTATACACATTAACGAAGGGTTCAATCTCATCGTAAAAATTGGGAATCGAAGAGGAGACTTTCGGTTAAGCAGCGATTCCACTATTATTGAAAGTCATGAATTTCAGAGGTTAAACTCATACACTGTAGGCTACATAAAAAACTTGTTATTAAAATACTTCAAAATTTAATACTGATAGATTTAATTAAATTGGGAGATAATTTCAGTAGAAAATTTAAAAGAAATTATTACACCTTAAAGGTGACTTAAAAGGAGTTTAAATTGGTTGTTTTATAAGATTTATCAAATAGGTTATTGAGAAAGGAGATTTGCTTATATTCGCAACGTTCTCCGTTCCTAAATTCAATAGACTCGCTTCAATAAACTAACCGTTCAGCTGTAAGATTTACAAGATTTTGAGATACTTGTTCCCTATATTGAAGTAGGCTACAGTAGTTACGTCTCTTCTCTGATTGTGCGGGCATTCCTTTCTTAGTCAACGAGATTTACATCCACTCACTCATGTGAACGTTATATATAATATAAACAACCTACCCGCTGTCTCAAAAGTATCAAAATACAAACATAAAAGTGGCAAGAAGGTAACAACCAATGTAAATACAAGAAAGAAAAAAATGTAACTTTGACATTTCATCCTTGTATTTTGAATTTCCTTTGATGTATCACACACGTCTCAAGATTAATTATCAGAAATAAAGATTCTTCAATATTTAAACTTTTTGTCATATAAAATAACACTTCTATCATGAGAATGATAGTTTTACTTAATTTTTTTTATCTCAAATGTGTGTATACTGTGGAAAATTCGAACTGGCACAACTCTTGCTCTACGTGTAGGCCTGCATAGAGTTCCGCATAAAGTATTATCATAACCTATTCTTTCAACAAGGTTTATAAATTTTAATGAACGCAAATGCCTACAACCTTATTTCAATGTACAAACATACAAATAATTAATTCATCTTAAAATATGTGTTTAATTTGTCCCTGTAAAAATTTAAATTATAAATTACAAGAACTAAACTGCAAAAATTCACTAAACTGTACTCTACAGACGCACGCAACTAACTAAACTAATTGGTCTGAATATATTATAATGAACAGAAAATCATATATGAAAACAAATTAGTCACATCATTATATCTGACAGATTAATAACAACAGTGAAAACAAAGCGAGTGACCGTGTGTGAATCGTACATTACAGTAGTGATTGTACACTTTTGTGACTGTACCGTCGTTGCAAGACGAGGGGTGAAGAGTGGAGTAGATAAACACCAAAGCTGCTAGTACCAATTTGAATTATCCTAGGTATACGTTGCAATCTGATCAATTCAGAACAATACGCAACCCCATGACCCAATGAGATGAGGATGATGTGTAAATGAGATGTGCAAACCCACGCTGACCGTTCCTGAGAAAGTACGTTTAATTGAACCCCAACCATCAAAGTACACCACCGGTAACCACTTTCAAGTGTTCAAATCCGTATAATAGTATTACCTTTACTGTAGTCGTTTGTACGTTCAGTTGACACAACGGAGCAGTATAGGACAGTGTATTTCTTATGGGGCTTTTACTGCTACTAGCACGTACACAAACATCAGCTTTGTAGATCAATCAATGCCATCATAACCAATAACATTCCCCTCCTTCCGCGCCACATCGATAACAAACCTTTAAAATCTAGACCTTTAAAATGTCCATATGACTATTAACTAATAATTAACACTATAAGTTTATACTCAACTTCATAAACGTGAATTCCAAATGTGAAATATTTTTTCGATACCCGTACTGGGAAATAATTTTTTAGATTTGTAATAACCGATTGCGTCATTTGTTTACATTTATCACGCTGTGTTTAGAAAGTTTGGTGGGGGAATGTGGTGAAGGCATTAGTAGGTCTGCTGTAAAATAGATAAGATATTCATTTAAACCTCCCCCCCACACTTAATAAAAGAAAATGACTTTACAATGTTTATGATGATTTACAACTCATTAAACATTCTACATAATACATTTTTTTATTTTTACCAAAAGTTGAAAGTTCTACCTTAAAAAATACCTGTTCTATAGACGTTTAAAAAACGTATTTATATACGCATGCAGATCCTTTAATTGATGTTTTTAGTCTGGCTAATAGCAGTGACGATTCCCATAAGATTCATTGTGTCAACTGAACGTGAAAACAACTATAGGATCTGAACCAGGAAGCTTCGTCTCTAAAAATCAGCTGTTTAACAGCTGACTCGTGGCAACGATTTACCACTTGACCAACCCGGTGGATCAACGGAATTTATTAAATTTAAAACTTTACGTTTATCATGAAACAAAAAATATTTTTACCAATACCTTTACTTCTTCAGTCAAATGTTGTAGGCCTACACAAAAAACATGTTGCAGTTGTTTCACAAAAATACAAAACAAATTTTTGTGGCCCTGAAAATAATAGACCGATTTTGATCAATTTACTTAAATTATCTATACTAAAAAAATCTTGCCCGTAACAAGCAGGTGGAGTGTTAAATTATTTGCACTCGATCTGGTAGTTTCAGGGCTACAAAAAATAATTCTGTTTCTTATCACACGGTCAGACAATTGTATAGCTAAAGATTAAAGAACAGAAGAAGTAGAGGTGTAAAAGACACTAGTCAGTTTTCTCATCTGACAGTTACGAATTTCACTTAACAGCCACATCCTGTGGTAGATGAAGTGAAGGTGTCATTTGCAGTGTGGAAAGTAGATGCTTTTCAGAAGGTCTGGCATGTTGATAAGCATACTTTTTTTAGTAAGTAAAAAAAGGGATAGTAAACCACCTGTAGCAATCAGCTGTTGTGTAAGTTTACAATTATTATTAGAACCCACCGGGTTAGTCTAGAGGTAAAATGGTCGCCAAAATCAGTTGTTTAACAGATGATTTTCGGAGACGAAGGTTCCTGGTTCAAATCCTAGTAAAGGTGGTTACTTTTATACGGACTCGAATACTAGACAGTGGTTGCCGGTGAACTATGATGGTTGGGGTTTAATTAACCATACTCTCTCAGGAGTGGTCGACCTGGGTCTGTACAAGACTACACCTCATTTACATGTCATACACATCATCCTTATCTCATTGGGTCATGGGGTTGCTTAATGTTCTGAATTGAACAGATTACAACGTACACATATTAGGAGTAAAAAAAAAAATATATATATATATAAAAGCTGATTTCTACATTTTATTAGTGCAGGCAAATATTTAATTTATACAACATTTATTTTATCCAAATTTCAATTTAAATAGCAAAAAACCCACAATATTTAAATTTTTTATTAACTATTAATTAACCAAAAGCAGTAACACAAAATTATTTTTCAAAATTAATTTTATATTTTATTTTACATAGACATTATTTGATTTCAAAGTTGTAATTTACAGCAATGTAAAAAGTAAAGTTTGTTTTAAACCAACTATCAAACATGACATGAGTTTCTTTTTTATTTCACATGATAGTATATTTTAATGTTAATCAGAAATATACTCGTATGTTAGCGGAATTATTTAAAAAAGCGTACAGAACCGTTACACACCTCACGCCTCGTTTTACTTAGTAAAGCCTCTAGAGACCGAACCAGCCTTTTGGCTGATGACTTAAACAATAACTAAAAAATATACATAGTTTAGAAGATGGTAAGTTTCGGAAAACTAGAATATTTCCGTTTAAATACAAAATTCCATTAGAAATTTGGACACGCGACAAAAAATTTGGATACCCATCTGAATATCAACTATCTTTTTAAAATAATAATACGTATGGTTTTGTATTAGGTAATTCAGTAAATTGTTTTATGAGATAACTAATAGAGAAATCATTTAAGAGCTTTGCAGTTTAAACCTAAATTTGTTATAGTGAGAAACTTAATTATGAGTTTTCCCCGAGTACATCCTCGAAAATTTTCAAGAGGGTATTGAAGTATGTGGTACAATCAATATGAAATTTGAAAATGTGTATTGAATTCAAGATATTCGCAGACAAGCATTGTTTAAGGTTTTTTTCGATAAATTTTTAATTCAGAGGTGCATGCTGTTATCGTCTCCATAATTACCATAATGAGGTTGTCTTCCCTGGACCAAATCTCTTGCGTCAGTTTTTTCTCTAATATATTTTGTCTTCACCTGCATTTTATTAGTCTGATAATTCATATTCCGCTTTTAATCCTCTATAATCTTATTCTTCTCCTATGAAACCAGTCCTGGTTCTGAGACGGATTTTAAAAAATTTTTAATCAGAGAAAAATGTCTATCCCCTAGAAAATAAAAGAAGAGATTACCCTTGAAAATTGTGGATTCACAGACTCCATGAAGTTATGACAGAGAGGATTGTCAGAAATTCCTAGGAAACCAGGCAACTGAGAAGGCTGGAGGCAATCGGTTGATGGATGCAGGAAACGGAGATATCCGTTAGATTTCTACAAAAATATAAAGGTAAGTCCATTTATTATTTAACTTCATCTTTTCTGTTTCATGGATACTTTCTACGAGTCCTTATAATACTTTTAATTAAGCCTTCTCCACTTATTGTGATTATTAGCTTTCTTCGGTCGAATGGTTTCCAAGAATTCCTCTAAAATAGGTTACTTCAGATTCCTCACTCTATCGTCTTAATTGATTTCCTCTAATTGCCTTCATAAACAAATTTCAAAAGCCTTTATCGTTTGTTTTTTCTTTTCCCTTAATGTTTTTACTGTTAAGAATATATATATTTTTTATTTTTATTTTACGTCACATCAAAACTACAACGGTCATTAGCGACGACGTTGGGGTGTACAATGGAGGATGAAATGATTTTTTATAACGTATGAAAATATGCCGTGCCTGAGTGGGATTCGAACCCATGACCGCATGATGAGAGGCGAGCACGTTACCAACTGCGCCAATGCGGCCGGCGTATTTTAAAGAATTATTTTTTTTATTATTAGAAATTATTTAGTAAAAGTTTTACTAAATTCTTTTTTTTTTTTTCTCTTTAATTATTTATTTGCAACTGTAAAATTTTACAATAAGCAAATGAGCTGGTTTTAACATAGGAAAATTTACAATAACAAAGATTAGACCCAGTGGCTAATCTTTGTAGGTGCCACGAGTCATTGTCTTATAAGAGCAGGTCTCTATTCCATGAACGGCGAAGTCGTCGGCGAGGATTTCCAGGAAGAGTACGAGATGATAAGTTTTTGATGTATGGATTTTGATGGTTTTGAAGTTTTCCGAAGAATCTTCTGTAGCAGTTGTATGCCATATCTTTTATGTGTGTTATTTTGAGGTCGTCATGTAGTATTCTGTTGTTAATGTAGAATGGAGCATTGGTGATGAGTCGTAATAATTTTGATTGAAATGCCTGTAGTTTTCTGATATTACTTGGCTTTGCTGTTCCGTAGATTTCAATTCCATAAGTCCAAATTGGCCGAATGAATGATTTATAAATGAGTAATTTTGAACGTAACGGTAATCGGGAATGGCGTCCTATGAGGTGGTATAATTGTTTTACTCTTTTATCCAAAGCCAGTCGTGTATTGTGGATGTGTGTTTGCCAGGTTAGTCGTCTGTCCATCGTGATGCCTAGGTATTTTACTGTGTTCTTTTGTGGAATGGGTTCGTTATTGAGGAATACCGTAGGACTTTCTCCTTTACATAATGAGAAACTTATATGTACTGACTTATTAGTGTTTATTTTTAATCTCCACTTTTTCAGCCAAATTTCAATTGTGTTGAGAAAGTGTTGTAAGTTGGTACTGGCCTGCGTTAAATCGTGGGATGAAGTCAAGATAGCAGTATCGTCAGCGTATGTTGCTACCGTTATTCTTGGATCAGATGGTAAGTCCGCAGTGTAAATTGTATACAGTAGTGGTGAGAGTATAGAACCTTGTGGAACTCCTGCACCTATATTTTGGTAGTCAGAAACTGATGATCCTTGCCTCACTACAAAGAAACGATCTTCTAGGAAGCTTTTCAGTACGTGATAATACGTATCCGGGAGGAATCTTTTCAATTTATATAACAGACCTGGATGCCAAACTTTGTCAAAGGCTGCTTGAACATCTAGGAAGACAGCGGTGGTAAATTTCTTCTCCTCCAGCGCAACAGCTAGCTGGTCCGTCAATCGATGTAACTGATGAATCGTTGAGTGCCTGCTTCTGAAACCAAACTGATGGTGTGGTATTATGTTATTTTCGTTGCAAATCGGCAATAAGCGGGCTAGTAATAATTTTTCGAATAATTTGGATAAAGTTGGGAGTAAGCTTATTGGCCGATACGAAGATGGAGTATTTGGTGGTTTATTTGGCTTCAGAAATAGGACGACGTGAGACAGTTTCCACTGAATCGGGAAGTGCGTCGTTCTGAGGATGGAATTGAATATTTGAGTTATAAGGGTATATCCACATAATGGTAAGTTCTGAAGAATCTCCGCCGTTATTAAATCGTACCCCGGACTCTTTCTTGATGGTAGTTGTTGGACAGCCGCCTGCACTTCCCTTCTTGTGAAGTTTTCCGGAGGCAATGACAAATTCAATGGTGAAGACAAGAAATTTTCTACATCTGAGGTGAAACCAGGTAAAGAATTGTCATTGGGCTGAAATACGCGCGCTAGATGATCGGAAAACATGTCGGCCTTCTCTTTGTCTGATTTAGCCCATGATCCATCGGGGTGTTTAAGTGGGTGCGACTGCATTTGGTAACGCAAAAGACGCTGCGTTGCAGTCCAGAGGCTTCCATCTCTTTCTGTCAGGTTGGCGACATTTTCATTGAACCTTTCCGTCTTGATGTTCCATATAGCTGTCTTCAATTCGTTAGTCATGTAATTCAAGTTTCTCTTGTCCGAAGGAAGTCTGGTACGCTGCCAAATGCGTCTTGCTCTCCTTTTTTCCCTGACAAGTTCTTTTATATAGTTCGGATAACAGTGTTCCTTTTTTGGAGTTGGTCTACGGGGTTGTGTAGAGTTCCAAGCTGCATATTGTATTGTTACTGTCAAATGTTCCACTGCTTCTTCCACCTCTCTTGCCGTGCGAAGAGGCAAGTCCAACCGTATATTGTTCTCTATGTTACTGCTGAACAAGTCCCAGTTAACTGTTCCATCTATCAAACACTGTCTCACCGGTGCTTCCAAAACTGTGCCCGACAGGGTGCAGAGAACTGGCGAATGGTCGGATGAAAGATCGTCAAGTGATTCCGTTTTTGTGTAGAATCCCGAGAGGCCCTTGGATACGAAAAAGTCCAGAAGATCGGGATGTTTAGTCAGAGCTGACGGCCAATACGTTGGTGATCCAGTTGAATGAAATTCCAGTCCGAGGTTTAAAATAGCTTGAATCATCATTCTGCCACGTGGATTTATCAGACGCGATCCCCATTGAGCATGTTTCGCGTTGAAATCGCCTCCTGCTAAAAACCGAGGACCGAAACTTGAAAACAACTCTGTAAACTTGTCTACTGTAATCCGGTGTCTCGGGGGACAGTAAACCGAGATGAATGAGACTTCCTCTTGATCTATCTCCAGTGCCACACCCACTGATTGAATACTTTCCGATGGTTCGATTACTGTGCATATATGATGTTTGATATTGTTCCTAACTAGCACCGCTGTACCACCAAAAGCTCTTCCATCAGGGCGATCAGCTCTATAAACTTTATAACCTTTCATGTAAAATTTTGAGTCTTTTGTTAAATGTGTTTCGCTTAGTAAAACAATATCGATACGTTTTTCATTTATTAAATATTCAAATTCCGCCAAACGTTGGATGATCCCATTCGCATTCCACAATAGTACCGATATAGAATTAGACATGTTATTTGCCATTAAATGCGAAAGTGAGTGATTGTATTAATTGACTCATGAGGGTGATCAATGGTGTGAAGAGGGCTTTTAGGTCTGTCATGAAAGTTGTTAGCTGCGATTGAATACTGAATTGTGACTGGCGTTCTTGCTCTCCAAAATTATCGGCGGCGATTTGTGAGTAGGTGATGGTTGATTGTTTATGAGGGTTGATGAATTGGTGATTACGAGTTTGGTTTTGTTGTGAAAAAGTTTCTCTTCCTGCTACTGCGCTTTTCGGAAGGGAGGGGAACGATTTTTCTGTAACAGATGGAGATTGTTGCGAGCTCTCTTGAGGGCGTGCTGCAGTGGCTGGTGAACGGCGATTTTGCAGATCCCGAAAGACTGAACACCCCTTGTAGGAAGAGGGATGTGGTCCCGAACAGAGGCAACATACGGCCGGCTCCTCTTTTAATTTTGTACATGAGTTAGATTCATGACCTGCGCCACACTTTACACATCGAGGCAGTAAATTACAATAACTTTTCGTATGGCCGTATCTCTGGCAGCGCACGCACTGCACGGGCTGCCTCCTCTGTCTTGGTTCTTCTACCCATATCCTTGAATAACACAAATATCTAATATCAAATATCTTATTATTATCTTTATTGGGTTCAAGATCTACGTAGAATAACGGGAGCTTCACTTTGTCCCGAGAAATGACGTTTGTAACACTTCTAACTTGATAACCTAAATTAGAAATTTCGTTCTGAATGGTCTCTTCTCCGATTGACCAATGCAATCCACGTATTACTACGCGGTACGCCTTGTCTTCGGCAAGTTGGTACGTGTGGAATTCCGCATGGTTTTCTCTTAAACATTTTACTATTTTCCTATAAGCATCCGGTGTGTGTGGATATATGGTGACTCCTGCTTTTGTACTCCCACAATGAAAGGAATCTTTTTCAGTTATGCCTTGAAGGAAATCAATGAGTTTTGAAAATTGCACATCAGTATGTAAGTGTATAGGAGGCGGTCTTGTTTTTATTGGAGATTCATTATTAGTGTTGTCTGTCGCAGTTGTTTCCATATCCGTTAATACGCTAAATTTATTGGCAGTGTAGAGACTACCAATTGTAAGTCTCGGATCTCTTGTAAATCGTTTAGCGGAACTAACGTTACTAATTGCGTTTGCGTTTTCTGTTTGGCGCTTCCTTTTGGAAACAACATTATTCCAATCTAACGTTGGATGAGAAATATCAGCTGTTAGCCTATCGATACTTTCTTCTTGTTCTTCTCTGGAGGGAAATGAATTTGAATGAACAGGTAACGCCATTAGTCGCGATGTTTGCAAAACATTTGTGTTTAACGACGCGTCGGCTGCGTTAATCATGCAGGCCGTGCAAACTTAACCAAAAATTAAAGTAGAACAAAATATGGTCACTTGCAATCAAATAATTAATTAAATCTTACCAACAAACTATAAAACACTGTACACTATCTGCTCGCTACGAAGAACTGCTACAACTGCAAAACATTATGATTAATACTAACAAACAAACAAAAAATTAAACCTTAAAATTGAACCACGAACGTTCGTCTCCAAACATCAGCTGATCGTCCTCGTAATCCGGTAATATATCTTTTACTAAATAGTTCATTATTTATTTATTTACTTGCTACAAAGTAAGTTATCGTTCTATTAAACGCTTCTTTCCTCCATTCTTATTTTGTATTATTTGTATTTATGTATTTAAAAATATCCATTTCGTATCGAATATTCTGAAATACTTAACTAATAATACTTACAAAATAATTTAGTATTCTAAAATACTAAAACTGTATGAAAAAGGGATATAATATGACCGAGAAAAATTCAAAAGTGTTAAATCATAATAATTTTCCTTGAAAATTGTGACATATTTTCTATCCTTCAACTAACTTAAAATTACCGCATATCCTCGATTCTAAGACGCAGCTTACTTTGGCAGTACAAATTTTGGAAAAAATCAAATATAGAAAAATAATTAAAATCTTATTTCTAATATAAAGTGAAATTTTATTGCTTGAAATGGACGATGAAACGGAATTAAATGTAACACGAAGTTCATAGAAATAATAACTTTCTTGAATTCATTTTTTTGATTGAGTATCAAATAAAGAGGAAGTTTGTTTCCATCGGCTGTTATGCATTACATAACTGTTATTTCCAGTTTCTCGTACCCAGTAGGTTTTTACTGTTCGCCTTTGATACCTTTCACATCGACCATGTAGTTTCTAGCCATATTGAAGTATAGTAGAATCTCGGTAGTCCGGCCGTTCAGTAGTTCGGCATTCCAGTTTTCCGGCCCTTAAAATATTAGGCCTAAAAGTATGAAACCTCACCCAGGACAGATTTTGGTAAAAGATTTAAATTGAATTAGGGAAATCAACTCAACCTAATTAAGGCGGATTTAATATAACATGCATGTTTAGGATTTTATTAAAGAATTAAATAAGCAGACCTTACTTATTGTTAAATGGAATATTTTTTGGCCTTTTATCCAAAACCCAGAACTGGGTCATACTCTACACTTTATGCTGAATTGACAACGAAACGTAATTCTCAGAACACGAGCACCCCAACACCGCACTAGGCGATGTCAATAGCCGATAATTATGTTTAGTACAATGACTACAGAAGTACTAAGCAAACCTTTTTTAATTAGTTAATTTAATTTAAAATCACATAGAAATCAATGCATATTCATTTTTTGTTTAAATTTATAATTTATAGTTCCAAAATTCCAATACATCCAGTAATCCGGCATTTTCAGTAGTCCGGCATTCTCTCTGTCCCGAATAGGCCGGATTACTGAGATTCTACTGTAGATTGGAGTTTCGTCCGTATTACCTATCTGATCAAGAGTGAAGAGATTTTCAGTTCGTAAGTCAATATTTTTAAATTCTGTTTAACGCTATCCTTGCAACCTATTTAACTGTAGTAATTTAATATTTAGTATTTAACGTAGTAATTTTTATAGTAGTTATAAGTATTTAAAGACAGGTGGAGTGTCAAATTATTTACACTCAATCTGTTCGTTGCAGGGCAAAAATAAATAGTTCTGTTTCTTATCACATGGTCAGCCAATTAAATGACTGAATCGTTTAAGAACAGAAGAAGTAGAGGTGTAAAAGACACTAGTCAGAGTTATCTTCTCAGAAAGTAATGAATTTCACTATACAGCCAGACCCTGTGGTGAATGAAGTAAAGTTGTTATTTACAGAGTGGAAAATATGTGCTTTTCCGAGGGCCCAGCATGCTGATAAGCGTACTTTTCCACTCAGTGAGGAAGGCAATGGTAAACTACCTCACTCCTCATTTCACTTAGTAAAACCTCTAGAGGTTCAAACCAGCCTTTCGGCTGATGACCTAAAAAAAAAGTATTTAAGTGATTTTTTTGTCCTGTACACTCGTATGCGCGAAAAGCAGTCTCTGTGAAGAAGAATTTTTGCGTATAAATATATATAGTTTACAATATTGTATACTTGTATAGCTTACTTTAGTTCAGTATTAAATCGTTGTGTATATTAAACTAAATAAAATAAATAAATAAATAATAACATGGCGCTGGAAATTCACAAGCTGCGTTTTAAAATCAAATGTTGCGTTTGTGAACGAGTCGCTTCTACGAATTCTGATAATTATTTATAAAGTTTTATTTAATTTTAATTTTAAAAGATAATTTATTTTATCTTATAATGCATAGTCTCATAGTCTCATACGTAGTTTCGAGCGTTATTATACCGATTCAAAGATAGTAAGTGTCGTGACTGCAAGACACCCTCGAATGTAAGACGCACTTCGCTTTTCGAGGTATCAAATTGTGAAAAAGGTGCGTCTTAGACTTTCGAGAAAATACGGTATATTATAATAGTTGCAGAATTTTCGGAGCATCCGTTACGAAATAAACATATAGATTTGTTGTATATTACAGTATGGACATATTCTGAAAAATCACATTAGAGTAAACAGTCTATCAAAGAGTTCTACCACTTCATGGAAATTTCGGCCTACACGCATTTCTATTTCATCTCCGTTCGTCCGACTATATTACAGAAAGGTCCTTTTATTAATAAATGTAAAAGTCCTTTGACTCTCATCCTTCAATATTTATTCCCGTACGGTTTTAGTTAGGGGTAGGGATTAGAAATTGCCTACGTTTTGAATACTCAGAAAGTAAATCATTCAATTTTATTTCGAATTCCAGGCTATGATATGAATCCTGTTAATTATTCAATTTTTAAACCATTTCTATATTTTGTGATAATAATTCTTGTTAGGTACATTGATATTTATCATGGAACATTAATTTATTCCTAATTTGTGTACGTTGCAATCTGTTCAATTTAGAACAATAAGCAACCCATGACCCAATGAGATGAGGATGATGTGTATGACGTGTAAATGAAGTGTACTCTTGTACAGACCCAGGCCGACCATTCCTGAAAGAGTATGGTTAATTTAACCCCAACCATCAAAGTACATCGGTAACCACTGTCTAGTATTCAAATCCGTATAAAAGTAACTACCTTTACTAGGATTTGAACCAGGAACCTTCGTCTCCAAAAATCAGCTGTTAAACAGCTAATTTTGGCGACGAATTCACCTCTAGACCAACCCGGTGGGTAATGGAACATTAACGAGCACTTTTTTTGAACATAATTTTAAAAATATGAATGTCCTAGCAAACTAGTTTAATGAAATTATTTTCGATCACAAAAAAAAACTGGTAAGCATAAATGATTCCTTTCCCATATGTTAGACAGGTGGAGTGTTAAATTTGAACTCAATCTGCTATTTAAAGGGCTAAAAATAAAAGTTCTGTTTCTAATATTTAAAAGTCGTAGATTCTCTCATACCGCTTATTATAATATGTACATATTATTATAATTCAGAACTTTGTTTTGTTAAATGCTTGTGATTTGTTCTGTATTAAAGATCACCGTAGAGTTTTAATTCTCGTTTTCTGATTGAATCAAACAGTCATTACGTTCTTAATTATGATATAAGTTCTTTCATTTTTCAAAAATTCTAGTATTCCTCTACTGTTTAAGTCTATTACTATATTTCGTAGGATCTTCTCAAACATATCACTGCCATCACAAAATTGTATGAATAGCATTGGAACCTGCAAAGGGGTGTAAGTATCACCCCTTTGTATATGGTTGTAAGTAACAAGTGATTATTTTTTGAAAATAATTGATATTGTTAGATAAGTCAGTTTAAGCTTTACGTTTATGCATTGAATTTAAGTAACTCGATTGTAATTTGTTAGTAATCTATTTTTAATAATTAATTGTGCTAATAAATAATTTTATTAAGTTTAAAGAAGTCTGTTAATTATTTATTATGCCCAAATTCCAAATAAACCTAGGGTTATTAATTACAATACATACTTAATTTAACACTTAAAATTTCAATCAAATTACATTAACATTATAATGGGAAAATAAATCTACCCAACTATAGTACCCATTTTCAATGGTAAATAAATTTGTTGGTTTGTTTATTTTCCTACTTTTCTAATTAATTAATTATGATTTACCAGTAAACTAATGAATAAATTACCATATACTACGTACATTATAAGCCTATTTCTGACAAAACATAATGAAAAGATGGATTATAGGATGTAAAAAATTTAAAATAAAAGGGAAAATGAATGAAAAACCTCAAAAATTATTTGAAATTTTAGTACAGTAATTTGATATAAGTAATTAAAAAAATCTGGTGTGAAACACTCACATTAACTTTCTCTTGCCAATGCAAATAATTAACAATAAACCATTAGTAATAAAATATTAGAAATAAACAAAAAACTAACCTCAAAAAACACTAGTGAAATACGCAAAATTAAAATCGACCTCAGTTTAGCTTAAAAATACGGAAAATCGCTCATTCACGCTAAACTAGACACTGTACAAAAAAAAGCTCTAAATAAAAGTTGTAGACCTTTTAATTTCCTACAAATTTTATTATACACACTTTTGTCGTAAAATGCATTCTAAGACCGAAATCTTAAAAAATCGATTTTTCACACGTTTTCGTGAGAAAAAAACAGACATCCGCTAATTACCGCTAAACTAAGCGTTATACAAAAAAATGTTTGAAATAAAAGTTGTAGAATTTTGCATTCTCTACAACTTTTATTATATAACGTTTTGCGCTAAAATGCATATAATAAGCCGCAATCTTAAAAAGAAAATGTTTTTACGTGAAAACAGCCTCACGCAGAATTTCAGCAAACATGGCGCCTACCCTATCTTGTAGAGAATAAAAAATTGAGTAAAATAGGCGATTTTAAAAAAAATCGTAGGACCAGTTTTTGAGAAAATCGCAAAAAAGTGAAAAATTATACGAATAAACTACTACTTCCGGTTGACCGATTTTGATGAAAATGTTCGTGTCGGGTCCGGTAGTGGTATGTAACTTAAGTTTCAAGTTTCAAGTTCGTAGGATGTTCCGTTCATGAGATATTTTGTATACACACACACACACACACACACACACACACACACAGACCAATCGCTAAAAACATGTTTTTTGGGTTCAGGGGGTCTGAAAACGTATAGATCCGGTAAAAACTCGATTTTGAAAAATCGACATGAAAACAATACTTTCCTTCCTATATATTCATATAGGCAAGAGAAAGTAAAAATTTAATAGGTATAAATTTATGAAAATTTTTCTCGTAAATTCTGTTGAAGGTATAAAGTTTAAATTACATATTAATTGTAATATTATTTTCCCGATCTTATCATATTTCATGTATTTTACATTGTATGCTTTTCTATTTGTTAAATTGATATTTTTTGTCATTAACTAATAAAATTTAAATTGGTATCAAATTCTACAAAACAAAACAGTTTTTATATTTTCTAATATAGCGTAACTGGGCAAAACAGAGTAGAGTAATTACGTTTTATATGATAACAATATTAATTTAAATTTGAAATTGGATGCTACAGAAAACACACTCTATGAATAGTAAAATGCAAGATTATACAGTTATTAGTTTGGCTGATATTTACGGTACATATAAGTCAGGGATTTAAATCTATTTCGAATGTTGGTAACATTGAATTTTATGTTTACAAACGCCATGTTTAATTAACCTATTTACTAGCAGTAGGCTTTTCTATTATTCAAAATTACCAGTGAAAGTAAATTAACACTACTATACCTGTAATAAACTAAACAGTCCATATAAACAGAAGTAACTTTCTCTTGAATTTATAACAAAATTTATACAATATATGTATGACACACAAACTCTACACCCACGGTCTTGTTACTTAATTCAAAAGTTTTACATTAATTTTCAGTTATCAGCTTTACTATTGTATAGTTCCTTTAGTCACGAGTTTGCCTTTGCAACGAGATGTACAGGGGGAAAAGCATCAGTGCGCATGCACTACTGCTTTAATTTCAGTACGACAAACACAACAACTTATACTATATTTAGAGCATATACAGTATATCGCGGAACCTTTTGTAGTTTAACTGTATGAATATAACTGTTAGTGTTTGCAACGAGATGTAAGGGGGAAAAGCATTAGTGCGAATACACGACTACGTTAATTTCAGTACGACAAACACAACAACTTATACTATATTTAGAGCATAAACAGTATATCGTGGAACCTTTTGTAGGTTTGTTGTTTAGGTCATCAGCCGAAAGGCTGGTTTGAATCTCTAGAGGTTTTACTAAGTAAAACGAGGAGTGAGGTGGTTTACCATTGCCTTCCTCACTGAGTGAAAAATTACGCTTATCAGCATGCCAGGCCCTCTGAAAAGCACATATTTTCCACTCTGCAAATGACACCTTCACTTCATTCACCACAGGGTCTGGCTGTATAGTGAAATTCATTACTTTCAGAGGAGACAACTCTGATTAGTGTCTTTTGCACCTCTACCTCTTCTTTTGTTAAATGATTCAGTCATTTAATTGGCTGACCATGTGATAAGAAACAGAACTATTTATTTTAGCCCTGCAACGAACAGATTGAGTGTAAATAAATTAACACTCCATCTGTCTGTTATGGGCATTTTTGTAGGTTAACTGTATGAATATAACTGTTCGTATTTGCAACGAGATGTAAGGGGGGAAAGCATCAGTGCGCATGCACGACTGCTTTTTTAATTTCAGTACGACAAACACAACAACTTATACTATATTTAGAGCATATACAGTATATCGCAGAACCTTTTGTAGGTTAACGGTACAAATATAACTGTTCGTGTTTGCAACGAGATGTAAGGGGGGAAAAGCATCAGTGCGCATGCACGACTGCTTTAATTTCAGTACGACAAACACAACAACTTATACTATATTTAGAGCATATACAGTATATCGCGGAACCTTTTGTAGGTTAACTGTATGAATATAACTGTTCGTGTTTGTAACGAGATGTAAGGGGGAAAAGCATCAGTGCGCATGCACGACTGCTTTAATATCAGTACGACAAACACAACAACTTATACTATATTTAGAGCATATACAGCATATCGCGGAACCTTTTGTAGGTTAACTGTATGAATATAACTGTTCGTGTTTGCAACGAGATGTAAGGAGGGAAAAACATCAGTGCGCATACACAACTGCTTTAATTTCAGTACGACAAACACAACAACTTATACTATATTTAGAGCATATACAGTATATCGTGGAACCTTTTGTAGGTTAACTGTATGAATATAACTGTTCGTGTTTGCAACGAGATGTAAGGAGGGAAAAACATCAGTGCGCATGCACAACTGCTTTAATTTCAGTACGACAAACACAACAACTTATACTATATTTAGAGCATATACAGTATATCGCGGAACCTTTTGTAGGTTAACTGTATGAATATAACTGTTCGTGTTTGCAACGAGATGTAAGGAGGGAAAAACATCAGTGCGCATGCACAACTGCTTTAATTTCAGTACGACAAACACAACAACTTATACTATATTTAGAGCATATACAGTATATCGCGGAACCTTTTGTAGGTTAACTGTATGAATATAACTGTTCGTGTTTGCAACGAGATGTAAGGAGGGAAAAACATCAGTGCGCATGCACAACTGCTTTAATTTCAGTACGACAAACACAACAACTTATACTATATTTAGAGCATATACAGTATATCGCAGAACCTTTTGTAGGTTAACGGTACAAATATAACTGTTCGTGTTTGCAACGAGATGTAAGGGGGGAAAAGCATCAGTGCGCATGCACGACTGCTTTAATTTCAGTACGACAAACACAACAACTTATACTATATTTAGAGCATATAGAGTATATCGCGGAACCTTTTGTAGGTTAACTGTATGAATATAACTGTTTGTTAACCGTAAACAGAAATGTTAGTTTCTCGAAAACGTGGGCAGACTGTTCACAGTGCTGAACGAAATCTAATATGTAGCGTAATAAAATGCTGTGAAGTTATAGCTAAACAAAAATTCATTTCCTTGCCTCTTAACAAAACCATAGGCGAGTGGCTAATTACTGTGAAGTTTCTCTTTCCAAAATTCGAAAAATAAATAAATTAATTAAAGACGTGAAAAAGCTATTCTTCAACAGTTTTGTTGACATCTGGTAAAAAAGGAAATGGTTAGGTATATACTAATCAGACTAATTGTGAAGACGCCGGTGACAGCGATACTAAAGAAGGCGATTCATTCAGAGAAAATTTTATTGAAATGGAATAAGGTAGCTGGTAATTACAGTAAATCAAACATATCTATAGTCTGTCTACGCTAAGAGTACTCCGACGTAGGCAACCAGCAACACAAGTGAGCATGCACATTAATTAAAAATACGCACAGCATGATCAAAAACAAAATCCATACAACACTAATTCGCTCTAATCTTAATATTATAGTGAAAACACGTTCAATTCATGGTAGAAAATATTTTGTAAATCGAATATTTGTTTACCATTAATAACTAAAACCTTTACTATTGTTGCTCTTACATTGTTATTTTTCATTACATTATTATTTATGATTAGTAGGTTTTTAATAGACTCAGTTTTATTTTTCGTCACAAGTAATAATGCGCTTGAATTATAACAGGAGACTAAACAATTCCAGTGATTCGTTGTTTATCATTTCACATTGTTTACTTCATATCATTAAAATTAATGTCAGTGATTAGTTTAATACAACTGTTTGCACTTGCCCGTGTTGAACTTATTTTATGTTTTATTAGTTATCTTTTGGTTTTGTATCGGTTCGTTTCGATTTTTTTCGTAGACTGAAGTAGAAAAATTTTGTAAGCTATGCTTTTTAACATGTTTGATAGTGAATGTATTGAGTTTTCGAAACATAAAAGCGGTAAACATTAAAAAGTAGAAAAAAATTGTTTTGTTAAATATAATGGTTAAAATAATTAATTAAGGAGTCGCTTTATGAAACTACAATAATTACAAGCAATCTGAACGATATTATTGAAAACGCTTAAAGAATAATGTTTATTTTAGCTAGATGTAGATATTTTTATGATGGAACTTAGTGCAAGATTGTCAGGCGGAGAGGTAGATACGTGCCAACTAGTGAAAACTTTCGTTTACATTCTATAGGCGCTTGCCTCGTGCGGAGTACTCTTACAGTAGATGGACTATAGTCACGTAATTAAGCAATAGGCACTATTACAGGTCACATTTATTTCTTATAAAAGATTTATGAAGAAACATTTTCTCGGAATAAAGCACAGCTTCCAAATGTATGCAGAAACTGCACGGTAGTGAAATGTATGAATAGTGTCTGACTGTTGAGGTTGGCAGCACTGTTAAATTTTTCTTCCCTTCCTCACAGCCCATCCATATGCATAAGGCATTCTCGTGACTTCACTATCTATATCATCTTTACTACTACTCTCTCTCTCTCTCACTCTCTCCCATTCACTCTCTCTCTCTCTCACTCTCTCATTCACACTCTCTCTCTCTATCTCCCTCTCTCTCTCACGTACACACTCTCTCTCTCACTCTCTCTCTCTTTCTCTCTCTCTCACTCTCTCTCTCTTTCTCTCTCTCTCACTCTCTCTCACACTCTCTCCTTCTCCATCTCTCTCTGTTTCTCTCTCTCACTCGCTCTCTCTTTCTCTCTCTCACTCGCTCTCTCTTTCTCTCTATCTCTGCCTCTCTCCCCTCCTCTCTCTCCCACTCACTCTTTCTCTCTATCTTTCTCTCTCTCCCCCTCTCCCCTTTCTCTCACACTCCCTCTCCCTCTCTCTCTCTCTCTCTCTCTCTCTCTCTCTCTCTTTCTTTCTTTCTCTCTCTCTACTTTAAGCATTAGGCTCTCAGGCATATTGCGACTTCTAATTAGTCAGCCCATCTCTATCGCGATTTTCCGACCTACCACCACCTTCACACCAGTTTTCAAAGTAGACAACACGTCTAATCCGAACTAATTGGGACCGGGATCTTGTCATGCTTCAGTAATGATTTCTTTTAAATAAAAAAATCTGGTGTGAAACACTCACACGGCTTTCTCTTACCACTAGAAACAATGAACAATATAACCTAACATTAGTAATAAAACATTAGAAACAAACATAAAAACTAATCTCAAAAACGTAACCTCATTTTAATCATGAGTGAATGATGCAAAATGAAAATCAAACTCAGTTTAGCTTAATAATACGAAAAATCTTTTTTTGATGCGAAACTAGGCTCTGTAGAGAAAAATGCTTGAAATAAAAGTTGAAGATCTTTTAATTTACTATACATTTCATTATGCACTTTTGTCGTAAAATGCATAAGAAGGTTGAAATCTTAAAAAATCCATTTTTTACAATTTTCATGGAAAAAACAGAAAATCACGAATCACCGCTAAACTAACCGTTAAACAAAAAATATTTTAAATAAAAGTTGTAGGTTTTTAAATTGTCTACAACTTTTATTATATATATTTTTGCGGTAAAATGCATATTAAAGTTACAATCTTAAAAAAAATTTACGAGAAAAAAAACCTCTCCAAGAATTTCAACAGACATTGCGCCTACCCTTTATTGTAGAGCATAAAAAATTTAGTAAATTAAGCG
Organism: Catonia carolina; assembly: GCA_035578175.1. NCBI lineage: Eukaryota > Metazoa > Arthropoda > Insecta > Hemiptera > Achilidae > Catonia > Catonia carolina. Next base: position 65,241,260 of record JAQMRL010000004.1, on the reverse strand, counting down.
ATTTTTTAAAAAAATCGTAGGAGTCATTTTTTAGAAAATCGCATAAAAGTGAAAAATTACAAGAATAAACTACTTCTTCCGGTTGAAGGTTTGATGAAAATGTTCGTGTCGTGTTAGGAGTATCTAATTTAAGTTTCAAGTTTAAACTCAGTACGATGTTCCGTTTTTGAGATATTTTGTTCACACACATACACACACACAAACCAATCGCTAAGAATATTTTTTTGGTTCAGGGGGTCAGAAAACGTGTAGATTCGGTGAAAACTCGATTTCGAAAAATCGACATGAAAACAATACTTCTTTCCTATAGCTTACATTCATACAGGCAAGAGAAAGTAAAAAACAAATAAATTTATTTTAAAAAGACAAAAAAAAATTATTTAAAATATTGTGTACAATAAAGTAATAGGTTTTAAAGCATTTATGTTATTAATGTACAATAATATTGTATAGACAATATTAACCTTATTACTTATTGTTCTTGTTTCTGTTAAAAGAACAAATAATTGCAATATCTCTATTTGTTGAATAACAATTTGTGCTTCGAAGATACAATTTATTCTTTATAAGATTACTTAATTTTTATTTTAAAACACATTTTACACGTAAAAAGTATGTTAAAAAAATTATAAATCAGTTCCGATCATCCAAAATTTCTGAATATCGAGGCCGGATTAGCGGCGTTGATGTGTATACGATTGCCGACGTTTACAAACTGTGCGAAGGAAGTTAAGGAATAAATTCAATCCCTTTCTACAAATCATATAAAAGTTCAAAATTCAAATCCATTAGTTTTTCTGTTCATTTAAAGGAACAAATATTTCCAAATTTCACCTCCCTTGAAAATCTATGGTTCAGTCCACGAATCCTGGATTACCCCGGATTCATATACTCGTATATGAATTTATAAATTGAATACTATGAATTCCAGGAATTTTACGACCGGACCATGGTGTGTATAATATCAGGAGCTCAAGCTTTGTTTCTTTTCTTAAGAATTGAATGGATGTGTGGCTTAGAAGAGACGATACTCGCGGAGTAATGCTTGAACCATTGCAGCCGCAGGTAGTAATTACGTATCAATATTATTTTTGTAGCAGGTTCCAAGGTTATAAAAAGGAGTTCTGTTTCTTAACACATGGTCAGCCAATTAAATGACTGAATCATTTAAGAAGAGAAGAGGTAGAGGTGTAAAAGACACTAATCAGAGTTATCTTCTCTCAGAGTAATGAATTTCACTGTACAGTTAGACCTTGTGGTGAATGAAGTGAAGGTGTCATTTGTAGGGTGGAAAGTATGCGCTTTACGGAGGGTCTGGAATGCTGATAAGCATACTCTTTCAACTCAGTGAGGAAGGCAAAGGTAAACCACCTCACTTCTCGTTTTACTAAAAGTAAAACCTCCAGAGGTTCAAACCAGCCTTTCGGCTGTTGACCAAAACAACAACACACTCTTTTTGTGTTTAATTTGTAGAGAAGAGTAGCAGGAAACTTCCCTACTCATGTCAGCATTATTATACTGTTATCATAACTATTCACAAAAAGTTAAGCGTAACTGATAGTAAATTTTTACTTTCTCTTGCCTATATGAATATATAGGAAAGATAGTATTGTTTTCATGTCGATTTTCCGAAATCGAGTTTTCACCGGATCTACACGTTTTCGGACCCCCTGAACCCAAAAAACATGTTTTCCGCGATTGGTCTGTGTGTGTGTGCGTGTGTGCGCGTGTGTGTGTGTGTGTGTGCGCGCGCGCGCGTGTGTGTGTGTGAACAGAATATCTCAAGAACCGAACGTTGTACGAACTTAAAACTTGAAACTTAAGTAACATACCACTACCGAACCCGACACGAACATTTTCATCAAAATCGGTCAACCGGAAGTAGTAGTTTATTCGTATTATTTTTCACTTTTTTACGATTTTCTCAAAAACTGGTCCTACGATTTTTTTAAAAATCGCCTGGTTTACTTAATTTTTTATTCTCTACAAGATAGGGTAGGCGCCATGTTTGCTGAAATTCTTGGTGAGGGTGTTTTTTTAAGATTACGGCTTTAATACGCATTTTAGCGCAACAATTTATATAATAAAAACTAGAGAATTTAAAAACCTACAACTTTTATTTCAAACATTTTTTTATATAACCCTTAGTTTAGCAGCAATTAGCAATTTTCTGTTTTTTCTCACGAAAACGTGTGAAAAATCGATTTTTTTAAGATTTCGGCCTTAGTATGCATTTTACGACAAAAGTGTATATAATAAAATAGAAAATTAAAAGATCTACAACTTTTATTTAAAGCATTTTTCTCTACAGAGCCTAATTTAGTGTGAAAGAGTGATTTTCCGTATTTTTAAGCCGAACTGAGTTCGATTTTCATTTTGCGTCTTCCAGTCATTATTAAAATAAGGTTATATTTTTAGAGGTTAGTTTTTGTTTATTTCTAATGTTAGGATTATTGTTAATTATTTGCATTGGCAAGAGAAAGTTGTGTGAGTGTTTCACACCAGATTTTTTCTAATAAAAAACATTTCTTGGTTATTATCATCTTGTTAGGTAAGAAATTATTAGATAAGCCAACAACGCTAGTCAAAGTAACTTTGCAATTTGAATTTTTCTTCATTTTTCCAAGAAAATCCAAGTAATCGGATTACTAAGACAAGAGTAATTTAATAGTTTAATAATTACCAAGAAAACCCCCACCGGAAAAAATAAGTTCTTAATTCAATCGATATTACTTTCTGGAATTTTCTTTAATATAAAATTTAATTTATTACTAAAACAGAAGTTTTTAATGAGGTAGATTATCGACATAATGTCAATCTGATATCTTTATAACAGAATATAAAATGTAAAGTGAAATTTCTCGAATTCCATTATTGTTGAAAATATTTTTAAGAGATACTAAACAACAACACACATAGCTTTGTTGCCATAACTAAGTACAAGTACTTCTTAGAATATGGAAAATTGGAAAATAAGAAATTATAGGTTATTGAAGATAATTCAAATTAATAATGTAATCAATAATTTCTGAAAACTCTTTCTCCTCGGAATTACAGAAAAGGCCAATCAAGATGGTTTATAAGAAAATTTATAAGAACACACTAGAAGATAATGGTGATCTACTACATTAATAATGTCAAAAGAGGTTCAATTCAATATTTTAAAAAATCTGGCGTGAAACATTCACATGACTTTCTCTTGCCAATGCAAATAATGACCACTATAACCTAATATTAGTAATAAAACATTAGAAATAAATAAATACAACTAACCTCAGATAACATACCCTAATTTTAATCATGAGTATAAGACGCAAAATTAAAATCAACCTGTTTGGCTCAAAATACGGAAAGTCACTCTTTCACGCTAAACAAGGCTCTGTAGAGAAAAATGCTCTTCATAAAAATTGTAGATCTTTTAAATTCTTATAAATTTTATTATATATATACACTTTTGTCATAAAATGCATACTAAGGCAGAAATTTTATAACATTCGATTTTTTACACATTATTATGAGAAAAAAACAGAAAATCGCTAATTACGCTAAACTAAGTGTTATACAAAAGTGTTTTAATTAAAAGTTGTAGATTTTAAAATTTTCTACAACTTTTATTGTATACATTTTTGCGGTAAAATGCATATTAAAGCCGCAATCTTAAATAAACAACTGTTTTACGAGAAAACAGCCTCCCCAAGAATTTTACGAGACATGGCGCCTACCCTATCTTTGTAGAGCAAAAGAAATGTAGCAAATGAGGCGACTTTTAAAAAAAATCGTAGGAACAGTTTATGAGAAAATTGCAAAAAAGTGAAAAATGCCACGAATAAAGAACTACTTCCGGTCCACCGATTTTGATGAAAATGTTTGTATCGGGTTCGGTAGTAGTATCTAACTTAAGTTTCAAGTTTCAAGTTCGTACGATGTTCCGTTCTTGAGATATTCTGTTGACACACACACACACACACACACACACACACACACACACACACACACACACATGCTGACCAATCGCTAAAAATATGTTTTTGGGTTACGGGGGTCTGAAAACGTGTAAATCCGGTGAAAACTCGATTTAGAAAAATCGACACGAAAACAATACTTTCCTTCCTATATAATCATATAGGCAAGAGAAAGTACATATAACAAGATATTAAACTCTGAATGACAAGAAAACTTTAGGCCTATTCAACTTAAAAACATAAAATCTAGAACAAGACTCATCAACAGTTCATTAGGGCTAAGTTAGTGCTAAAACTAAGTTATAAGTTTAAAATAACTAAATAACTAAAATAAGTTTTTTTTCTAAATGATGTACCTACCATACGTTTTGACAGGCCCGAAAGAGAGGGACGCCATACCCTCTTTCTGTTGTATTTACTATGCCGTCCTTTTTGTTAAATTTTCATACAACTGATACTGTGCGTGCGTAGTTGATTTCTAAAAATTGACGTATGTTTGGTATAAAGTTCACAGCTATAAAAAATGATTCAGCTTCTTGAAATACTAACAGGAAGGAGACACCAGACACGTTGATCTATCTTTGACTTCCCTTCAAAAAGTGATTTTTTTCAAGCTCGTTTATTATTTCTGTTTCTTCCCAACAAATATCAAATTACAGATAAAATTTTATAATTTATAACAAAATAATAAAACGCATATTATGTCGTCCTGGAAAAGAAGTTATATTAGCCTACGTGATACGCAAAAAATGCGATGAGATTTAAACGTCCAACTTTGTACGAGCGTATCTTATCTAAATATCAGAGTATAATAAAAAAATTATAGTGTAAAATAAGATTCATTAGGAAGCAAAAGTAATTTTTTCAGAATTTTTTGATAAAAAATGAGCTTGTTAGAGTGTAGTGAACGAAACTGGCCGGCAGAGTGCCCTACCGTATCGCGTATTGTCACTATTGCGCTTGAACACCGTGCATTGATTGAAATGAGTTGAGGGAAACGGCGGACGCAACACATCTCTCTCTGTCTCGCTACCCTCCCTACATGCCACCGTAATTGGCGAACAGTATAGTTTACTATTACCTTCCCCACAGAGTTATAAAAGTATGCTTATTAGCATGCTAGGTCTCCTGAAAAGCATCTACATTCCACTAGCAAATGACACCTTCACTTAATTCACCATAAGGTCTGGCTATAAAATGGAATGTATAACTCTCAGAGGTGATAACTCTTATTAGTGTCTTTTACACGTCTGCCTCTTCTCTTAAATGCTTCAATTATATGGCTGACCATGTGATAAGAATCCGGACTATTTTTTGTATCCCTAGAAATAGTAGATCGAGTCCAAATAATTTAACACTCAATTTGTCTATTATAAACAGGTTAAGTTTTAAGCTTAGTTTTGTAATTGATTTATTTTACTTAATTTATTTGATTTGTGTAATTGTATTAAGTTTAGTAATTAAATGTAATTATTAATTTTGTCTACAAATAATTGTAATAAACTGTTTATTATTTATTAAACTCAGATGCCGAATAGCCTCCTAGGTTTAGGAGTTACAATACTTAGGCCAATTTCTCGGAGAAGTTAAATGTGGATAGAAACCGAGAAAATTAGGAAAGAACAATGAACTTGTTTAATTCAAAAATAAAATAAAATTCAAGAAATAAAGACGCAGAGGTCCTGGGTTCGATTCCCGGCTAGGGTCTGGATATTTTAACAAGCATTCACAACAAGCAACGTTCCGTATTACACTGTAGTCGCTAATGATCAAGCTGTTGATGCGACTTTAAATAAATAATTAAAAAAAGTATAATGATAAAAAAAAATTAATTTGTTATGAAACGTAGCGACCAATGATTAACTAGTATTATTATATCAATATTAGTATTCTAATACTAGTATTCTATTCCAGTATTAGTATTCTAGTATTATTATATACTAGTATAAATTATATCTGTTTATTTATTATTGTTATAGCAAATAATAATTTTAAATGTAATAATAAATTTTGTTGAACTGTTGTTCCGTGTAATATAGAATGTAACACAATATAGAGAATTGGTATTGTTACCAGAATGGAAGTTTGATGTAGAATAACGTAAACCATATGCATGTAGCTTAAATATCTCTATACTGAATAACATACAAGGTTTGAGAATGATAACAATAACATTAACAATTCGTGATCAATAAGTGGATATAGGATCAACTTGGGATCTATATAGATTTCAAAGAGCCCGCTAAAATCAACGCACTACTCTTGATTTAGCGTTGGATTTGATAGGATCGCTGTCTTGGGAAACGTCCAACAGAGAGTTTCCATTTAACCCCTCCCCAATTGATCATCGATCATGTACTTTATACTATAATATAACATTCTATTCTACTCCTCCCAAGGCGACGTGACTTCGTCACGTTATCATATCACGCTGCTCATAAGGTAAACTACAGATAAGTTAGTTCAAATCTTTACTTTCGTTTGCCAAAATATTTTTTTATTAAAAAATAAATCTGGTGTGAAACACTCGCACAACTTTTTCTTGCCAATGCAAATAATGAAAAATATAACCTAACATTAGTAATAAATATTAGAAATAAATAAAAACACTAACCCCAATAAACATAACCTAATTTTAATCATGAGTGAAAGACGCAAAATAAAAATCAACTTCAGTTTGGCTTAAAAATATAGAAAATTACTCTTTTACCCTAAACTAGGCTTGCAGAGAAAAATATAAGTTGTAGATCTTTTAATTTGCTATAAATTTGATTATACACTTGTAGTTAAATGCATACTAAGGCTGAAATCTTAAAAAAATCAATTTTTTTACTCGGTTTTGTGAGAAAAAAAACACAAAATCCCTAATTACTGCTAAACTAAGCGTTATACAAAAAAAATGTTTGAATTACAAGTTGTAGGATTTTTAATTCCCTACAACTTCCATTACAATTAATTTTTGCGCTAAAATGCACAATACAGTCGCAATTAAAAAAAAACAATTTTTTACGAGAAAACAGCCACTTCAAGAATTTAAGAAGACAAGGCGCCTACGCTATCTTGTAGAGCATAAAAATTTTCATAAATGAGGCGATTTTTATAAAAAATTGTAGAAGCCGTTTTTGAGAAAATCGCAAAAAAGTGAAAAAATGACACGAATAAACTGCTACTTCCGGTTGGCCGATTTCGATAAAAATGTTCATGTTGGGTCCGGTAGTACTAGTATTTAACTTAAGTTTCAAGTTTCAAGTTCATACGATGTTCCGTTCTTGAGATTTTTTGTTCACACACACACAGACTAGTCGCTAAAACATATTTTTTTTGGGTTGAGGGGGTCTGAAAACGTGTAGATCCGGTGAAAACTCGATTTCGAAAAATCGACACAATGCTTTCCTTTCTATGTATTCATATAGGCAAGAGAACGTAAAAAATCATAAAATAGTTGGTCCATTAAACACTGATTGGATTACCGACTCTACTACAAATATTAGAACAGTTCAAAGGTTATGTACACTACATTTTTAAAGACGAAACTTCAATAAGTAAATAGCGTATTTTAGGTAACACAGATCATATATCGTGTGTAAAATATATATTTGATCGAGATACAGTCTGCATTACTATTAACAAAATGTGATGAGAGAATGCGGTATGTTATTACCGCGGGAAATTCAATCAGCAGCAAAATCTAATAGGTTACCTCACCCTTTTAACCTCAATTTTCCAACCAAGTACATTGTTCTCATTTACAAAAACCAAACATGTGATCTGATACTGGAGAGTCTGTACCTTCACAATTGTTCATGTTAATTTGAAATTTTCCATCCTTTACTGGTATTAAAAAAATGTATTTTAATTATTCAATAGTGTTTTCCTCATTCATTCTCTTTGAAACAAAGCTATTATATTGTGACAATATCTAAGGAAAGTGTTTGTTCTAGAATTCTCTAGCAGGACTGAGTTTTTAGAAGCATTAAATAAGGTTATTTCCAAGGAATGGTTAGAAATATAGTGTTTAAATGGTTAGTATAGCCCTATTGTTGTGACGCCTACCAGAGAAGGGTCGGTGTATCTTTTTAGATGCTCTTTTTTTAATGATGTTCTGAAGGATGGTATCCATAGGAAAAGGGGCCTTATCCCCTTTCTCCCCTTATCCACGTTTATAAATAAAATAAACTTTTTACAACCACAATCCATCGTAGTGTTTTATTAATTTTTATAAAATATTAATTTTTTTTTATTAGAGTAATTCTCCTCCAAGCACGGGCTTTGCTCTTTTGAAGGAGTAATAAAGGAAATAAATAAAAAATAAATACAAAAATAAAAAATCTCCAAAAAGCAAAATTTTCAGGAGAGCAAAATATACGAAATTAAGTCAAAAAATGACATTTTCGTTCTTTTGTTTGAAATATTATTTATTTTTTTCTGTGTATAAAAACAACCCTTATTTTATTTTATTTTGAATTTCAAACTTGATTAAATTTCCAAAAATATCATCCGGAACCGGCTGGAAGACTTTGTATTTTTATATAGCTTTGTTAATCTAGTATTTTCTACAAGTTACGTAAATAAGATTTAGCGGTTGTCTTGAAGTCAGTCAGTCTTGAGTCGTCACAACGAGTGAATTGTGTACCGCATCCAGTTTACGTTTTTGACAAGATCTAACCATGATATCTTTTAATTGCAAATATTAATAATTAATAATAATATTAATTAATAATATAATAATAATATTTAATTGCAGATATCTTGTAATTGGCTGTAAGTAGGATTCAGTTAAATTAAGTTAGAATTAATCTAGTTACTGAACTTTATTTAAATTTTCGGAATTGGAAACAAAAATAATGTCATTCGGTTCCTCTTATAGTGTAGATACAGAAATCACTAATTGTTTTTGCCATATGTCAAAGGTAAGCCTTTTTCGAAATTCCCACCAGCCATGAGACGTGTCGTCTCATGAAAGGGATTTGATATAACCAGATCCCAAAAGAACCTGTTAACAATAATATTTAATCTACAAATAAGATTAAATTTTGTAGTACGATAGCCTACAAAGCGTAAGCCCTGGGTTCGATTCCTTCTTTAAAAGAAGCAAAATTAATCTTTCGCGTTCTTACGAAAGTAAACTAGAAGAGAAAACGAAAAAACTGGAGAGAAAACACTGAAATAGAAAAGCTGAAGAAAAGAAACAACCAGAAAAAAAATAAATCAAGAAAGCTTAACAATCGTGCTACAAATCAAACTTTCAAAAGAAAGCTACACTTGCAATAATCGAAATTGCAAACAAGAACATTCTGAAGTATACAACGAAAATTCTTATGCAGGATGGCTTATAAAAACTTTTGTTGTACTAAAAAAAATATATAATATTCTTTATATTTTTTAAACGCTAAAATAAACTTTTCTAAAATATTTTTGAGTAACTGTATTATTCATTGTTAATTATTTTGCTCATTCCGGGTTTTTAAAATTAATCTAACGTAAACAAATATTTAGCGGCAGTCTCCGTAGCTTGGTGGCAGCGCGCTAGCCTATAACATGGAGGTTCTGGGTTCGATTCCCAGCTAGGGTCTGGGAATTATCACAAGTTCAAACCCACTGTTACGTAACCCACCGTAGTCGCTAATAACTGAAGTGTTGATGTTTAGTTTAAATAAAACTAAAAAAATCTGGTGTGAAACACTCACACAACTTTCTCTTGCCAATGCAAATAATTAACAATTAACCTAACATTAGTAATAAAACATAAGAAATAAACAAAAAAGTAACCTCAATAAACATAATCTAATTTTAATCATGAGTGAAAGACGCAAAATGAAAATCAACCTCAGTTTGGCTTAAAAATACAGAAAATCACTCTTTCACGCTAAACTAGGCTCTTTAGTGAAAAATGCTTTAAATAAAAGTTGTAGATCTTTTTATTTCCTATAAAATTTATTATATACTTTTTAGTCGTAAAATGGATTCTAAGGCCGAAATCTTTAAAAAAATCGACTTTTCACACGTTTTCGTGAGAAACAAATCAGAAAATCGCTAATTACTGCTAAACTAAGCGTTATACAAAAAAAATTTTGAAATAAAAATTGTAGGATTTTAAATTTTCTACAACTTTTATTATATAAATTTTTGCACTAAATTACATATTAAAGCCATAATCCTAAAAAAACTATGTTTTTACGTGAAAACAGCCTCACCCAGAATTTCAGCAAACATAACGCCTAACCTATCTTGTAGAGAATAAAAAATTGAGTAAACCGAGCGATTTTAAAAAACGTCGTATGACCAGTTTTTGAGAAAATCGCAAAAAAGTGAAAAATTACACGAATAAACTACTACTTCCGGTTGATCGATTTTGATGAAAATGTTCGTGTCGGGTTCGGTAGTGGTATGTAACTTAAGTTTCAAGTTTCAAGTTCGTACGATGTTCCATTTTTGAGATATTCTGTTCACACACACACGCGCGCGCGCACGCACACACACACACACACACACACACACACACTCACACACAGACCAATCGCTAAAAACATGTTTTTTGGGTTCAGGGGTCTGAAAACGTATAGATCCGGTGAAAACTGGATTTCGAAAAATCGACATGAAAACAATACTTTCCTTCCTATAACCTATATTACTATCCCTTCCTATATTACTTTCTCTTGCCTATAAGAATATATAGGCAAGAGAAAGTAAAAAGATTAACTTAGATTTAATTAATTAATAACTTGCTAAAACACTGTGTAAGCGAAAATATGAAATAATTGCTAACGCCAGTGGGTGATTGCACAACATTGCGTTTTTGTTAGTTAAGATAAATATTTCCGTAAATTTTAAATTAAAAAATATCATGTATAGCCATTTAAATTTAAGAGCATCGTCGGTGAAAATTACAAGGAAAAATATAGTTTACAACATGAATTTAAATAGTGAACAAATTATCATATTTTCTCTTGTAATTTTACAATTTTCTTTCCATGTTCACCTATACTAGAATATTAAGGAAAAATAAGGTACACAATTTATGTTCGTATTATAATATAAAATTTTCACTACAGAAAGAACAGTATTCAGCATAGTGCACGGATAAGAATATTTTTAATACTTCACTCTGCAATCTTTGTTTTAAACTAGTAGCTATCATATGAGTTTTGCTAATATTTTCATAATGTTTATTTTTAAAATATTACATTTTGAGCTGGAGTATTATCGCAAGGTGAAGACCTTCGGGTACAACAAATCATTTACTGTGTACACTTTACTGAGAATATTTTTAGTTTAAATAAGGAGAAATGAAGACAAATTGTAATCAAATATGTTATAGTTTTATTTTTACAACAGCGTATAAGCGTAAATTCTGCTTTAATGTATACTTTCAGTAAATTTTTATTTACTCAGTAATAATTTTTTTTGATTATTTATAATCCCCCGTGATTCTATAAAAAGATTTAAAGAAGGTATTGTGGTGTTTTCTCTTTACTTTTTCATTTGGAATTACATAAAACATACAAAAATACACAAAATGTTATAACTGAATTAAAAATCTGGTGGAAACACTCACACAAATTTCTCTTGCCAATGCAAATAATTAACAATAAACCTAACATTAGTAATAAAACATTAGAAATAAACAAAAACTAACCTCAAAAAACATAACCTTATTTTAATCATTAGTGAAATACGCAAAATGAAAATCCACCTCAGTTTGGCTTAAAAATACGGAAAATCACTCTTTCACGCTAAACTAGGCTTTGGAGAGAAAAATGCTTCAAATAAAAGTTGTAGATCTCTTAATTTCCTATAAATTTGATTGTATACACTTTTGTCGTAAAATGCACACTAAGCCCGAAATCTTACAAAAACCGATTTTTCACACGTTTTCGAGAGAAAAAAAGACAAAAAAATTGCTAATTACCGCTAAACTAAGCGTTATACAAAAAAATGTTTGAAATAAAGTTGTTGGTTGTTAAATTTTCTACAATTTTTATTATATAAATTTTTGTGTTAAAATGCATATTACCGCAGTGATCTTAAAAAAACAATTTTTTTTACGTGAAAACAGCCTTACCAAGAATTTCAGCAAACATGGCGCCTACCCTATCTTGTAGAGCATAAAAAATTTAGTAAACCGGGCGATTTTTAAAAAAATCGTAGGACCAGTTTTTAAAAAAATCGCAAAAAAGTGAAAAATTATACGAATAAACTACTACTTCCGGTTGACCGATTTTGATGAAAATGTTCATATTGGGCCCGGTAGTGGTATGTAACTAAGTTTCAAGTTCGTACGATGTTCCGTTTTTGAGATATTCTGTTCACACACACACACACACACCAATCGCTAAAAACTTGTTTTTTGGGGTTCGGTGGGTCTGAAAACGTGTAGATCCGGTGAAAACTCGATTTCGAAAAATCGACATGAAAACAATACTTTCGTTCGTATATATTCAAATATAGGCAAGAGAAAGTAAAAATAGACCGTCTCTTTGGCGTAGTGAAAAGCGCGCTAGCCTACGACGTGGAAGCCCCAGGTTCGATTCTCTACTTGTGTCTGTAAATTTCTATAAGTCAAAACTTAATGTTCCAGTTACATAATCCACCGTAGTCGCTAATAACCAAGCTGTTGATGCGATTTTAAATAAACTAAAAAATCAGAAGTCGGGGGACTGACCGACAAAACTTCTTTAAATTGAAACTACAGTTGCGGGGAGAGAGATATTTGACAGTAACCTCATATATATTATTATATATAAAATTATATATATTTATATATATTCACAGTAAAATTTTCTTTTTAAATTTTCAAAAATGATAACCCTAAGGGCCCTAATGAATAAATAAATGTGTGTGTGTACATGTGAGTAGGTATTGCTGTTGAAGTATATGAAAGAGTTCTATGATAATTAGAGACGTACGCGGGCGAAATTATCAAAAACGTTGTATGTTTGTGTATGTGTGTACGTATTGTTGAAGTAAATAGCTGAAAGAAAATATTAGCGAGAGATGTAGGCCTACTTGGGGGAATTTATCAAAACGTTGTGTGTCCGTACACGTTGGAGTATACAGTATACCGACCCACCTAAGATAGCTGAGCGTGACGTGACGGAAAACCAAAGATATTTCCCGCGCTAAAAACCAAAGTTCAGACCTTTTTTCTGCTATAGATTTTACTACTTTTACACTTTTATAGAAGCGAAATTATAAATTTGAGTCTTTACAAAACTAAACTAGAAAAGAAATCTCAAAAACTGGAGAGGAACTATGGAAAAATAAAAGAAACAACCAGGAAAAGAAAGAAGAAAAAAGAAAGCTTGACAAACGTGCTACAAATAAACATTCAAAAGAGAACTACATTAGCAATAATCAAAATAGTGCTAATTGCAAACGAAAAATATTTTGAAGTATATGCAAAGAACATTTTTTAGAGGACTGGTAATTTTTGCGTGAGGTGGGCTCATACAAACTGTGCTAATGATGAGTCACAAACCACTTTCTATAAATGTGGTTTTTGTTACTATAAATGGAGTATGGCGAATTTCTTCTAATGAAACTGTTTATAAGGAAATTGGACCGATTATTAGCGTAATGAAGAAAAGGAGGATTTCCTACTTTTTCCACATTTAAAGAATGCCAAATGATAGAATGTTGAAACAACTGATCCTCAGGAACTTGAACAGGAAGATTACGGGAAGATACTTCAAATACGTAGATTAAGAGAGATCTCAATGAAATTAAACTGGCAATTGAAGACGAGTTTGACACGAAAAAATAAACAATGCTTTCAACACACAGATTTTATTGGGGAAAAGCAGAAAGACGCACAATGGAGGTTACAGATGAGATACGGAAACAAAGATCGGACCGTCTCAAAAAATACTGGCAAAACCGAAAGGTTAGACCAATACGTTATCCGAAGAACACTAGAAATTGATTGGCTTAGTGGTCCAATGTGGCCTCAAAATAAAAAAATGTGGTTTTTGTAAAAAAGTAATTTTTTTAACGTTATTTCCTTTATATTTAATATTATCTTCTTATGTAATAATATAGAATATTAGAATATTACTTCTTAGATCTTAAAGAATACAATGGAAGTCTCTTTTCACACTAACGTCAATTGAAAGTAACTAAATCTACATGTTGAGCTAGTGAACAGTATTAGATAAACAAGATCAAAGAGAAAAAATACTTGTTCAATTTAAGTTTAAAAGGTAATTGTAATATTTCCGAACATTCTCTGAAAACGATGGCTCCTTTAACAACATCAATCGTTCCGTCAAAACCAATTACTAAAATAGAATAATAATTTAAACTGAAATAACTAAATTATAGTTTAAGGAATAATTATTACATAGCAATAAATAAGTAGATACATAAGGAACTTAGAATTATTTATATTAATCGATTGATTTGTCCACTATATATTATCCAATATAGTATATATAACAATTCATCAAATAATTGATTCAGTTGACTGTCATCAGCATCATCACCATTGTCATCATAATCATCCAGTGCTACCATGATTAGGAGGTTCATCAATAACTGAGATAATCAGGTACCATAATTAAACAAACAAGTGTGTGGCAATTACCAGATCTGATTGCTTATTAAAGGCTGTTGTTTGTACTAGTCTATAATATATTATGTACACCAGGTCCAATGATTTGCTTTATTCAATTTAGTACAGTCAATATTGTACTAAATTGTCAGCTGTTAAATATTTTCTGTTATTTATGTTTGTATTACTAATTAATTGTAGTAGCACTATCAATGAATTTTCATTAATATGTCTAATTTAATTCATGATAATGCTTTAATAGTCATCAATTCTCTTGCTCTAAATAATTTCATTTCTCCATCCCATTACAATAAGTTATTATTTTTGTTTACAAAACCAATCGCAACAAATGACGTTTACTCTAAACGACAAAACTGCCCATCCGTTTTCATTATTAACATTCCGCTGCCCTACATTATTCAATTATTCGTTATTTAGGCTTACATTTAGACAGAAAACTTACATGGAACGTATATTTTACACACAAACGCCACAAACTCAAACACGCTTTTATCAATTGACGCTTATTCGATAGACGTTCTAAATTACAAATGTCACGTAAATTAACAATCTACACGACAGTCTTAAGACCAATCTAGAGATATGGAGTTCAACTTTCGGGATCTGCTAAACCTTCACACACGAAACATATACAAGAGATTCAAAACAAAATTCTACGAACGGTAACGAAATGCCCCTTTTACATCACAAACTTAATGCAAAACAAAGACTTACAAATCCCATACGTAATTGATGTCGTGAAACAACTATACAAGACGATGCACGACAAATAATTTGAATTGCATGACAATTCTCTCATTTAAAACATGTACGCTAGGGCGATATCGGGTATTCAGCACAGATGTTTGAAAAGCCTCTGGCCAAGTTTTTAGCCAATTGTAGAGCTGTGGTGATGACTGCAGGCTCGGCAAGTAACTCAAGTTTTGGAACCTTAGCTTTACATTTAGAAATTGTTATATTATTGTCATAACAGATACTAAATTTTCAGTTCAAAAGTGTCAAAAAGAAATAAAAATTTTTAATTTCTTTTTGAGTTTCCAAACGGTTTTTGCGCTCAGACGATAAGCTTGTCCACCTGCCATAATCAAGAAGTATTTCGCACAGCAACGCCATTGATACCTAAGCTTAAATTTCAACAGATGACTAATGTGACATACAGACATTACACAAACATACAAATATTATTATTATTATTTTTTCTTTAATTCTTTATTTACAACTGTAAAACGTTACAACAAGCAAATGTGATGATTATGATAATAATGTAAATGACATGATAGGCATGAGAGGGGTAGGGCCCCCATTGGTGCCTCCCCAAGAATGAAATTTGTATATCAAATTAGCAGGTCTCTACTCCAGCGTCTTTTAAGGCGTCTAGGGGGATTATCAGGTAAATGGACGGAGGAAAGTGAACGCACCAGGGGGTTCTCGTGTTCGTGTGACTTGTCGCGAAAGCGTTTGTATAGGTATTCAATGGAATTTTGTACAAGTGGTGTTTTCAAATCTGTATGTAAGGTTTTGTTGCTAACGTAAAGAGGTGCGTTTGCTATAAGGCGTAATGTTTTTGACTGGAATGCTTGAATTCGTTGCAAATTAGAGGGTTTGGTTGAACCGTAAATTTGGGATCCGTAGGTCCAAATAGGTTTCAAAAGAGAACAATATATGCGTAATTTTTGTGCCATTGGTAACTTTGATCGTTTGTGAAGTAGGGAATATAGAAGTTTAAGTCGGGAATTCAGTAATAAACATTTCCGTTTGATATGTGTGCTCCAAGTTAGTCGTTTATCGAAAGTCAGACCGAGATACTTGACCGTATCTGTCTTTGTGAGAGGTTCATTGTCTATGTATACTGGTGGGCAATCACCATGACGGAGTGTGAAAGTTACGTGAAGGGATTTTGTCGTATTAAGTTTTATTTTCCATGTTTTACACCATTCGTGTATAAGATTGAGATGATGTTGGGGAGTTCGTTCGTGTATAGGATTGAGATGATGTTGGGGTGTTAGTGAAGCGTGTATAGAGTTTTGGTCTCGGGCTAATATCGCTGTGTCGTCAGCGTAGGTAGCAGTGAGGGTCTGGGGTAGGGTCGGTAGGTCTGAAGTGTATACAGAATAGAGGAGTGGGGCTAAAATTGAGCCCTGAGGCACGCCGGCTAAGACAAGAAAGAAATTTGAGTAAGACGATCCTAAACGAATTCTAAAGAATCTGTCAGATAGGAAGGAATTTATGATAAGATAGTAGGTAAATGGTAGTATTTCTTTCAGTTTGTGTAAGAGACCTATATGCCAAACTCTGTCAAAAGCTTGAGCGACATCCAGGAAACCTGCGGACACATACATCTTTTGTTCCATAGACGAAGCTATGTAATCAGTCACCCTGTGCAGTTGTTGTGTGGTGGAGTGTTGAGTGCGGAATCCGAATTGATGTGGAGGTAGTGTATCATGAACCAGCGGAAGAATGCGCTTGTAAAGGAGTTTTTCGAAAATTTTTGAAGGTACTGAGAAGAGGCTTATTGGTCGGTAGGAGGAAGGTAAATGAAAAGGTTTGTTCGGTTTTTGTATCATTACTATTTCTGCATACTTCCACTGAGTGGGGAAATGTGTCGTGCGCAATATACTATTGAAGATTGTAGTAAGGAGAACGAGCGCTTTCCGCGGTAAATGTTTAAGTATTTCAGCTGTTATTAAATCATATCCCGGTGACTTCTTACGTGGTAATCTCGAAATTTCAGATTTTACTTCGGAGGGGTGAAAGTATTTCGGCGGAAGGGATAATTGAAGCGGTTCATCTAGTGACTGAGTAACGCGTTGGTGATGTACAGATTGGATGTCATTATGGGGAGTGAATGTTTCAGAAAGATGTCTACCAAAGCATTCAGCTCTGTTGTCATTAGTTATTAGCCAGGGTCCGTCACCCACCCTAAGGGGCATCGATGTCGTGTGATGCCGTAATAGGCGTTTTGTGCTACGCCAGAGACTACCATCCCTCTCGTTCAGAGTTCCAGTATAATTTTCGTATAAGCGGGTGTTATGTGTTTGAATTTGCTGTTTCAGCTCGTTTGTCAGCCGGTTTAAGCGACGTTTATCAGATGGTAGGCGAGTTCTCTGCCAAGTGTTACGGGCGCGGCGTTTTTCACGAATAAGTTCTCTGATATGGGTGGGATAGTGAGGGGCGTCTGGGACATTTGCAGGGTATGGCAGTGATGCCTTCCATGCACACTGTTGAACAGAGGTAGTACATAAATCAACAGCATCATCTACCTCCGTATCCGTTTTAATTGATAATGGGATATCTAAGGCGTGTTCTAAATTGAACTGGAAGAGATCCCAATCCATAGGCCCGGGAGTAAGACTCGGTCTGTGTTCTGTAGAGACTGGTTGGTCTGAAACCGTTAAAAGTATGGGGGAATGATCTGATGAGAGGTAATTTACTGTGGTTATTTCAATAGGAAGGTGTGATAGATTCTTCCAAACAAAAAAGTCAAGGAGGTCTGGTAATTTGGTACGTGCGGAGGGCCAGTATGTTGGACTATCTGGAGAAACATAATGTAGATGATTTTCTGTTATAGCTTTTAGTAAATTTCTGCCCCTGGGAGAACATACACGGGATCCCCACTGTATGTGCTTACCGTTCCAGTCTCCTCCAATAAGAAACCGATTACCTAGACTATTAAAGAAATCTCTAAACGTTTGGGAATTTATGATGTGTCTAGGAGGACAATACACTGATCCTATGGTAAAACTTACGCTTTTGCATTGCAAATTTATCAGGGTCGCTTGGACATGAGGAGTGGAAAAAGGTGTTAAAACATTGTGTGTGATTGAGGATTTGACTAGTATGGCCGTACTCCCATGGCTTGTACCATCCGGATGATCGGTCCGATAGATCCTATAGTCGCGAATATAAAATCGAGACCTAGCTGTAAGATGTGTCTCTGAGATTAGGGCTACGTCAATACGGTGAGAATGTAAATATATGTCTAACTCAGTTTTGCGTTTCGTCAGACCGTTTGCATTCCAAAGGAGAACTGTCAGTGAATTTGCAGTGAGTAAATTAATGGCCATAACTGTTACTTATAGACTGTGTAATGTGGGATATGTGTGTAGCGAGCGAGAAAAGAGGCTGGAGGAGTTGATTTAGTTGAACCAGTAAATTAAAAATCTGATCAACATTAGGTAACTGGGGAGGAGATTGAGGCCCTACCTGTGAAGTATGAGGGTGAAGATGACGATGATTATGTGTCCATGCATGATGTCTGTTTCTCTCCTGTGAGGTGGGTGGTTGTGGTGTTGAAGTCACTGAAACCGGCGATTCAGACGGTGTTAACTGATGAGTTGAGTGTTGGCGTGATGATGGAGTTAGGGTAGGTGTTTTTGTTGGTTGTTGCGGCAGAGGTGGAAAATCTTCCGGTTTCGGTGTGGCTGGTTGGTTGGAAGTATGTTTCGGTTGTGGTTGTGTGAAACGGTTTCGACTAGCTCGCAGGTGTTTATGAACTTCGCAGCCTCTGTAATTTGCTGGGTGATCTTTTTCACAGTTTGCGCAGGTGGCCGGTGACTGTCTTGTTTTACAACAACTGCCAGATTCGTGGCCGCCACCACACCTAACACAGCGGTGAGGGTGACGGCAGTAAGATTTTGTGTCCAAAATTTTGACAGCACGTACACTGTACAATTTCCCTCCGTTTATGTGGTTCCTCAACTGTAATCCTTGTATATAATAAAGTTTTTACGTCGTATATTTTGTTATTGTACGTCTCCGGCTCTATATCGACGAAAAACATCGGCAAAGGTGTACGATCTCGGTTCGAAATTGCGAACACCGCATTTCGAACTATGTAACCCTTATCTTTGAGAGCCTCCGCTTTTAGCTCTTTTGGCGTGGTGTGATGTAGTCCTTTAATGACAATACGTTGTGCTCGTTGTTCCTATAGTTGATATGCGTGAAACCGGGCCTTTCGGTCTTCCAAGTGATGGATGAATTGTCTGTATGTCGACGGTGAGGTTGGGTAGATGGTAACACCTTTGATACTTGACCGGAGTGTGAATGATTGCGGACCGCCTACTTCTTCCAACGATTTTACTAGTTGGGCGTAGTCTTGAACGTCCGCTAGGAAGATTGGTGGCGGTTTCTTGTCGCGTTCAATGGATGGGTTTGCAGGTGTGTCAGGATCGGTAAGGACAGAAAATCGATTTTCTGTCGTCACGGATGGCTCTTCTAATGAAACCGAATCTGGCCGAGGTATCTTCCTAGGGTCACTCCTGGAAACACCAGGGGCTGGCCGTTTCCTAGCAGGAACTGATTCCCATTCTTGTAATGGGTTATGATTGCTGCCATTAGTGCAGTCTTGGTTAGGTTCAGAGTCCATAGTAAATATACTATATAAAGAGTTCAAATATATTTACCCAAAAAAGGTGTAAAGACAGTTGTTACAAAATTTTGAAATTTCTACGCTATATCGCTGTTGAAGACAAAATCTGAAGCCTACCAATCTTTACTTTTAATGTTTTAATTTATGAAATTATTGTTTTTACTGTTATTAGTACTTATAACTCCTATTGTGGTCGCTAATAACAATTAGAAGTTGATGCGACCTTTATAAATAAAAAAAAAAAAAAAAAATCATCCCTTATAGCCATCTCTAGCCTCCAAGAAGCAATAAAAGAAATTAACAGGGAAGCGGGACGGGCCTACTTAATGGAAGAAATGCAGCAGAACAGATCGAAATCCTTAATTTGCTGCACACCTATCGTGGACTAAGGGGAGTCAAGACATACATAAAAGAATAAACACCTAAATTAATTAAAGTTAAGTATCAAGTACGGCACCTGATTCACACGGTGTAATATATGTAGCAATATAATAACAGATAATAATAATAATAATAATAATAATAATAATAATAATTATTATTATTATTATTATTATTATTATAATAACAGTAATAATTTATTTCCATTCAAATATACATACAATTTAACATTTTGTAACATAATAAAACAGAAAATTATTCAATTCACAAACAAAATATACAGTTCTACAATTGTAACAAATACAGAAAATAATATACATGCTGTAATTTATACAGAATACTAATATTAATTAATATTAATAAATAATATTTACTAATTATAAAATTAATATTATTAATTAATAAAATTTTTTGATTATTTATTTCGTAATTAATTTTAATACTAATAAATTAATAATTAATATTAATATAGATACTTTACATAGAATGGAAATTAAGTACCTCCAAAGGTTAATCCTGGCTCGGAGGTTATCATCATTAACAAATAAAACGAAACGAGAAAAGACAATACATCAATAAGTGCAAATGAATAAACAAACATAAACACACTGTAAATAATTTTGTGCCTACTTCAAAATTTCTTAAGAATATTATGAAAATTCAAAACGAACAATTATTTACAGACACTCAAAATTGTCTTAAAATTGTAAAATACGCATATTAAAAAAATTCATAACACCAGTTTTGACTACTTCTTTTTCTTTTCAAACTTGCACACTTTAAACTCCGTACAAGAGATCTTGTCGAACGGAGTTTGATGCTGTACCGATATAAACACCTAAAAGTTGTTGCAGTAAGTGATTTAAAAATTGTTATTCTTAATTTTAATTTTTTGTCGACGTGTTACTATATTTTTTACTTACTTTCTCTGCTTCCCGTATACCATACACAATCAAATCCTGTCTCTCCAATCTCCCTCTGATATTACTTGATGCTACCTTAAATTCCCTGAATTCGTATTTACCTAGAGCAACCTCATCTTCTATTTTCTGGGTGAAAAATATCCAATGTATTCGCCGTTATTTTTTAAACATGCTTCTAGCACAATATCTGATTAGTCTAGCCATGTTTTGAGATTTTCAATCAAAATTAAAATTATAGTTCATGGTAATTTGTGTGTAGAATTTATAATCTTCTACCAAACGAAGCTAGGTATATGCCTGTTTTGAACACACATACTATGTCGATATGCATCTCTCTTCTTTCTGGATTATATATTAAGACTTGCAGAGGTATCCTTTGACCTGAAATCCATTCCATGTACTATATCCAAACTTTACGATATTCGCTAATCTTCTCATTTAAGTTGTTGATATCCAATTCAAACCTTACATCTTCATATTTTATTCTATCCAAATGAGTACATCGTTTCGTCCTTCACAAAGAACCTGTCATCTGCTGTCTGAATATTCCTTTCATGTGACTTCGTATTAGTTTATGCTTCACCTCCTAATATATTAACCGGAGTTACCATAACTTTTTAGAACTTTAATTTTGTTTTTTTCTTGGCTCTATTTTAAAAAGTTCTACTTATGGTCCTTTATAACCTTTGAAACATATACAACATATAAAAATGTTGCCTATGTATTAATAAAGAAACATAAGTTTACAAGATGTTATAAAGTATGTTTTATTGAAAAAGAATGATTCTAAAAACTTAAGTTAAAGGGGAACCCTCTTAAACAAAACGGGGAAAAATTAATTGGATATTAGATGATATAAAAAAGGAAGCATAAAACGAGTAAGGGGGAAAAATTTGATGTGAGAAATGAGATACCCAAGTCACGTTGTATCCGTTGGTGAAACAAGAGAGATGTTAAAGATAAAATTAAAGATAGAAAGATATTGGAAGGGGTGGAGAATATGATTAAGAGAAAGAGAAAGTGTAAGCAAGAGGAGGGTGTTAAGGGATGATAAAAAGAGAAGGAGAGAGTTTTGTGTGAAGTGAGAAAACGGAAATTCACATCAGTTCTTCTTCCTCTTCACAACCATTTGCTAATCTCCATATTCGCACACCCGTGCCTTGTTCCCCCATTTCCCCCTTATTCTCCATAAATCGTGCATACTCAAACACAATCCACATCATGTTTTATCACGCTGTACCACTACAAAATCCCTTTTACCTTTAACCTAGTCTTAGACTTCCTGTTTAAACCGTTTCAAACTGTCTTGTCTTCCTGTCCTTAACACACCATACACAATAAGTCACACCTGAACATATATTTAATACATCGTAAAATATCAACCTTAATATGGTGTCAACATTACACATAATTTTCCGCATGCGTGTCTCAGATTATATTACCGGTGACAAACACATATTTTATTTTTGAAAATAATTTTCAAGAATCGTTTAAATTTTGTAATTTATTTTTAAGATCAAAGATATAAGTTTCTTATTAAAAAACGTTTAAAGGAGTTTTCACTCAAAAAAGTATTACGCTGAGTATACCAGTAATAAAACAAGAAAGTTGTTTTTTTGAAATTGAGAAAATTTTAAATGCAGAGTAAGAGAAGGGTGAGATGTAATGGAAAAACTTAGGTAAAAAAGATGAAGAAGGTAAAAGGAAATAACAAGACGAAGAGGTAGAAGGGTGAAAAATTAAAAGAATCTACATCACAGAAACCAGGAGAGTAAAGATGAGGAAATATACAGACAATTGGGAAACCAGTTACGAATGATCGTTGAAGTAATTAGGAATAAAATGAGAAAAAAATAGGTAAAAACCGGAATTAACTCAAATGAAAAAATGGGAAAAGCGGAGATAGAGAAATAGGAGGACGAGGATAATGAGACGAAAGAGAAAACAAGAAGTAAAAATAGGTGAAAACCGGAATTAGTGCAAATGAAAAAATGGGAAAAGCGGAGATAGAGAAATAGAAAACAAGAGGACGAGGACAATGAGACGAAAGAGAAAAACAAGAAAAAATAATAGGAGGGGATAAACGTGAAATTTACGTGAAAGAGTGAAATAGAAAATGAGGAGCGGTAAATTAGGAAGAGGGAAACGGAGGAGAATGAATAAAAAAGAATTAGGAAAGGGAGGATAATGAGACGAAAGATAAAAACAAGAAGGAAAAAATAATAGGAGAAACATAACCATGAAAGGTGAAAGGTGGACAGAAAGAGAAGGAGAGGAGAGGATGAGGAGTGGTAAAAGAGGAAATGGGAAACGAAGGTGAAGCAATAAGAAAAAAATAAGAAAGGGAGTATAGTGAGCCGAAAGAAAAAACAAGAAGAAAAAATAGTAGGAAGACGATAATCATGAAAGGTGTAAGTAGGAGAGAAAGATAAGGTTTGGAGTGGGCGAGGAATGGTAAATGAGGAAGAGGAAAAGGGAGGACAAGTAATAATTTTAAAAAATACAGGAAAAGGGAAGGTTGGAGTGAAGGATGAGAATAATGGAGGTGTATAATTAGAGAGTAAACTATGAAAGAAAGAGGAGGCAAAAAGGGGAAGACACGGTAGAGGAACAGAAATTCAAAAGGGTTGACGAGGATGGTAAATGGAAGGGAGAGAAAGAGTAGTAGGAAGATGGAAGATTTGAAATAATCTATACTAATATTATCAAGAATCGTTTGTTTTTTTTGTACGAGGTAATCTCAGAAACTACTTAACCGATTTCAAAAATTATTTTACTGTTTATGTTATTCAGGAGGAGCTTCATACAGTACAGTATAACCTAGGCCCGTAAGATGGTACAATAATCCTTTAGTCCATTCTTTTTTCAGAATTTTTGAAAATTAATGAGGAAGTCTATACATGTAACACGTATAGTTAAGAAGCTAACATGTCCTGTGGTCACCATAAACGATACAGTAATCCCGCAAAATAAGTTAAATATCTGGATTTACATTTAGATCGAAAATTCACGTGGAGAAGTCATATATGGACGATAAGGAAATAACTGGAGCTAAAGTTACGTGGATTGTACAGGCTCTTACGCAATAAGTTTCAACATTTAAAAAAAAATTATTCCTTATATAAAACAGTTTTCAAACCTGTTATGGTAGGAACTGTTAGGTACAGGTAACTTATTGAATATAGAAATACTACAGTGATTTCAATCAAAATGCCTGAGACTGATCACTGCAGCCCCATTGTATGTATAATAACCGGCCTGTATGAATGCACTTCAGTAAGCGTTAGAAGGTTATGGCAAGGTGAGGTGCAAGGAGCATTAGGCATGCTTTTATACAAACACTGTGCTTTATAGTACAACGTATACAGCAACACAATATTATCATGTTAAGGAGTGGGTTAATGTTTTCCTTCTGTATAGCAGTGGCGAATAACAAAGGGAGGAAGTGCAGTCTAAGGCGACGTTTATTGTAACCAATGAAAATATTGTAAAAGGGAAGAAGTGGATGGGTGGTGTAAAGAGAGGTGCAGGAGAAGGGTGAATGGTAAATTGGTTTTGGAGTGGTGGGAGAGTTAGAGGGGATAGGGAAACAAAAAAAGGGGAGGAAGAGCTAGTGTTCGAGGAGAGATAAGAGGAATTATTGAAGGAGGTTTTCAATGAAAGTTGGAGTGGAAGACCAATTATACCCCAACGAACTAAAGACTGCAGATGAGATCTAGCCAATAACAGCAAAGGTCGGGTGTGAGGTTGCCCCTTCGCTAAGTCACACTCTGTTCCACCCAACTCCAGCTGACTTTTTGTTAGGCTGTCAACCACAGCGGGACCACAATGTGACAACACAGGATGTGACTAACAAAAGTCAATTGGCTGTGTGCTGTGATCTAGGTCACTATGCTCCGTCTTCATCGGCAGTCTCTAGTTCGTTAAGGTAAAGTTGAGTTATTTTTACGTAATATCTCACGAACTGCATGTTTTAAGATAATTTTTGAAATACTGTACTCACTTCATCATTATTAAACACTGTCAATTGTACAATAAAACCATTTTCACTATCAAATAAAAAAAAATCACTTTAAACAAATCGATGCAATTCAGTTTAGATAAAATTATGACCTGGCCCAGTCTATCTGTAGTTTCAGGAACTTACTGTCCGTTTATTGAATATCTGCACTCGAGTTTCAGACTTCAAAACTAAACAAACCGGTCAATTAATTAAATAAATGCATTCCATTTAAGATTATTCGACTCTACGTTTAGCGAAGTTAAAGTAAAACTTTTAACTAATTTTTTCAGTCAAAAAATTGCGGGAAAATGGAAAATGACACTGTTTAATTCAAATGTTCCAAGTACAGTGAATTTAATTGTGTGTAACCAAAGGAATACTCAACCGATAGCGTTCAAATCTTTAAAACTGGTAGCGCATTATACAACCTAATTATCTGCAAAATTTCAGAAAGATATCGCAAACGATTTTTGAGTTACTTTTCAATTGGTGAAACAATATTATTTTGAGATGCAAGCGATACAGAAACGCCGGACAAGGCTTCAACAAAATTTAAATAGATAAATACGGTATTTCCATTTTTTTTTGTATTTGCGAGGTTGGTAGCTCACAACCAACTGTGAATAATACAAAAAAAATTAGTGTTTTTATGAAATTCAAGCCTCTTAAAGCCAAGAAACCGGAAATTGGGGGTTCATCAACAAATAGTGTTCCCTGATTTAAAAAAAAATTCCTAACAGTATTAATATTTTACTAAAAATTATTAAAATTGTTATAATTTGTGAAATAATTAAAGTGAAAACAATAGAAAAATTATTTTATTAGTACACGGTCAATAAAATGAAATATACCCACATAAAGTGACCACAAACTATTCCAACAAAACCTAGTATGGATTGAACAACTAGCGCCTACAATATTATCCACAAGCAGTCAGCAATACTGATCAGTAATGCGGGCAGTTGACCTGAACTATATAGGCTATATCGTTGCCAAAGCTAATTCGATACATATGTGGCCTGGCTTATTTGGTAATGAAATACCACACATATACGATAACGACGAGGAAAATAATACGTGGATTGTAATTTTAATTATTTATGTGTGAGTTTCATTGAAATATTTGCAGCTATTTAATTAAATAATTAATACAATTCTATTTATCATAATATTGTTGTTGTTATTAGATGAGTAATAATTTCAATAAAATCTAATATTTCTATAATAATAATTATCGTGAAGCTACTTATCTCTTACAATATTTAAGTATAAAATTAATTAATTAATACAAATCAATAAATATTTTTATTTTGAAAATCCCATCTTACATTTTTACTTTCTCTTGCCTATATGAATATATAGGAAGGAAAGTATTTTTTTCATGTCGATTTTTCGAAATCGAGTTTTCACCGGATCTATACGTTTTCAGACCCCCTGAACCCAAAAAACATGTTTTTAGCGATTGGTCTGTGTGTGTGTCTGTGTGTGTGTGTGTGTGTGTCTGTGTGTGAACAGAATATCTCAAGAACGGAACATCGTACGAACTTGAAACTTGAAACTTAAGTTACATACCACTAACGGACCTGACACGAACATTTTCATAAAAATCGGTCAACCGGAAGTAGTAGTTTATTCGTATAATTTTTCAGTTTTTTGCGATTTTCTCAAAAACTGGTCCTACGATTTTTTTTTTAAATCGCCTATTTTACTCAATTTTTTATTCTCTACAAGATAGGGTAGGCGTCATGTTTGCTGAAATGCTCGGTGAGGCTGTTTTCACGTAAAAACGTTGTTTTCTTAAGATTACGGCTTTAATATAAATTTTAGCGCAAAAACTTATATAATAAAAGTTGTAGAGAATTTAAAAACCTACAACTTTTATTTCAAACATTTTTTTGTATAACGCTTAGTTTAGCGGTAATTTGCGATTTTCTGTTTTTTTCTCACGAAAACGTGTGAAAAATTAATTTTTTAAAGATTTCGGCCTTAGAATGCATTTTACGACGAAAGTGTATATAATTAATTTTATAGGAAATTAAAAGATGTACAACTTTTATTTAAAGCATTTTTCTCTACAGAGCCTAGTTTAGAGAGAAAGAGTGATTTTCCGTATTTCTAAGCCAAACTGAGGTTGATTTTCATTTTGCGTCTTTCACTCATGATTAAAATTAGGTTATGTTTATTGAGGTTAGTTTTTTGTTTATTTCTAATGTTTTATTACTAATATTAGGTTTATTCTTAATTATTTCTATTGGCAAGAGAAAGTTGTGTGAGTGTTTCACACTAGATTTTTTCTTTCTCTAGCACTATCTGAAATATTATTGTTTTCTTTTATTTGATGTTGTTTTATTTATTTATTTTTTAACTTTATTAGGAAAATTCACAACTGTACATAAGAACGACTAGTGAATAAGATGATTATGAAATGAGATAAAATGTGCTTTAAGACTTACAGGAGATCCCCACTCAACAGTGGGCCCCAGCTGGAAATTTTCTGTGAACGGTGATACTGTATAGGTATCAGACAAACTAATGTCCCATAGCCGAGCGAGTGAGAGGGAGATATGTGGCATAACTACGCATGCGCTCAAAGGTCTTTACCGTTATAATCCAAATCTGAAAAAGTTGTTAGTGATTTTAAGAAAAAAAAAACAGCCGTGAAATAGTACGATTATTCGTTTCCACGATTATTACGTATAACTGGTTGTTGTTTAGGTCAACAGCCGAAAGGCTGGTTTGAACCTCTAGAGGTTTTACTAAGTAAAACGAGGAATGAGGTGGTTTACCATTGCCTTCCTCACTGAGTGGAAAAGTACACTTATCAGCATGCCGAGCCCTCTGAAAAGCACATAATATTCCACTCTGTAAATGACAACTTCACTTCATTCACCACAGGGTCTGGCTGTACAATGAAATTCATTACTTTCAGAGAAGATAACTCTGATTAGTGTCTTTTACACCTCTACCTCTTCTGTTCTTAAATGATTCAGTCATTTAATTGGGTGACCATGCGATAAGAAACAGAACTATTTATTTTAGCCCTGCAACGAACAGATTGAGTGTAAATAATTTGACACTCCACCTGTCTGTTATGGGCAAATATAGTATAACTGGAAGTCTTACATTGAACAAATTTCATATACGGGATCAGGATATACCGAGAACACTTACAGATCATATGTTAATGCATATTTGTCAGTGATTTCAATACTGTAGTCACTCATTTTGTAAAAAAAGTTTTAAGTACGCCCGGACTTGAAAAGTCTTGTCGCGAGAAAATGTTCGGCTTTAATCTATTTCTATATACTTGCAGCGTACGAAATGTAGTTTAAAGAGTGAACTTATTTTTAGTGAAAGAATCACGTAATTTTGATGACCCCTTCAAAAGTTAAAAACCTTTACATATTGGCGTTTGAAAATGTTACCGATTGTAGATTAGTGTATTCACAAATTGTAGATGTTGTTGTTTAGGTCATCAGCCGAAAGGCTGGTTTGAACCTCTAGAGGTTTTACTAAGTAAAACGAAGAGTGAGGTGGTTTATCATGCCTTCCTCACTGAGTGAAAAATTATGCTTATCAGCATGCCAGGCCCTCTGAAAAGCACGTATTTTCCACTCTGCAAATGACACCTTCACTTCATTCACCACAGGGTCTGGCTGTATAATGAAATTCATTACTTTCAGAGGAGACAACTCTGATTAGTGTCATTTGCACCTCTACCTCTTCTGTTCTTAAATGATTCAGTCATTTAATTGGCTGACCATGTGATAAAAAACAGAACTATTTATTTTAGCCCTGCAACGGACAGATTGAGTGTAAACAAATTGTAGATATGCATATAAATGAAATATGTATACTAAAATATTACGATATAATATGTAGTATAAATATATAGTATTTTGTTTTATATCCAACGTTTAACAATTAATAAACACATAACTAAATAGTACACTGGACTTGGTTCATAATGAAATGTTATTGAGAAGGCTAGTAGCGGGCCGATTCTGATCCTCTCCGCAAGAGGCAATCAAATCTTTCCCACACAGTATGTGTGTACTCAAGCTAATGAGACCTAAACTTGTCATTTTGTAATTCAAAAGATTTGTTTATAGATTTTTAAAACTGATTGCAAATAATATTATTACAAAAAAAATTAATTATTAAAAAATATTAAACCGATTAGTCATAAGAGAAATTTAATATCACTACTGTAACTTGTGAATTACAAATTGTTCGACACGCAGTAACACCCAAGAACATATGGAGTAGTCTTAAGCTGGTTTTAATACCCATAATTTATAGAGGGTTTATATGGGCGATATATAATACAAATTCGCAAATTCAGGATTATATTTTACTGTCTGAGAATTTTCTCACATGCGCACATTTATGTATACCCACACAAACGTAAATTCGCTTACAATAAAACATATGCTGCACATTCGTGTATGTGAACCTCTCCCCTCTTCAACATTCCTATCCTTTTCCTGCACCAATATCTTTCTCTGTCATTCACATCCTAAATGGAATTTATCAGAAATTTAGAAATGACTGATTATTCTATTAACCAATCCTATTAACTGACCAATCACTAAAATGTAGTATATTAATGACCTGGCATGTATAAACTAAATTTCGAAATGCCTATGAATTCTAATTTATCCATTTCCGTTTTAAATCTCAATGCTACAGAGTTATAGCATTTATTTACAGGATGACGTAAAGTTTAGCATTTCCCTACTTATGTAATTTCCGTATTTTCTCGGGTTTCAACCTACGATTTGTCTGCTGGTGGACAATACGACTCTATCATGATTTTTTTAGTTCTTAATAATAAAAATCTGGTGTGAAACAATCACACAACTTTCTCTTGCCAATGAAAATAATAACCAATTTAACCCAACTTGAGAAATAAACAAAAATCTAACCTCAAAAAACATAACCTTATTTTAATCATGAGATGAGGCTCTGTACAGAAAAATGCTCTAAATAAAAGTTGTGGATCTTTTAATTCCTATAAATTTGATTATAATACACTTTTGCCGTAAACTCCATACTAAGGATGAAATCTTAAAAAATCAATTTTTACAGATTTTCACGGAAAAAAATCTGAAAATTAAACTATTTCTTTAATTCTCAAAAAATCAAAACCATTAAAAATTATAAAACAAAATCGTTATCTGAGATCTCACAGAAAATAAAGTTTATGAAATTCTTTTATCATTTAAAGAATAACTGATACTTTATGAGCTGAAATTTTAAGTTTAGAGTAGTTAATGTGGATTTGAATAACAAAGATGAATGTTATACAGATTAAAATTATTTTATTTAGTTAAATATGAACTTAATACAAGAGCAAGAATGTTTTTCCATTTACACACTATGTGATATCAGAAAGTTTAAAGTTTTGAATAGAATGATGAAACAGAGATGGGCGAGTAGAGAGTTAGTGTTCTTATAACTAAAGAGAATTGCAGTAGAGTGACGTCACAACTAAAATTAATTATCATCATCATCTATGCACGGCTTAACCTCAAACTTCCTCGTCAGTTAGGAAGAGGATGTGGATGTGGGCCGCGTTTCTCTCCAGAGTGAGTGCGGGCATCGCTCTATCAATGCCCTAAAACTTCCTATCTTAAAGAACAGTTTTCAACCGGTGCGGTTCTTCATTTCCGCCAGAAACCAAAACTTGATGATATTGAAAATGTTATGTGCATTTTCATTTGCATAAAATAGAAACCACTATTTATATACTTAACAAAATAAAATAAATTAAGGGTTACATAATAGATTATCTAGACTACTATAGGGCGTTTCATAATGTTCTTTGGGGTTACGAAAATTCAGTGCAAAAAACTATTTCACTTACCTAAATGAAAGTTGTAAGAGCCGATGCAGGGACTCAAACAATTATTTTTAAACATCTATAAATGTTCAATGTGTGCCCGTTTGGTGACAAGGCGCACATCAACACAAAAATCTAGCTCTTGCCAAACACGTTCCAACATGTCCCTTTCGATAGAGTTGATTGCATTGATTATGCGATTCTTCAACTCAGTGATATCGTTCGGCATTGGTGGGATAAACACCTTGTCTTTCACATAACTTCAGAGAAAGAAGTCACATGGCGTGAAGTCTGGTGATCTTGGTGGCCACAGCTTAATGTTTTGGTCTTCTTCACACGCGCGTCCTATCCAGCGCCGACGTGTTTTAACCCCATCAGATAGATGCTGCATTAATTGAAGATTATACGGTTTGAATAATAAACATTTACGGAGAACTCTCCACACTGTTGTTTTCGGAATTCCTAATTCTCTGCCTGTAGACGCAGTCGATGTAGACGGGCTGCGAATAAAACTTGCACGCACACGTTCGACATTGGCATCTGAGGTTGATGAACAACCAGTTGATTTCCACTTTCACAAGCAACCAGTTTCAGTGAATTAATTATACCATGCACGAATTGAATTGTCGCTTAGTGGATCCTTATTAAGTTTCAACCGAAACGCACGTTGCTCAGTAATTACTGACTTTGACACGTGAAATTCTAACACATAAAACGACTTCTTGCTTCCTGTGGCAGCCATTTTCTCTACTGTCTACGCCTAGCAGGCAAACGGTAAACTAACTGCCCAGAGTATGTAGAAAAAACTATTTGAAGTGCTCTTTCGTACAGTACTTGTTTCATTCTTATAAGTTAAATACTTTTTATGTACTGAATTTTCGTAACCCCCGAAGTACATTATGAAACGCCTTTTATAAAATGGGAAAATGTGTTGCTGTGATAGCTATTTCTTGAGTTGTACCAGCCGCATTTTAATGATTTTGATATCGTTTGAAAGCTATTACCCTATTGATTTGTTAAAAATTCCCAAATGTTTGTTTTTCTCGGAAAATTCTACCGAAAAATAAAAAAATTAGGTAGGCTATCTCCATTACCGTTAAAGTTTACGAATTTTAACATTCACCAGTGAATTCCTAGACCCAGAAAACTCAAGAACTTCAGTTTTAAACCGTAATTAATGTAGTTTAAACCGAATGTCGGCACATATTTTTTCATGTTAAAAAATAATTTTTATTATAAATCTGAACGAAGAGACACTGCCGGTTATTATGCCGTTGCGTTCCTTCGCTATCCTTTAATAAATTGTTATTAATTATTAATAAATCTCAAGGCCAAAAATTTTTAATCATCGAGTTAGATTTGCACAAAGAATGTTTTTCTCATGGACAGTTATACGTGGTGTCAAGAACAGGTAGTTCTCGCAATCAATATATTTTAATAACGACTGGAAACAAGACAAAGAATGTTATATATGAGGAGGTATTATAAATATTGTTGGCATTTTAACCGATAAAAATGTTATAGGGCTTTCAATTGGGAAAAATACTGTTTTCAGCAGAAACAAAATTACTTAATGAAAACTTTTTTATAGCCTATCACCCGCGCAAAGCCTAGGAAAAATTTGCTATTTATTTACTTCCGTTTTTATTGTAGGTAAAACATTTTTAGTTGACGAAGCGAAGCGAGTACAAATCCGCTAGTATGAATGTAAAACAGTAGATAAAATATATTTTAAAGGTAATAAATTATATAACTAAGGTGTCGGATAAGTAATTGAAAAAGGAGTCAGAAGGGATATATTGTTAAAACTTTAATAAACACAGTAATATAATGAATCGAAGTAAATAAAAAAAAACTGGTGTTTACTGTCTTTAAGGGCTTTCAAGAAAATAAAAATCTGCTGTGAAACACTCACACGACGTTCTCTTGCCAATGAAAATAATGAACAATACAACCTAACATTAGTAATAAAACATTAGAAATGAACAAAAAACTAACCTCAAAAACATAACCTATTTTTTTTAATCGTGAGTGAATGATGCAAAATGAAAAGCAACCTTAGTTTGGCTTAATAATACGAGAAAATCACTCTTTGATGCTAAGCTAGGCTCTGTAGCCAAGAGAAAATTGGTCAAATCGAAAGTTGAAAATATTTTAATTTCCTATAAATTTAATTAAAAACACTTTTATCGTAAAATGCATATTTAGGCCGAAATATTAAAAAAAAATTTTTTTATAGAATATGGAACAAACGTGTAACATCTGTAACATCTGATTACAGATTGTTACTTATTTTAGGGTTTTGTTTGCGTTGTTTGTTGTGTCGATTTCCTTTATCTGTTTTGCCGGTAATGTAGTTCTACTTGCCGTACGGTGGCGCGCTCTGTTTTTTTTACGTACTACTTCTGTACCTCGCTGCATGCTGTTCCGATGTGCCTGACTGGAACTGTCTGTCGTTGTTCAACCGAGTTACGATTCTGTTATGATGTAATTTTATTACGTGATATTTTATTAATTTTTAATACTTTTTAGGAAAAGTATTTCTTATGCCCATTGTTTAAATGGTAAGCTAATTTATTTTCTTAGCATTCCAGGAGTTGAGAATATTATTGCGAGTTGTTTAAATTCATATTTTGTAAAACTAAGCTATGCTAAGTCTAGACTTACTTCTAACTGTAAGTTACCTGTTATATCCAACTAAAACCGATTTTTATTTTATTACTTTAATTGTAAAGATATTTTGTTTTCTATTTGAGAAACGATTTTGCTATAATAATTGGTTAATTGTATTTCGTCAAGTTATTTTAAAGTTTAATTATTGTATTTCTGAACTCGTAATTATATTCTCTTTTCCTTAAGTTACGTAACCTAAAAAAATTTTAATTTTACTTGTATTACTTATGTGATGGTGCTGATGTAAAGATCGTTTTTTAAATAAATTATTGACACTCGCCCGATCTTTGCTGCAGGGTTGGAGTGCAGGGTTGGAGTGCAGGTTTGGAGTACAGGGTTCGGGGTAATATGTCCCGACGACCGTAGAACTGGAATATTGGAATTTTATTGTCTACTGCCTTCCGTTTTCTAATTATCATTTGGGTGTTCGATTCCCGAACACGAAAATCTTCATCTGCTTATATCCAGTGTCTTGACGGGATTTTCTTCTGGATTTTCCAATGTCTGGATCTTTCCGATACTATTCTGTGTGCCACCTCGAGATCGAGATTGTCAGTTGGATTCGTGAGTGTTTTAACAGCATAAGTGTTAAGGACATGAGGTATGTGAACATCCAATTTTATTTTATGAAGTCCTCAGTTTAAGCCTACAGTGATTTGGTGAAACCGACCAATATAATTTTTCATGGAAAGATTCAGCTTAATTGAAACCATTATATAATTTGCTTGCATTGGACAGGAAAATCTCTGTCTGGACATTACCTATTTTACTTTTATTTTTCATGTCAATTCCTAATTAACAACTGACAAACTGAAACGTTAAAATTAAATATTTTCTTTTGCACAACATAATGTAACATCAAATTTAATAATTTTTTTATAAAATTTAAATAACTAGCTAAGATCTAGTTTTTCTTAAAATTTTTATGTAAATCTAAGTAATCTTGATTTTTTTACTACTCTATTTAACGCCTTAATGAAAGAATAAAAACCTAAATTATTTTATTTATGGTTATGTGGTTATCTTTGGAAATTAGACGTAAAAGTGGCTAAGCCACTGGTAAACTGAATTAAATATATGTATATGTTGGCCAACAATAAATTACTATTATTAGTCTGTATGAACGCAATATTTTACACCTTATTAAATAATTAATTTTGAATTAGCCACTTGGCAAATACTTATTTATTGTGATTAATCGGTCTGCACCAATTTATAAAATTGTTCATTCTTTACAAGATGAAGTATTTTGTAACTATTATTATTTAATGCTAGTCTTATTTGATTATTGGTTGAATTTCTTTGCAACCTACTATAAATGACTTTATTTTTCACTTATGCAACGATCCTTGTGTTTTTGTTTTGTGCTTCCTAAAATTTTTTTTTTTTATTTGTTAACACCCTGTCCAACCTGTCGCATTATATTTTTGCCGTGCGTGTTGACGGCGGCGATAGGGGTGTTTACAAACGAAAACAGTTAAATCTTAAATACCAACAGCTGTATTGGATGCTTAATGGAAAATCCAAATTATCGGTACAAAACAAATTGTTAATTTATAAAACTGTACTTAAACCTGTGTGGACATATGGGATACAACTCTGGGGCACAGCAAGTCACAGTAACATTGAAATAATTCAACGGTTTCAGTCAAAAATACTTCGAAATATCATGGACTCACCTTGGTACATTTCCAACACTACATTGCACAGAGACACGAACACTCCCACGGTACACGAAGCTATACAGAAATTTTGCACCAGTTACCAAACAAGACTTGAAAATCATCAGAATCCAGAAGCCATCAATCTCCTAGACAACAGTGGAACACACAGAAGACTATGCAGACTACACCCTACAGATTTATTTTAATATGTGATTGTGTAATTTACTTTACATTCCTGGCAAGATCAATTCAACAAAATGGGAAATTTTATAGAGTAATACCAAGGGGTATTACTTACTCAAGATTTACACTTACAACACATCTACTCATTGTTCTATGAGAGCAGATCGTAGATTTACAGTTATTAAAAAAAAAAAAAAAATAGAATATCATGGAAAAACACAGAAATTTACTAATTGTCGCTTGACTAAGCGTTTTACAAAGAAATGTATGAAATAAAAGTTGTACGTTTTTAAATTGTCTAAAACTTTACTTACACATTTGCGCTAAAATGTATATTAAGGCCGCAATCTTAAAAAAAAACTACTTTTTTCTACGAAAGAACAGCCTCCCCTAGAATTTCACCAAACATGGCGCCTACCTTATCTTATAGAGCATAAACATGTAGTAAATGTGAGTTTTAAAAAAAATCGTAGGAGCCGTTTTAGAGAAAATCGTAAAAAAGTGAAAAATTACACAAATAAACTACTTCCGATTGACCGATTTTAATGAAAATGTTTGTGTCGGGTCCTGTAGTGGTTCGTAAATTAAGTTAAAATTTTCAATTTCGTACGATGTTCCGTTCTTGAGATAGGCTACTTTGTTCACACACACACACGCGCGCGCGCGCGCACACACACACACACATCGATCGCTAAAACCATAATTTTTGGATTCAGGGATTTGAAAACATGTATATTAGTTGAAACCATAATTTCGAAAAATCGAAAGAAAACAATATTTTCCTTCCTACATATCCATATAAGAGCAAGAGAAAGTAAAAATATAATATAGCAGGCTGCCCTTCTAATCCTTGAAGGGCAGAAGAAAAAAAAGTTATCAAGAAAATGGAAAATTTCATCATATGAGATAGAAATATATTTTGAAAATTCAAATTCCTGTAAAGAATCACATGAAAATTTATTCACTCCATTCGTGAAAAATTGAGAGAAGTAAATAAATACTGAAAGATTTGAGAGATAGTTTATTCAGTTTACCGAGTTTTAATAATTTATGTCTGAAGAGCGACGCCAAAGAAAAAAAGTTAAAACAAAGAAATTTCAATTTAACTATTATGTAAATTATTTCCCATTAATAGAAAATAATACTAGAACAAAGATAAATTGATATGTAAATAAAACTATGATATCCATTCAATTTATAAAAAAATACCATCAACTATTATTTCACATAATTTAATAACAAGAGAAGCCAATAAAGTGAATTAAATAGAAACATTAAAAAGATTTTCGTGGCCTACATTTTATAACATGAACGGCCAAATGAAGGTCATTTGGCAACGATGCTCTACGAGAATGTCCTCCCACTTTATAACAGTCTATAAATTGCAGAAATGGCTCGAAATCGTGGTAAACTCTCCTACAGTTAAGTATTGCATTGCACTTTTGAAATAGAATTTAGCACCTAAAGCGGGAACCAGTACATAAATTTAACGTGTTTTTGTTTTTTGTATTAATTTTATATACTTTTTATTTTAGAAAGTGGATTCCTCCCTTTCGTTTGTTTTTCCAACAATGTGTATAAAAAGTTTATCACATAACTACCTACACAATTTTGTTGAGTTAAATTTAGTTCTTTTTAGGAAAATGCTTACCTAAAACACTTGAATAGGTCTGCAAATGAGGGTGATTTTTTAATTTCATTTTTGTATATATATATATATTTACCGTAATTCCTAAAATATTTAAGGGGGGAGTCTACCCAGTTTTATCACTAAAACTTAAAAATAAAAAAAAAAATTTTTGTTGATTATAAAACTTCAGAATTTACTTAATCCAGCTATATATTTTGTTTTATGTAGGATAACTAGAAATTTGTAAAACATTATTTCACACAATCGGTGTAAGTGTAAGTGTAATAATTGTAAGTAAAACTTTACATTCAATTTTCTCGGCATTTAGTATTTCAGGTTTTCTTCATGATAAAATCCTTACAAGTTTCTTTATATAAATGCTATCTTGATGATTTTTTTTTCCACTGTATTCAGAATTTATTGCTCTTTTATTTGCTGGTTGGCCATGTTAAAACTTATTACGAGATTTTTTTTAAAAATAAAAAAATAATGGCTTATCTGTATTTTTGGGGGAAAATATTTAAAAAAATAATTTTCTCTCCATTGTAAAGTTAAATGTATAAATGGAATGTTCATAAAAAAGAGCATATATTTCTGATTATTTTTACATAAAAACCAAGTCTGTAACTTTAAAATTAACTAAGTTATAGGCAAATAACGAAGATATGATTTCCCCCCTTCCGCCCCTTATATTTGGGGTTGTAATGAACAAAATTCACATTTTTTTGTATGAAAAAATTTGAAATTTAATGTTTATTTACTTGCAAAACAAACAGATTACTTATCTAAAGGGAATAAAACAAAACTTTTTTTTGAGTAGACTCCTCCCTTAAGCAATTTTAGTGACATTTATATCAAATTTGTTTATTTTTCATATTCGATCAAAATTTATCATGTTTTAAAAATGTATAATTTTATAAATAGAATTTTTTTAAATATATATTAATTGAAGTTACGCAAGTTGAATATGAATCATTTGAATTTCCGTGACCTTGAAACTGATGACTACTTTGCCCCGCTGATGGAATTTAATGAGAAGTAGATTGTTGGGCTTTAGATGTTTCCACAACTTGATTACCCCGCTGCTTGCTGTTGGACGAATTAATCCCATTTATTAATGACACAATACACGAAATTTATCACCGCTTTAGATTAAAATTACTTAACAACTCTAACCCATTGATTCGTGAACTAAGTTCTCCACATTTATCAGGCAATCCATATCGTCGGCTCAGCAGGAGGTGGAGCAGAGACTTTGGTTAACTTCATTAATTGCAGTTCAAATTTAATACCATTTAATAACAATATACAAAATAATTAACCTTACTATTATAAAATAAATAATTTAATGATTAAATTGTGAAAAGGCTAACTGCAGTAATTAACTGCGGGAGTCCTACTAATGAGTGGTGTCTTTCTTTAATGTGTTAAGTCATTTTTTAAAAAAAATATATAATGTATATCTTATGCATATTGTCTGGTTGTATAAAACCGCACAGTTGTAAATAAAAATAAATAAAGTGAAAAAACATATATAATATAATTATATAGGGTGATTCAAAACTATACAGCAATATATTGGGATCTCATTCTATAGCTAAAAATAAGAAAAAAAGTTCATATAAACGTATGCCTGAAAACGGTTAGTTAGCGAGTTACGGCTAGCGAAAAATTTCACCTAGAACTCTGTACCCTCGGTGAAGTAAGGTCGTATAAAAATGTTAAAGGTAGTTACAAAGATGCAAATATGATTGTTTCTTATGTTTGTTAATCTGAAAAATTGAATAAAATTCGTTCCAGAGCTCTAAATGCAATACTTCCAGAGATATCTTACGTAAAACACAAGAATTGATGTAAAGAAATAACACATTTTTGTGTTTAACGTAAGATTACTTCCATAAATGGTAAATAAAGGTGTATTTTTTCTTAAATAAATTTGTAGATAATTTAATTTTGAAAAAATTCATGTGAATTACTCAGGAAAAAAATGAATAATAGATATTGAAATTTCGCTTTATTTAAAATCAAAATCTTTATTTTTTTTCACTTCTATTTGACAAGTGGAGGAACTAACAAAAATAGCATGATCATTTTTGAAAATACTTGTAACGAGAAAAAATTTGTCGTAAGTTTTATTTATTTCATTTTTAATTATTAAGAACTTTGCTTGGTACGTACGAAACGAGACTATTCATAATGAACTGAACTTTCCTTATGTATTCGACACAATAAAACAATACTATCAACTTTTTCACAGAAAATTAGCTAGATATAAAAATGAACTAATTAAGACGATTAGCTCAGTTACTTTTCTCTCTGAATATTGATCACTTAATTATGCCACACTGATATTAAAATAACAACTTATATATTAAAAACTGTTATTAAAAAAAAATTAATAGTAGGCTACTCTAACATCATGTAAATCTTAAAATAAATTTTTAGAGTAATTCTAATATTGTGTATTAACTGAAAATTAAAAATCTAGTGTGAACCAATCATCGACTTTCTCTTCTCAATGTAAATAATGACCATTATAACCTATACTTTATCATGATTATACAATATAAAATGAAAACCATAATCTTATTTTAATAATGAATGAATGATGCAAAATAAAAGTCGATTTCTGTAGAAGTTAAAAATACGAAAAATCAGTTATTACCTGTAAACTAGGCTCTGTAGAGAAAAACGTTATAAAATAAAAGTTGTAGGTTTTTAAATTTCTATAACTTTGATTATATACACATTTCTCATAAAGTGCATACTAAGGCGGCAATCTTAAAAAAATTCCTTGTTTTACAGATGTTCAAGGAAAAAACATAAAATCACTAATTGGCGCTAAAGTAAGTACTGTACAAACAAATGTTTGGAATAAAAATTGTAGGTTTTTATATTTTTTACAAATTTATTAATCCCAATTTTTCTCTAAAATGCAAAATACGGCCGCAATCTTAAAAAATAACATTTTTTCTACGAGAGCACAGCCTCCCCAAGAATTTCAGCAGATTTTTTTTTTTATTTCCTATAACTTTTATATACACTTTAGACGTAAAATGTGTACTAAGGCCACAATTTTTTAAAATCCCATATTTTTACCGAATTAGATGCACAAAATATAGAAAAACACTAATTGACGCTAAACTAAGCGTTGTAGAAAAATTTTAGTAATAGAAGTATCAGTTTTATTAATTTTTGCAACTTTAAATATTACACTTTTGCTCAAAAATGATATTAAGGCCACAATCCTAAAAAAAATTAGCATGAGAGCAAAGCCTCACCAAGAATTTCAGCTGACATGGGACTTACCCTATCTTATAGTGTACAAAATGTAGTAAATGAGGCGATTTTAAAATAAAATCGTAGGAGCCGTTTCTGAGAAAATTGCAAAAAAGTGAAAAATTGCACGAATAAACTACTACTTACGGTTGACCGATGTTAATGAAAATATTCGTGTCGGTCCTCTAGTAGTAACTAACTTAAGTTTCAAGTTTCAATTTCGTACGTTATTTCGTTTTTGAGATATTTTTTCACACACAGACAAATCGCTAACAACATTTTTTATTTTTGGGTTCAGATGGTCAGAAAACGTGTATATCCGGTGAAAACTCGACTTAGAAAAATCAACATGAAAACAATACTTTTATTCCCTATAATATATTCTTATCGAACAAGGGAAAATTAAAACTTAAAGTAATCTAACATCATAAAATTTTTAAATCAAATTTTAAATTAATTCTAATATTATGCACTAACTGAAAATTAATACATCTAAAGTATTTTGTTGAAAACTGAAATGAAAAAAAAACAAATATATTATAAAATATAAAACGGAAAGATAAAAGTTTATGTGCAAAGAAAGCAGTATTATATAGAAAATACAATAAAAAGTCAAACCAAGAAAAAATACAAAAGAAAAACCGCTGCAGATGAAAATAGCTTCTGAATAATGAATTACGACATAAAATGAACAGTTGACATTATTTTAAAAAGTGCATAAAACTGATGAATATTGGATGAATTAACCAAATGAATAAATGAATCATTTTACATAAAAAAAGACCGAATGAGATACGTAAAAAGGGGAAAAATATATCGAATATTATCTATATATACTATAATAACGTTATAAAATGCAATTTAATATAATGGGTTTACTCATTCTTTAGGGAATTTAAACTATATTTGTCGAATAAGTAATTTTATTTTTAAGAATTTTAAAAACTATAATGAAAGTATTCAATTGAAAATTTATGTTATATATTG
Source organism: Catonia carolina (assembly GCA_035578175.1). Lineage (NCBI taxonomy): Eukaryota > Metazoa > Arthropoda > Insecta > Hemiptera > Achilidae > Catonia > Catonia carolina. Next base: position 65,199,792 of record JAQMRL010000004.1, on the reverse strand, counting down.
GAAAATTATATATATATAGTCTATATATAAATTTCTGCTAAATTAAATAAACTCCATCTGACTAATAATAAACTACAATAAAATGAAATTAGTAAAACAAGAAAATATTTTATTGGTTAATTTTACAAATAGTAATATTAATGTATTTATTTTTATTCAATAAGATACAATCTGTATAAATACATAGCACTTTTTCTATACTATTCATATTTAAACTAACATATTCCTCTATAATAATTTAAATAAATATTATACATAAATAAAATAAAAAATTAAAAAATCTGATGTGAAACACTCACACGACTTTCTCTTGCCAATGAAAATAATGAACAATATAACCTAATATTTTTTTTTTTATTATTTTTTTTTAACTTTAATAACTTTATTTGCAACTATATACTACGATACAACGAGCAAATTAGATGACAGTAAACAAAGGATGACAAGGAAAAAAAAATAAAAAAAAAATAAATATAAATGAAAAAGAACAGTGATACCCATTGGTATATGTTCTATGAAATAAATTTCATGATACATGAATGATAAATAACAACATAAGAAAAAAAAGAAGAAAGAAAAATAAAATAAATCACTTTATAGAAGATCTCTGGCCCATTGACGTTTCAACCTGCGCTGCGGATTTCCTGGTAGTGATGCATCCGATAGTTTGGTGATTAATTCGTTGGAGTGATCATGCAATTTTCTGTGAAAAACACTGTAGCTGGACTTAACTACTTCACTTATGAACGGAATATTAAGGTCGTCATGTAGAATTTTGTTGTTGACATAAAAGGTGCGCAGGTGATTAAACGTAGGCATTTTGACTGAAAGGCTTGTAATTTTTGTAGATTGCTCGGTTTAGCTGTGCCATAAATTTGTAGTCCATAGGTCCATATTGGTTTGAGATAAACTTTGTATAGTAATAGTCTAGATTTTAGAGTCAGTGAAGAGCGGCGTCCAAGAAGTCGAAATAGTTCTTTCAATTTGGAGTTCAAAGTCAGTCTTTTGGTTTTTATATGAGTCGCCCAGGTGAGTCTCTTGTCAAGGTGAAGTCCAAGGTATTTAACTTTTTGTCGTTGTGGTATCGGTTTATTGTCGAGGAATAGTTGAGGACATTCGCCTTTCCGGAGAGAAAAGGTGACATGCACTGATTTTGAAGCTAATATTAGTAATAAAGTATTAGAAATAAATAAAAAAACTAACTCAAGATAATAACCTTATTTTAATTATAAGTGAATGATGCAAAATTAAAACTAACCTTAATTTGGCTTAATAATACGAAAAATCACACTTTGTCACTAAACTAAACTCTGTAAAAAAAATGCTTCTGATACAAATTGTAGATCATTTAATTCCCTACAAATTTGATTATAAGCATTTTTGGTCATTAAATGGATACTACGTCCGAAATCTTAAAAAATAATTTTTTACAGATTTTCATGAAGAAAAAACAGAAATCACTAATTACCGCTAAACTAAGCGTTACACAAAAAAATGTTATAAATAAAAGTTGTATATTTTTAAATTGTCTACAACTTTTATTTCATACTATTTTGTCCTAAAATGCAAATTAAAGCTACAATTTCAAAAATAAAACATTTTTTTTCTACAAGAAAACACTTGCCAAAAATTTCAGCAGACAAGGAGCCTAGCTTATCTGAGAGAACATAAAAAATGTAGTAAATGGGGCGATTTAAAAAAATTGTAGGAGCCGTTTTAGAGAAAATCGCAAAAACGTGAAAAATTACATGAAAAAACTACTACTTCCGGTTGACCAATTTTGATGAAAATGTCCATGCCGGGTCCTCTAGTAGTACCTAACTTAAGTTTTAAGTTTCAACTTCGTACGATGTTCCGTTCTGAAGATATTTTGTTCACACGCACACCACACACACACACACACACACACACACACACACACACACAAATCGCTAAAAACATGTTCTTGGGCTCATGGGGCCTGAAAACGTTTATTTCCGGTGAAACTTGATTTCGATAAATCTACTTGAAAACAATACTTTTCTTCATATAATACTCATATAGGCAAGAGAAAGTAAAAAAGCAATTAAAATTGATCCAGCTTAAGTTGTCGTTTCAAATTGTTGACCACTTATAACTGATGTGAATACCGCATCAAAATAGGACAAAACGTGAATAAATTATTATACAGTTAGGTTGAAGATAAACAAGAATTTTCTGAGGTTTTCCCTACCATTTATTTGAAGAAAAGTAACAGAGTCAAATTAATATCAAAAGATAATGCTAAAAGTAAAAAAGTGAAGCTTCGCCTTAAGGCAATAAAAACAACAGTAACAAATATCAGAGATGTTCTTTTAAATTTTCAGAAGGGAGAATATTTTTTAATATTCTCGACAAAAATGAGAAAATTTAATGGTTATTGGCCCTCAGGTATTATGCATATAATATTGCAAAAGATTAGAAGTTGCGGGTTTAAGAAGATATAATATAAAGCAGGTAGAAGGCAAAGATTAATCTTGCAAATTTAGGAAATTGATATCAATGTAGGCCTATAATGAAATATAAGGTAAAACTCTTTCTATCAAGGTTTTTTTATTCTCTTATATAATTTTAATTTTGAAATAATTTTTTTTAAGTTAAAATTTTTATTAAAACTTATCGATAGGTAGTCGATGATATAAGTGCAATTTATTTCAACTTTCAATTTTGTTTTTATCCGTAAGGTGTGTATTTTGAAATCTGTTCAATTTAAGAACAATAAGCAACCTGAGATGACGATGATGTGAATGACTGTCTATAGTCCTCGCCCCGAAAGAGTCCGTTGTATTTGAAGAACCCCATTACAGAAACTACTCAAGGGAACAACTATTGTGCGGTTCTAAGCTCCGTGTAGTTGCGGGATGAAGGGTACGGGTGAGGTATAATAAATGAGTGACGCATGCTGGGAGAACGATTGCTGTATTACTCTGATACAAAACATTCGTTTTCAAACTTTCGTTACTTAACATATTTGTTTGTATTATTACATTTATTTATTTACATAATTTGATATAAATTTTCAAGTTAAATACTGCTACCTACGCCGACGACACAGCGATATTAGCCCGAGATCAAAACTCTATACACGCTTCACTAACACTCCAACATCATCTCTATCTTATACACAAATAGTGTGTTGTTGTCAGGGTCAACAGCCGAAAGGCTGGTTTGAACCTCTAGAGGTTTTACTAAGTAAAACGAGGAGTGAGGTGGTTTACCTATGCCTTCCTCACTGAGTGGAAAAGTACGCTTATCAGCATGCCGGGCCCTCTGAAAAGCACATATTTTCCACTCTGTAAATGACACCTTCACTTCATTCACCACAGGGTCTGGCTGTACAATGAAATTCATTACTTTCAGAGGAGATAACTCTGATTAGTGTCTTTTACACCTCTACCTCTTCTGTTCTTAAATGATTCAGTCATTTAATTGGCTGACCATGTGATAAGAAACAGAACTATTTCAATAAGAAACAGATAAGAGACGTATTTCTAAATAAGAAAAAGATAAGAAACAGAACTATTATACACGAATGGTGTAAAACATGGAAAATAAAACTTAATATGACAAAATCCCTTCACGTAACTTTCACACTCCGTCATGGTGATTGCCCACCAGTATTACATAGACAATGAACCTCTCACAAAAACAGATACGGTCAAGTATCTCGGTCTGACTTTTGATAAACGACTAACTTGGAGCACACATATCAAACGGAAACGTTTATTACTGAATTCCCGACTTAAACTTCTATATTCCCTACTTCACAAACGATCAAAATTACCAATGGCACAAAAATTACGCATATATTGTTCTCTTTTGAAACCTATTTGGACCTACGGATCCCAAATTTACGGTTCAACCAAACCCTCTAACTTGCAACGAATTCAAGCATTCCAGTCAAAAACATTACGCCTTATAGCAAAAGCACCTCTTTACGTTAGCAACAAAACCTTACATACAGATTTGAAAACACCACTCGTACAAAATTCCATTGAATACCTATACAAACGCTTTCACGAAAAGTCACACGAACACGAGAACCCCCTGGTGCGTTCACTTTCCTCCGTCCATTTACCTGATAATCCTCCTAGACGCCTTAAAAGACGCTGGAGTAGAGACATGCTAATTTGATATACAAATTTCATTCTTGCGGAGGCACCAATGGGGGCCCTACCCCTCTCATGCCTATCATGTCATTTACATAATCACGATAATCATCACATTTGCTTGTTGTAACATTTTACAGTTGTAAATAAAAAATTAAAGAGAAAAAAAATATGAATACGACCAAGTGAATAACCCGGTAGGTATTTGTTAAATTAATGCGCCGGATGATAAGAATATTTTTACTTTCTCTTGCCTATATGAATATATAGGAAGGAAAGTATTGTTTTCATGTCGATTTTTCGAAATCGAGTTTTCACCGGATCTATACGTTTTCAGACCCCCTGAACCCAAAAAACATGTTTCTAGCGATTGGTCTGTGTGTGTGTCTGTGTGTCTGTGTGTGAACAGAATATCTCAAGAACGGAACATCGTACGAACTTGAAACTTGAAACTTAAGTTACATACCACTACCGGACGCGACACGAACATTTTCATCAAATTCGGTCAACCGCAAGTAGTAGTTTATTCGTATAATTTTTCAGTTTTTTGCGATTTTCTCAAAAACTGGTCCTACGATTTTTTTTAAAATCGCCTATTTTACTCAATTTTTTATTCTCTACAAGATAGGGTAGGCGCCATGTTTGCTGAAATTCTCGGTGAGGCTGTTTTCACGTAAAAACGTTGTTTTTTTAAGATTACGGCTTTAATATAAATTTTAGCGCAAAAACTTATATAATAAAAGTTGTAGAGAATTTAAAAACCTACAACTTCTGTTTCAAACATTTTTTTGTATAACGCTTAGTTTAGCGGTAATTTGCGATTTTCTGTTTTTTTTTCACGAAAACGTGAGAAAAATCGATTTTTTTAACATTTCGGTCTTAGTATGCTTTTTACGACAAAAGTGTATATAATTAAATTTATAGAAAATTAAAAGATCTACAACTTTTGTTTAGAGAATTTTTCTCTACAGAGCCTAGTTTAGCGTGAAAGCGTGATTTTCCGTATTTTTAAGCAAAACTGAGTTCGATTGTCATTTTGCGTCATTCACTCATGATTAAAATAAGGTTATGTTTTTGAGGTTAGTTTTTGTTCATTTCTAATGTTTTAATACTAATGTTAGGTTTATTGTTAATTATTTGCACTGGCAAGAGAAAGTTGTGTGAGTGTTTCACACCAGATTTTGTTTTTATCCGTAAGGTGTGTATTTTGAAATCTGCTCAATTTAAGAACAATAAGCAACTTGGGATGACGATGATGTGAATGACTGTCTATAGTCCTCGCCCCGAAAGAGTCCGTTGTATTTGAAAAACCCCATTACAGAAACTACTCAAGGGAACAATTATTGTGCGGTTCCAAGCTCCGTGTAGTTGCGGGGTGAAGGGTACGGGTGAGGTATAATGAATGAGTGACGCATGCTGGGAGAACGATTGCTGTATTACACTGATACAAAACATTCGTTTTCAAACTTTCGTTACTTAACATATTTGTTTGTATTATTACATTTATTTATTTACATAATTTGATATAAATTTTCAAGTTAAATACTGCTACCTACGCCGACGACACAGCGATATTAGCCCGAGATCAAAACTCTATACACGCTTCACTAACACTCCAACATCATCTCTATCTTATACACGAATGGTGTAAAACATGGAAAATAAAACTTAATATGACAAATCCCTTCACGTAACTTTCACACTCCGTCATGGTGATTGCCCACCAGTATACATAGACAATGAACCTCTCACAAAAACAGATACGGTCAAGTATCTCAGTCTGACTTTTGATAAACGACTAACTTGGAGCACACATATCAGACGGAAACGTTTATTACTGAATTCCCGACTTAAACTTCTATATTCCCTATTTCACAAACGTTAAAAATTACCAATGGCACAAAAATTACGCATATATTGTTCTCTTTTGAAACCTATTTGGACCTACGGATCCCAAATTTACGGTTCAACCAAACCCTCTAACTTGCAACGAATTCAAGCATTCCAGTCAAAAACATTACGCCTTATAGCAAAAGCACCTCTTTACGTTAGCAACAAAACCTTACATACAGATTTGAAAACACCACTCGTACAAAATTCCATTGAATACCTATACAAACGCTTTCACGAAAAGTCACACGAACACGAGAACCCCCTGGTGCGTTCACTTTCCTCCGTCCATTTACCTGATAATCCTCCTAGACGCCTTAAAAGACGCTGGAGTAGAGACATGCTAATTTGATATACAAATTTCATTCTTGCGGAGGCACCAATGGGGGCCCTACCCCTCTCATGCCTATCATGTCATTTACATAATCACGATAATCATCACATTTGCTTGTTGTAACATTTTACAGTTGTAAATAAAAAATTAAAGAGAAAAAAAATATGAATACGACCAAGTGAATAACCCGGTAGGTATTTGTTAAATTAATGCGCCGGATGATAAGAATATTTTTTTAGTCTAGTTAGTACTCGCTGCCATTACAAATGCATCAGCTGTGAAACACTACTAACTGTTTCATTTTCCCACTACTATAACAACGCACTGCATTCCTTCCAACTACACAGAGCTGGGACTCAATTAATACATAATACACCAAATAAACGGTTTTCCTTTTTGTCTTGATTTGTTTTACTGAACTTTTTTTTTTCCGGGGTTCCTACGGCCGGCGCCGCTTCCCGCACTTCAATCTCCATTCTCTTCTATCCTCCCAATCACCCTCATCCATCCCTCTCTCCCTCATGGCTTCCTGTATTCCCTTTTTCCACGTTTTCCTTGGTCTACCTTTCTTCCTTCTGTTGGTTGGGACATAAGACAACATTCTTTTTGGCCACCTCTCATCACCCATTCTCTGCACATGACCATACCATATCAGTTGTCGTCTCTCTATCCTATCCACAATGGTATCTTCTGCATGAGCTCTTTTCCTGATGTCGTCATTCCGGATATGGTCCAACCTGGACACTCTACATGAACGGCGCAGAAAGTCCATTTCAATTGCTTTAAGCTGGCTGCCTATTTTTGATGTTATTTGCCAGCACTCTGCCCCATAAGTTGTTATTGGCTCCACAATAGTGTGGTACAACTGGACTTTTGTATTCATGTGCATTTTTGCATAAAATCGGGTTCAATTTCCGGATTGCTATTCTCCCTTGCATTCTTGCTATTCCTTGCTATTCTCCCTGAACTTTTTTTATTAGTGCTAAAAACGGAAATTTAAACATACAAAGTACCCAGCTTTCAGTCTGTTTTCCGAAAGTGAGCTTCGTCCAGGCCGAAAAAAACGGCGTTCACGTGTGTTAAAAATCACAGTTTTTTCTGTACTGTAATAATTTGGAATTGATATCCGATAGTTTGTTTTCACATGGCGGCTATTTAAAATAAGTTACTATCTAGATTCCATACAAAGATAGGGAAATGATTTTTGGACTGTATCATGTATTTTTACATGATACACTGTTATTCCAAATACACTAGTGTGGGTTGATAACTAATCACATATGCTTGTAGAACGCGAACGAAAACAACAGCAAGATCGGGTAAAAAACAATTAAAGTAAAATTCCTAACCTTCAAAATTATATATATTTATTTTTCAGGATATATCATTTCAGGTAAATAATTTAATTTTTAATTTTGTCGATTATCTATTCTATAATGTTTATAAACTATCTCATTTGGTATGATTCGCCCCGTTTTCTTTGATACTTTTTATTTCTGTAAGTTCTAAATATTCATTCTATTTTATGTGCTTTGTCTGTTCTGGTTTTCTCATTAATTTTAAAAAGGGTTTCACATTCACACGTCACTTCCGGTTGGATTATCCTTTTGTATTGTTTGAGTTAGGTAGTAATAGGCTCTTATATATGTTGGTTTCTGTGATATTTTGATAATTTTTTTTTTATTCTTTCGTCCCAAGCAGCTTTCTCGAAAACATTGTAAGTTATCATTTCTCAAAGATATATATACGGATTTTCATTGAAAAATCATTGAAATTTCATGAAAAGCTCTTTGAGGAGTTAAGAAAAATTATTATTATTGGTTTACAATAGTTATCTAATTGCCAAAGCTTTGGTGATGTAGTAAAGAATACGGATCCCGATTTGCTGAACTATAGATCTTTGAGAACGAATAGAAGTAGGTAATATACATTTCTTAAGAATGGTAAACCCCTTTTGACCCCTTGGACACAAGTGATCGGAATTTAGATACTTCCATCTTTCTGTTGAACTCCAAAAAGAAAAGACAATTTCTGAATGTCAACTATCTAGATAACTGATAATTTAAAGAGTGGGTGATTAAATGAATCATAAGAAAGGACTAAAAGAGATATTAAATCAATGTAGAGCCTTTTAATTTAACATTTTACTGAAAAAAAGTTAGTAAAGTCTGGTACCTTATGTTTATTCTCAAATCATTTGTTCACTTTCTCAAACCATAAACAATGTCATCTGAAGACGATAACTTTGAGGGATTGGATTTGTTTCATCTGAACGAATATATATATGAAAAAAAAACAATTTTATTAGGATTATCTCGGAAAATATTTTTGTTGTTGAAAACATTTCTGAACGGTCGATGTTTTTGTTGTAACTTCTATTTATATAATCGTTCATAAAATTCTAATAAAACTCATGTTTAAATTACATAAACATTTAATTTTCCTCTAGGAAAACTATAAAATTTTGTTGTAAATGTTAGGTCTATTTTACTATAAAATGTTTACGATTATGACCAAGATGGTTTGGTCATTCTTCTTTCTATAATACAAACTTATTGCAGTCGGTTTTCTCACAAACGATGTTTTAATATTTTTAAAGCAGATAAACAAACTTATGCTTCATCGTTTTATTATATATTACTTCATTACTTAATCTTCTTACATCTATATCATCATATAAATTGTCATTTTATCCTCTCCTTCTTCACCACTTCCTGATTTCTTTCTTACCCGTACATTTCTTTGATAGTTCATTAGTTTTTAACCAACTTTTAATACTGTTCCCAATGTAAATTCGTAAATTTCATTAATAAAGAAGTGTTTCATAAATTATATTTTGTTTATACATCTAAAAAAACTAGTGTAACAGTCAAAAGAGTATTATGCAACTTTTTGAATAACCTTACGATTAAATTGAAATACAAAATATGTGAAACACTCACACGACTTTCCTTTACCAATGTAAATAATGAACAATATAACCTATGTTTAATCAATAGTAAACAAAGTAAAATCAAAACATAATATAATTTTAATCATAAGGGAATGATGCTAAATGAAAATCAACCTCCGTAAAATTAAAAAATTAAGAAAATTACTAATTGACGCTATAAACTGAGCTCTGTAGTAAAAAATGCTTAAAATAAAACTCTTTGATTTTTTATTTCCCATTACTTCTATTATAATATACTTTGTCGTAAAATGCATACTAAGGCCGCAATCTTTAAAAATCTCATTTTTACCGATATCCAAGTTTCATTTTTGTACGTTATTCCGTTTCCGAGATATTTTGTTCACACGCAGACACACAGACTAATCGCTAAAAACACGATTTTTGGTTCAGGGGATCTGAAAACTAATTTCGAAAAATCGACATGAAAACAATATCCTTCTTTCCTATATCGGTGTCTCAAAACTCCGAGCACGGCGAAATATTTCGCGAACTAGTGATATTATTTTTCAAAACTCAACATAATCTTATGAATGTGAATAAAAACTACTTAAAATCATGTTTATAAAGGACAAGAAAAATTAAAATCACCAAAGGCGTTATTCATATTGTAAAATTAGACTACAAATGGTTAAAGTGAGATAATTAGGTGAGACAAGGTTTTGTATGGCAAGAGTGTATTGTTATGTGACTGGCATTACTACCTGGAAAAGGTGCAGTGGTGATATCAGGTCTTATTATCATTTCTTCTATTCTTTCGTTATTTTTTATTCGATTTTTATTAATTTTTATTTTGTGTACACCCTTTTACTATTTATTTACAAAATTTCTCAGAATACCTTTTTCCTAATTTTCTCGTAAAATCTACCTTTTTTTTATTGCTTCCAGAATTCGAAAGAAAGTCTTTGAATTTCTATTAGGCCTATATGTTTACTAAAGGGTGATTCAAAAAGAGCGCCGGTTTTTAAACGGCTGGTAAATTTTTGTTTATCGGTTGGCAACATTGTTTGACCTCATTTCTATTTTGGAGAACATTCCGATTGACGATTCAGTTGTAGTTTCTCTTGTATGCACAGTGAGTGACAGTTTGGTGCGGCTTTTGGTCGGGCGGTGTCATCGGCCCTTTTTTTTTTGAAAATCAAGAAGGACAAGCCGTGACAGTAAATGGAGACCGATACCGTACGATGATTAGGGAGTTTTTGTGGCGTCATTTGAATGGAATGGACATTGACGAGTTGTGGTTTCAGCAGGATGGTGCCACCTGTCACGCTACACGAGAAACAATGTTGTTGCTCCGTGAACGGTTCCAGGATCGCATCATTTCTCGTAATTCCGACCATCAATGGCCACAAAGGTCGTGTGACTTGACGCCTTGTGACTTTCATCTTTGGGGTCATCTGAAGTCATTGGTGTATGCCAATAAACCCCGAAACATCAATGACTTGAAGGAGGAAATTCGACGGGTTATCGGGCAAATGGAAGTCGAAACTTGTCGTGCAGTAATATCCAATTTCATGGACAGAGTTGATGCGTGCCAGCGCAGTAGAGGAGGAAACATGCATGACATCATTTTTCATACATAAAATCGGAAGGAAAGATGAACTTGTTGATGTATTTATTTTCAGTTTTTCAATAAAATAAATCTCTTAATTTGATATATCAAAACCGGCGCTCTTTTTGAATCACCCTATACTTCATCTTTCATACAATTTTCTTCTAGAAGGCTAAAAATGGTATTAAAGAATTAGCCCTTTTTATCGGTCAGTTAGTTGAATTCTGTCAGTTCAAGTTATCATACAGAGTGCTATTAGCGTGAATACATTGTATTAATTTTATGTTAAGAAAATGTCTGTCTGGTGTACACATTCTTTTTAATTGTAAGTAATAGGAAATTGTTAGATGAAAAATTATTGCTATTGTTAGTTAAGTTAGTTTACGTTAGTTATTATTTATTCTGCCCATAACAGACAGGTGGAGTGTCAAATTATTTACACTCGATCTGTTAGTTGCAGGGCTAAAATAAATAGTTCTGTTTCTTATCACATGGTCAGCCAATTAAATGACTGAATCATTTAAGAACAGAAGAGGTAGAGGTGTAAAAGACACTAATCAGAGTTATCTTATCTGAAAGTAATGAATTTCATTATACAGCCATACCCTGTGGTGAATGAAGTGAAGGTGTCAGTTGCGGAGTGGAAAATATGTGCTTTTCAGAGGGCTCGGCATGCTGATAAGCGTACTTTTCCACTCAGTGAGGAAGGCAATGGTAAACCACCTCACTCCTCGATTTACTTAGTAAAACCTCTAGAGGTTCAAACCAGCCTTTTGGCTGATGACCTAAACAACAACATTATTTATTGTGCTAATAAATAATTATAATAAGTTTAAAGAACGTTTGTTATTATTTATCACACCTAAATCCCGAAAGAAACTGGGATTTGATGTTACAATATATTTATTGCTGAATAATAGATACGCCTACAGCCTAGAAATTACATCAGAAAGTCACTTAAAAACGTACATACAACTTATTTTATAATCCTTTGAGTCCGTTAACTGTACGTCCCTTGCTATTTAATCTAAACACTCTTTTGAAACTTAAATCCTTTCAGCAATCAAAGTTTTAAAACGTTGACTTGGGACTTAGTTTTAATCACCGGGGTATAGTTGATTTAATTGACAACTATAAAATCTGTATTTAGATTACATGCCGTATTATGCTGTAGTTAGACTATTAATTGAAGCTTTGTGATTATCAAGTTAAGGGGAGTTGGGGTTTCGAAAATTAAATTTTTGGACTTTTTGTACATTTTATAATATTTCAAAATCTTTTGATTAATTTGTTAAACTTACTATTGTTGTGTTACGTACCATTCTATTTATAATATTTTTTTAAATTTGTGCTACAAATAGACTTTACTCAAGTGACTTTGTGTTCGTGACATGCAAGTAACTTGAAAGTGACTTTGTGTTCGTGACATTAAGTCGAATTTTTACTGTAACTTCAGTTAGAACTAAGCTAGCGTGATGATTTTTGTTTTAAACTATTTAGGACTTCCCTGTAGTGCCCCAGTAGTTATCAAGACAGTCAAAGAATTTTGTAGGTATGGCCATATCTATAACAGACAGGTGGAGTGTCAAATTATTTACACTCAATCTGTTCATTTCAGGGCTAAAATAAATAGTTCTGTTTCTTATCACATGCCAGCCAACTAAATGACTAAATTATTCAAGAACACAAGAGGTAGAGGCGTAAAAGACACTAATCAGGGATACTTCCTCTGAAAGTAATGAATTTCATTATACAGCCAGACCCTGTGGTGAATGTACTTTTCAGAGGACCCGGCATGCTGAAAAGCGTACTTCTCCATTCAGTGAGGAAGGCAATTGTAAACCACCTCACTCCTCGTTTTACTTAGAGAAACCTCCAAAGGTTCAAATCAGCCATTTGGCTGATGACCTAAACAAAAACAACGGTCGTATCTTAGGACCTTGACTACCAATACTAATGGCTGACACTACTCCATTTAGTCATTGCCCCTTTTTTGCTACGTTCCGACGAAACCTGCAGATAAATGTTTATGCCGTTGTCACAATGTATGATATTTTTAAGCACAGCCTCCTCAATAGCTTGTAACATTTAGTACATTTAATTGTAACTTATTTAACACAAAAAAAAAACAAATGAGAATCAAAATAAAACTAAAGAAAATCGGTTTTAAATAAAATTTTAATTGAATCTAACTGGCTTTAAAAAAAATTAAATATAGAATATTTAGAATATTTAGATATTATTTAGTTATTATTATTAGTAAAATACATTTTATAAAGTCTATCTCAGCTGTTATTGAATTAATATTTAATAGTTTACCGGTTATTGTTCCATACTTATCGTTTCTGAAGTCCATCGCTCCTTCTTTATTTTCTTTATTTCATTTATATTTATTATTATTATTATATTTATTATTTCATTTCATATTTATTTTCTTTATTTTTATTCTTTATTTTAAAATTTTAATAAATGTTTTTTGTAACTTTTAAAGACTTTTTTGATTCATTTAAACATAACTTCCATCACTAAATTAACACTTAATTTTTAATTATTAGCTGAGATTATTAAGTAATTTAATTTAATAATTTAGAAATAAGATTTTAATTATAATAAGCTAGTTTTATAATTTACAAAATGTAAGATTTGTTGTTGTGCTCAATGTTCCGTTCGTATTTTAATATTTTTCCCCCGTAATTTAATAAAATAAAGTTCTTTCACTCAATTTTATTTCATAGGTCTATTTGTGACTTTATACTATGAATTATAAAACAATTATACTTTATATTCAGTAAACACATTCCATAAATTAAACTGCACACAAACACAACCTTTCTCTTCGAACTGCCCCGGTCAACAACACACCAAATCAAATATGCATTCACTTTTATTAATTTCTTTTTGTTTGATAATTTTTAAAACTTTCAAATAAAATATAAATTTGTGTTGTAAATATGTCTTTTAAACTTATTTGATGATCTGCGCAGATATTTCTTTATACTTCTTAATTTTAAAATTTTAATAAATGTTTTTTGTAACTTTTAAAGACTTTTTTGATTCATTTAAACATAACTTCCATCACTAAATTAACACTTGATTTTTAATTATTAGCTGAGATTATTAAGTTATTTAATTTAATAATTTAGAAATAAGATTTTAATTATAATAAGCTAGTTTAATAATTTACAAAATGTAAGATTTTAATTATAAATGTTTACATCACCTCACTAACAAACAACTTCAGAAGGAAAAGAATATCATTCCTAGGACACCTACTCAGAACAGAAAACTCCAGACTTGTGAACCAGTTGATCAGCCATTTTTGGGATAAGGTGTCGAGACCTAAGTGGCGGAAAATGTACAGCAAGATATGGAGGAACTTAAGATCACTAAACAGGACCTACTAACGAAATCAACAGAGTACGACCAACTGGTCAAGGCTAACATGATAACATTTGCATCAAAACCCAGGAGAGTATACAACAGGGTGTTTACCGATGAAGACCGGAGACAAAGATCGGAGCGTCTTAAGAAAGTGTGGGCCAAACGAAAGGAAGGCGGTCTCAAGAGGGTGTGCTTCTTAAAGAAACCCAACCCTGGAATAAACCTGAATTTGAGTTAAATTGATCCTATGGGGTCTCAAAAGTTAAAAATAAAAAAAAAATGTTTACATAATTATCAACAGCAGTCAGGTAATAAAAATATGGTTATTATCACCTTGTACATTTGCAATGCTACAAGCTTGCTTCATACTGTATGCAAAATTTTGCTAGAACAATATTAGTGACTATGAAGCTGGGATGCAGTAAGTTAAATTTTTAAGTTTTTGAAATTTCCGGAAAATTCATTTTTTAGCACAAAAGAAACATTTTTCAGCAACCACTCTACCAATTATGATTAAACTTTTAGCGTAATTAATATTCTTAAGGATGCATAGTTTCTATGAGTAACATGTGTAAAAAATGTTTTCTAACATATTTTACATCAATAAATGTTTCAAAATTGTATAGGTCTAAATGGTGAGCCGAATTTAATTTTTTATCTGTGTTAAAAATCAAAGTATTACAAAACTGTTTCATTCAAAATGTATGTTGTTTAGGTCATCAGCCGAAAGGCTGATTTGAACCTGTAGAGGTTTTACTAAGTAAAACGAGAAATGAGGTGGTTTACCAACGAGGAGTGTGGTAGAATGAGGTGGTGCCTTCCTCACTGAGTGGGAAAGTACGCTTATCAGCAAGCCGGGCCCTCTGAAAAGAAAAGCACATATTTTCCACTCTTCAAATGACATCTTCACTTCATTCACCACAGGGTCTGGCTGTATAATGAAATTCATTACTTTCAGAGGAGATAACTCTGATTAGTATCTTTTACATCTCTACCTGTTCTTAAATGATTCAGTCATTTTATTGACTGACCACGTGATAAGAAGCAGAACTATTTATTTTAGCCTGCAACAAACTTCTACTTCTACTTCCTTTTTATCATATTTTTAATTTTCTTATTCATTATCCCCCTGGGAAATCTTCAACAACTCCTTACCTTCTCTGTCTTTTTCTACCACTTCTTTCATTTACACTTTCTACCCTTTACTTCTTTCACTATATTCTTTCTCTATGTGCTTATCCCTCTGCAATATCCTACATTAATTTCCTTTAATAATATTTTCATTTGTACAACATTATATTTTGTAAAAATACAATCTAGATTAGACCTACTTGTAAAAATATTCTCACCAAATATTTAAAATTTATTCTAATATTTTTAATTTAATTTTGATTTCAAGTTTTATAATTTATTTATCGGTTATTTAAATTTAAACACTTAATTTTATATAAAAAAAAGTTGTAAGATTTATTTTTAATTTGAAAAAAGATTTATTTTTAGATAAAAATAATTTTAAAATTAACTTTTTATACGGAAACGATACGCGTATTGTTGGTTTTTTTGAGTAATTCAGCCAAAGGTAAAAAATACTGATTATTTATAATAATTTATACATAAATATTTAGTCCCAAAGGAACTAAACATTAAGGAATATTAGAACATTTTTTATTATTAACCATTGTGATCATTGACTTACTTTTTATTAACAAAAATATTTATGTATTTCAAGAAAAAACGTATAATTATAGCCTATTTTGAAATTTCCGTTACAACTAACGGATTGTTTGTGAAGCTAAATGATATTATTATTATTTTACGTTATACTAATTTAAATAATTTTGTTACATGCATTTCTTAAGATCTTTTTCAGAAAGGTTGTAACAAAACATTTTACTTAATAGCTATTATCTTGAATTTGCTTGTTTTATTGAACTGAAATACGGTCGTATACCTAATTTAATCAAAACAAGAATTATTGTTTTAATCAATTAAATTTTTATAAGAAGTTCCTTTATGCACGTAAAAAATGCAAAAAAAGCGGAAGCTATATATTTTAAAACATTTTATTCTATTATCTTGATAATGTAGAGTGTATCGTTTATAATTTATTGTTCGTTTTAAGTTTTATTAATTTAGTTCCTCTCGGGTGTTATTATAAATTTATTAGTTTTATTAATGAGCAAGTATTAAATTTCTTTTATTGTTTAAGAGAGAAAACGTTGCTGAGTATTTTCATATCCCTGGGGACTGAAAACAAAGATAAGTCAGGTAATAAATAATTCAGATAATATTTATGTAACTAATTATTAAAAACATTTTTATTATATATAAACACATGAGTCATGTATCTTATCAAAGAGAAAACAATTGAAATCTGTTAACTTGAAAAATATAATTTTTCAGATTTTAAGAAATTTTTATCTAATGAGAATAATAGTGTTAAAAAGATACATATATTAACAAATTAGTAATAATAACGAACAAAAATAAAGATCAAATTTCAGAAATAGCAGCACGGATAGGAACGGCGAAGTATGCCTTTATAAAGATGAAGTAGCCTACTTATTATGTATAATGGACATGTAATATTTGAGGTTTCGATCAAATCAGATTCGTGATATCTTTTATGTAAATAAATCATAAAATGGTGTACAAAAATTTTAAAACTAATAACAATTAAATGAAAAAACATTTGTTGTGAAAACACTCACAGAGTTTTTCTTGCTAATGCAAATAATGAACATTATATATAACCTAACATTATAAATGAACAAAAAACTAAACTAGGCTCTGTAGAGAGAAATGCTTGAAATAAAAATTGTAGATCCTTGTAATTTCTTATAAATTTTATTATTAATACACTTTTGTCGTAAAATGCATAATAAGGCTGAAATCTTAAAAATCGATTTTTTTACAGATTTTTACATTATAAATTTAGAAATAAATAAATAAATTTATAATAAGTTTATTAGAAAATAAAACAGAAAGTCACCAGTTATCGCTAAACTAAAAGTTATACAAAGAAATGTTTGAAATAAAAGTTGTAGGTTTTTAAATGTTCTACAACTTTAATTATACAATTTTGCTCTAAAATGCATATTAAGGCCGCAATTTAATAAAAACCATTTATTTCTACCAGAGCACAGCTTCCTCAAGAATTTCAGCAGACATGGCGCCTACCCTATCTTGTAGAGCACAAAAAATGTAGTAAATGAGGTGATTTTTAAAACAATCGTAAGAGCCGTTTTTTGAGAAACTCGCAAAAGAGTGAAAAATTACACGAATAAATTACAACTTCCGGTTGACCGATTTAGATGAAAATGTTCGTGTCGGGTCCGGTAGTGATATATGTAACTTAAGTTTCAAATTTCAACTTTGTACGATGTTCCATTCCTGAGATATTCTGTTTACACACACACGCGCGCGCTCGCGCACACGCACACACACACACACACACACACAAAGAGACCAATCGCTAAAAACATGTTTTTTGGGTTCAGGGGGTCTAAAAACGTATAGATCCGTTTAAAAACTCGTTTTCTAAAAATCGACATGAAAACAATACTTTCCTTCCTATGTATTCATATAGGCAAAAGAAAGTAAAAATTGAATTTATATTTTTATATATTTTTTATTAAAAGCTATATTTTGTACGATAAATAAAATTTAAATTTATTGAATTCAATTATATTTTATATAACATTTTATTATGATAAATTTCTAAAAAAACATTGTAAAATAAATATTTTCAATAAAGATAACAGAAATATAATATATATTGAACATAAAATAATAAATAAAAAAGATCAATAATAATTTTAGTTTGGTACGAACATAATTTTATGAGAAACACGACATAATAGTAGTTAGTTATCAAAATATAGTAGCGAATACATTTAAGATAAGAGAAAACAATTGTGTTGTCATACATGATATTATAACAATAAAAATATAGTTATGTATCAGTAACATTGTATCTAAAACGATATACATGAAATAACAAGAATATAAGATATGGAAACGGTGGAGTGTTTGCATATAAACATAGATATTTAAACAAAAGTATATATTTAAGTTATATTACAGGACGTAAAACGTGAACTGTTTGTCTATTACTAATAACTATTACGTTAAAAACAAACCAAATTAGCTTTCATGTAAAGCTAACCTACTGTATAAAGTACATTTAAAATAATAATAATAATAATAACAACGGAATATAAGTGCACATTAGACACATGAATATGGATATCGATGGAGATTGGATACCACAACCAGAATACGGTTAAAGTAGATGTAATATTCTGAAGTTGTTCTCATGAGAATAAAATAAAACAGAACAGATTTTCTGAGATTATTCCAATCGTATTGGATTCCTAAAATGTTATTAGTTTTTCTTTTCTATTTAAAATTTATAATCAAATGTAGCCCCAACATTTATATGAAGGAATTCCCTCTGGTACAGTTTAATCACCGGAATGATATCTCTGTCCTTGAAACCGTAAAATACAGACTGTATTAAATTGAAGGGTGAATTTTGTACTCTACAACGAACATTATTTTTACTTTCTCTTGCCTATATAAATATATAGGAAGGAAAGTATTGTTTTTATGTCGATTTTAAGAAATAGAGTTTTCACCGGATCTATACGTTTTCAGACCCCCTGAACCCAAAACACATATTTTTAGCGATTGGTCTGTGTGTGTGTCTGTGTGTGTGTGTGTGTGTGTGTGAACAGAATATCTCAAGAATGGAACATCGTACGAACTTGAAACTTAAGTTACACACCACTACCGGACCCGACACGAACATTTTCATCAAAATCGGTCAACCGGAAGTAGTAGTTTATTCGTGTAATTTTTCACTTTTTTGCGATTTTCTCAAAAACTGGTCCTACGATTTTTTTAAAAATCGCCTGGATTACTCGATTTTTTATTCTCTACAAGATAGGATAGGCGTCATGTTTACTGAAATTCTGAGTGAGGCTGTTTTCACGTAAAAACATAGTTTTTTTAAGATTATGGCTTTAATATGCAATTTAGCGCAAAAGTTTATATAATAAAAGTTGTAGAGAATTTAAAAATCTACAACTTTTATTTAAAACATTTTTTTTGTATAACGCTTAGTTTAGCGGTAATTACCGATTTTCTGTTTTTTTCTCACCAAAACGTGTGAAAAATAGATTTTTTTAAGATTTCGGCTTTAGTATTCATTTTATGACAAAAGTGTATATAATTAATTTTATAGAAAATTAAAAGATCTACAACTTTTATTTAAAGCATTTTTCTCTACAGAGCCTAGTTGAGCGTGAATGAGTGATTTTCCATATTTTTAGGCCAAACTGAGGTTGATTTTCATTTTGCGTGTTTCTCTCATAATTGAAATAAGGTTAGTTTTTTATTTATTTCTAATGTTTTATTACTAATGTTAGTTTTATTGTTAA
The DNA here is from genome assembly GCA_035578175.1 of Catonia carolina. Classification (NCBI taxonomy): domain Eukaryota; kingdom Metazoa; phylum Arthropoda; class Insecta; order Hemiptera; family Achilidae; genus Catonia; species Catonia carolina. Next base: position 65,180,114 of record JAQMRL010000004.1, on the reverse strand, counting down.
TTATTTGCACTGGCAAGAGAAAGTCGTGTGAGTGTTTCACACTAGATTTTTTATAATCAAATCATTAAACCCTGTTGTAAATTTTTATTTATCATTAAGAATTTGTTATGGCAATTTTAAGGAGATGGGACGATGGTTTTAACTCAAAATTTTCGATTTTTGGTTTTTTATGTTTTTCAATAGTTTAGGCTTGGATCTACCAGAAAAAACATTAAATTACATTAAAAAATATTTTTTATGAAAAATTAAGTTTTTATCAAGTTTACACAGAAAAATTATCATGTTACCAAGAAGCCTTCGGGCCAGCCCAGTCAGTCAGCTGGTGAAAAGTCGCTATTATTTGTTAAGTAACACCGGTTGGGCTAGCGACTTTGTATGGTGACCAGTTGACAGCCATTAGACTCATGTCTAATTCACGTCAAAAAAAAATACTGAAAAAGGAGCGATAAAATTGGGTAGTTGTCATCAATGTACAGTTCCCGATAACAATTAAAAGCTTAAAAAAAATGTTTCCAAGAACGAATATTTTTCACAATTTTATACTGTTCGTTTTAGTGCAAAGAGAATTTTAGATTTTACAATATCTGCATCACTGTATTTTGTATTCCCAGCTGTTGGTTCAGCTTCCTACACAACTGTTGATAGGAAATTTACTTGTTTTTGTACATTTTGTTTTTGATTTTTGTGCCTTCTTGTTTGTTGCGTTTTCCTGTAAATTTAGATTTTTAACATTAGATACATTTTACTCAGAAACCAATAAACCTACCAGGCTGAAATTTTTACCAGTTAAATATCTTGTATATCCACATATCCCGACATTTGTATGACTTCCTCAGGTGCTCCAAAAATTAGTAATACGCAAAAAACGTAGAATACAATTTGTAAAAATTTTATGTTATTCGTAATATTTTTAAAAAATGGTATAGTCCAAAGAATAAATTGAAAAATGTCAGTAGCTTGAGAAGAAACCCCGACACCTATGGTGTGTAAAGTTTAATTTCCCTATCTTTTACCAATCCTATGAAAAATGTACATAAAAATAGCAAATTTAACATTGGCGGGATACAAAGTACAGTCTCTCCTTGATTGCGATCTATCATTTTCCAATGTACTTCCCCCCGTAACACCCAGATGTCAAAAACTAGAAGGGGTAGCAACTAACGGTTTCCGGATTCGTAATTTACACAATAAGTTAGTGGGTCTATAATGGGTTTGAAGTTACGGTTTTAATCGGTAGTAGCCCAAAACCGGAAGTCAAGAAATCAGAGTCAGAAACTACAAAAGGTAGCAACAAACTGTTTTCGGATTAATAATTTACACAAAAAGTAAATGGACCTAAATTGGGTTTGGATTTTTGGTTTTAATCGGAAGTGGCCTAAAACAGGAAGCCAAGAAATCATAGTCGGAATTTGAAAACAAAAAATATAGTGTCATTCAAATCCTCTAAAGAGTAGATGCAGAAGTCACGAATGGTTTTTACCATAATTCAAAGGTACGCCTTTCTTAAAATTGCCACCAGCCATGAGACGCGTCGTCTCATGAAAAAGATTTTTCTATAATAGAATATATTGTAGGTACTGTCTGTCTATAACTTTATGGCCTCCCGCAGAGAGGAGCAGAATCAACCCGCTACTAGCCTTCTCAATAACACTTCATTATGTACCAATTCCAGTGTACTAGTGAGTAGTAGTACATAATGAAATGTTACTGAGAAGGCTAGTAGCGGGCCGATTCTGATCCTCTCTGTGGGAGGCCATCAAGTTATAGACAGACAGTATTGTGGAGTTCCAAGCTCCGTGTAGTTGTGGGGTGAAGGGTACGGGTGAGGTATAATGAATGAGTGATGCATGCTGGGAGAACGATTGTTGTATTACTCTGATACAAAACATTCGTTATCAAACTTTCTGTATTTAACATATTTGTTTTTATTTATTATATTTATTTATTTAAATATTTTGATATAAATTGGTAAGTTAAATATTATGAATCCGACCAAGTTCCATTGACCAAGATCCGGTAGGTATTTGTTAAATTAATGCGCCGGATGATAAGAATAGTATTTTTTTAGTCTAGTTAGTACACGCTACCACTACAAATGCATCAACTGTGAAACACTTTTAACGCTCATTCGTTCTCCTCCCATTACTAAAACAACGCACTGCATTCTTTCCAACTACACGGAGCTGGGACTCAAGCAGATAAGCAATGACAAAAATCCGTTTTGTCTTATTAGAAAATATACAGGATTTTTTTTATTGGCTAACAAAATAGATAGGTTTAATTTAGTTCTTTTTTAATAGTAAAATATTTATTCGGTGATAAAAATAATATTGGAAATACATTTATGCGAATTTATAGAGAGATGAGAATATGTGTTTTGTTTTGTACAAAACGTGGAAAAATCAAATATATGTATACATATATAATTTTGTAATTTACTTTTATATTACGACAACCATGGTTCTTTTTGTATTCTATTTGTACTATTTGTTCTATTTGTACTATTGTTATATTTTTTTTTAAATTTAAAAGCATCAAAAAAGGATGGCTACTCAATGAAAGTAATTCTCCCGTTCATTTTGAACAACAAGCACAAACAGAACCGGAAGTCAAGAAATCAAAGTCGGAATTGGGAAACAGAAATAGTATCATTTGATTCCTCTTAAAGAGTAGATACAGAAACCAATGGGTTTAAAAGTTCCCGTTTAGAACCGAAGTGCACAAAAAACGAAAGTCAAGAAATCAATGTCGGAATTTGGGAACAAAAATAGTGTCATTCGATTCCTTTTAAGGAGTAGGTACAGATATCACTAATGGTTTTTGTCATAAGTCAAAAGTAAGCCTTTGTAAAAATTGCCATCGGACGCGTTGTCTGATGAAAGGAATTTTTAAATCTGTATATAATTATAATTACAATTACTGGAAAGTTGATCGATGAGTACAAAAAATTATCATAAATAAGAACGGACTAAAAATATATTGTGACTTTTATTCCGTGTTCTTTCAGGATCTGTTTATTTTAAAACACCAACATTTAAAACAAAATTTAACAGTTTATTGTTTACAAATTAATTAATTACAGTCATAATAACTAAAAATTAAAAATTACACTAAGTTAGTTAAATTAAGTTTTTTTTATCCCTAATGAGTAGTCTACGTTGTAATCTGTTCAATTTAAGAACTTGCAACCCCATGACCCAATGAGATGAGGATGATATGTATGACGTGTAAATGACGTGCGGTTTTATTAGAATCGACCGACTATTCCTGAGAGAATATGGTTAATTAAACCCAATCATCAAAGTACACAGGTAACCAACATCAAATTCATATAAAAAGTAATTACCTTTACTAGGATTTGAACCTTCGTTCCTAAAAATCAGCTGTTAAACGGCTGAGTCGTGACTATTTAACCACAAGACAAACCCGGTGGGTCAAGTAAAAAACTGTCTGATACTTAACCAAGACTTAAAACAATTAATTTCGTAAACCAGATAATGTTATTTTAGAAAAAAATGGTAGAGGTAGAGTCATTACCAGTAGGTACATCCTGTTTTGTGGTGTAATCAATCACATATCTTGTGCCACTAAGAAGAGAATCTTCCGTGTTTCCTTTTTTGTTTAAAGCTCCACCATTTACGGCTCAGAGGTGTGGGCTGTGTAATCCGGAACAGGACTGTCGAGTCCAATCCAGTAAAAATTAATATATTTTCAGATACCGATTGTAAAATTTAATACTAAGCCATAATTAAATGTCTTGCACACTTTGAAAGTCTAAAAACATGTTGATTTCTTTAATACAGGTATAAACGTTATGTGCGTTGACAAGCTCATTAATCTTAACTTACAATTTCTTACACCATTCGTTAATGTTGTCAAGATGGATTTGTTAATTCTTAAAAGTACATGTCGGAGAAGCATCCACTGCTAAAATCGCTGTGTCAGTTGCGAAAGTTGCCGTCGTTACAGATTTATGTCCTGAAAGAACGACTGTGTAAAGTGTTTATAATTTTTGCTTTGTTTTACGTCTGACTGTTTTGCAATGTCTGTTAATGCAGATGGTGGAGAATGATTATATATGAATATGGGTGATGAGAAAATGCCAGACCTCACCGGGAATCGAACCCGGGACCCCGGAGTAGAAGCCAGTTGCGCTTACCACTACGCCAACAAGCCGGCCAAAAAAGCGTTCATAAGAATGGGTTCAAAATGCTGCCTTGAGGAACACCGAAATTTATTTTCTAGAAATAATTTGGGATAAAACATCATCATATTTAATTTGGAAGAAACGGTTTGAAATATGTTTTTTTAAAATCATCAACAAGAAGTATGGATATTCTAATTTTATTTTAATAGTGTGTAACAAACCTAGATGCTTTGTCAAATACTAATAACATTATAAATAAAGTATACAAGCAAAATAGAAATAATTTTCTAATTTAGTTAAAAACAATATGTTCTACAATAAAAACACACAATATTATTACAGCTATTTTATCAAAAATATATTATTTTTTATGAAACAAAACAAAATGAATGAAAATGCAGCGTATAGTTACGATCCAATGTATGGATTGAAAACGAGGAAAAATTGGCAATGATTCAAAAGGCAGTATTGTTGGAATGCCGCATTATAACTGGCCATAAATATTTTGAGCCTGTTGTAAATTTTGATTTAGAATAATAAAACATTTTATAAGAAAAATAATGTGTTATTTAAAAGTGTGTTATTCTTAGTTTCGTTAAAGAAAAGAATTTCTCTTTTGTATGGTTGTTATTTCACTGGTTTCTCGTGCGTGATCATTGTTTGCGAACAACTATAAAAGCGCAACTTTTTTTGGTATAAATAACTAAAAATTTTCAATTATGAAAAAATTCATGAATAACTAAATTTTCTATTCGAAAAAAATACTGATATTATTCATTACAATTGCGACCAAATTCATTTCAATAAATTTTAAAAATGGTTAGACTTGAAGAATAAAAATTAATGAAATAAAACCTGTACATATTACATTCAGTTTACGAAACTGCTACTTTCCAGCAGTAAAGCTATATGAGGTGTGGCTATTAAATAACGAGACTTACGTTGTAAAAAAATTTCATTTTTATTTTATACAAAATCACTTATTGTCACCTTCAATATACACTCCTTCTCTATCCCTACAACGCTTCATGCAAATTTTCCATTGTTGGAAACAGTGCTGGAAGTCATCTTCTGTCAGTTCCTTCAGGACACATGCCGCTTTCTCTTTTACAGCTTCCACAGACTCAAATCTTGTCCCTTTTAATGGAGATTTCTCCTTAGGAAACAGGTAGAAGTCACATGGTGCAAGATCTGGTGAATAAGATGGATGTTCTAACATTGAGATGCTGTACTTGGCTAGGAACCTCTTGACAGATAACGCGGAATGAGCTGGCACATTGTCTTGATTTGAGAACCCATGATTTGTCCTTCCACATTTTGGAGCGTTTTTTCCTTACTCTTTGACGTAGTGTAGAAAGTACCTCAAGGTAGTAATATTGATTAATTGACCTTCAGGAACGCAGTGAAGGTACACAATCCCATGCATATAAAAAACAATCATCTTTGCTTTAAATTTTCACTTGCTCATTCGAGCTTTTTTGGCTCTCGGTGAAGTTCGGCTCTTTCAGTGCCTATTAATTATTTTACTGACTGTTACATTTATGTTTTAGTGTTTTGAATACTAATCCTAATGGAAACGATGAAGAGTGATAGTTAAAACGAATGATAAAACGTACCAGACCTGATAGGGATCGAATCCGGGACCCTCAACCTAGAAGTCTGTTACACCTACGGGTCAGCCAGCTAGCAGCCTTAAGCTATGAAGTGTTAAGTATACTATTTTTCAAGGCTGATGAGCTCTGAACGTATAAATTGCCCCTACCCACTTTGTAGCTAGCCAGTCACTTGTCAGCAACGTTGCCAATAATTGCTCTTGTAGCTCTGTTAAATATTTTGTCAGCCATTATTTTTTGGTTTTTTAATAACAATTATTATAACCAATAAAAATAAAATCAGCTGATTATATTATAAATACCGTTTTTACTCGTGTATAGCGCGCACTCGTGTATAACGCGCACCCATAATTAATTATAATATTTTAGGTAAAAATATTTTATACCTGAAAAAATAAATAAGTTGACGATTTTCACTTGAAAAAATTATTTATTGAACTATCAAAAAATGAACAATTTGAAACAACTTACCTTACAGTTTAAGTATTTAATTTCAATGCAATTTTTTACTCATCATTGCTTTTCGAAGATGACAAAATTTCTTCGTTCCCGAGTACATCTTCACTGTCACTGTTATCCCAGAGTGCGCAGTCCTCCATACCGTCTAAGCAGTTAGATATTCCACAACTCTTGAAGCTCTTCACGAATATTTCATATTTCACTGCATTCCAGGCTTTTACAATCCACTCCAGTATAAGTGACAGTGGTGGTCTTTTCAGTTTTCCAGATGGAGTATACAAGTGACAGCGCACATCCACTGGGTGTAAAGTTTCCTAAAACTGGCTTTGAAAGGTTTATTAACTGACGCGTCTCAAGGTTGAAGTACGGATGTTAATCCTCCTTGAATTACAGCCAAAACAGTTTTCATACCTTTTAGCTTTTCCTTAACGGTTTCAGTTAAATGTGCTTTAAAACTATCCAGGACTAATAAATTTTTTTGCTTTAACAAAGCACCTGGCCTTCGATTCCAACTGTTTCGATCCAGTCTAAAACTACTTTTCTTCCATCCATCCTTTCTCTTAGGCACGAACAATAACACCGTGTGGAAGCTTTTCATTAGGCAGAGTTTTCCGTTTCAGAACTACATACGGAGGCAACTTGTGTCCATCAGCGGTAATTGCAAGCATTACCGTGCAACGTTGTTTCTCGTATCCTGTTGTTCTGATCGGTAGAGATTTGCCTCCGTTGTGTTCAACTGTAGTAGCCATCGGCATATCCCAAAATAGAGGGCACTGGTCAGCATTCCCAATTTGAGACAAATCGAAATTATCCTTATCCCTCACTAGTAAGAAAAATCGATGAAACTCGATGATTTTATTTTCATATTCTTCAGGTAAACGTTGAGCTAAAGTGGTTCGTCTTCGAATCTAAAGACCGTGTCTGCGAAGAAACCTAACACACCAACCACGGCTAGCACCAAATTTTGTATTTTCGATGTTAACACGTTCAGCAATTCGCCTTGCTTGAATTTGTATCATTTCTGTAGACACAGAAAAAGCACCGCTTCTTTTTTTCTGGTATATACTCGACTAGCTGGGTTTCTACGTCTGGATGCATAGCTTTCTTACCACGAAAAGACCGCCGATCATGAGTTGTAACACTTAATTTTGCTTTCTGTTTTTTCCACTCCTGGACATTTGTTTCTGGTACATCAAATTTACGCGATGCGGCCCGATTGCCATTTTCTTCTGCGTGTTTTATTACTATCAGTTTAAATTTTGCCGTATAGGAAGAACGGGATGTCTTTTCACTAATCGTAAATAAAAACTAAATACTGAAATCAGTAAAAAGCTATGTTGGTACTGATCAAGCCGAATAGCAATTACAAACTAAACCTAAGCAAGGTAGTGTAACGCAGCAAAACCCGAATGGATAGAGATTTTCAGGAACAACTATCTATAATGGGTATCTGCTCACACATGAAAATATTTATGAATTTTTTCTGGCGGAAATGAATCGGCAGTGAATGGCAGGAAACGAACAGGAAGATAATGATGCCAAACATGCCATAAAAAACATACCATATTACAGTTTTTGCCATTATCTTAAAATAATTTTTTTATTTTAGACGATAAAGCAAAAACGACTATCTAGAGGCCTTTATTTATTTTTTAAATAAAAATAATAATTTCTGTATTTTTAAATTTAAGTGTTTTGTGTTTTAATTAGGAGTACTCGTGTATAACGCGCACCCCCATTTTTGGGACGAAATTCTTGAAAAAAAGTGCGCGTTATACACGCGAATATACGGTATTACATGTTAACGCGTTCTACAATCGATGTGTTCAGTACGAGATGGAAGACGAGAGTGAACTATTGCAGCTCTTATACGCATTCACGCGTAATGTTTGTCAGGTACAACTGTTTTGTTCATCCAGGAGACTACAAAGGGAGTACAGGACATGTCAAGATAAAACTGATAAACAAAAAGTTTATCACAATGATAAATTCATCATCACTTACCACCAAAATTTGTTTTTGCTACTGCTTGCTTCAGTAGGCTTGTCATGAACCCCATTGTATCAAAATATCACACAAAATTTAAAATTAAGAAGTCAAACACAATAATAAATTCATCACTTACCAATAATTTTCCCCCGCTACTGCTTAACTCAGTAGGCTTGTCATGAACCCCTTTGTATCAAATAGTACACAATATTTGTTTAATTAGAAGTTAAATACCTTTCAACCAAAACTATTTAGAAAGGAATTGGTGCACACTGTAAAATATTTCATCAATCAATATTGTTTTAATTTTTTTTTTTAAATGACTTAAATTGACACAACTTTTTAAACCTTGTGGCAATTTATTGATGTATTTTCTACCTGCATAAGTTGGTTTTTGTTTAAACAATTTAGTGTTGTGATTAGCAACATAATAATCAATTCTGTTTCTTGTGTAGTGGTTGTGAACATCTAAATTCTGTAAAAAGGTATTTTTTTACGTACATTATCACTTCAAAAATGTACAAAGAAGGAACTGTGAGCAATTGCAGCTCTTTAAATAGTGATCTGCATGAGGTAAGGTGGTTGACTCCCATCATACACCTAACAGCTTTTTTCTGTATTTTAAAAACTCTTTCCATGTTACACTGTGATGAATTACCCCATACTCATATGGCATACCTGATATGAGATAAAATTAAACCATGATAAACTGCTATAAGCAATTTTTATCATTTAATCTGACAATTTGTTTTAATGCAAATACCCCAGATGATATTTTACCAAAATTTGATCAGTATAATAATCCCACGATAGAGTCCTATCTAGTGACACTCCTAGAAACTTCACTGTTTGCACATGATCTAAGATATTATTTTGTATAAAGACATCCACTTCTCTGTTTTCCCTTACATTGTGTTTGTTTTTGAACTGTAAGTTAGTACCTACTGACACTTTTCCCATTAACTGTTAACATTAATTCATTCAGAAATTGGACTACAGATTCTATATTAATACGTGTATTCACTTCGAGAATATATACCAGTAAACTTTTGTTTATGATTGACATATGGGATGATATGATCTGGCAATGCTGGCAAACATTCTGATAGGTCTAAACGTGTAGAACAGCAGAGCTCATCAGCCGTGAAAAGCATATTTGAACGTATACAAAGTCACAGGTCTAACTTGAGTTAACGACTATGTATTTATAACTATTGGATTCATGACAGCCGTTCATGAATGAATACTACTAGTGTTCCCAATCGAATTAAAGAAATAATTAAATTAAGATAACGAGATTACCAGCAAAAAGAAGCAAACAAATGGGGCAGTTTTCAGCACAGTACAGTTTAAACAATAAATAAAAGCTAAAAAATATTAAAAAACCGACAGTAGTATTCTTTAAACTGTTGTTGTTTAGGTCATCAGCCGAAAAGCTGGTTTGAACCTGTAGAGGTTTTACTAAGTAAAATGAGGAGTGAGGTGGTTTACATTGCCTTCCTCACTGAATAGAAAAGTATGCTTATCAGCATGCCGGGCCCTCTGAAAAGCACATATTTTCCACTCTGCAAATGACACCTTCACTTCATTCACCACAGGGTCTGGCTGTATAATGAAATCCATTACTTTCAGAGGAGATAACTCTGATTAGTGTCTTTTACGCCTCTACCTCTTCTGTTCTTAAATGATTCAGTCATTTAATTGGCTGACCATGTGATAAGAAACAGAACTATTTATTTTAGCCCAGCATTGAACAGATTGAGAGTAAATAATTTGACTTTCCACCTGTCTGTTATGGGCAGTCTTTTAAACTATTACTATCTAAATAAAATATTCGTTGAATTCGAAAAATTTAAATTACTTATTTAAAAAAGATGGATATAAACGTACGGGTGAACGTTTAAGTGAAGAAACTCAATAGAGTCAACGCAGTTAAGTCAATAACCTTCCATGCCGTTGTCCCTAATGTCTTCCAACGGGTTGTGCAGTTTCCTCCACTCATCCTATCCACCCTTATCAGACAAGCTGGAAGCTTTAGAACATTTAATGGCGCAGTAAATTCTGTTAAAGTTTGCCTAGTACAACATTGTTAGAATGCGAATCTAGCGACTTGGTTCATTAACGAATATAATCCTAAATATTTATAGATATCTCATTAAAGGTAATTAACTTTCCTCATAATAAAAAAATGATTCAATTATCATAAAATTTACAATGGATATTTAAATTCGTTAAATATCTTCTTTATTCAAAGATTTTTAAATATTGTAAATTGAACAAGTAAATTTTCACTCAAATTTAAAATTTTATTTCTTTTAAAATTTATTATGATGAAAAATTTTATTTATTTTTTAGCTTTTATTTGTTATAGGGAATTGTACTTTGTTGACAACTACCCAATTTGATCGCTGCTTTTTGCTGTATTTCTTTTTTGACGTGGATTAGACATGTGTTCGAACAGGGACCCTCAGTAGAGTTTGTTTATGGATGGCTGTCAACTGGTCACCATGCAAAGTAGCTTGCCCAACTGGTGTTACTTAAAAAATAATAGCAACTTTCTACCAGCTGACTGACTGGTCTGGTCCGAAGGCCAATGATTAAAAATAAACAATATATTTAAAACATTTTTAAAAGGGCAGTGATGTATAAAAATTTAATTTTTTGTCAATTTTACTTATATGCTTGTAAGTAAACAGCACGTAACTTTCGTTATTTAACACAGTGATTTTACAATTATTCATAACGTCTTACATACAACCAGTTTCAATGTGAAGAACTTTTACTAACGTACTTGTTACCATGTATTCAAACACATGCAAATAGAATTCACACACTCATAATCGAGTCGCAACTTCAACTGAACTGAATTATAAAGAGCTAACTACTTTAAATAAACACCTCTGTAGGTTGTCGTTTCTAGAAAGGCATAGCCTAAATGACAACATAATAAGACACAATGAGAAACCCATCTACGCTTTACCAGAATAACCCAAAATATAGTAGAAATGATCAATAACAAGCACAAAAAAGACCCACTACTTTTTTCCAAGAATTCTTATCAATCACTATCCTTGTTTAACACACTCTACTCCATACAATACACAAACTCTTACAATATAAACTTGTATTCTATCAACTATTTTTAGAATATCATTGTATAATGTTACAATATGATATTAATAAAAGGGATTTTTTTTACTACATTATGTTGGAGAATGCACCCTCTATTATTTTCTCTTTTCATATTTCAGCACCTAGTTTGGACATACTGACCGTCATTATGTTGTAGTTAAGGTTTACAGCCAAAAGGCTGGTTTCAACCTCTAGAGGTTTTACTTGGTAAAAACGATTAGTGAGGTGATTTACTATTGCCTTTCTCACTGAGTTGAAAGAGTATGCTTATCAGCATACCAGTCCCTCCAAAAAGTACGTACTTTACACCCTGCAAATGATACTTTCACTTCGTACACCTGTATAATCTGGCTGTATAATGAAGCAATTAGGTACTCTTAGAGGATAACTGTGAATATACTATTCTTCAGCGCATTGCCACCTACCCACTTTACAGCTAGCCAATGACTTTCCAGCAACGTTGCCAATACTTGCTCTCGTAGCTCTGTTATGTACTTCGTCAGCCACTTTTTTGGTCTTTCAATTACAATATTATAACCGATGAACATAGAACCAGCTGATTATATAATAAAGTATTGCGTGTTAACGCGCTCTATAATTGACGTGTTCAGTACTAGATGTAAGACAAGAGTAAACTACTGTGGCTCTTATACGCATGCACGCGTAATGTTTATCAGGCTGATACATTAGTACGATCTGACAACGCTAGGAAACGTTCTGATTGGTCTAAACGCATGGAACACTAGAGTTCACAAACGGTGAAAAGTGTTATAGTGTCTTTTACACCTCTACCTCTTCTGTTCTTAAATAGTTTAGCCGTATAATTGGCTATTTGATAGGAAATAAATCGAAGGTAATTAATTTAACACTCCATCTCTCCGTTATGCGCAAAAATCATTATGGTGAACCAAAATTAAATTAGAGTAATAAATAAAACTAAAACTTTACTATTTTAAAAATTTCAATAATAATTAATTAGGCTCATATATACCCGATTAAACCCCCCGTATAATCAGGCTTATTACTAAAATAATAAATAAAAAGGGTCGTGTGGACTAGTTGAACTAGATTGATGTTGCCATTTGCTATTGGGATATAATTAATAATGCTACCCCGGACAATGATTAGCATTGTGATATTGTAGGTACATGTTCACAAACATACAGGTATAATGGATGTAAATTGCTGGAGGGTCCCAAGTAAAGATCCTGCAATAGGTTATTTATTGAAAGACCTCCACAGGAATAATATGATCCATTAACATACATAAATTCAATTGATAAATTTTATAATTAACAATATTTTATCGCTTCAGGAAATTTGAGTCAAAATAAACACAAAATAAAGTCGCTATTATTTGTTAAGTAACACCAGTTGGGTAAGCGACTTTGTATGGTGACCAGCTGACACCAATTCGTGAAAAAAACTTAACTGGGGTTTCCTGTTGCAACTCAAGTCTAATTCACGTCAAATAATACAGCAAAGCAGCGATAAAATTGGGTAATTGTCAATATTGTACAGTTGCCGATAACAAATAAAAAAAATAAACAATAATTTTACAAATTCATGTTAAAAATACTAAGATTTTCTGTAGTTAACTACAATTGATGAATGTTGGTAAGAGTTTAAGCTGTATTTTTCTAAAACGAGGGGTAGTAACAGCTTGTTAAAAGTACAGTAGTCAACTTTTTAAAAGGTCAAAGTTTACCAATGATATTGCAAGACTAGCTAGTCGAATGCTTTGATTTTATAACATGTACGAGATACTGATCCTTGGAAAATTTGAAATTAATAGAAAGATCTTTACTAGAACAATGAAAAACTCACAAGAGTTTTCAGAAATTTTTAATTTATTAATTAGCTGATTGATGTTTTTATTATATGATATTTGATTGATTTGTGCATGAAGTAGGCCAAGAATTGCACATTAAGGCCAGTTGCAGCTTGAAGTAAGGCCAGGTGGCCGATGCGAGCGGAGTTGAGTTAAGTTGAGCGCAGCGTAGTTAAGTGAAGTTGTGCTAAGTTGTAGGGGGGTGGCAACTAGGAGCATAGCGTTGCTCAGTTAGTATCGAAGAAGCACGTTGAGCACTTCTCGTAAGAAGCTTATAATTGTGTTGTTAAGTTCTGATTCTGCCCATAACAGACAGGTGAAGTGTCAAATTATTTACACTCAATTTGTTCGTTGCTGGGCTAAAATAAATAGTTCTGTTTCTTATCACATGGTCAGCCAATAAAATGACTGAATCATTTAAGAACAGAAAATGTAGAGGTGCAAATAACACTAATCAGAGTTATCTCCTCTGAAAGTAATGAATTTCATTATACAGCCAGACCCTGTGGTAAATGAAGTGAAGGTGTCATTTGCAGAGTAAAAAATTTTCAGAGGGCCCGGCATGCTGATAAGCGTACTTTTCCACTCAGTAAGGAAAGCAATTGTAAACCACCACACTCCTCGTTTTACTTAGTAAAACCTCTACAGGTTCAAACCAGCTTTTCGGCTGATGACCTAAACAACAACAACAACAACAACAACAATAAGTTCGGCTTTGGACGATTCCGATACCAAATCAACGTATCATACATACTGCAAACCTTCTGATAAACCGTAAAAATTAGTGGAAAAGTTCATACTGTGACAATAATGAAAAGAAAAGAGTGTTAGAGAATGACCGAGAGTTAAAAGGTTAGGCCTATTTTTATTCAACTCCTTAATGAGGAAACCCGAATTTCTTTTTTGAGATAAGTTTAGTATAATATGCGTATATTATTGTGCATAACCCTATTGAGTGTAATACGGATTTAAAGTAGATAACCTCAAGTAGATTTAAATAGAAACAACGCTTGACGAAGATTTTTTTTAGATATTTAAATAAATTTGAATCTAAAATATTTATAACATATTTCAGTTTCCATAAACCTTTTGTTTCATTCTTAGAATATACTCGTAATAGCACTGAAGAAGACTAATCAGGGATAAATTCCACTAAATGATTAATTCATAAATTTAATTATATATTGTGTACCTGATATTGCTTTATGAATAAAGAAATAAAAATAAATAATTTTATTTCATATAAGTTTTCACTTTTATGGTCATAAGCACACCTTAATGTTTTTTTTAGAACCGGGAACAGTCATTTAAAAATAATTTTTATTATTAATAATTTAAATTTCAATCTTAATTATTTTCTCATTTCAAAAATACCAATAAAATTAGTTTTCCGGTTTTGCTGTCAATGCAATTTATTTGTTTAGAAACATAATATAGGCCTACAATCGTTTAAAATACCTAATTAAGTAACACTCGCGCGACCTGAGTTAGCCGCACAAGTGTTGCGGTGTGTGCTACAGTATGCACTTGCTAAAAATGTGTTTTTGGGTTTAGAGGGCCTGAAAACAATAATTTTTGTTTTGTGTATTTCTGGTGAAAACTCGATTTCCTTAAATCGACATGAAAATAATAATCTCCTTCCTTAAATATTTTATATAGAAGAAGAGAAAGTAATAAAAAAATGAACTAGAACACGAATAAAACGAAAAAGAGGAAAAAGGGAAAGGAAAAAAGAAGAAGAATGAGGGGAAGAAAAAGAAAATTATTAAAATTTCTTTACTGTGATGTAATTGCTGATGAAAGAAAACAAAACTAATAACTTTGTAAACTGAAACTAATCTTTACAGATCTATTTTAGTAAAAATAAAACTAAAAGATGGACAGAAAGGATAAGAAAACATAATCTATTTAAAAAAATAAATAGTAGAAAAAACTTTAGGAACTAATTTTTCCAGTAAATGAATGAGGGTAGTAAATCTTAACAAATTCATCTATATGTCTTAGAGAACGTTGGTAAATGGGGTAAAACTATTTACCAAGGGTTAAGGTGCAGAAACGAAATTACCCGTAAAAGAAGGGATGTTTCGAAGCTGACACCTCCACACTCTTCAGCTGCCGTATCCGACCTGACCTTCAATAAGTCTTTGAAGAGACTAATATTTCATCCGTTACCGATGACCACAATATCAGAAGGTGAAGGTATGCACTTAGTCAACTGTCCACTACACGTTCTATTTTGTATTACAGTACCCACGCACACTGTATGTGTTCATAAAAAAACAAACACGGGGTCTTGTTAAAAATACATTTACAAAAGTGTGTTATGATACACTCACAAACTTTGTATTGCCAATTTAACCCTTACAGTGCCAGCGTCCTAATATTAGGACGTCAAGATTAAGACTAAAAATGCCAGCGTCCTTTTATTAGTACATTGACTAAAAAATTCATAGAATTTTTTTTCACTCTATTTTTAAAAATAACGTATGAAAATAATCAGTAAGAAATGTAGATTAAAAAAATACATGTTGAGTTTTTTATTATGTAATTGCTTAATATTGATTAAAAAAACTAAGAATTGGATTTTTAAAACTTTTATCGCAGTATTTTTATTTGTTACTATACATAAATGATTTTTTTTGTAATTTTTGCACAATTAAATTGTCTTTAAAGTAATACAAGTGAAATTGAGTAACATAATTTTTTAGGGTGATTTTTTAAATTAAAAAGGAAATTTCCACAAAAAATGACTACGTATCATTTTATTTTTAAATTGCAAGAAATTTGTTCCAAGTTGAATGTCACACAACATCAATTCATTATGAACAAAACAAAAAAGTCATTAAGATACCTTGAAAAATAGCCCTGTTATGGATATATATATATAAAATGCTACAAATCGCACAAAAGTAGGCTGGCATTTTTCGGTAGGAACTCTCAATAGTCTCCTGGCAACGTAAGGGTTAAATAATGAAACGGTAATACAATCTATGTTTAATCACGAGTACACAAAATAAAATGAAAAACATAATCAAATTTTAATCATTAGTGAATTCCGCTAAATAAGAATCAAACAGTTTTTGATAAGAAAAATCTGGTGTGAAACACTCATACGACTTTATCTTGCCGATGCAAATTATGAACAATAAACCTAACATTAGTAATAAAGAAAAAACCTAACCTCAAAAAACATAACCTAATTTTAATGATTAGTGAATGATGCAAAATGAAAACCAACCTTAAGTTTGGGTTAATAATACGGAAAATCACTCTTTCACGCTAAACTAGGCTCTGTAGAGAATAATGCTTAAATAAAAGTTGTAGATCTTTTAATTTCCTATAAATTTGATTATGAATTTTTGTCGTCAAATGGATAAGACGGCCAAAATATTAAAAAATCGATTTTTTGCTGATTTTCTTGAAAAAAAAACAGAAAATCACGAATTACCCCTAAATAAGCGTTATACAAAAAAAAATTAGAAATAAAAGTTGTAGATTCTTAAATTGTCAATAACTTTTATTATATAATATACTTTTGCGCTAAAATGCATATTCCGGCTGCAATCTTAAAAAACCGTCTTTTTCTACGAGAGAAGAGCATTCCCAAGAATTTCAGCAGACATGGCGCCTACCCTATCTTGTAGAGCATAAAAAATGTAGTAAATGAAGTGATTTTAAAAAAATCGAAGGAGCCGTTTTTGAAAAAATTGCAAAAAAGTGAAAAATGACACGAATACTACTACTTCCGGTTGACTAATTTTGATGAAAATGTTCGTGTCAGGTCCTCTAGTGGTATTTAACTTAAGTTTTAAGTATTAACTTCGTACAATGTTCCGTTCTTGATATTCTGTTCACACAGACAAATCGCTAAAAACATGTTTTTTGGGTTCAGAGGGTCTGAAAACGTGTAGATCCGGTGAAAATTCGATTTATAAATCGACATGGAAACAATACTTTTTTTCCTATATATTAATATAGGCAAGAGAAAGTTAACAATTGTTGAAATTTATCTATCTAGGTGATAATAAGCGATTAGATAATTAGCGTCAGATAAATAGCGATTTTCTAGTGAAGATTGAGTCAGTAACTTTATCAGTCTGAATTTTAATTGACTTTCACACTCAAAAATCATTAACAGCTCAACCACTCGAATCGTTTTTAGAAGAATGTGCGCACGCGTGTTATTAGACAGAAATTTGAAAACTCACTCTGAGAGAAAAACAAAATGAAAGTAGAAAAAGTTTAGTTTTTACATCTGTTTGTGTATTCTACTTATCGTTTCGAAATTTTCATTTTCTTGATTTAACTAATTCACTAATATTGATGTGCTACGAAATAAAGTTTGTTTTCCCTTTTGAAAACAAATTTGATTTCTTAAAAATAATTTGCATTTGAGATTTCTTTTCAGTAAGTTTTCAGAATTAATTATATTAAAAAGTATTCGTTCACCATGCCCGAAAATCATTTGAATTGCATATTCATGTACTGTTTCATTTTATTCTTTATTTTCTTGAAAATAAATTGTTAAAAAAACAAATGTAACGCTGAATACATTAAAGATAAAATAATCTAAATAAATTAATTCTTTAATTAGATTTTAATAATTATTTTAAAGAACAACTTAAAATATGATGTACCTTTATTTTGCCCGCCAAGTTTTCTTAGTGTCTAACTAAATATTTAATTTTTTTAAAGTTATTTAAATAAATTTAATTTTTTCAAAATTTAATTCTTTTTTGATATCTAAATTGATAAAAAAACCAACACGTGTTCAAAAACAAATATATATTTAAATATTCTATGTATATCATGCTACTAAGATTTTTAGTTATCCGAATTAAAAAAATCGACACGACAATAATACTTTCCCTTCTTATACGAGGGTGGACCCAAAAATAACCGGACTGAGAGCGCGCTGCCATTCGTAGACATAGTAGAGACCTACATAGCATCTACATAGACCTACATAGTAGAGAACTAGTCAGTTTGTAGGTTAACGTTTGATCGAAGTGTGGTGTTTTATTGTCCCTTACTGTTGTCATGTTCCACCTGTGACGTCATTAAGCGTCAAGTCAATCTTCCACAGGCTTGACGTTAGATTGGTTTTTGGGTCATACCAGTAACACCAACTCTCATCACCTGTAATGACCTCACTACTGTTATTATTTTATTTAGATACCGGTCGCATTGGCGTAGTTGGTAACGTGTTCGCCTCTCATCATGCGGTCTTGGGTTCGAATCCCATTCAGGCACGGCATATTTTCATACGTTACAAAAAAATCATTTCTTCCTTCACCGTCAGCATTAGCAGTAATTGTAGAACAATCGGACGTTAAACCAAAAAAAAACCTGTAATGACTTTGGTCAAAAAATTTGGATCACTTTCAATCTCGTTTTTTAAATCCTGACTCAAATTCAATCTAATGTTTTGTTGATCCTGTTTGAGAAGGCGAGGAAAAAGTTTAGCGGCAGCACGTCTCATTTTCAAATCCGCTGGCACGAGCTACAACTCACACCTGTCTCTTCAGAAATTTTGTCGATCGTGAAACGACGATCTTCGTTGATTTTTTTGGCGGGTTCTTAAAATTTTTATCGTTTCGATATGTTGAAGGGCGCTCAGGACGAACATGGCCTTCAACACTTATCTCACCACGATTAAAGCGCCCAAACCACTCGAAAACTTGTGTGTGGCTCAAAGCATCCTCCTTGAAAGCCTGCTGAATCATTTGGTAAGGTTTTATTGTCAATTTTTTAAGCACGCAACGAAATTTTGAAAACACTCTGTTCTTTTTAATCTGTCTTAACGACGTTGCAGACGGAACAAGGGAGAAGCAAGAGAACCAAAACACTATCATTAAACGTTAACCTTCAAACTGACGCCGTCTGGGCAGTTGTTTGTTGAAGGTCTCTACTAGCTCCGACTACCGAGAGAACTCTATACTACGTCTACGGAAGGCAGAGCATTCTCAGTCCGGGTTTTTTATGGGTTCCCCTCGTTTATTTATATAAAGCAAAAGAAAGAAAAAAAATCTGGTGTGAAACACTCATATGACTTTCTCTTGCCGATGCAAATAATAAACAATTTACCGTCACATTAAAAATAAAACATTAGAAATAAACAGAAAACTAACCTCAAAAAACATAACCTTATTTTAATCATGAGTGAAAGACACAAAATGAAAATCAACCTCAGTTTGGCTTAATACGGAAAATCACTATTTCACGGTAAACTAGGCTCTGAGAAAAACTCTGTAAATAAAAGTTGTAGATCTTTAAATTTCCTATAAATTTGATTATTCACTTTTGTTGTAAAATGCTAAAATACTACGGCTAAAATCTTAAAAAAAATTTTTTTTTACAGATTTTCATGAAAAGAAATAAGAAAGTCAGTAATTATCGCTAAACTAGGCGTTATACAAAAAAATATTTGAAATAAAAAGTTGTAGGATTTTAAATTGTCTAACTTTTATTATATATACATTTTTGCGATTAAATGTATATTAAAGTCGCAATCTTAAAAAAAAATTTTAACGAGAAAAAAACCTCTTCAATAATTTCAGCAGACATGGCGCGTACCATATCTTGTAGAGCATAAAAAATGTAGTAAATAAGGCGATTTTTAATAAAATTGTAGAAGCCGTTTTTGAGAAAATCGCAAAAAGTGAAAAATGACACGAATAATACTTAACGAATACTTCAGGTTGACCGATTTTGAAGAAAATGTTCATGTCG
The DNA here is from genome assembly GCA_035578175.1 of Catonia carolina. Taxonomy (NCBI): domain Eukaryota; kingdom Metazoa; phylum Arthropoda; class Insecta; order Hemiptera; family Achilidae; genus Catonia; species Catonia carolina. Next base: position 65,160,211 of record JAQMRL010000004.1, on the reverse strand, counting down.
GGTCCGGTAGTGGTGTCTAACTTAAATTTCAAGTTTTAGGTTCGTACGATGTTCCGTTCTTGAGATATTTTGTTCACACACACGCAGACACAGACCAATCGCTAAAACTATGGTTTTTGGGTTCAGGGGGTCTGAAAACGTGTATATCCGGTGAAAACTCGATTTCGAAAAATCGACATGAAAATAATACTTTCCTTCCTATGTGTTCATATGTTGTTGTTTAGGTCATCAGCCAAAAAGCTGGTTTGAACCTGTAGAGGTTTTACTAAGTAAAACGAGGAGTTTGGTGGTTTACCTTTGCCTTCCTCACTGAGTGGAAAAGTATGCTTATCAGCATGCCGGGCCCTCTGAAAAGGACATATTTTTCACTCTGCAAATGACACCTTCACTTCATTGACCACAGGGTCTGGCTGTATAATGAAATTCATTACTTTCAAAGGAGATAACTCTGATTAGTGTCTTTTACACCTCTACCTCTTCTGTTCTTAAATGGTCAAGTGATTTAATTGGCTGACCATGTGATAAGAAACAGAACTATTTATTTTAGCCCTGTAACGAACAGATTGAGTGTAAATAATTTGACACTTCACCTGTCTGTTATGGGTAGAATGTATTCATATAGGCAAGAGAAAGTAATAATTCAAAAATAGCTAAATTTAAAACTAGGCATGCATTATCGGAATGGTGAAGGTCAACTGTATCTAATTAAGTAAGGACGCTCACACAACGAACTGTACTGAGAAGACCCCACCTGGGAATGATGGAGGGGTGAAGATTTTTGTTTAATGGAGAAGAAAAACACTGTACAGTGTAGACGAAAGATCTATCCCAAACATTTTTGAATTGTCATACAATTCATATTATTTAAAATTGTTATTTTTACGATAACTTATTATTTTTTCTCGCCTATATGAATTATATAGGAAGGAAAGTATTGTTTTCATGTCGATTTTTCGAAATCGACTTTTCACCGGATATACACGTTTTCAGTTCCCCCCAAAAACATGCTCCTCTGAACCCAAAAAAACTTGTTTTCAGCGATTGGCCTGTGCCTGTGCCTGTGTGTGCGTGCGCGCGTGCGTGCGCGCGCGCGCGCGCGTGTGTGTGTGTGTGTGTGAACAGAATATCTCAAGAATGGAACGTCGTACAAACTTGAAACTTAAGTTAGGAACTACTAGAGAACCCGACACGAACATTTTCATAAAAATCGGTCCACCGGAAGTAGTAATTTATTCGTGTAGTTTTTCACTTTTTTGCGATTTTTTTCAAAAACGGGACCTACCATTTTTTTTTCAATCGTCTCATTTACTAAACTTTTTATGCTGTAACAGATTGGGTAGACGCCATGTCTACTGAAATTCTTGAAGAGGCTATTTTCACGTAAAAAAATTGTATTTTTTAAGATCGCGGCTTTAATAGGTATGCATTTTAGCACAAAAATGTTTATAATAAAAGTTGTAGAGAATTTAAAATCGTAAAACTTTTATTTCAACAGTTTTTTTGCGTAACGCTTAGTTTAGTGGTAATTAGCGATTTTCTGTTTTTCCCCCACGAAAACGTGTAATCGATTTTTTACGATTTCAGCCTAAGTATGCATTTTACGACAACAGTGTATATAATAAAATTTATAAGAAATTAAAAGATATACACCTTTTATTTAAAACATTTTTCTGTACAGAGCCTAATTTAGCGTGAAAGAGTGATTTTCCGTATTTTTAAGCGAAACTGGGGTTGATTTTTATTTTGCGTCTTTCACTCATGATTAAAATTAGGTTATGCTTATTGACGTTAGTTTTTTATTTATTTGTAATGTTTTATTACTAATGTTAGGTTATATTGGTTATTATTTACATTGGCAAGAGAAAGTTGTATGAGTGTTTCACATCAGATTTTTTTATTATAATATTTTGATTTATCATATGGTATGATCACGTGACAATAAAGTTTATTTACAATTATTTTCCTCTCTTAATGAGGCTTTTTGGTAAGATATTGCTCAAAGTAATCAAAATTAGCACTAAAAAAACGGCATGAATCTTTTCATAAAATGATGGAAATTACATTGTAGACGGAGGAGGAGGAAAAGGAGAAGGAGAAGAGGAAAATACTTATAAATATCAATTTATCTAAATTAATCAGACAATATTATCAGCAAAATGATACGACTGTTAATTAGTAACTATTGGTGATGAAGTTAGTAACAATACAATTAGTTGTTCATTTCAAACTAGTTAGCAACTGATAGTGATGTTAATGAAAGTCGTTTTCCTTAGAAACACTTTGAATTGAAAATAGGTTTCTACAATTATAAGCAAACTAGCTTCGTGATACGAATGTTTAATAGTTTATGGAAAACTAAACTTGAACACGCGACTCCTACAAGATATATTTCTAAAAAAAATATATTTAATTAAATTTAGAACAATAAAATTAACGTTTTAGTTATAATACTGTTTTGAGAAATCTGAAAAGTTTTCTTCAAAATTTTTTAGTAGAAAAATAGTGATCTATCAATAAAAAAATTATTTTTAAATCTGAGTAACGACAGTAATTTTAAACAAATACAGCAATTGGCATGTGAATGTAAGTAAAAAATTGAAACGAAATGGGAAAGTATTTTTGGGACACCTCCAAAATCGAATAATAGATTGGAGCAGGTTATTGTCCCAAGATTACGAATTGTCCATTCTAAAATCAATGCATCGTCATCTAATGTCTAAAGTGATCCAAAATTTTTCCGTCAATGTGTGGTTTTCTTTGGATTATACCTATCAATTTTTAAGTAGATCAATTTTTGGTTGATTGTTCAGGTATTTAATCCGAGTGCGTTTTGAGCGACCCGAATCAGAACGCTTGTGCAAAATTGGTGAATGATTTAACAAGACGTGTAAAACAGAAGAAATTTTGTAATTACAGCATAATCGCTAAAGCAACTTTATAAAAAAACAAAACTTGTGTGAAACACTCATACGATTTTCTCTTGCCAATGCAAATAATGAACGATATAACCTAACATTAGTAATCCAACATTAGAAATAAACAAAAAAACTAACTTCATAAAACATAACCTAATTTTAATCATGAAAGAATGATGCAAAACGAAAATCAACTTTAGTTTGGCTTAATAATATGGAAAATTACTCTTTGACGTTAAACTAGGCTCTGCAGAGAAAAAAGATTTAAAAAAAAAGTTGTAGGTTATATCTTTTAATTTCCCATAAATTTGTTTATAAACACTTTAGTTGTAAAATGCATAAGGCCGAAATCTTAAAAATCTATTATTTTACAGATTTTAATGAAAAAAAAACCAGAAAATCACTAATTATCGCTAAACGAAGCGTTATACAAAGAAATAATATAAAATAAAAGTTGTAGAGTTTTTAATTGTCTACAACTTTTATTACATACACTTTTGCGCTAAAATGGATAATAAGGACGAATTCTGAAAAAAAAAACATTTTTTTCTACGAGAGAACAGTCTCCTCAAGAATTTCAGCCGACACGGCGCCTATTGTATCATGTAGAGCATAAAAAAAGTAGTAAATGAAGCGAAAAAAAAAATCATAGGACCCGTTTTTGAGAAAATCGCAATAAAGTGAGAAATGACACGAATAAACTACTACATCCAGTTGACCGATTTTGCTGAAAATGTTCGAATCGTGTCCCCTAGTGGTACCTTACTTAAGTTTCAAGTTCGTACGATGTTCCGTTTTTGAGATATTTTGTTTACACAAACACACACACACACACACACACACACACACACAAGTAAAAATCTGGTGTGAAACACTGACACGTCTTTTCTTACTGATGTAAATAATAAAAAATATATCCTATAACTAATGGTTATGAAACAATGTAAAATGAAAAACATAACTTAAAAATTTCAATAACATAGGCTATATGATGCAAAATGAAAATCAACCTCTGTGGAACTTAAAAATCACTAATTGACATTATACTACGCTTTGCAGAAAAAATGCTTAAAAAAAGTACTCTTAAAAACATTTTAACACAAAAGCACAGTCCTCCAAAATTTTCAGCAGACATGGCGTTTACCCTTTTTGTAAAGAATAAACAATTTAATAAATAAGGGTGAATTTTTAAAAAAAATCGTAGGAGCCGTTTATGAGAACATTACAAAAATGTGATAAATTGTACTATTACTTCCAGTTGACCGATTTTGATGCAAATGTTTGTGTCGCGTCCTCTTGTGGTACCTAATTTAAGTTTCCAGTTTCAACTTCGTACGCTATTCAATCTTTGTAGATATTTTGTTTTTCAGAACAATCGCTAACAATATGTTTCTTTGGGTTCATGGGTTATGAAAAAATTTAATTCCAGTGAAAACTCGATTTCAAAAAATCGACATGAAAATTATAGGTACGCCTACTTTCTTTCGCTATATATACACACGTAGGACAAGAGAAAGTACTAATAATTTGTTGAAAATTTATCTTTATTTTTATGCTGTTTTAATCTACTAAAGTTTTCATTTTTAAATTAATCTTTTTATAAATCTATAATATATAAAATTCGATGTATGTGTGTGTGTATGTTCCCCTTTATCTCCTAAATTACTGAACGAATTTTCATGCAGTTTTTTATGTTGTAACTATGATGCCGGTGCAGGTTTAAGGCTATTGAAACCCTTAAAAAGTTAGCCCCAAAGGTTTGAAAATAATGTTTATGTCCTACATTAAGGCTTTTATGAGGTTAGATAATCTGCTGCTTTTAAACCAGCTGATGTGATTCAATAAAGATTTGTCATAAATAAAGTCATATGATTTAGTAAATAGCGACGTGGTGCTAAGGATCAGCTGGTGACAAAACACATGATAATTTTATTGTATTTTATTATGTAGATACGATTTTGTATTGTTGAGTATTTTATAAAAGTAAAGTTCCGTATTTCTTTAATTTCTTTTAATTGGTGAGTGATCAATTGCTTCGATATTTTATTTTATTCAACGTAGATTTAAGTTTTTGGTTTTGACATTTGTTTTTGTGGTTGTAATTTTTACTTTCTCTTGCCTATATGAATATATAAGGAAGGAAAGTATTGTTTTCATGTCGATTTTTCGAAATCGAGTTTTCACCGGATCTATACGTTTTCAGACCCCCTGAACCCAAAAAACATGTTTTTAGCGATTGGTCTGTGTGTGTGTGTGTGTGTGTGTGTGTGTCTGTGTGTGATCAGAATATCTCAAGAACGGAACATCGTACGAACTTGAAACTTGAAACTTAAGTTACATACCACTACCGGACCCGACACGAACATTTTCATCAAAATCGGTCAACCGGAAGTAGTAGTTTATTCGTATAATTTTTCACTTTTTTGCGATTTTCTCAAAAACTGGTCCTACGATTTTTTTAAAAATCGCCTAGTTTATTCAATTTTTTATTCTCTACAAGATAGGGTAGGCGCCATGTTTGCTGAAATTCTGCGTGAGGCTGTTTTTACGTAAAAATATTTTCTTTTTAAGATTGCGGCTTTAATATGCATTTTAGCGCAAAACGTTATATAATAAAAGTTGTAGAGAATGTAAAATTCTACAACTTTTATTTCAAACATTTTTTTGTATAACGCTTAGTTTAGCGGTAATTAGCAATTTTCTGTTTTTTTCTCACGAAAACGTGTGAAAAATCTATTTTTTTAAGATTTCAGTCTTAGAATGCATTTTACGACAAAAGTGTATAAAATAAAATTTATAGGAAATTAAGAGATCTACAACTTTTATTTTAAGCATTTTTTTGTAAATTGCCTAGTTTAGCGTGAATGAGCGATTTTCCGTATTTTTAAGCTAAACTGAGGTCGATTTTAATTTTGCGTATTTCACTAATGTTTTTTGAGGTTAGTTTTTTGATTATTTCTAATGTTTTAATACTAATGTTAGGTTTATTGTTAATTATTTGCATTGGCAAGAGAAAGTTGTGTGAGTGTTTCACACCAGATTTTTTTGTTTTTTTCCCATTTTCAATAATGCCATCAAAAAAACATCACTAGGAAGGAAATCTTCAAAAGCAAAAAAACTTCAAAAAGAAGCAAGAACTGCAAGAACTGCTGAAATGTGATTACACCATTTTTCGCGTGCAAGCCGCGACGGAGCATGCTAGTATTTTATATTTTTTTGAACATTTTTGTAGCTACTAATCTTGCCATCTTTATAATGTTGTATATTAATAAAAAATTAATTAATTATTCAAATAACCAATAATTTAGTGACATTACATAAAAATTACATTTCTTAGTACATATTACGTCATGTTTGTGAGGTTTTACAGCATTTATAAATACAAAACATGCCTGGTATAAAAAACAAATAAACATTTTTTTTTTAATTCCTAATGTGTGTACGTTGCAATCTGTTCAATTCAGAACAATAAGCAACCCCATGACCCAATGAGATGAGGATGATATATGTATGACGTGTAAATGAGGTGTAGTTTTGTACAGACTCAGGCCGACCATTCCTGAGAGAGTATGGTTAATTGAACCCCAACCATCAAAATACACCGGTAACCACTGTCTAGCACTCAAATCCGTATAAAAGTAACTACCTTTACTAGGATTTGAACCAGGAACCTTCGTCTCCGAAAATCAGCTGTTAAACAACTGATTTTAGCGACGACTTTACCTCTAGACCAACCCGGTGGGTTAAATAACAATTTAATATTCAAAAGTTAAATTTAGCCCACCTTTCAAAACATATAACTCAAAAAGATGGATGAAAACGTGTACCTGATGTACATCTACGTTATATTGTATTTTTATTGTATCTAGATATTCCCTTATGGGTAGAAAGTAATTGACTTTTGCCTAAAAGCAATACATCATAATATATTTGAAATACGTTAAGTGCTCCCTAACCGCAAAACGTTTACACTTGATAAAACGATCAAAAAAAAAAGTTACTTGGAAAATAATAACCTTCTTTACATTTTAGAAACACCAATAACTGAACACGTTCTATCATTAAATAACACATTTCATTTCCACGTGGCTCGTTTTTGTAGCATATAGTGCAGAAGAGAAAGTGCTGCTTTGGTGAAAAAACTTCGTATCTAAATTTTAACGGATTTTCATATTTAATGAATTCCAGGAGCTATAAATGTTGTTTGGAAGGATATCCATAAGTCTGATTGTTCTTTCCTTCAGGAAGATACGGGTTCATACCACGGTTACTATACAAGACGGTAGCGATCACGTGCAGCTGCTTTGAGATATGAGTGATGACGTACGTAGTCTGGTCCCCAATAACTCGGCCGGTGCGTCATGCGGTAGGATTATTACATTGTTTTTATAAACATAGCTGTTCAGGTATGTTTACAAGTTTTTCTCTAAGTAATTTGTTTTCTTCTTTTAATTCAGCGTTTTCACGTTTTAACTGACTGCGTAACGTTCAAATTTGGCGGTTCTTCATTAAAACGAGACCTACCTTCCTCTCGGCTATCCGTTCATTTTGTGAACTGCCTGTGTTGTAATTGAATGATGAGTTTAAAATATCATAACCTTTCTTACGAGCGTATCGTTTCTCTGCTTAATTTTTGCGTTCACCAAAAGTCGGGTTTACCAGGACGTAGAACGGCACGACAAATAGGAAAATTTAAATGTGGGACTGAATTCGTCTTTAGGACACGTTTTAATGGAAGATATGGCAATTCAGACTTTCAATTACGTACATAATTCGATTCGTCAAAATGTACTAAACACAACCGACCACAATCATCAGAAAATAAATCAGCCCGCTTGCAGAAATTTATCCACTTCAATCTATTTTTTTTTTTTTTTTTTTGTTAAACGTCCAACTGTTCTGCAATTATGCTAATGCAGACGGTGAATGATGAAATGATTTTTGTAAAGTATGAAAATATGCCGTGCCTGAATGGGATTCGAACCCACGACCACATGATGAGAGGCGAGCACGTTACCAACTACGCCAATGCGGCCGGCTACTAAGTTATTTGTTTTGTGGTGTAACCATTGTTTCTATGGCTTCTCTCCCTACTTCCAATAGCCAAATGGTTACTGCTTTTTTTATACTTTATGGGCAGAATTAAATAATTAGAAAAATCAAAATTTAAATAAAAAAGATTTCAAAATAAATTAATTAGTTGAATAATTTTACTTGTACTTTTTTAAATGTACAATCAACAGATCAAAAATTATTAACCATAGATAATTACCAGAATTTTGAAAATTAAGCTAAAGAGCTGATTTCTACAAAATTTCCATAACAATAAGCAAGCAAACAGATTTTATATCAGAAAATTAAATGTAAGAGATTTTTTTGGAAAAGTTTGAACCGCATAACGAGACAGGTAAGTTTGTTGTACAGCCAAATATACTAGACTATTGGTAAAAGGGAAGAAGGAATGAAAACCAAGTCGGACGCAAAACAAAGTTCATTTTAGCCTGAACTGGTGTGCTTAAGGGTTGCCGCAATAGATTTCGTACAGCCTCTTGGGAGTGGCAGGCAGTTTGCTGCAAATTGGAGCATACGGGACCACTAAGTCGACTTAGCTTCGAATCTTTCCTACTTTCAATCTTAGTCAATCTATCTCTCTCTTATTTTCTCCCGTCGGTATACCTTGTCGAAGTAACGATGGGCAACGTCAAGCCCTTGTCAAAATATATACCACACTACTTCTTTAAGTATCTAAAATATTATTTTTGAAACGCATAATCCTCTTTGTAAATGGTATTCCTAATATTCTTTTACAAGTATTAAAATATAAATACCACTTTAAATTTTATTTCATAATATTATAATATTAAAAATATCTTAACTGGATATTTACAGATTCATGAGGAAAAAGATTCGTAGTCAGAATTTCGTTCCCTATTGGAATTTATTTGTTTTTAAGATAAAAACAGTGACAATTTTCTGATAATTGATTACATCTTTGGTTTATTTTAAATCACATTAACATTTTAGTTTTATTTTATGTCAATATTCTATACTTTTATCACTTCATTTAGAAAATTTGTATTTGTTGCTAGAAACAGGAAAAAATAATGAATATGTATTTATACACCATTATAATATTCTACAGAACAATTCTAACCAAATCTGAAAAAACATTTAACTAAAAAAAACTGCAAATGATAACTAGGTTATTTTCGCCCTTGTAACGTTAAATAATAAATTCAAAATCAATATATTAAACTTCATATAATTATAATGTATAATCTCTTTCATTTACACAATTTGTTACGTTACAATTATTTGGTATTTTTAATAATGTCGTTCTACAGTCTTTTAATGTCTTGTATTTTCCATATAATCTTTCTTTTTTGTAAATAATGAATATGATAACAGATAAATCTTTATCTAATATTGTCATTTATGTATTTCTAATGTATTAAATATATAATTTAAGCAATTAAGCATTAATGTGATGACCTCCTCATCCTTCCAATGTCCAGGCCCCACTTATTACTCTTACAATTCCGTTTAACAACCTACTAGCCCTTAGCAACCCGATTTTGTTTATATCTTTTTAAAATTAAATTATTTTTTAATATTTTATTTCCACCAGCTGGGTCTATTTACATTTACTTCAGACCAAAACATAAACAAGGCCAGCTGTTAATGATTAATGATTTTGAGTCGTCACACCCTTTGACCCACCAACGTTTTGCTTTACTTTTCACTATTATGTAATGCTTGTCTTAAATTTTGTTAATTATTTTTCGTATGATTCAAATATTGTAGTCGCTAATAACTTCTGAGTCAATGCAACTTTAAGGAGGTAGTTAAGTCAAACTTTTTTTTAACATAGATTGTGATGGCCTCCGGGCCAGCCCAGTCAGTCAGCTGGTAGAAAGTCGCTATTATTTGCAACCATAACACCGGTTTTGCAAGCGGCTTTGTATGGTGACCAGCTGACAGCCATCCATGAACAAACTCTCCTAGGAGTCCCTGTTCAAACTCATGCCTAATTCACTTCAAAAATACAGTGATCAAATTGGGCAGTTGTCAGTAATGTACAGTTCCCAAAAACAAATAAAAAAAAACATTGTGACAATATTGAAAAGGAGTGTTCGAGAATAACCGACAGTTTGAAAATGTTAACTCAAATAATAAGAGTTATAAATAGGGTTTTCCGAGAAATAGTTAAATGGTCTTTTATAGCACAGGTAGTACAGGTTTATTGTTGTACGGTTATTGTGAAAGCCGTGTACCTATTTAGATAATTGGCCTTTTTGTAACACCTTCTATTCAATCATAATCTGTTTACAGTTGTTAAAATTTATCCAGAAGCCGTCAGAAAGATTTTTGTATTTTATTATTATATCGGAAATTTCTGTCTTTTCTTAAACTCTCCAAGCGCCGGTTGTTTACGGTCAGTTCCAGTTTACGTTCTGTCTGTGATTATGTGAGCGAATTCCGCAGTTCATACCAGTAAGTTAGAGAAGGTCAACGTTACTGTAAATAACTTTCTATTGTTTAAATTTTATTTATTCTGTATCGTTTTTTGTAAGTAGTATTTAGTAAATTGGTTAAGTAATTTATTGTATTAGTTCATTTTAATTAGTTTCTTACTTATTAAGTACTTTAATTGTAATTTACTTGTAGATTTTCGTCGCTTATTTAATTGTAGTAGTGGTCAGCGCAACTGGCTTCTATGCCGGGGTCCCGGGTTCGATTCCCGGTCAGGTCTGGCATTGTTTTCATCTGTAAATCACCACAAATCATTACCTACGCACAAGCCCAAGGCCTTATGTAGGCATCATCACTCAATAAAAAAAATAAAATTTTTAGTCGTAATAATTACTTGTAATTTTAAACTTTAGTGTGTTAATTATTTAATTTATCCACATACCGAAACGGACCTTAGAGATAAGTATCACAATATTATTTATTTGTTTCTGTACAATGAATTACAATGACAAATGTGCTGAAGGTGACAATGATACAAATGATAACATGAACGACATGGGGAATCCGACCATTGATTCCATTAATTCCACTGATGGAACTTCTTGGTTTTTTGATTTACTAATAGATTTTTTAATAAAAGTATATTAGTTTATATTACAGTCATCTGATGTTTTTAAATTTATGTCTTATCAGGTAAACCATAAATCTTTATTCCAAGTTTTCTTTGGCCGCTTGAATCATTTTTGTATATTTGTTTTTCAATAAAAAATAAAACCAGAGTCGTGGATTGGTTTACAGCTGTTTTTTAACAAAATACAGCTGTTTCTTACATTGGTTCTATTTTGAAAAATAAAAATTCATCTTTTCCCGAAATTTTCACATCGCTAACTCAATAACAGAAATTTTGAGAGATTGTTCCTTTTTGCAGAAGTCTGTCCAATTGGTCCTAATATAAAAGAGAAAAATTGGATATTTAGTAATACGCGTATTTAAAAACTCAGTAGAAGTAACGTACATATTGTCATCGTAATATAATATGTTAGTTTTAATTCCTAATTTGTCTACGTTGCAATCTGTTCAATTCAGAACAATAAGCAACCCCATGACCCAATGAGATGACGATGATATGTATGACGTGTAAATGAGATGTAGTCTTGTACAGACCCAAGCCGACCATTCCTGAGAGAGTATGATTAATTAAACCCCAACCATCAAAGTACACCGATAACCACTGTCTAGTATTCAAATCCGTATAAAAGTAACTACCTTTAATAGGATTTGAACCAGGAACCTTCGTCTCCGAAAATCAGCTGTTAAATAGCTGATTCTGGCGACGACTTTAACTCTAGACCAACCCGGTGGGTAATATGTTAGTGTAAGAAACATTATTGAAAGACTTGTATTACGAACACGTTAATTTTGTGTCAGAATTTAAAAGAAAATACTTTGCAAACTTCATGTTGCTAAAACATTAAAAACCATGTTTATTCCCCGAAGTATACATCTTTGTTATCATTAGGAGACAAAAACCTTCAGGGTTAACACTCAATGACCTATTTTATTTATGTTTCTTCCTGTAGGTACTTTAATTCCCAGGGATTCTTTATGTTTGTTATTTCTTAGAAGCTGTAAATACGAGTGTAAATTTATCTGACACTACACATCGCAGTAATGTCTGAATTATCCCAACGGGACGAGTAACTTTAAAGATACTTTTCATTCATTTTACAAACTCATTGGATTCATTTTGTAGTGGTTTAAACCAGGATTCCCACAGGATTCAATACTTGCACAATTTTTTATTGACTAATAAACACTGCTAGTATATTTTAAAGTCTAAGATTTACTCTAATAGAAGCGTTTTCTAAAACACTACGTTTTTTTTAATTTGTAACCTTGCCATACGTTTGGCTTTCAGTAAAGATTCGTTACATTTTATTTTATTTTTTATTACAGATTATAATAAAAAATTATTATTCGTTCATGAAATACCTGTTTTAAACCCTTGAGATTTAACATGTAATATCATGAGGTTTGATATTGTGCAAAGTTTTTAATTCCCGACTGGTTGTACGTTGGAAGTTGTTGTTTAGGTCGAGAGCTAAAAGACAAATTGGAATCTGTAGAGGGTTTATCAAGTAGAACCATGAGCGAAGTGGTTTACCATATTGATCCCCACTGATTGTAAAAGTGTGACTTCTAACCTTTATCTCAGGCTACATGAAAAGGATATAAATTACCATCAACTATAATTAATGGGGTTAAGTCCAGGATACTGGACCAGGATATCACTATAAGAGGTGTCGCAGAAAACTAATGAGACTGATGTTTTATTTACGAAAGTTTTTATTTTTTTCAAACATCAATGTTATTCCCTTCAAAGTAGTTCCCTTGGGCAGCTATACATCGATGGACGTTGTTCCCACTTTTGGTAGCAGCGCTGGAAGTCTTCAACCGGTATGGTCTTCAGCATGTCCGTTACATTCTTTTGGATCTTTTCTAAAGACCTAAAATGATGTCCTTTAAGGATATTTTTCAGTTTAGGAAAGAGGAAAAAGTCACAGGGACTGAGATCAGGTGAATAGGGGGGCTGGGGAACCACAAGAATGCCTTTTGAGGTCAAAAATTCTGTAACGGAGAGGGCAGTGTGACATGGGGCGTTGTTATGGTGGAGCATCCATTTGTCTGCAATGTCTGGTCTCACGCGAATGGCCCTTTTTTCTGAGCCTTTTAAGGACGTCTTTATAAAAAACTTGGTTAAAAGTTTGTCCTGTAGGAACAGTTCTTTTTGTGTGAGTGTGAGTGCTCACACGTTCACTGTTTTCATCGGTTTTCCAAGTTAAAGGCCTCCCTGAACAGTGTTCATCTTCAACGTGTTCTCTGCCTTCCAAAAATGATTTGTGCAAGCGAAAAACTTGAGCTCGGGATAAAGAATGTTCCCTATAGGCCTGTTTCAACTTTTAAAACGTCACACTTGCTGATTCTCCAAGCTTAACACAAAATGTAATGGCACAACTTTGCTCCAAATTCCGCTGTTCCATTTTGCGTGACACACGACCAAAACATAACTTCACTAATAGAAGTCACAAAAATCACGTAGTTAACGGAATTAGTTGAAACTCGCACTGAGCTATGGGAGGGTACTAATGCACGTGCTCTATCAGGGACAACAGCGCAGCGTTGCCAGATCGCTGGCAGTGTTGATAGGCTCATTACTTTTCTGGCGCAACTCGTAATCTACGTTACACGAAAATAAGTTTCAAAGTCACAGCAGCCTGCTGCATTATTGCCGAATCATACAATTCACCCACGCGCATTGCAAAACAAGACGGATACTCAGTATACCCTCATCCATCGCATGACAAGGCGTAATATATTACAACACCTAATAAGTGAGGGGCAAGGAGGTGCTGTTAATAGTGAGTAAAAATCTGGTGAGAAACAATCACACGACTTTCTCTTGCCAATGCGAATAATGAACAATATAACCTAACATTAGTAATAAAATATAAGAAAAAAACAAAAGATACTAATCTCAAAAAACATAACCTAATTTTAATCATGAGTGAACGATGCAAAATGAAAACAAACTTTAGTTTGGCTAAATAATGCAGAAAATCACTCTTTGACGCTAAACTAGGCTCTGTAGAGAAAAATGCTTAAAAAACGTTGTAGATCTTTTAATTTCCCATAAATTTTATTAATTTCTTCTATACACTTTTGTCTTAAAATGTGTACTAAGACTAAAATCGTAAAAAATCCATTTTTAACAGATTTTTATGAAAAAAACCATAAAATCACTAATTACCGCTAAACTAAGCGTTGTACTAAATATTAAAAATAAAAGTTATAGATCTTTAAATTGTCTACAACTTTAACTATATGTACACTTTTGCGCTAAAACGCATATTATTAAAAAAAAAAACATATTTTTCTACGAGAGAACTGCCTCCCCAAAAATTTCAGCAGACATGGCACCTACACTATCTTGTAGAGCATAAAAAATGTAATAAATTTTTTGGGTTCAGGAAGTCTGAAAATTTGTATATCTAGTAAAAACTCAACTTCGAAAAATCGACATGAAAACAATACTTTTCTTCCTATATATTCACAAAGGCAAGAGAAAGTAAAAATGTATACTTTATTGGGATCATTTTATTCTTTATCATTAAGCAGCCTAAAATATCCAATAAGAAAGTATTAGCACATAAATCCATTTAAACTAACATATCAGCAATTTTTATTTTTTAAACTGGTATTAACCTTAAAGTCACAACACATAAATAAAAGAATATAAAAACGAAGATGATTTATATCTTTTAAAAAAGCGTACGAGTTTTGTAAACGTATAACTTATGGGGTGTAATAAATCGATAAAAAATTGTATAGGCTTTTCCGAACAAAAAAAAATACTCAGCAAAGAAAGTTAAAAAATGTTTGTCACGTATTAAACAGAATGTAGGAGAAGGGTTTGTAAAAAATTACTTTAAAATAAGATAAAGAAAAAATAAGTACGGATCTAAAGTTTTCTATGAGATCGCAGTTCGTAATGGGATTAGTTATTACAACACACAAGTATTATCCATGAAGTTCGTACTCAATTCACATTTTTTTATGAATTCTTTTCTTGAAAATCTGGTGTAAAAAAAAACTCACACGACTTTCTCTTGCCAATGCAAATAATTAACAGTAAACCTAACATTAGTAATAAAACATTAGATATAAACAAAAAACTAACCTCAAAAATATAACCTAATTTTAATCATGAGTGAAAGTCACATAATGAAAATCCACCTCAGTTTGGCTTAAAAATACGGAAAATCTTTTTTACGCTAAACTAGGCTCTGTGAAGAAAAATGCTCTATTAAAAGTTGTAGATCTTTTAATTTCCTATAAATTTGATTATATACACTTTTGGTATATAATCATAAACGTATATAATAATAAATGCATACTAAGGCCGAAATCTTAAAAAAAATCGATTTTTCACACGTTTTCGTGAGAAAAAACAGAAAATCGCTAATTACCGCTAAACTAAGCGTTATACAAAAAAATGTTTAAAATAAAAGTTGTAGGATTTTAAATTCTCTACAACTTTTACTATACGTTTTTGCGTTAAAATTCATATTAAAGCCGCAATCTTAAAAAAATAATTTTGTGAAAACAGCCTCACCAAGAATTTCAGCAAACATGGCGCCTACCCTATTTTGAAGAGCATAAAAATTTAGTAAACCAGCCGATTTTTTAAAAAATCGTAGGACCAGTTTTTGAGAAAATCGCAGAAAAGTGAAAAATTACACGAATAAACTACTACTACCGGTTGACCGATTTTGATGAAAATGTTCGTGTCGGGTTCGATAGTGGTGTCTAACTTAAGTTTCAAGTTTCAAGTTCGTACGATGTTCCGTTCTTGAGATATTCTGCTCACACACACACACACCTACACACACACACCAATCGCTAAAAACATAATTTTGGGTTTAGGTGTTCTGAAGACGTGTAGGTCCGTTGAAAACTGGATTTCGAAAAATCGACTTCCAAACAATACTTTCCTTCCTATATATTCATATAGGCAAGAGAAAGTAAAAATGCGGTTTTTATAATTGGTTATAATTCCAATGAAAAAATGGAATATTTTTACAAAATGTGTCGTTCAGTTTTATATTTTCCCCGTAAATTATTTCATGTTTGGAATTTTTCTTGTCATTGATTAAAGTCATCGTTGTACGGAGTGTTAATAAAATAGAGTGCTTTTTAAATAATTTTTCAGCCTTAATAGAAAATTGTTTACGCACAATATAACCCCACACAGATATGATTTATCTTGCACAAAAAAAAAAACAATTGGCCCCCAAATCTAAGATAACTTAAAAATTTTGTGACACTTATTGCTAAGGTGCGTTCCGGGATCTGGGTAAAATAAATTATTAACAAACTTTCGTTTAAAATTACAAATATTTTATTACAAACTATTAATTACAATTGTTCTTACTTAAATCAGCTAATAAATTACAATTTCAGAATATTCGCGATAATCCGAACACGTAAGATATCCGACCTTTGCGGATTATCGATTTGTGTGGATTATCGATGTCTACAATCTTAAATTTCGGCAGTCAAATTACAAATACGATATACTGTAGGATAAAAAATGCAGATTTAACAAAATACGAGAACACAAAATTAAAAGTGACTTTTTATTTGAAATCTGTTACAGTATTATTTTCATATAATTTAAAACAAAACACAGATTTAAAACAAACAATGGTAACTTGTGATTGCCAGTGTTGTTACTCCATGGGAAAAATGTTATAGGAACTTCTACAACTTTGAGTCCAGCGGCAGTCTTTTCCCCCTAATGAACTAAGATATTTCCAGGCAACATTTTCCAGTTCAATGCCGACTCACCTCCATTATAAACTTGATCTACTGTTAAATATTTCTTAATACATTTTTCACGCTG
The DNA here is from genome assembly GCA_035578175.1 of Catonia carolina. Classification (NCBI taxonomy): domain Eukaryota; kingdom Metazoa; phylum Arthropoda; class Insecta; order Hemiptera; family Achilidae; genus Catonia; species Catonia carolina. The sequence goes on along the minus strand of JAQMRL010000004.1, from coordinate 65,143,360 downwards.
AATAAAACGATAGTTTGCTCGTGCCGAACGATTGAGCGATACCGAGATAGCAAGGGTTCAGGATAATGTTAATAAATCAAAATTTAAGAAACGGACGTATTTAATATTTCGTATTCGCGGTAAAAATATAATTCGCTATGTTGTGTTCAAATTTCAAACTTGTCGGTCAAATACTTCTCGAGTTATACGCCTCTAAACGTATGAAAGTCTTTGCGGTAGCAAAAAAACCGGGTCTTTTTGTCTTCCAATCCCGATATAACAATTTTCAAACAATATTAAAAATATAAAACTATTATAAGTCAACGCAGAATAAAATGAGCTAAATATTGGTGTAACCTATGTTGAAGTCCGATTCATCGTTTTGAAGATGCAAGCATTCAAACTCGGGTGTTAATAATTATGAAACCGATAGAAACAAATGAGTTGTCAGAATGGTGACGTCATGGCATGGCTCCCCGCTTAGGCCAGCGAGTACCAAAGCGGTAGTGTAAACATAATAGTAATGAGATAGCCCTTCTCTTATTCAACGGCCCTCCCCTGAACCCAAAAATATGTTTTTTAGCGATTGGTATGTGTGTGTGTGTGAGTGTGAACAGAATATCTCAAGAACAAAACATCGTACGAACTTGAAACTTAAAACTTAAGTTAGATACCACTAGAGAACACGACACGAACATTTTTATCAAAATCGGTCAACCGGAAGTATAGTAGTTTATTCGTGTCATTTTTCACTATTTTTTGGAACGGCTCCTACGATTTTTGTAAACATTGCCTCATTTACTAAATTTTTTATGCTCTATAAGATAGGGTAGGCGCCATGTCTGCTGAAATTCCTAGCAGGCTGTTTTCACGTAAAAAAATTTAATTTTTGTAAATTGTGGCTTTAATATGCATTTTAGCGCAATAATTTATATAATAAAAGTTGTAGACAATTTAAAATCCTATAACTTTTATTTCAAACGGTTTTTTTCTCACGAAAACGTGTAAAAAATCGATTTCTTAAGATTTCAGCCTTATCATGCATTTTACGGCAAAAGTGTATAATCAAATTTATAGGAAAATAAAAGATCTACTACTTTTGTTATGAGAATTTTTCTCTACAGAGCCTAGTTTGGCGTAAAAGAGTGTTTTTCCGTAATTTTTAAGCCTAACTGAGGTTGATTTTCATTAGGGTCTTTCACTCATGATTAAAATAAGGTTATGTTTCTTGAGGTTAGTTTTTTTGTTTATTTCTAATATTTTACTAGCTACTAATATTAGGTTATATTGTTCATTACTGGCATTGACAAATGAAAGTTGTGTGAGTGTTTTAAACCAAATTTTTTTTATTATTGTAGATTTATTGCCCTATAAGTCATTATACTGTGCCCCGACATATAAGAAATAAAATTTATAATTGTTCTACTGAATATGTAATTTAAAAGAAACATAAAATAAATTATAATAAACTTAAAAAGCCACTTAAATGTTATTCTGTTTCATTTTTCAGTCTTCTAGCATACTACTTACCTTTTCAGAAATTCAAAAGTTTTTCATAACTTCAGCTAAGAAATTTACCAAAGCTTTTATTACTTTCTGTCTAAAACAGGAGTTGTAATACAAAAACTAACTAAATGCAGTTACTGTAGTCCTTGTAAAGTTCTCTTTCTTAATTGCAAACTTCTGTAGCAACCATTTCTTTGAATGAAACGCTGAAGTGGAGTACTAATTCGTCATATTAAAGCCGAGTTTGTTTTTACGTCTTAATAAATGGGCTATATATTTTATTATTTCTTTCCGTAATTTATTCCCGTTATAAGTGAACATTGAATATTATAAATTATTTATATTTGAACACTAAATAGTATATTTTATTTGCTTATTTACATTTTTGTTATTACTTGCAACAGTTAAGAGTCCAATTACAGCGTGAAACATTAATTTAAAAATTTACATTTTAGAAATTTTTCAATCTGTTGAATAAAAAAATCTTGTGTGAAAAATTCACACGACTTCTTTTGCCAATGTAACGAATAAACAATACAACCTATGTTTAATTATAATGTAAACAATGTGAAATGAAAAACATAACCAAATCTTAATTACGAGTGAATGACGCAAAATTAAAACTAACCTCTGCAGAACTTTAAAATAAGGAAAAACATTAATTGACGCTAAATTAGGCTCTGTAGAAAAAATTCTTGACATAAATGTTGTAAGTATTTTAATTTTCTATAACTTTTATTACATACACTTTTGTCGTAAAACGCATACTAAGGATGCTATATTAAAAGAATTATATTTTTTACTGATTTTATAAGCAAAATACAGAAAAAATCTAATTGACGATCAACTAAGCGTTGTAGAGAAATGTGTTGAAATAAAAATATAGGTTTTTAATTTCTTACAACTTTGATTATAAGCTTTTACCTTAAAATGAATGTTAAGGCCCCAGTCTTAAAAAAAGACTTTTTTTCTCAACGAGAGCTGAGGCCCCGCAAAATTTTTAGCAGACATGGCGCACACGCTATCTATAGATAATTAAAAAAAAAATGTAGTAAATGAGGCAATTTAAAAAAAAATTGTAGAAGCCATTTTTGAGAAAATCACAAAAAGTGACAAATCGTACGAATAAACTACTAGGGGTAATTCCGGTTGACCGATTTTGATGAATCATAGCTAAGAACACTCTCGATCAAGTCAACTTACAAATGAAAACATCTAAATCAAAATCATTATATCCGTTTGGAAGCTATGATGGCTACAGACAGTTACAAATTAGTAAGTTTCTGTTTATTTTTTTATTAAGATTACGGCCTTAATACACATTTTAGAGCAAAAATGTTTAATAAAAGTTAAAGAACCTTTAAAAACCTGCAACTTTTATGTGAAACATATTTTTTTACAATACTTAGGAAGTTTTATGGTAATTATAATGTTTTTCACGGTTGATGAGCTCTCCGGTTCCACGCGTTTAGACCAATCAGAACGTTTGCCAGCGTTGTCAGATTGTACGAACAGTTCTGCCTGACAAACATTACAAGCGCATGCGTATAAAAGCCGCAGCATTTCACTTGTATCTTGCATCTCGTACTGAACACATCGATTATACGAGCGCGTTAACATGCAATACTTTATAATACAGAGTGAGTGTAAAGTCGCGCACCCAATCTACAAAAAATTGTTTTTAGAGTAACTTTTCATTTTTTTAACTTACTGAATTACAAAATAACATGATTATTTGTATTCACAAATTATTTTTTGATACCGTTCAGCTGTTATGGTCTCCGAAAAAAAGTTAGGCCCGACAATTCTCGGACGAGGCACACATGTGGGTTGTCTGCAGACCATATTCTGGAATTTTGACTGTTGACATATCCGCTAAGATGAAACCAAGCTTCATCGCTGAAAAAACCATGTCTAAAACAGATATGTCATTTCTATTGAAACGTCTGAACCACCGACAATACTGCATTCACTTTTCCTTGTCTGGTTCTTGGAGCTGATGAGTCACGCGTATCAGATACGGATGTAATTTCAGCACTTTAGTAGCCTTACGAACACTTTCATAAGATAGCCCAGTCTGGCTAGGAAGTTTCCAAAGAGACTTTCTCGGAGAACGAAGACGTTTTTCTTTTATCGTCTGCAGAGTATCATCCGTTAAAACACTTGGCCTGTATTTTCACGATCATCCACTCTTCCTATATCCGGAAAACGACTAAATAAACGAGGTATAGTGGATTTGTTTGCATATTAGCATCTGGAAAAGCATTTGAAAACTCTTCTTTACACTTCGAATACGATTTCGATTGGCAGTAACTCACAACAATGAAGACACGTTGTTCTTGCGTAAACGACATTGTAGCTCGGACTAAACAAACTGTTTTGTGCAACGCCCTCCTTTGGCCGATGGCGTGATCTAGCAGTGTTACCATACACAGTACTCTTACACAATAAATTTTCCTACTCGCAATATCTTTCGCGCCTTCGACTGTCAATCCTGTAACGCAGAAAAATTCGGGTTGCACGTCTTTACAGTCACCCTGCATAATCAGCTGATTGTATGTTCATAGGTTATGATTGTTAATGAAAGACCAAAAAAATGGCTGACAAATATTTATAACAGAGCTACGAAAGCAAGTGTTGGCAAGTCATTGGCTAGCTGTGAAGTGAGTAGGGGACAATACGTACCTTCAGGGCTCATCAGCCCTGAAAAATGGTATAGTGATTTTCTGTTTGTATTTGATTTTTATTTTGTAGCTAAGAACACTCACGATCAAGTCACCTTTCAAATAAAAAAACTAAATTAAAATTGGGAGCTACGATGCCACAAATACAGATACACACGTTAAAATTTATACCAACACTTATTTTCCGTCGGGTGTTAAAAATATTAGGAACCAGCAACTAATAAAAAATATGTTAAAAACATGTCAAGAACATTACGCTTTAATGTCGGCTTCTGTAAAGTAAAAGTATAAATTAAAAGAGAAAATAACCATTCTTCATAAAAGGTGTTTATTAAATTTAAAATAATTATTTAATTTATTTAAATATTGAAGAATTTTCTGTATTAAGGAAAACCGGGATCCATTCAAAAGAAAACCAATTTACTATTTTATGTTTATATTACTAATGATGTTGTTCATACAATTTTCTTTGCCATTTAACGATATAAATTTTATTTAATTTACTTCTCACAATATTTATTTTCAATTTACTTAGAGTAAATATTGCTATAAATTATATATTCGTTTATTTATTTTATTAAACATAAAATCCAATTAAATCTATCTTTTTATTTTGAGAAAGAATATTTTAAAATAACTGTGTGATGAAGATTTTACCGATCGAAATAAATTTTTGAAGATGTACCGGATGTCAACAAAAAAAAATTGCTTTTAATAAGTTCCACTTCAAAACTCATAAATTTTAGAAAAAAAGGATGCGGCCTTCGATGAAATCAATAATTTTTTGTAGTAAGATTTATTACGAAAAATACATAAAATTAAAATATAATATTACATGCATAAAACAAGAAAAAATTTTGAAAAATGTACATATTTATGTAATATTTTTTAATCAACACTTAGCTTAGCAGTAGTTGAAAAACTCCTGTGAGGAAACGCATTAAAATTATGGATAAAGTATCAAAATCGGATACAGTGTGAGGAAAATGTAATATTGAACATTAAAAGAAATATTTTTATTTTAATGATCTGTTATCTAGTATTAGTATAGTCACTCGTTATTTCACAATTGAATTTTTTAATGATGACTGGCTAATCCAAACCCATAAAACTGTCTCCACATTTTTGACAAGATGTCATCGTTTTAATATGCTATAAGTTCGTTTATGATCGTTCTCTCATCGTTCTTACGTGCATTATCATTTATTTTCAATTAGGAATTTAGTGTTATAGTATTTAATTCTTTATTTATATTTACTATAGTTTTCTATTGGTGCAAGTTACTAATTGTATAAATCATGTAAGAAAAGAAAAACAAAGTTAAAGTCGTGGACCCTTGAGTACACCATTGTACCATTGTACAATATTGTACAAAATTGGAAGTTATAGTAATTCCTTTGCCTTCCCCTTCACTTTTCCTCCTTTACCGTGTCCAGACATTTCGGCTTGCTTGCTTGTTGCTTCTCAGTTGGTGGTTGCTAACGAAATAATCGTGGGTATATCGAACGAAAGTGGGTATTTGCCCACCGGTCGAAGTTAAAGGTTGTGCACCCTGTAGAGGCTGGCTTTGGTTTGTTGGTAGTAGGAGCAAAGTAAGGACAGCTGAACTTTACTGAACTTTAGTTATACTTAGTAAAACCTCTAAACATTCAAACCAGCTTTTCGGCTGATGACCTGAACAACACAGTGATGACTGCAAGCTCCAATAAGTAAATCACGTTTTGCAACAATTTCGTATCTAATTCAATCATTGTTAAATATTTTACATTAACAGATCCTAATTGTAAAAAAAACTTAAAGAAGGATGAAGATTTGTTAATAGTATAAAGAACGTATATCTTTGAATATACGTATAGTATCAGAATATAAAAATCAATTACATGAAAACGTTACAAAAAGTTAAGTTGTATCTCTAATATTTTAATATCTTTAGAAAAGTTATAACTGTTCAGAACAGGATAATGTTGTAAAATTATCTAAATAGCAATAATTTAAACTATTTAGAACTCGAAATAGAAGTCAATCACTAAAACTTTACTAGTTATCTAAAAGCAACGTCAAAACTTGTTCAATAAAGTGTAGAGAAAATAGAAGAAAAAGAAGTAGAAAATGGGAAAACGTTTTTAGAGATAAAAAGTGGGTAACAGTGTGTGATAGAAAGGTGTAGATGATTCTTCCATGAAAAGCTGTGCAACGTTGCCTAGCAACAGATCCTGGTATTATCTATGTAACATGCATTTTACCCATTAACTCTATATCCTATACCTCTTTGCATTTCTCGTTCATGTTTAGTCCTCTGTGCACATTACTATTCTAATTTTCCCCAACCTGTTCCTATGAAAGGTATATATGTATCAATTTAATTCAATTTTCTTTACCAGAATTACTTCACTGGTAATTAATAAAATATATAAACTAAATTACACCTCTGTGGTCGATTATTCAGATTAAAATTGAGTTTATGACCAAACGGAATATTTGCAAGTAAAATTACCTATTCACACATATTCATCCTAAAATAAAACCAATTCTGAATGAATCGTCCTTTAGGGCATTGTAGGAATATTATTTAAATAGTTTGACAAAATTCACAAAGTTTCCGGTAAATTTCTTAAAAAAATATTATTTTATGCCAAACTAAAACGTGTCATTTTGGTAAAATACTAGATTTCAAAAAAATCGACGTGGAAAAAATACTTTTCTTTCCTATATATTCATATAGGGTAAGAGAAAGTAAAAAATTGTGTATACAGAAGTACTTGATAAAATTTCAATAAACACCTCAAATCTTAGTGAAAATTGAAACGAACACTTCTTCTTCTTCTTCTTCTTCTTCTTCTTCTTCACTACAGGGTTTAGGCGAATCGCCTGTTCCGGTCTCAAAGTTTTGTTTTTAAATTTTCTTAAGAACAGCTACCATCTTTTCCTGGGTCTTCCAATATCTCTTCGGCCAACCGGCCTATACCTCCACACTTCCTTAGGTATACGCCCATCAGGCATTCTTTCCAAATGTGCCAGCCATCTCTGCCTGTTTTCTATTATTCGGTCTTCCAACTTGAAGATGTTCAATTTCTTACGCACATCTTCATTATATAATCTATCCACTCTTGTACAGCCCTTTACTGACCTTAAAAAATTCATTTCCGATGCCTGAATTTTCCTTAATTGTTTCCGACTCTTCACCCATGTTCACGAACACTTTAGAATTGAAATATCTCAGTTTCGTTTATATTTTTATTGTTGTTTAGGTCTTCAGCCGAAGACTGGTTTCAACCTGTAAAGATTTTACTAAGTAAAACGAGGAGTGAGGTGGTTTACCAATGCCTTCCTCACTGAGTGGGAAAGTACGCTTATCAGCATGCCGGGCCCTCTGGAAAGCACATATTTTCCACTCTGCAAACGATACCTTCACTTCATTCACCACAGGGTCTGGATGTATTATGAAATTCATTACTTTTAGAGGAGATAACTCTGATTAGTGTCTTTTACACCTCTACCTCTTCTGTTCTTAAATGAACAGTCATTTAATTGGCTGACCATGTGATAAGAAACAGAACTATTTAGTTTAGCCCTGCAATGAACAGATTGAGTATAAATAATTTGACACTTCACCTGTCTGTTATGGGCAATATATTTTTATATAAACTGTAAACAATCTGACAGGATTGGTTCACGTGAGTATGGAACAGAATCATAAACTCCGGGAGAAGTTTCTCTCATTGTACGTTTCTGTTTGTTCTATATTAATATAAAGCAGATTCAATAATTAAATTCAATTTCCATTACTACTCTGTTCTAGGAAGTTTCACATGAACATGGGTAACAATAACAAGTTAGCTAGATTGTGTCAAGTTTGTATATATAAACGTGTATCAATAACGTATGTTGAAATCTCTAATCTGTTGAACATAGGCCGTGTATTTGTGTAGTAACATGAGATATCAGTTTAGCTTGCAATGCAAACTCGTAAGCCAATTTTCAAACTATCTTTCAGCATTGAAGTTTATTCCAAAAATATTTAAATTAAATTTCATTCTAAAAGAAAATTTTACTTATAAAAGATCAATATTAGAAATAATGAAATAGTTTTTTTAGCTCAAATAGAAGTTTACAAACATAAAATTTTTTTCATATTTTTCTTCTGCTTCTCTTCCTCTTGCTTCTTCTTTTCTTACTCCTCCTGCTTCTCTCTTCTCCTACTCCTCCTGCTTCTTTTTCCCCTTCTCTGCTTTTCTGCTTCTTTTCTTCTTCTCCTCCTACTTATTTTTCTTATCCACCTCCTGCTTCTTTTTCTTCACTTCCTCCTGCTTCACTTCGTCTCTTCCTGCTCTTACTTCTATTTTTCTTCTCACCCGCCCGGTTCTTCTCAATCTCCTCATCCTGCTTCTTCTTCTCCTTCTCCTCCTCCTACTTCTTCTTCTTCGTTCTTTTCCGTTTTGGATGTTTGCGATCATCATAGCCATTTTGATTTTGTCGGTTGCTACCCGGAACACGTTCGTGGAGCTCTTAACAATGACCTCAAATCGGCGCACGAGTATTCAGTTTTCCTTTATTTCTGTTGCAGAGTGCGTTGTAACGGTTCATATCTGTTGTGATTTCTGATAATTTCCCTGAGTTACTACAGTTTACGACATTTGACGAAGTTGGCTAATTCTAGTTCTTTATTCATCCTCTGTAAGATTTCTACGGTGACATTCTGCGTCCATGGTATCCTCAGTATTCTCCTATACAAACGTAATTCAAAGGCTTCGAGCACACGGATTGTTGCCGTGTTTAAGGTCCAAGATTCTACACTATACAGAAGAACTGAGAGCACATAGCACCTCAGGAGCTACTTTTTGGTGTCCAGGGTTAGGTCATGGCATTGAAACACTAGGCTTATTGATTTGAAAACACCTCTGGCCTTTCCAATACAAACTTGGGACAACTGCGAGTTGTCCCACGCCTGGTTGATAATGGCGCCCAGCTATGTAGGTACATTGTCACAATAAATATAAATTAATTCATTTATCTGTGTAAAATATTCATGAATATTAAACAATTTAAAACTAATTACGGAAAATCTTAGGATTCTTTATTAATGAATCTTCTTTATTCATAAATGAGTGTCCTCTTACCAGTCCAAAAATTTCGTTAAAATTCGACTAAAAATCGTTCGTTTGAACTTATTTAACTAGTTGCAATCTGTTTATGACCAAGTACGAGTATACATTTCACTATTATAAATTATAACTGTGCGCACCAAACACAAGTGCCGGCCGCATTGGCGCAGTTGGTAACGTGCTCGCCTCTCATCATGCGGTCCTGGGTTTGAATCCCACTCAGGCACGGCATATTTTCATACGTTACAAAAAATCATTTCATCCTCCATTGTAAACAGTTACACCCCAACGTCGTCGCTAATGACCGTTGTAGTTGAAGCGACGTTAAATAAATGAATAAAAGAAAAAAAAACACAAGTAGGCCTATATTTTTATTTTTAAGTCCATATTTATTAATCCATTCTTAAATTGTTATACCCAACAAAAAAAAGGCTTTTTTCTTAACTGTATTTGTTCTCGTATGGAGCCTAACAGACTTTAATAGACAAAAAAGTTGTAAATAAACCAAACACTAGGTTTAAAGGATTTTAGAAACAAAATACTTTGAGAACCAACTAAACAGAATAACGGAACCAACCTTAACAAAAAACTTTGAAAAATGATCCATAACCTAACCGAGAATTGAACACAAGACCCTCAACAAAGCACTCGAATATATTACTGATTTAACTATCGAAACGGTCAGGATTTAAATTATATTTCAAGAAATCGTAATTTATAAAATTATACATACATTTTTCTTCGATTTTAATAAAACGATAACTTAAATTAGCTTAATGATTAAAAATCAATTTTAGTTTACAAAATTTTATGTAAAAAAGTAGAATCTTTTTTAGTTTACTTAAAGTCACATCTTGGTCATTAGCGAATACTGTGGGTTTTGATATTTTATCGGTGGGTTTTAACGTGTTTCTAGAATCTCGCCGGGAATAAAACCCAGGTTTTTTGCTTTGTAGGCTAGCGTGCTAGTCACTACGCCATGGAGGTGGTCAAGTAGATTTTTAAACTAATTTTCGAACAAAATCATTAATTTTAAATTTAAATGGTCTAGAAACACGAATATCACAATTAAAACTTATTAATTAATGTGAAATTTAAAATAATTCATTGAGTAAAAAATTATTTATGTACGGTAGGTCATAAAAACAGTACGACACAAGAGTTATAACTCTTTTCAGAGTCGTTCTGAATGAGGTCAAACGTTCATCACTTGTGAAAATGCTCTAGTAAACGATTAAAAAGTTCTTTATTTACAGAGTCAAGGGTTTTACAAAGCGTTTTTAAACAGGTTGGATCAAATCCTTACGTCGGTTTAACTTGTTTTTGGTTTTATTTATATTATTTTGTAGTTCCAAAATGAAAGATGACATAATTACGAAGTAAACTTTCGTTAATTTGGTGTAATATTCTTTTAAAGGGAACTTTAAATTCATTCCTTTTTATTTTTTATAAATAAAAGTACGATTGCTCTCTATTGGTTTTCTTAAGTTCTACGTTTAATTAGAAATGATATTTGGAACAAAAATTAAACTTGAATGGAATAATTCCATGGAAATAAAGGTTTTGAGATTCAGATAAAATCTACACTTGATCAATTTTGGCTTTCGTTGATGATAAGGTTTACGGAATCTGAGAATAACATACCGAAGTCATTGTGTAGGTTTAGTTTAACAGCTGGGCGGTATAATCTCCTGCTTTTTGATGAGAAGAAAAAGGTAGTGTTTCAGGAGTACTGATCTACTAAGAAACCAAGTTCTTGACAGTGTCAAGATTTTTTTTCATCACTCATCTTCATCTACCATCCTTCTCACCGTCTGCATTGGGTTCGAATCCCATTCAAGAACGGCATATTTTCATACGTTACAAAAAAATCATTTCATCCTTCACCGTCTGCATTAGCAGTAATTGCAGAACAGTCTGACGTTAAACCTTCCCAAAAAAATCACTGCATTAGCAAAAAAATTCATAATCTATCAAACATTTAGGTTATATGTATTAGTATTACATTGTTACGTTACAGTGTATCAAATTACAATATTTAACGTGTTTGATTATCCTAAGTTTTTGATTATCAGAACAGCTCTGGTCCCAATTAGTTTGGATAACTGACGCTCCACTGTATTATTATTATTATTGAATCCGTAAATAAAAAAGTATTTTAGAAAACATAATAAGACATAATAATTTGAGAGCCAATTGAGAAAAGTGTCACTCATAAAGCTTGTTTCTCGTTTTGAGAGTTATAACCAATCTTCACTGACGGAGTTTGTACCGTAAGAAAGAAGAAGAAGGTGATCGAAAAGTAAGAGCATAAATAAATGTGCGAATCGGTGAAAAGTTCCAAATTTATAAATAAAAAAGATGTAAGATGAAAACAAAAAAATTAATAACAATATTTTGAAGTATAACTTAGTGGAGTAATCATGCACCTTTGTTTAATAATTTCAAGCTAAGTTACATTAATAATAGCCGGTTGTTTTGTGCAATTTAGGTATAACGTAGTACGCAATATTCGGTGTATATGTACAGAAGTTATACAGTTATTATATAAGATAAATTCACAGAATGAACGAACGGTTAATGTAAAACCGTAGAGGAGAAATGGAGGAACCCGGTTGCGTACAGTTAACTGCGTTGTTAGTAGTGGGTCAATAAAGGAAAATGAATTTCTTCTGTATAATGCAATTTGCTGGATCCTTTGTTTGTTGGTCTAAATTAAAGCAACATTTGCAAATTACAACGCGCTGTTTGTTGTTTAATATGAACGGGAGAATTGCTTTCATAGAGTAGCCATCTTTGTTTTATGCTTTTAAATTTAACAAAAAAAAAATAATGACACACAAAAAGAACCATGATTGTCGTAATATAAAAGTAAATTACAAAAATATATATGTATATATATTTGATTTTTCCGCTTTTTTACAAAACAAAACAAGTATTTTCATTTCTCTGTGTAAATTCGCATAAATGTATTCGAAAATATAATTTGTCTTTCATATTTTTATCACCGAATATATATTTTACTATTAAAAAGAACTAAACAAAAACTATCTATTTTGTTAGCCAATAGAATTTTTTTTATATATTTTCTGCTAAGACAAAACGAATTTTTGTTATTGCTTATCTACAATATACTATTCTATAATAGAAAAATCCCTTTCATAAGACGACGCTTTTCATGACTGGTGGCATTTAAAAAAGCTTACCTTTGATTTATGGCAAAAACCATTAGTGATATCTGTATTTACTCTTCAAGAGGAATCGAATGACACTGTTTTTGTTTCCAAATTCCAAATTTAATTTTATGAATTCTGATTTTGGGCCACTTCCAGTTGAACCAGAATTTCAAACCCAATGATTTCTGTATCTACTCTTTAAAAACCATCGAATGACACCACTTTTGTTTCCAAATTACGACTTTGATTTCTTGACTTCCGGTTTTGGGCGGCTTCCGGTCAAAACTGGAACTTCAACCCAATCCAGGTTCTTTAACTTTTTGTGTAGATTACGAATCCGGAAACCGTTTGTTGACAATTTTAAAAATTGCCACCAATAATAGAAATAAAACTAAATACATAACGAACAAAAAACTGTTTTGTGTTTTTTGAAAACACGATACGGAAAAATTTGAAAAGTTGATAATTCAAGTCAGAAAGATTAGACTACTGAAAACCAGCGCAAAGGAAGGGAACAACAGCAGACGAGGTTAGATGACCGTTGCACTCCGAAGAACTCGCCATCAGTATAAGAAGAAAGGCTTCTGAAGACAAGATATTATCAGACGTTTTAATACTTATGTCTGCACGCGAGAGCATGTACTAGAATCAACGAGTAAACCGTTTTGAGAAAACGGAGAAATTTGGGAGAAAGATCGTTCGAAAAAATGGGTCCGAAGATAGTAGAAGTACATGCGTATTTATCTTTCAATCCTTGGCCGTCTACACCCAGTCCAAATGGACATTAATCAGTTTAGTAGCTGCAGAAAGCTACCTAGCAGGCAAAACCACAACCCCTGAGTGACCAAACCCAAACGAGTGGGTACGGACGTGAGCCGCAGGGCACCCCACTCCCCTCAGTACTCGTATAAACGTTGGACGAGTCGCCGTCGAGCTCGTTACGCCGCTAAAGTGCTTTGCATGTGGCTCTACCACATATGGAAGTACTACGGTCAGCGCCCGTTTACCTCGAAAGCAGACGAGTATAGGGTAGCTGAGCCGCAGTTTTATGGGCACGCTCTATATGGTCTGGAGCGTGCCCCCATAGTAGGGGTACAGTAAAGATTTTGAGAACGAAAAAAACGAACGGTTAATAGAAACGAAGACTAACTTTTGATGATCTTTGACCACGATCTTAGAAAATCCTATTTTTAACCGATTTTGGTGGGAAAAATACAGAAAATCACATATTGACGCTAAACTAAGCATTGTACAAAAAAGTTGCTTGTATCTTAATTGTCTATAACTTTGATTAGGACAGTTTTTTCCTGAAAATGATATAAAGGCTGCAATCCTAAAAACAACTATTTGTTACCATAAAAGGATACCTTAAAAAGTTTACTAGATATAGCGCTTAGCTTATCTTCTTGAGCATAAAAAATATAGTGAATGAGGTGATTCAAAAAAAAAAAAACATTGTTGGAGCCGTTTTTGAGAAAATCGCAAATAATCGAAAAATTGCAAGGATAAACGATTTCCAGTAGATGGATTTTGATAAAAATTATTCTAGTCAGGTCCGCTAATAGTACTTAAGTTAAGTTCTAAGTTTTAACTTCGTGGAATATTTCGTTCTTGAGAGATTTCGTCCTAAACTATAGTGGGGGACATTGAAATAAGGCAGTTGGTATGGTATGGCCATGTTCAGAGGACGGAGTGGCAAGATGCCCGAGGAGACTCTTGGAGTACTGTTCTTCAAGACAGCGTAGAAGAGGAAGGCCGCGATGTACTTGGCTGCAGGGAATCAGGTCCCTGCAATGGAGAAGAGGCAGTTGACAGAGGAGGACTGGTGGGATCGAGATCGATGGCGTTTTGGTATGCAAGAAGCAGATCATCCGTAGCAGTTCGCCATAAAGTAAAGTAAGTAAAATATTTTGTTCAAACAAACAAACAAAAAACACACACACACACACACAGTCCAATCGCTGAAGACATGTTTTTACGTTCAGGGGGCCAGAAAATGTGTTTTTCCGGAAAAATCTCGATTTCGAAAAATCGACTTGAAAACAATAGGGTTCCTTTCCCTATATATTCATATAGGGGGCAACACAAAGTGGAAAAGGTGAATGACGGTGACATATCAATCAACACTGAACACTCAAACACTGATTTATTACAACTCAAACCAATATAACTATTTAATGTTTCCATCGGGAAGAATCGAATGACCATTATAGAACACACGTGGCATTGGATGACGACAAAAGTGATATGTCATGTACTGTACAAGTTTCTTTCACGCAAGTACAAGTCTCTTATGAGGAATAGGTTTCATTTTACGTTGGATTTATTTATTCATTTTTACAATCCCGCGCTCTAACAATGTGCTATTTAAGGTGAGAAAATACTGACATGTTGGAAAGTTATTCCTATCTGAATTTCAACTAATGTTCAGCGTTAATTTTAAATTTGACAATATATAATTATAACTGCGTTTATCTATCAAAATTAATAAGCTAAAAGCTTAAACCAAAGAGAACAAATACTAATTTATGAATAAAAAAATTAAATCCCAATAAATGAACTTCTGTCTTCTCATCCTCCCCTCCTCCTCCTCTCCTCCTCCTCCGCCACCTCCTCCTTCTTCTTTTCTACTCCCTCTCTTCCTTCCCGCTGTTCTTCTTCTTTTTCTCGTTCTTTTTCTTCTTGTCATTGTCCTTCTTCTTCTTCTTCTCCTTGTGTTTTTATTTCATATATGTTTTTGTAGAACTGTGCGTAAAAAATTTTCGATTAATCGTTTATAAGTAGAAATCTGAGGTTCCTGCACGTATGTATCCAATAACCTTTCAGTTTACTACGTAGACATTGGATTACGTGAAACAAATATATTACGAGAATAAAATTTCCAGAATTTAAACACTATTATTTTTAACAGGAAGTAAACTTTAAAAAAAAATTTGTATACCAACAAAAGAAAGACAGCTAAAAAACAAAAAAAGGACTAACAAAAAAATTGAAGAGATTCTATTGCAACATTTGGTATCCTGAGAGTTAATAATCTTTGTTTATTTCGGTCACGTGGCAAAAAAGTGCGTAGAAATTTTTAAAGGAGCTAACTTCCTTTTTTTACCTCTCGTTTGTTCGCTTGTGAAAACAACAACAATAATACAACAAAAAAACTTTGAATCCAACAAAACTTTATACAGCGTTATGTATTAAAGCAAAACAGTATTAGCATAAAATTAAGAATACATTATAAAAAGTTCTTAATTTTTTAGAAAAGGCAAGTACATCTCAGTCAGATTAATATTTCTCTTGTAAAGAATATCTTGTTTGAAAGTAAATTTCAGCGACTAAAAATACCATAACACTAACATCAGACTTTATGTACAACGTTAATTCAAAAGAAATCATTTCGAATAATTTATATTTTTTGAGTGGTGATGCATAAGCGTTGGCTTGTGCGTAGGTAATACTTCCAGGTGATATACAGATGGGAAATTGCCAGACCTGACCGAGAATCGAACACGAGACCATTGGCATAGAAACCAGTTACGGTTAATACTAATCAAAGGGGTCGGGCGAACACAGATTTTACGAGAGTTTAAAAATTTTAACTTGTAGTTAAATATAATTAAACTCAACTTTTTGGTTCCAATTTATGGTTTACAATTCTTTTAATAGATTGTTTGTTTTAGATTGGTCTTGAACTGACACAACATTGGTATTTTTTCGTTTCTCTCTTTTAATGATTAATTTACAACTGTAAAAATCTTATAACAAAGTGATAATTGTGTTGAAATAAGAAATAAGATGATAGGCATGCAGGGGTAGGGTCCGATATCTGACTCCAACCATGGTAAGTGCCCACTGGTATACATGGACAATCAATCTTCCACAAAGACAAATACTGATAAGATTAGCGGTCTGATTACACATAAAACAAACTGAATTGGAACCCGCATACCTAACAAAAACGTTTATTAATAAATTCCAGACTTAAACTTTTAATATACCCTACTTCAAAACGATCAAAATTACCAGTACATAAATATTACACATATATATTGTTCTCTTTTAAAACCTTTTTGTATTTACAGCTCCAAAATTTACGGTTCAACAATTTACGATTCACATTCTTGAACTAACGCTTTTAAAAGACAGAAGAAGACACACTTGTACGTTCACTTTCCATCTTCTATCTACCTGGAAATCCTGCTACACGCTGGAGTAAAGACCTGTTAATTTAATGAAATAAACCATACTGAAAATTATTTAAAAGGTTTTAATCATAAATCTTGGGGGGTATCTTATTTAAAAAATAAATCTCCATTTCATATTACAATTTTTTGTACATTAATGGAAAGAATATCAATCCACTACTGAGGAAATAAATGAGGAAGTGCCTTAATTGGATTAGAAGGGATACCTGTGCAAAAGGAGTTATGAAGTAACACTAAAAGTTTACAGAAGGAATGAAGACATAGAAGAATTTCAGAGTTACGTTTGATATGACAAAAAAGATTTTATAAAACAAATATTGTTTTACATTAAATTTCTGACCCATCGGATTGGTCTAGAGGTAAATTCGTCGATACAGCGATCAAATTGGGTAGTTGTCAATAATGTACAGTTCCCAATAACAAATAAAAGCTAAAAAAAAAATTCGTCGCCGCGAGTCAGCTGTTTAACAGCTGATTTTTTTGGAAACGAAGGTCCCTGGTTCAAATCCTAGTAAAGGTAGTTACTTTTAAACGGATTTGAATACTGGACAGTGGTTACCGTGGTGTACTTTAATGGTTGGGGTTCAATTAACTATGCTCTCACAGAAATGGTCGATCTGGGTCTCTACAAGACTACATCTCATTTACACATCATACACATTATCCTAATCATCCTAAGCCAGCCGCACTGGCGTAATTAGTAACGTGCTCGCCTCTCATCATGCGATCTTGGGTTCGAATCCCATTCAGGCACGGCATATTTTCATACGTTACAAAAATCATTTCATCCTTCACCGTCTGCATTAGCAGTAATTGCAGAACTGTCGGACGTTAAACCAAAAAAATAAATCCCAATCTCAATGGGTCATTATGGTTACTTACTGTTCTGAATTGAACAGATTGCAACGTAACGGGTGATTCAAAAAGAGCGCCGGTTTTTAAACGGCTGGTAAGTTTTTGTTTATCGGTTGGCAACATTGTTAGACCTCATTTCTATTTCGGAGAACATTCCGATTGACGATTCAGTTGTAGTTTCTCTTGTTCGCAGTGTAGTACTCTCGCAGTCTGTGTCTAACCATGGAGAAGTTTACTATTGCACAACGTTAATCGTCAAAACATTTTACCAGAGTGGAGAGAGTTATGCGGCTACTGTCAGGCGACTTCGCGGTACTCTAGGACGTAATGAAGCACCGAATGAATCAACAGTTCGCAGGCTCATGAAAAAGTTTTTTGAGACGGATTCAACAGTCGACCTTAAAAGTTCTGGACGTCGTCGTTCTGGCCGAACTGAGCAGACCGTTGCGTTAGCTCGTGACAGTGTGGCTGTTAGCCCAGTAAAATCAATACGTCGCCGTTCTCAACAATTGGGTTTACGATGTTCTTTTGTACGGAGAATTCTTCGGTACGATCTCCAATATCACCCGTATAAAATTCAGTTTCTGCACGAGAAACAATGTTGTTGCTCCGTGAACGGTTCCAGGATCGCATCAGTTCTCGTAATTCCGACCATCAATGGCCACCAAGGTCGTGTGACTTGACGCCTTGTGACTTTCATCTTTGGGGTCATCTGAAGTCATTGGTGTATGCCAATAAACCCCGAAACATCAATGACTTGAAGGAGGAAATTCGACGGGTTATCGGGCAAATGGAAGTCGAAACTTGTCGTGCAGTAATATCCAATTTCATGGACAGAGTTGATGCGTGCCAGCGCAGTAGAGGAGGACACATGCATGACATCATTTTCATACATGAAATCGGAAGGTAAGATGAACTTGTTGATGTATTTATTTTCAGTTTTTCAATAAAATAAATCTCTTAATTTGATATATCAAAACCGGCGCTCTTTTTGAATCACCCTATACTTACATTAAGAATAAAAAAATTAGATGTCAGTTTATTTTAAGTCGCACCAACATGTTGGTTATTAGCAACTCTTTGAGTTAAGAAACGATGGGTTTGAAATTGTAATAATTTTGCAGACCCTGGCCGGGAATCGAACTCGGGACCTCTGCTTTGTAGCGTAGCACGCTAAATATTGGGGCACGGAGACAGTAAAGAAACAATATATTAATTAATAGATTGATTTGTCAAAAACCGTTGAAATAATCACTTGTATTAGATTTCGTGTAGGTAAGTTTTAGGGTTTATTACTCTCTCTAAAAATGTTCATACATTGTTGGGTTCAAAACACATTAGGGTATAAATTTTACAAAATTTTCACAGATAAGGCAGTAAGTCTTTTGTTTTGATTATACTAATGAGGTTGAGCTACATTAGTTTTGAATGAAGAGAATTTTAAAAAATAAACAGAAGATGAAAGAAAAAAAGAAGATAAAATTATAATGAAATTGAATGAAAGAAAATGAAATGAAATAAAAAAAATACGTATATATATAAGATATATGAAGAATAAAATAATGTAATAAAAGAGAACGGAAAATTAATGAGAGATTATGGAACGATAAATTTTTATTTTTGTTCTTATACCAAGTATTCGTTTAATAGAAAGATAAATTTTACTTATTTATGCAAATGTATATTATAATGAAATATCAAGAAAGTTGCAACTAAAAATTTAATATTATATATAATATAAAATATATCGAATACATTTTTATAAACTTTAATACAATATGTATATAATAATTTTGTAATACTAATTTAACTGTCATAATAGCATTTTCAAAATCAATGTAATATATTTTTCCATTTGAAAAATTTATTTTGAATAATGAAATTCCATTAAGTTAAAATTTTTATTAAATAAGTATGTTACTACTCGGTATTGAAAAAATCTGGTGTGAAACACTCACACAACTTTCTCTTGCCAATATAAATAATTAACAATAAACCTAACATTAGTAATAAGACATTAGAAATAAACAAACAACTAACCTCAAAAATATAACCATATTTCAATCATGAGTGAAACACGCAAAATGAAAATCGACCTCAGTTTGGCTTAGAAATACGGAAAATCACTCTTTCTCTCTAAACTAGGCTCTGTAGAGAAAAATGCTCTTAATAAAAGTTGTAGATCTTTTAATTTTTTATATATTTAATTATACTGTTTGTCTGTGACTTGATGGCCCCTCGCAGAGGGGAGCAATATGCGGATTGTAAAACCATTTCAGAAAACATCTAATTTTTTTTAGGTCACTGAAACTTTTCGGAAATGACGTTTTTTTATAAAACAAAGTATTTCGCATGTTTTTTGTTCTATAAAATTATTTCGAAAAACACACGCCTAATGAGATAATGTATAATTTAGTAAAAGTTTTGTTTTTGAAGAAAAACCCGTATTTTTTCCAATACATCGTCATTGTTCAACAACTATTCCACGGATTAACGTAAAATTTGGCAGGCTTGTTCTGTAATAACTATGAAAAACGATGATGCAATAAAATTTAACATAAAATCAATACTTTTTAAGTTACAAGGTATTTTCATAAATACATTTTGTAAAATCGCGAAACACGACATAAAAAAGTCAGCATGCGAGAAACTTTTTTGTCTTTAAAGATAACTGTACACTGTAAGCGAATGAAATAAAGAGAAAATTTTGAATTAATTTTTAGTGAAAGAATTATTTAAATTTGACGAACCGTATAGGAGTTACAAGGATTTAAAAAACGCTGTATTTTGATTGTACTGACGTAAAGTATAAGAAAAAACGATAATATTTTCGAGCGCGGTTTTGAAAAGCTAATATCGGGAAATTTTTTCTGTCGTTCGAAAAAGTGCACGCATGAAGTTTATTAACAGAGCTTAAATATATTTTCTCTAAAAAAATCATTCAAATCGGATCATCCGTTTTAAAATTAACACAGTTCAAATTTCGCAACTGCGCGGCGCGCATTGCATGATAATAAACTGTGCTGGTATTCTACTACTACCATTACTTATATATAATCACGATAATCATCACGTTTGCTTGTTGTGACATTTTACAGTTATAAATAAAAAATTAAAGAGAAAAAAAAAACAAAAAAAAATTGTAGTATTCATGTAGTAAACGTAATGTGTTTGTAATTTATAATATTTGTTTAGCAAAAGTAAACGATAACCTAATATAAATGATAAAATAGTTACGACTACAATATGTAACTTAAATGTATGCCCGGAAAGTAAAAGTTACGTCCGACGCATTGCAACGATACTACAGAACTGGTTAAAAAAAGGATAACATGCTTACTGAAAGGTTCGGAAATGGTTTCTTGAAAATTAAAAAAAGACAATATTTTACTTTTTACAAAACCGTTGTCAAAACATAAATTTTACGTGACAGAACAGACAAACAATAAGGGTGTAATTATATACATGTACTAAAATAGTCTATAATACTATTACGTACGCCTTTCATGCGCTTTGGATGCGTGTGCTTGTAATTGGTTGTATGTATACTTAAATCCTTGTAACTCCTATACGGTTCGTCAAATTTAAATAATTCTTTCACTAAAAATTAATTCAAAATTTTCTCTTTATTTCATTCGCTTACAGTGTACAGTTATCTTTAAAGACAAAAAAGTTTCTCGCATGCTGACTTTTTTATGTCGTGTTTCGCGATTTTACAAAATGTATTTATGAAAATACCTTGTAACTTAAAAAGTATTGATTTTATGTTAAATTTTATTGCATCATCGTTTTTCATAGTTATTACAGAACAAGCCTGCCAAATTTTACGTTAATCCGTGGAATAGTTGTTGAACAATGACGATGTATTGGAAAAAATACGGGTTTTTCTTCAAAAACAAAACTTTTACTAAATTATACATTATCTCATTAGGCGTGTGTTTTTCGAAATAATTTTATAGAACAAAAAACATGCGAAATACTTTGTTTTATAAAAAAACGTCATTTCCGAAAAGTTTCAGTGACCTAAAAAAATTTAGATATGTTTTCTGAAATGGTTTTACAATCCGCATATTGCTCCCCTCTGCGAGGGGCCATCAAGTCACAGACAGACAGTATACACTTTTGTCGTAAAATGCATACTAAGGCCGAAATCTTAAAAAAATCGATTTTTCACACGTTTTCGTGAGAAAAAAAACAGAAAATCGCTAATTACCGCTAAACTAAGCGTTTTACAAAAAAAAGCTTGAAATAAAAGTTGTAGGTTTTCAAATTCTCTACAACTTTTATTATATAACATTTTGCGCTAAAATGCATATTAAAGCCGCAATCTTAAAAATAAAATGTTTTTACGTGAAAACAGCCTTACCCAGAATTTCAGCAAACATAGCGCCTACCCTATCTTATAGAGAATTAAAAGTTTAGTAAATGAGGCGATTTTTAAAAAAATCGTAGGACCAGTTTTTGAGAAAATCGCAAAAAAGTGAAAAATTACACGAATAAACTACTACTTCCGGTTGACCGATTTTGATGAAAATGTTCGTGTCGGGTCCGGTAGTGGTATGTAACTTAAGTTTCAAGTTTCAAGTCCGTACGATGTTCCGTTCTTGAGATATTCTGTTCACACACACACACACACACACACACTCACACACACACACACACACACACACACAGACCAATCGCTAAAAACATGTTTTTTGGGTTCAGGGGGTCTGAAAACGTATAGATCCGGTGAAAACTCGATTTCGAAAAATCGACATGAAAACAATACTTTCCTTCCTATATATTCATATAGGCAAGAGAAAGTAAAAACTTTATAAGATATGTTAGTTCAGAAATTTATTTTGTTGTTTGCTTTAACGTTTGTTAGAATTTTCAATAGAAATAAACATACCTATAATTGACTTTTTAATTGAAATAACTTAATCGCAATTAAAAAGAAAATATAAAAAAGTTATCATGTTAAGACGAGACTGTACGATGGTTTTAAATTGAAATTTCGAATTTCGGTTCTTTATGTTTTTCAATAGTTCAGACCGAGATCAACCACAAAAACATTAAATTACGTAAAAAAAAGTTATTTTAAGGAAAAAATTAAGTTTTTAGGAGGTTTACACAGAAAAATTTTCGTGTCATCAAGAACGAATATTTTTCATAATTTTATACCGATCGTTTTAGAGCAAAGGGAATTCTAGTTTTTAAAATATCTTCATTACTGTTTTTAATACTCGCAGCTGTTGGTTCAGCTTTCTAACCAAATGTTGATAAGAAATTTACTTGTTTGTGTACATTTTGTTTTTGATTTGTGCTTTTAGTGTTTTTGCCCGTTCCCGTAAATTTAGATTTTTAACATTTAGGTACATTTTTCTCAAAAACCATTAAACATACCAGGTTGAAATTTTTACCAGTTTTTTATCTTGTACATTCACATATTCCGGCACTTTTATGACTTCCTCAAAAGCTATAAAAATGATTAATATGTAAAATACCGTAAAAAAATTTGTAAAACTTTTATGTTATTCCTTATTCTGTTTTTAACTTTATGGTTTAACAGATTAAGTTGCGAATATGTCAGTAGCTCGAGCAACCCGACAACTACAAGTAATTAACGTTTAATTTCCTCATCGTTTACCAATCTTGTGAAAAATGTACCTAAAAATATCAAATTTAACATTGGCGGGATACAAAGTACAGTCTTCCTTTAATACATGATTATAGTCTAACTAGAGTTGATGAGTACGGTATAATTAGTAACATCTTAAACTGATCGTAAAACTATAATACGAGGTAAGGCTATTAAATAACGAGACTGACGTTGTTAAAAACTTTATTTTTATTTTATACAAAATCACTTCTTGTCACCTTTAATATACACTCCTTCTCTATCCCTACAACGCTCCATGCGAATTTTCCATTGTTGGAAACAGTGCTGGAAGTCATCTTCTGTCAGCTCCTTCAGGACACGTACCGCTTTCTCTTTTACAGCTTCCACAGACTCAAATCTTGTCCCTTTTAATCCAGATTTCACCTTAGGGAATAGGTAGAAATCACATGGTGCAAGATCTGGTAAATAAGGTGAATGTTCTAACACTGAGATGTTGTACTTGGCTAGAAACCTCTTGACAGATAACGCGGAATGAGCTGGCGCATTGTGTTGGTGGAGAACCCATGATTTGTCCCAAATTTTGGGGCACTTTTTCCTTACTCTGTGACGCAGTTTAGAAAGTACCTCAAGGTAGTAATATTGATTAATTGTTTGACCTTCAGGAACCCAGTGAAGGTACACAATCCCATGGATATCAAAAAAAACAATCATCATTGTTTTAAATTTTGACTTAAACGTATTGCGAAAAACTTTTAACTGCATGCAATACTAACTAATTTTGTCCAAAGGTTTCAAATAACAGCTGGTTGTTCATTCAGTACTGTAGATTTACAAGAAATTAATGAATTTCTGTTTATAAACAACGAAAAAATTAGTAATTAGTTACCTACAAAATATGTTCAAAGTGGCTCCCATTTTGTTTACAATACACAATCTCGCTTAACGAATCCATTTTTTTCTAGAGTTTCTCATAACGTTAGGAGCATTATTAATAGTTTCTGTCGCTTCTATTATGCGATTTCTTAACTTTCTTCTTGTGTGTTAATTTTTTTAATAAGCAATTGACTTCATCCAACCCCATAAAAAAAGTCTGATTGCGTGAGTTCGGGAGACTGTCCTGGCCATTTTAAACTAAATTGTGTATTGAACAAAACGGGGGCCACTTTAAACATCTTTTGTAGGTAATAACAACTAATTTTTACGTTGTTTTTAAACAGAAATTCATTAATTTTATGTAAACCTACAGTATTGAATGAACAATCAGCTGCTATTTCCAACCTATGGACAAAATATCGGTCGGTGTTAGAGATAATAAAGACTTAAGTTTTAATTTCATTAATATGTTAAACAACTCCTGCAACCAGAACTGGAAAGATATCAGGTAAACATTAGAGAACTGCGGTTCCAACAGGACGGGGCTACAGCTCACAGGACGAGAGCATTGATGGAAGTGGTTCGACAATAATTATCGAAATTACTTGTCCAGAAACAGTTATTGTTCCTGGACATGTAATTTCGATAATTTTGATGCGTGTTGAATAAAATGTTGGAGAAACCCATAAAGAGCTTTCAGAAAAGGTTCCGGATTTGAGCTCTACATTCTTGTCGTTTTTCTGAACGTCATATTACTAATATTATTTTTCAACCCTAATTAAGGTATCCACCTTGCAGAATGCGCTGCAGGACGGATAGAAGATAGAAGGAAAGTGACCTCCTGGCCAAAGAAGACTTCCTAGCTAACCAATCTGAGAGCCTGGTTTGGAAAGAGCTCCGCAGAGGTTTTCCGTACAGTGGCCAAAAAAATTAGATTAGCCATGATGATCGCCAACATCCGAAACTGATAAGCACGCTAAGACGAATAAGAATTAAGAAATCTATATTTCAAAATGCAATAAAAGTATTATTATTTAATGTAAAACTTTTTTTCTATTCTTTAAACAACCGAGGTTTATTCATTAGTTAAAAACATTTGTTTCCTCTGCTCTACTTTTTATATTAATCGAATCGTAAATAAAACTGTAAGCCCTGATGTTGATATAAAATTATTTGGAAAAGTTTTAAAATAATATTATAGTTTATTCAATGGTCAACATATTGTGATTAAAATGTTAAAAAAGAAAAATCAACAGTTTTTAAAATAATGTAATACTACATTGAAGTGGATCTAAAAATAGTACAAATTAAAAAAAGTAAAAGAAACTAATTTAACTAGTACAAATAAAATTTAGTGGTCGTTATTTGCAACAGAACTTTATAATTAATTACGTACAACAAACTATATAACGAGGTATGGTCATCCAGAGTCGTACTCTACAATCTGAATAGCGTTCAACAACATATTTCCTATGCGGTACTTATAAATAAAGCAGCTGTAAACTTCTTGAATAAGTTAAAACTTTATGATATACGTAATTCAAACTTCATATCTAAAGTACAAATATTACTCAATGATTTAATAATCGTAATTTACTTAGAATGCAATTTCATTATAACACTAGTAATTAGATTTTCTAAATTCAATTTTCGTAATCAGTTAAATGAAGAATTTATACTAAGTATTCGCTTTCAAAAATTTAAAATATGAGGTGTGGCTATTAAATAACGAGACTGACGTTGTTGAAATTTTTATTTTTATTTTATACATAATCTCTTATTGTCACCTTCAATATACACTCCTTCTCTATCCCTACAATGCTTCATGTGAATTTTCCATTGTTGGAAACAGTGCTGGAAGTCATCTTCTATCAGCTCCTTCAGGACACGTGCCACTTTCTCTTGTACAGCTTCCACAGACTCAAATCTTGTCCCTTTAAATGCAGATTTCACCTTAGGGAACAGATAGAGATAATAACATGTGATGAAACATGGTTTTTTACTTATGATCCAGAAACGAAGCGCCGATCCATGCACTTCACCGAGAGCCAAAAAAGTTCGAATGAGCAAGTCAAAATTTAAAGCAAAGATGATTGTTCTTTTTATATTCATGGGATTGTGTACATTCAATGGGTTCCTGAAGGTCAAACAATTAATCAATATTACTACCTTGAGGTACTTTCTAAACTACGTCAAAGAGTAAGGAAAAAACGCCCCTAAATGTGGAAGGACAAATCATGGGTTCTCCACCAAGACAATGCACCAGCTCATTTCGCATTATCTGTCAAGAGGTTTCTAGCCAAGTACAGCATCTCAGTGTAAGAACATCCACATTATTCACCAGATCTTGCACCTTGTGACTTCTACCTGTTCCCTAAGGTGAAAGCTGCATTAAAAGGGACAAGATTGGAGTCTGTGGGAGCTGAAAAAGAGAAAGCGGCACATGTTCTGAAGGAGCTGACAGAAGATGACTTCGAGCACTGTTTCCAACAATGGAAAATTCGCATGGAGCGTTGTAGGGATAAAGAAGGAGTGTATATTGAAGGTGACAATAAGTGATTATGTATAAAATAAAATAAATTTTTTTACAACGTCAGTCTCGTTATTTAATAGCCACACCTCGTATTAAAAATTATATTAAAAATAATTTTTCAAAATTGTGGCTTGAATATTAATGACTTGCTGAGAATCTAAAGCTCGTGACAGGCAGATAGAGCGTTAAATATCTCTACTCGATCTGTCAGTTACAAAAAATAGTCGGGCTACAAAAAATAGTCCTGTTTCTTATCACATGATCAGCCAATTATATGACTGAAGCATCTAAGAATAGAAGAGGTAGAGGTGTAAAAAATTAGTGACAGTATCTCCTCTGAGAGTAACGCATTTCATTTTACAGCTAGACCCTGTTTTGAATGAATTGAAGATGTCATTTGGACGGTGGAAAGTAAATAATTTTCAGAGGGCCTGGCATGCTGATAAGCATACTTTTCCATTCTGTGAGGTAGGCAAATGTACACCACCTCTCCTAGTTTTATTTAGTAAAACCTCTAGATGTTCAAACCAGCCTTTCGGCTGATGACCTAAACAACAAATAGAACATTCTTATAATCTGTAAGGTAATAAGGTATAATCTGCATAATCTGTAAGGAATCGTAGATATGATAGCGCTATTCACTGACGCGATAAATTTCGCACACTTGTTTCATGAAGTTCAATAAATATAATTAGGCTAAGTAGATATTTTCTCGACAGCCGAAAACACATTTCTTTTAGTTTATTTAAGGTCAAAATGACAGCTTAGAGACTATTGTGGGTTTTGATAAATTAACGGTGGGTTTTAATGTGGTATTAAAATTTCCAAATCCAAGCCGTGAATTGAACCTGAAATTTTTCACTTTGTAGGCTAGCGCGCTAGCCACTACGCCACGGAGGTGGCCGAAAACATATTTTGTTCAATTTCAACTAATTCGATAACTG
Source organism: Catonia carolina (assembly GCA_035578175.1). Classification (NCBI taxonomy): domain Eukaryota; kingdom Metazoa; phylum Arthropoda; class Insecta; order Hemiptera; family Achilidae; genus Catonia; species Catonia carolina. Next base: position 65,115,904 of record JAQMRL010000004.1, on the reverse strand, counting down.
GTTTGATTTAGCATAATGTGGCCAAAATGTTAAAAAAGTGGTGTGAAACACTCATACGACTTTCTCTTGCCAATGCCAATAATAAACAAAATAACCTAATATTAGTAATAAAACATTAGAAATAAGTGAAAAACTAATCTCAAAAAACATAACCATATTTTATTCAAGAGTGAATGATCCAAAATGTAAATCAACCTCAGTTTGGCTTATAAATACGGAAAATCACTCTTTCACGCTAAACTAGACTCTGTATAGAAAAATTTTCAAAATAAAAGTTGTAGGTCGTTTAATTTTCTATAAGTTTGATTATATACACTTTTGTCGTAAAATGCATTCTAAGGCTGAAATCTTAAAAAAATCGAATTCTTTTACAGATTTTCATGAAACAAAAAACAGGAAATCGCTAATTACCGCTAAACTACGCGAATATACAAAAATGTTTAAAATAAAAGTTGTAGGATTTTAAATTTTCTACTACTTTGATTATACATTTTTGCGCTAAAATGCATATTAAAGCCCCACTTTTAAGAAATAATTTTTTTACGAGCCTTTCCATTTTTTAAACAGCCTCTCCAAGAATTTCAGCAGACATGGCGCCTACCCTATGTTGTAGAGCATAAAAATTTAGTAAATGAGGCGATTTTAAAACAAAATTATAGGAACCGTTTTTGAGAAACTCGCAAAAAAGAGAAAAATGACACGAATAAACTCTTATTTCCGGGTGACTGATTTTAATGAAAATTTTCGTGTCGGGTCCCATATTGGTACCTAACTTAAGTTTCAAGTTTCAAGTTCGTACGATGTTGCGTTCTTGAGATATTTTGTTCACACACAAACACACACACACACACACACACACCAATCGCTGAAAACATGTATTTTTTTGTTTCAGGAGGGTCTAAAAATGTGTATATCCGGTGAAAACTCAATATCGAAAAATCGACATGAAAAAAATACTTTCCTTCCTATATATTCATATAGGCAAGAGAAAGTAAAAAAATCATGTAGGGCAAGAGAAAGTACACATAATTATATATCGATGAATTTCTACGTTAAAATGATGACTATACAAGTACATTGAATGACTAATGATGTAGAAATATATTAAATTTTCACTTTATAAACTAATATTACTATCAGTAATAGTAACACACCAACAAAAACAATAATAATGTACAACAAAGTGATTATTTTACACATACTAACTCTCAGTAAAGTGAGTAGCATGCATAATATCATCACGGTCTAGTTACAGCAAAACTGAATGAGTTAATTAGCTACAAGCATGTAAGTTCTCCATTAAACCGCAACCGATTGATTCGACTATGGAATAGCCATATCGGTACGGAAACTATCATTAGCTGTTGTCTGTACTGTGCATATAACATCTCTCAATTCATAAGGGCTGTTAGCAATCATATGTTTATTAGTTAACAAACGATAATTGTCGCATCACTTAAATTCACACAAAACTGTTATGTATGCTCTGTCATTTCACACAGAAACAATGTTCGCTTTGAAATATACTATAATATACACCGGTATCGATATGTTACAAATTTATCACTTATTTGTGATAAAACAAAACAAATTAAACCATGAAATAGTAAATTTAATTCTGTGTATTTTTACCGTATGTTCGTCCTATTAAAGTTAAAATCATAAAAAATAAATTTTCTTAAATTATACAAATACTTTTTTGTCATCAGTCTCTCGATTGGTTTGATGCAGTTCCAAGATGTTCTATCTTGCAAAAGTCGTTTCATATCTACATACCTGTAACATCCTACATCTTTTGTAATTTGCTTTGAATATTCTGATCTTTGCCTCCCCCAACAATTCACTCCCTCAATATTACACTCCATTATTGATAGACCAATACCTGGATGTCTTAAGATATACCCCGCTAGCCTATCTCTTCTTCTGGTAAGATGTTTCCATATACTTCTTTCATCCACTCGTCTAAGAATCTCTAAATTACTTATTTTTTCCACTTACCTAATCTTTAACATTTTCCTATAACACTAAATTTCAAAAAGCTTCTATCCTATTCCTTTCTGCAGGCCTTATCACCCACGTTTCGCTCCTGTATAATGCTACACTCCAAACATAGTATTTTAAGAACATTTTTCTAAAAAAAATCTGAAAAAACCTGAATAGTTAAAATTTTTGGGTAAACCAAACTCAAAATTAGGAAAGAATAAATCCAACTATGATTTCACATGTAAAGTTTAATTATACACCAACGAACTAAAGACTGCAGATGAGATCTAGCCAATAACAGCCAAGGTCGGGTGTGAGGTTCTCCATTTACTAAGTCACACTGTATTCCACCGTACTTCAGCTGACTTTTTGTTAGGCAAGACCACAACGTGACAACGCAGGATACGATTAACGAAAGTCCATTGGCTCTGTGCTGTAATACAGGTCACTATGCCCGCCTTCATCTGCAGTCTCTAGTTCATTAAGGTATAGTGTTTTTTTTCCAGCACCAGGTCGTCAAAAATCAAAATATCAGAAAATAAGCTAAGAGATTTAAGGGTGTAATAATTTTCTTCGTCAACTACCTACCGATATAAACAAAAAATCAATAATTTCTAATAATTTACATTAAGTTCATATAGTTTACAAATCGTATTGTTTTATTCATCTTAAAATAATTTAGCCACACTTGATTTTTATACAATTTAAATATGTTTTACTTACTACAGCTGTTAACACATTTGTTGCTGAGTCTTAAGCAGTGAGAAGATGAAAATTACTCAAGTATTTCAGTAGTTTACTAACCTGGAACAAAAAATTGTATTAAATGTAATTTAACAATATATGTTTATCTACACTATTATTATATTATGTAAGCTGACCGTTCCTGGTCAGTTCACATGAAGATATGATTCTGAATTAAGTAGGGGCTGGACTTAACCTTGTGTGAGACACTGGGGTGGGGGCCTCAACCCCGACACGGCGCAGCCCAATGGCTGATAGGGAAAGTTTCCGATAGATATGCAGCACAGGTGCAATTAATGCAAACGTGTCTGCAAAATAAGCACCCACAGATCAACTGAGGCAAAAGGAAATGGTCAACGGTCCTAATGGCAGAAGAGAAAGTTTTTATTCCGAACGGTGGAGAGGGCGGATGAACCTAGAGTGGCATCTTGAAGCAAAATCCCCTGTCGCCTCAGAGACAGTGAGATATCAGCCCCATCACTGAGTTTACTCTGCGCAGGGCCCGTACCCGGCCGGAGTAAAGGTGAATTACTGGCAAACTTACAAACAGCCTCGGAACAGGGACAGGGTAAATCGGAATGAATAATCGGAAAAGGAACAACAAAATAATTTGGAATAACTAATATTATATTTGAGTTGTTGTTGTTAAGGTCATCTGCCGAAAGACTGGTTTGAACCTCTAGATGCTTTACTAAGTAAAATGAGAAGTAAGGTGGTTTACTATTCCCTTCCTCAATGAGTGGAAAGTACACTTATCAGCATGCCAGTCACTCTGAAAAGCATCTACTTTCCACCCTGCAAATGATACTTTCACTCATTCACCGCAGGGTCTGGATGTATAATGAAATTCATTACTCTTAGAGAAGATAACTCTGAATAATCTCTTTTACACTTCTACATCTTCTGTTCTTAAATAATTGAGCCATATAATTGGCTGACTATGTGATAAGAAACAGAACTATTTTTTGTAGCCCTGGAACTAACAAATTGAGAGAAAGTTATTTGACACTTCACCTGCCTATTATGGATAATACTATTAAAGAAGTTACGTTTGTTCGTTTGTGTTTTTGTTTGTACGAGGTAATCTCAGAAACCAGCAAACCAATTTCAAAATTATTTTCAATGTTAGAAAGCTTAGAGCTTTCTGAGTTCAAAGACTTAGTACATAGGTATTACATTTTTATTAGTATATTTTGAAAAAATTGTGATTAGTAAAATGAAATAATCTTTTAATTTATTTTGTCGTTTGTAAAGATATCGTTCTGTTATTGTTTATCGTTCTGAGCAGATCCTCCAAGGCATCAAACTCGGCAGTCAAACCTCTGTTAACCGGAATCCGGGTACAGATCAGTTTTTTAATTGTACTATTTTAGATTTTTTTTGTTTTTTAATTATAACATTTTTAAAAAATAATAAAAATATCGGACCTATTTCGTTTTCCCACAATGTATAGTACAGTATGTAAATATTGTACATGCAAATGTCAATGTACAATGTTAGTAATATAATTCCGTATTTAAAGTATTTTTACATTGTGATAAGTTATAAAACCAGTTTCTAATTGAGTTTCTTAAATGTAGATATCAATACGTAAACCAGTTAGAGTAACGTCTGTAAAATTGGCCCCACACAAAAATTTAAAAAAAAAGTGGAATCGATTGTTCAACGTTTGTTCCGGATTGTTCCACAAAAATTTTCGTTTGTTCCTTTAAAATAAGGGATAAAATCGAGAAAAACGGTGGGGGGCTTGCTTTACGGTGTCCCCCTCAACGTTTTTAAACTTTTTTGGTTTAAATGATATTAACCCACCGGGTAGGTCTAGAGGGTGAAGTCGTCGGCAAAATCAGCTGTTTAACAGCTGATTTTCGGGGACGAAGGTTCCTGGTTCAAATCCTAGTAAAGGTAGTTACTTTTACACGGATTTGAATGATAGACAGTGGTTACCGGTGTACTTTGATGGTTGGGGTTCAATTAACCATACTCTCTCAGGAACGGTCGACCTGAGTCTGTGCAAGACTACACCTCTTTTACACGTCATACATATCATCCTCATCTCATTGGGTCATGGGGTTGCTTATTGTTCTGAGTTGAACAGATTGCAACGTACACATATTAGGAATTAAAAATTAAATGATATTATTACTCCATCTCATCCGGATTTCTGCTTATACAAATTGGAGTCCGCCCACATTAATCCGGTTAACGGGGTTGTACTGTATCGGATATAAGAATTAGTAGTCAATCATAAAACCGATCAATAATAATTATAACTTCTTTTAGAAATTTGTAATTTTTTACAATAAATACAGATATTATTTTAATATTCTTTATTCTGTGAAATAAAAACAAAAAATTTGATAATTCACAAAAGAATGTCTCATTTTTAAATTCATAAGGAAACTCATTTTTATAGAAGAAAGAAACTATAAGTATAGGTGAAGAGAATAAAAAGAAAAGTAAGATTTCAGAAAGATCTTTAGCTTTCACCATCTGAATAAATAATAGAAGAAGAAAGTTCGACTTTGTAAGTAGACATTGTGTATTTGTTGTTATAAGGATCTTAGGGATGTACTCTAAATCCGGACGTGATCAGAAATATGATTTAGAACAAACATTTTATTACAGTTTTAATCAATATCACTAATGTTCTCTATTATACCTTTTTCCCATAACAGACAGGTAGAGAGTTAAATTATTTGCACTCAATCTGTTAGTTCAAGGGCTACAAATAATAATTGTGTGTGTTATCAAATAGTCAGTCAAATTTATAACTGAAGCATTTAAGAGCAGAAGAGGTAGATCTGTAAAAGACACTAGTAAAAGTTATCTCCTCTGAGAGTAATAAATTTCATTATATATAGCCTCGCGCTGTGGTGAATGAAATGAAGGTGTCATTTGCAGGATGAAAAGTAGGCGCTTTTTAGAGAGCCTGGCATGCTGGTAAGTATACTTTTCTAATCAGTGAGGAAGGCAAAGGTGAACTACTTCACTGCTCATTTTACTTTTTAAAACCTCTAATAGTTTAAACCAGCCTTTCGGCTGGTGGCCAAAACAAAAACACATTATTACATATAAATACTTGAGCCACGCAAAATGCCTTTTGCATATGTATAGGCTGTAAGGAAGAGAAGTGAAAATTTGACTTAACCCATAGACACTACTACGGCTTAATTACATGACTAAAAATGTTCGATTTACTGTAATTACCAGCTACCTTAATCTATTGGAACAAAATATTCTAGGAATGAATCGCCTTCTTTGCTATCGCTGCCACCGTCGCTATCTACCGAACCATTTATTTTTTTTGCTAGGTGCCAATAAAATGTTTGGAGAAGAATTCTTCACGTCTTTAATTTCCTTCTTTATTTTTCGAATTGTGGATGAGAAACATCACAGTAGTAAGCCACTCGCTTGTGGCTTTTGTTAAGCGTTAATGAAAGGCATTTTTGTTTAGCTTCAACTTCACAACATTTTATTACACTGCATATTAGTTTTCGTTCGGCACTGTGAATAGTTCGAACAGGTTTTCGAGAAACCGACATTTCTGTTCACGATAACAAACAGTTATATTCGTACAGTTAACCTTCAAAAGATTCCGCGATATACGGTATAAGCTCTGGGTATAGTGTACGTTGTTTTGGTTGTATTAAAGCAGTCGCGCATGCGCACTGATGTTTCCCCGTTTACTCCTCGTTAAAACCAATGGCACCTCGTGATACAAGTATACCTCTCAAAATACAACTTATAAAAGTTTACTTTGTTATAGGAAGTTGTACACATCGGAATTTGACAACAAGAAAGCATTTTGTAGAGACAAATATGTTTTAACTAGCTGCTCGTCCCGGTTTCACCGGGGTATAATTTTTCACTTTTTGAAATTTTCTCAAAAACTGTCAACCGGAAGTAGTAGTTTATTCGTGCAACCTTTTACGTTTTAGCGATTTTTTAAAAAATGGCTTCTACATCGCCTCATTTACTATACTTTTATGCTCTACAAGATGTAATAAGCGGGATGTCCGCTGAAATTCACGAGAAAGCTGTGCTTTCGTAGTAAAAAATGACTTTTTGAACATTGCGGCCCTAACATGGATTTTAGGACAAAAGTAAACATGAAATTTCTTCGACATACGTATGGGTGCAGTAGAGAAGATCGTTACAGGAATACAGAGATAAGAAAAAGAACTCAACATCTATATAAACGTCAAGGTATCTCAGAACAGAATGCGGTAGTTAGAGCATGTGAACAGAATGAGGGAGGATAGGATACCTAAGGAGACACTTAGCTATAAGCCGGAGAGCAGGAGAGAACGAGGACGCCCGAGAAAGAGATGGGCAGATTTGAGAGGTTCGAAACAGACAGAGATGGCTAATCCTTGAAAGGCAGAAAAAGAAGTAAATATATTAAAAGTTGTAAAAAATTAAAAATCCTATACTTTTATTTCAAATATATATTTCTACAACGCTTAGTTAGCGTTAATTAATGATTCTCTGTATTTTCTCTTAAAAGTCGGTATAAAAATGGGCTTTTCAAGATTACGGTCTTAGTATGCATACTACGGCAAAAGTGTATAATTGACGGGAACTAAAAAATCTACAACTTTAATAAAGCATTTTTTTTCTAGAAAGCATAGTTTAACATCAATTAGGGATTTTTCTTTTTTTTAAAGTTCTACAGAGGTTGATTTTCATTTTGCGTTGTTCATTCACGATTAAAATTAGGTAATGTTTTTTATTTTACAAAGTTTACTCATGATGAAATATAAGTGGTATGTTTCATTATCTATATTGGCAAGAGAAAGTCGTGTGTGTTTCACACTAGATTTTATAGAATGTCAAATGCATTGAAAAATCTTGCCTTTATTTTTACAAATTATATTCTGTATCACCCTGTATATAATTCTCAATCATTCTGTATTTACTATGATTTTTATTTCACTTCTTTTCGTGATCAAACGAAACTGTTAATGTAATTCATTTACCCATTTGTAAATATAAAAGCCAATAAAATTCAAGAGATGTTTATTTATTCTCCAATACATTATCAAGGTACTTATTAAGTAATTAGATTTTAAAACAATATGCAATTCCGGGAATAATATTACTCAAAGATAGTGCAATTTATAGAAGAAGGGTATTACTTTAGAGCAAATAATATTAAATTCAATATGGAGTTGTTTGTAGAGTTAAAGTGGAAAGCAGATAGAAAATGCTAACGGGGATTCGAGTTACGAGTTCACCTTCTTGAAAATTACGTAGGGTTGTTGAAATCATCCCGATTTAGTATGGAAATCCTACTTTACTGAGAGGATTATCTACTTAAATCTCTAGTATTACTTTAGTTTTATGATATGAGTAAGGTAATTTTTATTTGCTTTAATTTTAAAATAGTTTAATCAAATATCGTTAATGCTTTTACATAACCAGGCATCATTTTACGTTCACCTTTACAGAATAGATGACTACCGGTTGATGAAACAAATTCTTACGACGTAAAGATGATCTGAAAACCGGAATAAACCGAGAAAATTTAACAAACCAAACCAAATTCAGACATTTAATTAAGGACTTTAAGGGCTTCCATGAAGAGCAAAATCAGAATACCAGGTGGACAGGACAAAGGAGAAAAGTCTACAGTGAGCGAATGTGAGCTGCGAAAACAGCTACCAGAAAAAGTTACCTCACGTGGTTTAAAATTGGCCCCATACGAGAAAAAAATACCAGCTTTTATTACTGTTGTTGTTTAGGTCATCAGCCGAAAGGCTGGTTTGAACCTCTGGATGATTTACTAAATAAAACGAGGAGTTAGGAGGTGGTTTACCATTCATTCCCTTCCTCATAGAGTAGAAAAGTATGCTTATCAGCATGCTAGGCCCTCTGAAAAGCATCTAATTTTCACCTTGTAAATGACACCTTCTCTTTATTCACCACAGAGTCTGGTTTTATAACAAAATTCATTATTCTCAGAGGAGATAACTCTGATTATAGTCCGATTCACGAAAGAAAACACCTATCTTAAAACAACAATATTTTTGAACCGTTGTATATAAAAACAAATACGACACATCAAATTAAAGCTTGTTTTATTGTTGGTTAAAGGATATACATTAACATTTTCGGAAATGAATAGTATATTAAATATAACGAATTACGCATAAAAAAGTACCCTATTTTAACAACTTTTCCCGTACACCCAAGTTCAAGGTACTATTACTTTGTTCACACGTACTTTAAACTGTATAGAGTTACAAATCTGCCCATAACAGATAGGTGGAGTGTCAAACTATTTACACTCAATCTGTTCGTTGCAGGGCTAAAATAAATAGTTCTGTTTCTCATCACATGGTCAGCCAATTAATGACTGATTATTTAAGAACAGAAGAGGTAGAGGTGCAAAAGACACTAATCAGAGTTATTTCCTCTGAAAGAAATGAATTTCATTACACAGCCAGACCCTGTGGTGAATGTAGTGATAGTGTCATTTGCAGAGTGAAAAAAATATGTGCTTTTCAGAGGGCCCGGCATGCTGATAAGCGTACTTTTCCACTAAGTGAGGAAGGCAATTGTAAACCACCTCACTCCTCGTTTTACTTAGTAAAACCTCTACAGGTCCAAACCAGCCTTTCGGCTGATGACCTAAACAACACAACAGGATTACAAAGTATTATGTTAATGTAATCCCATAACCAAGAATAAAACAAACTTTAATTTGATGTATCGTAATAATTGTTTTTACATACAACGGTTCAAAAGATATTGCTGTTTAAAGACAGGTGTTTTCTTTCGTGAATCGGACTAAAGTGTTTTTTACACCTCTGCCTTACAGCATCATCATCTATCAAGGATTAGGCTCAATGGCCAGTTTCGGCATCCATCTTGTTTTAGGTCTTCCTAAGCATTTTTTCCTTTTAGGAAATCTGTGTACTGGCATGTAAAGTAAATGGACCAGTTTCCCTTATATATTCTTAATGTTTCACATACTGACGAACATTTAACTCAGCGCGTATAGTTTCGTTACGTACTCTATCTAACCGGGTACAACCTTTGATTCCCCGAAAAATCTCATTTCAGCAGTCTGGATACGAGATTAGTTCCTCTGTAATGACACCCACGTTTCAGTCCCATTTATGTTATGAGTCGTACAGCAATTGCTCTATAAAATTTTCTTTTCTTTTTAAGTCTCTACCTCTGTTCTAAAATGTTTCAGTCATATAATTAATTATTTGACCATATGATAAGAAAAATAACTATTTTTTGTAGCCCTGGAACTAGCAGATCGAGTGCAAATATTTTAACACTCCATCTGGCTGTTATTGGCAACACAATAGTTTATTAGTCTCCAATTCATAATTTTAAGCGTAGAGTATTCATATGCCCATAACGGGCAGGTGGAGTGTTAAATTAATTGCACTCGATCTGTTAGTTCCAGGGCTACAAAATATAGTTCTGTTTCTTATATTATATTCAGCCAATTATATGACTGCACTATTTAAGAACAGAAGAGGTAGGTGTAAAAGACACTAGTCAGAGTTATCTCCTCTGAGAGTAATGATTTTTACTATACAGCCAGACCCTGTGGTGAACAAGTGAAGGTGTCATTTTCAGGGCGGAAAGTGGATGCTTTTCGGAGGGCCTGGGATGCTGATAAGCATACTCTTTCAACTCAGTGAGGAAGGCAATAGTAAACCACCTCACTCCTCGTTTTTACTTAGTAAAACCTCTAGAGGTTCAAACCAGCCTTCCGGCTGTTGACCTAAACAACAACAGATTATTCATGATCTTTTTTATCAAGTAATTTGTATAATTTATCTACATAGTGTGGTTTCTAATAACTTCGCTGTTGAAACAAACTTAAATAAATGGACTTAAGAAAAATAACCAAATGTTTTTACATAAAGTACGTAAAGTATAATTACAGTATGGTCGCGTTAATTTAAACCCCCGGTACACCGAAACCGCCAGTAATTCAAACGATCACTTATTACCGTGTTTTAATTATTTTTTTAGAAAAATTCTTTAAAAAGTCTAATAAATGGAGTGCGGAACACAAAAGAAGTACATTGAAAGCAGCAGGTAAACCTAATGCTGAGCGGGCTTTATACCCATGGTTTTTGCAAGAAAGAGCAAGGTAATCTATAATCAGTGGAGACATTCTCATCCAAAAGTGAAGTTTTCCTACAAGGAAATGACCGGGAAAGACGAATTTTAAGCCAGTAATGGCTATCTGGACAAATTCAAACAACGATACGGTATTAGACTATTAACTGTTACCGGTGAAAAAAATTCTAGTGATATCGATGATTTTATGGACTTTAAAACAAAATTCTAGGCTGAAGTAGAAAAACGGGGTTTAACAGCAGATTAAGTTTACTATGGTGATAAGTCGGCATTATACTGAAACATGTTGCCAGAAAAACCTTAGTTCATAACGGGGAAAAGACTGCCGCTGGATTCAAAGTTAAAAAAGATTGTATAATATTTTCCCATGGAGTAACAGCACTGGCAGTTACAAGTTTGTGTGTTTCAAAATTGTGTTTTGTTTCAAAATGATCTGAAAATAATACTGAAACAGATTTTATATAAAGTATCAATTATAATTTTCTGTTCTCATATTTTGTTAAATCTGTAATTTTTTATCCCAATACAGTATATCGTATTTGTAATTTGATTGTCGAAATCTAAGATTGTAGACATCGATAATCCGCAAAGTTCGGACATCGTACGTGTTCGGATTACCGCAACAATACTGTATAATGAAAAATTAATTTTAGAAACAATCCTTAATTTGCTCTATGTATCATTTGCTAAAGTTTAATGATGGTTTTTTTGTGGATAGATCAGTAAGTAAGATCATAAATTGTTAAATTTAAAATAATGAAAACGATTAATTAATCTCTGTTTTAAAAAGAAGTATATAATAATAAAGAGTAACTATAATATCAGTTAGGTCCACTAGTATATTCTTGTGAAAATCACAAAAAGGATTCAGTTTCATTAATCTTAATCAGTTAAGAAATTAATCAAAGAACCTAAAATGTAATAAAAAAGGTTTAACTCACATTAGACATCTGTTCTCTCCTTTTAACTCTTAAATCATTAATATTTACTCTCCATTCTTGTTGGAAATGGAAAGTGACATTTATAAAGGACTGGAACAGAGTAAGTGTTCTTTTACCGTGGAATTCAACTGTTCGTTTCTAATCTAACTTAACCTAAATATACTTTTAGTAACTACTTTACAATAAATTACAGCATTCTACAACTTTTGTTGATTTTCTAAAATATTAACTTAAACTAACCAACCCTTAATGAGATGAAAAGTTTGAAATAATTACAATTTAGTATTGTGACAATACCTAAGGGAAAAGTAGTTGTTCCAGAATTCTCTAACAGGACTGAGATTGAAGAAGTATTAACGTTAATAATAGTAGCCGGTTTTTAACAATTTCCAAGAAATTGTTAAAAATATTGAGTATAAATGGTTAGGTATATTAAAGACCTATTTTTCTTTCTCTTACCTATATGAATATAGGAAGGAAAGTATTGTTTTCATGTCGATTTTTCGAAATCGAGTTTTCACCGGATCTACACGTTCTCAGACCCCCAGAATCTAAAAAACATGTTTTTAGCGATTAGTCTGTGTGTGTGTGAACAGAAAATCTCGAAAATGAAACATTGTACGAACTTGAAACTTGAGTTAGATACCACTAGAGGACCGACCCGACACGAACATTTTTATCAAAATCGGTCAACCGGAAGTAGTAGTTTTTTCGTGTCATTTTTAACTTTTTTGCGATTTTCTCAAAAACGGCTCCAACAAATTTTTTAAATTGCCTCATTTACTACATTTTTACTCATTTACTACATTTTTTATGCTCTACAAGATAGATTAGGCGCCATGTCTGCTGAAATTCTTGATTAGGCTGTTTTTACGTAAAAAAATGTTTTTTAAGTTTGTAACTTTACATGCATTTTAGAGCAAAAAATGTGTATAATAAAAGTTGCAGAGAATTTAAAAACCTACAACTTTTATTTCACACATTTTTTTGTACAGCGCTTTTGTTGTGTGGTGCACGCGCGCGTGCGTGTAACAGTAGTTTTCTGTCACCTATTGAATTTTGCCGATCATTCATTGTTATTATTAATGTTTTTAATTTTTGTTAATAATTAATTCATCGTTGTTATTTTTGTTTATTGGTTTTGTAATTATGTATCAACAGTTTATAAGATACTGTTATAATTTTGTTGTAATAACTGGTCGCTAATGACTGCATTGTTGATGCGACCTTAAATAAATAACTAAAAAAAAACTCATTGTATGAATATGGATTTTGCTGCTATGATACTAACTAATGATTTAAATAATTATAATATATTTAGATAATTAACTATTTTGTAACGGTGTTATGTTATAATGTATTTGTTTACCTTTTATAAACTTCCAGACCCCGCAGGAAAAACTTTGTATTGTTTATTTATTTATTTAAGGTCGCATCGGCTACAAGGTCATTAGCGACCACGTTACCTACAAATACATGTAGTACAAAATTTTCAAAGAGGACACAAAATATATAACAGACACTAACAAACACAAAAAGGTCATCAATAAAAAACAGAATGAAAAGTTAATTAGTTTCAATGAAAAATTAGACAACATAAAAATAAAACATGCCGGTAGCGTTGGGTAGTTGGTAACGTGCTCGCCTCTCATCATGATGTCTTGGGTTCGAATCCCACTAAGGCACGGCATATTTTCAAAGGCTACAAAAAAGTAATTTCATCCTTCACAGTTACAACCCAACGTCGTCGCTAATGACCACAGTAGTCGATGCAACGTTAAATAAAACAAATAAAATATAAATAAAAAATAGAATGACACAATGAAAAAGAACATTTATGATTTTACAATCAGGTATCATATCTGAAAGTTTGTGAAGGTTAAAAAAATGTATTGTGTTTTGAACCGATGCTTTGTCTACCAAATTGAGTGATAAATTGTTGTTAATATTAAATAGTAATCGTGTGGAATGCGTAGTTTGGCAGTCTGTGATGATGTGTTTGATTGTAAGTGGCGTGTTGCACTATGCACAATGTTCTGCTTCATCTTTCTTCAGTATGTGTTTGTGTGTAAGTGTAGTCCAATGCGTAATCGTGTAAGTAGTACTTGATGCCTTCGAAGCTCCATGTGAGGCTGAGGGTTTTCAAAAATATGTTTTCTGATGTTGTGAAGTTTCGTTGGAGGATGTTGAGACCAGGTTTGTTTCCAGTGTTGTTTGATTTGGTTATGTAGATAACTCCTGATATCTGTATGACACGAGAGATTTTTTTTATCAATGGGATCTTTAACGCCTCTTTGGCGGCTGTGTCCGCTGTCTCATTTCCGTGTATACCACAATGCGATGGAACCCAAACAATGTACTTCATTTCTGTTGTTAATATGTTGAAGTAGATTGGATATATATTCCATATTTGGATCTGTAATCTCTTCAGCCTGCAAACCTCTAACCACACCCATCGAGTCCGTAAATATAGTAAACGTTTCACCCATTCTTATGGTTAGAAGTTTTAAACTATGATATATAGCATATGCTTCGCAAAAAAGACAGAACAAACATTATTTAAACGGAATTTAATAGTACTTTTAAGGAAGACAACTGCACAACTTTGTATTTTTATTATTATATAGAAAAATCTCTGTTAATCTAGAACCCCGATGACTTAGGTATTTAAAGGGGTCATGATGCCCTTTCTAATTTGTCTAGAATTGTCATTCTGTGAGTGATTATACAATGTAAAAAATACGTTTGTGAAAAGGTCCAGCGTATATACTTAAGACGTCGTAAAATCGTTTGTAAAAAGTATTTAGATAATTTAAGTGCGAGAAAATTTAATTAATGGTCAAGTTCATTTAATACCATTAATTTATTATTATTAGCTTGTTGTTTAGGTGAACAGCCGAAAGGCTGGTTTGAACCTCTAGAGGTTTTACTTTACTATTTTTCAAAGCTGATGAGCTCTGAACGTACGCATTGCTCACTACCCACTTCATGGCTAGCCAATGACTTACCAGCAACGTTGCCAATACTTACTCTCGTAGCCCTGTTATATATTTCGTCTGCCATATTTTTGGTCTTTTAATAACAATTATAACCTACGAACATACAACCAGCTGATTATATTATAAAGTATTGGATGTTAACGCGCTCTATAATCGATATGATCAGTACGAGATGGAAGACACAAGTGAACTACTGTGGCTCATATACGCATGCGCGCCTAATGTTTGTAAGGCTGAAACATTCGTACAATGTAATAACACTGGAAAACGTTCTGATTGGTCTAAACGAGTGAAACAGCAGAACTCATCAACCGTGAAAAGCATTATAAGTAAAACGAGGTGTGAGGTCGTTTACAATTGCCTTCCTCACTGAGTAAACAAAGTAGTATATGCTTATCAGCGTGCCAGGCTCTCTGAAAAACATCTACTTTCCATCCTGGAAATGACACCCTCATTTCATTCTCCAGAGAGTCTAGCTGTATAATGCAATTCTTTATTTTCAGAGGAGATAACTATGACTAAGTGTATTTTACACCTCTTCTTCTTCTGTAATTAAATAGTTCAGTCATATACTTGGCTGACTACGTGATAAGAAACAGAACTATTTTTTGTAGCCCTGGAACCAGCAGATCAAGTGCAATTAATTTATAATTAGCTTATAACGGGTGATTCAAAAAGAGCGCCGGTTTTTAAACGGCTGGTAAATTTTTGTTTATCGGTTGGCAACATTGTTAGACCTCATTTCTATTTCGGAGAACATTCCGATTGACGATTCAGTTGTAGTTTATCTTGTTCGCAGTGTAGTACTCTCGCAGTCTATGTCTAACCATGGAGAAGTTTACTATTGCACAACGAGTGTTAATCGTCAAAACATTTTACCAGAGTGGAGAGAGTTATGCGGCTACTGTCAGGCGACTTCGCGGTACTCTAGGACGTAATGAAGCACCGAATGAATCAACAGTTCGCAGGCTCATGAAAAAGTTTTTTGAGACGGGTTCAACAGTCGACCTTAAAAGTTCTGGACGTCGTCGTTCTGGCCGAACTGAGCAGAACGTTGCGTTGGTTAGTGACAGTGTGGCTGTTAGCCCAGCAAAATCAATACGTCGCCGTTCTCAACAATTGGGTTTACGATGTTCTTCTGTACGGAGAATTCTTCGGTACGATCTCCAATATCACCCGTATAAAATTCAGTTTCTGCACGAGAAACAATGTTGTTGCTCCGTGAACGGTTCCAGGATCGCATCATTTCTCGTAATTCCGACCATCAATGGCCACCAAGGTCGTGTGACTTGACGCCTTGTGACTTTCATCTTTGGGGTCATCTGAAGTCATTGGTGTATGCCAATAAACCCCGAAACATCAATGACTTGAAGGAGGAAATTCGACGGGTTATCGGGCAAATGGAAGTCGAAACTTGTCGTGCAGTAATATCCAATTTCATGGACAGAGTTGATGCGTGCCAGCGCAGTAGAGGAGGACACATGCATGACATCATTTTTCATACATGAAATCGGAAGGTAAGATGAACTTGTTGATGTATTTATTTTCAGTTTTTCAATAAAATAAATCTCTTAATTTGATATATCAAAACCGGCGCTCTTTTTGAATCACCCTATATATTATAATTATCAATTTAATTGTAGTGATTGTATTTTATTAATAAATTAGAGTAACATTATTAATTCTAATTTATAGTGTGTAATAAATACTTTTAAAAACGACAGTTTATTAATTATTTATTTTACCCAGATTCCGAAACGGACCTTAGCGATGTGTCACAGTATTACATCCCTAAATACCCAATAATAACGAATCAATATAATGATTCTATTTGTGTGTACATATATAACACGCTTATAATACAAATGTAGTAAATATGAGTAGATTAAGCGAACCATTTTGAGTTTAATTCGGTTGGAAGATAAACAATATGGTTTATAAAGTATTAAATCTCATTAATAAAACGATTTAACTCTTCCTGTTATTGGTCAGTTGGATTAATTTTTAATTTCTACTCCTACTAAAGCTTAAAATTAAAAATTATAGCATCATTAAAAAGTAAATTTAATCGTGAAAATGATCAAACGGTTGTTTTTGTAAAACAATAGGAATTGTTCAACTGAAACCTCAAAATTGTCCCTATAGGAAATCCACGGAATCCCTCGGGAATATAGATGAAATCATAAACTCTTTATGAACATGAGTAATTTTTAATTATAAAAAATCTGGTATAAACACTCACACAACTTTATCTTGCCAACGTAAATAATGAACAATATAACCTAATATTAGTAATAAAACATAAGAAATAAACAAAATAATTAATCTCAAAAACATAACCTCATTTTAATCATGAGTGAATGATGCAAAATGAAAATCAACCTTAGTTTGGCTTAATAATACTACGAAAAATCACTCTTTCACGCTAACTTAGGCTCTGTAGAGAAAAATGCCTAAATTAAAAGTTGTAATTCTTTTAATTTTCTATAAACTTTAATATTATACTTTTGTCGTAAAATGCATACCAAGGCCGAAATCTTAAAAAATCAATTTTTTACAGATTTTAATGAAAAAACAAAACAGAATATCACTAATTACCGCTAAACTAAGCGTTTAACAAAGAAATGTTTAAAATGAAAGTTGTAGATTTTTTAACTGTCTACAACTTTAATAATACACTTTTGCCCTAAAATACATATTAAGGTCACAATCGTAAAAGGTTGGCTATATTTTAAAATAGGTTAGGGTAATTGAAGAATAATTTTATCAGTAGTTAGGTAATTTAGTTAGTATTTATTATTCATTTAATATTTATTGTAAGTAAAGGATCGATAGTTTTTTTAGTTTCTCTTGCCTATATTAATATATAGGAAGGAAAGTATTGTTTTCATGTCGAGTTTTCACCTGATCCCCTAAACCCTAAGTTTTCAGACCCCCTAAACTCAAAAAACATGTTTTTAGCGATTGGTCTCTGTGTGTGTGTGTGTGTGTGTGTGTGTGTGTGTGTGTGTGTGTGTGTGTGTGTGTGTGTGTGTGTGTGTGAACAGAATATCTCAAGAACGAAACATCGTACGAACTTCAAACTTGAAACTTAAGTAACATACCACTACCGGACCCGACACGAACATTTTCATCAAAATCGGTCGACTGGAAGTAGTAGTTTGTTCGTGTAATTTTTCTCTTTTTTGCATTTTTTTTAAAAACTGGTCCTACGATTTTTTTTAAAAATCGCCTGGTTTACTAAATTTTTTATGCTCAAGTTACAGTAGGCGCCATGTTTGGTGAAATTCTTGGTGAGGGGGTTTTCACGTAAGGAAATTGTAAAATAAAAATAACCACCAAAAACCATGAAATCAACCAAGTAATTTTTAATTATTAAAAATTATAATAATTTACTTGGTAGAAAATAACCAAGAAAAATGCATACTAAAAAAAAATGCATACTAAGTAAATGCATTACTAAGGCTCGACGAGCCTTAGTAATGAGCCTTAGTATGCATTTAAAAAGATTACGGTTTTAATATGCATTTTAGCGCAAAAATGTATATAATAAAAAATGTAGAGAAGTTTAAATCCTAAACTTTTATTTGAAACATTTTTTGTATAACGCTTAGTTTACCGGTAATTAGCGATTTTCTGTTTTTTTTCTCACGAAAACGTGTGCAAAATAGATTTTTTAAAGATTTCGGCCTTAGTATGCATTTAACGACAAAAGTGTATATAATCAAATTTATAGGAAATTGAAAGATCTACAACTTTTATTTAAACCATTTTTCTCTGCTGAACCTAGTTTAGCGTGAAAGAGTGATTATCCGTATTTTTAAGCCAAACTGAGGTCGATTTTCATTTTGCGCCTTTCACTCATGATTAAAATAAGGTTATGTTTTTGTTTATTTCTAATGTTTTATTACTAATGTTAAATTATATTGGTCATTATTTGCATTGGTAAGAGAAAGTTGTGTGAGTGTTTCACACCAGATTTTTCATTTATTTCTCATGCTCTGCTGACAGAGCTGGCGCCGAACAATTTTTATTAATTATTTTTTTAGTTCACAATAAAGTATTTGCCCAACGGACGAAGTTGAAGGTGGTATACGATATAATTGATACAAGTAAACCTATCTAATTTTAAAAGTACGTAATATTATTGTGTGTGTTTGGCTAAGAATTTATAAATGAACGACTAGAATTTCTGTGGAGAATTCATATTTACTGAAGCGAATGGACCGACCGACGGATTAGAGTAGAGGTTTAATTATTTTTATTTCCACTTTATTCCATAATAGGTTTCGTTTTCACTGAACCGTACCTAATTCGAATAGCTCATCAAAACAATTGAAAAAAACAACGCTAAATTTATTTCTGTTAAAATAAAGGTTATTTAGGGAACCGTGAAGCCTAGCTAAAATTAAATTTCAATCTATATGAATAAAATTGTGATTTTGTCTGTAGAATCTTTTTCAAAATGCCACAAATTTTGTTTTTACAACGGATCTACCAAGTAAATACTAAAAATTAGTTTATCAGTAGTTTGTGTGTTATAGCAACACGCAAAAACACCGCTGAGTTAAATTCCATGAATTTCGGAAGTGGGATTTCGGACATGTACAGAATGAAGATAGGTATATTTTTACTTTCTCGTGCCTATATAAATATATAGGAAGGAAAGTATTGTTTTCATGTCAAATTTCGAAATTGATTTTTCACCGAATCTACACGTTTTCAGACCCCCTGACCCCAAAAAACATGTTTTTAGCGATTGGTCTGTGTGTGTGGGTGTGTGTGTGTGATAGTGTGAACAGAATATCTCAAGAACGGAACATTGTACGAACTTGAAACTTAAGTTAGATACAACTACCGGACCGGACACGAACATTTTCATCAAAATCGGTCAACCAGAAGTAGTACCTAGTTTATTCGTGTAATTTTTCACTATT
Organism: Catonia carolina; assembly: GCA_035578175.1. NCBI lineage: Eukaryota > Metazoa > Arthropoda > Insecta > Hemiptera > Achilidae > Catonia > Catonia carolina. The sequence continues at coordinate 65,096,185 of JAQMRL010000004.1, read as the reverse complement.
TTGCGATTTTCTCAAAACCGGGTCGTAAGTTTTTTTTTTAAATCGCCTCGTTTACTAAATTTTTTATGCTCTACAAGATAGGGTACGCGCCATGTCAACTGAACTCTTGTGGAGGCTGTTTTCTCGTACAAAAATAATGTTTTAAGTTTGCGGCTTTGATATGAATTTTAGCACAAAAATGTATAATCAAAATTGTAGAGAATTTAAAATCCTACAATTATTTTTAAAAATGTTTTTGTATAACGCTTAGTTTATCGGTAATTAGCAATTTTCTGTTTATTTTTCATGAAAATCTGTAAAAAATTTGATTTTTTAAGATTTCAGCCTTAGTACGCATTTAAGTACAAAAGTGTATATAATTAAATTTTTAGGAAATTAAACGACCTACTACTTTTATTTAGAGCATTTTTCTCTTCAGAGCCTATATTGGCAATAGAAATTTGTGTGTTCCACACTATATTTTTACTTTCTCTTGCCTAAATGAATATAGAAAGGAAAGTATTGTTTTCATGTCAATTTTTCAAAATTTAGTTTTCACACCGGATCTACACGTTTTTAGACCCCCTGAACCCAAAAAACATGTTTTTAGCGATTGTTCTGTGTGTGTGTGTATGTGCGCGCGCGCGCGCGCACCTACCTCTACCTCTTTTGTTCTTAAATAGTTCAGTCATATATTTGGCTAACTATAGGGTGATTCAAAAAGAGCGCCGGTTTTGATATATCAAATTAAGAGATTTATTTTATTGAAAAACTGAAAATAAATACATCAACAAGTTCATCTTACCTTCCGATTTCATGTATGAAAAATGATGTCATGCATGTGTCCTCCTCTACTGCGCTGGCACGCATCAACTCTGTCCATGAAATTGGATATTACTGCACGACAAGTTTCGACTTCCATTTGCCCGATAACCCGTCGAATTTCCTCCTTCAAGTCATTAATGTTTCGGGGTTTATTGGCATACACCAATGACTTCAGATGACCCCAAAGATGAAAGTCACAAGGCGTCAATTTTGTTTGCGAAGGTGTCATCATCCTGCCGTTTTCTCAATACCCAGTCAACAAACTGTCGTCTCTTCTGGTGGTCTGCCACTTTCAAATGTTGCGTCAACTGAATTTTATACGGGTGATATTGGAGATCGTACCGAAGAATTCTCCGTACAGAAGAACATCGTAAACCCAATTGTTGAGAACGGCGACGTATTGATTTTGCTGGGCTAACAGCCACACTGTCACGAACCAACGCAACGTTCTGCTCAGTTCGGCCAGAACGACGACGTCCAGAACTTTTAAGGTCGACTGTTGAACCCGTCTCAAAAAACTTTTTCATGAGCCTGCGAACTGTTGATTCATTCGGTGCTTCATTACGTCCTATAGTACCGCGAAGTCGCCTGACAGTAGCCGCATAACTCTCTCCACTCTGGTAAAATGTTTTGACGATTAACACTCGTTGTGCAATAGTAAACTTCTCCATGGTTAGACACAGACTGCGAGAGTACTACACTGCGAACAAGAGAAACTACAACTGAATCGTCAATCGGAATGTTCTTCGAAATAGAAATGAGGTCTAACAATGTTGCCAACCGATAAACAAAAATTTACCAGCCGTTTAAAAACCGGCGCTCTTTTTGAATCACCCGTTATATGATAAGAACTATTTTTTATAGCCCTGAAACCAACAGATCGAGTAGCCCTACGATTAATTTAACACTCCACCTGCCCGTTATGGCCAATTAATATATGTTGTTTAGGTCATCAGCCGAAAGACTGGTTTGAACCTGTAGAGGCTTTACTAATTAAGACAAGGAGTGAGGTGGTTTACCATGCCTTCCTCACTGAGTGGAAAAGTACGCTTACCAGCACGCCGGGCCCTCTGAAAAACAAATATTTTCCACTCTGCAAATGAAACCTTCACTTCATTCACTACAGGGTCTGGCTGTATAATGAAATTCATTACTTTCAGAGGTAATAACTCTGATTAGTGTCTTTTACACCTCTACCTCTTCTGTTCTTAAATGATTCAGTCATTTAATTGGCTGACCATGTGATAAGAAACAAAACTATTTATTTTAGCCCTGCAACGAACAGATTGAGTGTAAATAATTTGACACTCCACCTGTCTGTTATGGGCAGAATTAATATATTCTATGAATCAAATTACTGACATAATTTATAACGAAATTTTAACCCTAAGTCTGTTATCTTTGTTATTGAAAATCTAAGACTTCACTGAACACTTAATTACTGAGAAGAATCAAATAAGAAGGTAAACTGCATGATGGGAGAATCACGATGCATAAGTTGCCAAGGGCTAGCATAATCTTAAGTAAACATAGGTTTCCACTCAGTATCGCAGAATAGGATAAACTACCCCCTTCCCCATTTAACTTAGTAAGATCTCTAGAGATACAAGTCAGCTTTAGGGATGATAACTTAAACAATAACAAATGATGCTAAACATTAATTAATGTTGAATAAATTTACAAAACTGACCAAAACAATATTAAGATATTATATATTGATGACATTTAGGATAATTGCTTAATCAATTATGCTGTCTTCCATCCTCTTTCCGGATATTTCTCTCTTTGTCTTCACTGGCTTCTATTTTCACTAGATATTGCATTTAATGCTTCGGGGATTATTAATGATATTACAAACACAAACTAAGGACAATCAGATCCTTACGATTAACATAATACGAAAATTATCCTTAAGAGATAATACAATATTACAACGATTAGTGTATGTGCTCCAAGGTATTCCAAATAACATTACGTCTTAACTGATCTATTGTTAAATCTGTATTAGGTTAAGTATACCAATTTATATAATGTTATAAAAGTCATTAAGTTAAGTGTCTTGTATAATGTGGAAATGGAGTCGGTTGTTTTACTAAATGTATATCCTATTGTTCTTTACTTAAAGGCACATATCATGAACTTATAAATTACCAAATAAATGTTTATAACTCATTTTTACTTTCTCTTTCCTACAAGAATATATAGGAAGGAAAGTATTGTTTTCATGTCGACTTTTCGAAATCGAGTTTTCACCGGATGTACACGTTTTTAGACCCCTGAACGCAAAAAACATGTTTTTAGCGATTGGTTTGCGCGCTCGTGTGTGTGTTTTCCGGTCAACCGGAAGTAGTAGTTTATTCGTGTAATTTTTAACTTTTTGCAATTTTCTCAAAAACGCCTCCTACCATTTTTTTAAAAATCGCCTCATTTACTACATTTTTTATGCTCTACAAGATAGGGCACGCGCCATGGCTGCTAAAATTCTTGAAATGGATTCTTGGATGGTTATTTTTACGTAAAAAATAATTTTTTAAGATTGCGACGTTAATACTCATTTTAGAGCAAAAATTTATTTAATAAAATTGTAGAGAATTTTAAATCCTACAAGTTTCATTCAATACATTTTTTTGTATAACGTTTAGTTTAGCGGTAATTAGCGATTTTCTGTTTTTTTTCTTGAAAATGTGTAAAAAAATCAATATTTTAAGATTTCAGCCTTAGTATGCATTTTACGACAAAAGTAGATATAATCAAATTTATAGGAAATTAAAAGATCTAGAACTTTTACTTAGAGCATTTGTCTCTACAGAGCCTAGTTTAGCGTGAAAGAGTGAATTTCGTATTTTTAAGCCAAACAGGTTGATTTTCATTTTGCGGCTTTCACTCATGGTTAAATTAGGTTAATGTATATTGAGGTTAGTTTTTTGTTTATTTTCAATGTTATGTTATATTGTTAAATTTTTCCACTAGCAAGAGAAAGTCGTGTGAGTATTTAACACCAGACTTTTGAAAATAGTGAATTTTATGTATCAATAAAGATTGCTGTTGTTGTTAAGTTCAACAGGTGAAAGGCGGTTTTGAACTTCTAGAGGTTTTACTAAGTAAAAAGAAGAGTGAGGTGGTTTACCAATGCCTTTCTCACTGAGGACAATGGTAGCCTACGCTTATCAGCATGCCAGGCCCTCCTAAAAGCATCAACTCTGCACCCTGCAAACTACACCTATACTTCATTCACCAGAGGGTCTTCATTCACCGGATCTGGCTGTATAATAAAATTCATTACTTTCAGAGAAGATAACTCTGACTAGTGCTTTTACACCTCTACCTTTTCTGTTCTTAACCCTATAACCGGCAATAATATTTTTCAAGACCGGCAGAGAATTTCAAGCATATATGAGTCAGCGAACTGTAAAGAAATCATTAAAAATTTGCTATAAATCACAAACCTTATCACGTGACGTATCAAAATAACAAGAAAACTTAGTAAAAGAAAATGAATAGATTATTGAAATTTTAATCTGTCAGTTACGGATGCTGGAGCTATTTGAAAATAATTTTTAAATAAATATTTTTTTTAAATTTCAGATGACACTACTGTTTAAAACTTTCTTATGCTCTACTTTCAAAACTCATTACATACGAATCGTTACGTATAATGTTTATTTCAGAATAAAACACAAAAAACGATTTTATGTTCAAAACTGAAGAAAATATACACAAAAACACATCATGTAAACTAAGAAATAACTAAATTCAGCTGTAGGATAGTGTGGTTTTAACAGAGAAAGACAGGCAGAATAGGCAACTAAAACTCTTGTATTGCGTGAGTCCCAGCTCCGTGTAGTTGGAAGGAATGCAGTGCGTTGTTATAGTAGTAGGAGAATGAATGAGTTAGTAGTGTTTCTCAGCAGATGCGTTTGTAGTGGTAGCGTATACTAACTAAACTAAAAAAATATTCTTATCATCCGGGGCATTAATTTAACAAATACCTACCGGGTTATTAACTGGGTTGGATTCATAATATTTAACTTGTTAATTTATATCAAAATATGCAAATAAATAAATGTAATAAATACAAACAAATATATTAAATACGGTAACTTTAAAAACGAATGCTTTATATCAGAGTAATACAACAATCGTTCTCCCAGCATGCGTCACTCATTCATTATACCTCACCCGTACCCTTCACTCAGCAACTACACGGAGCTTGAAACCGCACAATATTATACCTAATAATTTACTTTAACCCACCGGGTTGGTCTAGAGGTAAAGTCGTCGCCAAAATTAGCTGATTTTCGGAGACGAAGGTTCCTGGTTCAAATCCTAGTAAAGGTAGTTACTTTTATACGGATTTGAATGCTAGTCAGTGGTTACCGGTGAACTTTGATGGTTGGGGTTCAATTAACCATACTCTCTCAGGAATGGTCGACCTGAGTCGGTACAAGACTACACCTCATTTACACGTCATAAATATCATCCTCATCTCATTGGGTCATGGGGTTGCTTATTGTTCTGAATTGAACAGATTGCAACGTACACAAATTAGGGATTACAAAAAAAAATAATTTACTTTATACATGACTAAACTATTGTACAAAACAGCAACGCTATCTGCAGATGAATTAAAAACTAAAACAACATTGCAATACTATGAGCAAATTCGATTTGGCGACGCGACCGGTTCAAGAACCGGTAACATCATCTCAAAATCGATAATTGCCGGATCTAGGGTTAAATAGTTCAGTCATACTGTATAAACACAGAGCAAGAGAAAATAATAAAAGAGGAATACAGGAAATTGGTGGTCTGTAACATACGATAATTCTACTGAAATTCTAAAACACTACTGATAATTTTAAAGCGGAAGGAGTTACGTGAAAATGTGAAGCTGACAAATTATTCAGAAATCCAAAATCAGAATAAATAATGTTAATTTATTATGAAAATATGATAACGCATGGAATAGTAATCAAAATGTTACAAGGTAACCGTTGCAAGTAACCTCAAAGCACCTCTGCACAATAACTTCATAAATACGCTATTATATCAATCATTCCGTTCTCCATTCTGTAAGATTAAACACAAGATATTCTGTTCTTAATATTACAAGTTCATATTGTTACATATTCATCTTTGTAATATTCTATAACATACAAAAGGCATTCAGTAATCTTTGAACGTAATAAGCTTTGTTCAAAATGCTACCATGTTAAATTTTATGAATAGCTTATTATTATCGGTGAATATTAAATAAATTTTGAATATTTTGATTGTGTATTTAAATGGACTTTAGATTATTATAACGCTTATTCTAGGTTCTTTTGGGATAAGGTTATTAACAAATGATTTAAATTCCTTTTAATCATATATGGTCAAGGAGTGGATTTTACTTTTCTTGCCTATATAAATACATAGGAAGGAAAGTATTGTTTTCATGTCGATTTTTTGAAATCGAGTTTTCACCGGATCCTCACGTTTTCAGACCCCCCAGAAACCAAAAAACATGTTTTTAGCGATTGGTCTGTGTGTGCGTGCGTGCGTGCGTGCGTGCGCGTGTGTGTGTGTGCGTGTGTGTGTGTGTGTGTGTGTGTGCGTGTGTGTGTATGTGTGTGAACAGAATATTATCAAGAACGGAACATCGTACAAAGTTCAAACTTGATACTTAAGTTAGGTACTACTAGAGGACCTGACACAAAAATTTTCATCAAAATCGGTCAACCGAAAGTAGTAGTTTATTCATGTAATTTTTCACTTTTTTGCGATTTTCTCAAAAACTGCTCCTACGATTTTTTTAAATCGCCTCATTTACTAAATTTTTCACGCTCTAAAAGATAGGGTAGACGCCATGTCTGCTGAAATTTTTGGGGAGGCTGTTTCTCTTAAAATTTTTTTTTTTTTACGATTGCGGCTTTAATATGCATTTTAGCGCAAAAATGTATATAATAAAAATGGAGCCGGGATCTCATCAATTAACCTAGTTCTGTAAATTGACTATCCATTACAGTATTCTAAATGATGCACTTATCTATTCACGTCGGAGTTCTGTCACTGTATTGTCTCCACTCACGTTTGTCATGTTGATTTTTTCCAAATTTTGTGTTATCACATTCACTGATTGTTTGCAACAGATTGTGAATTTCCTAAATAAAAGAAAAAACTGTAAGTATGAAAAAGTAGATTTATTTACACATTTGAAAAATTTTCTTGTAAAAGTTGAATTTTTCAAAATCCTTTCTTACGAAGCACCTATGATTTAAATGAAACCAATTTACCAAATTTGAAGTTTTTAGCTCATGTGGTTGTGGAGATTTCGTAAATAAATAGACTTTGCTTTTACAATATAAGTTATAAATAAAACTGATTGTGAAAAATGAAGTTAAACGTGCGTTGTAAAACAATATTCTCACATTAATAAATTGAACATAATATTTTTCAATGATTGAAATAAGTAGCTCTACAATAACTATCATTTTAAATTCTATAAACATTTTATATAATACGGTTTGTAAGATTCATTTTGAGTTCAGTATCCCCTAATATAAAATAGAAATGATCATTTACTGATATGTTTTTTATATTTTATTTTTAAATAAAGTGAAATCTTCAATCACGTACAGTTCGTTTCAATCTGTAATCATCTTCTCTTAAACTTTCAATAGTGGTTTTGCTCTATCGACCATTTTATATAAAATGTATCCAGAATGGAATCACCTAAAATAAGAATGAAAATATTTTTGTGATGTGATCAGGTTAAGAATATCCTTGTAACTGGGTCATCCTGTTTTCTCTTATAGAAATTATTCTTTTTAAGTACGTTACGGTTTTATCGCCTTGTTTCTGATTCGGTTTACAAATTTGTAACTATTTTTTACTAGTACTTTTACTTCATGCATTTAAATTGGATAAATATTTTCACAATCCAATATACGTTTTATTTTGGTGGAGTCTATCATTCCCTACGCCAAATGATGTATTATTCATCGTTTTTGTAAATTACCAACTTTCAAGAATGAATGGGCCAGTTAAGAAAATTGTTCTTATTCTTTCTCTACTTCTACGTTTCTCCTTACCTCTACTTCTTCTCCTTCTTCAACTCCTTTCTTTCTTTCCTCTTCTCTTCTTTTTCTTTCCTTTTCTTTCTACTTTTTTTTATTGCCGGCCGCATTGGCGTAGTTGGTAACGTGCACGCCTCTCATCATGTGGTCTTGGGTTCGAATCCCATTCAGGCACGGCATATTTTCGTACGTTACAAAAAAAATAATTTCATCCTTCACCGTCTGCATTAGCAGTAATTGCAGAACAGTCGGACGTTAAAACAAAAAAAAAAAAAAAATTATTGCTCTATCTCTTTCTCCTCCTCCTCCTCCTCCTCCACCACCTCCTCCTTTTCCTACTCCTTCCTTCTCCTTCTCATTTTTCTTCTCTTTCTCTTTCTTGTTCTTCTTTTTCTCCTACTTTTCTTCTTCTTTTTGTTCTCCTTCTATTGTCCTCCTACCCCTCCTTCTCCTTCTTTTTCCGTTTTTCTTCTTCTTGCTCTTCCCCTTCGTTTTGTCCTCTTCACCCGCCTCCATCGTCTTACTTCCTTCTTATTCTTAAGCTTGTTCTTCTTTGCCTCTCCTTCTTTTTCTATTTCTCTTTCTTATTCTCCTTCTCCTATTTTTCTTCTTCCCACCTCCTACATCTCCTTTTCCTTCTTTTTCTTTTGTCTTTTCCTGTTTTCTTCTTCTTTTTGTCCTCTTCCTTCTTCTTCTTTTCATTTTTTTTCTCATGTATTTTTCCTTTTCTTTTTCTTCTTCATAATCTTCTTCTCCTTCTTTTCACTTGTCTTTCTTCTTCTTTTTCTTCTTCTTTTTGTCCTCCTCCTTCTGCTCCTTCGTCTTATTCTCCTTCTTTTTCTTTTAGTCTTTCTTATTATTCTCCTTCTTCTTCCCTTATTGTTCTCATTCTTCCTCCTTCTTTTTCTCTTCTGTTCTCCCTTCATATTCTTCCTCTTTTACCCAATCCTCATCTTTTACTTCCTTTCTTTCCTCGTCTTCTTCTAAGGTAAAAAATTCCTTCGAAAATAACAAAAAAAAATATTGTAAAAATATAATTTTTCATTTCTTTATACATACTACTCATACGACGGAAACCTAAGAATTAATTTTAAAATATTAAAAATCGTACAATAACAAAAGGAAAACCATTTAATAGAGAATAAAACGTAGAATACCGTATTTTAAGTTAAAAAACAAGCAAATTAATTTTTTTCTAATTTTCAGTAATAAGTTTCCTAAGTAAACTGTATTGTTACTTTCAGCGGACAAATACAGTGAATCTAAAAACAATGAAAATTATAAATAAACAAATTATCTATAAACGTATTTGTAAAATAACTTCCGAATAATTACAACGGTGCTAATAAACTAGAACATAGATAATCTGAAAATAACATGGTAAATTTAAACAATAGAGAATTTGTAATGAATAGATACCTCTACAGTTCTAGCTGTATAAAAAGCTATATTGTTATGTACTCAGTACAGTGTTGACTTCACAAAAAGAAAAGTTGACTACAAAAGTACTCAGCTAGAATACAGTGCGGTATTAAAAGTGATTCTCCTTTGAAAAACAAGTTTTTTCCTGTGAAAAGTTGTACTTTAGTTATTCGTTCTTGAATGGCATGCAAAAAGTTTACCGGTTTTGGATTATAAATTTTAATTTTGTACTTGAGAAAGTGTGGAGAAAAGTTGGTTTGCTGCTCTACTATTTTATTGGAATAAGTTGTGGTTCCTTACTTTTTACGTAAATTTTATTTTTTATCTTCATTATTATTATTTTAATAATGATGATTTTTTCGTTTTTATGAGTACGGGCTAAAAAATATTATACAGTACTTTGGAATTACGTCAAGAAATACTTGAATAACAAAGAAAAATACAAGGCATAAATAAACATAAAAATTTGGTGTGAATCACTCACATGACTTTCTCTTGCCAATGCAAATAATGAGCAATATAATCTAACATTAGTAATAAAACATCATAAAAAAACAAAAACTAACCTCAAAAAACATAACCATATTTTAATCATGAGTGAAAGATGCAAAATGAAAATCAACTGAGGTTGATTTTCATTTCAGTTTGGCTTAAAAATACGGAAAATCACTCTTTCACGCTAAACTAGGCTCTGTAGAGAAAAATGCTATGAATAAAAGTTGTAGATCGTTAATTTTCTATAAATTTGATTATAAACTTTTATCGTAAAATGCATACTAAAACTGAAATCTTTAGAAAATCGATTTTTTACAAATTTTCGTGAAAAAAATAAAATCGCTAATTTCCGCTAAACTAAGCGTTATACAAATAAATGTTTAAAATAAAAGTTGTAGGACTCTAAATTTTCTAAAACTTTTATTATATATACATTTTGCGCTAAAATGCATATTAAAGCCGCAATCTTAAAAAAAATAATTTTTTTACGAGAAACAGCCTCCCCAAAAATTTCAGCAGACATGGCGCCCATCCTATCTTGTCACAAAAAATGTAGTAAATAAGGTGATTTAAATAAAATCTTTGAAGCCGCTTTTGAGAAAATTGCAAAAAAGTGAAAAATTACACGAATAAATTACTACTTCCGGTTAACCGATTTTCATGAAAATGTTTGTTTCGGGTCCTCTAGTAGTACCTAACTTCAGTATCAAGTTACAACTTCGTACGATGTTCCGCTCTTGAGACATTCTGTTCTCACACACACACACACACACAGACCAATCGCTAAAAACATGTTTTTTGGGTTCTGGGGGTCTAAAAACGTGTAGATTCGGTGAAAACTCCATTTCAAAAAATCGACATGAAAACAATACTCTCCTTCATATATATTCATGAAGGCAAGAGAAAGTAAAAATCTGGTGTGAATCACTTCAAATGACTTTCTCTTGCCAATGCAAATAATGATTAATATACCTGACGTTAGTAATAAAACATTAAAATTAAACAAAATAACTAACCTCAAAAAACGTAACCTAATTTTAATCATGAGTGAAAGACGCAAAATGAAAATCAACGTTATTTTGGCTTAATAACAAAGAAAATCATGGAAAATTGTAAAAACATTTACTGGTCGTGCACAGCTGCTCAGTTGAAAATTTATATAGAAAAGTGTATAACGAATTAAAAATTACTTATAATGCTATATAAAATTATTTAGTGAATGTGTAAAAATTAATAATAATTTTAAATCGTTCGATTAATTGGATAAATTGCTACGTTTCATTGAATCAAGGAAAAAACACTTTTTAAATGAAAATTAATGGCTTATTATTTCAAGTAATCTCACATAATGATGGTCGAATTATATCAGAATAAAATCCCTGAATATTTGTAATGCAGGTATTAAATTATTTTGGAAATGCGTAAATCCCGTAATATTTTATAGGATTAGGAATTAATTAATGACAGATTTCTGTTTGTTTTGGAATTCATTTTTTTTGTACATTTAGGTGCTGTATAATTTTGAATTTTCAAATGGTCTTTTTAAAATTATGATCACATTGATAGAACGTATCATTACATTGTTATTATAATTTAAATTATCCATATATTTTTTACTTTCTCTTGCCTATATGAATATACTGGAAGGAAAGTATTGCTTCATGTCGATTTTTTCTAATCACCGTTTGTTTGTTGACGTTCCCAGACGTCCTGATCCCAAAAAACATGTTTTTAGCGTTTAGTCTGGGTGTGTGTGTCTATCTGTGTGTGTGAACAAAAAAAATTTTAAGAACGGAACATCGTACGAACTTGAAACTTAAAACTTAATTCAGGTACTACTAGAGGACCCGACATGAACATTTTCATTAAAATCGATCAACCGGAAGTAGTAGTTTATTCGTGTAATTTTTCACTGTTTTGCGATTTTCTCAAAAACGGCTCGTACAATTTTTTTTAAAATTGCCTCATTTACAACATTTTTTATGCTCTAAAAGTTAGGGTAGGCGCCATGTCAGCTGAAATTCTTGAGAAGGCGGTACTTTTGTAAAAAAAATGGTTTTTTAAGATTGCGGCTTTAAATGCATTTTAGTGCAAAAATTATACAATAAAAGTTGTAGAGAATTTAAAATCCTACAACTTTTTTTCAAACAATTTTTTTTAACGCTTAGTTTAGCGGTAATTAGCAATTGTTTTACGAAAATGTATAAAAAATCGATTTTTTTAAAAGATTTCAGCCTTAGTATGCATTTTACAACAAAAGTGTAATCAAATTTATAAGAAGTTAAAAGATCTACAACTTTTATTTAGAGAATTTTTCTCTACAGAGCCTAGTTTAGCGTAAAAGAGTGATTTTCCGTATTTTTAAGCAAAGCTGAGGTTGATTTTCATTTTGCATCATTCACTTATGATTAAAATAAGGTTATGTTTTTGAGGTTAGTTTTTTATTTTTAATATTTTATTACTAATATTAGGTAATATTGTTCATTATATGCATTGGCAAGAGAAAGTCATGTTAGTGTTTCACACCAGATTTTTTTCTTATAACTTTTTATAAAGTATTACGTATGTAAAATAATTTCAATGAATTTAACTCTTGGTGCTATTTTTTGCAAGTAATACTCAAAAACCGTTTGTTTGAACTTGCGGTTTAAAGTATAGAAGTTTAATTACTTCATTTAACATAGAAATAGTACAGAGAGTTCAGGAAAATTGCCTGATAATGATTATTGGAGCCCGATGGTATGTAATCAATAAAATATTACACAGCGATATTTATGTAAATATGCCCCTTTTATCCGGATTGACCCTATGGATTACGTTGCAAATTAATTTCTCATGGCATTTATTAATCCTTTGCCAGTAACCGACCACTCTTTCAAAGTGTCCTTTTTTTCTGTCTATGGTATATCTGAGTTTTTTGAATGTCTTTGTTACCTGCAATTCATTACCCCACTATTTTACTTCTAGATTAATTTCTATCCCGAGTTTAATTTTCCCTTATTTATTTTTCTGTAAAATGCTTTGTGTATTTTTCAAACAAACATTTTGGTTTTTTGAAAAGTTTAAGACACATTCCGGGAATCTTCTGTTTTTTAGACTTGAAAAATGTATTCATAAAACAAATCTAGTGTGAAACACTCGCATGACTTTCTCTTGCCAACGTAAATAATTAATCATATAACCTATATTTAAACATAATTATGTAAGCAATGTAAAATGAAAAAACATAACCTAATTTTAATCATGAGTCTTCATGAGTCTTTTAATCATGACTACAAGAAAATCGATCTCTCTTGGATTTAAAAATGCAGAAAATTCCTAATTGATGTTAATCAAAGCTTGAAATAAACATGGTTCAGGTTATTTTAATTTTCTAAAACTTTAATTATATACACTCTTACCCTTAAATTTATATTAAAGCCGCAATCTTCAAAAAAAGTTTTCTACGAGATCATAGCCCCCTCAAAAATTTCAGCAATCACGACGCTTACCCTATCTTGTAGAACACAAAAAATGTAGTACCTAAATGAGGTGGTTTTAAAAAATCATATAAGCCGTTTTTGAGAAAATCACAAAAAGTGAAAATTTTATGAAGAAACTACTATTTTCGGTGACTGATTTTGATGAAAATGTTCGTGTCAGGTTTTCTCAAACTAACTTAGTTTCAAGTTTCAACATCGAACAGATTTCACGTTTATGAGATATTTTGTTCACAAACGCAAGCGTGCACACTCACGCGCATTAAGAACAATCAGTAAAATGGTTTTTTTTGTTTCAGAGGCTCTGAAATTTAGTGTTTCCGGTGAAAACACGATTTCGGAAAATCGACATGAAAACAATATTTCCTTTCTTATACTTCATACAGGGTAAGAAAAACTAATAACCCCTTATCCTTATTAATAAATTGGTTTTCGTGTTTCTGTTGTACAAACGTAAACAGAGACTCATTTTAAAATAATTATTAAATGTCTTCTTTATTCATTACATTAGCCTTCTTGACATGTAACAGGCACGCTTACAAAATTCTCCTACATTCTGGGGGGTAGAAAAAAGAACGAAAAAATATCAAATATTCAGAAAAATTTGAAATAAATTTTTAACGGTTCCATATACCTGAAATTGTACTGAACTAAAAATGTACGTTACCATTTTTTCTATTATGTAAGTGCATTTACAGTAAATGTTTTTTGTCTTTTATGACCACAATAGATCACTTTAGACAAATTTAGAAAGCTTCTTCCTATTCATATTTCTTAGCTTCCATATTTCTTAGCTGTCAGTATGCCTTCATTGGGGCTGATCTTGCTTGCCGAACTTCCTCTGAAACGACCGGTTTCTTCCTGCTTAAGTTTGTTCTTCCATCTGATTTTGTTTCAAATCTACTTTCCTTATTTCTAAAGATTTTTAATATTTCTGTTTTGTTTTCTAAATCATCGAAAATTAATCCGAGTTCGATCATGTTTTCTTTAACATTTCGGATCCATGCACCTGATGTTACCATTGGAAAGAGTTTTCTAATCATCTTGTTTAAAATTCTTAGGTGTTCTGATTAGATGTCCAACAAAATATATCTTTTTCTTCCTTATTGTATCTGTTATGGGTTTGTTTTCTTCAAAGAATTTTTTGTTTGTAAGAATTCTCCATTACCCATCTACTTTGTTTTTCTTTCCTACGCAGGTTCTTAGGATTCGTCTTTCGAGTTTAAGGACATACATTTTATAAATTAAAAAAGAATGTTTTTTTAAATGGTAGTACACACCCAGTTTTGCACCTCTCGACCAACTCTCTTCTTTCCGCAGACAAATAGTCGGTTTTGGAGGGCCTGGCATGCTGATAAGTATACTTTTCCACTCAATGAGGAAGACAATAATAAACTATCTTACTCCTTGTTTTACTTAGTAAAACCTCTAGAGGTTCAAACCAACCTTTTGTCTTATGATCTAAACAACATATAATTCTTACGTTAAAAATAAATAAATAATTTATTGAAGTTAATGTAATTTTATATTATGTATCACCAATAAATTAACTGGTAACTATTACATAAAACAATAGTAAAACCAAATAATTATGCACAATTACATCAGGTTAAAATAAATTTAATGATTCAGTAATAAAAATACAATTAGAAAACCATGATGACACTTTTATTTTAATCGTTATCATCCCTCGTATTTCTATTTAAAGTTAGATGCAGGTGTTGAAGTAATGTTCAACAGCTTTCATGTTAATGTTGTACGGATAAAATTTATGTCATTTTGGTGTCACAATTTCATTGGACTACATTTTACAACTTAATGGAAAGTAAATTAGTTTAGTGAACGTGTAAGATGTTAATAAAAAAATCATTGGCCTTCTAAAATGTAATAACAGGTTGAAAATAATTTATGTTTTTTTGTAAAATACTATACTAAATTTTGGGTATTAATTGATAAATGTATTATCAATTAATTTTAAGACATGAGATGTAATTATTTAAATTAAATGCTTTTAACTTCAATTAGTCTCTAATCTTCCTCCTGTTATTAAACTAACGTTTGAAAGTTTCAAGAGAAGATGGATTTCCCTCTGAAAAGTTTCATTATAAGATGCATTATATTAAACTAATAAATGGCATATATTATGAATTATTTGTTTTACTTTTTACTTTCTCTGGCCTATATGAATATATAGAAAGGAAAGTATTGTTTTCATGTCGAATTTTTGAAATTGAGTTTTCACCAGATATACACGTTTTCAGACCTACTAAACCCAAAAAACATGTTTTAGCAATTGGTCTGCGCGCGCGCGCGCGCGTGTGTGTGTGTTAAGGGGATCAGGTCGTAGCTATCTTTTGCATGTAAAATTAGCCATTTTTGGTACACTTTGCAAAAAAAGTATTAATCCAATGGTAACCAAATTTTGACAGCATGTTTTATGCATGCTTTTTTTACAATGCTAAGAAGTAAAAATGTGTTTCATTAAATAGTTATTTTGTTAAAAACTTTTTTTCAGCAGCTAAAAATTTATGAAAAAAACCGATTAATAAATTCAGTATAATTTTTTCTAGTTATAGCAACACAATTATACTCCTTATTGTTACAGATAATATCAAAATAAACAAATGTGCCAGTTTTCATTCTAATCGGTCCAGTAATTTTTGAGAAAATTGTACCGAAGTAAAAAACAACTGAATTTTCGGAAAACGCAAAAAGAAAATTATATTGTATAACTTGCATACATGTACTTGCATACTTGTATAACATGCTAATGAGCTTCGTAACCATAGTCTGGGTTATCAGGATCTTTTTTATTTTCAGCTTCTCTTCTTCTACCATCTCCCCTTGCTTTGTTACGCTTTTCCCTTTCACGTAATGCCTTTTCAGCTTTGGTCATACGCTCGATATCTTGCGATAATAATCCCATTACATTATTAGCCCCACAGTTACCACATAATTTTTCTAACACTTTTACCTTTCCTAATATTCCATCATTATAACAGATAACTGCATCATACACTCCCAGTTTTAGTGCAGCTAAACCTACAAAATTACTTTTTGAAACTTTTGTCCAGATCATGTTATTGAAAGACTCATTCTGGTTTTGAGTTTTCCATGAAAACATTTCTACAATAAATTAGTATCAGCTAAATCTCTGAATGTAGGTTTTATTACCTCCATCACAGCCTCTGGTAAACTGCTTGTTTGTGGAAGTTGTTTTTGAAGTGCTTTGCTTTTATTATAACTACACCATGATGTTTCGCCTGTCGGACATAGCCAGTGCATGGGATTTTTCAACATAGAGGCGTGTAATGAGAATAATGTGTGGTAACCCAAGAGGCAACCTCCACTAGATTATGTAATGTGAAGACGAAGCCTTCACCAGATTTCGCATGGCAAAGTAAGGTGCTAGACATCAAACTAAGTAAGGAGGAATATCCACCGAAGTAGACGACAACCACCATACTAAGTAAGAGGTACAAGCACAGCGAACTTCACCAGACAAAATGTAGTGTAGCAACAGACTAAAAAAAGAAAGTAACGGCTCAACTGTGTTTCACCAGACACTGAAATGAAAACACAGCCAAACTGGTACTTTAGGGGCATAGAAAAACCTCCACCACTCTGCCTAAGGAAAACGGCAATAGGATTCGGCAGAGAAAATCCAAATTTCCATTCTCTGAATCTATGCAAAGCATACCCAGAAATTCTAGCAGGTAGAGCAAAAACTCGCTGTTGGAAAAGCGAAGGTGTGATTTAAAAATCAATCTCGGGTCTAAGAATGAAAAATATTACACAGACAACTTGGAGTGAAAAATAATAAAATATCAATTTATTTAAAACTAAACTTAAACAAAAAATTGAAACTAAAGTAAAATATGTTTTTTTTTTCTACTTTTTAATAAAGAAAAAAATTATTAATGATAAGTGATTAATAAATCTAATAGTAGTTATAAAAATGTAATAAAAACTTAGATGGAATTAAACGAATCAAAATAACGGGGACAAACAAAAACAATAAAAATAACTACAGAAACTTGTCAATGCTAACCAAAATAATTGAAAGGTACTTAATTTAAGGATTATAAATAAATAATGAGTTAGAACGGAACTAGTCTAGTGTTTGTCAGATGGACGATTTAAAGAAAGAAAATTACCGGACAAAATCATTTAAAAATTTATTAAAATTATTTAGTTAGAAATTTAGAAATCATTAATAAAAAAAAAAATATTTAAAAAAAATATTGGATTAAAATTAAAACTTGGCTTTACAAAAAGAAAAACATAAGAATTAATTTGAAGAAACTACCTAGAATTGAATTAAACAGATGAATTGAAAGAAAAATTTAAATGTTAATACGAGAAATAAAGGTGACGTATTTTTATTTGAAAATCAGTTAACAAACCATTTAAAACAAGAAACTATTTAAAGGAAAACTTAAACAAATAAACTATTCGGCAATTAATTTAAAAGACAAAATTTAACAAAAAAAAATGAAAAAAAAAAACTCGTATAAAAATACTTCAAAAAAATCTACTTTAGAAAATCTATAATCAAAAAAAAAATTCTTTACAAAAGAAACAATGTTACATTTCAAAAAAAAACTATGACTTATTTTTTTTTAGAATGAAATAAGAAGAAATTAAACAATGAAAAACAAGGTCTGTTTGAAATTGTTCGAACTGACTTCCACATAAAAATAGTTCTAAAAAAAAGATTAAAATTAAGAAGAGAAAAAGTTTAAAGTCGAAGCGACTGACACTGAAAAAAGTGACCATTTGAGGTGGTCATTGGAAAATCTTAAAGTTGGGAGAAGCATTTGAAAAACAAAACATCTTCTCCGTAAAAATTATTACAACCAAAAATTTAATGTGAAATAATAATAAAAAAGAAATTGAGAAAAATACTGATTTTAAATTTTAATATTAAGTTGGAATGCGAAAGATATACCAAATCTAAACTTTTATAATAATTATTAAAAATATTACTTAAAAATTATCGGGGAAATAGTTTTACATTAAATTCACCAAATATCTTAAAATAAAAACATGCCGTATTAAATTTTAGCCAAAATCCTAACCGGGATTAAATAATCATTTTAAATTTAAATTTTAGATATAGTTCAAAGAAAATCATTATAGATAAATTACCTGGAGCTAATAAGGATGTTCACTCGTCCACAGCTACAAAGCAAAGGCGTAGAATATAAGAAAAAATTAACGCATGAGAAAAGTTAAACGTTGACATTGAAAAAGACGGTTCAATGTACATAAAAAGAAGCGTCAGCGTAAATCGTACGTACAGAGAACATATCACGCGACGGTCGATTGTATCGACAGAGATGGAAATTCAATTATAAGAACAATTACACATATTATAAAACCCATTTAAGCCTAACGTAACGTTAGCGAGGAAAAATATTAACGGAAAAAAACCAAGTAATATAACACCGGATATTCGCTTTAGAAAAATATTCAATACAGAACTTCTAGTTAACAATGATTTTAATATAAAATTGATTAATAAAATTTATAAAATGAAATAAAATTACAGGGTGTCTAAACAATTTATTGACACTTAAGAAAATTATTTGAATTTAAAAAAAATTTAACAGACAAACCTGTCTGCTATTGTAAGATGTTTCAAGAAATCTTGAAATATCTTACACCTCCCCCCCTAAAGAAAATTTCCATCTCTGGGCAATACAAGTGTGTATACCTAAAACAAGAACATCTCCTTTCGTATGTTGAGAAAAAATAATCAAGTAAACTTTACATTTTACTAAGTATGACTTTAACAAGATAGTTATAATTTATTTAAAGGCAGGCATTTGCAATTAGTTATATTATTTGAAATAAGAACAATTAAGATTTTATCGCAAAGTTGATATCGTTATACTGGGTGACTTAGCCTGATTATTGATTTGTGACATTAATTTTATTTTAAAAAGTACATATACATTTAAAAGTGTTATCACGCTTAACCATGAATACAGTATAATTTGATGAAAATATGTTTGGGTTATAATAGTACTCCAGTCATTAGGTAATTTAATGGGTTTGTTTAAGTTTGCGGGTAAAGGATCGATTTGATTTATAATTGGGAAGGATGTGTTCCAATGCTGGTTGAGGATGTAGGACAAATTGTTTGTCATAGGTGGCGAGTAATCAACAAAATGTAAAAAAGGTAGTGTAGGAATATTGGTCCATGATAATGGGATGAAGTGTTTCAACTGGAAACTTGTAGGAGATCTATAGTCACAAGGAAAAACAGTGTGGATAAGGGTTTTGAGATTATGTTGTAGTGTACAGTTACAAGGCAGTTGTACATGAGTGACGCCAATGTTAACAGGAGTAAGAAGGATTGAGGAATTAGGACAATTAATAGTCGTATTAGGAAGAATATTGGTGATTAGAAATTCAGCTGGTGATTTCTCAAAGATGGACATCAACATTGATGGTGTACAATGGAAAACACAAAACTTCTGCAATTCTTGAATTGAAGCTCCCTGGATGATTTGTCGTAGGCAAGATGATTTTAACATTGGATTTGACGTGTGGCGAGGCAGTAAGCATAATCCTTTGTCTGGTTGGCAAGTTGGAGAGGAATGTTCAATAATTTGCACTCTGGACGTTGAATTGATAATGTAGAAAGGTTCACTTGATAAAACGCATGATTCTTTGTACCATTGAAGAGGAACAGGTGAATACTTGTACAGTTCGTAGTTTGAAGTCAATGTTTTTAGCGGAATTTGTATTTTTATTATAATTTGTTTCTTGTAAAAATTGCATGTTGTTAACTTTAGATGCTGATATTTTTTAAGTTGACGCAAAGGTATAGCTAACTTTTTGTTATGGTGTTGAATTTTGGTTTGCAATTTTTGAAGATCATTAAGTAGAACTTGTGAAGTTAAAATATCTGTTGGAACTTGATGAGAAAAACAGTCCTGTTTAATTTTGTTGTAGTGAGTATCATATGCGGAGACGAAGATGTGTAGATAAGCAAAGTAAAAATAATGAAGAATGGAAAACCAGTTTTTTGTTTCTTGCGTTTCTTGTTCCTGTAGGTGTAGTGCAATATCTTTAAAATCTTGTTCAGATTGATGAAATAATTGTTGAAGTTTTTGAATCGTTGAGTTGAATTTGTTGGTTGTAGATGCTAAATGGCGGTGGTCTATGTGAAGAAGTTCTTGTAAGTTGTTTAGATGTTGTGTTAGGAACTGCTCATTATATTCGACTGCATGTAATTCATCTGTAGTCGCAACAGAACAGCACCAGCTAAGGAAACGTCCGATGAAATCCAGCGTACGTCGTGAGCGGGATGGTTCAAGTTGTTCATTTTCATCTTTATTAAACAAAACGTGAGTTGTCGCATTATATAATTTATGAAGAGCATTTGGGAGTTGACACTGCTGTTCTTGTTTCATTTGACATGTCGGTTGTTCTTCTTGAAGATCCACAGTAGACGATTGGTTGATTAGGGTAAATAAAAATTGGGTAAAGTTGCGAGGAATCATAAATTCTGGAGTCTCAGGAGTACAAGATGAGTTGCTTTGGTTGAAGGTGCATGATGGGAAAGGGATGACATGTTCGTGAGTAAAGTAAGATGTTGGGTTTGTTAAAGGGACGGTGTAAATCAAAGGGATTGAGGATT
Source organism: Catonia carolina (assembly GCA_035578175.1). Taxonomy (NCBI): domain Eukaryota; kingdom Metazoa; phylum Arthropoda; class Insecta; order Hemiptera; family Achilidae; genus Catonia; species Catonia carolina. The sequence continues at coordinate 65,075,273 of JAQMRL010000004.1, read as the reverse complement.
CGTAAATGAATGTATCCTGGATGGGAAAGAGGTAAATCCCATGAAAAATGTGAATAGGAGTTGTTTTTACGAATTGGTGAATGCCTAGGAGTATATTGAGAAGGATGAAATGACGTAATTGAAGGGTCATGGTGAAGGAAGCTATGATAATAATTTGGATGTGAGCGTACTATTTTACAATATTTCAGATTTCAATGACAAAAGTCTAGTTAAGCATAAAGTGATTTTGAGTAAAACATTTTTTTTTTAAAATTTGTATTGATGTGAAATATAAATTGATATTTATAGAACTTTTTTTATAAATTAGTTAAATAAATTTAGGTATATATATATATTTTTTTAACCTTGAAAATATTTGAACATTGATATTTTATAGAAAGACCAATTTTTTAATCAGTAAAACTTTAAATATATAGTTTTTTTTTTTTTAAGTAGATTACTTGATTATGAGAAATAAATGTAAAAGAGATGTTTTTGTAATTTGAATATAAAAAAAAAGATTCGGAACGCGGCCTAATATAGAAATCAAATCTAAATTTTGTTTGTAAAACGAATTATTTTGTATTTGGTGTTTTTAATGTAAGAGGTAATTAAAATTAAATGCTTAAAAACTAAATTATACTTATAGAATAAAATCACCAGCTACACATTTGTTAACACAGACTTTAGTAAAAGTTTAGCAGCGAAAATCGAGATAAATTGAATTTACGTTGTGTTTACTTTTTAACATAACATATTGTTAATGCACTTAAAATTTTCATGAAAACTATTAATCACTTTTGCGGAATGATGATTTCAAGTTTATGTAGTATGAATATGATTTCGAGAAATTTATAAAAAACCTGTTTGTCGAGAATCGTAGATTTTGGTAGGTCACAGTATATGATGAAGGAAGCTAAACGGTGTTACTAGAAGTCCGGGGTGTTCTGAATATGTAGGTGGCTCTCGCCCAATAATTGGCTGCTACAATCTAATGTAAATGATCTGCGTTGACAGGAACCTCTGGCTACTCTAGGATGCGCAATCTGTCATTAACAAAATATAAGCTTTTAAGTACACATATATAAACAAAAATTGCAGGTAATAGACCTAAGAGGGTAAAAGTAAAAGTTAAATAAAAGAGGGTAAAAGTAATTGTAATTGATATATCATAAGGTGAAAAGAAATAATTTAGGGGTCGAGAAAACAATTAAGTTAATCGTGAGAAAAATTACTGAATCATAGTGAAGTTATATTGTGAGTAAATCATAAACCTAAAATTAAAATCATGAGTAAAGTTCTTAAAATAAATGAAAACTGAAAATCATATATAGAATAAACTAAGACGCTAACGGAATGCATCTAGTTAACAGTTCTTAATTGCACTTAAGAACAGGCCTGCAAGATAACTCCATGGTACCACCATGAATTAGACAATCATGCAGATAAAATAAATAAAAACATAAAAATTCATCAGAGTAAGCTTAAATCTAAAATGTCAAAATATCATCCTTAACCTAAAATTGAAACTGTAGAGTAAAAATTAAATATTAAAAACTATGTGCTGAAAATTGCACATATAACAGCTTCTGGTTGGGTCCCAGAAACAGAAGGTACAGAATGCAGTCTATAGCATCGCCATAGAGTAGATAACCCTGTACTTAGTAAGATAATAAAAAAATAATAATGTAAACGGCATATAATTAAATCTAAAATTGAGTTCTTCTGAAAGGTATTAATTATCATTTCCTTAACCTAGTAAATATAATATTCTTGTAACTTATAGTCTAATCATCATTGTAGCATAAATATAAAATGCAGAATTAATTAATAAAACAGTAATAAAATCGGAATTACAGAAAAGTTAATTATCTCACGACAAAATTCAATGAAGTATAAGTAAAACATCAAAGACAAAACTTGAATAGATTAATAATCTAAGAGTAGAATTAAAGAAATGTAAATAAACCCCTAAAATTGTTATAATGGAAAGAAAATAACAGAAAATAGGATAAATTATTATGAAGATTGAACAGTGTTGGATTCACAACCTGTGCTCCTGGTGCTAAATCTAAGAAAAAAGTGAGAACAAAAATAAATAAAACTGAAGCAATTGAGGCTAGAAGCAGATTGAAATTTTTGGGAAAAAAATTAAAATGTAACATGACTCTTTGGGAAAATTAGCTCTGGACAAGGGACAGAATAAAAGAGTAAAGATACCAAAAATAAGAAATGAAAACGGACACAAGGTCGGGCAATTTGGAAATTCACAAAAAAAAAATAGCTTGGAAAAATGGCCAGCAGAACGTCCCCTGATTCATACCCTCACTAACACACACGCAATCACACAATCAGATTCAGCCAACATTCATTTGCATTCATCCATCACAGTCAATCCTGCTGAGGTACAAAATCCTACTCCCTGGCTTAAATACCCCTCTTGATCGCAAAGCCATCGCGACAAGGTAGGTAAAGAACAAGACTTTGCACTCCAACAAGGTGGGATAATCAGCTGTCATCGGGAAAGCAAAAATGGCAAGACAAGGGGTCCATATGGTGGCTAATCCATTGCGACACTAACCAAACAATTAAGGGTCCTAATGAGCTGCTACCCAGAAAGTTAAGTAATACAGAAGAAAACAACCATAAAAAAATTAGCATTGAAGATCAAGTGAAAATGTAAGTAAAAATAATCAACTGAAACTACTAGAAAAAATACTGAAGACGGCAAAACCTAGAAATTAAACTGGAAAAAGCGTGTGGACAGACTTTAGAATAAAAATCAATATAAAACTACTTGGAGCACCCAGGGAAACATCCATAAATCCAACAAAAGTCTGAATATTGATTCAAGAAGTAGAACTAAGGTTGTAAATTATGTGAAAAAAGTTAAATAAATAAATACTACGTTAGATAAATATAGTTATGGGGGAAACTGCAAATGTTTTCAGCAATAATTGTAATTTTACTATTAGAAAATCATAATAAGTTATTTGTAAATAAATGTCATAATAGGGAAAGTAGTGAATAAACATAAAGATGACTAATAAATCGAATAAATAATTGAAGTAAAATGATGCATTGAAAAAGATATTAATACATTAAATTAACTACAAACAAATTAAAACTGAGTAGCCAAAATTGTCCAACGCAAAAATATATTAATCCTAATGATGTGCTAAATTTGTAATAAAATAATAAATCCTAAGTAATTGTACCATTATTTGGCGTACAAGATATTTAAGTTAACCCAAAAATGTTATGTAACTAAAATCTAATGAAGCCACAAAATTACCTTAGTAAACAACTGTGAAACATTTTCTGTTAAGAACTGGTTTGTTTAAAAATTTTAAGAGTAATAATTAATGAAACCAAATAAAATAATTGTAGTTAATGATAGAGGAAAAAAAAATTTATGTAATAATAATATTTTGGAAGAATCTCTTAAAAAAAATTATTGCAGATAATTAAGATTGAAAACTAGATTTGTTATTTAATTAATTAGTACAGTTCATAACAGCCTGTATATTTCACAACTATTTGAATAAGGTTCTAACTAAATTATGCACAAGGTTAATAAAAAAATGTTTAACCACAATAAGTCGATGAAGTATTAACCTGAAAAGTATGATATGAAATGAAATTATTAAAATGATTAGTGTAGTCGAAGGTGTTGATACATGATACAAACAATGTATCCAGTTAGTTATGAGACACTCCAGGTTGGTCATTTCGTTGGATGAATTTCTTTAGTCTGCAGACGTGTATTATTTGTGGAGTTAGTTTTCCATAGCGTTCAATGATAACCTCGTAGTTTAAGGAACTAATAACCTTTGAAATGGTGTAAGGGCCTCGAAAATTAGAAGATAACTTAGGTGATTTACCTGGTGCAGTTTGAGGGAAGAAAACTAGAACTTTATCATCTACATTGAAAGTGACATGTTGATGAGATTTATCATGGTATTGTTTTTGATATGCTTGAGCTTTTGATAAAATTTCGGGTAAATTATTACGAACTTCCTGGAGAATTTTCAGTTGGTCAAGAAGGTCAACATCATTTTCCGTGTCAATGAGAGGTAGATCAAAGGGTGACAAGGGGTTATAACCATGTAGAAGATAAAAAGGAGAGAATCCTAATGATTTTTGAACAGAAATATTATAAGAAAATACAACAGGTTGAATAAATTTGTGCCAATTAGATTGATTGTCATTTACGTAAAATTTTAACATCTGAAGAATTGTCGAATTGAAACGTTCGGTGACTCCAGTTGTTTGTGGTCTGTAGGGTGAACTCGTGTGGTGATCAATTCCCATTTGAAGGCAAAGATGCTTAATCGTGGAATTTATGAAGTGAGTTCCTTGATCGGTTTGAATTGTTTTTGCACAACCATATTGTAAAAACAGCTTGTATAAGAAGTTAGCAACAGCATTTGCGTTATTAAGAACTGTAGGGGTCGCCATAGCAAAACGAGTTGTGGAATCAAGGGCAATAAGAATATATTGGAAATTACCAGATGTTTTTGGAAGTGGACCCAGAAAATCAAGGACTATTTTTGTAAACGGAGTGGAAGTAATCTTTATAGGGTGAAGGAGACCAAATTTCTTAGTTCTAGGAACCTTAATAATTTGACACTTATGGCAAGATTTAACATACGAAGTAACATCTTTTGACATAGTCGGCCAGAAATATTTAGTAGAAATTTTAGATAAGGTTTTCTGAATCCCAAGATGGGCACCTGACATGTGTGAATCGTGGTATGTTTTGATGACATCTGGAATTAGTACAGAAGGTAAGACGAGACGCAAAGTAGTAGATCGATCATGAAAAAGTTTGAAGTAAACGAGGTCATTATGAAGTGTGTATCTACGTGACATACGGGTAAATTGAGGAGAAGCTTCCGGTGAAGACACAAGTGCAAAATAGATTTTACTAATGAGTTCATCTTGTTTTTGGAGGAGGTTTATGTCAAGTTTAGGAGTAATAGGGTCTTGATCTGTGCTAGAAGTTAGTTGGAAAACACTGGAAGAAGTAGGGAATTGTTGCTCTGAAGGCAAAAGAAGTGTAGGATCAGTCGGGAAATTGTCGAATGAAGAATCGATAGAAGCATTCATAGAAGAGGTAGATTGAGTTGTATCTGGAGAGAGTCGGGAATTTACAAGGTCAATTGAATGTTCAACAGGAATATCTAATGGAGCCCGGGATAAAGCGTCGGGCACGTTCAGAAACTTGCCAGGGATATGTTTGATTTTGTACGAATATTCAGAAAGTTGAAGGAGAAGTTTACTTAGTCTGGAGCCTGGATCTTTTAGGTTTTTGACATACTGGAGTGCGGAGTGATCAGTAATAATTGTAAATTCTCTACCATATAAGAAGTGACGGAAGTGATTTACAGAGTACACAATTGCTAGAAATTCAATTTGAGAAACTGTCCAGTTAGCTTCATTCGAAGTAAGACGTCGAGATACAAAAGCGACAGGCTTCATTTCATTGTTTTCGTTTCTCTGACAGAGGCAACCGGCAATACCAATACGAGAAGCATCACAGAAGAGGAATGTCGGTCTATCTTCTTTGAAATATTCCAAAATTGGAGGGTTGACAATTAGATTTTTAAGAGTTTGAAAAGCTTGCTCATGATTGTTAGTCCATATAAATTTTTGATCTGCACGGGTAAGTTGTGTTAGTGGAAAAGCGATGTTCGTGAAGTTGCGAATAAATTTTCTATAGAAACCAACCATTCCTAGAAAGCTACGGACCTGTTTTACTTTAGTCGGGGTCGGAAATTTAGTAATAGCTTCTACATTCTGAGGAAGGGGTGAAATACCTTCATTGGAAATTTTATGCCCGAGAATTTTGACGGATTTATAGAAAAACTTACATTTTTCGGGTTTAAGTTTTAATGAAGCAGAACGTAGTCTAGAAAAAACTTCTTTGAGAACATCCAAACATTTGTTAAAAGAATCAGCATGAACATACAAATCGTCTATGTAAAAATTTAAATTCTTAAATAATAAATCTGATAGCAAAAACGTCATATTTCTGTTAAATGCGGAAGGGCTAACAGCGAGTCCCATCGGTAGACGTTTGAAACCATAAAGTCCGGAGGGTGTAATAAATGCAGTAATCGGAATGCTTTCATTAGCGATACGCTGAGTAAAAAATGCCTGAGAAATATCCATTGTTGAGAAAAATTGAGAACCCCCGAAGGATTCTAAAATCGTGTTTGGGTTAGGAAGGGGAAACTTATCATGAATAATTTTTTTATTGATTTTCCGATAATCAACCACGAGGCGTGAAGAACCATCGGGTTTATGTACGAGGAAAGCAGGACTAGCATAGGGTGACTTGATATCCATAATTACATCAGAAGCCTTAAGTTTATCTATGATTTTGTTAAGTTCAGATAATTCGAACGAAGAAAATTTGTAAGGACTGTTGAAAACAGCATCCTGATCTATCAGTTTAATATGAACAGGTGGTAATTTAGCCTCAGGCAAATCAAATTCGTCTTTAGAGAAAATATCTTCAAATTCAGAAATTAAAGAAGTTACGGCAGTATATTGGCTTTGAGATAGCTCAGGGTTGATGTCAATTTGTTTGCCATGAACAAAAATTGGTTCGTGGGAGTTCGTGGAGGAAGTGGAGTCATTAACCTGTAATACAGGGGCATGGGCAGTCGGATCAGAGTAATTGTCTAAGGATAGCAGCTGAGAAGTCGAGAACGATGAACGAAGTTTTAAGTCTGAAGTATGGGTGGAGTTGACAAAGCAATCATAATGGGGTGGAAAGAACTGAACATCATCTGAAATATTATATAGGAAATATTCATTGGGTTTTCCAGTAGGAATAATTGGAAGGTTATCAGAAGCGGAAGATACAATATGAGATAAATCAGATGCAAGCAGACGATGGACTGAATGGGGCTGGAGTAGAGTACTATACAAAAGAAAATTATGGTCAGGCCTAGCCAGGGTCGATAATTGATGTGAAGTTTGCAGATTATGTAACCACTTTTTGTTGAAATTTATTTTAAAGCATTTACCGTTTTTAAAGAAAGACACTTGGTTCGCCGTGAAATCTAGGACGATACCGAATTTAACAAAGAATTCATTTCCCAGTAGAAGTTGACAACTAAGACCTTTGACAACATACAACTTGTGAGAAAATGGAATGTTTGAAATAGAAAAACATAAATTAACGGATCCTAAGACATCTAAGTTAGAACCGTTAGCAGCAGTGAGAACAATATGTGAACATGGAGTAATTGCAGATGAAGAAACTAAGTCAGCATTACAAATAGAAATATTGGAACCGGTGTCTAAAATAATTGGAACAGATTCATTATTGAGGGATCCAATGACAGTGAGTGCCAAAGTAGAAACTCGAGATGGATCATCTAAATTCATAACAGGCTGAGAGACATTTGAAAGGTTAGGTTGTTGCGCCGTAGAAGTATTATGTACCTTTGTGTGACCTACATGGTCAGAAGTAAATTTTATGAGAGATTCCAAGTGATTCAAACCACAAATATCACGAGCAACCACACTAAGGGGTAAATTGTGAACAAAGCACTTTAAAACATCGGAAATCTGAGATTTAGTGATGAACGAGAATTTAAATTGTTCTGAATTGATACCTACAAGCGTATGGTATTTGAAAATGTAGACAAAAGATCTAATGAAATTTCCAATGACTATCAGACTTGCATCGTACAAGGTAGTGGCCTTTCTGGTCATAATGAAAAATGTAGAAAAACATTTGAGATTACAAAGATTTAGAATGGCAGAACATAAGCGTTTTGTCAGAGAGAAATTCCTACCCTTGAAAGAGTCAGATATAAAGATTTGTCTTGCCTTAACATCAATAATAAGCAGGGACCAATGTGTAGATTGAGAATTAGAAATTTGGTATAATGGAATAAAAATAAATTGAACTGTTTTGAAGTCCGAAACAAAATTGTCAGGAAGTACTGAAAAACTAGTTTCATCAGATAAATTAATTGGTTTATAAATAGCATAAGAAAAATTTACAACATGTAAAAATTGGTTTCCTATAGTCTGGAAAACTAGATTAACCTGTTCACCGGATAATTGAGAAGTGTCTGAAGGACACAAATAGTCAGGAAGACGTAAGTCTGAAATTTGAAGGGAGAAAATTTGCGAAATCAAAGATGAGTTACAGACTTCAGGAGAATGAAGGCATACATTAAAGGAATCGCAGAATTGGGCATCAAGCGCAGGAGAGCTGGATTCTTTCATTGAAGTAGACGAGTCATTTGAAAAATTTAAATTGACGAGTTTGAAATGGTTTGAATGTTGACGAGGAGAAAAATTATTAATGTTGATTGAATTTACAGACGTTAATTGGGGTGAGACCTTACATTGGTCTCTAACGCTTACATGTTTTTTGAAGGGTGATTATTGAATTTGCAGTGACTAGTGGAATGGCCTGATTTATTACAAATATGACAAAAATAATTTGGCTTATTATGTACTGAAGTATTTGGTTGATGAAATCTGACAGGAGCCATAACATGAGGTTTAGGCGGAACGCCAGTGGTTGGAGCAAAAGTTGTAAAGCCTGGAGGACAGAAGACGGGGTATTGTGGTTGGAAATTCTGGAAATATTGAGATGGGTCAGCAGATGGTTGCTGAAATTTTTGATTAGGCCTATTATTTTGGAAGGAATTCTTGAAACCTTGTTTACCATGAAAGGCTTGAGTAGATGATGCATAAGTATTGGGTGCAATTGGTCGAGGAGGAAGGTTATTTGAAGACTGGGGTTTGGCACTAATTGGAGGTGCCGAATTAGACTGGTTATTGGAAGAGGCATGCGTTATAGAGCGTAGATAATTTTGTTGATTAGGTTGACTTTGACATGAAGAAAAACGTTTATCATTGGCTTGAAAATTAACAGCGTGTACGGGTTGAGAAGAAGAGCATGATGGTGCTTCTACAGGAGTGGATAAACGAAATTCTAATAGATTTTTGGATTCCTGATATTTCTTAATATTTGCTAACAGTTTGTCTAAAGTTGAATTATCAGAAAGTGAGATTTTGTCCAAGATTGAAGGAAGTAATCCTCTTAAGACATATTTACAGATTCTATTTTCTGGCATGTTTGGATCTAATTTTGAACAAAGGTGCATGACATCTGCTATAAATGCTGAAGTGGATTCAGAAATATTTTGGCGTTTATTGAAAAGAGAGATTTCCAAGAGGTCTGTGTCATTGTCTAATCGGAAATGTTTAAGAAATTCATTTTTTATAAATGAGTATGTTAAGTGTTCTTCAGCGAAGCGAATTTTTAGGTCTTCAAAAAAATCTAAAGCAGTATCACGTAAATATAGAGGAAGAAATTGACACTTGAATTTGTCATCCCAGAAGTTAACTGTAGCTGCGCGTTCATAGTCCTTAAAGAAATTTTGCACATTTTCATTACATTTAGCGTGAAAAATTGATGGAGCAAAGAAAGGTAGTTTAGGTTTTTGTGTAATTGGTTGAGGAGTACCATTCATGTCTGAAGCAAGTGAAAGATCGGTCTGAGTAGAGATAGAATTCGATGGGTATAGGAACTTAAGTGATAAAGCAGTCTTAAGGTCGACTAAATCTGGATATGTTTGGAGTAATTCAGAAGGAATCGTAGCGTGTTCAATGAGGTAATTAAGAGCTTGATCCCTAGCTTCCTGAATGCAGTCAGGAGATTTAAAATAATGTTTTCGGAGACGAAGGACGCCTCTAAGATAATCAAGATCAGCGTTAGGCGGGATAAAAATTTGATGTTCTCTAGCCAAAGTTTTAGCCTGGTCTAAATTAAGAGATTTTACAACAATGGATCTAAGATCGGTCATTAGAAATGAACCAACGTTAAACAGACATAAACTAAACAAATGTTAAAACAAGAAACAAAATTCTCATAAATGACAATATGAATTGTTCAAAGGAACAATGCAAAAACCTGTGGAAATGCATACACAAAAAATTATAATTGAAAAAATTGAGATAATGAAAAATTTTATACTGACAACCACGATGATCAGAAATACTTAGCGAGTAACCCGTTTAATACAGATTATGCTGGTGAATTCTCTTATGCTGGTAAATGCAGTATGATGATGTGAATTGTATGACTGATGTAATGAGACGAGATGTATTTTTCAATGCCCTTATGATGGCTTCCATGCGATGATAAAATATGATAATGATCTCTATGCAAATGTCACGTACAGAATGATACCTGGTGAAAAATTTAAAATTTCATTAATAAATATACTAAGATGTGTGTAATAAAAATTAAATAAATTATAATTAAATAGCTTTAACAAATTTTAAGTGCTGTGAAGCAGCAAATTTCACTTGAAATAACGACGTGGTAACGCAAAATAAAATAACAATCACAACAGGTATTCGATGAGTGATTCGATCAAGCAGTTACCAAATCAAGTCAGGTAATGAAACAAAACTCAACTGATTAAATAATGATCATAGATATGATTTTAAAATATGTAGTTTGAAGACTGAAGAATAAATCTTCAGATAATTAATAATTGAGTTTGTAATAATGAATCCAACAGCAGATAAATGTGTCAGGATATTGTGTAACAGAACTACACAATTAACATTCAGTAAATCAGTTTATAAAAATAAAAGTAGCGGTAACAACAGCCAACCAAATCAGAAAACATTGAAATACAAGTGCGTGGATACCACAGGCCACACAAACATATTAAAAGAATAATACTGAATAGTGCTGCTGAAATACGTTTAAGCCACCAAAAGTAATGGCAAATAAAACTATGTTCAAAACAAAACAAAAATTATCATGTGTGGGTTTTGTGACGTGACAAAACAGCAGAATTTTAACAAGTTAACAACTGCCTTAACCAGTGTTAAACAGATGGCACAGGTTAGCGACTGTGTCCAATTAACATAAATATGCAGCGTCTGAAAAAGATAATGAAAGAAACTAGCCTTTCAAAATCTATAATAAAACGTAAATAAACATCACACAAGCCTGTAAAATTTTCACAGTTATTCAGTAAGCTATAGCAAAATATTAATCCCTTAAATAGGAGTAAAGTCTTAGGAAAGTTAAAACGTGTGATACCTTAAGCAAACAAAACAATACATTTTATATGAGATACATACAAACCTTTACAGAATTGGAAAACATTGCGAAGAACGACGGCGAATGGAAAACAAAGAATCGCGGTTTGAAAACTGAAGAATGAAATAAAGAAACGAAACTGAACTACTACGGAGAACTAAAATCAGCTGCAATGTTGTAGGAAGCAGAAATCAAAATGCGACGTAAGAATACTGTAGGAAAGATAACAGGCTACGAGAAAAAGTTGCGCTAACGTGTGAAAACGAGCCCAAACTAAGGGTGGTTGTAAAAAAAAACTGGTTTCAAAAGAAAAGGACAAACCAAGACTTGTAAGAAAGTGGGAGTGAGAAAAAAATAAATCTGGGACTAGAGAGGCATAGAACACAATGGAATTTTAAAGAAAAAATTTCTAAAAACATAGTAAGAACATCAGAAATCAACCGAAGTGGTAAAACCAACCCACAAGCTACAATAATAAAAACACAAGTTTAACGGAACTCATATCAGATACGAATGCAATGAAAGTGAAATCTCCAAACAAAGTGAGTCCACAAGTAAATCCGTGGTTACCTGTAAAGCAAATTCTTAACACCTAATTAGTAAAAATAAAACTCAAAATATAACAATTGCTAAAATTAAGTGGCTTCATACATCTGTGTAATACTTCATTCAAAAACACGGCGATTCTCCACCAGATTATGTAATGAGAATAATGTGTGGTAACCCAAGAGGCAACCTCCACTAGATTATGTAATGTGAAGACGAAGCCTTCACCAGATTTCGCATGGCAAAGTAAGGTGCTAGACATCAAACTAAGTAAGGAGGAATATCCACCGAAGTAGACGACAACCACCATACTAAGTAAGAGGTACAAGCACAGCGAACTTCACCAGACAAAATGTAGTGTAGCAACAGACTAAAAAAAGAAAGTAACGGCTCAACTGTGTTTCACCAGACACTGAAATGAAAACACAGCCAAACTGGTACTTTAGGGGCATAGAAAAACCTCCACCACTCTGCCTAAGGAAAACGGCAATAGGATTCGGCAGAGAAAATCCAAATTTCCATTCTCTGAATCTATGCAAAGCATACCCAGAAATTCTAGCAGGTAGAGCAAAAACTCGCTGTTGGAAAAGCGAAGGTGTGATTTAAAAATCAATCTCGGGTCTAAGAATGAAAAATATTACACAGACAACTTGGAGTGAAAAATAATAAAATATCAATTTATTTAAAACTAAACTTAAACAAAAAATTGAAACTAAAGTAAAATATGTTTTTTTTTTCTACTTTTTAATAAAGAAAAAAATTATTAATGATAAGTGATTAATAAATCTAATAGTAGTTATAAAAATGTAATAAAAACTTAGATGGAATTAAACGAATCAAAATAACGGGGACAAACAAAAACAATAAAAATAACTACAGAAACTTGTCAATGCTAACCAAAATAATTGAAAGGTACTTAATTTAAGGATTATAAATAAATAATGAGTTAGAACGGAACTAGTCTAGTGTTTGTCAGATGGACGATTTAAAGAAAGAAAATTACCGGACAAAATCATTTAAAAATTTATTAAAATTATTTAGTTAGAAATTTAGAAATCATTAATAAAAAAAAAAATATTTAAAAAAAATATTGGATTAAAATTAAAACTTGGCTTTACAAAAAGAAAAACATAAGAATTAATTTGAAGAAACTACCTAGAATTGAATTAAACAGATGAATTGAAAGAAAAATTTAAATGTTAATACGAGAAATAAAGGTGACGTATTTTTATTTGAAAATCAGTTAACAAACCATTTAAAACAAGAAACTATTTAAAGGAAAACTTAAACAAATAAACTATTCGGCAATTAATTTAAAAGACAAAATTTAACAAAAAAAAATGAAAAAAAAAAACTCGTATAAAAATACTTCAAAAAAATCTACTTTAGAAAATCTATAATCAAAAAAAAAATTCTTTACAAAAGAAACAATGTTACATTTCAAAAAAAAACTATGACTTATTTTTTTTTAGAATGAAATAAGAAGAAATTAAACAATGAAAAACAAGGTCTGTTTGAAATTGTTCGAACTGACTTCCACATAAAAATAGTTCTAAAAAAAAGATTAAAATTAAGAAGAGAAAAAGTTTAAAGTCGAAGCGACTGACACTGAAAAAAAGTGACCATTTGAGGTGGTCATTGGAAAATCTTAAAGTTGGGAGAAGCATTTGAAAAACAAAACATCTTCTCCGTAAAAATTATTACAACCAAAAATTTAATGTGAAATAATAATAAAAAAGAAATTGAGAAAAATACTGATTTTAAATTTTAATATTAAGTTGGAATGCGAAAGATATACCAAATCTAAACTTTTATAATAATTATTAAAAATATTACTTAAAAATTATCGGGGAAATAGTTTTACATTAAATTCACCAAATATCTTAAAATAAAAACATGCCGTATTAAATTTTAGCCAAAATCCTAACCGGGATTAAATAATCATTTTAAATTTAAATTTTAGATATAGTTCAAAGAAAATCATTATAGATAAATTACCTGGAGCTAATAAGGATGTTCACTCGTCCACAGCTACAAAGCAAAGGCGTAGAATATAAGAAAAAATTAACGCATGAGAAAAGTTAAACGTTGACATTGAAAAAGACGGTTCAATGTACATAAAAAGAAGCGTCAGCGTAAATCGTACGTACAGAGAACATATCACGCGACGGTCGATTGTATCGACAGAGATGGAAATTCAATTATAAGAACAATTACACATATTATAAAACCCATTTAAGCCTAACGTAACGTTAGCGAGGAAAAATATTAACGGAAAAAAACCAAGTAATATAACACCGGATATTCGCTTTAGAAAAATATTCAATACAGAACTTCTAGTTAACAATGATTTTAATATAAAATTGATTAATAAAATTTATAAAATGAAATAAAATTACAGGGTGTCTAAACAATTTATTGACACTTAAGAAAATTATTTGAATTTAAAAAAAATTTAACAGACAAACCTGTCTGCTATTGTAAGATGTTTCAAGAAATCTTGAAATATCTTACAGGCGCTATGAAAGTATGTAGCCCAAACCGCTTTTCTCATGCTCTCTAAATCTATTGAGTTTTGTCTTATAGCTAAACCGTAAAATGTTTAAAATTTGTTTATTACCTTATCAGTCAATCTCCCTCTTCCTACAAGGGGTTTCCCGACTGGCAAAGTTGCACCTTTGTACGCTGATTTCAGTCGACGAAGTCGGCCACCCTTTTGTACGTGGCCGACGCACTCTAACTTTGTTATCATTACTTCATTGCCATAAGGTTTCAACTTCTTTACACTCTCAAAAGCCTTACTATTACCATCCTCAAGGTAATAGCTCAAGAACAGAACATCGTACGAAGTTGAAACTTAAAACTTAAATGAGATACTACTAGAAAACCCGACACGAAGATTTTCATCAAAATCGGTCAACCGGAAGTATAAGTTTATTCGTGTCATTTTTCATTTTTTTTGCGATTTTCTCAAAAACGGCTCCTACGATTATTTTAAAATCGCCTCATTAACTACACTTTTTATGGTCTACAAGATAGGCTAGACACCATGTCTGCTGAAATTCTTTGGAAGGTTTTTCTCTTGAAGAAAAAATTGGTTTTTTTAAAGATTGCGACCTTAATATTGTTAAATCACTTAGAATGGGTTTTTTAATAAATTAAATAAATAATCGCAATTGTTGTTAGTTTAAGACGTTTAATGAAAAATAATAAAAAAATAAATATTAATTATAAATTTACAAAATGTGCGATTCTAAATTTTATCTCAGGGTTTTAAAAATGAATAATTGTTTATTGTTATTGCTTAAATTAAAATGGCTACCTTAAAAACCAATTGAAAAGCTACAATGAAAACCAAATGAAAATCGACTTACGGCTAATGGAATTTTACTTACTGGCTTTCAATTTACTGTAAAGTGTATTGTTATTTAAAGAATTTGTAAAATAAAATTGTGAAAAAGTGAATTTAAAAATTATCTCAACTGTATTTATAAAATTGTTAATAATTTTACCGGTTCTTCTTCGTTGAATTTTGGTCTTTTCTATTGACGGAGGTCGGCGTATCGATGGTTCTTGATTCGGTTATTAAAATTGAAGTTATTAACTAATTTCACGGATTTCCGATTCGGTTTAATAGTTAACGATGAGTTTAAACTTTTATGGTCATTAACATATATATGAAGTTATGGTTTGCTCAAAAGTTCCAGAGAATGTGTCCATTAAATTAAATAACACCGCCCTAAAGCAAGTTAAAATGTATAAATATCTTGGAAGCATAATATCGGAAGATGGGAAGGATAAAATGGATATTAAAAGGCGTATTAGAGAAGCTAAAGCTATGTTTATTAGTAAACGGCAGCTGCTTTCCTCAAATAGTCTAAAGTTGGAAATAAGAAAGCGACTAATAAAGAGTTGTATTTGGAGTATAGCACTCTATGGGTCAGAAACGTGGACTATTGGGAAGGTCGAGGAAAAGGCTTTGAATGCATTTGAGGTGTGGTGCTGGAGGAGAATGCTCAAGATAAAATGGACTGACAGGATCACGAATGTAGAGGTTTTACAAAGGGCAGAGGAAAGTAGATCTCTTTTGAAGCTTCTCGGAGGCAGACGACATTCTTATATTGGACACATAATAAGACACAACGAATTTACGTTAAGCATTCTTGAAGGTACAGTTAATGGACAAAGGGGTCGTGGAAGGCCCCGGCTACAGTATCTAAACCAAATTACAAAAGATCTGGGTGCTGAGAGCTGTAACGTCTGATCTTCAGACCGTTACAGATTTTGTTTTAAATTTTATATTTGCGGTGGTTGTTTAGTTATCTACTCATCAGCTGTTTGTCGTTGCGGTGGCCTATTTTTCTAATTAGGTACTGCTGCCGAATTAATTGAAAACTTTCCTGGTTGGACACAGAGAGTCATGTCTCGACTGTGTAAACGAAAGGACGTACATTACTACTCAGTAATGTTACGGGCCTAATTACTGTTTTAACTTTTAGTAAAAAAGTTTTATTGTTATTATTATCTTTTATTATGTATTCAACTGTTCGTTTTCCGGTATTTATTTTTTTGTTTGCCGTATCTATCTTATTAAGTCTTTTCGGTATTCGGCAATTTGTATTTAATGAAAATGTGATTCGAATATTTCGCCCAATTTAATATTGGATTCCAATCCTGGGACTTCAATTCCAATCCAGGTGCTACGTTTTTCAACCCTGGGACTGTGAAATCTATTCTTTGGGACGTGCAACACGATACTCGGATCATGAGTTTCGATTCCCGCATTGGTAAAATTCTTTCGCCAACAATCACATTAAATTGGTCAACGTTTCCTGAATTACTTGTTCATGCTGTTTACTTGTCGTCCAAGCTAGATGAAGGCTTATTAAACACGTCAGTAATATATCGTAATGAGTGTTGTCTGCTAATTGGTATGATGTTTTTTTATTTTTATTATTTTGGGAAAAAAGTATCTTATTGCTTCGAAACTTATTTTAAGGTGGCAACTGATTAATTTAGTAAAGATCATCCCATATTAATGTATTGTCTTGTCGATTTTCTTACACTGGGCAGGAATTTATGTGTCATTAATTGACCTGTTTGGACTTTTCTTTCTAAAATTTATTTGCTGGAAAAACGTAATTTAATTAAGGAACGTGGACTAAGTAAATGTTATTAATTCATTCCCGATTTTTCTAAATTTATTATTCTTCTATTTGTTTTCTGTTTATTATTTATTAAAATGAAATTATGTAACTTAAAGGTTAGCCAGTGAAAACCTGGAATATTATTATACAATTAATTATGTATATCAAAAATATGTAAGTTTAAGATTTATTAATTTACTCCTGATTTAAAATTTATTTTATTTGTTTCAATTTACTTCTGTTTTCTTAATTATAAAATTTGTGTAACTGAAAGATTACTAGTGAAACCTAAAATGTTATTACACATTTAATTATGTACATCCTAGAACATATAAATTTAAAGTTTATTAATTTTTTTTTTATCGAAAGCTAGCATGCTCAGCTGTAAAAAGAATTAAATTTAAATAATTTTGATTACACAAAATTTGATGTTATTTAACTAATGTATCTTTAACTTTTTGGATACTTTATTAACTTGATATTAACAACTAGTTACTTAATGTAATACAATTTTGGATTTTTGGTTATTTTTGATTGTCCATTTATTTAAAGCTTGTTAATTTTGTATTAACATTGGTGTTTATACCTTTTTATTAATTTTATTATATTAAATTATTTTGGTTTTATCCACCTTTTAAATTTGTATTCATTTGTTTATGCAGCACAACCTGAGTGTATTTATGGTTTTCTTAGCTTCCTTTCCTTTCTTTTGTTAACGCCCCTACCAACCTATCGATGTAGATAGAGGGGCCGTTACAAAGTGGTAGGCAGAACGCGTGGTTGTTTTGACGCTGAGTTGGTACAGTGGTTCAAATTGCTGTCCTGCATGTGACAGTCTTCGGTTCGTGGAGTCAGGCATCCGGACTTTGATGTTTTTTGGTGGCGTGTTGTGCCCATGGCATCATGGTCTGTGTTTTCAGGCATTTTTGTGCCTTTGTGATCTCTGCGGTGGTGCAGTGGTCTTGTTGGTGTTTTTTTTTTGGTGGCCTGTCACTGTATGTGTGACAGTGTGTGTGTGTGTGTGGTACACACCCCTTTTTTTTAATTATAATCAATATACTCACGTTGTGTTGTTGCATAATAAATGTTTGTTTAATTAAATTTTTTTGGGAACTGTTAAGAGTTTACAGTGTTCAGGTGTTATAGTTTTCAGATGCTGTTTGATTTAGATTTTGTCATGGTTTTCTGGTCATATGTTTTTTTAAATTGCTGTTTAGTGTTGTCAAATTTTTTATTGTTGCCGTTCCTTTTGAGTTGTAAATTTTTTTACTGTAGATGCTGTTTTGGAGTTGCATGGCGTTACCGATACTTGTGGAGTTGCAGATTGTTTCTGCGTGTCGCTAATGTTTTGATGTTGCTGTTTTTTTTATGAGTTGCTGATTTTAGTATTGTTGTTCTGTTTTTTTGGGTTAATAACGTTAAATTGTTGTTGAATTTTTTTTAGTGCAGTTGTTTTTTTTTTTGACTTGCTGTTTTTGAGTAGATGGAAAGTTTAGAGTTGCTGGGTTACGACGATGTGTTTTTTTTGATTAGTTTTAGGTTTTGTTGCACAACACATCAAGCCTGATGTGGAAGGTTGGTGTTGTTGTTCGATGACGTGTCTGTTTGTAGGTTCTCGTGTTTCCTTCTGTTTTGGTCTTGTGTTTTGTTTTTTCTTATTTTCCTTTCAGCTGTCTGTCGTTTGCCTTTGCTTGTGGTCTGGTGGCGAAGTGTGGTTGTCGCTGTGTGCGAAATTTTGTTTTTGTTTTCCCTGTTTTGTTGGTGGCCTCTGTGGTCGACCAAGCCCCTCCCTTTGTAAGTCCTTGTGACTCCCTCCCTTTTCCCCTTGTCCCTCTTCGCTTACCTTGTACCTGTTGACGTGTTTGGTCTTTTGTTTTTTTATTTTGTTATCTTGGCTTCAGTCAGCTGGTTCTCTTTCAGAAGTTACACTGAGTTACCTTCGTTTTGTGATCACCACTTCTGGTGTGGCGGTTGTTGCCGTGTTGTGGTAGATGTTTTCTTGTGTCTTGGTGAAAGTTTTCTGATCACCTTTCTATTCCCGGTTTTTCTTTTCCCCTGCCCCTTTTCCCGAAACCTTACCCTCCCCTTCCCCCTTTTCCCTTGAGATGGTTGCCCTTGGTGGGTGTTTGTTGTTTCCCTTAGGTTGTCCGCGTTCCCGACACCTAATCCCTTGTGTACCCTTGACCCTTTGTGGGTAAAATATTTTTTTTTTTGGACGAGTTAGGGAGGCGTCCTTAACTTCTCCCGGTGTTGTGGGCCTGTTGCTTCGTGCATCCCACTTTCGGGTGTTTCGAGGTTTTGTCCTCGGACCCTGCTACGCTTCGGCGTTTCTGTGCCTTAGTGCCGTCTGTAGTCGTTGACTAATTTTGTTTTTTTTGCTTTTGGTTTTGGGGCTTTCCTGATTTTGACTTTGCTGTTAGGTGGTATCGGGGTTGTTGTATGGGCGACAACTTCCGGTACCATTGCTGCGTTGTGGAGAGGGGTGCTTGAGGTGCTTCCCTTTGTTGGGCGGTTTCCTTGAGCATTGCTTCTCGGAGAGGTGTGTCGTGGTACCTCCCCTTAGTTGGGTGGGTGCCTCCGATGCTGCTTCTCGGAGGGAGGTTTCGGAGTCTCTTCCCTTTGTTGGGCGGAGATTTTCGATGCCTGCTCTCGAGGGTCGTTCGTGCTTCCGAGTCTCCATACTTCTTCCCTTAGTTGGGCGGATAGTAGTGTGGAGACGGTGGTTCTGGCGCACCCAATTTTTTTCCAAAATCTTGTCAAATGATGTTTCTTTGTTGTACGTTTGCTGTGGTAAGTCATCGTCGTCGTTCCTCTTGGCTTGGCCAAACAAAGCCTGTTTTCAGGTTTTGTTTGTCCTTGGCGGGGGGAGTCTTGTAACGTCTGATCTTCAGACCGTTACAGATTTTGTTTTAAATTTTTTATTTGCGGTGGTTGTTTAGTTATCTACTCATCAGCTGTTTGTCGTTGCGGTGGCCTATTTTTCTAATTAGGTACTGCTGCCGAATTAATTGAAAACTTTCCTGGTTGGACACAGAGAGTCATGTCTCGACTGTGTAAACGAAAGGACGTACATTACTACTCAGTAATGTTACGGGCCTAATTACTGTTTTAACTTTTAGTAAAAAAGTTTTATTGTTATTATTATCTTTTATTATGTATTCAACTGTTCGTTTTCCGGTATTTATTTTTTTGTTTGCCGTATCTATCTTATTAAGTCTTTTCGGTATTCGGCAATTTGTATTTAATGAAAATGTGATTCGAATATTTCGCCCAATTTAATATTGGATTCCAATCCTGGGACTTCAATTCCAATCCAGGTGCTACGTTTTTCAACCCTGGGACTGTGAAATCTATTCTTTGGGACGTGCAACACGATACTCGGATCATGAGTTTCGATTCCCGCATTGGTAAAATTCTTTCGCCAACAATCACATTAAATTGGTCAACGTTTCCTGAATTACTTGTTCATGCTGTTTACTTGTCGTCCAAGCTAGATGAAGGCTTATTAAACACGTCAGTAATATATCGTAATGAGTGTTGTCTGCTAATTGGTATGATGTTTTTTTATTTTTATTATTTTGGGAAAAAAGTATCTTATTGCTTCGAAACTTATTTTAAGGTGGCAACTGATTAATTTAGTAAAGATCATCCCATATTAATGTATTGTCTTGTCGATTTTCTTACACTGGGCAGGAATTTATGTGTCATTAATTGACCTGTTTGGACTTTTCTTTCTAAAATTTATTTGCTGGAAAAACGTAATTTAATTAAGGAACGTGGACTAAGTAAATGTTATTAATTCATTCCCGATTTTTCTAAATTTATTATTCTTCTATTTGTTTTCTGTTTATTATTTATTAAAATGAAATTATGTAACTTAAAGGTTAGCCAGTGAAAACCTGGAGTATTATTATACAATTAATTATGTATATCAAAAATATGTAAGTTTAAGATTTATTAATTTACTCCTGATTTAAAATTTATTTTATTTGTTTCAATTTACTTCTGTTTTCTTAATTATAAAATTTGTGTAACTGAAAGATTACTAGTGAAACCTAAAATGTTATTACACATTTAATTATGTACATCCTAGAACATATAAATTTAAAGTTTATTAATTTTTTTTTTATCGAAAGCTAGCATGCTCAGCTGTAAAAAGAATTAAATTTAAATAATTTTGATTACACAAAATTTGATGTTATTTAACTAATGTATCTTTAACTTTTTGGATACTTTATTAACTTGATATTAACAACTAGTTACTTAATGTAATACAATTTTGGATTTTTGGTTATTTTTGATTGTCCATTTATTTAAAGCTTGTTAATTTTGTATTAACATTGGTGTTTATACCTTTTTATTAATTTTATTATATTAAATTATTTTGGTTTTATCCACCTTTTAAATTTGTATTCATTTGTTTATGCAGCACAACCTGAGTGTATTTATGGTTTTCTTAGCTTCCTTTCCTTTCTTTTGTTAACGCCCCTACCAACCTATCGATGTAGATAGAGGGGCCGTTACAGAGCTATGCGCAATGGAAGAGGGTGGCAATGGACAGAGCTAGATGGAGGGCTGCCAACCAATCTTACGATTGAGGTAGAAGGAAGGAGGAACATATATATTTTTTATCGTATTAATTAATTTTTAATATTGAAATTAAAAATTTGTCAGAGCGTCTATTAACGATCTGAACTGCACTGCTGCCGGAATAACACAGCTCCTCGAGTCCATGGTTCAACAAACTACAGTCCAGTCTCTCTTAGTTTGTTCCTACTGTAAACGAATAATGACGTCACTGAGCATGCGCATATCAAAATGTGTACACGCTGATTAAAAAGTAACAACAAAATACTTTCAAAAGTATTTAAATACAAAATACTTTTAAAAGTATTTTTATAAATGAAATTGTTAAGCCTACATCATATCATGACTGATGTTTTTAGCACTTTAAGTACTTTTAATTTAAAAAATAGTTAACTTAATAGGAATACGACATCCGTAAAGTCGCAAACTCTAGCGTGCACCCTGTAGTAGGTGGCTTTTGTTCGTTGACAGTAGGAGCAAACTAAGAACGGCTCAACTGTATATTGATATTAAATTTGATTCAATAAATATAAGAATGTTCTTAAAATTCGGATCACTATATCAAATGATGTATTATGTATTAACTTAATTATTGATGTTTTTAATTTGTTATTCTGTTTTGATTTCGATTTTTTTAATTCCTCTTTTAGTAAATATTCATTTAGATGCTAACTTCAACAGCGTAGTAACAACTTGAAATCATCTTTGTTCACGGGTTAAATACAGCGTTATTTTACTGAGATTAGCTGAGATATATAAATAAAATTATTATAAATGTTTATTTTGCCAGTATCTACCATTTACAATGTTAATAACTCTATCTAAAAGTTTTTACACACATTAATAGCCAGCATGTACCTAGTTCATATTTTCGTGTTAAAAACTAGGTAGTGGTACATCTATACTCGACCGTGTCCGAAAATTAATTAAATTTAATAAATTTATATTTTTTGTTTGAAATCTGATGCAGTGGCTAACCTGTAACATGACCGTAGCCAGCTAGTATTGCATAGGTTATGTTTCTACATTTTAGGCAAAAGTGTATAGTATACACTTTATTGTAATAATTAAAGTTGTAGAAAATTTAAAAACCTACAACTGTTATTTCAAACATTGCTTTTTATAACGCTTAGTTTAGCTTTAATGAAAATGTTTGAGTCGGGTCTTCTAGTGGTACCTAACTTAAATTTTAAGTTTCAACTACGTACTATGTTCCGTTCTTGAGATATTTTGTTCAAACACACACACACACACACACACACACACACACACACACACACACACACAATGACATACAGACCAATCGCCATAAACATGTATTTTGGTTCAGGTAGTCTGAAAATGTGTAAATCTGGTGAAAACTCAATTTCGAAAAATCGACATGAAAACAATACTTTCCTTCCTATATATTCATATAGACAAGAAAGTAATAACAAAACAATTAGAATTTACTCGAAATAAATTAACCGAAACAAAATTTTACGCGGTATTGAATGATATTTGTTATTAAGATACGCTGATAAAGCTGCCATATATTAATACCACATCATCGCTTTAATCTTGCAGATCTAAAAAATGAATTCTTTAATTTTTTCTTAATTATTTTTAAAGATTTATTAAGTATTGGTTGATTATAAAGTAGGGAATAAGGAGGAAAGCAGTTTTTCATTTTACTTTTGAACAACTTAAATTTATGATACATAAATCTTAGAAAGTTTGTCTCTTGGTCGGTGGCGGTACATCATGGGAATTTTACGAGTTCCTCCCTTGTCGACCAATAGGATCTCTCCTTTCCTCTCATCTCATTTTGAGAGATACTTTTGAACAATCTCTCTCCCCTGGTTACGCCTTTTGAGTTCATTTTGGCAGCGATTGGGGAATTTATAGCTTGGGCACTTCCGTAGACCTACATCTCTAATCTTTGCGCTTACCGCGTCCGCTTTTATAAGCTATTCTTGTATTTTTTGTTGTTATTTACAAAAAAGTTATTGCATAAAAATACTCAATTTATTGGTCGTTGATTCTTGATAAGATGAATCAGCAAATCTCTTATTTTTTATGACATTAGTCAATTAATTTTACTACTCGAAGATAAACTTTATAATGCATTATTAGGTGATTAAGCATGTCGACGACAGGAGGGAAATCTGTACTCAAAGATTGGAATCCCATAAATTTTCTTATGCGTTGATATCGTAATATTAATCTTTTGTTTCAAAGTAAAATTACTTTCTTTTGCATATACGAATATATAGGAAAGAAAGTATTGTTTTCATGTCGATTTTTCGAAATCGAGTTTTCACCGGATATACACGTTTACAGACCCTTGAACCCAAAAAAACATGTTTTTAGTGATTGGTCTGTGTGTGCGAACAAAATATCTAGAACGGAACATTGTTCAAACTTGAAACTTAAAACTTCAGTTAGGTACTTCTAGAGGACCCGACACGAAGATTTTCATCAAAATCGGTCAACCGGAAGCAGTAGTTTATTCGAGTCATTTTTCACTTTTTTGCTATTTTCTCAAAAACAGATCCTACGATTTTTTTTAATCGCCCCATTTACTAGGGTGATCGTAAAGTCGCGCAACCCAAAATGATAACAGTCTTAGAAAGCTGTAATGTATTTTTTATTTTTCTTTCAAAGTTTACGATACAAGTTATAATTACAATTTACTTACTTACAAGTTCACAACAAGTGCTGGAAATGTCCACTGTGGTATGTAATGCATGCATCAACGCGTTTTCTTACATTGCACGCAACCTTTTTGAGTGTAGCAGTAGCAATATTTGATATACAGTCTTCAATGTTTCTTCTAAGTTCATCTACTGTATGCGGGTTGTTTTTGTACACATTATCTTTCAAATAGCCCCATAAATAAAAATCAGGAGGAGTCAGATCTGGTGACCGAGGAGGCCACAAACCACGAGAAATTATTCGGTCATCAAAGAATTCGTGGAGAAATTGGATAGTACGGTTTGCCGTATGTGAAGTTGCTCCGTCTTGTTGTAGCCAGCAATAACGTTCATCAACATGTAGCAGTGCTACGAACTACATGATTATTTCTTGATAACGTTCTGCTGTGATTGTATACGAAAAAAAGATAGGCCCGACAATTCTTCGACGAGATACACCACACCACACCCCAATTTTTTGAGAATGTAATGGCTGTTCATGGAATTCATGTGGATTCACTGCAGACCATACTCTACAATTTTGACTATTAACATATCCATTTAGATGAAACCAAGCTTCATCGCTGAAAAAACTTTGTCCAGAACAGATATGTCATTTCGAATGAAATTTTTAAACCAATGACAATAGCGCAATCGCTTCTCCTTATCTGGCTCTTCGAGCTGATGAGTTACGTTAATCCGGTACGGATGTAATTGTAGTAACTTAGTGGCTTTATGAAAACTTCCATAAGACAGTCCAGTCTGAGTAGAAAGTTTTCGAAGAGACTTTTTTGGAGAACGAATAAACGTTTCACTTATCCGTCTGCAGACTGTCGTCAGATAAAACACTTGGGCGGCCGGTACGATTACGGTCATTCACGCTGCCTGTATCCCGAAAACGATGAAACAAACGAAATATGGTCGATTTGTTTGGCACTTTAGCATCTGGAAAGGCACTGGAGAAAAGTTCTAGACACTTCGCGTAGGATTTCGATTCACAGTAACTCAAAACGATAGAGACACGTTGTTCTTGCGTAAAAGACATTGCGACTCGAACTGAACAAACCAACTGGTTTCTGGCTAACTGTCGCCCGGTCGTGATCTAGCAGTGCTGCCACATACTGTACTACTAAACGAAAAATTCCCATATTCTAATCATACTTTACAAATTTACCTTCAATTCCTACATGGCTTCAAACATTTGGTTGCGCGACTTTACGATACCCGGTACATTTTTTATGTTCTATAAGATAGGTTAGGCACAATGTCTGCTGAAATTCTTAGGGTGGCTATTCTCTCGTAGAAAAAATGTTGTTTTTAAAGACTGCGGCATTTTTATGCTTCTTAGCGCAAAAACGTATATAATAAAACTTGTACACATTTTAAAATCCTACAATTTTTAATTCAAACATTTTTTTGTATAACATTTAGTTTAGCGGTAATTAGCGATTTTTTGTTCCTTTTTTCACGAAAATGTGTAAACAAATCGATTTTTCAAGATTTCAGCCTTAGTATGCATTTTACGACAAAAGTGTACAATGAAATTTATAGGAAATTTAAAGATCTACATCTTTTATTTAAGCATTTTTCTCTACACAACCTGGTTTAGCGTGAAAGAGTGATTTTCTGTATTTTTAAGCCAAACTACGGTTGATGTTCATTTTCCATCATTCACTCATGATTAAAATAAAGTTATGTTTTTGAGGTTAGTTTTTTGTTTATTTCTAATGTTTTATTACTAAGATTAGGTTATATTTTTCATTATTTGCATTGGCAAGAAAAAGTTTTGGGAGTGTTTCAAACCAGATTTTTAATAAATGTTTCAAAATATATTTTAATTATAAGTACTATAATTTTGTAGTGGTATTTTAGAAGTATAGGCCTACATATAATTTTTTTAAATTTATTTTTGTATACGTACTCGTATCTTCTTCTTCAGGTGCCTTCTCCATTACGAAGGTTGGCTATCATCATGGTCAGTCGTACCTTCTCCACTGCTGCTCTGAAAAGGTCATGCGACGAGCAGTTAAACGCTTCTCTCAAATTTCTTAACCAGGATATTCGTCTGCGTCCCACCGAGCTTTTACCAACGAGTTTCCCTTGAATTATGAGATGCAGAATCTCGTATTTAGGCCCCCTCATGATGTGTCCAAGGTATATCAGTTTTCTTATCTTTATGCTCTGCAGGATTTCCAGCTCTTTCCCCATTCTTCTGAGGACCTCCATATTTGTGATCCTGTCCGTCCACGGTATTCGAAGTATTTTTCGGTAGGTCCACATTTCAAACGCTTGCAGTTGGGTCTCACATTCTTTGGTGAGTGTCCTCACCTCTACCCCAAACAAGAGGATGGGAAAGACGTAGCACTTCAAGAGTACTCGTATGCGTGGTCGTAATTCTTTGTAAAGAAGAGTTTTTGCGTACGTATGTATATTTAGTTAAAAATATTGTGTATAGCTTAGTTTAGTATTTACTGTAATGTGTATTTAACTAAACAAATATTCCTAAATTATAATCATAATAATATCATTCAACCCAAAAATTAAGTGCTACAAACAGATTATTTAGTAAACACATCCATCGTTGACTGGTACTCCTGTTCTAATGTCGCGTGCATTACTGTCATCTCTCTTGAATGAACTGTATAGAATTTGTGATGAGTAAACGAAAAGTTTTTTTTTATTTATTTATTTATTTAACGTCGCATCAACTGCAAGGTCATTAGCGACGACGTTGGGGTGTATCTGTGCGTAATGAAGATGAAATGATTTTTTGTAACGTATGAAAATATGCCGTGCCTGAGTGGGATTCGAACACAGGACCGCATGATGAGAGGCGAGCACTTTACTAACTGCGCCAATACGGCCGGCCGGAAAAATTTTGCATTGATACAATACATATTATATTGAAACATAATTCTTTTTAGCAACTAAAACAATTTCAAATAAAAAAAAATGGCACAACTTTGTTTAATTATTCTATTTTATTTACATAAAAATACAGTTATAATGAATAGTAATAAATTCTCGAAACGTTTTGATAAATTTAATTAATTAGCAAAATGCAATATTATATTTCTTAATAAATTTATTAAATTCTGAGTAATAAGTTACATAACGTTAAATCTTAAGTTGGAAACGTGACTATAAATTATAAAAGAAATACTTATTAAGTTAGATCAAGTAAAATAAGTACAATTTCAAATAGCAAAGTATACGTAATGTAAGTAATTAGTAAAAGGAAGTAGCTTTGTAAATATCTTAGAATGCTCCGTTGATTAAAATATTTAAAATTTTCTACAATTGAAATCACCTTGTATTTTATAAAACCCCTTTTAGAATAACTATTTAACTCTTGGCTGCACTGGTTCATTATTGAAACAACTACAGTGATATTACGGTATATCAATCTACAAATATTTCAGTTTTAGACATTTAATATTTTCATTTCTATTTTTAATTAAGTTTTGTTAGGCATATATTAATATATGCAAATACTATTAAATTATTTAATAAATTAAAATTCTTCTATAAAGTTGTTATTAATTCATTTTAATTTTAGAGATATAACAAAAATTTAATTAAATTCCTTAAGTAGTCACAAATGACAAAGATCTTGAGTGACTTTAAATCAATTAAAAAAATGATTCATGCCAGAATAAAAAAAACTATTATGAGAAATAATAATAAATTTTAGAACTATAATAATATTATTCTATTTTAATATTCTATATAAATAATATTGTGATTTTGTCTGTACAGTTTTTCAAAATGCCCCAAATTTTGTTTCAACGCCAGATGTACCACATAAACACCAAAAATAAGTTCAACTGAATTTTTGTCTGTATGTTACGGCATCACGCACGAACCGCTGAGGCAAATTTAATGAATTTCGGTATCTATGTTCTGGACATAATCGAAATGAAAAATAGGCTAATTTTTTTTAATATCACAAAGGGATGGGAGAGTTCTGAGGGAGGGGTAAACCAAAAGGAGGGGTACACCTTTTCTCGGTCAATTGTCAAAAATGAATCAGTCGTCTTAATAGTTGTCACCATCGTGGTGTTCCTATGGTGATTTACCTTTCATTAATTATGGAAATAATAAAGCGCTGCATAACTTAATTTAAAAACACCAAGAACTCGCTTTCATTTTACGTTCAACTACATTTTTTCATAAATAATAATGCTGACCGGTTTGGCGTAGTTGGTAACGTGCTCGCCTCTCATCATGCGGTCCTGGGTTTAAATCCCACTCAGGCACGGCATATTTTCATACGTTACAAAAAATCATTTCGTCCTACATTGTATAAAGTTACACCCCAACGTCGTCGCTAATGACCGTTGCAGTTGATGCGACGTTAAATAAATAAATAAATAAATAATAATGCTGGCGTTGAAAGGAGGTAGATAACAATGACAGTTAAAGAATAGCAGACCTGACAGGGATCGAATTCGGTACCCCAACCGACCCTCCACGGTATTAAGGAAACCGTTCGAAGAACGGGCACTTTAGCTAGTAGTATTAATAAATGAAAATAAGTTATATAAAAAATAAATAAAATATAATATTATAATATATAAAAAAAACTATTTTTAAGACAGTGGTTCAGAGCATTTAGCTCTACGACACGGTAACATGGAAGATTACACAAAAGGTTAGACCATCAGTCAAATATGAATAAATATCCCCACAAGACGAATGCCAAAATTTGGGACGAGCAAATTCAAAAAAAGTTTACAATAGAGTTACCAAATTTGCGGCGAAACAGTTGAAAGAGTATTCACAAGATAATGCAAAAATTTTCCACAAACAAAAACAACAAATGTTTCCCCGTAAGGGAAATTAAAAATTTTCCAAAAGTAATGTATTAAAATTTAGAATGTGGAAAGCTGAATAAGTGCTAGCACCAGTGGGTGACTGCATGGTTATACAAGGGGGGAGGGAAATAATATCCCTAAAAATAAACTGTTCGTTAATTTTAAGTAACTAGTTGCAGTAGATTTAAAAAACAAATTTAAAGACGATACAGTTCGTGACATTAATAAGAACAGAAAATTTTACGACGAGTATCATCGTCTTTTTCCGCAATTAAAAAAAGATAGACAGGTTTTTTTAAATACATGAAAATGACTCTGGAAACGTTTAATTTTATATTCTCAAAAGTAGAACTTCATAAACAAAACAATGGTGCAACTCGCACAAGCAACCAATAATATCGGAAGAAAGACTTGTGATTACTTAGAGGTACGTATTTTGAACATTTTGACTATCGATATTATTATTATTATTATTATTATTATTGAGTGATGATGCCTACATAAGTCTTGGGCTTGTGCGTAGGTAATGATATGTGGTGATTTACAGATGAAAAAATGCCAGACCTGACAGGGAATCGAACCCGGGACCCCGGCATAGTAGCCAGTTGCGCTGACCACTACACCACGGGATATTCAATATTATAAAGCATTGTTTGGCCAATAATAATCTTTCAAAGTTACTTTTATAAACGTATGCTATAATTAATAAACAAGTTGTTATTATTTATGAATACGTATTATACGAAGCCAAGTATTGCGTAAGTCCGTGTAGTTGGAAGGAATGCAGTGCGCTGTTATAGTAGTGGATGAATGATTGAGTTAGTAGTGTGATGGCATTTTGTTGTGGTAGCGTGCACTAACTAGACTAAAAAAATATTCTTATCATCCGGAGCATTAATTTAACAAATACCTAACGGGTTATTAACTTGGTCGGTTTCATTATTTAACTTACCAATTTATATCAAAATATGTAAATAAATAAATGTAATAAATACAAACAAATATGTTAAAGACGGAAAGTTTAAAAACGAATGTTTTGTATCAGAGTAATACAACAATTGTTCTCCCAGCATGCGTCACTCATTCAATATACCTCACCTGTACCCTTCACCCCGCAACTACACGAGCTTGCAACCACACAATACACTTAGCAACCTGCCAGCAAGCAACAGAAAGGTTTATACAAAACAAACCCGTGAGCTGTTATGCACAGATGACCAGCGCCCAGTTTTCCCGCAAGCGTTTACTGTGAGACGTCCGATTAAAATATAATGGCCTATTTCTTACTAGCAGGCTCCCGCTTGTAAGCGACCAGCGTTCACTGGGCACTTACCCTACGGTCGAAAAGAGAGTTGTTGTTGTTTAGGTCATCAGCCGAAAGGCTGGTTTGAACCTGTAGAGGTTTTACTAAGTAAAACGAGGAGTGAGTTGGTTTACCATTGCCTTCATCACTGAGTGGAAAAGTACGCTTATCAGCATGCCAGGCCCTCTGAAAAGCACATATTTTCCACTCTGTAAATGACACCTTCACTTCATTCACCACAGGGTCTGGCTGTAAAATGAAATTCATTACTTTCAGAGGAGATAACTCTGATTAGTGTCTTTTACACCTCTACCTCTTCTGTTCTTAAATGATTC
Organism: Catonia carolina; assembly: GCA_035578175.1. Classification (NCBI taxonomy): domain Eukaryota; kingdom Metazoa; phylum Arthropoda; class Insecta; order Hemiptera; family Achilidae; genus Catonia; species Catonia carolina. The sequence continues at coordinate 65,044,780 of JAQMRL010000004.1, read as the reverse complement.
AGTCATTTAATTGGCAGACCATTTATAATAAGAAACAGAACTATTTATTTTAGCCCTGCACTGAACGGATTGAGTGTAAATAATTTGACACTCCACGTGTCAGTTATGGGCAGGAAAAGAGAGTATAAGATCGTTAATCTATAATTAAGTAAAATTCTTTTTTATCGTGTGTTGTGGTTCATGTCAGTCTCCGTTTCTGTTTAGTGTAAGGTCTAAATAATTAATTTTATCTGCCTGAGATTACTGAATTATTGTCATATATAGCCACTAGAGTCACGAGTTTGCCCTTGTTTGCAACGAGGGGTAAAGGGGGAAAAGCATCAGTGCGCATGCCCGACTGCTTTAATTTCAGTACGACAAACGTAACTATTTATATTATACCCAGAGCATATATATCAGAGCATATATACAGAGAGTATATCGCGGAAACTTTTGTAGGTTAACTGTTAGTTACAGAAATGTCGGTTTCTCGAAAACGTGGTCGAACTTCACAACGTTGAACGAAATCTAATATGTAATGTAATAATAATGTTATGAAGTCGAAGCTTAAGAAAAATGCCTATCCGTGTCTCTTAACAAAAGTCGTGAGCGAGGGGCTAACTACTGTGATGTTCTCTTTCCACAATTCGAAAAATAAAGAAGGAAATCAAGGACGTGAAGGAGCTATTCTTTAACAGTTTTGTTGACACCTGGTAAAAAAAAAGAAAACGGTTAGGTAGATACTAGAGAGACTGATAATGAAAACGCCGGTGACAGCAATTGTAAAGAAGGCGATTCTGTCGTAATTACGGTAAATCAAGCATTACTAGTTATGTAATTAAGCTATAGGCAATATTACAGGTCATATTTATTTCTTATAAGGTTTATGAAGAAAATATTTTTTCGGAATAAACCACAGCTTACAAAATGTTTGTAAAAACTGCACGGTAGTGAAATGTACGAGTAGAGTCTTACTGTTGAGGTTGGCAGCTCTGCAAATATACCATTTCTCTTTCTCGAACCCCATACATACGCAAAAGGCAATCTCGTGACTTCAGTATCTATACACGACTACAAGATTTCTGACGTAATCCGGTGTGATTTTTCTTAATTTATTTTATAATACTTTACAACAGAGATAATAGATAATTATTTGATGATACTAAGGTATTTTTATAGTTGATCTTTTGCGTTTGAATTTTGGTAGGAAATAATTAAGAATTTGGTATAGGGATGAGTAGGAGGTGTTAGTAGGGCCCAGTATTTCATAACGTACGATATATTCATAGTATTATAATTAAAACGGTAGGCCACATTGTTAACATAACAACTGTAGTAGTACGACGTGTTTAGAATAGGCCTACATTTCAGACTCGATTGTTCCATCTGTCTTATAAGACATCGGTACGGGCACAGGACACGCAATCTGGAAATTTAATTAGTGCACCCGTTGTAAAGTCAATCTCAGTTGTGAGATTATCCCGGCACAACGACATTCTACTATTTCTATTATTATTATTATTGTAGTTATTACTTCTATTATTAGACTCGGTAGCCATGAAATAAATTGCTTCGTGATTATTTGGTTTGGATCTGAAATGACCATCCAAAGTTTAATAGGTGTACCACTTCGTATTATACGTATTAATGTTGTAAATGCTTAACCAATTTTCAACTCCATCTCCAAATTAATAATAACTAACTGTCACTAGTCTATTCAAATCGTTGAAATTGTTTGAAACATTTCTTCCTTCTACTATACAGGGTGATTCAAAACTATACGGCAATCTCTTGGGATCTCATTCTATAGCTAAAAATAAGAAAAACGTTCATATAAACATATGCCTGAAAACGCTTAGTTAGCGAGTTACGGCTAGCGAAAAATTTCACGTGGAACTCTGTACCCTCGGTGAAGTAAGGCCGTATAAAAATGTTAAAGGTAGTTATAAAGATACAAATACGATTGTTTCTTATGTTTCTTAATCTGAAAATTGAATAAAATTGATTCCAGAGCTGTAAATGCAATACTTTTAGAGATATCTTACATAAAACACAAGAATTGGTGCAAAGAAATGACACATTTCTGTGTTTAACGTAAGATTATTTCCATAAATGGTAAATAAAGGTGTATTTTGTCTTAGATAAATTTGTAGAAAATTTAATTCTGAAAAGATTCATGTGAATTACTCAGAAAGAAAATGAATAATAGATATTGAAATTTCGCTTTATTTAAAATCAAAACAGACGCACATAAAACGCACATTCTTAACTGCATAAAATATTAGGTTGGGAGTAACAGCTGATCCTTCTACTGCAGCTTTTCATTATTACTTTCATTATCAGCTGTTACTCTCAACCTAATATTTTATGCAGTTAAGAATGTGCGTTTTATGTGCGTCTGTTTAAATTTTAAATGAAGCGAAATTTCAATATCTATTATTCATTTTCTGCCTTTTTTGGGAAAATCGCAAAAAAGTGAAAAATTACACGAATAAACTACTACTTCCGGTGAACCGATTTTGACGAAAATATTCGTGTCGGGTCCGGTAGTGGTGTCTAACTTAAGTTTCAAGTTTCAAGTTCGTACGATATTCCGTTCTTGAGATATTCTGTTCACACACACACACACACGCGCGCGCGCGCGCACACACACACACACACCAATCGCTAAAGACATGTTTTTGGGTTCAGGGAGTCTGAAAACGTGTAGATCTGGTGATAACTTGATTTCTAAATATCGACATGAAATAATACTTTCCTTCCTATTTACTCATAGACTATAGGTAAGAGAAAGTAAAAAACTGTCGGTATTTGTAATATTGTTTACAAGGTATATAAAAGAATATCTATTTACAATGGAATCGAACAACATTGGATATGATATTTATATACAGCTATAATGCAGTAAGGTATAATGAATTGAGGTCCATTGAAAACGAGCTAATACAGAACAGTTTACCAGGTGAAACGTTAGCCTTAATAAACCAGTAATCTCAAAATGACCAAAATATGCACCTGGCCTGGCGGGTACACTATGCCAATGGTATATAGCTCATAGAAGGAGATAATTGCTCTCCCTTTGACATACATGCTCTATTTAGATCAACCAGATATTAGGTATTTATGTACAATCAGGATCGGTACAATAGCGTACAGAATGAGTACTCTACATTAATAACCGGAGTTCTAGTATGCAGAAACAATAACCTAAATATTAAGTAAGTAATTGAAGTCAATCGCAAAAAGAATTACACTTTTATTAACAGAAATACGTAAACGTTTTACTCTCTATTGCCCTACATGAATATATAGGAAGGTAAGTATTGTTTTCATGTCAATTTTTCGAAATCGAGTTTTCACCAGATCTACACGTTTTCAGAACCCTAAACCAAAAAAAAAAGTTTTTAGCGATTGATCTGTGTGTGTGTGCGTGTGCGCGCGCGCGTGTGTGTGTGTGTGTGTGAACAAAATATCTAAAGAACGGAACATCGTACGAACTTGAAACTTAAGTTAGGTACTACTACCAGACCCGAAACGAACATTTTAATCAAAATCGGTCAACCAGAAGTAGTAGTTTATTCGTATCATTTTTAACTTTTTTGCGATTTTCTCAAAAACGGCTCGCACGATTTTGTTTTAAAATCGCCTCATTTACTACATTTTTATGCTCTACAAGATAGGGTAGGCGTCATGTACACTGAAATTCCAGGGGAGGCTGTTTTCTCGCAAAGAATTTTTTAAGATTTTTAAATTTTTTAAGATTGCTATTTTAATATGATTTTAGCGCAAAAATTTTTATAATAAAAGTTGTAGACAGTTTAGAAGTCTACAACTTTTATTCATAACATTTTTTGCATACTTAGTTTAGAAGCAATTCGTGATTTTATGTTTTTTTCATGAAAATCTGTAAAATAATCGATTTTTTAAAATTTCAGCCTTAGTATGTATTTTACGACAAAAAACCTAACCTCACAAAACATAACTTTTTGAGGTTAGTTTTTTTTTAGATTTTAGCGCAAAAATGTTTATAATAAAAGTTGTAGACAGTTTAAAAGTCTACAACTTTTATTCATAACATTTTTTTTGTATAACGCTTAGTTCAGAAGTAATTCGTGATTTTATGTTTTTTTTTCATGAACATCTGTAAAATAATCGATTTTTTAAGATTTCAGCCTTAGTATGCATTTTACGACAAAAACCCTAACCTCAAAAAACCTAACTTTTTGAGGTTAGTTTTTTTGTTTATTTTTAATGTTTTATTACTGTTAGGTTATATTGTTCATTATTTGCATTGGCAAGGGAAAGTCGTGAGAGTGTTACACACCAGATTTTTATTATACTCGTACTATTATGACCACATGGAATCATTTCAGCAAGTTTAGGTTGTCATTACTTTCTTCTCGGTGTTCTTTAAATATCTCAGTATTTTTTCATTCGTTCACATCTGTTTTGATTTTCTTCAACTCATAAAAACCCTATCTGTAGTTTTTCTTGTTTTTACATGTAATTGTTTACTTTTGTCGTTAATGGCTTGTTTGTATTGTGGGTTTTTTCTTTAGATCATTTATTGTTAATTCAAGTTCTGCTTTGATTTCTTTTATCCATTGGATGTTCGAGTTCTTAGAGTTATACAGTTTCTCCACTATTATTTTTATTATTACAGTTCTGGGGTTCTGAGTATATGTGTAATATGAGACATCTCCACAGACACACAACAAACAGTATAAACACAGTCATAACATTCTAACGTAAACATAAACATAACTTTACAGCATCAACACACAGACCAGATGATCTCAACTACAGATGTAAGAGGAACATTTTGATTTTGATCTAAAGATATAAGAGGAAGTAAAAAAAAAAAAAGAAAATTTTATTAAATTAATAAATTGGATTGTTGAACTCATTCCTTTTTAAACCTTTAAAGGAGTGAAGTGATATACAAGTTTTTATAAACAAATAATTTTCGATAATTTAGTAAGATACAGAATTGTATTAATATTTGGAAAGAATACTTTTTAGAAGATTTGTGAAAAAAGAATTTAATATTTTAAATAAGTTTTAAAGGATTTTAAGGATTTTAATTGTTTTTTAAAAGTTTTAAATATTTATCTATAAATTTGAAAATAAAACAAAATTGAATTTCGAACACCAAAACTTTCAAATTTATTGAATTTTTACGAACCTGGGACAATAAAATGGTGCCGTGACCAGGATAACATAAGTCAATTTCAACATAATTTTCAAGACAATTTCAGGAAAGGAAACAAAATATCAATATATAAAAGCAACGACAAGATTGGAAGGAAAACGTATTAAAAGGAAAAGGAACGAACCGGAATCAAATTCACAAAATAAAATTAATCAAATAAAACATAATAAACCAAATCTTCTAAAAAATTTACAAAATAATTTATAATTTGTGTAGGCAAGTACATTGAGGTCATCTGGTAAGTCATTGAACACATACACTTAAATCATCATCATCATTAAACAAAACAGGTATAAACATGAATAGAGAAGTAGCACCAATTCTTGACCCCACCAAACTAGACGAGACAAACATTAACTTCCAACTACGCATACGAAAAAGCACGACTACAGGAAACGTAAGACAAAAAAAACAAAGGTTACAGAAACTCTTAGATAACGGACGCCAAATTGATTTAACTACACTACATAGATTTGACATAGACAAACAACTGACGGAATGTCAAAATTATTTAGCAAAGTTACGGAACATAGAAAATTTAACTGAATTAGAAAGGTATAATGCCGAAATATTTGATGATAGGCTTAACAAACTATTAACATTCATATTACCCAACAAACCAGATAAACTCGTAGGATTTCAAAATTTAAAAGAAGGATTTGAGATTTGGAAACTCAATAGGTTACAAAATTTCGAAATTGAACCTAATTTCGAACAAAATAACATAAACCTTGAAGACGTACATTTAGGAAATAATTTTTTACCTGATCAACAAGGAAATTTTGATGTTGGTCATGTTAATCTTTTACATCCCTCAGTAACGCAAAATCCTGTTCCTAGAAACGAAACTCCTGACATATTGGTACCGAATGCAGTAGGAAATCATAATCCTGTTTATTTTCATCGTGAATTAAATTTTAATTGGACGAAAATTGCAAATCCAATTGAAAACGAATTAAAACAATTAACTATAACTGATGGACGTGATATTGACATGCTAGTACGAAATATTAAAATTATTAAACAAATACAAAAACGTTATGCAGTAGATTTACCTTTGGTATTGTTGACTCCATTTATGACTGGATTCACTGAACAAATTTTTGAAAATTCTATTAAAAATAATCATAATTTCGATCAATTTCATAGAGATTTAGTAAGCAAACTAATCACACCAAAAATGAAAGAAATATTAAAACTCAAATTGTTATACCGAAATCAGTCACAAACAGAGACTCTTACTGAATACATAAAAGAAATCTTAGAAAACCATGAAGTGTTAAGATTAGATCTGACAGAAGGTGAGTTAATCAATATAATTTTAACCGGTTTAAATGAAATATATGCCACGCACATAGGTATAATCGGCAAACCTAATAATTTACAAGATTTCAATAAATTAGACACATATGTCTATGAAAGAGTTTATGCTAGGACCCTTAATGATATCGGTTTATCTAAAATAAATGATACAAGTGTAATAAATAATGTGAATAGCGTGGTACCTAACCAAAGTAAACAAAATACTTGCAAAATCAGATCACAAATGCCTGCAACATCCTTAAAATGTTTTTATTGTCATAAGCTAGGTCATATCAAAAGGAATTGTAAACTGTTACAACAAAAAGAAAATAACCATGTTTCAAAACTGAATCTTTACAAACACACATCATATGGCTTGGACACGGACAAACAATCTGTTTGTAAACATAATCCGTGTAAAAATTCAAGGTTAAAAGAAAACACGTTGAACCGTAATTATACATTGAAAGCTTTATCGGTAAAAATCAAAAATAATATATTTAACGCTCTCATTGATTCTGGTTCCACTCATAATATTATTAATCAACAACTATATACATTTTTAAAAACTAAGAAGGCGATTATAAAGGAAGAAAACATTAACACAATTTGCCTTACAGCTGACCGATTTCCTCTAAGAATTAATAAACAGATATGGGTTAAACTTACTCTTCACAACATATCGTGGAAAATTAATTTTAAAATATTAACAAAAATACACCATAAAATAATACTCGGAATGAATTTCTTACAAAAAACCCACGCAATATTCAATGCTTCGAGATCTTTCATAACCTTTGATTGGGCAAAAAATCAACAATTTTCTCTAACCAATTTATATCCCGAACAAATTAACAACATAGAACAAAGTGAATATATTAAAAATACAATTAATGATTTATGTAGGAAATTTCCTGATGTACTCACAACTAAATTAGGTTGTACCCATATATTAAAATATGATATTAAACTAAAGAATAGCGAAATTATAAAATCTAGGCCCTATCCATTAAATCCGATAAAAACGCTCCAAATGAAAAACCAAATTGACAAATTATTAAAAGACAAAGTCATTAGAGAAAGTGTTTCACCTTATTCCTCCGCAGCCTTTTTAAGTCCGAAACCGAACGGTACAAGTCGCTTAGTTGTAGACTATCGCCGAGTCAACTTAATAATTGACTCAGAAGCCCAACCTTTACCGAATATAAATCATGCTTTTCAATGGTTTTCTAATGCCCGCTGGTTCAGTACCTTGGATTTAGCGCAAGCGTACCATCAGATACCATTGACAGAAAAATCTTGTCAAATCACCGCGTTTTGCACACCGGATGGCTTATACGAATACGTAAGATTACCTTTTGGTCTCTCGACTGGTGCACAAGTTTTAACACGTCTTATGAATACATTATTCAAAAATATTAAACATAAATTTGTATTTAATTACATGGACGATATATTAATATATTCTAAAAGTTTTACAGAGCATGTCAAACATATTAAAATAGTATTGGCAATTCTGCGGAAAGCTGGTATTACAGTTAATCCCGATAAGGTAACATTTGCTGTAAATGAAATACCGTTCCTTGGACACACCTTATCATACAAAGGAGTTTCTATAGATCCGGCGAGGACGCAAAAAATATTACAGTATCCACAACCGACGTCGGTAAAACAAGTGCATCGATATTGTGGTATGATTAATTATTTCTCTAAATTTATCAAAAATTATGCTGATAGAATAGAACCCTTAAATAAGTTACGTCGTAAAAACACTCAGTTTATCTGGGGAGACTCACAAAAAATTGCGTTTGAAGATCTCAAACAGGCAATTGCTAATCCCCCGGTATTGGCAATACCAGATTTCTCCAAAGCTTTCATTTTACAGACGGATGCGTCTGATACAGGTCTAGGAGCTGTCCTACTTCAGGAACATGAGGGATTTAGAAAACCCATAGCGTACGCTTCCAAAACATTAACAGAAGCAGAACAAAAATTTTCTGCATATGAACGAGAGTGTCTTGCAGTTGTTTTTGCAACAGATCATTTTAGAACGTATTTAACACACCGAGAATTTCTTTTAGAAACCGATAACCAAGCCTTAGCCTGGCTTCTTTCCAGACCAAAGCAGTTAGGTAGACTCGCTAGATGGTTACTTAGATTATCTGTTTTTAAATTTAAAATTAATCACATTCGTGGTTCAGATAATAATGTGGCTGACGCATTATCGAGGATGTACGATTTAAATAACGAAGATATCTCAAAAGATATATCTTATATTAATACCTTATTATCTCAATTCCCCCTATCTTTTACAGATCTAAGACAACATCAAGAACAGGATACCTTTATCCTTCAACAAAAACAACAAATGAATGATAAATTTTGTTTATCTAAAGGTGTCCTATGCCTAAAAGATAAAAACAATAACCCAACCAAAATTGTCCTCCCCGAATCCTTAAAAGATTTAGTATTTAAATACTTCCATCAGTCCGAAATCGGTGGACATTTAGGCGTTGATAAAACCATACACAAAATTACACGGTATTTTTATTGGCCAGCTATATATCGAGAAATTCCTTTAAAAGTGAATGCTTGTACAATCTGCCAACGTAGTAAACCTGGAATAAATTATAAATGGGGAAATCTTAGTTCCAGAGTTCCAACAGTGCCATTTGACACGTTGTTTATTGATACTGTAGGTAGTCTGCCAAAAACCAACCAAGGTTATAAATATATTCTAGTGGTAGTAGATAGTTTTTCAAAATTTACATGGCTAGCTCCATTAAGAAACACTAATACATCCTCCATTGTCGATGAATTAAAACGTATTTTCCAAAATTACTCCATTCCGAGGCTAATTGTCACAGATAACGCTAAAAATTTTAATTCCATAATGTTTAAAAACTTTTGTTTCAATCTAGGCATAAAACGAACCACCCTCTCACCATATCATCCTCAACCATCTCACGCCGAACGATTAAATCGAAATCTTAGGTCTATCCTTATTGCATATCATGCCACGACTCAAACAACTTGGGACAAATCTCTCTTTTGGTTTCAATTAGCCTTTAATATGGCTCGACATAATACTCATGGGAAATGCCCATTTGACATATTACATACTTTTTCAGCTCAAACACCGTTGGATAGAGCATGGAATATCCAAGATATCCTCCATAGAAATCCTATACGTTCCAGTAACATGATGTGTGATATTAGAAGAAAACTAATTAAATCCCATCATGATATGGCGCGCCGATATAATGCCACACGCCACCCCAATCCGTTTTCGGTGGGAGACAAAGTTTTACTTAAAACTCACCCCGTAAGTTCGAAACGGAAAAACATTTGTGCGAAAATGGCATATCGATGGTCTGAACCTTTGTATATCATCGGTTTCTCTACTCCAGTTACAGCCTTACTCCGTAAGACTATTGGAGGAGAAATAACTACAGAACATATTTCTAACCTTAAAAAAGTTACATAATTTATTCATAATTTACATAATTTATTTTCATGAGGATTTATTTTGGTGATGTCTGTCGCGATACTCGAGCTTGAGATGATTGTAACAAAAATGTAAACTGTGCTGTTTGCATGCTATTTGAATATTTTTTTTTTTTTTTGAAAGGGGCCCCGAATGAATGAATATTACCATCTCAGGCCGACAACTGCTACATACTCACCTTCTCTTTTTCATTTCAGCACTCACCCCCATTATTTTGCATACACATACCTTTGTACTTCAGTTTACTCTCCGGGGGGGGGGAAGATTGTAATATGAGACATCTCCACAGACACACAACAAACAGTATAAACACAGTCATAACATTCTAACGTAAACATAAACATAACTTTACAGCATCAACACACAGACCAGATGATCTCAACTACAGATGTAAGAGGAACATTTTGATTTTGATCTAAAGATATAAGAGGAAGTAAAAAAAAAAAAAGAAAATTTTATTAAATTAATAAATTGGATTGTTGAACTCATTCCTTTTTAAACCTTTAAAGGAGTGAAGTGATATACAAGTTTTTATAAACAAATAATTTTCGATAATTTAGTAAGATACAGAATTGTATTAATATTTGGAAAGAATACTTTTTAGAAGATTTGTGAAAAAAGAATTTAATATTTTAAATAAGTTTTAAAGGATTTTAAGGATTTTAATTGTTTTTTAAAAGTTTTAAATATTTATCTATAAATTTGAAAATAAAACAAAATTGAATTTCGAACACCAAAACTTTCAAATTTATTGAATTTTTACGAACCTGGGACATATGCCTAAACGTTACCGTTTTATTATAGAATGAAAAATTAATATGATGATGCAAAATGTTCCAGCCAGAAGTTTTGTTTTTAGTACGATACCTGTCTGTACGTGAGTATGTTACTCGAATTGAAATTTAAACGATTACACACATTGGGCTCAAAATTGATAACAAAGGTTTACAAACTCTTTGGCGGTTTTTTGGAATAAGCTGTGTCACCCCTAAAATAAGGGTACTTTACAATGATGGAAAAATGTTGAATTTTTTGTCTTCAATTTTATAAATCTAGAAAACTGTACAATACACTAAACCACAACCACTAGAATTGACGAAGATTTTTGTTAAGGAGTGTTTTATGGAAGAAGGGATCACGCCCAGCAGCGTATCCTCCAGGATGACATAATCGTACTATGATAGAAAGAGATAATCTTGATGAAAATGAAAATTAGAGGACCAACTGTAAAAAAATTAAGAAGATGAGATGATGATGAAGAAAATGTTCTTTAGGTCATCAGCTGAAAGGCTGGTTTGAAACTCTACAGGTTTTACTGAGTACAAAAAAAAGTGAGGTGGTTTACAATAGCCTTCTTCACTGAGAGGAAAAGTATGCTTAAGAAAATGTTCTTTAGGTCATCAGCTGAAAGGCTGGTTTGAACCTCTACAGGTTTTACTAAGTACAAAAAGAAGTGAGGTGGTTTACATAGCCTTCTTCACTGAGTGAAAAAGTATGCTTATTAGCATGCCAGGCCTTCTGATAAACATATCTACTTTTAACCTTGCAAATGAACCTTCCTTCATTCACTCCAGGGGCTGGTTGTATAATGAAATTCATTACTCTCAGAGGAGATAATTCTAAGATGTCTTTTATACCTCTACCGTATCTGTTCTTAAACCTCCTTCAGTCATATAATTGCCTGACCATTTGATAAGAAACAAAACTATTTTTTGTAGCCCTGTAACTAGCAGATCGATTGCATATAATTTAACACTACACCTACCTTTTATGTACAATGTAATGTACGTAAAAAATACCTAATAATATTTTTTAAAAAAAAAGGTTAAAAGTATTTTATTTAAGAAGACACGTTTAGGAAATCAACCTTTTGTTCGTCTTCATCTTTTCCTCTTCCTTCTTTCTTCTTCTCACCATGGATCGGCCTGTATTGTAGTGGACAGCGCAACTGGTTTCTATTTAGGGATCCTGGGTTCGCTTTCCGGCTAAGTCTAGCAATTTTTCATCATTTATTTTTATCTATTTACCTTCACCGTGTGCATTAGCATTAGGCCTAATATACAAAAGAATCAAACATAAAATTTTTTTTTTCTCTTCTTATTAGTCCCATCTAATCACCTCCTACTCTTCTTCTTCACTATATTTTCTTGTTTTTCCTCCCCTTACTTCTAATATTATATATGTCATCAAGTAGTAACTACCCCTCTAGTCTGAAACGAAGTAAACTATTTCTCGATCAAGATAGTTAAAATAATTGCACACATTTTAACAGACGTAGATTAAAATACAATAATTTAATTGATGAAATAAATTAAAACTATAATAAAACTAGCCAAATAAAATAATAATTCCATTCGTGCGAGACAATTACGCTAAATAATAGCAGAAACTATATCATGTTCATTCACAAAAAGTCATCTCAATTAAATAAGGCGAATTAAATAGAAACGGCAATAAACCACAAACTAATGCAATTACTTTTTAATTCAATTACATAAGTTTCTATTAAATTAACTACACCAGATGTTACTAGATAAATTGAAATAGTTATTTTGATATAATTTAGAAACTATTATAATTATTTTAAAGAATAAAAATTTTAACTTATTTTTCCGTTTTGTTAAATTCTAATTAATATAATTATTATTAAAGATAATAAAAGTAACAACTGTTTTACTAAACTAGACTGGTTAGTGGACTGGAAATATTTAGTTTGACTTTTACAGCTTTTTCGTTTTCAGTAGAGCGGGAAATTTAAAGAATATTTTTCAGTTGTACACAATGAAAGTTGGCTACAATCCAAGTCTGAACAAATACAATTTATTTTATGTAATTTAAAAGATTCTAAGTAATCCATTACAAATGGTTCATAAAAGACAACGAATTTATTTTTTAAATAAATTTGTGTGGCAAGCCGCACTTATTTGCTCGGTAACTTTTTTCTCTTTGATTTTGTACATTGATATACGGTATATTGACCTGAACAACAATTTTAGTAGCTATATTAGGTTGCTTCATAAAAGACAACGAATTTATTTTTTAAATAAATATGTGCGGTAAACCAAGCTTATATTCTCGGTAACATTTTTCCGTTTTTGATTTTGTACACTGATACATTGATATACCGTACATTGAGCTGCACAATTTTAGTACATTAGATTAAACATTTGGCCTTCGGGCCAGCCCAGTCAGTAAACTGATAGAAAGTCGCTATTGTTAAGTAAAACTAGTTGGGCAAGCGACTTTGTATGGTGACCAGCTGAAAGCCATTCATGAATAAACTCCACTGCGGGGTCCTTTCCAAAATTCATGCCGAATCACGTCAAAAAATACATCAAAAAGCAGCGATCAAATTGGGTAGTTGTCAATAAAGTACAGTTCCCGATAACAAATAAAACCTAAAAAAAATATTAAATATTTATCGGGTAATGAAGAATATAGTGTTAGAGGAAGAGTTACGCAGTGGTAGAACTACATGTACCTTAAAATAATGTCTACGATAAACCATCCTGAGTGGGTTCGAATCCCACTCAGGCACGGCATATTTTCATACGTTACGAAAAATCTAGTGTGAAAAACTCACACGAATTTCTCTTGCCAATGCAAATAATTAACAATATAACCTTACATTAGTAATAAAACATTAGAAATAAACAAACAAACTAACCTCAATCGACCTAACCTAATTTTAATCATGAGTGAAAGAAATAAAATGAAAATCAACCTCAGTTTGGCTTAAAAGTACAGAAAATCAGTCTTTCTCGCTAAACTAGGCTCTGTAGAAAAAAATGCTCTACGTAAAAGTTGTAGATATTTTAATTTTCCATAAATTTGATTGGTGTATACACTTTTGTCGTAAAATGCGTACTAAAGCTGAAATCTTAAAACAAAATCAATTTTTTTACACATTTTCGTGAAAAAAAAACAGAAACTCGCCGAATACCGCTAAACTAAGCGTTACACAAAAAAAAGTTTGAAATAAAGGTTGTAGGATTTTAAATTCTCTACACTTTTATTATATACATTTTTGTGATAAAATGCATATTAAAGTCATTATCTTAAAAAAACTATTTTTTAAGAGAAAACAGCCTTCCCAAGAATCCAGCAGACATGGCGCCTACACTATTTTGTAGAACATAAAAAATTTAGTGAGGCAATTTTTAAAAAATCGTAATAGCCTATTTTGAGAAAATTGCAAAAAAGTGAAAAATGACACAAATAAACTACTACTTCCGGTTGACCGATTTTGATGAAAATAATCGTGTCGGGTCCGTAGTAGTATTTAACTCAAGTTCCAAGTTTCAAGTTCGTACTATATTCCATTCTTGAGATATTCTGTTCCCACACACACACACACACACACACACACACACACACACACACACACACACACACACACACACAACACAAATTACTAAAAACATGTTTTTTGGGTTCAGGGGATCTGAAAACGTGTATATCAGGTGACAACTCGATTTTGAAAAATCGACATGAAACAATAAGTTACTTTCCTTCCTATATATTTATGTAGGCAAGAGAAAGTAAAAATGATATGGGTTTAACTTTAAAGCAAAAAATATTATTTTCATACGTTTTAAAAGATTTTTACTGATAAAAAATTGGTTTTATCTAATACCATAACTAATAATTAGTTATTGATAAATAGTTTATAAACTAATAAACTAGTTAGGTTTTCTAACTCTTTAAAATGAGGTAGGTCTAACCAAAAAAACCAAACGGTAGCTAAAAAGTAGGTATTTAAGAAAAAAAAATTTTATACTTTCTCAAAGATTCGTACTAATGAAAATTATAATTTCATTCTATAAGTGATAGATGGAAAAATTAAAGTGCGTAATGAAACGGGAAAAATCAATACACTAGTTTTTAATAACCCCCTACGAGGATGCTAAGCCCACCCAATTTGTAATATTAATATATTTACAAAATAAGAAAATTTAATAAAACACCATTAATTAATTTTAATTGAAACTAAATAAATTTAGTAAATTAATTAACATTTGATGAATTAAATTAAATTCTGATGAAGCCCAATTTCATTAAATAACCGCAGATTTGAAGAACCGCAATATATTTGCATTTAGCCTTATTTACTACGTTATATATTTGCAGTAGTGAAGCTGTGCTAAATGAATTGGTGGTAAACAATCAGAGATCCTGTGTATATTTGGCAGATAAATATCATGCTACTAAATCAATCTTGTAGTTGAGAATTTATAACATATTTTTTACCCATAACGGGCAGGTGGAGTGTTACATTTATTGCACTAGATCTGTTGGTTCCAGGGTTATAAAAAATAGTTCTGTTTCTTATCACATATACCAAATATATGACTGAACTTATTAAGAACAGAAGAGGTAGAGGTGTAAAAGACACTAGTCAGAGTTATCTCCTCTGAGAGTAATGAATTTTACTACACAGCCAGACCCTATGGTGAATGAAGTGAAGGTGTCATTTGCAGAGTGGAAAGCGGGTGCTTTTCGGAGAGCTTGCACGCTGATAAGCTTACACTTTCAACTCTGTGAGGAAGGCATAAGTAAACCACCTCACTCCTCGTTTTTATTTAGTAAAACCTCTAGAGGTTCCACCAGCCTTTTGGCTGTTGACCTAAACAATAACATTTTTTTAAACGCTCACCTTCAATAAGAAAACAATAATAAGGTTTTCAATTTGTGCAAATAACATCATAATAGCCTATAATACACTTCGAATAAATGTCTGCCCTCCTTTAACTTTAATTAATACGGTACACATGCATTAAACCGACCATCAGGTTACTCAGGAACTTTAGGCTACTGGAATAGTTTAAAACACGCTTTAGTCGACTGACTTATAATAATTTCTTTCATCGTACGACCCCTCTCCTTCATAACTGGAAAGGATACAAAACGGACGAGTTTTGTACCCTCAAGTTAAGTAAGTTCTCAACTACAAGATTGATTTAGTAGCATGATATTTGTCTGCCAAATATACACAGGTTCTTTAAGTTATAGATAGAATAATTCTTTATATATTATATAAAGAACCTTCACACAAGTGTGTTGAAAATGTCACCCCACCACCACGTCAAATGAACTGTGCGGATGCGCCGGAACAGATATTGAGAGATGTCTGCGTCTTTCTGATGAACTTATTTTGGTGGAAGGGATCAGTCCATATCATAGTCTTCTGTACTTCGCTTCGTTCCACCGCCTGAAATCTACTGGAGAAAACTATTAAAGTGTAGATGTTCATTAAATGTTCAATGACGCGTATGTGTATTGTCGCTAACCGGGGCCGATTACACGTGGCAAAGCCTCGCTTGCGACATTGGTGGCCCTGAAATAAGCCGTTTAATTGGTTGGAAGTCTTGGAAAGGACCGTTGTACGTAGCGAATTGGTGACACTGAAAAAGACCGAGTGTGATTTGTGGTTGGCCCTAAAAAGGGCCGTTGCAGGTGGTTGGAAGCGACGAGCCGGCGTGTTGGAAGCGGGGGCCGAAGAGTAACGACTCGGCTACCGGGCTCAGGCCTAGCTCCCCCTGTGATTTACCTGGGGTACATCCAGTACTTCAATAAACGTATTCGAATATTTCTAGTTAAAACTTTTGCGGCTAGCTCTATAAATGCCATGGTATATCAAAAACCTCATAACTTTACTAATCTTATCATCGACATTGTAAAATAAGTAATATATTAAGAGGGTTCGGAAAGCCCTATCTCGCCATGATAATGTTTGTTCCTTTTTCTCAGGAATGGATAGAGATAATCAGTTCAAATTTTGAACACAGTTTATTCATTATGTTTTACAACTTTTAACACAGGGATTTGATGATATAACATTTAAAAAAATAATTTGTGAAGTACCTTTAGGTACTTTTTTGAGAAGACAAAAAATGAGTTACAGTGTAAAAATTACAAATCCCTTGTGTTAAACTATGTAAGAAGAATTGAAAAAGATGTGTTGTAAATTTGAAGCTAATATCTCCAACCGTTCTTGAGAAAAAGGAATATTTACGTCAAAAATACAACTTTTGAGAAAAACGCATTTGAAAATATATAATTAGTAAAACAGTAAAAAATTAACAATACCATTATACTCGTTATACTCGTCATGAAATGCGTTACAGCTGTTAATTAAAAAAATCATAAAAAAATAACTAGCTAACAGAATTTAATGTTATTTATGTCAAATTAAACACGAAATACAGGAGAAAAATATGGCGGCAAAATCAAAATTTTTAATTTTTTGACAAAAATTGCTTTCCAAACCCCCTTAAAATTTAGTTTTCTTGGTCTGATAACGGACAAACCCATAGTTCAAAACGGAGAATTTACCACTGGGTACCACTTCTCCTGAACGTTAAATTCCCTACCACTCATTAAAAATATTAAATATAATACACAGAAGTTGTGCAGTTTTTTTACACTGTACAGAAGCGTGATAAAAAATAGACAAAAAATTACAATACTGTACAGTATAACATAATAATTCAAGGCGTTCTTTGCTAGATAAAGGACTCTCATCTGATATATATATAATATAAAATTAAATATTCAGCCTTGTAGTAAATTATTTGAAAATAGTTTATACTTTTATGTATAATTTATAAGTAAATATATAACAAAATATAAATGTAATATATTATATGTTAATTATAATAAATGTAATAAAATAATATATAAAAAATTAATAATACTTTTTATTGAGGCAACATTGGACCACAGAGCCAATCAATTTCTAGTGTTCTTCGGTTAACGTATTGTAGCCTTTCGGTTTTGCCAGTACTTTATGAGACGGTCCAATCTTTGTTTCCGTATCTCACCTGTAACCTCCACCGTGTGTCTTTCTGGTTTTCCTCAATAAAATCTGTGTGATTTGAGAGTACTATTTATTGTTTCCTTGTCAAACGCGCCTTCAATTGCCAGTCCAATTTCATTGAGATCCCTCTTAATCTCTTCAATGTATCTTTCTGTAATCTTCCTGCTCAAGTTCCAGAGGATCAGTTGTTTAGTATTCTATCATTCGGCATTCTTAAAATGTGGAAAAATTAGAAAATCCTCCTCTTCTTCATCAAGCTAAAAATCGGATCAATTTCCTTATAACCAGTTTTATTAGAAGGAATTCGCCATACCCCGTTTTTTAAAAATTAATTATTGTTAAGGTAGGTTCAGAAAATTCTGTGTCCTGTTTTAAAAAGTTGGTCAGTCTTAGCTTCATTCTTAATTTGAAACTATTGATTATAATACTATAATAAATATAATAAAAAATTAATTTATAAATACAAATAAATAAATTATAAATAACAGCTTTTGTCAAGTAATATTGGCCGTCTAAATTAGAAGAACATCCCAACCTTAAGACTGTTATTATCCTATATACTATGTGTGTGTGTGTATGTGTGAACAAAATATCTCAAGAACGGAACATCGTGCGAACTTGAAACTTGAAACTTAAGTTAGATACCACTATACTCTATTTCACGTTCAGAATGCAGTACAGCTCTTATGAGAACCCACTGTGTTATCAGGCGTACGGAAACATCAGCTCTCCTCCGCCGACACCATTCGAAGGTCACGGGTAAAAATATTTAGAGTTTCGCTTAACACGCTCTAACAAGCTAATTTTGAATCAGAAAATTCTGAAAAAAAATCGCTATGGCTTCCTAATGAATCGTATTTATTACGCTATAAATGTTAAACTTATACTCTGATATTTTTTTAAGATACGCTCGTACAAAGTTAGACGTTTATATTTCGTCACTGTTTTTTCTGTTTCACATTAAATAAACTCTTTTCTTTCCATGACGACGTAAGTGTTTTATTATTTTGTTATAAAATAATAGAATTCTATTTGTAATATGATATATGACAAGTCATATGTTGGACAGAAACAGAAATAGTAAACTAGTTTGAAAATTACTTTTTTTCACAACAACGGCCCATTCAAAAGGAATTATCATTGTGTTATTCCAGAAAAATAATCTCGTATGTAAATAATGTCTTATTTTATTTATTTCACCAGCTAATAACTTTGTTTTTTCGTTATGGAAACCTATAAAACTATATATCACAATAATTACGACATTCTTGTCATTATAGTCCTATGAAAAGATATTCATTATGTCCCTTACAGAAATACCGACAATTAAGATGAATACGTCACTCTTATGTGGAGAAAAATATATTTTCTTCCCAATAACATATTGACGTCACTTTAAACATTAAATTTTTTTACTTTAAAATAATTGAAAAGACAATAAAATTGGTAAACATTCCATTAATATAATACTTGTCTGCACCTGATCTTTAAACGATACAAATATTAAGTATGTTTCGTATTACGTTATTCAATAGGAGTTTTTAAATGAGAAAGTTATGTGGGGCGGAGTCGATATTTTTACTTAATGTAGTAGTGCTCAAACTCCCATATGAAGTACATTGCTTATGGAGTTTGCGTACTGCATTCTGAACGTGAAATCGACTATAGAGGACCCAACACGAACATTTTCATCAAAATCGGTCAACCGGAAGTAGTAGTTTATTCGTGTCATTTTTCACTTTTTGCAATTTTCTCAAAAACGGCTTCTGCAATTTTTTTTAAATCGGCTCATTTACTAAATTGTTTATGCTCTACAAGATAGGATAGGTACCATGTCTGCTGAAATTCTTGGGAAGGCTGTTTTTACGTGAAAAATTGTTTTTTTTTTTTAAGATTGCGGCTTTAATATGCATTTTAGCGCATAAATGTATATAATAAAAGTTGTAGAGAATTTAAAATCCTACAACTTTTATTTCAAACATTTTTTTATAACGCTTAGTTTAGCGGTAATTACCAATTTTCTGTTTTTTCTCACGAAAACGTGCAAAAAATCGATTCTTTAAGATTTCAGCCTTAGTATGCATTTTACGACAAAAATGTATATTAATAAAATTTATAGGAAATTAAAAGATTTATAACTTTTATTTAAAGCATTTTTCTCTACAGAGCCTAGTTTATTTTATTTCTAATGTTTTATTACTAATGTTAGGTTATATTGTTCATTATTTGCATTGGCAAGAGAAAGTCGCGTGAGTGTTTCACACCAGATTTTTCCTTTTTTTTCAATAATAAATTTATTGTAACAGTTCCAGATTTTGCTCCTGCACAAGCATACATTTGCTCATCATCCATTTTTAAAGAACTATGATGAAAACTTTTAAGTAGTGTAATATGAATTAATGTTCCATCAAATATTTCATAAAAACTTATACATATATGTATAAAGAAAATAATATGATAATACCTGTTAAAAAAGATCTAATTTAAATATCTTTTATAGTGTAACACAGGTATTGACAATTCGATAAATATATATTTGTAATTTGAATAAAGAATTTGAATAGTGAAGTTTCCAACTGAATATGTGTTAATGCTATTTCACGATACATGAGAGCGAAATAACTTTTTCAACAACACAACTTTATAACTTGTCACTTCTGAAATTAAGGACGTTAAAAGAATTTGCAAGTATCTGTGAAAACGATGCTTATTTTATCCAACTAATTTTTCTATTTTTCTTGTTTACTTTGTGTAATAGAAACCCATCCTAAACAAAATATCCTTATACCACTCTATCCTTTTCTTATTTATTTGTTAAAACCGTACTTTGAAATATCCACTGTTGAAATAAAAAAACTATATATAAACTATAATATCCAATGTTTGTTTTTGTAGAATGTTTTCTAGTCTACTTTTCCGGATTTTCTTAAAGAAGAAACTATTCTTGAAAATTTAGAAACTTTTCCCGTGGGTCGTATCTTTTTCTGATCACAGTATTAAAATTTAAATTACTTGTTTTAAACTTCTTTTTTGTTCTCATTTTATATTAGGGTTTCCAAAGTTTTATTTTTTTGGAAAATATATCTATTGTTCTTTGTTTCAAGCTGATAACAGTAGATAAAACTTTAAAATTTTTGCTATTATCCTGACTTTATAAATAAATGGTAGGTAGATCGCACTGACTTTCTTACTAATTTTTAAGAAATGCTATAAATCGTTGAAATTGTGTTCAATTTTGATTCCTTACCTACATTAGTAAAAACTTTATTCGATCAAAAAATTGGAACCGTCACCGGATGGCGACATTAAGTGGCGAGTTGAAACCTTTGCATTTTGGTGGTCCTGAAAAGGACCGTTTAAGCGGTGGTCATCTTGATGGGAAGCGTCGGTCGTAGTTGTGGTGGCAGTCGAGAAGCTGGGCGACACGGCGTATCGTCGTCCAGCGGATACATCATCTTCTTCCTTCGCAGTAGTGCATCGATGGCTGCTTCATCGGGTCCGGTGGGCGTAAGGCTCGGTCGAGGAACCGCTGTGGGCATCGCTCGCGTCAGCGGGCGATGACGGCCCGGTCGACGGCTTACGGTGACGGGTCGGCGAGCGGAAGCATCGTCTTCTCTTTTGCGGGGGTCGTCAATTAGTCTTCGCTGGAGTTCGGTAGCCGTGTGCCGATGGTGGATGTCTTGTGGATCGGAACTAAATCTCTCGGCTCAGTGTAGCGCTCTTTATATAGTTGCCGAGAGCGCTGTGGTAGAGGGCGGTTATTGGTCTTGGCCTTGATGACAAAGGCTTCTGTCGGTACGCCGCCACAAGCCTACCGCCTCTCTCGGAACTATTGCCGGCTCCCTCTGTCGCTACGTCGGAAGCTTTGATAGCCGGCAGCACAGTACCTAATCAAAGGGGACGACGGTGACAGAACGATTCAACATTTACTTCAGGTCCTTTGTCCTCGGTGTACGTTGGCTACAATTCATACCACTTACTTTCTGTTGACTGGCCGACAAAAAGTGTAACCAAATTCCCACAGTAATGTGAAAACAATAATTTGACCATAAACATTCAGAATTATCCCGGTGTACCGAATTTTTTGAAAACGTTTCCGGGAATATCCAAATTTTCAGGATATTACTTGATAATATAAACGTTGCTGGTTCAGAAAATGGTTAGTAAAATTAGGAACTATTTTTTAAATCTTGGAAAAAATTCAGAAAATTCTGAGTATTTCCGGAAAATTCGGGATAGACCGAGATAATGCTGGATGCTTGTACCCGAATTCTTGTTTTTATTCTACTACTGTTCATTACTATGAATAATGTGTTGTTTAGATCATCAGCCGAAAGGCTGGTTTGAACCTGTAGAGGTTTTACTAGTCTAAGTAAAACGAGGAAAGGTGGTTTACCATTACCTTCCTCACTGAGTGGAAAAGTACGCTTATCAGCATGCCGGGCCCTCTGAAAAGCACATATTTTCCACTCTGTAAATGACACCTTTACGTCATTCATCACAGGGTCTGGCTGTATAATTAATTAAATTCATTACTTTCAGAGGAGATAACTCTGATTAGTGTCTTTTACACCTCTACCTCTTCTGTTTTTAAATGATTCAGGCATTTAATTGGCTGACCATGTGATAAGAAATAGAACTATTTATTTTAGCGTAGCAACGAACAGATTTAATGTAAATAATTTGACACTCCACCTGTCATTTATGAACAGATGAATAATGTATGGGGTCAATGATCCTGAATGAAAACAAAAACACGGGCATGATAGTCTTGTCTAATAAGGCTCTCAATCTGTTTATAGAGATAGAGGTGTGATGTGTGGGCTTTGTGTCAGGTCAGGGTTATAAAAACGGTTCATGTCACCGTAAAGCTACTGCGGTTTGCCGTGCTCCCTCCCACGGATTAAGCACCTACTGTGTGCGTAGCGTAGGAGTAGTGTAACGTCAGGGCTCTTATACAAGCATCTATTGCTCATTCATGAAAAACAATAGCAAAACCTTGACGAACGTGTGATTTGAGGATTTATCAATATGAATTAAAGTGTAAACAGCGCCTTTATTGGCACAACTGACGATTTATTGGGGTAGGTCAGCTCTTAAACAAATTATTGATAAGGAAATAGGCTTTTTAGTGGTTGTAGCGGATTGTGCCAAATATTGCACATAATTAAGTACTTCCCACCATACCAGTTCCGAAGATTCCTCATTCATGATGTTCTACGCTTACCCTCAATCTATTCCTTCATAGTTTTCCGAAAATTTCTCTTTTTTCCTCTCATCACATGACAAAAGTGCTCTATTTTTGTTGATATTTCACACTATTTATAACTTCCAGCTATTTATTTAACTTAACCAAAACTTTTGTCTTCCTTACTCTATCTTTTCACCGTAAATGCAGCAACGGACCTTTAGCAAGACATCTCGAAAGCCTCGGGTCTCTTTATCTCATTTTGGATCAGCGATCAAGACTGCACACCATACAATAACACTGAGAATGCGTTCTCAATTCTAAAAAAAATCATGAAAATTGATGAATCCGTTTTTATTGTTTTAACAAAAATCTTTCGAAAATAAAAACGTGTAGTGCACTATTGAAAAACTTATTTAAACCCAATTTCAGGAAAAACTATGAAGTGTTGTATACTGATAGATTCAGAAAGACGTGAACTGCCTAATGGCGCTAAAAACAAAAAAAAAACTTAATTTTTTTTGCTTTCCGTGCCCCCTTTGAGTTTAGATTTCCAAAAATGAATCGTTTACTGGTAACGCAATAATAGTAAACGATCGTCAGCGAGAGTAAGACTGGACTATGCGAGGGGTGGAAGTGCTACTATATGTGCTTTTTTAAATACATTATAGCGACAGCTCTAACCGTGCATCATGTTGTAGTTTTACACTTACATTGATTTATTATGTTTACAACTATGTTTCTTTATAAATATCCCATTGAATTATTTATTGATTCTTAATAATTATCCTAAATAATAAACATTAATTCTAAATAAGCCATAATACTAGACCTAAGTTATATTTAGTATCCTTTTTGGTTATCATTAGCAGTAAACTGAATTACTGCACGCTGACATTTGTAGTGATAGACTAGTTAGTTAGTCCGTGAGTTCCGTCGATGCGAGCTATTATCGTAAGTAATACTACTTTTACAGTAATTTCAAAATGTTATGGTATTTTTAGGGATTTTATATTTCATTCTTCTTCTTCTTCTTCTTCAGCTTTTCCCTTCCTAAGGGGTCGCTGTTCCTTATTCTTCTCCTCCACTCTCTCCGATCCACCACATCCTCCTCGCTCAGGCCCTTCTCCCTCAGGTCGTCCGCCACGGCGTCTCTCCATCTTCTCCGGGGTCTCCCCCTCCCTCTCACCCCATCCACCACCAATCTATCCACAACCCTCCCCACATACTCCTCCTCCCTACGCATCAAATGTCCATACCACTGATTTTATATTTCATTATTTTCAGTAAATTTATGTTAAATTGTAAATGAATTTTAAACAATTCACTTTCTTTAAATAATTACATTACTCATTACTTATTTAGTGTGGCGGGTCATGAACTGAATTTTATTACTTAAGTGTTTGTGGTGGTTGATACATGTCTTATGCTTTCCGGTTGGCCGATGTAAGTAGGATAGATAGTATACTGTCCTCCGCATGATAGGCGCAATCGTCAAATTATAGCGCGTTATAAAAAAGTGAAAGGTTATAAAAAAGTTATGAAAAGGTGCCCGTAAATAAAATAAGATAGTTAATAAGACACTTTATATAAAAATTAATTTTTTTTTTTATTTCCGACCGTTCAAGAATTAAGTAGCCTTGCATTATCATTACATCTACTAATACATATACAAAATATCAAAACAGTAAAGTTCTGAGAATCAAGTTCACTGCGGGAAGTATAATTATTTTTAATAATAACTAATTAACA
Organism: Catonia carolina; assembly: GCA_035578175.1. NCBI lineage: Eukaryota > Metazoa > Arthropoda > Insecta > Hemiptera > Achilidae > Catonia > Catonia carolina. The sequence goes on along the minus strand of JAQMRL010000004.1, from coordinate 65,020,020 downwards.
TTTACCTCGATATTTTAAAAAATCTAATAAAGATAACTTACATGTAATTATTTAACAATTGAAACAAATTAATTAAGCTTAAAAAGGATGTACATAATTTATAATAACAATATAATAAAAAGCAAGAATTCCATTCTTACTATTTGAGTGAAGTTAGTTAAGATTTAAGTGCAGATTTAAATCCTTTTGAGCTATTGTATGTATTTAAGTTAGTTTAACAGTCACAGTTTAAGTCCTCCAGGGATTTCAGTATTACGTAATTGTTCAAACACATCGTTTTGTTCGCTTATATCCTGGTGACGTACAACTAAGTAATTCATTCTGTGATAAAGGAATTCTACGGAATACATACAGCAATGGATTGTTACATTTTATTTAATATTATAGTAAGACTTTTTCACAACATTCCCTCTGTGACCATTTTTATAAAAAAAAAGTATTAAAAATTAAAGAATAATTTTGTTTTTGTTCAGGAACTTTTAATGCTCATAACAGGTAAGTGAAGTGTTAAATTATTAGCACTCGATCTGCTAGTTCCAGGGCTACAAAAAATAGTTCTGTTTCTTATCACACGGTAAGCCAACTAAAATAACTGAACCATTTAAGAACAGAAAAAGTGGAGGTGTAAAAGACACTAGTCAGAGTTATCTCCTCTGAGAGTAATGAATTTTACTATACAGCTAGACCTTGAGGTGAATGAAGTAAAGGTGTCATTTGCAGGGGGAAAGTATATGCTTTTCAGAGGGCCCGGCATGGTGATAAGCATACTTTTCCATTCAGTGAGAAAGGCAGTAGTAAACCACATCACTCCTAGTTTTACTAAGTAAAGCCTCTAGAGGTTCAAATTAGCCTTTCGGCTGATGACCTAAACAACATAAATTTTTTATTATATCGCTCTCTTTTTATTATAAATTTACAAAGTATTGTAATAGTTCAAAATTTTGTAGCCCGAGTTTGTAACCACTGTAGTCTGAATTTCGTTTAGGAGCCAATACCAAAGGATTACTACAATGAGCTGAAACTAGAAAACTAAGGGTTTTTTTTTATCAAACCACAAAATACATTCATGGATTAACAATGTAGCTCGTTAATTAACGATACTTAAATCCAAAGTAAAAGTACAAAAACTCAATTTTTAAAAAAATAGCTATAACGATTTCCGGTAAACTACATCATTTGGGGTCGTTGTTGTTTCGGTCATCAACCGAAAAGCTGGTTTGAACCTCTAGAGGTTTTACTAAGTAAAACAAGGAATGAGGTGGTTTACAATTGCCTTCCTCACTGATTGGAAAAGTACGCTTATCAGCATGTCAGACCCTCTGAAAAGCACATATTTTCCACTCTGCAAATGACACCTTCACTTCATTCACCACAGGGTCTGGCTGTATAATGAAATTCATTACTTTCAGAGGAGATAACTCTGATTAGTGTATTTTACACCTCTACCTCTTCTGTTCTTAAATGATTTAATTGGCTGACCACGTGATAACAAACAGAACTATTTATTTTAGCCCTGCAACTAACAGATTGGGTGTAAATAATTTGACACTCCACCTGTCTGTTATGGCCAATCTGTTATAAGGTCATTATGAACGTATAATTGGTATTTCTGGAACAATTCGCGGTAAGGTGTGTCTTCTTCCACGATGTATAGGCAAACATGCGTGTTCCAGTTTGCACCTATCCGATCATCTCTCTTTCAATTTCTGTCCATCTACTCTAAGGTCTTCCAACAATCCTTTTTTCTTTAGTTCTGTGCCTCAGGGCTTCGAAGGAGACTCTTCCTGGCAGTAGCAACTGTTAAACATGATCCCTCCATCTCCTTCCGTACTCAATGATTTTGGTATTCAGTGAATATGCTCTCAGCTCTGCTCTAATATTTTTATTACAAAGCCTGGGTGATCTGGAAAACATTTGACAGCCCATAAGACTCTCATTTCTGCTGTCTAAAATCTGCTTCCCTCCTTGAACATAATATCTAAGTTTCTGACGAACTTATGTTGAAAATATATTTTTCAAAATTACAACCTTAAGACTCGAGTCGTCACCAAAATCAGCTGTTTAACAGCTGATTTTCGGAGACGAAGGTTCCTGGTTCAAATCCTAGTAAAGGTAGTTACTTTTATACGGATTTGAATGCTAGCCAAAGGTTACCGGTGTACTTTGATAGTTGGGTTTCAATTAACCATACTCTATCAGGAATGGTCGGCCTCAGTCTGTACAAGACTACACCTCATTTACACGTCATACATATCATCCTCATCTCATTGGGTCATGGGGTTGCTTACTGTTCTGAATTGAACAGATTGCAACGTTCAACTTTGGGGAACTACCAGCAGAAGTAACATAGAGATAATTCAAAGGTTCCAAAATAAGGTTCTTCGGGCTATAACAAGGGCACCATGGTTTGCAAGGAATGCAGAAATACAACATTATTGCAACCTTCCTGATGTAATGGACGAGGTCAGGCGTTTTAATAGAAAATATCAGGCAAGACTTGAAAGCCACGAAAACGAATTAGCCATAAATCTTCTAAATAATGCAGAAGAAGTTAGGCGCCTGAAACGTTACCATGTTTTGGACTTGTCTGAAAGAGTTTAAATGTATATAAAATTTTAGTGAAAAGTATTCTATATTGTGAAATGTAAATATCTTTGTACATAGTAATTTTTCTCTTTGAACACATGAATAATTGATGTAATGAGAGGTACTCAGGGTAATGAGGCCTCAATTTGTGATTTGTACATTCAAAAGATTTGCTTATAGTTTATTTTTTAAAAACTGATTGCAAATAATGTTATTTTGAAAAAAAAATTCAACTGTGTAGTATAATATATAGTTTATTTTTTGCTTCTTCTTTACAACACTTAATAACATTTAAAATAAAATTCCGTTCCACACTAAGAATTGTTTTACCCTGCTTTTGAACGGTCGAAATGATAAACTTATAACACACGGATAGATAACTAATTTATAAAAACACTACAGAATAATGAATAAAATGTGAAGAATTAAAATAAAAAGAAACGGAATGAATTTTAACGAATTAAAATACGTTTATATGTATAACTATAGCCCAAAACGCAAAATCAGAATAGCCAACTCAAAACAATACCACTCGTTCCCTAATAAAATAAGGAATGTGTATTGAACTACGAGTGTCAGTATGTTTTTAGGATTGTAATAGAGAAACTTGGCAAGCGCAGTAGATTGTTCCCCTCTTACACTTCGTCTCAAACAAAGTTCATTTCGTGACTAACCATCAGTACTTAACACTTTTATATCCGGCGTTCGGTCAGAATTACATAAAATATACAAAATTTATTCAACCGAAATGAAATTTGGAAACAAAGTTGTAGGTTGACGAAAATTGTCATTAACGATTACTATGGGTTTTTGAACTATGTAACTTTGGATAACTTGATAAAATCTCGAGATCCTAACCGGGAATCCAACCCGGTTACGAAATTTAAATAAAAATTTACGACTTTTATTAACAATGAATTTATAATATCTTGTTTAAAATCTAATAATATTATGTACTACATCAAAGACGGGGAAAATTATTTTAACTTTGTGACCTTCCTATATCGTGCTGTTAAACAAAGTTTAACTTTTTTTATTTCATAAGAAAGTTTTTTAAATATAATGTTATTTAATAGAAGTTTCTTTTTCTAAACGAGAAGTTAAAAATCTTTCAAAAGTTTGGTTCTTCAAATCCCTCAAGCTCAGACTGGAAACTTTTTATTATTATATTAAAATTTTGAATAGATAGTTATATAGGCCTTTAGCTTTAGGAAATTTTACAATTTTCTGTTTAATTCAAGTATTGCGTATTTTTTTAATAGTCACTCTATCTATATGACATAAAAAAAGTAATAAAAATGTTTTTTATGTGTTTAGAGATCTTTAAAAAATATAATTTAATGGTTGGCAAACCTCATCAATTTTCTAACTAATCTTCAAGTATTTCACTCATTTTATGACCAGTTTTATTGATGTTAAATGAAATGAATCAAAATAAAGAGAACCAATGATGTTCTCTCTAACAAGCTATGATGAGTGTGACGTCACATCATATTTTAACAGGTTACAAGTTATTTAGTAAATATAGGGATATTTATATACGCATCTTTGATCAATAAGTAAAATTAGTTAAATTTCTGACATTTCAAAATTTTAGTGAAAGTGTAAAATGAATTAAAATAAAACGGCAAAATTTAAATTTATATAAGAAAGCGAAGTTATTTTGGTACATGATAAATAAAAGGGCTTGTAACTAATTCTACAGTGGTTTCCGCGCAAAAATAAGATCATATTCGGATTCAGTATACAAAAAAAAATCGATTTAAAAAAAATTGTTACAATCGGTTACGGTCCCTGTTACCTTCTTATTCTTCTTTAGGTTCCTATCCGTTCCGGATGTTGGCCACCATATTAACAATCTGAACTTTATCCATTGCTGCTCGAAACAACTGTGTTGGCGTTTTCGAGTACCACATTCTCAGATATTTCAACCAAGAAACACGTCTTATCACACCACTACGTTGTCCAGCTTTTCTTCCTTGCAATATAGATTGCAACAACCCATATCTTTTCTCATTGCCCATTATAAGTCGCAAATACTCGAGTTCCTATTTTTTATCGTATTTATGACTTCTTTTGATTTCTGGATTCATCTAAATAACTTCTCATTAGAGACGCGATCCACGCAAAAGCCTCTAAGCATCCTTCTGTTCAGTCACATCTCAAACACTTCAGTTATTTTACTAATGAAATCATTAAGCGTCCAAGACAGAACGCCATAAAACTGAACTGAGAAAACATAGCACCGCAATAGTCGCATATTTGTTTTCATGTTCAGATCATGTGTTTTGAATACGTTACTCATTCTACTAAAACACGTCCAACGAGCTAAGAGCAATGCGGATTCTAATCTTTTGAGAATTAATCCAATCTATCATTCAATGTTGTTCCCAAATACTTATATATTATGTACTGTCTGTCTAAAACTTGATGACCTCCTGCAGAGAGGAGCAGAACCGGCCCGCTACTAGCCTTTTCAATAACACTTCATTATATACCACATCCAGTGTACTAGTTAGTTGTAGTAGTACATAATGAAATGTTATTGAGAAGGCTAGTAGCGGGCCGATTCTGATCCTCTCTGCAACAGGCCATACTGACAGACAGACAGTATACTACTATTATACATGTACTGTATTTATAATTACTCTATTTTCCAATTCAGCCATTTGACTAGATGTGTAGCAAATTACTAATCGGAGTCCGCACAACTTATTTGTATATTGTTTATGTAAACTAGTGAAATTTTTTGCCTTTATATTACCCAGAAGTCATTACAAACGTTCAGATTCTGTAGTTTGATCTTTGTGGGTATACTTTACGGTAGTTTGTCTGCAAAGGTATCTGTAATGATGTAGGTAAGCCAACTATGTGTAATATTAATTTTTTTGACATTTTGTTACCAGGAGAAGAAGTGACTAGAGGTGTATACCATTTTTTAATAAATTTCTCCACTAGGAACTATGAGCGTTGTAACTAACCCGATAAAAAGACAGTTTATCCAAAATAGCAAGCCAGGATTAATGTCTATGGAATATGAAGTTGGTGAGTTATCTAAAGCAGTCTTATCCAAACTTTATTTATTTAATCTTCTTCTTCTTCTTCTTCTTCTTACAATCAAAGATTAGGCTTCCGCCTATTCCGACTCACAACAGCGAAAAATACTGAATTATTTCCATCTTTTGCGTGGACTCCCAATATCTCTCCTCCCCACCAGTCTGTATTGCAAAATACTGAGGGGATCCTCCCCTCAGGCATTCTCTCTACGTAATCCCTCAATCGATTACGATATTCTGCAATCTTCCTATTCAGGTTGTAAACATCCAGTTCCGTTCTTGTGTCCTCATTTCTTTTTATTTTTATTTTAATATTAATTAACGAGGAGGGAATTTTTTTTAGATATTTCATAATATTCACTCGGTCAAATCAATGTTACTTTTTTCCAAAATTATTAAAATTATTTTTTTTTTAATTTTGTAAAACACCAATGATGTGTGTTTGTAATGTCAACAAGCATTATTTTATATTTTCGAACTTAATTTTTTTTCATTCTACATAATCATTCACGTTAGTTAACAACAACAATTAAAATTCTCTTAATACAATGAAACAAAAAATGTATATTATGTAAAATAATAACGGTTGAATTTATCAAATAAAAACTAAACATAATACACTAATAAAACAAAATGAAAACCTTGCGTCCACCTAAATTGCTTTTAAATTGTTCCATTTTGTATAGGTAAACTTACCGGCAAACTTTATTACACAAATAAATACTTTTGTTAAAAAAACCATAATGATTCGTTTTGAACAACAAAGCGGTAGCAAAGGATCAGCTAATTTTATTGCAAACGCAACATTACACAATAAAAATGTTTAAATGTAACGTTGTTAAAAGGGAAATTTTTAACGGCAATTTTAGTTTTTTATTCTCCTTGCATTCGTTCCTCGCAGGTGACTACTGCCATGCTATTCTGCATAAACTGTACTCTATTTCGCTTTAGGTGTTAGATCCATTATGAAAACAGATGATGTTACAGCTGACCGAAGTTTCATACACTGCATTAACTAATTAGAACTTCTGTTATTATCATTTTCTGCTGAAAGTAGACGCATAATAGGCTTTTAAGTCTGTTTTTGCAAAGTTTAATTATTTTACTCATAAGTTTTGTGATTTTCTAAATAATATTTTACACAGTAAAATGGATTTTCGCTGTTCTGTGCTCCCCTAATCGGCTGCTTGAAATTTTTATTTTTATTTTCAGAGGCATTGGTCTGGAGTCTGTTGTCTAACTGTAGTCACCGACTGGCGAGCCACCGTCCGCGTCCGGACTCATTTTTTGTGAACCGCGAGCTCTTAAAAAATATGTTTTTTTAAGATTTCAGCCTTAGTATGTATTTTCCGACAAAGTGTACATAACCAAATTTATAGGAAATTAAAAGATCTACAACTTTTATTTAAAGCATTTTTCTCTACAGAGCCTAGTTTAGCGTGAAAGAGTGATTTTCCGTATTTTAAAGCCAAACTGAGGTTAATTTTCATTTTGCAACATTCATTCATGATTAAAATAAGGTTATGTTTTATGAGGTTAGTTTTTTGTTTATCTCTAATGTTTTATTACTAATGTTAGGTTATATTTTTCATTATTTGCATTGGCAAGAGAATGTTGTGTGAGTGTTTCACACCAGATTTTTTACATTCTTCTCCCCACAAAATAAGTGCACTATTGTATAATGTACATGTTTTAACTGCACTTTTGCATCGTGTCATAATTAATTAGTTAATGAACTCCTCAACTAAGCACAGCCTCTATTATCTCGTTTAAAGGACTTATTCTTATAAATAATAAATTACTTTTTCGTATTAAAACAAAATAAAATAAATAATAAGTTATTTTATAATAATACAAAATACTAAGAAAAATTTCAAGAGGTATCTTTTGCATATTCATTGTGTGCAACACGACGGAAGTAAAGTCCGTATATAAAGACTTATACTTCCACTTAAAATAAAGGTTAAGTACTTTTAAAATCAAGTAAGAGTATGCTTAGATATATATATAAACATGCATACCTAAAACACCAAGTATTATATTTTGAATTTATAACATGATATTACTGCAATTTTTCTTTAAACTAAGTTAAAATATTATGTTTCTTTTCTTTACTTTAAAATTATTGCATAGATAAATTTTCATACCGTTATATATTTTGTATTTATTTAAATACATAAGTTATTATGATTTTAATTTATTTCAAGAGATGTATTTTGAGATACAATGTTTTAAGTTTATTCGAATATCATACTTTCTGTAATAATCTATTCAAAATTTAATGCAATAGTCAAATACGTTACTTCTATTGTAAGTACAGATAATAATAACATACAAGTAGCAATATTTTGGCAAAAATACTACAATACTTTTTACTTTCTCTTGTATGTATGAATATAGGAAAAAAAGTATTGTTTTTATGTCGATTTTTCTAAATGTCTGCTGAAATTTTTGGGAAGGCTGTTCTATCGTAGAAAAAACGATTTTTTTTTTAGATTTCAGCCTTAATATGAATTTTAGCGAAAAAGTGTAATAATAAAAGTTGTAGATAATTTAAAAAGCTACAACTTTTATTTCAAACATTTTTTTGTATAACGCTTAGTTTAGCGTTAATTAGTGATTTTCTGTTTTTTTTTATGAAAATCTGTAAAAATCTATTTTTCAAGATTGCGGCCGTAGTATCCATTTTAAGATAAAAATGTACATACTAAAATTTGTAGGAAATTCAAATATCTACAACTTTTATTTTAAGCATTTTTCTCTACAGAGCCTAGTTTATGTGAAAGAGTGATTTTCCGTATTATTAAGAAGTAAGTATTATTAGTAAGAAGTAAGTGTTATTAAGAAGTTGGGTTCATTTTGCATCATCACTCACGATTAAAATTAGGTTATGTTTTTGAGGCTGGTTAGTTATTCTGTTTTTTCTAATGTTTTATTAGTCTACTAATATTAGGTTATATTGTTCATTATTGGCACTGACAAGAGAAAGTCGTGTGAATGTTTCACACCAGATTTTTAATAATAATTAAAAAGCTTGACGATAATACTGCCATATTCGCTTAGACCGAAAATAATTATTTTTAATTTCTTTTCATCAGTACAAGTTACGTTCACCTTACAACGTAAACTTGTCCACCTGTGTTGCTGAATAAAGTTTATATCCCCCAGGTGACAGTGGTGCGATATCTTGGGCTGTTGCTTGACAGACGACTGACTTGGAAGCATCATCTGCACACGAAACGTTTAGAATTTAACCGCCGCCAGAAGGTACTCTTCTTTTTAATTCGGTTGATAGAATCGGTTGATAGATCAAAAATTTATTGATCTACTTTCCACCCTGCAAATGACATCTTCACTTCATTCACTACAGGGTCCAGCTGTATATTGAAATTCACTACTCTCAGAGGAGATAATTGTGACTAGTGTCTTTTACACCTTTAACTCTTCTGTTCTTAAATGCTTAAGTCACTACTACTACTACTACTACTATTTTTTGTAGCCCTAAAACTAGCAGATCGAGTGCAAATAATTTAACACTCCAACTGCCTTTTACGGTCATAGTTATAGAATATAACCGAAAAATGCTTGCCTATGCTTTATTTGATCGTAAGAAAAAAGGACCAGATATTAAATATTATAGTTTTTCCGAAGAAAATACTCATCAGCAACAGTGAGAAAATTCTTGTAAAAGGGTAGATAAAATTTAATATAAAAACATCCTGGTATCTGTTCAGAAAAAGCTACACTAGAGTTTTTATAACAACTCTTAAGCACAGATGCTACAATTAAAATATTTTAAAAAATTTCGAAAAATTTTAACAGAATTTAATTATGAATAATTTTAGTTCGTGCAATCTCTTCCTTGTATTACTCATAAATACGCCTAGAGAATATAAAAGACAATCAAAATTTGTAGTTTTTACTGCAGATAGAATCATAAAAGAATAAAAAAAGTAATTTTAATATTTTAAGGCATAATGTATTAGTTATTAAAAAAATTTTATTGTGTTCTACAAAAAATAAATTAAAGATGGAAGATGAAAAACGGTTGTTAACAACCTTTAACATTTAATTAAACTGGTATACGAGGAAAAGTAAATAAATTGAAAATTGAAATTTAGGTATGGTATTAGAAACAGTAATTATATTTAAATTAGAAATTTATGAAACATTTATAAGGGTTTCATAATAACCAATGTGCAAACGTGAATCAGTTATTGATTTATTAAAATAGCAGGATATGTGCTCATCATATAAATCTCTTATCGAGTACAGGCCACTACTACTGTATGTGAAGTTGTACCAATAATTCCTCCATTAAATTTTCATACAGAAATTAATGAGTTAAATTATTGTTGCTGGCGCCAATTAATGGGATATCACCGGAAATGTTATGTCCAATTTTATTGTCCTTCAATTGAAATACATCATCTGTTTATTCGATCACTATTTTACAATTTTTTTCCCCCCAGTTAACCTACTTTTACTTTCTTACGTTGTATGGTGGGAGAAAAATTTACTATAAATTTGGTATAATTAATTTCTATCAGTTGTAGACTAACTTTTTATCCCCACAAGGGATTAGCCATATTTGTAGATGTCCTTTCTATAATAAATGAATTATTCACAAAATTCGAATCATAAATTAAATGTTATATTCTTTATTTTCTTTTACAACTTTTTAAATCGCATTTATCATTTTTATTACTATCTTGTCCCCTTATTATTTACTCATTCCAATTAACTATTTATTTTTTAATGTATAAATTTCATCTCAATTTTCTTTAAAGAACGATTATGGATGGGACCTCCACCTTCTTTCAACGTTCAGGTCCCACTAAAATCATTTTACAATTTCTTCATCCTCTTTTAGTTGTCTAGCAACCAGATTTTGTTTATCCCTTTTCTTTTTTAAAATAAAATAATTTTTATTATTTTATTTTCCACCAGCTGGGTCTATTTACATTTATTTTAAATTAAAAATAAACAAAGCCAGCTGTCAATGATTTTGAATCGTCACAAATTACCCCCGATTTAAATTTTGAAAACAGTGAGAAATTTAACCAAAATTATAGTTTGAATTTTGAATCTGTTTGATAAATTTAAATATATAAATGGCCGAAATGTTTGAAATATAAGTTGCTAAACAGCCTCACAATGCTTTATCATCATACAGAAAACATTAACAGAACACAAGGTAACGAATTATTAAATAAGAACACAACTGAACATAACCAAACACAAACATACACAATATTTTTTTTTTATATATACTTATAACGATTAGGATAACTATTATTAACACTTATTGCAAGCATATTAACTTCAAAAATCTGGTGTGAAACACTCACACAACTTTCTCTTGCCAATATAAATAATTAACAATAAACCTAACATTAGTAATAAAACATTAGAAATAAACAAACAACTAATCTCAAAAATATAACCATATTTCAATCATGAGTGAAACACGCAAAATGAAATTCGAACTCAGTTTGGTTTAAAAATACGGAAAATCACTCTTTCTCTCTAAACTAGGCTCTTTAGAGAAAAATGCTCTTAATAAAAGTTGTAGATCTTTTAATTTTTTATAAATTTGGTTATATACACTTTTGTCGTAAAATGCATACTAAGGCCAAAATCTTTAAAAAATCGATTTTTCACACGTTTTCGTGAGAAAAAATCAGAAAATCGCTAATTACTGCTAAACTAAGCGTCATACAAAAAAATGTTTGAAACAGAAGTTGTAGGTTTTTAAATTCTCTACAACTTTTATTATATAAGTTTTTGCGCTAAAATTTATATTAAAGCCGTAATCTTAAAAAAACAACGTTTTTACGTGAAAACAGCCTCACCGAGAATTTCAGCAAACATGGCGCCTACCCTATCTTGTAGAGAATAAAAAATTGAGTAAAATAGGCGATTTTAAAAAAAATCGTAGGACCAGTTTTTGAGAAAATCGCAAAAAACTGAAAAATTATACGAATAAACTAAGTTACTACTACTTCCGGTTGACCGATTTTGATGAAAATGTTCGTGTCGCGTCCGGTAGTGGTATGTAACTTAAGTTTCAAGTTTCAAGTTCGTACGATGTTCCGTTCTTGAGATATTCTGTTCACACACAGACACACACACAGACACACACACACACAGACACACACACACACACACACACACACACACACACACACACACACACACACAGACCAATCGCTAAAAACATGTTTTTTGGGTTCAGGGGGTCTGAAAACGTATAGATCCGGTGAAAACTCGATTTCGAAAAATCGACATGAAAACAATACTTTCCTTCCTATATATTCATATAGGCAAGAGAAAGTAATAAAATCCATTAACCACAACACAAATTCGAACATTTCAGTAAAACTAACTTTTATGTATAAAACTTTTTACATAACATCCTATTTACAAAAAATTCAACTTGATTCTTCAGATTTTTTAGTTTTAAGACATTTCTATTTTTATGAATATCTACAATTTGATAAGGCCCTTTATATCTATGACAAAACTTCTTACAAAATTTTATTCTTTTCTTAGATAACGGAAAATTCTTAATCAAAACATATTCCTCAATCTTAAATTTTATTCTACTAGTTTTTAAGTTACTCAAAGTCATACGTTTTTTTGCTATCTCCTCCAGTCTTTCCAATACTTTGATATTAATTAAAACCTCATCCAATTTACCTCCTTTTTTCACATCATTATCCAAGAATTTTATTTTTTTACAAGCTACATCAACAATCCTATGACCAAACATTATTTCCACAGGCCTATTATCAACAGTAACATTTACATTGAAATTCAATAAGTTTTCAATATCCCTAACAAATTTGTACCATTGTAGATGTTTTTTATTAGTAAGGAATATCTTAAGTAACTCCCCAACCTGTTTTAAATATCGTTCACTAACATTACTTTGGGGATGAAATATTGAAACTGTCCGTGGTTTAATTCCCAATTCTTCCAAACCTTTCTGCCAAACTTTGCTCATAAATTGTTTCCCATGATCAGAGATGACATACTTCGGTCTTCCTACCTCCTTAATGTATTTTTTAACTTTATTTACAAGTGTTTTAGAATCAGCCTTCCTAATTGAATACAGTTTTACATACTTAGAAAAATTATCAACAATTATAAATACAAACTCCAATACTTGAAAAGTTTTTGGTAATGGACCAAACAAATCTATATACACTTTGTGTAACTTCCGTTTAGGTATATCAGTTATACATAAACTTTGCATATTTTGGTTATTAGCTTTAATTTTCTGACATAAGACACACTTTTTTATCACTTGTTTAATTAACGTACGCATTTTTCCAAAGAAACAATTTTCAACAATATTCCTAAATGTCTTATAATATGCCCCAGTGTGGCCTAACTCTTCATGGTATGTTTTGATTACCTCTTCTCTCCTTTTTACCGGTACTACAATCTTAAAATGCTGATCCTGTTTTTTCCTATAAAATAATATCTCATTGTATACTACATAATTATCTGTGAAGTCTTTTTTCCCTGAATTCAAGCTTTTAATAACCTGACTACAATATTCACAGTTCTCCTGCTCCAATTTAATGTTATAAAACAATTTATTCAACGGTTTACTCTCTATCCTCAACATAAAAATTTTAAACTCCTGGTTTTCGTTTTCTATGAATTCCTTTTCGTTCATTCTAGATAAAAAAATCTGCTACAACATTATCTTTACCCTTAATGAATTCCCATTTTAAATTGAATTCCTGTAAATATAAGATCCATCGCAGAATTCTACCGTTAGTAATCTTACAACAAACAAAAAACATAATAAAATAACCAATAACTAATAAATTGCGTAATGATAACTCTAGCAAACAGAATCCTGAATACAAAATCAAAACTTGTACATTTTCTAATGAAATGAGTACAAATAATCCAGTGACTAAATACTGTAAATAAATAGTGTAACTAGTAAAACAACTGATTCACAAAATTGTATCAAAGGTAAAAATTTTCCTTACATACCCAAACAAAAAATTAATAGAACAAACTTAATAAATTGATAAATAGGAACTGTGAACTACCAAATAAATAAACATTCAAATAAACATCATACACATACATACACAACAAACATACACTTACACACAACAAACCTCCACCTTCATCCCGACCATCACTTTCTATACTATAGAGTACATTTTTAAATAGAATTTCAGATTCTACTTTTTCTACTAATCCAGGTATTTGTTTAACTCCTAGGCAACTCCTATTCTCCTCGTCCTGCAGATCACTCCCGGCTGAACGACCGCTATCTTTCCTCGTCACATCAGAATTATAAGTTGAACTGCTGCTAGTGCTAACTCGTGCTGGTATTCTTTCATCATCCTCAGTTTCATTTAAGATTGATATTCTTTGATTTACACTATTTCTCTTTCCTTCTGGCGATTTTAAACCGTTTTGACTGGCATTGGCATAAGTATCTGTTTCTACTTCAAGATTACCTTCAACTGGTTCAACATTTTCAATTAATATTTCATCATTTTTACTACTTACTGATTCATTTTTTAATATATTTTCTCTTGGTTCTCCTATATCATTATTTTCATCTGGTTTAATATTTTCAGTCAATATTTTATCATCTTTACTATTTACTGATATATCTATTGTTAATCTATCCACTTTATTGACTAAATTTTCTATTAATTCAGCATGTTTATCTAATTTACTACTCATACTATTACCCTGCTGAGTTATTAAATTTATCAACTGCTGAAACATATTCGTGGTTATATTGTCCTGATCACCATTATTATTATTTCTATCACTAATCATACCCATCTCTGCTACTGCGGTATTGCTTAACATATTTTTAATCATATACTTTTCCGTAGATTCTTTTACACAAGTTCTTTATGTATTCTTTTACATACTTCTTATATATTCTTAACATATACTTTTACATGTTCTTTAACATAGGTTCTTGGACAGACTCTTTAATAGACTCTGGTCCCCACAAGATGGATGCCATATTTGTAGAAAACTATCGTTTCTCTCCACAAGGATATGCCATATTTGTAGATGTCCTTTCTATAATAAATGAATTATTCACAAAATTCGAATCATAAATTAATGTTATATTCTTTATTTTCTTTTACAACTTTTTAAATCGCATTTATCATTTTTATTACTATCTTGTCCCCTTATTATTTACTCATTCCAATTAACTATTTATTTTTTAATGTATAAATTTCATCTCAATTTTCTTTAAAGAACGATTATGGATGGGACCTCCACCTTCTTTCAACGTTCAGGTCCCACTAAAATCATTTTACAATTTCTTCATCCTCTTTTAGTTGTCTAGCAACCAGATTTTGTTTATCCCTTTTCTTTTTTAAAATAAAATAATTTTTATTATTTTATTTTCCACCAGCTGGGTCTATTTACATTTATTTTAAATTAAAAATAAACAAAGCCAGCTGTCAATGATTTTGAATCGTCACACAGTTTTATATTCTACGGTACCCTGAAGGCAAATAAGTTGATTTTACAAGAATGTTTCTGTGTTTATTTTGGTAGTATGCATGTGTGAGTTTTATTTATTCGGGCCCTAAAATTATTGCAGTAATTTTGTTGAATTTTAAAAATCTGGTGTGAAACATCAAACGACTTTCTCTTACCAATGCAAATAATTAACAATATAACCAACATTAGTAATAAAACATTAGACGTAAACAAAAAACTAACCTCAAAAAACTAAACCTCATTTTAATCATGAGTGAAAGACGTAAAATGAAAATCAACCTCAGTTTGGCTTAAAAATACGGCAAATCAATCTTTCACCCTAAACTAGGCTCTGTAACACAAAAATGCTTTAAATAAAAGTTGTAGATCTTTGAATTTCCTATGAATTTAATTATACACACTTTTTTCGTAAAATGCGTGCTAAGGCTGAAATCTCATAAAAACGACCTTTTACACGTTAGCGTGAGATAAAAACAGAAAATCGCTAATTACCGCTAAACTAGGCATTATACAAAAAAATGTTCGAAATACAAGTTGTAGGATTTTAAATTCTCTAAATTTTTTATTGTATAAATTTTTGCGCTAAAATGCATATTAAAGCCGCAATCTCAAAAAAACAATTTTTTTACGTGAAAATAGTATCTCCAGGAATTTCAGCAGACATGGCGTCTACCCCATCTTGTACAGCATAAACAAATTTGTAAACCAGGCGATTTTTAAAAAAAAATCGTAGGACCCGTTTTTGAGAAAATCGCAAAAAAGTGAAAAATTACACGAATAAACTACTACTTCCGGTTGACCGATTTTGATAAAAATGTTCATGTTAGATCCTCTAGTGGTACCTAACTAAGTTTCAAGTTCGTACGATGTTCCGTTCTTGAGATATTCTGTTCACACACAACACACACACACACACACACACACGCGCACACACACACACACACACACACACACACACACCACCAATCGCTGAAAACATGTTTTTTTGGGTTCAGGGGGTCTGAAAACGAGTAGATCCTGTGAAAACTCGATTTAGAAAATCGACATGAAAACAATACTTTCCTTCCTATATTCATATAGGCAAGAGAACGTAAAACAAAGGAAAAGGGATCAACCTTTGTAAAGAGGAGGAAAACAGGAAATTGAAGATACAATGGTAGCGAGGAATTTCAAGAAGAAACACAGAATCTCGACTGGAAAGACACGAGGCAACGGTCTTTAGATTTTCTGGAAGAGGAGAAATCTGTGTAGGACTCTGCAAAAATGTAAAAAGATTAGTACTACTACTGGTAAACGTAGGTTGAATTAAGAGTCTAAGTGTGGCAGTAGGACGGGACGTTGATATGTCCAAAGAGTTTCTACTCCGCCAATATACAAAACCATCAGTAATTCAAGTTCCTCAATTTCTAAATTTTCTGATCTCAAAAATTCATCAGGAGTCGATCCTTCTTCGTGTCGTGCCTATCCGGTTCGGATGTTGGCGATCATCATTGCTATTTCAACCCTATTAGTGGCAATCCGGAACAATTCCGTGGAGCTCTTACCGAACTTTATTTTTATCATCAGTCTCTCGACTGGTATGATGCAGTTCTCCAAGCTGTTCTATCTTGTCCAAGTCGTTTCATTTCTATATCCTGTAACACCCTACATCTTTTGTAATTTGCTTTAAATATTCTAACCTCCTACAATTCACTCCCTCAATATTACCCTCAATTATTGATAGACCAATACCTGCATGTCTTAAGATATGCCCCACTAGCCTATCCCTTCTTCTGGTAAGATGTTTCCATACACTTTTTTTTCATCCACTCACCTAAGAACCTATAATTTACTTATTTTCTCCACCCACCTAATCTTTAACATTTTCCTATAACACCACATTTCAAAAGCTTCTATCCAATTCCTTTCTACAGCCCATATCACTCACGTTTCATTCCTGTACAATGCTACACTCCAAACATAATGTTTTAAGAAATTTTTCCTAATCTGTAAATCAATGTTTGTAGTCAGTAAGCTGTTTTTCATTTCAAAAGCTTTTCTAGCTTGAGCAATCCTACTTTTGATATCAATTGTACTTCTACCATTCTTTGTTATTTTGCTCCCTAAATAGCAGAATTCCCCAACTTCCTGTAACTTTTCGTTGCCTACTTTTAAATTTCACATCCTGAACCACTCTTGCTGCGACACAACACTTTTGTTTTGTTCTTATTAATTTTCATTACCGAACTAGGTCTTCAAATTGGCAAGCCAGGGAATTTATCTTCTACCATAATTCCTCATTCCCTCTATCTTCCCCTGCAGCATGCGCCGAAGTACATCATATCTTTTTCATTTCTCATTATATGACCGAGGTACTGCAGCTTACGGCACTTAACAACTTTAACCAATTCCAAACCCTTAACAACAAAATTTCTCAACAAAATTTCAACATTAGTGCTCTCTTGCGGCCCCAAAATTCTCAATATTCTCCTATACAACCACAGTTTAATTGGTTTACAAAACGGCTTAAAAAACAGTGAAATTTGTTTAGAAAACCTTAAATTTCAAGTCTCAGCAAAATCGGTGCAGTTGTTTTTTTTATAACAGTCATACATATGGAGGGATATTTTTTCTTCTCTACAATATGAATAGTTATACGGGATTGAAACGTGGGTGATAGGGGCTGTAGAAAGGAAGAGGATAGTAGCTTTTGAAACGTGGTGTTATAGGAAAATGTTAAAGTTTAGGTGGGTGGACAAAATACTTAAGTAATTTAGAGGTTGTTAGGCGAATGAATGAAAAAATAAGTATATGGAAGCATCTTAAGACATCCAGGTATTGGTCTATCAATAATTGAGGGTAATATTAAGGGTGTGAATTTTAAGGGGAGGAAAAGTTTAGAATATATAAAGCAAATTACAAAAGATGTAGAGTGTTACAGGTACGTAGATATGAAACGACTTGCGCAAGATAGAAAGCTTGGAGAACTGCATCAAACCAGTCGAGAGATTGATGACAAAAAATAATATGAATAGAGGGTGCAATAAAAGAAAACTTAATAATAACTGAAGAAAAATAAAAATTTGTTGTTTAATTAAATATATTTGGTTAAGAAAACATATAAATACATTTACTATGTTTAAAACAATAAAGTATACACACAATCATTTGAAATTGTGTTTTGGAACGAGATTGTAATTGGGCTTCTTCTATGTACTGGGTAGAAAATATGACTATTGCGAACGTTACCCGAAATACTGTTAGCTACTATTAATATTACTATTAGCTTTTAGTCTACACACAGAAACTGAAACTGTATAACGACGTTAGATAAGCCGCATTACACAACATACTCCTATTATTATATAAACGAAATTTAATTATGGATTTAATTTACAGCGGAACTTACCTTATTTTTAATTTTAATCAGTGTAACATTAAGTTACTTCTATTTTCCTTTGTTTTAATAATAGTAATAATAATGAAAAGATAAAATATTACTTCTTTGGTTAAATTAAAGCCTCTTAATTTTCAAAAAATAACTAATTAAGGAAACTTTTTTAATATTATTACCGTTCTTTAATTTTTGTAAACTATCATCAGTGTAACGAGAGATGTTAGATACTGCGATATAATTACCTTTAACGTTATTTTTTTCCAACTAAATATTTTTTTATTTTTAGTAAGTAATATTGGACGTCTCACTTGGCGCGCAGAGAGCTTAGCCTGTAATAATACAAGGTGAATCAAAAACTACCGACTCTAAATCAAAATTCACGATACAGTTTTCTATAAAGCGTACATTTATACAACAATATTCATACATAAATCTCTTTCTAACCTTAACAAAATTTCGGTAACAATTTTGAAACAGCGCTACTTTAATTTTTTAATTAATTATTAATATTTTTGTCAATATTTCTAGAACACTGTTATGCACTGTTATGAATGTCATCGATATTCTTACTGTTTGTTCATCTAAAAATAATTTGTAGCTAATAGTTTCTAGTAGTGCATTAGAAAAGGGTTCCTTTTCTAGTGCAACTAGTACAATTAGCAGTAGTAGGTACCGTAAAATAGTAAACAATAATATAATAAACACTATACTTGGTATTCTATAAATTCGGTACGCACAAATCAAAAAAACCTAACACTTTTTAACTGTAATGATCGTACTGAACGACAGTTGATTGAACACTAACTGACAATTTTTACTGTGCGTTTCATTCGTTGATTAGGCTTAAGTAGTTAATAATATTTGCTGTCAAAACTAGTATTATTAGTAAATAAACTGTGCCTATAAATAAGTCTATTACTGTGTAATAAAAATAGTAACTGATGATAAATTGTAATACATTACATCACTCTCCACTCGCATTACTGTATTTATAATAAACGTATGAAATATAAAAAAATATACACATTAGTTTTGTGAATGGTCTATAACAATAGTCGAGGGACGGGTGGACGTAGGATATGTAAGCTGATTCAATCGAAGCCTTGAAGCGCCAGATGACATGCCTATACTTATAAATGAGATGATAAATGGTTATACCCTGATTTTCTGATTATATTTTTACGTTCTGATAGTATTTAAACTGTAGATCATTCGTAAAACACCCTGAGAAGAGGCACACATTTTTATATTTTCAAAAATGGATAGGCCTACTGTGTTTGCTTAGAAGTTTTTGGGTTACATTGGCCAACAATGAACAAACTAACATCGAAGATAAAAGTGTTTAAAAACAATTCTTTTGTTTGAGAGTTAACAAAAGTGCCTGGTAATTTCACAAAATATGAGTTAAATTTATTAAAAATGGACAATGGGTTATTTTTTTCATTCTCTAATTTATGTACGTTTCAATTTGTTCAATTATGAACAATAAGCAACCCATGACCCAATGAGATGAAGATGATAATATGTATGACGAGTAAATGAAGAATAGTCTTGTACAGACTCATGCCGACCATTCCTGAGAAAGTATGGTTAATTGAATCCCAACCATCAAAGTACACCGGTAACTACTGTCTAGTATTCAAATCCATATAAAAGTAACTACCTTTAACTAGGATCTTTAACTATCCTTTACTAGGATTCACGGTTACTAAACTAGACGGTAACGGTCACGCGCAGCTGGTTTGAGAAATAATATGAGTAATGATATACTGTCTGTCTATAACTTGATGGCCTGCTGCAGAGAGGAGCAGAATCGGCCCGCTACTAGCCTTCTCAATAACACTTCATTATGTACCAATTCCAGTGTACTAGTCAGTAGTAGTACATACTAAAATGTTATTGAGAAGGCTAGTAGCGGGCAGATTCTGCTCCTCTCTGCGGCATGCCATCACGTTATAGACAGAAAGGTTCCTGACAACTCGGTCGTTGCGTAGTAACGGTAGGATTATTGCATTGTTTTTAAAAGCATAGCTGTTCAAGTATGTTTACACGGAAAATCAATTTTAATTTTAATAATTTTTCGTTTGCGGCCTGAAGTTTTTCTCTAAGTAACTTGTTTTCTACTTTAAATTCGGCGTTTTCACGTTTTAAGAGATCTGTTTCCTCTGAACGCAACATTCAAATTTGGCGGTTATATATTAAAACAAGGCCTACCTTCCTCTAGGGATATCCCTTCATTTTGTGAACTGCCTGTATTGTAACTGGATGATGAGTTTAAAATATCATAAACTTCTATACGAGCGTATCGTTTCGCTGCTCGATTTTTGCGTTACAAGTTGTTTGCAACAACTCGATGATGTGCACTACAAGTTGTGTTTACCGGAAGTAGAACGTCACTATAAATCGGAAAATTTAAATGTGACTGAATTCGTCTTTAGGACACGTTTTAATGGAAGATTACAGCAACTCGGACTTTAAATCACGTACATAATCCGATTCGTCGAACTGTACTGAACACACGCGACTACTATCAGCAGAAAATAAATTGGCCCGCTTGCAAGAATTTATCCACTTTAATCTAGTTTCACTGGCCTTTGGAAAACGGTGAAACTTAATGCTCAACTCCTTTTGGTGTCTATCGTGATAAGAGCACCTGGAAATCGCACAACAAACCATTATTACGGACTAGTGAAGTATTACAGACCGTATTAAAACTATTAAATACCACAGATTGACACCGTACGCATCGTGCGTACGTCAGCGTGCGTCGGCTGTCGCTGGTGACCAGATGACGTCAAGGGCGAGGCTTGTCACTGCGCATATTGTTGATGATCCGTATCGTCTAGTAAAGTAACCGTGCTAGGATTTGAACCAGGAACCTTCGTCCCCAAAAATAGACTGTTAAAAAGCTGACTTAAGCGACGATTCTACTGCTAGCTAGACCAACCCGGTGGGTTGATGGATTATTGATAACTGGCAACCCCCGCTCGCTTCGCTTCACAGCAGCTAATATAGGCCTCATTAAATTATTTTAGAACCTCTCTATATACAATATTTGTGGTTTTGTTCCCCTGTAGCAGCAAAATAAATTGTTTTTCTGCACTTCCAGCTCTAGAAAGTCCGACATAAAGTTGTCCATGAGTGAAGGAAGCACTCTTGTCTCAAATCGATGCCCACCGTTTTGAATGTTTGTCCCTACGATTTAACAGAATTGAATAGAATGCATAGAAGAATACCGATGGAAAAGAAAGAGACAGTTGATTTATATGGCTGAGATAAGAGACAGTAATACATGGGTGCGGTGCGCAGAGTAATTGGAAATATATGACTCATTTGCTACCTGTCGAATGAAAACAAATACATGAAATACAGTACAAAAACAAAAATTTTGAATATTTTCGAATTTTTGAGGTTTTTTGAATCGAACGTTATTCTTCACGTTTGTCTATGAAATATAAAAGTTGAATAGTGCTTCTAACCCAAAAAAAATAAATACCATCCAGAGGACTTAGAAAAAATAAAAGTGCTATGCACCCGATAAACTAAAACATGCGACATCGTCACAGTTTAAGTTGCTTAACTCACTTAATTAAAGTTACTTAAAGTTGCAAAATAGCCTAGAGTGATCAGGAAGCTCTAAGCCATTCAACAATGAAAGATTTTTTTTAAATCAATTCAGCAGTTTCTGAGATTACCTCATACAAACAAACAAACAGACGTTTCTTCTTTATTATATTATATTAGTTGATAATACTCGTAATTCCGTATTTATTCAGTAACATGTGTGTATTATGATTAATGTCCTACTGTAAATCCTAATGAAGTGGGAACATATGATCACTTTGTGTTGTTGTTTAGGTCAACAGCCGAAAGGCTGGTTTGAACCTCTAGAGGTTTTACTAAGTAAAATGAGGAGTGAGGTGGTTTACCATTGCCTTCCTCAATGAATGGAAAAGTATGCTTATCAGCATGCCGGGCCCTCTGAAAAGCACATATTTTCCACTCTGTAAATGACACCTTCACTTCATTCACCACAGGGTCTGGCTGTACAATGAAATTCATTACTTTCAGAGGAGATAACTCTGATTAGAGTCTTTTACACCTCTACCTCTTCTGTTTTTAAATGATTCAGTCATTTAATTGGCTGACCATGTGATAAGAAACAGAACTATTTATTTTAGCCCTGCAACGAACAGATTGAGTGTAAATAATTTGACACTCCACCTGTCTGTTATGGGCAGAGGATCACTTTACATACACGAATACACAAATTTTTGAAGGTTCAAATTTAATGACGGTATTTGACAAGACTTAAGCACGGTAAATCGAGGACTTCTGCATATAGATAATTGAGAATATTTTTGGCAATGCCTTTTTTTTGTTTGGAATTAATTAATTGATTAGTACTTTGGACATCTAGCTTATACTAATATAAACATACAATGAGAACAAAGGAGAGAAAAAATTTAAACAGGACTTTTTCAGTAAAGTGGCGTATGCAATAGTTGAGCCACAAAGCGGGTAAATAATGAGAAAAGCTTCATCTCTGTATAAAAGAGGCGGCGCGTCGCGGCGAATACATACCCGTACAATTGGAAAAACCTTCCCATTGACGTTTTAGTGAAATAGACTGGCAGGCATTGTACTGTCTATTAAAATAGTGTTCCGAATGGTATTATATGGAATTTTCAATGGATTTTTCTTTATTAATTATTTATTTTATTCCGATATTACAAAACTAAAATCAGTAAACAATTGTTTTTTTCTATGTAAATTTGAATATTCCACATCTAATTTTTAATGACAAAAATCCAGTACGATTTTTATTAATGTTATTCACATAGGTTACATTAAATGAGTCTCTAACAATAATTTTATCTTCACTTACTTGCCAAAAACGATAAAGATAGTAAAAGGTAGGTAATGAAAATTCTACAATCTTGAATTTAACCGTTTTATCCGATGTATGTATATATGTTTTTTTTTTATATGAAAAACCTCATCAAATGATTTTAAACTTAATATGAAGATAATTGTAAAAAAAAATCTGGTGTGAAACACTCACATGAGTTTCTTTAGCCAGTGTAAAATCCCCAAAAATGTTTTTGTCAGATTAAATACTTTTAAAATTGGTGTCATCAATGATTTTAAACTTAATATGAAGATAATTTATAAAAAAAAATCTGGTGTAAAACACTCACATGACTTTCTTTAGCTAGTGTAAAATCCCCAAAAATGTTTTTGTCAGATTAAATACGTTTAAAATTGGTGTCTATGATTCTTTGCTATAATTTAATGATGGTTTTTGCGGGACATTAAAAGTTCTAAAAAAGTTAAAGTTAAAATATAGAGAAAATATGTTACGTCAGTGTTGCGGAATCTAGATAAGGTACGAGTAAAGAAAGCTGAAATTACAGTGATGGAGCTTGTAAAGAAAAAAATAAAAAATCAGTAGACAAAACAAGAAGAAGCAAGGAGATTTTAAACAGGAATTAGATCCTGATTATGGTGCTGGACTATTCTGAAAGTGATTAGGTGTTTCATTTTTTTTTCTAATTGGATTTACCGAAAATTGAAGTTTTTGTACTTAAATTCAATCTTTTGCGGTTAAATTCAAGATGGTAGAATTTTCATTACCTATCTTTTACTATCTTTATCTTTTTTGGCAAGTAGGTGAAGATAAGATTATTGTTAGTGACTCATTTTTCCTTTTTCTCTAAAACTATCAAAGATAGGAGAACCAAATTTGTATGGAAGGTTCTTAGGAACAAGATACACATCCCCTACCAGAATGGTATGTGTACTGACATAATAAAAAATTTTAAAAAAATTATCATTAAAAATTTTCAGTTTTCCCACACCTAGTTGCCATTAAATAAAACAATACACTTGACCCTCGGTGTTCGTGGACTTCTATGTTCGAGGTTTCGACCTTTCGAGATTTTTTATTTGTACACAAAAAATTCAATTTTCGAGATTAAAACTCGGTGTTCGTGATTCGTACTGGGACCTTGAACGAGAACACTGTCCCTCTCAGCCCCAACCTTCCCATATGCTTCCCCTGTTTAGTGCATTGACCTGGTGGCTTAGCGCACAATGATGTTATTTCTGAAAGCGATATTCTCGAATTGAACGTAGAACATAATGCTTCCTCAGAAGAATCCAAAGATGAAAAAAAATCAAAAAAACTTGGCTAGGGAAGATTTGAAACAATTATTTACGGCAATAGATACAATAAAAACAATATTAGACAAGAATCCAAAACAAGATAGAGCTTTAGTATGTTACAATTCAATAAAATCAGCCTGCCATCCTTACAGACTAATACTTAAAGAACTTCAAACCAAAGCAGAACAAACAACGATTGTGAATTTGTTTAAGCCGAAGAGAAATGACATCATTACCACTCATCGAGGTATCAAGGTATCACCATCAAACTGTTGATCAACATCAAGGACACAATTTGCAGCCCAGAAAGAATAAAATGTACATAAAGAAACAACTTTTAATGTTTTATAAAATTCACAAATAATAACAAAATATAATAGGGCAATATTTTTCGATTACAAAGAAAATTTTACATCAAGTTAGTTAATTAATATTTTGTATTTCTTTTTTTAATAAATTAAATTTTTCTATAACACACGGTTTTTTTATTTAAAATAAGCCAAAACGTCTTGTTTATCTTTAAAATATACGCACTAATCACTCACATGGAACCGATTAGAAATTTTATATTGAAAATAGATCTCGATGTTCATGATTTCGATTTTCAAGATGGTTTTCATGGGCCCAATTAATCTCGAACATTGAGGGTGCAGTGTACTGAAATCTCGTAGAAATGCATGTAACTGGTAGGGCTGATGTACAAAGATGTAAGGAATAACCTGGTAAAAAATTTGTTAAAATCGGTTAATTTAACTTAATTAATTTAACTTAATCGGTTAATTAACTTCGTTAAATTAACGAAGTTAATTTCGGTAAATTAACGAAGTTATTTTAACTTCGACGTTAATTTAACGTTTAAAATAACGAAACATAGGTGGTCACGCTTACCTTAACATATTTATATAACATTATACTATGAATTTTTTTTTCTTAGCCCTTTTTACAAAGCTAAAATATTAGCTATGTAGGCCTCTTCATGACTCCTCCACTCTTCTCTGTCCTGCGCCATCCTCCTCCAGCTCTCTCCAGCGGTTCTCTTAATGTCATCCTCCCATCTTCTCTCCGGCCTTCCCCTTGATCTTCTTCCATCATATGGTCGCCAATCAAAAATCCTCCTTGCCCATCTCTCTGGTTCCATTCTCGCCACGCGTCCCGCCCATCTCCATTTGCCTCTAGCCATCGCCCTGTCAACATCCTCCAGGCCAGTCTGGTATCTTAACCATTCATTCCTCTTTCTATCTCTCAGCCTGACTCCCAGAATAGATCTTTCCATAGCTCTCTGCGTTTTTTGCATTTGGTATACAATCTCTTTTGTTAGCGGCCACGTTTCTGAACCATATATCATTACTGGAGTGATACACTGATTGAAGATCTATGAATTACAACAATAAAAATAAATTACAGCTTGTAATAAACACAATTAAAAAAAATTGTAAAGGGAAATTGTTGATTTCAAACAGGAAAATTTGTTTTTCAAAAAATCTACAATCTTCCTTCAGAGGAAAAGTTATTATTTTCATAATTTGAAACCACTATATTTCGGTGAAAACGCGTTTCGAAAAATCTATGTTAAAAAATACTTTCCTTTTTTAATTACTATTCTAGGGCAACAAAAGAAATTAAAATACCACTTTTCTATGCAATGTTTCGTACCCAACGCTTAATTTAGGATCAGTAAGTATTTTTATGGATTTAAAGAAAACCACATTAAAATTAGAACATTCCATGTTGAGTCATTCGATATTACTGACGACATAAAATTTTAAATGTTGTAATATATGTGTAATCTGCCCATAACAGACAGGTGGAGTGTCAAATTATTTACACTCAATCTGTTTGTTGCAGGGCTAAAATAAATAGTTCTGTTTCTTATCACATGGTCAGCCAATTGAATGACTGAATCATTTAAGAGCAGAAGAGGTAGAGGTGTAAAAGACACTAATCAGAGTTATCTCCTCTGAAAGTAATGAATTTCATTATACAGCCAGACCCTGTGGTGAATGAAGTGAAGGTGTCATTTGCAGAGTGGAAAATATGTGATTTTCAGAGGGCCCGGCATGCTGATAAGCGTACTTTTTCACTCAGTGAGGAAGGCAATGGTAAACCACCTCACTCCTCGTTTTACTTAGTAAAACCTCTACAGGTTCAAACCAGCCTTTTGGCTGATGACCTAAACACATATGTGTAACTAACGGTTTGTAAATAAATGAAATTAAGTACTCCTAGAAGATTAGGGAGAAAATTAGTTCGGATTGCCTTACTATTTGCTTAAACATGTTTTACCTAATCATAGTTATGTTAGTAACCCCTACGAGCCAAGTAACAAACGTGGACGCAGCACGGGCGCAATTATTTATAATTTTATATTTATAAGCCTATATTACCAGTTGTTAAAATTAACATAAAAGATAATTTGAAAAGTTTAACTTAGAAACTTGACGTTGTGTTTTTATGTTCGATAAATTTGCCAAGTTGGTTAGAACCACCCTTGCAAAGGTTTTTCTTTTTAATTTATAGCTGGAAAACCAGGGCTATAAATTATTTATAAGGCGAGAGTAGAATTCTCAATACACGTTTCGAGTTTAATCGAATATCCCATTAGTAAAATAAAATAACTCTTAGGTTATTATATTTTCAAAGGGAAATTATTTTGGAATTTGTGCGTAGATTAGTGGTAATAATTTAGGTATTTTAAACTGATGGTTAGTAATTCGAATCCTGATCACTCAATCGTAATTTTTAAGCATTTAGAAATGAATGGTACTTTAGAATGAAACTTTCTCTCTATCTCTAAAAAGTTCGTATTTTATTCATTTTTTTGACTAAGTTTGATGCTGTCTATAATAAAATTTTACATGATTTTTTACAAGACAACTACAGCTATTGCTACCTGTTTTCTCTAAACCCTTTCATAACCAACGTCTGGTAAAAAGGACGTATATATATATTGCGTAGTAACAACATCCGGTTTACCGGACGATAATAAGTTATACATAAAGTGTTAACGTCCGGATAACCGAACATTTACAATAAAAACTTTTAAACAAAAATTAATGGAATACTGTATTTTGAAACCGCCTCCATGGCGTAATGACTAGCGCGCTAGCCTGCAAAGCGAAAAGTCCCGAGTTCGATTCACGATTAGGGTCTGGAAATTTTAACACATTAAAACCACCGTTAAACCCAAAACCCACAGTAGTTGCTAATGACCAAGCTGTCGACGCAACTTTAAATAAACTAAAACTATTTTGAATATTTTATCAAATATTTATATACAGTATATATATTTTTTTAATTTATTTATTTAACGTCGCATCAACTACAACGGTCATTAGCGACGACGTTGGGGTGTAACTATTGTACAATGGAGGATGAAATGATTTTTTGTAACGTATGAAAATATGTCGTACCTGAGTGGGATTTGAACCCAGAACCGCATGATGAGAGGCGAGCACGTTACCAACTGCGCCAATGCGGCCGGAAAATATTTTTAATCGTTCTAACAAACGATTTGTTTTTTATGAACATATTAAAAATTAAATTTTAACAGGAAATTTTATTTTTCTGTAACGTTGAAATTTTGTTTGGCAGTGGCAGACTTACGCCTGCAAGTTTTCGAAATAAGGGCTGGCACTTTTTGTACACCCTTATTAAAAAAAATTGGCTTTAAATCAAACTTTTAAATATTGTTTCGGCACTGAAAGGGTTAACCAGATTCTTAATACCTCCATTCTCCCGAACTCTATCACTTCGTTCCCGCATACGAGTACTTTATCCTTTTCTACACCGTCCTTCCACGATCTTCCTGCCCTTCCTATACTCCTACTTTCCTAATGGCTCTATTCGGTCATCTTATTTTATCTAATTGATCTGATCGTTAGCCTACAGTATTTACCGTTTAGAGTGGAAGTAACTCATATAGTTTTTAAATTTGTTACACACACTCTTTCACCGCACTTTTTGTCCACTGCACTTTAAAAAATAGCACCAGCAAAAACACGAGGGTGAGATTTCATAAAACATTAGCAGTGCCGACCTTACTCTATGGCAGTGAAACTTGGGTGCTATCAAAGCGAGAGGAGAGTAGATTGCAAGCATCTGAAATGAAATTTCTTCGAAATACGTATGGGTGTAGTAGAGATGACTGTTACAGGAATACCGAGATAAGGAAAGAACTCAACATCGTCTCTATAAACGACAAGGTATCTCAGAACAGAATGCAGTGGTTAGAACATGTAAACAGAATGAGGGAGGATAGGATACCTAAGCAGACACTGGACTATAAGCCGGAGGGCAGGAGAGAATGAGGACGCTCGAGAAAGAGATGGGCAGATTTGAGAGGTTTGAAACAGGCAGAGATGCCTAATCCTTGAAAGGCAGACGAAAAAGAAGAAGAAGAAGACACTCTTTGCGGTTATCTAAATAATAGATCGAAAATTCCCGATTCTAGGATTTCAACTTTGCCCACCTCATGGGAAAATGCCAAAACGTTCAGTGAAATAGCCAGACGTTTTCCAATGATGCCGGATGAAGTTGATTGCTCTTATTCAAAACAGTTTAACGTACAAAACGATCTAAAATAATGGAATAATCGAACAAACAGAAAATGTTAAAATTAGGGTACCCCGGCTTTTATGATTCATTATAATAAAAAGTAATAAATTCATTGAGAAAAATTATGCGTTGAACAAAACGAAGGCCATTTCGAGCTATTTTGTATACAGTAAGCAACATATTTATTCTTTTAATTTCATTCTTCTTGGTTTTGGAATTTAATAATTAAATAGTTTATAAGCTACTATTTCCAATATATGAAAAAATTATTTTATTCTGTTGAAAAACAGTATTTTTTTTATTAATCTAACTAGTGTACGTTGCAATCTGTTCAATTCAGAACAATAAGCAACCCCATGACCCAATGAGATGAGGATGATGTGTATGACGTGTAAATGAGGTGTAGTCTTATAGAGACCCAGGCCGACCATTCCTGAGAGAGTATGGTTAATTAAACCCCAACCATCAAAGTACACCGGTAACCACTGTCTAGAATTCAAATCCGTATAAAAGTAACAACCTTTACTAGGATTTGATTTTCTCCGAAAATCAGCAGTTAAACAGCTGATTCGCGGCGACGACTTTACCTCTAGACCAACCCAATGGGTCCAGTAAATTTATAATAACAATTAGTTAGTGTTGTTTTTTTATAAATAAAAGTATAATTTCAATGTCTTCTACTTATTTAATGTTTACTTATAATGTAATTTACATAAATTTTCTCAGGATTTAATCGTCTACGTGCCTAATGAAAACATTCATGACTTAATTAAGAATTTACCACAGTTATTTTATGTCAAACCTAAAAAATTGTTATTTCTACCTATATTTATGTTTTTTTTTTGTCAAATAGCGAGTAACACAGTTCTCGGTCTCTTTTATTCAATTTTCAAGTTTAAAACCCACCAAATTTGCTTTTTAATTAAAGCCGTAAAAATATTTCAGTATGGTCTGATTTTATAGAGGTGACTGGGAAAAATATGTTGCCAGTGGTAATTCACTAACGAAGAATTTTCGGACATTTATACGAACATTTTTTTACTTTCTCTTGCCTATATGAATATAAAATAAGGAAAAAAGTATTATTTTCATGTCGATTATTCAAAATCGGGGTTTCACCGGAAATACACGTTTTAAGGCTCCCTGAACCCCAAAAAAACATATTTTTGGCGATTGGTCTTTGTATGAACGAAATATCTCAAGAAAGGAATATTGTTCGAATTGAAACTTGAAACTTAAGTAAGGTACCACTAGAGGCTTTAACAGGAACATTTTTAGCAAAATCGGTCAACCAGAAGTAATAGTTTATTCGTGAGATTTTTCACTTTGAAAATTTCTTACTAATGGCTCCTACAATTTTTTGTTTTATCTACATTTGTTTATTCTCTACAAAATAGGGTAAGCGCCATGTTTGCTCAAATTTTTACTGAGGCTGTGCTCGCGTGGTAAAAAAATGGTTTAAATATATTGTGGCATTAAATATTGTGCATTGGTAATATGCATTTCAATGCAAAGTGCATGTAATTACAGTTGCAGAAAATTAAAAACCTACAACTTTTAATTTAAACATGTTTTTCCACAACGCTTAGTTTAGCGTCAATTAGTGTTTTTTTTTTGTATTTTGCTCATCAAAATCTGTAAAAATTGAATTTTTTTGAAATTGCGGCATTGGTATGCATTTTACGAAAAAAGTGTATACTGTATAATTAATGTTACAGGAATCATAAAGCCTGCAACATTCATTTCAAGTATTTTTCTGTAGAGCTTAGAAATAAAGCTTTATTGATTTTCTGTGTTTTTAAGCCTCACATTGTTTAATCATGATTAAAATCATCACATTTTCATTTTTCATTGTCTACATTGGCAAGATAAAGTCGCGTGAATGTTTTGCACCAGATTTTTAAATGTTTCGTTACAAAATTACTTCCCAGAAATTGATTCACCTTTTCAAGATATACCCTTTATAACCTATCAAGGTTAATAAGCCATTGGTCTTAATAAACCATTTAACTACGCAAGTAAATGAGTTTGTACCGAAATGTAAAAGGAAAGTAAATTGAATATCTGTGTAATTACTGCTTTAATGTGTAAAACCGGGCATAAAGGGCACTTAATGTAACAAAATGCCGGAAATGTAGTAGATTGAATATAATTTGAGTGCCTAAAAGAGAGATATTGTTGTTGTAATGAAATACTGGCCTACTAACATACAGGAAAATAAATAGTAACTAGTGTAAAAGATAGGACCAAAAGGGGAATAATAATGAATACTTAATTAGACCTGAGGGATGAAGTGATCCCGTCTGACAAAATGTCGATTAGGTCTAGGAAGGCTCGATTCCTAGATGTAAAACGTAAGGATATTTAATTAGTGCCTACCCTAAACATGCCACAAGGGGATACTACACACGCCATGTTAATGTTCCGTTAGAATTTTCCTCCCACAACTTGATACCCATCTAGGTCTAAGTACGAAGTTACTGAACTGAAGGTTCTAATGCGGTATCTGAGTAATATGCTCTCCATCGATATCATTGTTTAAGTGTATTACTACCATCATCTAGAAATTGCGCCGGAGCTAAAGGCGGGTTTATTACAAGCCTCAGACGTATGAATTAGATCAATTAGTTATTTTTTCCAGGTTTCTAAGGTATTCAATCACGTATACGAGGTGTGGCTATTAAATTACGAGACTGACGTTGTAACAAATTTTATTTTTATTTCAAACATAATCACTTATTGTTACCTTCAATATACACTCCTTCTCTATTCCTACAACGCTCCATGACAATTATCCATTGTTGGAAACAGTGCTGGAAGTCATCTTCTGTCAGCTTCTTCAGGACACGTGCCGCTTTCTCTTTTACAGCTTCTACAGACTCAAATCTTGTCCCTTTTAATGCAGGTTTCACCTTAGGGAACAGGTAGAAGTCACATGGTGCAAGATCTGGTGAATAAGGTGGATGTTTTAACACTGAGATGCTATACTTGGCTAGGAACCTCTTGACAGATAACGCGGAATGAGCTGGCGCATTGTCTTGGTGGAGAATCCATGATTTGTCCTTCCACATTTCGGGGCGTTTTTTTCTTACTCTTTGACGTAGTTTAGAAAGTACCTCAAGGTAGTAATATTGATTAATTATTTGACCTTCAGGGACCCAGTGAAGGTACACAATCCTATGGATATCAATAAAAAATTAATCATCTTTGCTTTAAATTTTGACTTGCTCATTCGAGCTTTTTTAGCTCTCGGTGAAGTTCGACTCTTCCAGAGCATGGATTAGCGCTTAGTTTCCGAATCATAAGTAAACAACCACGTTTCATCACATGTTATTATTTTCTACCTAAGACACAATCGACATCGATCTTTCTAAGACACGAAAGACCTATTGAATTGTTTTTGGTGTAGGCCTGGACGATAACGCGGTCACTGAGTAAATCGGAGAGATATCCAGTTGAAGTTTTACAAGAATCTGGCTGTTCAAGTATTGCTGTATGTCCTGGGTATCAGCGTGTAGTGGTGAGTCCTGGGTACTTAGGGAGAAAGATAGATCCAGGCGGCGGAAATGCGGCTCTTGAGAAGAGTTCATGCGTGTAGTTTAAGGGTTCACGTTAAAAATGACGAAATACGGGCCCGTTTATATGTCTCTCCTCTATTAGAAACAGTTGATTAATACAGAGATAAGTAGGAGGAACATTTAATACTCATGACTGAGTATAGATGAGCGAAACGGACATTAGGTTATATACTTGCTGGACGAAGAAAACAAAGAAGTCAAACAGGTTGACAGGAGGATGATGATGATGATGATGATGATGATGAGGAGGAGGAGGAGGAGGAGGAGGAGGAGGCGAAGGAAAAGTAATTATAATCCAACTTAAACATAAATTTAAATTGGATCCGAAATCCTGAAGTTGATTGTTAATTTATATTATTTTAAAGTATTTATGTAAATTAATAAAACGGAAACCGCATTAAAAGAGTTAATAAAATACAATTTCAGTATCAGGAATGGTAGAAATACGGTATTGCGTATTAAATATAATGTAATATAAAATAAAATAGTATCAGTAGAATTTTGGACGGTGTTGCCAACTGGGGAATTAGGAGTTTAAACGGCATTTATAATATGCTCATACCAATAATAAAAATAAGTTACCTTTTCCGTGCCTCCTTCAAAATATTATGGTTTAGCACTTTTCTATTGATTGCATTTCTTCTTTTTCATTCTTTAATCGGTTTAGTTTATTTATTATCAATATTACAAACAATATCTTTTCTTTTAAGGAAAATTTAATGCCGGCGCATTGGCGTAGTTGGTAACGTGCTTGCCCCTCATCATGCGGTCGTGGGTTCGAATCCCACTCATGCACGGCATATTTTATACGTTACAAAAAAAATCATTTCATCCTCCATTGTACACAGTTACACCCCAAAGTCGTTGCTAATGACCGTTGCAGTTGATGCGACGTTAAATAAAAATAAATAAAAAAATTAATAGATCCAAAACAATAAAACGGAAATAAATAGCTTACAAATGATTACTTTACTACCATATGTAATCGTTGTTTAGGTCATTAGCCGAAAGACTGGTTTGAACCTTTAGAGACTGTTTCAAGTAAAACGAAGTGTGAGGTGGTTTACAATTGTCTTCCTCACTGAGTAGAAAAGTATGCTTATCAGCAAGCCCGGCCCTCTGAAAAGCATCTACTTTCCACCCTGCAAATGACACCTTCACTGCACATTCACCACAGGGTCTAGCTGCATAATGAAATTCATTACTTTCAGAGGAGTTAATACTTAAAATGCTGGTGCTCGGACATGATGCCCAGTGCTAGCCATTTTTTGTAAATTTTGACACAACATTTTTGCATTTTAAGTTACAAATATGATTCTTTTTGCATTTTAATATTCAATTCTTTGTGAAAAAATCAATGGGGCATATAATAATGTTGTTTTTACTTTTATTTTTATATTTGATTAAACAAAAACTACGTTTTTGTCAAAAAAAAATATGAAAGATGATACCATGAAGGTTAAATACTTATTCAATTGCTATAAAAAATTGAGTGATAAATTTCAAATAAATCACGATTACTTCTTCTAAACAATATAAAATATCACTATCGTCTAAAGCTGTGCCAGGAGACGCCATGGTGAACAAAATAAACAATAACACATAAACAAACCACAACAACATGATCTCGTCGCTTCTAATATTACTGTACAAAAATGGTACACGGATGCTACCAAGAGTGTTAACTAATATTATGGAAAAGTATTTTAAAAGATCGAGAAACGTAATACTACGTCTTTGTTCATTACACAAAAATTACAGAAAGTACAAAACCGTCCTATTAAATCTCCCGCATTTACTTCTAGATTTCCAAAACCGTAGTATTACGGCTTTAGCACGGTAAGTATTAACTGTGACTAGGCTTTTTTCATCTCTCCCTCTTCTGTTCTTAAATGCTTTAGTACAAACATTTTTGAGCGGCACGTGTCCTGAAGGAGCTGATAGAAGATGACTTCCAGCACTGTTTCCAACAATGGAAAATTTTTATAGAGCATTGTAGGGATAGAGAATGAGTGTATATTGAAGGTAACAATAAGTGATTATGTATAAAATTAAAATTAAATTTTTTACAACGTTAGTCTCGTTATTTAATAGCCACACCTCGTATTGTACGTAGTACTTACTGTATTGTCAAATTATGTAAAGAAGGTACAGTATCACTTCCTTAGTCACCCAGTAGTTTCCCACTCCAGCGTGCACAGCCATAGCTACCGTTTCGCCGAACGTACTGTAGCTTAAAATGGTAGAATAGCGAGAGACGTACGCGGGGGACTTTTTCAAAATGTTTTATGTGTGTGTGGGTAAGTTGGAGTATACAGTCGATTTAGAAGTTAAATTTTATTTTTAAAAAATCTGGTGTGAAACGCTCACACAACTTTCTCCTGCCAATGCAAATAATGACCAATATAACCTAACATTAGTAATAAAACATTAGAAATAAAGACAAAAATTAACATCAAAAAACATAACCTTATTTTAATCATGAGTGAAAGACGCAAATGAAAATCGACCTCAGTTTGCCTTAAAAATACGGAAAATTACTCTTTCACGCTAAACTAGGCTGTTTAAAGAAAAATGCTTTAAATAAAAGTTGTAGATCTTTTAATTAACTAAGAATTTTATTATAGACACTTTTGTCGTGAAATGCGTACTAAGGCCGAAATCTTTAAAAAATCGACTTTTCACACGTTTTCGTGGGAAAAAATAGAAAATTGCTAATTAGCGCTAAACTAACCGTTACACAAAAAAATGTTTGAAATAAAAGTTGTGGGATTTTAAATTCTCTACAACTTTAATTATATAAATTTTTGAGCTAAAATGCATATTAAAGCCGTAATCTTAAAAAACCAATTTTTTACGTCAAAACAGCCTCACTAAGAATTTCAGCAAACATGGCGCCTACCCTATCTTGTAGAGAATAAAAAATTTAGTAAACCAGGCGATTTTTAAAAACAATCGTAGGACCGGTTTTTGATAAAATCGCAAAAAAGTGAAAAATTACACGAATTAACTACTACTTCCGGTTGACCGATTTTGATGAAAATGTTCGTGTTGGGTCCGGTAGTGGTATGTTACTTAAGTTTCAAGTTTCAAGTTCGTACAGTGTTCCGTTCTTGAGATATTCCATTCACACACACAGACCAATCGCTAAAAACATGTTTTTTTTTGGTTCAGGGGGTCTGAAAACGTGTAGATCCGGTGAAAACTCGATTTCGAAAAATCAACATGAAAATAATACTTTCCTTCCTATATATTCATATAGGCAAGAGAAAGTAAAAATTGATTCAACCATTTTTCGCGCGCGAAGCCGCTACGGGGCATGCTAGTAGATTATGAAGAAAGAAATTAGTAATGTCTACAAATTCATAATGTAATACAAATTATCTTCGTTAGAACTAATTCTGGTAGATATTTACAATCTTACGTTTTGATCTCTCTCTAAACGCTTCCTCACCCTGTGGGTAAATTTTCCCCTTTTACGAATTAATCTTCCGTTTTCAAAGAGAAGTCTAAATAGGCTTACTGAGTTTTCTAGAAATCGGATGAAAATTTCAGACGCTAGAGCATTTACAGACCTATAAGAAATTCTGTTAATATAATACTGTAGCTGATTAAAGAAAATAATTTCTGATTAATTAAAAACCAAAAATAATAAAACTACGTTAATTAAAACAAAATCAGGGTGATATTGATTGAATTGGCTTCTTAAAAATTCTATTTCAAATTCGTTGAAACTTCAAAGAAAGTTACTTTACGTAACTTAGTTTAAATAAGTTGAAATAATAATGAAGGCACGTATAACTCGGTTGACTTCGACAGGGTCAACTACCTTAAAGGTCGAACAACTTAAATTCATTTTAAAGTACTAGATGTCCCTCCTTTTCATTAGTCCATAAAAGTACAAAAAATCTGGAGTGAAACACTCACGCGACTTCCTCTTGTCAATGTAAATAATCTGTATATAAATAAAATTGTGATTTTGTCAGTACAATTCTTCAAAATGCCTCAAATTTTGTTTCTACGCCAAATCTACCAAGTAATCGCCGAAAATAAGTTCAGCCGAATTTTTGTCTGTGTGCCTGTTTATCAGTTTGTATGTTACGGCATCACGCAAGAACCGCTGAACCAAATTCAATGAATTTCAGTATTTAGGTTCTGGACATTATCGAAATGAAAAAAGGCAATAAATTTGTTTAATATCACAAATGGATGGGGAAGTTCAGAGGGAGGGGGTAAACAAAAAACTGCGTATATCTCCGTTAAAAGTCAATCTATCAAAAAATGTTATATAATCAAAATTACGAAACGTTTAAAAACAAATAAGTTTGATTATGTAAAGTTTTTCATTTTTATGCATAATAACGGAGATATTACCAATTTTATAAAAATAAACACAGCAATATTTTAGAAAACAAAATAAACAGAACAATAGACATAGGTCTACGCGCCGCTGGTATTCATTCCGAAGCTCTGTACCCTACCCCTTCCTCCACAACCTAACCTTACACGACACACCCGTTCTCGGTCACATAGTCAAAAACGAAAGACAGTCACCTTAGTAGTAAACCATCGCGGAGTGTTTCAATTGTGATTTACCTTTCATTTCAATTTTTATTGCTCTGCAGCGAATAATTAAATTACCTAAGGTTACATTTCACACAGATTTGTGTGAGTTAAACTTCAAAACATCGATTTTCATTGCTCTATATAAATAGTAAATTTATTTATTTATGTAAAATAATTAACTACGCTTCTGAAAATAATACAGCGCTGCGTATCTTGATTTAAAAACACCTAGATCTCGCTTTTATTTTACTTCAAACTATTTTGTTTTGTCATTAATAATAATGCTGACGTTGAAAGGAGGTACGAATAGATAACAATGAATGATTAAAGAATATCAGACCTGACAGGGATCGAACTCGGTACACCAACAGACTTTACACAGCACCAAGAAAACCATTCGAAGAACGGGCATTTTAGCTAGTAAAATAGATAACAATGAAAAATTTAACCTAATTTTAATCATGAGTGAATGATGCAAAATGAAAATCGACCTCTATTCGAATTAAAAATACGGAAATCAGCTATTATCTCTAAACTAGGCTCTGAAGAGAAAAATGGTAAAATAAAAGTTGCAGGTTTCTTAATTTCCTATAACTTTGAGTATATACACTTTTCTTATAAAATCCATACTAAGGTTGAAATCTTAAAAATCGAAATGTAAATACTCCCCAAAAACTGACATAAATTTTAAAATACATTAAACTTTTGTTCAATATAGTTTGTTTCGTTATTTTCTCGTAGAAAAATTATCTGTAAAAAGGTGGTCGGTTTAATGTATTATGTACTATTTTTCATCATATTTCAATATCCCTAATCTGTACTGCAGAGCCGTGGATATTTAAAAAGTAAAGTTTTTGACATTTTTTTACTTTTTCGTACCTACATGAATATATAGGAAACAAAGTATTGTTTTTATGTCGATTTTTTGAAATCGAGTTTCCACCGGATACACACGTGTTCAGACCCCCTGAACCCAAAAAAAAACATGTATTTAGCGATTGGTCTGTGTGTGTGCGCGCGCGCGTGTGTGTGAGAGAAAGAGAGAGAGAGAGAACAAAATATCTCCAGAACGGAACATCGTACGAAGTTGAAACTTAAAACTTAAAAGTTAGATACCACTACCGGACCCGACACGAACATTTTCATCAAAATCGGTCAACCGGAAGTACAGTAGTAGTTTATTCGTGTCATTTTTCATTTTTTGCGATTTTCTCAAAAATGGCTCCTACTACTAATTTTAAAATCGGCTCATTTACTACAATTTTTATGTTCTATAAGATAGAGTAGGCGCCACGTCTGCTAATATTCTTGGGGAGACTGTTCTCTCGTACAAAAAAAAATATTTTTTTTAAGATTGCGGTCTTAATATGCATTTTAGAGCAAAAATGTAGCTATATCATCAAAGTTGTCGATAATTTAAAAATCTACAACTTTTATTGCAAACATTTCTTTGTATAACGCTTAATTTAGCGGTAATTAGTAATTTTCTGTTTTTTTCCATGAAAATCTGTAAAAAAATTTTTAAGATTTCAGCCTTTTAAAAAGCCTTTTTAAAAGTGTATATAATCAAATTTATAAGGAATAAAAATATCTACAACTTTTATTAAAAGCATTTTTCTCTATAGAGCCTAGTTTAGTGTGAAAGAGTGATTTTCCGTATTATTTAGTCAAACTAAGGATGTTTTGCATTTTGCATCATTCATTCATGATTAAATTAAGGTTATGTTTTTTTAAGTTAGTTTTTTGTTTATTTCTACTGTTTTATTACTAATGTTAGGTTATATTGCACATTATTTGCATTGGCAAGAGAAAGCCAAGTGAGTGTTTCACACCAGATTTTTATGCTTGTGTTAATCGTTAAACTTATTTTGTTAAGCTATACATTCCAATTTAAGTTTAATAATAACTTTGTAACCATGTTTATTATTAAATTCGTAAAGCAAACAAAGTAACACCACATTGCTAAAATTGTCATGCATATTATTCGTTTAAAACAAGGTTACAATGTAGATTGCAGAGAAACAGGTTGAATTTGTGGTTTAGTAAACTTCTGTGTATGAAACTTAGGTAATTATATTGAGTGGTATTACTAGCATGGGTTATTTTAGTATAATAGAATAAAGAAAAAGTAAAACCATGCAACCGTGGTTGACATATATCCGACAGCGTCACAAAATTATCAAGAGTCTGTTAAAAAACAGTTTAAAACAATTTTTAGTCTTGTACTCTACTTTTAAAGTTAGGTGAGGAAATACTGTGATTGTTCAAAATTTTCTATTTCCAGATTTCAGGTTATATTCTTTACCAACAATCTCCTAAAGCCAAAAAAAACTATTTTTATTATCTCTCAATCTTCCAATGTATGCCCAGAAATATGTGTTTGTGTGTATGAGTGTGCATGTTTATATTCCTGAGGGGTAGATCTATATCCTCGTTCAAATAATTGGGGTTTCTTCAAATTTCGGTTAAAGATAATTAAAAATTCTACTAACACTTTCATTAATTCAAATCAGAATTATGCTGCCAGATGTTCTCAATGCTGTCACATAGGAGAAAGAACAATGGAACCCCACTAAAAATATAGACATATGTTCATCAAATAGGTCGGGATTTTTCATCAATCAGAAAAGACATCTCTTCCTCCATTCAAAAGGGAGTTAGATATTGCTTCTTCTCTGATTATTTCAAAAGGAGCAATTAGCCCAACTGACATCAAAATCTATGATTTTGATAAAAATACTGGACTGAATCCACGAGAAAGAAAAAGAAGTGCCTTCACCGGTATTTTTCGAGACCAATGTAACACTCTTTCTCAGAATCAACTAAGGTTTCAAGCAACCCTTTCCCAGGCTACTAATTGACCCTGCCCATCCTGGCAGAGACAGACACAAACGGCTATTTTCAGAGCTACTAAATTATTATCGAAAAACTTAAAATTTGGTAGCTCTGAAAAGATTCGTTAGTGTGTGTCTCTTCCAGGGTGGGTAGGGTCAATTGGTAACTTGTTCAAATGTAACTACATTTATTGAAACAATAAAATTCCTGAAATTACTAGTAAAATAGCTCAATCAGCATAAAATGGATGATGGACTCTACAACTCAAGATTTTTAAATAAGCTTCGAATGACAATTAATTATATTTCGGAAAACCAGTTCCTTGAGCTGGTACAGAAGATACAGTTTCAAAAAATAAGCAGAAAAGAATCAATTTTCCCATGAAATGGAGATAAAAAAGAACAATTATGTGTTAATCGTATAAACAAAAAAATGTGTGCTAAGCACCTTCAGTGAGTTCCTGAAGGTCAAGCAATTAATCAATATTACTACCTTGAGGTACTTTCTAAACTACATCAAAGAATAAGGAAAGAACGCCCCAAAATGTGGAAGGACAAATCATGGGTTCTCCACCAAGACAATGCGCCAGCTCATTCCACATTATCTGTCAAGAGGTTCCTAGCCAAGTACAGTATCTCAGTGTTAGAACATCCACCTTATTCACCAGATCACCAGATTCACCATGTGACTTCTACCTGTTCCCTAAGGTGAAATCTGCATTAAAAGGGACAAGATTTGAGTCTGTAGAAGCTGTAAAAGAGAAAGCGGCACGTGTCCTGAAGGAGCTGAGAGAAGATGACTTCCAGCACTGTTCCAACAATGGAAAATTTGCATGGAGCGTTGTAGGGATTGAGAAGGAGTGTATATTGAAGGTGACAACAAATGATTATGTATAAAATAAAAATAAAATTTCTTACAACGTCAGTCTTTATTAATAGCCACACCTGTAAATCTGGCGAAAATTCGATTTTGAAAAATTGACATGAAAACAAAACTTTCCTTCCGTATATATATTTATTTAGAGCAAGAGAAAGTAAAAACCATCTTATAATTCAATTTAACAGCAGAACATTTTTAAGAAGTCTTTTTTAAGAAGAACTTGTGTTTCATATAACTTTTAATTATTAATGAAAACGATTAGAAAAAGAAGACAAAAGTTTTATGGACACCTGTATAGAATGGATGTCAAACAGTTGACAAAACAAGTTTTTAAGACAATAAACAACAGACATATGGTGTCAGATAAACAGTTTAAAGAAGTCAGAAGGGAAAAACCAAAATTAACCAAGAAAATATAATGAGTGGAACTAAATTCAGACAAAAACTTACAGACTTTAACAGCTTCCATGAAGAGCAAAAACAGACCACATAATGGACATTAGAGAGGAAAGAATCATACAGTGAACAAATGTGGGCTGTAAAAAAAGGTTCCTTCTTCTTCTTCAGGTGCCTTCTCCATTATGGAGGTTGGCTATCATCATGGTTAGTCGTACTTTGTCTACTGCTACTCTGAAAAGGTCATGTGACGAGCAGTTAAACGCTTCTCTCAGGTTTCTTAACCAGGAACCAGGAAAAAGGTTTCAGAAATGTGTAAAATTAATCTAACCTATGTGGTGTAAAATTGTCCCTATATGAAAAATGTATAATTACTAACACCAATTATTATTAACAGCAATACACTAATCTTTGAGACTAATCACATTACAGTGAAAATAATTGAACTCAAACAAGAGTATTAAAATCGGGTTGCCTCCATGGCGCAGCATTTAGCGAGCAACTGTAAATCAGAGGTTCCAGGTTCGATTCCTAGACAGGATCTAAAAAATTATTACACATTCAAACTCACCATGACTTAATCCAAAGCAGTTGTTAATGACAAAGCTGTTGATTCAGCTTCCAATAAGAAAAATCTGGTGTGAAACACTCACATAACTTTCTCTTGCCAGTGCAAATAATTAACAATAAACAAAAAACTAACCTCAAAAACATAACCTTATTTTAATCATGAGTAAAAGACGCAAAATGAAAATCGACCTCAGTTTGGCTTAAAAATACGGAAAATCACTCTTTCACGCTCAACTAGGCTCTGTAGAAAAAAATGCTTTAAATAAAAGTTGTAGATTTTTTAATTTCCTATAAGTTTGATTATATATTTTTTCGTCGTAAAATGCATACTAAGGCCGAAATCTTAAAAAAATCGATTTTTCACACATTTTCGTGAGAAAAAAAAACAGAAAATCGCTAATTACCGCTAAACTAAGCGTTATACAAAAAAAATGTTTGAAATAAAAGTTATAGGATTTTACATTCTCTACAACTTTTATTACATAACGTTTTGCGCTAAAATGCATATTAAAGCCGCGATCTTGAAAAAACCATGTTTTTACGTAAAAACAGCCTCACCAAGAATTTCAGCAAACATGACGCCTACTCTATCTTGTAGAGAATAAAAAATTGAGTAAACCAGTAGATTTTCAAAAAAATCGTAGGGCCAGTTTTTGAGAAAATCGCAAAAAAGTGAAAAATTATACGAATAAACTACTATTTCCGGTTGACCGATTTTGATGAAAATGTTCGTGTCAGGTTCGGTAGTGGTATGTAACTTAAGTTTCAAGTTTCAAGTTTGTACGATGTTCCGTTCTTGAGATATT
This sequence comes from Catonia carolina, assembly GCA_035578175.1. NCBI lineage: Eukaryota > Metazoa > Arthropoda > Insecta > Hemiptera > Achilidae > Catonia > Catonia carolina. The sequence goes on along the minus strand of JAQMRL010000004.1, from coordinate 64,977,131 downwards.
CTGTTCACACACACACACACGCGCGCGCGCGCACACACACACACACACATACACACACAGACCAATCGCTAAAAACATGTTTTTTGGGTTCAGAAGGTCTGAAAACGTATAGATCCGGTGAAAACTCGATTTCGAAAATATATCGACATGAAAACAATACTTTCCTTCCTATATATTCATATAGGCAAGAGCAAGTAAAAAGTATTAATTGGCTAAATCCAAATAAAATATCTAATGAAAATTACAAATTTGAAAATTATTACCCATAACGGGCAGGTGGAATGTTAAATTCATTGCAGTCAATCTGCTGGTTCAAGGGCTACAAAAAATAGTTCTGTTTCTTTTCACTTAGACAGCCAATCATATGACTGAACTAATTAAGAACAGAAGAGGTAGAGGTGTAAAACACACTAATCACAAAATTATCTTCTGAGAGTAACCAATTTCATTATATAGCCAGACCCTGTGAATGATGTAGAAGGTGTCATTTGCAGAGTGGAAAGTAGAAGTTGTACGGAGGGCCTGGTGTACTGATAAGCATACTTTTTCACTTAGTGAGGAAGGCCTGGTAAATAATCTCAATCCTTGATTTACTTAGCAAAGCATCTAGAGGTTCAAACCAGCCTTTCAGCTATTGACCTAAATAACGATGAAAATTAACTGCAGTAAGAAATTTTTTCATTTCGTTATTAAAAAAACAAAAAATTAAATGTTTTACTCGTGATAAATTTCTGTAAAACATAAAGAGAATTTTCAACGAACAATAAAAAATTTTTATACAAAAGTAAATTATAGTTTAGTTTCAAGCAACTGGTAAATTTATTATTAATTGTTCAATAAACTAATGGACGCTGTAAAATAATCTACTGCAGCCGCTAACGATCAAGCGTTGTCACGTTTTTAAATAAACCGAATAATTTCCTCTATTTTCAAGTACCTATGTAAATGGTCGACTTTTATCTCAAAGAAAATTTTTGTAAGTTTTACAAAAATTAATTAAATCATACGTAAACTATTATCAATTTAAAATAAACATTATTAACATTATATAAGTTTTTCATAAACATTTTACTTTCATAACCTGTAATTGTATTTCAAGCGTTGCGTACACACACAATAGTTAAATTAAAAAAATAAAATTTAAAAAAATAACATACCTTTTAAAGTGAATTCATAAACTACGATGTTTTGAAGAAATTCACGATAATATTCTTTGAGTTTTATTTAAAAGTTGTTAAGAATCACTAATTAGAGCACCGGTACTATAAACACGTTATGCGATTTTACAGAATTCGCAAAATTACCGCCAAAGTTACACAACAAGATGCTTATGACAAGCCGACCGCGTCGCGACTGCATTAAAGCATAGCACAGACAGGAACGCTGCAAATGGTGAATTACTGAACTATCCATAGACCCCCAACCCTTACGGTTTAACCACAAGAGATACAAACTTTCGTACAACGAATATTAGAATACATGTCGTAATGTATTACTGCGGGGCTTCTTTGTTGAAACAAAAATAAGACACTACATTTTTTGGGATCGCCTATGGTATTCCGTGTATATAGTAAAATTGCTTAGTTGAAGGTTATATGATTACGGCTAGGGAAACCAGTAGAAACAATTCTAAAACAAAGAGGTTAATAGCTAAATAAACGATGTTGATTAGAGGTTTTGAATTAATTTAGAATAATTGTAGTTTGATATATTTTCTTACAGCGATTTTTACTGCAGTGACAGTCTTAAATAGCTTTCGCCCTTATTATACAACCCGTAAAATCAGTAAATTCAATTTAACGTAAAATATAAGTTTTTAGAATAAATATACACAATCATAAAATATAATTGATTAAATTAAATATCTTATCCCAACTTCGTTAAAGCGTTTAAATATTTATATAATAATATGTGGAATCATAATACCTATATAACCCGGTCACCAGTTTTTGAACCTTGTAATTATATTTACGTGATCCCATGTTACAACTAAATTTTTACCGTATTTCACAACAGTAGGACATTTTCCTTTAACCTCTCCATATTATTTCTATATTATAAAAATCATTTCGAAATATAAAGTAGGAAATATATTTTATATGAATAGATTGGCAACAAATTGTACTTATTTTTTATGCGCGAAGTCAAACTATTTTTGATGTCATGTTAGGCTATAATGTACATTGTAGGTTATGGTAAGTGTTTTTGAGGGCACAAGAATTAAAATTAATGATAATGACTGTTTAAATCATAGTTTCTCGCGTCATGTATTAAAAATGAGGAAACTAAAATGCATTATTTCGAATAATTCTTAGTAAAACATTTCGGCGAATAAAACTTCCAAAATCACACTACAGCCATGTACAGAAATGTATAATTGAAATAATTCCGTTTCCCGATTTTTCAATAAATGATGTAACTTTGATCTTATGTTAAAATTTCAATAATCTTTTTCTTTAAAATAATGGTTTCTATTTTTATTTAAAGTCACATCAGGATAAACATAATGTAACTTTACTTATTAGATACGGTGTGAACTTTTTCCAGATCTGTTGTGAACAAAGGATCTTAATATTATGATACAAGAGCCACCTAAGAACATTGAATAGAATATGAATATAACAGTAGCTGGCAAACTTCTTTTTTTTTTTTCTTCTTTTTTTTCTTTTTTTTTTGTCTACCAGTCGGCCTAGGCTGTGCCATTCCTTATTAGATTGCTTTTTACAGTAATTAAAGTGAAATTAATTTGAATTTATGAATTCATAATAATATGAATTTCATAGTTTTTCTATAAGATATGGATGTTAACAACTTGTGAAGACAAGAAAACTTATGTTGCATTTTTCGTTTCCTTTCTCACTAGGTAACCTTTTGTAATGTCAGTGAGATGTCAATTTGGTCCTAAAAAAAAAACAAATTGCACTAACTTTTACTAACCATTAGGCTAACTTTTACTTAGCTAATATTTAAGCACTATTACATTTCACATAATTTATTGACCAATTTTGATACTGCATCCACCAAAATACAGTAGCTACATACTACAAAATAAATTCAATCAAAATGTTTTTATGAAGTATTTTATTATAACAGTTATAGTTCTATGTAGTCAGCAAGATGTAAATATTAAAAAAGGAATGGACCAATTTTAATACAGTTTTTTTACAAAATTTATAATTTTAGATATTAGTATTGTTGGGCAATAAAAATAAGTATGCTACAATTTATTTTTTATCCTAAAACTATTTTTAGTTTATTTATTTCAAGTCGCATCAACAGGTCGGTCATTAGCGACTACGGTAGGGTGGATATTTCGACGGTGGGTTTCTTTAACTTTGTGAAAATTTCTAAACCCTGGCTGGGAATCGAACCCATTACATAACATTTTTAATTTTCTGATAATCTGCATTTTTCAAGGCTGTAGTACTTTTTAAAAGAAATAACTACTTTGATGTTTCTTTTAACAATACATAAAATTACTAGTTTTTGAGAAAAATTGGATTTTAATATTTTTGCATTGTTGTAAATTGCAAAATTAAGATTTTGAAGTTACATAATTATTTACTTAATTCCAGAAAATTCTTCAAGGTTGTTTTTTAATTTAAATGGTTTGTTGTTTAGGTCATCAGCCAAAAGACTGGTTTGAACCTGTAGAGGTTTTACGAGACTAAGTAAAACAAGGAGTGAGGTGGTTTACCATTGCCTTCCTCACTGAGTGGAAAAGTACGCTTATCAGCATGCCGGGCCCTCTGAAAAGCACATATTTTCCACTCTGCAAATGACACCTTCACTTTATTCACCACAGGGTCTGGCTCTATAATGAAATTCATTACTTTCAGAGGAGATAACTCTGATAAATGTCTTTTACACCTCTACCTCTTCTGTTCTTAAATGATTCAGTCATTTAATTGGCTGACCATGTGATAAGAAACAGAACTATTTATTTTAGCCCTGCAACAAACAGAGTGAGTGTAAATAATTTGACACTCCACCTGTCCGTTATGGGCAGTTAAATGGTTTAGTGGTTTAATTTAATGGTTTTCAGTTGATGGATTTCAGAGCAGCAGTGGACAAAGTACGACTGACCATGATGATAGCTAACCTTCGTAATGGAGAAGGCACCTGAAGAAGTTAATGGAATAGTTTTGTTTGTACAATGATTAGCACACACATAAAGATAGACAATAGGTTATTCTGAGAAATGATGGACTTTGGCTTCATGGGTTTCATCAAACAAGATCTGTTAAAATCTGATTTAAATAAGCAGATTTTATGTGCACAAAAAGAGGGTGGGATTCTTTTCATGTTTCATAAGTTGCATGAGGGATATTCAAGTGGGTTCTTGATATCAGTTATGACAGTTAAGACAAGCCCTGTTTCTAGCATTCTGATTAAGTGGCTGAAGAATGGCAATCATCATTTTTTCATTGTGTCTGTTATCTGTTCATTTTGTTGGTATAGTGTATTGTTGGGCACGAGCCACCATTTCCCGTAGGACTGTAGTTTAAAGTTGAGAATGGTTCTTAATATTCGTCTATCAATTTTTCGGAGACTGTAAGTGTTGTAAATTTGGTGTTCAACCTGAAATTTTAACTTTTTAACTAAGAAAATTTGTTTTATTAATTAAACATTTATTTTATAGTTCGTTTCTTTAGAAATTTATATTGCACTAATTCATAGAGTATAAATTGAAATAGTTAATATGATAACAGAAAATTGCTCCGATTATTTTATTTATAACATATTACTATATATCAATTACAGTAAAACAAGGGGTGTGAAATACGCTTTACATACCAATAGGGAAATAAGAGAATCATTGTTATCCGGAACAGAGTATTCCCATACCATCATCCCTATTACATGAGAGTCTTCTGCCATTAATTTCTCCAGTGGATGCAGTTTCCTTCAATTAATATTGTTATGTAACCTAGTAGACAAGAACATTTATAGTAGAATATACCTAATCAATATATTTTAATTGTTTAAACTATAAAACTACTTTATAAGTCTTTCTGTAGTTAGAAGAGATAAAAATAAATCATGTTGTAACTTTCTGGATAATTTTCAAGCAATAGGTTACTTATTTTACTCATTTTATAATGTACCTTTAACTAAAACATAAACCTTTAACATAAACCTTTTTAACTGAAATAAAGGAGCGGAGTCGTTTCAGATAGTACAATAATTGTGCTATCTGAAACGACTCCGCTCCTATAGCAATACCATTCATGGATTATCCGAAAAATAATTTTTCGGATAATCCATGAATGGTATTGCTGTCTATGAGGTATTATTCAAAGACTATTAAAAAGTGAAAAATCATAATTTTTTTATCTCTTATTTTGAATCTTTAACTATACTATTGAGAACAACCAAATGATAAGATAACATTGATATTACATTCAAATTAACAAGAATTTGCATAAAATACAGTACGTATAAACTAAAATAATATTTATATTTATAAATAAATTTTTGAAATACATCCTGCCAACCAGTATATAAATTACAGTATAAATGAAATTTATCACCTTACCTTTGGTTGCTTATTAACGTTTTAAAAAACTTACGCGCGTTTCAGTGGTACCACCTTCAAAGCATATTTTAAAAAATTAAAATTAAAGTTTAGAACGGTGTTTCCATTCAGTCATTTAGATTAAAACTAGCATATTTTTAAAAAAATTAAAATTAAAATTTAGAACGGTTTTTTGAACTATTTTTGAACTATAAAATGAATGGTTTTTTTAATCTAAATGACTGAATGGAAACACTGTTCTAAATTTTTATTTTTATTTTTTAAAATATGCTCTGAAGAAGGTGGTACCACCGAAACGCGCTTAAGTTTTTTAAAACTTCAATAAGTAACCAAAGGTAAGGTGATAAATTTCATTTATACTGTAATTTAAAATAATAGTATATACAATAAAATAAAATACAACATTCAGCAATGTTAAGTTTGGAATCACATTGAATGAAAAATATACTAAAGTATGGAAAAAAGCAATAAAAAAAAAATCATATTTTCAAAGACAGTTATTACCAAAAGCAATGAAGCATATTTAAGAAAAAAAAAATTACATCTAATATGCTATATTTATTCTTTTCAAGATAAACATGCAGAAAGAATTAAAGAAGATCTCTGCTCCATCTTCTTTTTAATCTTCTAATGAAGCCTGGTGGATTTGCTATATCACTGATAAGTGGATTTTTGTGAGTTTGTAGTTTTGAAAAGAGTTTAGAATAACCATTTTTGATGATGTCGCAAATGAATAGTGTTTTTAAATCGGTGTATAGGGTGTAATTTGAGACTTAGTAGGTGAACCTCTAAAATTTAGAGTAAGGAAATGTATTTAATGAACAGTAAAATAAATTACACACTATAAACTAAACTACAGTACTATTAAGTACTTTGTACATTAGAAAATTATATTGTTAACACAATATATAACCCACCGGGTTGGTCTAGAGGTAAAGTCAGCTGTTTAACAGCTGATTTTCGAAGACGAAGGTTCCTGGTTCAAATCCTTGTAAAGGTAGTTACTTTTATATGGATTAGAATACTAGACTGTGGTTACTGGCGTGCTTTGATAGTCAATTAACCATACTCTCTCAGGAATGGTCGGCCTGGTTCTGTACAAAAGTATACCTCATTTACACGTCATACACATTATCCACATCTGATTGGGCCATGGGGTTGCTTATTGTTCTGAATTAAACAGATTGCAATGTACACACATTAAGGATTAAAAAAACAGTATGTATCTAAAGTCAGTACTCTATTGTATATATACTTAAAAAAGTCTGTAATTTTTTTCTGGATAGTTTCTTCGTAGCGTTTGCGAACTGTCATAAACAATGGCACACTGTACTTGTACAGAATGCCGTTGTTTTATATAACCTATACGTGGTGTTACTGAAATGCTGCCTATAAGTTTTAATAGACCTACTTTTAAAACTTCAGGCAATAATTATTTGAAGGCTGTTTTATTTTTATATACCATATTAAAAAGTTTATTTTTGGTTTTTTACTATTTGGTTTTCCTCTGAAATCGTTTCAGTTAACCTGACTTTCTGATAATGTTCTTGGATTCAGAACAGTTATAATTTCATGAAGTCATTAATGTGGAATAATAATGTGTTCTTTTATTATAAACTTAGTTTTACTACAATAATAAAAATGTGGTAAACACGCACACATCTTTCTCTTGCTAATGTAAATAATGAAAAATATGTTTATCTGTGTTTAATTATGAGTAAACGATGTAAAATTAAAAATATAACTTAATTTTAATCACGAATGAATGAAATCAGCCTCTGTAGAACTTAAAAATACAAAAAATCACTAATTGTATCTAAACTAGGCTCTGTAGAAAGAAAAGTTATAATTTTTTTATTTCCTATAACTTTGATTATATATACTGTAGTCATTGACTGCTTAAAAAGGTATATTAAGGAATATTAAAAACTCTACCATGTTATTCTGTGATGAATTACCCCACACTAATATGGTGTACCGAATATGAGATAGAATTAAACCATGGTAAACTGCTATTAGCAATTTTTTTTATAATTTAATCTAGCAATTTGTTTTAATGCGAATACCTCAGTTAATATTTTACCACAAATGATCGGTATAAAAATTCCACAATAAAGATCTATTTAGTGATACTCCTAGAGACTTCACTGTTTGTTCTTCTTCTAGGATATTATTTTGTGTTAAGACAGCCATTTATATATTTTCCCTTACATTATGCTAGTTTTTTAACTAGATATACTGATATTTATTTCCATAGCCTGTTTACGTTAATTCATGCGGACTGCATAACAGATTCTGCTAATATTTGCCCATAACAGGCAGGTGGAGTGTTAAATTATTTGCACTCGATCTGCTAGTTCCAGGGTTACACAGTAGTTCTCTTTCTTATCACATGGTCAGCTAATTATATGACTGAGATATTTAAGAACAAGAGAGGTAGAGGTGTAAAATATGCTAATCAGTGTTATCTTCTCTGAAAGTAATTCATTTCATTATACAGCCAGACCCTGTGGTAAATGAAGTGAAGGTGTCATTTACGGAGTGGAAAATATATGCTTTTCAGAGGGCCCAGCATGCTGATAAGCATACTTTTCCACTCAGTTTGGAAGGCAATGGTAAACCACTTCACTCTTTGTTTTACTTATTTAAACCTCTACAGGTTCAAACCAGATGACCTAAACAACATGTTAATATCTGTTTTCACTTCAAGAGTATCTACTCGTAAGTTTTTGTTTATTACTGAAGTATTATCAGCAAATAATAAGCTGTACTGTTAGATACGGTTTCTGGTAATCTATTTATTGATAACAAGAACAAAATGTGATATAAAAAAATGTAAAGCGCATTAAAAATTCTGGTATTGAAAATTTTCCTCCTTCCAATACCTCCTCATTCTTTACCAAAGATTAAAAATTAAAACAGTAGAATAATAATTTACCAATCTAAATCAGTTTTGTAATTTTTTAATAAATTTAAAATGACAGTTTTTTCAGTACTAAGTGAATATACCATGATAATAGATTTAGGTCACACAGAAAATTTATACAATGGAGAACTTGGTAATAATTTAAGACAATAGTTAACAAAAAGTTACTTACAAACCTTTACAACAAGTAAATTAATTAAAAGTTTTACAAATAAAATTTAAAATGTAGATTTTAAATTTGGCATATTTCCAATTATGTTAACAATGAAAAATCCAGTATAACTCTACCTTACTAACAATAAAAAGCAGTTGTATAAAAGATTTTCATTGATTTATTTGTTTTCAATGGAAATTGGATTTATATTTTTCAATTGAATTAAGTAATAATTTTCAATTCATTTAAATATTACAAGAATGTGTTCTGGTTTAATTGTTCCTTTCTCTTGTCCTATATGAGATAGAGGGAAGGACGTTTTGTTATAATTTGATTTTTCAAAATCACCAATAATAGAACAAAAACTTCAGGCTTTGTCTTATTTAGGTACCTAAATAACAAAATAATTTAGTCATGCTTTTATTGTGAAATCGGCCTTCCCGTCGTTCTGTCTGAGGCTCTGATTGATATCATGCCTTCAAAGGAATAATAGATTTTCTCCGTCAAGTGAATTGATGCCTTTTAATGAGTTTCCTTTCAGAAATCACAGTGACTATTTTTCCTCATTATATTTCAGAGGAAGTGCGACAACAATATTCAATTTACTTATTATAGAGGTAATAATTTTAACTGATCCTCAGGAACTTGAACAGGAAGATTACGGGAAGATAAATGTACTACATGAAGATGAAATTGGACTGGCAATTGATGCCAGTCCAATTATTAATTATTAATTATTAGTAAAGATACGTTTGACAAGGAAAAATAAATAGTACTCTCAAAACACATAGATTTTATTGGAGAAAAGCAGAAAGACACAAGTTGGAGGTTACAGATGAGATACGAAAACAAAGATCGAACCGTCCAAAAAGTACTGGGAAAACCAAAAGACTAGACCAATACATTATCTGAAGAACACTAGAAATTGATTGGCTTAGTGGTCCAATGTGGCCTCAAAATAAAAAAATAAAAAAAATAAAAAAATAGGTAATAATAATAATAATAATACGATAATAATCTTTATTCCACATATTATAATACAACATAAAGGCAAAATACACAAATCAGTATACAAAATGTAACCTAAATAAAATTACACTAATGCACCTTGAATTAAAAACAATGAAACAAAATTAAATTAAATTAAACCAACTTCTAAACCTGATAGCCACAACAAGAAAAGTTATTAGTATTAGTAGTAGATACGACTAGTTATTAGTATTATAAGATAGGGTAGGTGTCATATTTGCTGAAATTCTTGGTGAGGCTTTTTCACGTAAAAAAATAATTTTTTTAAGATTGCGGCTTTAATATGCATTTAAGCACAAAAATTTATATAATAAAAGTTGTAGAGAATTTCTAGTCCTACAACTTTTATTTCAAACATTTTTTGGATAACGCTTAGTTTAGCAGTAATTAGCGATTTTCTGTTTTTTTTTTCACGAAAACGTGTGAAAAATCGATTTTTTTAAGATTTTGGCCTTAGAATGCATTTTGTGACAAAAGTGTATACAATTAATTTTATAGGAAATTAAAAGATCTATAACTCTTATTTAAAACATTTTTCTCTACAGAGCCTAGGTTAGCGTGAAAGAGTGATTTTCTGTATTTTTAAGCCAAACTGAGGTTGATTTTTATTTTGCGTCTTTCACTCATGATTAAAATTGAGTTATGTTTATCGAGGATAGTTTTTTTGTTTATTTCTAATGTTACATTATATTGTTAATTATTTGCATTGGGAAGAGAAAGTTGTGTGAGTGTTTCACACCAGATTTTTTTTGTGATGGTTGAAGCAATGTCAGTGATAATTAACAGCTGAATCAATAGTAGGGGAATAATATTGAAGCACAGGAGTGGAATAGGCGAAAATAGTACAAGCAGAGCAAGTTATGTCTTCCAGGTTCTTTTAAATTGTAAAATAATAGAAATAAATACCAAATATGCAGAAAATATATAACATACTATATTAGATAGTACTGTCCATAACAGACTGGTGGAGTGTCAAATTATTTACACTCAATCTGTTCATTGCAGGGCTAAAATAAATAGTTCTGTTTCTTATCTCATGGTCAGCCAATTAAATGATTGAATAATTTAAGAACAGAAGAAAATGAGGTGTGAAAGACACTAATCAGAGTTATCTCCTCTGAAAGTAATGGATTTCATTATACAGCCAGACCCTGTGGTGAATGAAGTGAAGTTATCATTTGCAGAGTGGAAAATATGTGCTTTTCTGAGGGCCTGGCATGCTGGTAAACGTACTTTTCCACTCAGTGAGGAAGGCAAGGGTAAAACCTCACTCCTCGTTTTACTTAGTAAAACCTCTACAGGTTCAAACCAGCCTTTCGGCTGATGACCTTAACAATTTATTAGATAGATATTTTATCGACTACTCAAGAGTTACAAGCTAAATTAATTAATTACGTAATGAGCGATAAGCGATAAGGTGGAAAGTTATGCATATGTATTTTGTATTCCATTGTTCAAAAATGAATCTTCTAATGCATTCTGCAGCTTGACATAAATTCTTTATAATATACTTAATATGACTAACCTTTTCAGCTGCCTTGTTATCTATTTAACACATATTTCGTTGGGTGTAGATGACTGAAGATGTAACATATTTCGCAGGTTTTTAAAAATATTTTAAAAGTTTCACATGATGTTTTATGTACTCTGATGATGGTGGATCCAACGGAACACGTCTGAGTGGATTATAAAAATCAAGGTAGCAAAAAAGATTATTGAAATCTATAATTATTGTAATATAGTAAAAATTATATGTGTAAATAAGTTTTGATGTTTGTAGCAAGAACATAGCTAGGATTTTGGTTTAAGGGGCTGAATCTGGAGATTTTGTTTTTGAGACGGGGTGACTAAATATGGAGGGATTTTTGCATATTAGTCGGTTAAGCAATTCGAATTTGCATTCAGGGGAGGGCTGAAACCCCTCAAGCCCCCTGGCTACTTACCTGGCTTGTAGAGTAGAAAGGATAGACAAATCATAATTTTAAGAAATTCTGAATTTAAATGGTGTTCTTGTCATAACTATTATTATAATTATTCAGAATATTATTATAATTATATTTCATATGAAAAGAATATAATGGTCCAGTGTATCAAGGCTGTTCTACTGTACCACCTCGCATACCTTAGTAATGCATGGAGACAGCGAGTTGTAGGGTAGTTCGGGAGCCCCCAAAAAAAATTATTATGCCCTTGTCAAAATATGTGTAAAACTACATAAGCTTCGGAGAATAATAAAATAAGCCTTGTGGCTCTTCTGTTTACTATTTAAAACACCCTGGGGCACATACTGAGGGAATCCCTGCCGTGAGCAATGAATGAACTAAATTTCATTTTTATGTAAGTGAATAATAAAGTATTACTGGGAATAGAATGCAAAAGAGAATTCACTATAAAATTAAACAAAAATAAGATAAAATGTATCAGGTATACTATGTGTCAATGATTTTGTTGTGAATATTTTCATTGTTAAGGTGCTAGTAAAGAATATAATTATCAAGGAACTAGAACTTTAATGGTTTAATCTTTTCTACCCACCGTGTTAGTCTAGAGGTAAATTCATCTCCGTGAGTCAACTGTTCAACAGCTGATTTTCGGAGATGAAGGTTTCTGGTTCAAATCTTTGTAAGGTAGTTACTTTTATTATAGATTTGATTACTAGACAGTTGTTATCGGTGTACTTTAATATTCGGGGTTCAATTAACCATACTCTCTCAGAAATGATCGGCCTGGTTCTGTACAAGACTCCACCTCATTTACACATCCTCATCTCATTGGGTCATGGGGTTGCTTATTGTTCTAAATTGAACAGATTGCAATGTACAAACATTAGAGATAAAAAATCTTTTCTATTAAATTCAATAAGTGTAAAGACATGAAGAGAGGAGGGTTACTAAAAGAAAGAATGGTCGCAGTGACAAGGTGCAATCTTCAGATTACGAATGAATAACTGTTTGAAATCTCATTACTAACCCTTGATTCTGTACTTAAATAAATTAGAAGTGTAGATAACAGTTCTTGTGCTACGTAAGTATACACAAATCTTGAAAATAGATACATGCACTGCACAGGTTTTTTAAACCATAAAACAGTCTTACACACAGACAAATCTGGAATGAATACATGTAGAGTCTCTCTTTGAAGTTTAATGCATTTCAGTATATTTAATGAACCAGTTGCATCAATTGAATTTCCAGAAATCCCTTCATGATTTTATGTAGTACAGCTTATTTCATCAGATGTCAAAAACTCTTTCAATCATCCTCTATTCCTGTAATTCCGTCTATATGTTATAGAATTTCTTCATTTTAAGTACCGATGTATTGAAAGCAATATACTCTGCTCAGTAGTTTCATTTTTCATTGATTTTCACATAGGTATTGAAATTTATTGAAGTGAAAACTAATGATACCAATTGAAGTATCAGGTCACGTGATCTGAAATAAATAGTATAATGGTTTCATTTAAAATGTTTAGAGTAAGTAGAATTCAAATTAACCTTAAGGTCAAGTTTATATTATTTTATAGTATTTCTTATTTAAACTTAGATTCTATAATAGAGATAAACTTTTTGGTTAACCTCGTCTTTCTAGTATCCAAACCTTAATATTTTTTAAAGAAAAATTAAATCTAAAGTATATTAATTAAATTTATTTATTTTTCCACAGAATAAAAAATAATATGCTCAAAACAGGCAGATGGAGTGTTAAATTATTTGCCCTTGATCTGCTAGTTCCAGGGCTACAAAAAATAGTTCTGTTTCTTGTCACACGGTCAGCCAATTATATGATTGACATATTTAAGAACTGAAGAGTTTGAGGTTTAAAAGACACCAATCAGAGTTATAAATTTTTATTTATTTTTTATTACTCTGAGAGTAATAAATTTCATTACACAGCCACACTCTGTGGTGAATGAATTTAAGGTGTCATTTACAGGGTGGAAAGTAGATGCTTTTCAGAGGGCCTGGAATGCTGATAAGCATACTTTTCTCCTCAGTGAGGAAGGCACTGGTAAATCACCTCACTTTTTGTTTTACTTAGTAAAGCCTATAACTGTTCAAACCAACCTTTTGGCTGATGACCTAAACAACAACAAAAACATCAAAAAAATAATGTAAAATATTTTTCCTTTTAACCATAATGTGTGTATGTTGCAATCTGTTCAATGCAGAACAATAAGAAACCCAATGACCCAATCAGATGCCGACGATATTTATGACGTAAATGAAGTGTAGTACTCTTGTACAGGTTGATCATTCCTAAAAATGAATGGTTAATAGAACCCCAACCATCGAAGTACACTGGTAACCACTGCCTATTATTCAAATATGTAAAAAATAACCTGTTTAATCAAGAATAATGTGAAATGAAAAACATTACTTAATTTAATCATGAGTGAATGACGGTAAATGAAAATCAACCTCTGTTTAACTTGAAAATACAGTAAATCATGATCGACATTAAATTAACCTCTGTAGAAAAGAAATGCTTGAAATAAAAGTTGTATCTTCTAAAATTTTCTATAACTTCAGTTATAAAAATATATTTTGTCATAAAATGCACTCTAATGCTGCAATCTTTAAAAACTTCATTGATTTAACTTCTTTATTGATTTAACAAGAAAATATGAAACATTACTAATTGACACTGAACTACATGCTGTAAAAAAAATATTGGAAATAAAATTTACAGTTTTTTAAATGTTCTCAAACTTTGGTTGTAACATTTTTTTGTCTAAAATGTATATCGAGGCTGCAATCTTTAAAATAAATTTTACCATGAGAGCACAGCCCCAAAGAATTTCAGCAGATATTCCGTTTACCTTATTATGTAAAGCCCAAAAAATTGAGTAAATGTGGCTATTTAAAAAAATTGTAGGAACCTGTTTTTAGAGAATCAGAAAAAAGTAAAAAATTGCATGAATGAACTCTTACTTCTGGTTGACCGATTTTGATGAAAATGTTTGCGTCAGGTCCCCTAACAGTTCCAAGTTTTATTTTTGAACGATATTCCATTCATGAGGTATTTTGTTCACACACGTCAGTAAAAAAAATTTGTTTTGATTCATGGGGGATAAAAATGTGTAGGTTATTTCAGATAAAACTTGATTTCAAAAAAATCATGAAAACAATACTTTCCTTCCCTATATTTTGTATAGGGTAGGAGAAGTAAAGATATATCAGTTTTATTAAGGGGAAAATTGTAAATTTTGATCTTCTACGTTAACAGTGTGTAGTAATTTGAAGGGTCTTTATTGACACATATTATAGACAAGTACATTGTAGAGTAAGAGAGAATTATTTGCGTTAGGACGCTAAGATATTCTATATTGATAAGGAAGTATTCATAAACCATAGCCTGATTTAATGGCAAAGCAATTGATGATGTCATAAGAAGGGGTCCCGGATCCTCTTAATGGTTCTCATAAATTGCCTCTTATCCTTCCTATTACCTTGAAACCCTTTTAAATGAGATTCACCCAAATATGGAATACTAAAATCAACCCCTTTCATTTCACAGTAATTTTGTCATAACCTTCTCTCTAATGTCTTATACTAGTACACCTTCGTTCTTTAATATCATTCACCGCATGAATGTAATATGAAAGGAAATTTGAAAACCGAGTTAAGATTCAATAATATAAAGTTATTTAACGTTTTTATATTTTATTAAATAAATTGTCTTAAATGATGTTATAATGTGTATTTTATGTAAATTTCTTCCACAAAGTCTGTAAAAAAGATAAATGTTTATCTTTCGTATGATCTCTTCAATTGTCAATGATTTTTAAAAATTTTGAAATAGAATTTTTATAGGAGAACTACACTGAGAAAAAGATTTGTTATAGGTCAGCTTTGTTGCGTTGTGGTTATTTGAATATACTGTAATCATCAAGGTTTTGGATTTGATTCCCATCTAGAGCTTGGAAGTTATAATTAGTTAAAAGTTATCATAACTGTTCCATTACAGGCAGGTGGAGTGTAAAATTATTTGCACTCGATCTGCTAGTTTCAGGACTACCAAAAATAGTTCTGTTTCTTACCACATGGTAAGCCGATTATATAATTGAAACATTTAAGAATAGAATTTTTTTTTTTTGTTTAGCGTCCGACTGTTCTGCAATTACTGCTAATGCAGACGGTGAAGAATGAAATGATTTTTTTTTGTAACGTATGAAAATATGCTGTGCCTGAATGGGATTCAAACCCAAGACCGCATGATGAGAGGCGAGCACTTTACCAACTGCGGCCAGCATTAAGAATAGAAGATTTTGTCAGAGTTATCTCCTTTAAAAGTAACAAATTTCATTATACAGCCAGGCACTGTGGTGAATGAAGGTGTCATTTTGCAGAGTGGAAAGTAGATGCTTTTCAGAAGACCCGCTATGCTGTAACATCTGTTTCCAGATTGTTACGTTTTTGTTTGGTTTTTAACGTTCGCTTGTTGTTTTTTTGATTGCCGATAATTCGTATTTACTGTGGCGACGTTAATTAACTCACCGTCCGGTGGTGCGATCTACCGCTTTTCCTTTTAACTAGCGTTCTACAATCTCATCACGAGCTACTCCATTTGCAAGTCTTGACACTCTGTGTTGAATTTTCGTTGTGTAGAGTTCGTTCGCAATGTAGTAAATTTTATTACGTTCATTTTCAATTTGTAACTTTTGAAAAAGTTAATTCTACTTGCCCATAAAATATGGTATGTTAATTTGATTTTATTTTAGCATTCCAAAAGCTGGAAATTTTTCACGAGTTGCATAAGTTTATATCTTATACTAACGAATCTATGTTGCAGTTGTTCTTGCAATTTTATAACTACTAAATTCGATTTTGGTTTGTGTAAAACTAAATTTTGACTTATGATAAATTTATTGTAACCGATATAATGTTTTGTAATTTGGTAAATTGTATTCTACTTCGAAAAGTAATAGCTTATTTTAATTGTTTTGTTTTTTAAAAAAAAACTTCCTTATTGTTAATTAATTGCAACTCGTATTAAGTTTCTACTTTTAAATTCAGATCTTTGTAATTTTTTGTTCATTTAAATTGCTTAATTTGTGCGTTTGTGCTTTTGCTTGCGATCGACGATTATTTTACTTAATATTAACACAGGCTCGATCTTTTGTTCAGGGTCCAGTCCTGGGACGGTGATAGCCGTTTAGTGTACCGTACCTTTTCGATACTCACTACATGGGGTTCGACTCCCGAGAAGGGCGAATATTCACTTCGTCAGCATCCTTTAACTAACGATCAATGTTTCCGGAAATTTTGCTATGGAGTTTACATGAAGTCCAATCTAGATGAAAATTTCATCTGTAAACCTTCAATTCTGTATTGCACACGTCAGTAACACCCCGAAATAAGTGTTAACTACTACTGGGTATGTCTTTTTACTTTATTATAATGAGTGGAGCTCATTCATCTAACTTAAAGTGTTTTAAAGAGGTAACCGATACTTTTGGGGAGAAGATCATGCCACAACTAAGATCCGTCTTGTAATTTTCCTGCATTGTACAGGAAATTTAGTGCATTTAAATTGACCTGCTTGGACTATATTCCTACTAATTCTTTTGCAAAACATAATGCAATCAGGAACACTGATTAATAAGAATTTTATTAATTCATTCCATAAAATTTTCTTAAAAATTATTATTCTTTATTTACATTTTATAAATTAAAGTTTTGAATTTAATTTTAAGTATTTCTAAAATTAAAAATTCTAAAAGGTTTAAAATTTAACTTCTGTTTTATCAATTATTATATTTGTGTAACAAAATTTATAGCAGACCATAAAATGTTACTACTTATTTGAATATATATATATATATATAAAATATTTTTTATAACATATGGAATTTAAGGTATTAATAATATATTTTGAATAGGAAGCTGCTAGCATGCTAAGCTTGAAAATAAAAGCTAAAACAAAAAAATATATTGGGCACTTCGATTTTCTGTATCATTTAATGAGTATATCTTTAAATATTTTAATTTTTTTTACTTGATATAAACAATTATTTGCCTCAGGAAGTACTATTTTTGGATCTGATATTATTTTAGATTGTTCAGCTATTTAAGACTGGGTAACTTTGTATTAATTTTTGATTTTTACACCATATATTTATTGTTATAAATTAAATTGTTTTACTATATACATTTTCTAGATTTATTTCATTTGTGCAACGATTTACCTGATTGTTTGTTTTTTTGGCTTCCTTGTTTTTTTATGTTTTGTTAACACCCTTGCCGACCTATCGCTTTGTTGCCGTATGTGTTTCTGGCTGCGATAGGGGTGTTACAATGCTGATAAGCATACTTTTCCAATTAGTGAGGAAGGCAAAGTAAACCTTCTCACTCCATGTTTTACTTATTAAATCCTCTAGAGGTTCAAACCAGCCTTTCAGCTGATGAGCTAAACAACGACTGTTCCATAACCCCCAGTAGTTGGTTAATGCAATTTTGTTTATTCCAGCTAGTCCTAGACAAACGTATAATTTTTTCAGTCCTAAATTACATAATGATTATGATTAACCTAAGAAACAATCTTATGGCTGTTTTTTTTTCTAAGGATTGTACTTTATCTAAGATATAACCCTAAAGCCACTTTTATATTTTTTAAAGATTGATAGCTATGATAGGTAAGATTTACCTGTGGTTACTCTTATTTTCTGCATTAGCAGAAATTACAAAACAGTCAGATGCAAATCCAAAAAAAACTCATTCTCTGATGGTTAAAATCTATTTAGATAAAACTCTATGACTTATGTATAAAACTCTTTAAAACATGTTATAGGTACTTTGATTTTCCTTTATTTATAATATTTTTTACATAAACTTACATTTTTCGGTGGATCCTCCATCATCAGAGTATAAATTAATATAGTAATCAAAACATAATGAATTAAGTTCTTAACAGAAGAAGTTTTTTTCAGTCATTTGTATAAATGAGACTTGTTTTTTATACAAGTTGAATTAAATTTTAACTTCTGAAGAAATAACTTCTGTTAAGATTTTAATGAATTAATTTCAATTTTCTACAAAGCAGAAGGTCCTGGGTTTGATTCCTGGCTAGAGTCTGGACATTTTAACACGTTAAACCCACAGTAGTCGCTAATGACCAAGCTGTCGATGCAACTTTAAATAATCTAAGAAAATTAAATTTTTATTTTTATCCTATACTCTCTGATATGATATTTGATGATGGGTCCACCAAAGCATGTAAAGTAATATCATGGATAAAAATATAAGCAGCAATCAAAAGGTTAGTAAAAAACTTAAGGTATTTATAGATTAGAATTGATTACAAGGTGCAGGATGAAAGATTTTATTTGTGAACTATTCTTATTTCTGATATATCATTTTAAGAAACGACCCAATGGCTACTCTTGTTTTCTAAATAGAGTTTATCAAACTAATTGATGGTTTTCAGGTGCTTTCAGTCTTCTCTTGAGATTTGAATTGTTGGGAAGTTGCAGCACCTCAACATTTGCATGACAGAAACTGATCTTCGTGACTCCTATAATAATGATATTTTCTTCATAATTAGTTTCAATGTTCAGATCCCGATTAAGAAATTTATGAACTTATTGAATCAAACAGCTTATACTTTCCCATAATGGGCAGGTGGAGTGTTAAATTAATTGCATCGATCTGTTGGTTCCAGGGCTACAAAAAATAGTTCGTTTTCTTATCACATAGTCAGCCAATTATATGACTGAATTATTAGAGAACAGAAGAGGTAGAGGTGTAGAAGACACCATTCAGAGTTGCCTCCTCTGAGAGTAATGATTATAGAGCCAGACCCTGTGGTGAATGAAGTTAAGGGATTATTTGCAGGGTGGAAAGCGGGTGATTTTCGGAGGGCCTGCCATGCTGATAAGCATACTCTTTCAACTCAGTCAAGAAGGCAGTAGTAAACCAACTCATTCCTCGTTTTTACTTAGTAAAATCTCTAGAGGTTCAAACAAGCCTTTCGGCTGTTGACCTAAACAACAACAGATATCCAGGATCTTTTATCCTTAAAATGAAGCATAATTAATACCTAACTCTGAGTACTAGGAAGATTGTTAAGATTATTTAATTATTCCATGTCATGGTGGTATGACTATGTTACATCTGGGCTTCACTTATAATTCTTTTCCATGGGGTTTTCCATTTTTTCTTTTTTGTAAATGAATTATAGTATATTGAATGGGGGAGTAGGAGGGAAGAGGCAGTTGTGGCCTCCGCCTACTTCCCGGGGGATAGCTGTGAGATGCCCCCTGCGGAGTTTCGTCGGCTGGTGGAAGGATGCCGGAGACGAGGCCAGGAGTTGGTGGTTGGATGTGACTCAAACGCACACCATACCGTTTGGGGATCTACCAACACCAACAGGAGAGGTGAGTGCCTGCTTGAATATTTAATTAGTAATGATTTATATTTGAGTAATAGAGGTAATGAGTCTACCTTTGTGACTGCTAGGAGAAGGGAGGTTTTGGACCTTACCATAACTAGCGAGCTCACAAGGTGTGAGATTAGAGACTGGAGAGTCTCTGGAAAGGCATCTCTTTCTGACCACAGGTATGTGGAATTTGCTATGTGCCTGGGGGTCGGGAGGAGTGAAAGTATAAGGGTACCGAAGTTGACGGACTTTAAGGTCAGAAGGGAGGGCTTTAAGGAACAGGTGCAGTCTGAAATGGAGGACGTCTGTGTTACCCCTAGGTCGGTGCCAGAACTAGAAAGGGTGGCAGACAAGTTAAGGGAGCGTCTTAACAGGGCCTTTTGTGATAACTGCCCTGAGAAAAGACGAAATATGGTAAGAAGGGTGCCATGGTGGAATAGTCGGCTGGAGAAGTTGAAATCCAGGACTAGGAAACTGTTTAATAGAGCCAAGTGTAATGGAGAGTGGAGGGAATACAAAGTGGCTCTAACGGAATATAACAGAGAGTTGAGGAGGTCCAAGAGAAGAGCCTGGAGGTCGTTCTGCGAGGGGGTGAATGAGACCCCTGCTGTTGCACGACTTCGGAAGGTCCTAAGCAAAGACCACTCAAATCCTATTGGACAGTTAAGGAGGGAAGATGGAACCTTAACTGAAAGTATGGAGCAAACGGTGGAGGTGTTGTTGGAAACACACTTTCCCGGCTCGTTAGAGGACCGCCCGGATGAGGAGGAGAGGGTGAATCTGGGCGGTCATGGTAGAGAATTGGCCTTGGCGAGAAGGGAGGCTTGTGAGGTCTTTACGTTTGCCAAGGTCAAGTGGGCTGTGGGTATGTTTAAATCCTACAAATCGGCTGCCCCAGATGGGATTTTCCCTGCTATGTTGCAAAATGGGGGCAACAAGCTAATTAGATATCTGCTACATATCTTTAGGGCCAGTTGTGCGCTTGGATATGTACCGAAGAGCTGGAGGGAGACTGAGGTGGTCTTTATACCGAAGGCTGGGAAACCCCCAATTGAGCCTAAGTCATATAGACCTATCAGCCTGACCTCCTTTGTGCTCAAAGTGATGGAGAAGGTGGTAGACAGACACATCAGGGGTGGGGCCCTACAGGAAAGGCCTCTGCATGGGTGTCAGCATGCCTACCAGACTGGGAAGTCTACTATTACGGCTCTTCATGATGTGGTAACACGGATTGAGGGGAGCTTAAGGGAAAAAGAAATTGCCCTGTGTGCCTTTCTAGATGTGGAGGGGGCGTTCAATAACACCCTGTTCACGTCAATTGAGAAGGGTGCAAGGAGGAAAGGTGTCCAATCTAGTGTGATTAAATGGGTTGGGTCCGTTCTTAGGGATAGGGAGATACGGACTCGCCTGGGGGGCAAGTCGGTGACTGGGAGAGCTAGAAGGGGCTGTCCGCAGGGTGGGGTGTTATCACCCCTCCTGTGGTCACTGGTCATTGACGAGCTGCTCACTCAGCTGACAGAGGAAGGATTCGAGGTGGTCAGTTATGCTGATGACCTGGTGATCCTGGTCAGAGGTAAACATGAGACAACCATCCGGGAGCGGATGCAGGGAGCCCTCAATCTGGTTCACACTTGGTGTGGACAGGAGGGACTGCGTATTAACCCGGAAAAAGTGGTTGTTGTTCCTTTTACGAGGAAACGGACGTTGACCCTGGATGCTTTGACTCTGGAAGGAGTGGAATTAAACTACTCCCCAGAGGTGAAGTATCTGGGGGTTGTCCTGGATCGTGGCCTGACTTGGAAGGGCCATATGTCCAAAACTATAGAGAAGGCTACAAAGGCCTTATGGATATGTAAGAGTCTGTTTGGGAAGACTTGGGGGCTTAGGCCTCATATGGTAAAATGGGCTTATGAGAGCATCATTTTGCCTATGGTCACGTATGCAGCTTTTGTATGGTGGCCAAGAACAGACCTGAGGACGGCGCAGGATCGGCTGAAGAAGTTGCAGAGACTGGCCTGCCTAGGGATATGTGGTGCAATGTGTACCTGTCCAACGGCTGCGATGGAGGCGATGTTTGATTTGCCTCCTCTTCATATTCAAGTGAAGAGGGAGGCGATAAGAACTGCCTTGAGGCTGGAGGGCAAGATAGGGGTCCCATCAAAGGAGATGGGCCACACCAGGATCTTCAAAGTGATCGAGGGGATGGGTGTGGTGGGTGGTCCTCGTGACCGTATGAATAAAGCATACGACTTCTCTGACACACTGAAGGTGGAAATTTTTGATCGGCAGGAGTGGGCGGAGGAACAACCAGTTACACCGGAAGGAGCTACCGTTTGGTATACTGATGGCTCAGTGATGAGCGGAAGAGCGGGATTGGGGGCCTGGGGGGCCGGGGGGAAGATTTCCATGGCCCTAGGGTGTACCGTAACCATCTTCCAAGCTGAATTATTGGCCATTAAGGTCTGTGCGGAGAGGTGCATTGAGAGGCGCCTCAGTGGGTCGCACATTTTTATTTTGTCCGATAGTCAGGCGGCCATCAAGGCTGTGAGTTCTTGTACTCTTGAGTCGCGATTGGCCTATGATTGTCGGGCAGTATTGAATGCCGTGGCCAGGCGTAACGTGGTAACGCTGCGTTGGGTGCCGGGGCACCAGGGAGTGTCTGGAAATGAGAGAGCGGATGCCTTAGCAAAGAAGGGTGCAGCCTCTCACTTCATAGGCCCAGAGCCATTCTGTGGAATTGGTGAAGGCTATTATAGAAGTATAGTTAGGGTCTGGGAAAAGGAGGCAAAAACCTCCTATTGGGAGAAGGTGCCAGGCTGTGAACAGGCAAAGAAATTTATTGCCTATTCCAGCAAGAAGGCTGGAATATATAATAGACTAGGAAGACAGGACTTGAGGAGGGTAGTGGGCCTGATGACTGGTCACTGTAATCTTGGGTATCATTTATCCAAGATAGGAGTTGCTGGAGACAGCCTATGTAGATTCTGTCATGAGGCAGAAGAGAAGGCTGAGCATATTTTATGCAGCTGCAAAGTGGTTGGCTGCAAAAGAAGAGCGCTGATGGGTAGGGATGTGTTGACACCCTCTCAGGTAAGTGCACTAGATCTTAGGCAGATCCTGCGCTTTATTGAAAGTGTGGGTCTTGCTTAAATAAGGGATAGGGGCAATCACAAGAGATCTTTTAGGTCGCGGTGAGGAGGGGCTGAAGAAGCCTGAACGCCCTTGTTGTAATGTAATGTAATGTAGTATATTGAATTATAGAGTACTTTTGTGGCAACACTCTTTATTTAGAAAATAAACAATGTTATAGAAGCTTTAGATTTTACTGCGTAAATATGTGAAGATTACAATTTATGTTTTACAGTTTAAGCATGTGAAATTTTTTTGTGTCTTCTTTTATTGCATTTTCCCCAAAACATGGCATTTTAAACAAAAGACCCATTATGTCAGAACTACTCAAACTATTGACTGCAAGTGTTTGAAAGGTATTGTTTTAAATCCTAGTTATGGTTGTTTAGTTGATACTTTGGGTATCTCCAGCTCGGTAATTATGAAAAACAAATTTTTTACCATTAAAAGTAATTATTTTACAAAATATGTTTGTCTAAATTGGTATGATTATGATTGTAAACTATAATCAATAATATAATTAAATTATTAATACAGAGTGATTTTTTAGCTCTGTTACCTAATTGTTCATGTCTGGTAATTTTTTTCTAAGAAAGGGAAATTTTGTTTTGTGACACAAAGTTGGTAGCCCTACTCAACCTGTATAGAAACGGCAGTGTGAGTTGATTCTCCTTGACCTGTGTAAAATTTTGTGCAGTTTCCGGTCTGTTATGAACAGAATATCTTTACCCTAGAAAAATGGGTTTCATTCTTGAAGAATATTTTGCTATGAAATTGTACGCGAGTGTAGAAAAATCATTTCAAATTAAATTTGTTGGTATTCCTCCACCAGAAAAAAATGTAAATTTCTAGGCTAACAAACCGATTTTGAGAGACGGTTAGTGTTTGCGACAGTAAACGGTGGTTGACCAACTCTCTTGACAGATGAAGTTTTAGAGAATGTGAAATCAAGATTGCTCAATTCTTTTGGAAAAGTTAATGAAAACTTTCCTCGCAAGTTGGTTTGTCATATGTGAGTGTTCAGAACGCAGCTAAAAAATTGAAATTGTACCCGTATCGCGTACAAATAGCCTAAGAGCTTCAGCCTACAGATTTAAACAAGAGATTGTTCTAGGGTAAAAGACATTCTGTTTGTAACACAATCGGAAATGGCACAAAAGTTTACACAGCTCAAGAAGAATCAACTCACACTGCCATATCTATACAGGTTGAGTAGGGCTACTAACTTTGTGTCACAAAACAAAATTTCCCTTTCTTAGAAAAAATTACTAGACATTAACAATTGGGTAACAAGACTACAAAATCACTCTATAGTTAAATATGTCAATATAAACTGTTCCTGTACTATAATGGCAATGTTAGAACCAAACTAGAGTGGCTGAAGAGGACTTGAGCGCACAAGTTCATTGAATGCGCTACATTGATTTTCACTTCAATGATGAATAACTGCTTAAACAATGCAGTAATGAAGAAATTCCTTACAAGTTATGTAGAGCATTCAATTTTCTACAAATGTTTCCTTGAAATTTTCAATTCAGACTGGTTGTTAAGAAACCTTGGGTTTCTAAACCCAAGGGTTTTATTTGAAACTTTGTTAATTTTGTGGTATAACTACTTTTTCACTTTTTCAGTTACGTTTTTATTTCCTGCAACTTTAATTGTATACACTCCCCCCCCCCCTAAAATGCATATTAAGGCTGCAATCTTTAAAAAAATCCACAAGAGCACAGCCCCCAACAGACATTCCGCTCATCCTATCTAGTAGAACATAAAAGTAAATAAGACAACTTTTTAAAAAATTCGTAGGAGCCGTTTTTTGAGAAAATCGTAAAAAAATGAAAAATCGTACAAATAAACTACTAGCCTAATTCTGGTTGACCAATTTTGATGAAAATGTTCATGTGGGTTTCATACTGGTATGTAACTTAAGTTCCAAGTTTCAACTTCGTACGATGTTCCGTTTTTAAGGAGGTAGTCACTCTGAAAATAAAATTTTTATTTATTGTGTGTAATTACGTTATTGGGTATGTTCTTACTTGAAACAGCAGTGAATTTTGAACCATCTCATGTTTTAAAAACCAAAATCTATGCACTACAACCCCTAATATAAGGGTTGCATATAAAAAAGTCATACGTTCACAAAAACTCTTAAAACTCTGTTACTGTTTACGTTATTTGTAATTTGCGTATCCCAAGTAAGTCAGAGAATTGTGCTCCATAACTGATAAAATTGATTTTTTACTTTCTCTTGCCTATATGAATATATAGGAAGGAAAGTACTGTTTTCATGTTGATTTTTCGAAATCAAGTTTTCTCTAGATCTACACGTTTTTAGACCCCTGAACCCAAAAAGCATGTTTTTCGTGATTGGTCTGTGTGTGTGTGTGTGTGTGTGACAGAATATCTGAAGAACGGAACATCGTACAAACTTGAAACTTAAGTTAGATACCACTAGAGGACCCGACACAAACATTTTAATCAAAATCGTTCAACCGGAAGTAGTAGTTTATTCGTGTCATTTTTCACTTTTTTGCAATTTTCTCAAAAACGCCTCAATTACTAAATCTTTTATGCTCTACAAGAGGGTAGGTGCCATGTCTGCTGAAGTTCCTGAAGAGGCTGTTTTTGCGTAAAAAAAATGTTTTATATTTAAGATTGCAACTTTAATATGCATTTTATCGCAAAAATGTATATAATAAAAGTTGTAGAAAATTTAATATCCTACAACTTTTATTTCAAACATTCTTTTGTATAACGTTTAGTTTAGCGGTAATTAGCAATTTTCTGTTTTTTTCTCACGAAAACATGTAAAAATAGTTTTTTTAAAGATTTCTGCCTTATGCATTTTACGAAAAAAGTGTAAACAATAAAATTTATAGATTAAAAGATCTACAACTTTTATTTCGAGCATTTTTCTCTACAGAGCCTAGTTTAACGCGAAAGAAAGATTTTCCGTATTTTTTAACCTAACAGGTTGATTTTCATTTTGCGTCTTTTACTCATGATTAAAATTAGGTTATGTTTATTGATGTTAGTTTTTTTGTTTATTTCTAATGTTTTATTACTAATGTTAGGTTATATTGTTAATTATTTGCATTGGCAAGAGAAAGTTGTGTGAGTGTTTCATACCAGATTTTTTTTATTTGTTTATTTAACGTCCATCAACTACCGTGGTCATTAGCGACGACGTTGGGTTTAACTGTGACGGATAAAATGAGTTTTTGTAACGTATGAAAATAAGCCATGCCTGAGTGTGATTCGAACCCAAGACCAGATGATGAGAGGCGAGCACGTTGCCAACTACGCCAATGCGGCCGGCAATTGATTTTAGTTTACCAATTTCCTACGTAAGTATTAAATTTTTGAATGAAAATATGGAAAATCCAAACATCTTTACCTGTTTATTTTTTTCTATTAAATCTTGTAATGATATTTTTTATTCACACATATAGACAAATCGCTTAAAAACGTTTCTTAGATTCGTAGTGCCTAAAAACCTCTTATTGGTGAAAATTTGATTTCGATTAATCGACTTGAAAACAATACTTTCCTTCCTTATATATTCATCAGGGAAAGAGAAAGAAGATGTCTTAAAATTCTTAACTTTATTCTCAGAACGAATGGGAAACAAAATATAATTTAAGTTTTCATTAATCGCTTAATAAGTTGATATTCTCTCCGGTATATCTGGTTTGAATTGTGCTAGGTTTTAGATAAAATTAAAATCAAGTTTATTATTATTTATTTATTTATTCAAATGTTCCAGATTCAATTTAATCGTTAATGACCTTAGATGTTGATGCAACTAATAATGAAAGAAAGTTTACGCCATATTTACTCCGTGACCATGAACGGTTACACTCTAACTTATCATCTAGTAGTATACTAAGACCTAATGCGCATGCGTTAACATTCGCGCTAAAATGTAGCAGCTTCTTTCTTGAAGCTGTTAGTTCATAATGCAGTTCTCTTCTTGTTTAACGGTTTCGTTTGTTTATACTGCTCTTTAATTTAATTTAAACGTTCAACTCACGCGATTTGTTAACTACAACCCGCCACTTGCATTTTAAATTACTTCATAAGTAAATTTAAATAAATTAATAGTTTTAGTGGTTTTATTTCTGTTAAGAAATCACAATCTTTAGTACAAATTATATTCTTTTAATTATTTTTTATATAAATTAAATGAAAATATAATTAAAATTGTAAATTTTGAAAAGTATTTAAACATGCGGTTCCATTAGGTAAGTTATTTATTATTTGTTTATAAATAGTGATACAATTTATTTACTTTAATTTAAATTAGATTAAATTTATTTATTTATTTAGTATTTAAATTTTGTAATTCATGTTAACGTTGGATTTACTACAGATGCATTTTTACTTTATTTATTTATCGGTGTATACTTTGCAGGTTGTTGCAATTTAATTGCATACCTATTTTAGTTTTATTTGTTTTTATGTTTTTGAGCTGTTTTAAAATTTACAAGCTGTTTTAATTTTTATAACTTATAATAATTTTTCATCTTTTATAGTTTATTTTTATATTCATTAATATCACGCAATATGTTTTCTTCGCACTTAATTTTTTTCTCTTTTGCTATTTTTTGTCTTTCCCAAAACTTTTTTCATGGTGTTGTGGTCAGCGTCAACTGGTTTCTACGCCAGGCGTACCGGTTTCCATTTCCGATGAGGTCTCTTATTTTTATCATTTATTTAAAAATATTACCGTTCATCGACAGTATTAGCAGCAAAACAGTCGAACGTAGAACAAAAAAAAAATCTTATTAATTTTTTCACTTATATCTTTCTTCCTTTCTTCTGACCTTCTCGTCATTTGTCATTTCTTTCTCTTGGCTGGCTTGTGGTGTAG
The DNA here is from genome assembly GCA_035578175.1 of Catonia carolina. Lineage (NCBI taxonomy): Eukaryota > Metazoa > Arthropoda > Insecta > Hemiptera > Achilidae > Catonia > Catonia carolina. Next base: position 64,949,102 of record JAQMRL010000004.1, on the reverse strand, counting down.
CGATCAGCGCAACTGATTTTTAAGCCAGGGTTCTCGGGTTCGGTTCCCGGTCAGTACTGGCATTTTTTCATTACTCATTTTAATCTATCGACCTTCATCATGTGCTTTAACAGTAATTTGCAAAACAGCTGGCTGTAATACTTAAAAATCACTTGGAAACCCTCGAACTTGAACCTTTTTTCTAAATTTATTTATGGCCTTTATCCTGTTTAACATCTTCAACTATTTCGCATCTTTCCTAAGTTCTTTATACCATTCTATTCTGTGCCTTGTCATTTTTGCGCCTATCAAAAAACTGTTCCGTAAATCGTTTTTGGTCTATTCTATAGATATGTGTTCATAAAACTTCGTTTTTTTCTCACAGATTTTTTTATCTTCTTATTATCTCTTATTATCTTATTTTCTCTAGTTTTCCATTCTTATATTATCTCTTAATTACTTTTTACCTACATTCTCAATTTTTGTTTATCTTAAGCTATTCTATAATTTAGAAACTGTGTGACAATTAGTTTTATTCTGGCTTCATAGCTGTAGGCTAGTGTACTATAGCTAATTAAAGAATTTTACTTTGGTGAAAAATGTTCAATATCCGAATCTTGAAATTTTGACATTTCTTGGCCCCGTGAAGCCAAAAGATATTTTATTAGATCCGTCTTTTTTGGGCCAAAGCTATCAGTCCATTTTTAGCTAAAACTTGAAAACTTTGGTTTCCCAACGGGACTTTTTTGGAATCCGGTACATGGACCCGAAATTAAGGGTACTACTCTACTTTCATTCAAAAATAATACGAGTATATTAATTCTTTTTTAAATACTTCTCTAACGATATTCATTAAATTCTATTTATTTAGAAGTGGAATCATTAGAAGTTAATTCTGTTTTATTTCTATAGTTTTCCGGTAGGGATATTAAAAAGTACGTAAATTAAATTCTAAGCATATATCGTAAATTTTTGTTTACTCATTAGTTATACTCTGAAAAGGTTTTTCTTCTTTCTTCTGTCAATTTTATTTTAACCCACCGGGTTGGTCTAGAGGTAAAGTCGTCGCCGGGAGTCATCTGTTAAACAGCTGATTTTCGGAGACGAAGGTTCCTGGTTCGAATCCTAGTAAAGATAGTTACTTTTATACGGATTTGAATACTAGAAAGAGGTTACCGGTGTAATTTGATGATTGGGTTTCGACTAACCATACTCTCCCAGAAATGATCGGCCTGGGTCTGTACAAGACTACACCTCATTAACACATCATACACATCATCCTCATCTCATTGGGTCATGGGGTTGCTTATTGTTCTGAATTGAACAGATTACAACGTACACACATCAGGGATAAAAAAAATTATTTTACTTATTCGTAATTTTCGTGAAAACTCTTAAAATTTCATAAAAAGGTAGTAATTTGTTCGATCGAATATTTTTCTCGATATCTTTTGTTTATCTTAAAGTTTGAGCTGACTTCCGTAAACCAATAATTATTTTACCTTAAGATTTAATATCTAGTTCTTAGAATTTTATTCTTCGATTTCCAATATTTTCTTCACCAATCGTAGATTTTTGTGGCACAGTTCTTGTTTTCCTCAATAATAATAATAATAATAATAATTAAAATTCACAGTTACATTTAACAATTAACATTTTATTTTTTAAAGCTTTTATTTGTTTATAGGAAACTGTTTTATTTTAAGACGATTATCCAATTCGATCATTACTTCATTGTGAATTTCTTCTTCGCTGTAAATTTGAACAGGAAGGTCCATTTGTATACTATACGTGGCACTTCGCTAAATCATTCACTCAACCGATATTACTTAACAATTCATTATGACTTTCTACAAGATAACTATCTAGCCTGGCTCGGATACAAAAATTTTAAAATAACTAGATAAATAAAATAATTTTGTCATATCTTTAAGTAAATTTACTTAAGTTTACAAAAATTATTTTAATTTTCTTTTTGCAAGAATTCAGTCGTAATTAACTTCTCTCAGCAACATTGACTTTTTCCTCCTTCCCAGATTCCTCAACTGGATATTTACCTTCTCTAATTTTATCTTTCTAATGAGCCTTTATTATCGAATTTATTTTTTCTAGCTTTTTTTGAAAGTTCTGTAATACTCTTTGGTGTTTTCTTTCCCCTAATATTCTTTCTTCCCAATATTTTTCATCTTTGCTGATCAGGACTTTCTCGAGTTTTTTAGAAGTTGCCGTTTCTCAGTGGTAGTTTTCTACATCTTCACATGAATTACTATAATCGAAATATTCAGTTTCGTCAATTCCTTGTTGTTTTATAGGTGATCGTACAAGTATTTTTTTTTCTGTTCGTGGGTGTTTATTGTTTTATTGAAAAATTATTTGCTACTACTTACACCATTGAAAACTGTATTTAAAAAACATCCGGGGTATTTGAATTAAAACAAAATTGCCAAACTAAATGATAAAATATCCTAACAATAGCTTATCATGGTTTCATTCTATCTCATATCCGGTATGTTATATTAATGTGGGGTTCTTCATTGGATTATATGAAAAGAGTTTTTAAAATTCAGAAAAAAAAAACAATGAGATATATGGTGAGAGCAAATTTCCTAACCTCTTGTAGACATTATTTAAGGAACTTCAATTGCTAAAAATTCCTTTTTTAATAAGAGATAAAGTAAGTAGCCCATAACCGGCAGGTGGAGTGTTAAATTAATTGCACTCCATCTGTTAATTCCAGGGCTACAAAAATGGTTCTGTTTCTTATCACATAGTCAGCCAATTAGCCTATATGACTGAACTATTTAAGAACAGAAGAGGTAGAGGTGTAAAGGACATTAGTCTAATTCATCTCCTCTAAAAGTAATGAATTTTATTTTACAGCCAGACCCTGTGTTAATTGAAGTGATGGTGTGATTTGCACGGTGAAAAGTAAATACTTTTCGAAGGCCCGGCATGATAACCATACTTTTCCACTCAGTGAAAAAGGCAATAGTAAACCACCTCACTCCTCGTTTTACTTAGTAAAGCCTTTAGAGGTTCAAACCAGCCTTTTACCTGATGACCTAAACAACAACAACATTTTTATAAAGATTAAACCAAGGTTCATTATTTAAAATTTGGCAAGAGAAAGTCGTGTGATTGTTTCACACCAGATTTCTTTTGTTACAATGGTTCATGAAACGTAAAGATCTTTAAAAATCGAGTATCAAAAATATGTACCATTAATAAATTTGAGTCTGCTATAAATAGAATACGAGAAAGTAAAAATCAAAAATTTTCATATAACTTATAGGCTCAAATTAAGCCGGCTGACCTTTGCTGATTTTATTTAGTTAATATCCATGTTATTATTAAATTGATTACCATATTTTTTATCATTATCAATAGTTTACAGTCAGCCAATTATATGACTGAACTATTATTTAAGAACAGAAGAGGTAGAGGTGTAAGAGACACTAGTCAGAGTTATCTCCTCTGAGAGTAATGAATTACACTATACAACCAGACCCTGTAGTGAATGAAGTGAAGGTGTCATTTGCAGGGTGAAAGTGGGTGATTTTCGGAGGGCCTGGCATGCTGATAAGCATACTCTTTAAACTCAGTGACGAAGGCAATAGTAAACCACCTCACTCCTCGTTTTACTTACTAAAACCTTTAGAAGTTCAATCAGCCTTTTGCCTGATGACCAAAACGACAACATTGTTACTAATGATTAAACAAAGGTTATAATAAACATATTGTTCATTATTTTAAATTTGGGCCTTCGGGCCAGCCCAGTCAGTCAGCTGGTAGAAAGTAGCTATTATTTGTTAAGTACCACCGATTGGGCAAGCGACTTTGTATGGTGACCAGCTGGCAACCATTCGTGAACAAACTCTGCTGGGGGGTCCCTGTTCAAACTGACGCTACATCAAAATAATACAGCCAAAAGCAGCGATCAAATTGGGTAGTTGTCAATGTACAGTTCCCGATAACAAAAAAAAAAAAATTAAAAAAATTTGGCAAGAAAAGTCGTGTGAGTGTTTTATACCAGATTTCTTTGTTACAATGATTCATGAAACGTAAAGATCTTTAAAAATTTAGTATCAAAAATATGTACCATTTATAAATTTAAGTCAACGCTATAAATAGAATACGAGAAAGTAAAAATCAAAAATTTTCATATTTAGGCTCAAATTAAGCCGGCTGACCTTTGCTGATTTTTATTTTGTTAATACCCTGTTATTATAAATTGATTACCATGTTTTTTTTATTATTATCATTGGTTTATGTTAATAACAATATTTTATTACCAAAACTTGTTTCTTTCAAATGTCGAAACTGAACTTGATAATTCCATGCTATTATAGGCATTAATACAAATTTTGTAATAATCTTTTATTAATTTTTTTCTTCATTAACTTATCCTAGTTTTGTAATCTTTTAATGATTGTAAATTTTAATTTCGGGGAGTTAGTCCAGTTGATTATGAAATCTACTTATTATAATATTTTCAAGAACAGTATCAGTAATCTAATTATTCCGTTCAATCAAGTTCGGCATCAGAATGCACAAATGTGAATATTTCTGTTTTCTTTACTTTTGGAATTCTATCCATAATAATGCCTATTTAGAGAGGAAGTATTGTAATAGCGAGAAATTTCATTACCTGAATTTTACTGCAGTCGTTTTTAATTATATTAAAAATACGAGTATAAAAATTTAATACCTACTGTCGATTTCTTTATTATAGATACCCGAGTTTGGAGCCTTGTTTCTTAAAAACCGCTTGTTCAATTTTAACGTACTGTACACCAAAATTTAGCTGATTTCAATCTGCGTTGTTACATGTTAGTTTCATATTTTTTGCGTTTATTAATATTCCAATATCGGGATGAGAAGAAAAAAGAGCCGGCTTTTTGTTGCTGCAAAACATTGGATGCATTTAGAGGCTTGTAACTCAAACACCGCTTGACCGCTTTATTTGAGATTTCGCTGAAATATAAACCTGTATGTTTTTATTGTATGTTCGAAATTTCAGATTTTTAGTGTGTTTAAATTTTGAGTTATTAGTAAAATTCTGAACCCCTGTTAACTTCGTAACCGCTCAATAATTCGACAATTCCAAAACCCTTTGTGTTCAGTGTTGTTTAGGTCATCAGCCAAAAGGCTGGTTTGAACCTGTAGAAGTTTTACTAAGTAAATCGAGGAGTGAGGTGGTTTACCATTGCCTTCTTCATTGAGTGGAAAAGTACACTTATCAGCATGCCAGGCCCTCTAAAAAGCCCATATTTTCCACTCTGCAAATGACACCTTCACTTCATTCACCACAGGGTCTGGCTGTATAATGAAATTCATTACTTTCAGAGGAGATAACTCTGATTAGTGTCTTTTGCATCTCTACCTCTTCTGTTCTTAAATTATTCAGTCATTTAATTGGCTGACCATGTAATAAGAAACAGAACTATTTATTTTAGCCCTGCAACGGACAGATTGAGGGTAAATAAATTGACACTCCACCTGTCCGTTACGGGCATTTGTATTCAGTATAAAAAAAAATTAATACAAATTCATTAATATTATGGAACAGCGATTGACCAGTTATTTGGTACAATTTTTTTAATATTTAAATAATGGTGGATGCTGCGGGGATGGAAGAAGCTTAACTATGTTGCCACGTCTTTTAATCGGTCGTATTCTTTTCTCTATAGCAGGCTATAGTCTATAGGCTTTGACTATAGCAGGCTATAGTCGCCTTCCGACGTAACATACAACAAGTAGTTTAGTTGAAAATTGTAAGTGAATGATGAATGGGTATTAACATTGCATTGTCATGTTTGTTATGCATATACTGGAGGGCAGGTCCCAGGTATGCTAATAAAAATAGGTAGTAGGGCTACCTATTTACAACGCGGCAACATGGTTAAGGTTCTTCCACACCCCCCCCCCCCCGCGCAGCAACCACAATTATTTAAATATTTAAAAAATTCTACCGAATAACTGGTCAATTGCTGTTCCATAATTTGTATTAATTTTTTTATACTGAATACAATGATTTTTTTGGAATTGCCGAATTGTTGAGCGGTTACGGAGTTAACAGGGGTTCAGAATTTTACTAATACGGTAACTCAAAATTTAAATATGCTAAAAATCTAAAATTTCGTATGTACAATAACAACATACAAGTTTATACTCCGGCGAAATCTCAAATAAATCGGTTAAGCGGTGTTTGAGTTATAAGCATCTAAATGCATCCAATGTTTTGCAGATACAAGAAAACCGGCTCTTTTTTCTTCTCATCTTAATTTCGGAATATTAATAAACACAAAAAATATGAAACTAACATGTAACAACGCAGATTAAAATCAGCTAAATTTTTGTGTATAGTACGTTAAAATTGAACAAGCGGTTTTGAAGAAGCAAGGCTCCAAACTCGGGTATCTACAATAAAGACATCAACAGTAACAGTGGTGCATATATGTTTTAAGTAACATATTAGTAATAAATTGATCGTCTAATTTTATTTAAAAAATAATTTTAATAATTAAAATTATCAATCTCCTCTCCCCTTCCCTATCTCTCTTTTCCTTGTTACTTCTTTTATTATTTGTCATTGTTGAAACATTTTAATCTTACATAGCCTAGTTGGTTTATGTTTGTAGGAGAATAAAACTATTGGATTCTATCCTCAAAATATTGTGATATTCACGAAGGTCCGTTCCAGGATCTGTGTAAAATAAGTAATTAACAAACTATCGTTTAAAATTACAAGTATTTATTACACACTATAAAAATTACAATTAATAATGTTACTTAAATTTACAAATAAATTACAATTACTAGAATTAAATTATGCCCATAACAGGCAGATGGAGTGTTAAATTATTTGCACTTGATCTGCTAGTTCCAGGGCTACAAAAATAGTTCTGTTTCTTATCGCGTGGTCAGCCAATTATATGACTGAAATATTTAAGAACAGAAGAGGTAGAGGTGTAAAAGACATTAGTCAGAGTTATCTCCTCTGAAAGTAATGAATTTTATTATACAGCGAGACTCTGTGATGAATGAAGTGAAGGTGTCATTTGCAGGGTTCGTAGTAGATGCTTTTCGAAGGGCCTGGCATGCTGATAAGCATAAGCTATTTTTGTACTCAGTGAGGAAGGCAATTGTAAAACACCTCACTCCTTGTTTTACTCAGTAAACCTCTAAAGGTTCAAACCAGCCTTTCGACTGTTGACCTAAGCTACAGAATTAAATTGATAATAATTATAAATTAATGACATTAAATGAACTTAAGCAGTAACTTGATTATCCTACGCTCAATTTAACTAATCTTGTTGTAGTTCAACATAACTAATCAGATGGCCGTGGTAACTCAATTTTTTTTAAATTGGATCTGTGAGTTTTGCATCCACACCCCTCAAGCCCCTCAAGCCCTCAATCTGTTCATTGCAGGGCTAAAATAAATTGTTGTGTTTCTTATGACATGGTCAGCCAATTAAATGACTGAATCATTTAAGAACAGAAGAGGTAAAGGTGTAAAAGACACTAATCAGAGTTATCTCCTCTGAAAGTAATGAATTTCATTATACAGCCAGACCCTGTGGTGAATGAAGTGAAGGTGTCATTTGCAGAGTGGAAAATATGTGCTTTTCAGAGGGCCCGGCATGCTGATAAGCGTACTTTTCCATTCAGTGAGGAAGGCAAAGTAAACCACCTCACTCTTCATTTTACTTAGTAAAACCTCTACAGGTTCAAACCAGCCTTTCGGCTGATGACCTTAAAAAACCCCTCAAGAATTTCAATATAATAGCAAAGTTTTTCTTTCGGGTTCGGAAACTCTTTATAAAAGGTAAATAAACACATTAGGATTAATAAAGGGTTACAAAAGAGCCAATACTATCTTAATAGATACATCGACCCTTCCTGGTAGCCGTCACGCAATAGGCCTATACTATACCTAACCATTTTTACACTGTATTTGTAACTATTTCTTGGAAATAACCTTATTTATCGACTCTTACTATTTACATTAACATTTTTAAAATCTCAGTTCTACTAAAAGATTCTGGAACCAACACTTTCCTTTTAGATATTGTCACAATATTTTAGTTAAAGTCGATGAAAATACATTCTTTTTTTATTTCCTCACGTTTTCTTATTTTAAGATGATTAAACTGATTACTCATAGACTTTGTCGAGAAAATATCCTGAATCATCGCGCTTATGGCCCTTTATTATCTAAGATGTTTTCTAAATACCAAAATCAGCCGACGCCTTCAAATGAAACACCATCATTATTTTTTTCATAATTTGTGTACGTTGCAATCTGTTCAATTCAGAACAATAAGCAACCCCATGACCCAATGAGATGAGGATGATGTGTATGACGTGTAAATGAAGTGTAGTCTTGTACAGACCCAGGCCGACCATTCCTGAGAGAGTATGGTTAATTAAACCCCAACCATCAAAGTACACCGGTAACCACTGTCTAGTATTCAAATCCGTATAAAAGTAACTACATTTACTAGGATTTGAACCAGGAACCTTCGTCTACGAAAATCAGATGTTAAACAGCTGATTTTGGCGACGACTTTACCTCTAGACCAACCCGGTGGGTCACCATCATTATGTAGTTTTTTTTTTTAATTTTCGCGTTTATAATGCTGATATTAAAATTTTTTATTTATTTTTATTTTTTTATTTTTATTTTTTTAATCCCTAATGTGTGTACGTTGCAATCTGTTCAATTCAGAACAATAAGCAGCCCCATGACCCAATGAGATGAGGATGATATGTATGTGTAAATGAGGTGTAGTCTTGTACAGACCCAGGCCGACCATTCCTGAGAGAGTATGGTTAATTGAACCCCAACCATCAAAGTACACCAGTAACCACTGTCTAGCATTCAAATCCGTATAAAAGTAACTACCTTTACTAGGATTTGAACCAGGGACCTTCGTCTCCGAAAATCAGCTGTTAAACAGCTGATTTTGGCGACGACTTTACCTCTAGACCAACCCGGTGGGTCAATATTAAAACTGATTTAGTTTTATTAAATGAATTGATAGTTAATGAATACATAAATCGTTTTATTTTTGTATTGTGGTTTCTAATAACCACGTTGTTGATGTGACCTTAAAAAAGTGAATAAAAAATACATTTATTTAGTCTACAGCAATTAAAGAGAAAATAAACAAATTAAGAAATTTTCATAACTTTTTATTGCACTATTAATGTTCTTTATAACTCATCTAACCAAGATTACAAAATACAGATATTATTTTAATTCAAACAAATTATGCTAAAGAAAACTAACAAACTCTCAAATTGAAGTGAAAAAAAAAACAATTTGATATCTTTAAAAATAGATGAAGTTTAAAAATAATATTGTTTTTCGGTTGACGTTTTCAGAGCGTGTGTATAAATGTTTTATAGTTTAGAAAACAAATATTTTCAGAAATAGATTGATAAAGCTTCTTTCTTTTATATTTTAAACGCTTGTTAAAATATTTATAAACGTTAGGAAAATCACTTTAACTTAACTCGCTATTCCTCAAGGAGTATTCCATTTTATTCATTTTAAGGATGATTTTTAATAGTATATGAATAAGTTATAATTTTTTATATGATATATGACTATAATATAGTTTGAACCAATTTTAATGTGGGCTTTCAAATAAAAATCAAGTATTCTTAGTGCCTAATCTAAGCGTTGGACAAAAATAAAAATTTGGTGAGAAACACTCACACTAATTTCTCTTGCCAATGCGAATAATGAACAATATAACCTAACATTAGTAATAAAACATTAGAAATAAACAAAAAATAACCTCAAAAAACATAACCTTATTTTAATCGTGAGTGTAAGACGCAAAATGAAAATCAACCTCAGTTTGGCCTAAAAATACGGAAAATCACCTTTCACACTAAACTAGGCTCTGTAGAGAAAAATGCTTTAAATAAAAATTGTAGGGCTTTTAATTTCCTATAAATTTGATTATATACACTTTTGTCGTAAAATACATACTAAGGCTGAATCTTTTTAAAAAATCGACTTTTTACACGCTTTCGTGAGAAAAAAACAGAAAATCGCTAATTATTACCGCTAAACTAAGCGTTATAAAAAATTGTTTGAAATTAATGTTGTAGAATTTTAAAATCTCTACAACTTTTATTACATACATTTTTGCGTTAAAATGCATATTAAAGTCGCAATCTTAAAAAAACAACTTTTTTACGATAAAACAACCTCACCAAGAATTTCAGCAGTCATGGCGCCTACCCTATCTTGTAAAGCATAAAAAATGTAGTAAATGAGGCGATTTTTAAAAAAATCGCAAAAAAGTGAAAAATTACAGAATAAACTACTACCGAATAATCGGTTGACCGATTTTGATGAAAATGTTCGTGTCGGGTCCGGTAGTGGTGTTTAACTTAAGTTTTAACTTCGTACAATGTTCCATTCTTGAGATATTCTGTTCACACATACACACACACACACACACAGACAGGCACACAGAACACACACACACACACACACACACACACACACACACACAGACGAATCGCTAAAAGCATGTTTTTTGGGGTTCAGGGGGTCTGAAAACGTGTAGATTCGGTAAAAACTCGATTTCGAAAAATCGACATGAAAACGGTACTTTCCTTCCTATATATTTACGTATATAGGCATGAGAAAGTAAAAATACAAAATCATTTAAACAGTAGACTATGCTAATTGCTAAACGTTAAATTATGCTCTGTAGAGAAAAATGTTTGATATACAAGTTGTAGATTTTATTATTCCCTATATCTTTTATTACATACATTTTTGTCATCAAATGCATACTAAAGCCGCAATACTAAAATATCCCAGTTTTTTACCGATTGAGTAAAATTACAGAAGTCACTAATTGACGCTAAACTAAGTGTTCTGTACAAAAAAATGTTAAAAATAAAAGTCGTATATTTTTAAATATTCAACAGTTTTAATTTATATATACACTTTTGCTCTAGAATGCATATTAAGGCTGCAATATTTAAAAAAATAATATTTTCCTATGAGAGCACAGGCCTCCAAAAAATTTCTGAAGACACGGCGCTTACCCTATCTTGTATAGCGTAAAAAATGTAGTAAATGAGGCGATTTAAAAAAAACACCGAAGAAGCCGTTTTTGAGAAAATCGCAAAAAAGCGAAAAGTTTTACGAATAAACTACTACTTCCGGTTGAACGATCTTTGTGTCAGGTCCGGTAGTGGTACCTAACTTAAGTTTCAATAACCCTTTATAGATCTTGGTAAGTAGCTATACTTACCACTGAAATAAGGTCGATTGTTTTTTAAGAATAAGCTACGCAGTTGAACCCTATTGGCATTTTTACTTTCTCTTGCCTATATGAATATATAGGAAGGAAAGTATTGTTTTCATGTCGATTTTTCGAAATCGAGTTTTCACCGGATCTATACGTTTTCAGACCCCCTGAACCCAAAAAAACATGTTTTTAGCGATTGGTCTGTGTGTGTGTGTGTGTGTGTGTGTGTCTGTGTGTCTGTGTGTGAACAGAATATCTCAAGAACGGAACATCGTACGAACTTGAAACTTAAAACTTAAGTTACATACCACTACCGAACGCGACACGAACATTTTCATCAAAATCGGTCAACCGGAAGTAGTAGTTTATTCGTATAATTTTTCAGTTTTTTGCGATTTTCTCAAAAACTGGTCCTACGATTTTTTTTAAAATCGCCTATTTTACTTAATTTTTTATTCTCTACAAGATAGGGTAGGCGCCATGTTTGCTGAAATTCTCGGTGAGGCTGTTTTCACGTAAAAACGTTGTTTTTTTAAGATTACGGCTTTAATATAAATTTTAGCGCAAAAACTTATATAATAAAAGTTGTAGAGAATTTAAAAACCTACAACTTTTATTTCAAACATTTTTTTGTATAACGCTTAGTTTAGCGGTAATTTGCGATTTTCTGTTTTTTTTCTCACGAAAACGTGAGAAAAATCGATTTTTTTAACATTTCAGTCTTAGTATGCATTTTACGACAAAAGTGTATATAATTAAATTTATAAAAAATTAAAAGATCTACAACTTTTGTTTAGAGCATTTTTCTCTACAGAGCCTAGTTTAGCGTGAAAGCGTGATTTTCCGTATTTTTAAGCCAAACTGAGTTCGATTGTCATTTTGCGTCATTCACTCATGATTAAAATAAGGTTATGTTTTTGAGGTTAGTTTTTGTTCATTTCTAATATTTTATTACTAATGTTAAATTATATTGTAAATTATTTGCATTGGCAAGAGAAAGTTGTGTGAGTGTTTCACACCAGATTTTTTGGTTTTATAGATGTTCTCTGGTAAGCAGGATACCCACAATTTGAAATTAGTGCGCGGTGACCATTTACTTCATGAGTTACACAAATGTGGTAAGGATTCATACCAGCGTACGCAACGGTGTTGTTTTGTTGTTACTGTTGTACATTGCTTAGAAAATTCAATTTTTTCACGGGAAAGCAAGTATTCAGGCTAATATAAAGTTTAGATAAGTTATTCTACACATTTTTACTTTCTCTTGCCTATATGAATATTATAGGAAGGAAAGTATTGTTTTCATGTCGATTTTTCGAAATCGAGTTTTCACCGGATCTATACGTTTTCAGACCCCCTGAACCCAAAAAACATGTTTTTAGCGATTGGTCTGTGTGTGTGTGTCTGTGTGTGAACAGAATATCTCGAGAACGGAACATTGTACGAACTTGAAACTTGAAACTTAAGTTACATACCACTACCGGACCCGACACGAACATTTTCATCAAAATCGGTCAAACGGAAGTAGTAGTTTATTCGTGTCATTTTTCACTTTTTGCGATTTTCTCAAAAACTAGTCCTACGATTTTTTTAAAAATCGCCTGGTTTATTCAATTTTTTATTCTCTACATGATAGGGTAGGCGTCATGTTTGCTGAAATTCTGGGTGAGGCTGTTTACACGTAAAAACGTTGTTGTTTTAAGATTACGGCTTTAATATGCAATTTAGAGCAAAAATGTATATAACAAAAGTTGTAAAAAAATTTTAAATTCTACAACTTTTATTTCAAACATTTTTTTGTATAACGCTTAGTTTAGCGGTAAATAGCGATTTTTTGATTTTTTCTCACGAAAACGTGTGAAAAATAGATTTTTGTAATATTTCGGCCTTGGTATGCATTTTACGACAAAGTGTATATAATCAAATTTATAG